>CM068980.1:19405713-20684106 GCA_035357415.1 Ophraella communa
TGGCCAGGAATGGTGCTGAAGGATTATTAATAGGCCTGGAGCCATTCCTGGCATATCGAATAGTGTAGCCAGAGGAACAATATCGAAGTGGGTAGATCGTAGGAGACATTCTTACTGGTGCGAGCTAGAGGGTTAAAGATACTCAAAGGCATTTGTAGGATATCTCTCTAAAAAGAGGTCTCAAGAGCTGCTGAATATGAGCAGACAGGACCTACGAGTAATGATAGGACTACTGACTGGACACAGTCACCTTAATAGGCATATGAAACAATTGAACTGGCAGAGAGTCCGGACTGCAGATTCTGTCAGGCGGATGATGAAACGGTGGAGCATCTTGGGTAACTGCCGATAGCTCGAGAGAATAAGGATCAATAGATTTGGTCTACATCAACTCGAGCCCAATGACTTCATGGAAGTGTCGCCAACGACCCTGATGAGGTTCATCAAAGGCATGGGGCTGATAGAACTACTATAACCTAGGGGTGAGCCACAATAGATGTTTCAGGTCACAGAGGAAGGGACGTTAAACGACCACTCACATAGAACCTAACCTAACCTAATACAGATTCTTAACATATGCTGTAAATTTCCAACCTTCCATATCACCTAACATTCGTTTTCCTGCTGATCGCGTTGAAATAAAAGTGACGAAAGTAAAGTAACTCAACTAAAGCTGCTCACGATGATGAATTAAATATTTAATTAATAAAAATTCTTTTTATTTTATTTTCCTACTGTAGAAAAATTAGTTACATATAGGTAAATGGGCTATTACTTTACGATATATCACATCAGTTCAAAATGATAAGCCAAATAGTGATCTACTTGCACCCTCTTAAAGTTTAGAAGCATTAAATACTTTCCCCAATATGCTTGACCGTTTTTTATAGATAAAACTACTACTTCCTGTGCTATATGGCAATTGACCAAGTCGACCAAGTCGATATAAAAGTATATAATAATATAAGCTTTATTGTCGAAAAAATTTTTTAAATTTGTGGACAAAGCTGTTTAAAAAAAAAGCAAATCACACAGAACAAAACAGTAATACAAGAGTATTTACAAGTAAATAAAACATAAAACATACAAACATATAAAACTTCACAATATAAAACATTGCGAAAGGTCAATTAAAAAAAAATAATAAAAAATAAAATAAAATAAATGTATACTTTATGTATACATTATACAATGAGACTGATAAATAATAAGTAATATAAAAAAATTAAAATTTAAAATTTTAATTTAGTCAGAGTAACAACAAAAAAAAACAACAAACAACAAAATAGATAAATATTACAAATTAACTTTCCAGTGCGTGAGATGGTCCAAAATAATTTATGTAAAAAAGTCGTCAACTGCATACAAAGCTCTCTCCACCAAGTATGATTTTAAAGCGATACGAAATGCGGTTATTGATGAAATGGACTTTTTTTATTTGTCGTTTTGCTAATGAAAGGGTAGTCATACTACTCACACACCGTTTTGGAAATTACTGTGTCAGTAGTAAGGGGTAAATACTTCTTCTGATCCCACAGAGCAGGATGCACAATTATTTTTTTACTTCCATGTTTTGAATACGAGACTCCAAGATAACACAAGAATTTGTTGCAAAACTCTTTTCTTAACGGTGAAAGATTGAAAATAAAAAATTGATTTATTTTTTGGTATCACATCGTCATTGTACATTAAAATTGCGTAAAATAATTACGTTAAATATATGGTATAATTCCCATGGCCACTCCTGTTAATTAATTATCTATAATGACTGACAATCATTAACGTTTTTATAGGGAAAAGCAAATGGAATGCTTTTTTTATTCACTTCAATATTTTTTGTTTTATCTTATACACTCTCTTTTATCTGATTTAAATCTAATATACCTATCTAGGAACTTTATTATTTTATATACAGTATGGAAAAGCCAAATGGAATAAATATATTATTACGATTACTGTGCATATTTATAGAAAATCCCGAAAGAAGTCAAATTTAAATTTAAAGTGAAAATGTGATCCCTATTCCTTCCACCCCCTTTGAGTGACAGTTACAACCCCTAATGTTTTAAATGGGAAGTATGGGCTAGTGATATATAGTTTGGAAGGTCTCTTAATTTTTTATCCAAAAATGTTATTGTTTAATTTATTGCAAAAATTTACATAAAAAAATAAAATCATTTTGTTACCGAAATTCGCTAGAGTACCTACACTACTAATTTACGTCCTGTTTCAGTATTTATAATAAGACAATATCTAAGCAAATGACAATTTATAATTTAAATTTGACGTGTTTCGGAATTTTCTATAAATATGTACAGTAACCAAAGTAATAAATTTATTCCACTTGGCTTTTCCACATTGGATAATTTATTGAAATAGAATTGAAACAAGGAGAATAGGAAAATACGTTTGTTTGTTTTTTGATTGTAACAATCACGATTCATCGAGAGTTGCATTGAAAATTAACAATCAAAGTTGTCGGGTACGTAAAATGATGTTGAAAACTTTATTTCGCTTGTGTTAAAAAGTAGACATTAAAATATTAGTCTGTTCAAAAATTATAGGAAATGATTTAAATAAATCGATAAAATAAGACTAATAGGAACTAGTCAAAAGAATAGCGGAATCATGGCCAACCCTTTTACAACGTTGTCACTGTGAGAAAAATATCACAGACGATAAATCTTTACCGGATGTGGTTATTAGAATGGTATACACAATATTTCTCTGAATCCTGGAGAAGTTTTTGATAAAGAAAAAGTTTAGCATAATGACAGCTCTGCAACGAAGACTCTGATAATGATGTACGAAGAGAACTGACTTAGGTCGGAAAACTCTAAACTAATCCACCGTCAATTAAGATTAAATAAATAACAAAAACTGAATATACCAATAAAAATTATGAAAAAACTGATAGATGAGGTAAAAGAGATTAATGAAGAACAAAAAGATCAGGAATATTAATGAATACCAAAAATTTGATGCAATGAAAAAAAAAATTAAAACCGAATTTAAAGGAATTAAATAAAATAACATTTATAGAAATACAAAGAAGGTACAACAAAGTAGTGTTGAACGGTCTAACTATAGACACCTATGAACAAAAAGTACTCAAAGAAGATGTACAAAATCTAGTCAAAAACTGTAAATAAATCAACCAGTTAAAATAAACAATGCACAAACGGCTTCATGCTGTACATGACCACTTGCAAATCCTACTTAAAATCACTTAATGTAATACAAAATACAGCATTGCCACTCTGCTTAGAAGCTTTCAAATCCAGTCCCATAGAAAGTCTTTATGTTAAAGCACGTGGATCCCCCTTATTTTTTAGACGGCAACAATTAGCTTTGTACTATTTTAATAAAAGTTTCTGCAAATCCAAGCAACCCAACGTCTAAGTTGACAAAATATTCCATTAATCCCATGAAATAAGCCCATTCAGTCCCACAAAATATAAAGTGTCTATTACAAAACCTTAATCTTCATTACACCACGGCTATCAAAACTTGAAATATTCCTCTCATTGCTAATTGGTGTTGGTGAGTGAAAGGCTGTAAGAAAATAGAGATATTACATTTTTTTTTATAAAACTAGAGTTAGTTTTATTTAGAGATTACAGTTAGAAATTGGAAGTAAGTGTTTACTAACAAATATATCTCTTTGAAAACTTGATTTGTCTTTTGTTAAAAACCCTCCATGACATAAAATGCTATTATTTTAATTTTTTACCTGATGCAGACATAAATTAGGTATGTTATATAAACTTAATTTATATATTGAACATGCCATGCCACCAATCTAAGTAAATATTTGGCTTATAAGACTACACCTATTTGAATCAAATTTATGTGGATGCTAAGGGTAGGTACATATTTAGCTATTATAGCATTATAAAGTTTTAAGTATTAAAAAAATTCTTAATCAAAGATAGACTTTGTTGATTTAAGACTCATTTTTATTAAATGCTAAATTTCTGTGCAAAAGAAATATTGTTTGATAAAATTAATTAATAAAATAAAACAAATAGTTATTCAGCACTGTTAGCACAGGAAAAACATCACGACACTATGACTAATGGCAGGATCAACCAGGGAGCTACGCTGTTGTGTACTAGTGTATACAAGTTTCGTTGAAAAAGAATACATATTGTCCAAACTGGCTATCATGCAATGTAGAAAGTATTTTGAGTGTCCCGTATAATTCCGGTATTTTTCTGATTCCAACTCCGCTATTATATTAAGTAGGTACTACCTGTTCAAATAATGCAACCGTTATTTATAATAGAACCTATTTATTATCCAGATAAAGCTAAATACTCGATATAATTGATATATTATTCACAAATTAACACCACTACTGATACTAACTAAACTGACGGGTAACCTCAAAAAAAGATATAATGTAATTGCTAAATGTCATAATTTCGAGTCGAAATTCTCATTTCGACCGGAATGATTTGGTCTAAATTAATTTCGACTTATCGCGTTTTCATGACGTCATATGCTCACTTTGCAATACCTCGCTAGGTGCGCACAGTCGCATTTCGACTCCGCTATGACGGTCGAAATAATTTCGAGTCGAAATTGTCACTTAGAATCAGAGCCGAGAGCAGAGATATCTGTTGGTCACAGATACTTGAAATTAGTACAGATAACATTTTTACCTTTATTTTTTCAATAAAAACGTAATTGTTCATTCAATTTTTATTTAATATAAAATTGTTTTAAGTTTCACCGAAGCATAAGTAGTTGCACATATTATTCATGTTTTAATCCACATTAATTAAATTAGAAATTGTCGACTTAAATCGAATAAATCTTATGAACTGTTTTACGTGAAGAATGTAAATAAACACAATGAGTAACAAAACGAAATCTTTCTCATTTTACTTTTTATCAATTTTCTCTCCTGTAATCTACTTACTTTTTAATTTTTAGGATTTTATCAAATCTTGATAATAGTTTGCTGATTTTCCTTTATATACCGCATATCCAGGATATTTGTGTTTAAAACAATTTATACCATCATCGTAAAAGCACTTCATTGACGTATGTGTAAGTGGATTATATGAACTTGTTTTGCATTTCCTTTTGAGACCGTTGGTATATTCGTGAACACAAAGCTACCTTCAGGGAATTAATCAACCAATCGAACATAGTCTTGTTGCAATGTTGTGCCTGGATACCTACTATAGGAAGATTAGGACTACATTGCATTAACTACAAACAATGCAGGACGTTCCATGTAATATTGAAAATTACTTTGTAAAAAATACATTTTTTATTTTTTGTTAATAATTACAATGCTTACATACCTATATGATTTGGGTACTATAGTTCTATAAATGATTTAATTTTTTGGTTATCTTTTATAGAATTTTTACTTACTATCAATTACTTACTATTAATTATAGTAGTTAATATTATTCATTAATGGAAAATATGTATGTATGTATGGAGTAAGGGGTGATCTTTACACCGCGATCTAAGAGATCTATTGCTACTTGCTATGGGTCTGCAGTCTTCTCAGCAGCTCTTCTAGTCGTATCTTCCTAAGAAAGTATAGAATATTGTTGGGCTTGAAAACAGGTAGATACTTATATTCTATTACCTGTGCTCCTAGGCAGAGCATTCCGCAAATATGTGTATTGAAGTTTCGTCCTTTTCCCTACAGAATCTGCACGTTGCTTCTTCAACTAACCCCAGTATTAACCAGGCAATGCACGGTTAATATTCCCGTTAAGATCCGGAGCCTTTTTTTTAATAAGCTTGAAGCAGCTAAGAGATCTCTTCTGGTCGTAGTTTCGCCGAAGAGATTTCGTAGCTGCCTTGGATTTTTCCCTCTCCATTCCTTTTCTTACTTTTTCTAAGATTGCTACGGCTGATCATACAAGATGGTTCTGGTTTCAGTTGTGGGGTTTCGACTTCTTTTTTTGCCATGTTATCTGCTGTTTCGTTCCTTTCTATTCCTATGTGCCCTGGTACTCATAGGAGGGTGACAATGCTCTTCTGGCCTAGACATTTCAAATTTTTGGAAATTAACTTTTAATTATCTATGTCTCTTATAAGCTTATTGCTATTATTATTGTCATTAGTATTGTCATAATTATCATTATTATAAAAAGACTTATGCACTTACTCAGCATTTGCTGATAATATTTACCTATCTAGAGCGTAAACACAAATGGGAGTAGGTTCAAAAATTACATAACAAATTTACGAACATTATTACGGACATTTATTTTAAATTGCGTTTTTATGAAGAGTAAGTTTTTTAAGGCTGTCTTCAAGACTTCTGAGGAAGAGTCCACTTCTGTATGTAACATCTGCCCTATTCCCATAGCTTCTTTTGCTATCTTTTCATTATACTTATCCAAAATTATATTGTTTGGACATGCCACATCGGCTAGCAGCACTGATTTACCTTTTTTATCCACAACCACGATGTAGGGTCGATTATTTGTCATCTGTTTATCGGTGATAATTGACCTATCGTAGTAGAGTCTAAAATCTGCATTCTTGGGCACTGCCTGTGGATTATATGGACGTCGTTAAGCAGAAAGAATCCTACTCACAAACTGTAGTTTTAGGAAATTTCAACTTGAAGTTTATGAGTATGCAGGTTAGACGCATTACAAAATTATTTACAATGATTATTGACTTAAGCCATTGACTAAGCTATTGTACGACTTTTTATTTTTTATTTTTATCTAAACTTGAATATTTGAAGTTATTGAGAAATTTGATGCTTGGATGTTTTCTGAAGAATAAAAGATTGTAGAAAAAAAGGGATAAGTAATTTGGATTGAGTCTGATAAATGAGAAATGTTTGTTTTTTCTAATTTTTACTGTAAATAACTTAACATAAAAATATAAAACAATCAAAGTTCTTCAGTATCAGCTTCAAAATCCAAATAATTTCTGAATCCATCATCATCTTCCAAGATTCCTGAAGATGCTGTGATATTTTGATAGAAAGGTTTAGCATCATCTGGTATAAGGTGTATGTAACTATGTATATCTTGTGCTAACGGTTTTCCTCTGGGCCACAGTTCTACAAGAAGTTTTTTTTTTCGCTTTATATCAACACAAGCACTTTCCGAATCGAAGTCTGTTTTCCTCAATAGACAATATGGATTTTTTTTCCAGTGTTGCTAGTATTAATTACCTAATACTGAATAGCCATCATTATTTCTATACTTAGTATCTCTAAATAAAATTTTGTTAGCAAGCCACCTATTTCATGTAATTGTATTAATGTGTGGTTGGTTTGGGTCGTGATAATGTCGACTATTTTTGGGCCCATTTTTTTGTTTTGTGGCATGATAATTTCTGAATCAATATTGGGTCCCGCTTAATTATAATTATTATCATTATCATTACATATGTGTGACGCTGGATATTAAACGAATTTCAAGTGAATCATAGTACTACTGGATATCATCTGTTGACAAAATATTTATGCACTACTAAGAAATTAAACTATAGAGTGAAGGCCATGCAAAAGTATTTTATCGAGGCAGAAGGTGTGGGGTGGATATTTGACAAAAAATGGCGCCACAAAGTGGGTATTCCATTCATTAGGGAATACATAAAGATTTTTTAAACTACAACTTTACCATAAAGTTTGGTTAAAATCTATAGAAATCATACAGGAAACGTTATTAATTTAGTTATCATTTTCTATATTTTAATTTGTCTTTATAATGTTTGTCTTCTTTCTCAAACAAAATTGTGAAAGAAAATCCAAGATGTAGACTTGTGTCTTAACAGGTATTAAAAAAAGTAAGAATAGAATATAAAATATGTGGTACACATCAAATACATCAAACAGGATAGTATGATTACAACTTCCATTAACGTAAATGCTTTTTTTTATTTATACTTTGTGGAGTTTATGCGTATTAAAAAAAAGTACAGTGGGTAATTCAAAAATACACCTTTACAACCATATATCCATTTTTATTTAATTTAATTCTTTACCTACCATTGATTAAAAATAAATTAGTAGATTATAATTTACAACAGGTACTTTACTATTAAATTTGTTTCCATTTACAATAATAGTCGAGGCTATCGGCTTGCGTTTCCGATGTTTCATTAATAATTAATGGTGCACAGTAATATACAGATGCTTTACCATTTCACACAAAATAAAACACGTTAAACACGATTTATAGAATGTAGGAAATTAGGCAATTATATTTATCAAACCCTAAAATCAATATTTTATACACATAACTAAACCATATTTTGTTTAGATCCACTATCGTATTATCAAAGTAATTAGGATCAAAAGTATGAGTGACTGACATTTCAATAGCTGCGTTCCTGAGTGACAATTAAAAAGTTTAAATATTGTCATTACAACTGAAATGAGACCATGAAATACATCTTACTTAATTGGGTTATATTGTAGTATTTTGCAACCTTTTAATAACTGTATAATTCTTACAATTGTATAATTACAGAAAATATTACGCAATCTCCTATAATTTGTAATTTCAATTTTCGTATATGTCTACTTTAGTAGTTGCTATAGTACATTTTGTAGGGTATTGCAACTTAAAATTTTAAGACAATATGGATACCTTCTACAGATTTAGCCATTAAAATGATGTCCGCCATTGCTACACAAAATTATATTTTGGGTTACAGTATCCTTATTTATAGTAAAGACATGTTCAAATCATATTTAAATTGTTGCAAAATGTGTTTTTTTCAATTGAAGATTAATTAGAGTGAAATCAAAATATGAATATTTTAATTATTAATTATTTTTTTTTCTTAATATGCTTTATTTATGTGGGGTATCACTTTTTCATTAGGTAGAACCAACACATTTACAGTAAAAAGTTAATGGTTTTCTAAATTTGTGTATGCAAAAGGTTATAATTCCTATTTTTAGTATGCGGTATCTATGCATTATTAAAAGTATAAGTTCTTTAAACATATTATTCCAATGTTGTTCTTTTTTGTTTTTAAATAATATTATTTATAATAAAAAATATATTACAAAAAATTGTTATGTTAAAAGGTCTGGACATAAGGTTTTATTGTCGTCATAATCATTATCGTAGTAAAAATAACCCGACAGTTATATTAGACTATAGTATATGGTTGTATATACACTTATACATCGTTTTTAACAATTACAAATTTTTCCCCAAATTAGTGGTTTTAAACGTAGTGCTGTAGTGATTTACTACGTTTATAAGTAAGTTTTAAACAAAGTTATATATACCTACATTACTGCGACTAATATGTAACTGGTCTGTGTTTATTGGGATCTGTAACAATTATATGAAAGATTTTAACAATATCTAATTCATTTAAATGAAATTAAAAATATGTAGATATCTTGTGAAATATTGGTCTCATGATTAAACACAGAAATTATAGACAATTAGTTACCTTCGGCTTATTAATGAAATAACTTGGTTGTCGAAAAGCACATCAGATTGTTAATAGTATATTAGGTATCAAGTAGGATAAGAAGCCAATTACCCACTAGCGAAAAATTGTAAAAAAGATGCGTTAGGCCATAACTGTTCTTACATTCGTAATGCGTACCATACTATTTCTACGACTGACCGTAGAAAGAAATGATATCATAATATATTTGTCTAAGATTATGGCTCTGGATAATTAATTAATCCAGGCACTCATTAAGTTAAAACTTAACAGATTTATTAGGGTTCATTATTAAAATTATGTATATTTATAAATATAACTGGACTTGGACCTATCTATCGATCTTTTTCGATCTGTGCTTCAATCTGAGTTTTAAGTTGCCATAGTGACGAAACGAATTTATTAATATAAAAATTGTCATATATTGTCGAGACGTCAGTCGAGACGCTAAAAATTATGCTCGAGAAGATAATGCGGTTTTATCGTCGTGTTCAATACATTTTTTTATATAGCAAGACTTCAAGTTCAGGTGAAAAATAGAATTTCAAAGAAAATTGTAATTGTGTTGCTCCGTTGCTAGGAATATGAATTACTCTGTCAACAAATATCAAACAAATGTTACATTTTGGTTTGCGGAGAATATTATTGCGTTTTGTGTACAAAGTGAGTAAATACGAAATGGACGGAAAATAATTGACACAAAAAAAGGAAAACCCGCCATCAAATGTAAAAAATGCAGCGTTGGAGGCAGAAAGTTTATTGTTGCCACAAAAATCTCGGATGATGTATGCGAAGGAATACCAGTCTTTTAAAAAGTGGAAAAGCATTAAGAATATCAATGGCGTGAGTGAAAAAATACTTCCGGCGTATTTTTTTCAAAAGTCAAAGAAAGCGATGCCATCGTCATTATGGTCGTATTATTCGATGCTGTAGCGTACGTTGTTGGCGAATGAAAATTGTGACATTTCTAAATTCAGCAAGTTGACCACCTTACTAAAAAACTTGAGTGGGGGATACAAAGTTAAAAAGTCACAAATCCTGGAGTCAGATGACATTATTAAATTTCTGATAGAAGCTTCTGATGACGTCTTTTTGTTAATGACGGTTATTGCTATTTTTGATGTGCATGGAGCCACTAGGTCCGATGAATTTTACAAATTAGAAGTGTTTAATGTGGACGACAGAAAATCGGTGATAATCGTTTCATTATCTGATACTAAAACCAAGCAGGATTTGTCGTTTTGTATTACTGACAAGAAAAGTGGAGTGAGTTTCTTGGAAATTGTAAGAAAGTATATTGCCTTGCGCCCCAAAAAAGTGCCTCAGAGTAAGTTTTTTGTGAATTACCGACAGCAAAAGTGCACTACTCAACCGGTGGGGATTATCACCCCTAAGATGATTGCAGATTTTTTGAAACTTGCAAATTCAGAAATGTACACGGGGCATTGTTTCCGTCGTTCTTCAGCTACTATATTCGCAAATTCTGGAGCTGATCTAATAAAACTTAAACGTTTTGGTGGATGGAAATCATCATCCGTTGCAGAATCTTACATTGAAGAGTTAATAAGAAATAAGATTGCTCTATCCAAGTATATACTTGGCGGACCTAAAAATCAATCCAGTATCTCGAATCAAGTTTTTAAGCAAACGAGTACAAGTTGTGATGCTCCAAAAATAGATATTTCGTATAATGTAAATTGTAAAATTTCAGTTGTGTTCAATAATGTGTTTGAATTTGTAAATTTTATTGAATAAAAAAAAGTTAAAACATTTTATCTATTCTTGCTGTTAAAGTGTCACTTTATCTACTCAAAACAGTTGAGAAATCATTAATTGTCAATCAAATTAAAAATAAACTACTATAATCTAGTCAAACAGTTATTCGAAACCAAGTAATTCTCTAAGTTTCGTTGTTTAAGATTAAAGACTAATATAATCGTCCAAGGAAATTTCACAAGAACTTAAATAATTTATAAAAAATGCTTAGAATTTTGAGTTCCTCGTTCATCTATTCTATTTTTAAATACTCTTAAATATTTTATACAAAAATAGAAACATGATTATAAATATTTTTTTTAACCACACATAATTCAATATAAAACACACAGAGAGAAATACATACTCAAATTAAGCAAAACATAAGCAACTAAAATGTTGAATCTGAAACCGTTGGCGAAACTGATACCGAAAACCGTTTACACTACCACTACACCAACACACACTTTTATATGTCTGACGCGCGTTTCGATAACCAAGTTATCTTCTTCAGAGACCGAAGGTAAACTAAAGCTAAGTCTACAAACTAACCTTATATATATATATAACATATTTAGCGCCAAATGTTTTCGCGGTAAATCTTTTGGCGGTAAAGCCAATTTTTAGCACGAAAACATTTTTACAATAAGTTTTCTTATAATAAACTATAAAGTGGACTATCTGGGATAGGTCCTTTGTCCTTATTTAATCTTTTTTTACATTTAATAATTTCTATACTTTCAAATTCATCCAACAATCTATTGTTTCATACATTTTTTAACAATTTTTAACAATTTAACAAGGAAGTTTTAAATCCTGTTGTGCGTCTATTCCAGGGGGTGGTAGGTGATGGATTTGTGTTTAAGCATGACAATGCACCTCCACATCGAACAGCTGCAGTACAAAGTTTTTTGGAAGAAGAAGGAATATCCACATTAAGATGGCCATCAAATTCCCCTGACATGAACGTCATTAAACATTCCTGGGACATTAAGAAGCGAAACCCTCCCCCTATTACTTCTACGAGAACTGAAAGATACTGCTCCTTTTGTAATAACCTGCGGCCTAAGAATTTTAATATTTACCAAATTTACAGTGAAAAGACATATTTATACTGATTGACAGTCGCAAACGAACGCAGAAAGTTAAACGAATAGAGCGATTTGTTCACATTGATGACGTGCTACCAGATTTATACTGGACAAGGTATAAACATATTGCAAGGTTGATTTATTTAGTCAAATCCTTATTTCAATTTTTTTTTCAAGGTTTGAATACAATATTGAAATGCTTGATTTAAGTTTGAACATTGTAATAAGGTTTAATGTTTAAAAAATGTATGGTACAAAAAAAAATAATTTCACTGATACTTCTACCCTTATAACCTTAGAACTTAAAATAACCGTAATCAAAATTCAGCTACATACAACATGCAAATTACTTCCTATTAGAAAATATTAAGAAAAATATGGAAATAGGTTTCTCTGCTATTAATGTTGTAATAACTACTGCTATGCCCAATATTTTATAATCACCATATTTTCTTTTTAGAAATAAATAGTTGGGTTAACAATAAATCATTTAAATAATGGATTCATGACAAAAATTAGGTTTTAGATTTTAGTTGGATATTTTATTTATTTAGATTATTGTTTACAGTCATTACCGAATTGAGTTTTAACTCAAAATAATATATGTAAATTGGTCTATGTTGATGAAGATACATTTTATAATCGTAAAGCGTTAGTTCCTATTAGAGCAACGCTAAATTTACGTTTGATTCAAATAGATTCATAATCAATGCAATTAATGGATATATAAAAGCTTCCACCACTGTTGCGCTTTAGTCAATTAGCCATATAACAATGTTCAGCACTGGACTGAATTTTGTGGGAATATCAGGAGTCGCTTTAAAATATATTTTAGGAGCAAACCATTGTAACCATAATTAATTTAAATATAGAGCCAAATGAAATTAATAATAAAAATTTTTACAGTATTATAAATACAATACAATTATAATAACTAGAACAATTGTTAACAGTTCCATTTCATGTAATACGAGAGTTTAAATAGAGTTATTGTAAAAAGTGAAATATATAAATATAGCAATACCATTTAATTTATGTACATGATTTCAATAAAGAAAATAACTTATAATAATAAGTCGAAGCTGTCTTTGATAATAAAAAAATGTAACAAGTCAGAAAATATCGGACACAACTGTAAAAAGCCAGGAAAATGGTTGTTAACATGTAACAAAAATGTAACTTTATTATGTCAATCTGTCGATGCTAGTTTTTAGCGAAAGAGCTGTCATTAAGTTTTTAAAAAGAAATTGCTAAAATAAAAGTGGGTATGTCTTGCTAGTTATGGATAACTATCATTATTATTGAAACTGTTGCATCACAAATCTTTCGCAGTATCAATAGACCCCCAAGAATAAACAAAGCACCCAAGGCTGGACCATTATTAAAAAATGTATCTTCGGAACACTTGTATTAGCCCATCCGTGGGTCCATCCTATGTTTATTAGAGATAGAGATAAGACTATATAAACCAGCCTGAGCCATTTAGTAAGAATCCAAGTTTGAATTAAGATTGGCTAACCCATTTTTTTGCTTTTACGTTCTATGTCTGTTGCGGTTCATTACGGTTTACATTGGATGATTAACAGTTTATTTTTTTATTTGCAAAGTTAAAATCATTAAAATATTTGATTTATCTGTATTTCCAACTTCACATATTCCTCCTTGGTATAAACATATTCCTTGTTCAAATACCTTTCTGTGTAAATATGACTAACAATTATTTCCCAATCTTATATACTGACGCAACAAAAAGTGAATCAGGTGTAGGCTGTTCAGTCAGAAATACCGATAACCTCTTAACCTCCTCACGTATTCCCTCCCATTGCAGTGTCCACACCGGCGAAATTTTCAGTATTCTCCTAGCATTAAAAAGCCTCACCCCATTAAATAAAACTGCCATTTGTACAGATTCTTTAACAGCAATCCACTCCATACGCAACATATTCACTGATCATCCCCTCGTTCAACAGATCCACGGTATTTATCAAAATCTTACCTCCCAGGGGGTAACAGTCACTATTATATGGATACCTTCACACATCGGCATTACAGGCAATGAACTCGCTGATAGCTATACAAGAAAATCTGCCACATCCACTACTGGTTTTTCCAACATCCAGTCTCTTCTTCATCAAATTCATCAACCAACCCTTTTTGAACTCTCTAGAAAAGAGATGGTCATTTTAAGAAGACTTAGAATAGGCCATACTAAACTTACGCACGACTACCTGATGGCGCCAACTGTTAAACCATCTTGCCAATTCTGTCAATCGCTCCTAACCGTTCAACACATCTTGACCGAATGTCGTCAACCTAGTTCTAGAAGACAGCAGCTAAAAATTGAAGATCTACAAACTATACTAAGTGATCCGCTTAAAATCGTCGCAGTGATTCAGCTATTAAAGGACATTCAAATTTATAACAGAATTTAACCATAAACATCTTTCCTATCTTATTCTAATAATTAATTATTTATTGTAAATGTAACTGCTAAGTTGTAAATGGACTGTAATATTGCAAATGTGTAAATGGCCATAGTTGTCGAGCACGTTGAACTGATTAAAAAAAAATTAAATATACCATTTTTGCATACATTTTATTAAATAAAGATATTCTGGTTATTTTGATCAGCTTTTTGACATGTGTTTTTTTTTCGTGTTATTCTAATGAGTCAATGAACATTGTATTACGTGTTTTAGTATTTTTATTTAGCGGAGAAATAAATTAGATTTCTGCAAAAAAACATTAAATGCTATTTTATATCCTACATACAGAGTTATTCGCATAAGAACCGACATAGAGCAAGGACATATAGGGAAACTCAAAATAGGGCGATTTAACGCAACTTACCTCTGTGCCAAGTTGCTTTTAAAGCTTATTACTTCTCAGGGAAGCAACTTAACATAGTGGTAAGTTGCGTTAAATCGCCCTATTTTGAGTTCCCCTACATGTCCTTGCTTTATATTGGTTCTTATGCGAATCACCCTGTATACAATTTTGTGCTTCTAATGTCTCTAAAATTAAAAATAAATAAATGAATTTTTTGGATTAATAAAATATTTGAATGCGTTCCTGCTTCTAATCATCACACAACGCAAAATGATAATGCTTTGATATACGAATGATAATTGAATGTACAATAGAAGTTTTTTTTGCTTAATACCAAAACCAATCAGAACCAATCGTCCGAAATTCAGAAATTATATTCAGTTTGACTAAATTTGAATGATAAATCTATTTAATTATTTTATTTACCGAAGGTTTATTTAAAACTGCAGTATAATTAAACATTTATACTTAAAAATTTTCTATTTAAAAATATGTTTTCAGAATATAATACTTTTAAAACATTATTTTTATATCATTTTTTTATAATTGGTACATTATAGCATTCTCAATAACCTTCACTGGTTGTACTAAAATTTACGACAAATAGAACAGTTGTTTGATCCATCATTTACCGCATTTTAATATTACATTTTGGAACTTTAAAATGAATGTCCAACCTCGCCAAAATTGGAATCTTACCCCTGAAGAGTGCGCCACAGCTGTTGCTTTAATAGAGGAAGGTTTTTCACAGATGCAAGTGGCAGAACGATTCAATGTGTCACAATCGTCGATCTCTCGAGTGGTAAGGAGATTTAACCAAACATGAAGCAACCTAAGGAGGCCAGGCCAGGGTCGTGAACGCATGACAGACCGTTTTTTACGCCTACAGGCACTAAGACAAAGGTTTGTGACATCTTCTTTGCTTCGTCAAAATTTTTTAACGCGATACCACCAAGAAATTAGCAGTAGGACAATTAGAAGAAGCTCAAATCAGAGAAGCTGATTTGAGACCTAGAGTGCCTGCAAGAGCACTTCCCTTAACCCCAGCACATCGAAGAGCAAGACTTGAATTCGCTAGGGAGCATGTGGAATGGGACGAGCATAAATGGTCCAATGTTTTGTTCTCAGATGAATCAAGATTTTGTCTGTATGCCAATGAACGATTTGAGCAATGCTGTATACAGCCACAGTATGCTTTTGGTGGGTCCATTATGGTTTGGGGTGGCATTAGTTTGGAAGCCCGTACAGATTTGGTAATTGTTCAGGGGGGCCGTATTAATGCTCACAGGTATATCGTGGACATCTTAGAACCCCATGTCGTCCCTTTTGCCCCCTTCGTGGGTGACAATTTCATTTTCATGCACGATAATGCACGACCGGACGTAGCAAGAGTGGTACAAAACTACATAGAAGAGGTAGAAATTAATACCATGGATTGGCCAGCCAACAGCCCGGACCTCAATCCGATCAAGCCAATATGGGACTTGCTCAAAAAGCGTCTTCGAGCTTTACCAAACCCCTCTATCCACCTGAACGCGGTTCCTTTACATTTGGTGGAACTTTGGCAAAATTTGGAGCAGCAAGAAATACGAAACGTAATTTTAAGCGTACCCAGACGTCGCCAGACTGTAATTAGAGCCAGAGGAGAAAATACCCGTTACTGAAATCATTTTTTGCCCTGTTTTTCTGAATGAATTTGTTTCTTTTTTTCCGTACTTTTGTTTAACACCCTGTAACTTTTAATGTAGAAATTAAAAATTAAAACAAAAACCGTTTTGTAATTGTCGAATACCTAAGAGTTAGAAATAAATATTTTTTGTTTTCCTATTTATGCGTTTTTTTTGCTAGGGCGACTTTTAAAAATTATGCGTTAATTTTGTCCAGGGGTTTATTTATTAAATTTAAAATCATACGATATCATATTATTAGCAGGTAATTAGCGATTTTATCGGTGATAAAAACTGGACACCTTCGAAATATTTTTTTTTATATGTATGCACTTGATTTAATTTTTAAAAACAGATGATAATTAAAAAAAAATAAACAAATGGAATTGTAAAATGGTTACATATTGATGAGCAAAATAATAACAATTAAAAAAAATATGTAACTTCATTACAATATTAGTTATAATAGTATAATAGTAGGGAAATTAATTAAAGCTAAAGACTTTTATTACATTTTTTACAGTGTATAATTTTATATTTTAGATAAGCGTGAATGTGTTAGCGTACTTTAAAAAAAAACATTTTCATGTGTTTATCATGGTTGATGTAAATAATCTTAAATGTAACACATGGTTTTCCCATTTTTATGTTTATTGATTGGCTCAATAGCATTATTATTTTCCCCTCTGTATTACAATTTTCTGCTTTCAATCTAATGGATGCCTATATGAATAAGGAAAAAAAAATTAGACATGATTTTTTTTATAATATTCTTACAATAATAATTGTTTGTTGTAGTCAACTGTAAACATTGGTATGCTTTGTTGCATAACATAATATGGATACAATTTGAGATGTTATTATAAATAACCTTTTATTATTAGACTATTCTTTTAAAAATTGATATGGCTATTAATAAGGGAATGGGAAATTATTCTCAGATGATGTATTTTTTTACATAAATAAAGTGGGGTTATATCCAACTATTATTAATTTCTTTTGCAAACTACTATTGCAAAATATGTACATTCTTCTTTAAAAAAATTACACTTCTCAATTAAAATATTTTATTACTTTAAAATGATGCCCTATTAGCAGATTCATTCCTAAAAAATTGAAAATATTTTGAATATTCTTAAAAACGATAAAAAACTGTGAGCTCAAAAATATTGCAATAACATTATTACCGTATACAAGTAGCACTATATCAATAAAGAGTTTTTCTCTTCTTTCTTTTAGATAAGAAAACTATAATATAATGCTTATTTTGTAGGAACATTTTTACTAATATTTTTTATTGGTTGATCGGTAGGTGATCTTTAGCATTTAATCATGATAACTTGAAACTGTTCCGTTCAGAAATTACAACCTAAAGCAACTGGAGAAATTAATGTGAACAAAATCCTACGATAAATTTTAAAGTTACGTTGGAAACTTTCAGCATCCATCCCCAGAAAATATAATATCTCTTTTGAAACAAGTAATAATGCAGAAGAGAATAAACTCCTTGAACCGTGGAGGAAAGAGTCATAAAATTTATTCCCGATCATTTAGCGTTTGTACATTTTCATGAATGTCTCCTTAGAAATTAAGGTAACATACTTCAAAGGCGTAACTCGGTTTCTAATAGACTTACGGATAATCGAAAAGTTTCTATTTTGGTCACACATGACTAACCTAATGGCAGATTTGCTGGCAAAGAATTACTCTAAATATATTGACCGTCAAGATAATTTTAATAACAAGAGGTCTACATTTTATGCACATATATATATGGTAGTTGGATGAGCCATTTAGTTCAGATGAACCTGAAATTATTTTCTTTTAAATCTTGAGTTTTGTTTATAAATTTTGTATGGATACACAAGTTAACAACTTGAAAAAATAAACAATATTTTTGATTATCATATTTTTTAAATATGAGGTGTTCTTTTAAAGGAACAGTAGGACAATAAATAACAAAATTTACAAAGTATATGAGAGAAAACATTCGTTTGGATGCAGCGCATTTCCACATTTTTGTGACAGACGCTGCATCTGGTTTGCTTGTTTTGATACTGAACCAAATGATCCAGCTTATCATAATATATCGAATATTCATTAGGTATTGTTTTGTGGTAGTTTTGAAGGCCCCCTCTTATATGTTTCTAAAATATTTGTTGCTATACTTCTTCTGAACGATAGCTGATCGAAATTACCATTGGTTTTATAATAATAGCCATGTCGATGCATTGACAAAATAGTGGCAAATACTACTTTTTTCCTCTGATAGATATTCTGTTTAGCCCGATATTTTGATCAACTTTATCTACTCCTCCCATGTTTTCATTGTATTTCTGGATTTGATGGGGCTGATCTATATAAATATAATAAATATGCTTCTTATCAGATCTGGAGAAAGAAATTATCACAAAATATGTGATAGGGTCGATAGATTTTACTTGTTAGAGTATCGACATATTGTAACATAACCCTTGCACCAAGTCCCATGTCCTTGTATTTGTCGGGGAAAGTCGTAGACGAACCTTAATATGAATGAAACCATAGTATGTAGCCTAATCTTGCTGTTTCAGTTCAAAAATTTTAACCCCACTGGATTGGCTTGTCCTTTATGAATTGTTTGCACCCATGGCGCCCAAAATGTCTTCTTTATTTAGAATATTATTGTCATTACAATGTAAAATGACATGTCTCGGGAAATCGCGTTACAAACTAAAGTATTATTTGTATCTGAAAAGTTTTACCAGTACATTTTACGACGACTTACGATGACATAATATAATTTAATGTATATTAGGGTTTATCTCCTGTCGATCTTTTGGCTGATAGGATAGCCCTTTGCGCTTTTCCATTCTAATCATATAGGGCTCCTTGCTGTGAGCAGCATCCACCATTGCAAATTCATGACATACAACTTATTTTTTACTAATATCTACAAACAGTTTTGTTATTTACCTTATAATTGACTGTTTTGTACATTAAATTAACTTTTATCATTGAGTATACTCAATGCTTTTATGAAATATTAAGAACATTAGCACCATGTCATATCCGACGACACGGTATTAGATATGTCCCAATCATCACCGTGTGTTTCTAGGGTTAGTTATTATTACTGTAGGCAAAATACCAAGAAAATACATGTAAGTTAGTTACCAGTATTTTTTACATTGTACAATAAATAGCAGTTTGCTAGTTTATTTAAATAGTTTTACTTTAAAATTAACAGTTGTTATTATTATTATAGTTTGCATCTGAAAGTAGAGAACATTTCAAGCAGTCATTAAAATGTCAATTTGTCTCGCTGGGTCCCTATTGAAATCAGTTCATAAAGCATAAAGCCAGTTGTTGTAGTAAAACAAAAGTTTTAAACACTTATACTTTATATGTATAGTTAATGGTCCATAATTCAAATAGATCCACACAGTAAAGAACGCAATATTAGTTATTTTCCTTTACCTTTATATACAATCCAATTTTAGGTACATCTTTTCTATAATATATAAAATAATAAAACATTACATTTACATCATAGGTAGCGTACTTAACAAAATAGTTTACCCTTACAGATTCACACATCCACGCTGGTGTTTTCATTACAGTCTTCTAAGAAGTTAGATGCTGTCACTTAAAACGAAGTTTGAAATAATAATGCAAAGTATTGTAGAGCGTAAGAAGGAGAAATTCGCACTAATGTTCTAGGAGTATATCTCAATTATTTTCATTTCTACCTTCAGATTTATTTGCAAATAACACGGTCACCTAGATTTCTTTGGATATATTTTAGCATTTTAAAAGCTTTTTAATTACTCGTCCTTTAGATAATTTAACAATAAAAGGAAGGAAAATTTGTACTTTAAAAACCGAAGGTGAGTGTGTAATATTTTATTAAAATCTGTAACTAAGCACTTTCGGCTTACAAGGCCCGTCATAGGCCCGTTTAGTTACCTCGTCAAATAGATAAAATCTCTTAAGAAGAGAAGAGCAAAATTTATTATATACAGTGTGGAAAAGCCAAATGAAATAAATTCATTATTTCGGTTATCGTACATATTTATAGAAAATCAAACACGCTAAATTTTAATTATGAATTTACATTCTCTAAAGTTGATCCCTACCTTCAATCTGCTTTGAGTGACAGTTACAACCCCTATTTTTTTAAAGGGGAAGGATGGGCTTGTGATATATTTTTCGAAAGGTCTCTTGTTATTAAATTTAATGCAAAAATTAATATAAAATCAGGTTTTTATGAAAACTCGCTAGAGTACCAACACCACTAGTTTATTTCCAGTTTCAGTCTTTATAAGACAGTACCTATGCAAGAAACATATCAGTGTTTCTTGAATATCAGTTTAAAAAAAAACTTTAAAAACTATTATAGCAATGTTAGTTTGTTTAAAACGCCTCATCAAATTGGTTTTTAATAATTATAACTGTAGGATATTGTGAATATTATAATTGTAGTTTGAATTTCGTTGACATCTAATTTCCTAATTTCCTAGTTTCCTGAAATCTTTATAAGGATTTATTTATTCTCCAACTGTCAATTTATATTTTATACTCCAAATTCATATCTAAATATTACAATAATGGTTCCTTTTTATACATTTTTGATTTTACATTTACCAAATTATAGATTTTTTGTTTTTATGCTGACTTTTTACAATTATTCAAGCATTTCTTGTTTCATACCAAAATGTCATAATATAGGTAGGTACTTATGAAGGAATTGTGAATTCTATCTGCTCTGAATTGCAATGGTTAACTACTAATTAGGGCCATTACCTAATTTCAATCTTTATTATAAATATAACTACTTGCTCAATCTAAACTTATATTAATCCTAATTTATCAATTATCTAACTAAGAATTAAATTAATTTTTACTTACTTTATTTTATTAAGGTTTATAAATTGTTTTTCAGGAGTAGAACTATTGAATTGTAAACCAATATTTAAAACCTACCTACCTAGAATTAAAGGTATAATTACTTGAATTAAGTACCCTTTGGTGGAAATTAGAAAAAATGGTTTGAATATGAGAATCACCAGAAACAGATACTCTATTGGATCTCATACTGTAAGGTTTCTCTGATAATCTAAGAAAATAAATAAAGTATCAATAAAATATTGTTTTCTCGAAATTACATTAAAAGTGGCCTTTTAATGACACTTGACAGGCTTAAAAGTTGTACTTTTAATGCCTAGACAAAAAAGTCCACTTTTACTGCCTAGGCAGGCAATTGAACTCTGTCCACTTCCCTTTTTCCAGTAAAATTAACAACTTTAGTATCCATACTTGATACTTCGGATACTTTATTGCCGATGTTCGACTTATTGGCTGGCCCTCCGCGACAGCGGAAGACTTCCATTCTCCATGTTGCTTCAACATTGTTATGTCCTCACCAGAATGCACCAGCAACGTGGCCGAAGTTCTGCGAAAGCAGTGCCCGGTATACTCTTTCGCATAGGATAGTCCCAGAAAAGTAGCAGTTTCTTCTGGCATTTTACCGAATTTGTTAATGCCAATGAATTGATGATGCCGATTTTTTGGAGGCTAAATATTCCGATACTACAAAAGATCTTGTTCTTTTGGTCTTAGTATTTGGCAGCATACTTAGCAAGTTGTCGCCCATATCATTAATATCATCTGTTTTCATATGCATAAGCTCATGACATCTACAAGCCCCAGCGACTGCAAAAATAAGTACAACCTAAAATATAAATTAAAAATTAGTTCTTCAATCCATAATAAATCATACCTTTGTACACAAATACAGTTCATTTGGGGCATCTGATAAAAATATCTTGATTTCTTCTCTTTGAAAAACTCGGGATTTTTTTTCATGGAAACCGTCTGACTGGCGTTTCAAAAAAGCCCGTAACGTTGAAGGCTTTATTTTCATTGAAAGATTGAAAAAATAGACAATCAGCACAGAGAGAAAGATCCTATATTTTTCTTCAGCCTACATTCCATGAATCTGCTGTATGTGAGTTCATATACAGTTGATTTTTCCGGTAAAAGGTTAAATTCCACATTTCGCGTATGGTCTCTTATCTCAGGTGGTGTTAATTGTATCAATTCCTCCTCACTTTGCAGTAAATCAATTTCTACCATGACAACTTTTCAATGATAAAGTAAACAGTAAACAAACATATTCAACAAACGTCATCAGCGGTAAACATAGTAACACATTGATAATGGAACGCAATTTAAATATGAAAAAGTCGATTTTGCGTGGAATTTGAAGAAAAAATTATGTTTCACACGGCAAAAAAGCAGATTTAATACCTTGGCTGGTTTCATTTACTGCCGCCGCATTAAATCTTGTGATTTTTATGCCACTTAAAACAAATAACTATTATGTATTAAGTGAATTCAAAAAATAATAAAATTTTGCGAAATACAGAGCAATAAAAAAAGGGAAATTATCATATAATTCAATTATTAGGCTATTTACAAAAATAAAAATAAATATAAAAATGTATAAAAATTCATTAATATACAATAACTCTTATACTTACATTGTGTTACAATATTGAGACTAAATTAAGAACTGAAAATCAAATTCACTACATGTATTTAATAAACCCGAAGATCTGTATTTGCCATTCAAAATATTTTTTATTTCTTAATCATAAACCAGTCCCACTTTATTTATTACTTTCTTTGGGTAGTAGATAGTTTTCGTTTTTGTCGTGCCACTTACAAGGAAGCTAAAATCGATTACCAAATTTTTCCTGAATAAAATTAGTCTCAGAACCACATTTTAGAGCTCATTAGGAGTGTTAAATCAATTAAGGCGGTGTTGAAGGTACATTTAGCATCCTTTATGTATAATGATATGCAGTAATGGATCCAATATGAAAGAGAAGGAACAAAGAGAGACACAGCAATATCCGGGTATGAAGTATTGCGGCATCGAATTTTCATTACAAGAAATGTTACTGTACAAATGAGACTTAATAAATTGGTAGAGAATATTACTCGGACTTTAAAATTGCATTAGTTGCCGCAAAAACTGATTTTTATTATACCAAGATGCATGTATTTACAAACTTTTTTAATTTAATTCCATACTGTGTTTGAGATATTGGCAAATACTAAATTACTAAAGTGACATAATTTATTGTACTTAACCTACTTAAGGCACACGTACATTATATTTATTAATACAAAAATGGATTATTTCACTTTTTTTTACGTTTCAGATAAACTTTGTTTTAGAAAGTCAGCCACGATGACTTTAGCTTCAATTCGTTAAATCGTGGAAATGCATTAAATTTTAAAATAGAAATTAAAACCATATCGACAAATTGCAGAGGACAATTTTGATAAACATATCAAATTTTTAAAAAACTTATTACCCCGTTAATAAAAAGTTGCTGCGATCCTTTTTATATAGCAGATTATTCACAGTTAGATAATTTTTTTTTTCTACAAACGTGTTAAAAATGCCATTTTAGCACTCCATAAAAACCTTAAAAATGTCACTTTAAGGCACTGAGTGCCTTAAAATTACTTTTTATATTTTGCACTTATAAAAATCTTCATTATAAAACGCATTTGCGTATCGTAATGTAACTTTTACGCACGCAAATTTTTG
Source organism: Ophraella communa (assembly GCA_035357415.1). NCBI lineage: Eukaryota > Metazoa > Arthropoda > Insecta > Coleoptera > Chrysomelidae > Ophraella > Ophraella communa. The sequence goes on from CM068980.1 coordinate 19,430,079, forward strand.
TTTTAAATGGTTGGCGACATGAGTGAAGTTTCTAAAGGCAAGACTATTGACAATGACATTTATGGCTAATAGCAATTTATTAATTTTATATTGTTCTTTAAGAAAATATCTGTGAATAGGACTATAATATTTTATGGTATATTATTCATTTTAAAATATTTTAAAACATTAACATTTGATAATCTAAATGTCACAACTGTCAAATTTTATAAATTACACAGTGCTGCCGACATACTTTTTAAAATAAAAATTTTCGTAATTACATAAAAATAAAAAATTAATTTAAAAAATGGTAAAAAGGGCAAAATATAAAAAATATTATAAACAACTTATTTCATATGGCTGTTGTGACACACGTTCTTTAAAAAACTCATCGCTTCGCGATTCGTTTTTTAAACTTGAACTCGTGTCATAACAGAATTCCATATGAAATGCGTTGTTTAATATACTATTATGGCACTGATGTCTTAAAATGTTTATGGCACTGCGCTGTCAAAAGTGAATTGTCAGATTTTGAAAGCAAACGTCTAAATATTTAGATTTTATTCATTAACATTAATATTAATAGTACAATTTGTGCAATTTGACAAATTTCTTGCACTGCTGTTTTACCATTTTCCATGGCTAAGGAAGAATGATGATTCGTAAACGATTATATCAACAATAGTTGTTAGGGTCCGTAATATACGATGCAATTTAAAATTATCTCCTTTGGATGTATTAATACAGGTTTTTAAAATTTAATTCAAACTGTATAATTACTTTATTTGAACGTTTGTAGAAAAAATATTGTATGATATACGTGTTAAAAGTACATTTTAAGGCACTCATGTGAATTTTCACATGCGTGCCTTAAACATGTACTTTAACACTTATATCATAAATAACTATTATTTTCTGTTAAATTTAAATAATATTTAGTAACATTTTCCTCAGAAAATTAAAACGTAACTTGTATAAGTGAATTTCCAGTGGAATAATTTAATAAAGTCCCTTAAAAATATTATATATTACAGGTTTTAAAGTTATAATAATATTAATCAAAATTGCCTCACGATTAATATATTATTTGAATTAAACGTTTTAGGCTACATAGTTTAGTGCAGTAAAATATAAAACTTAAAAGAATTTAAATGATTCTTCTCTATTTTGTTTCTATCATTCCCACCGTTCCTGCCTGGTGAAAATGGTGGGGGAGATGCAAATCTCCATTAATAGCACCTCAATTCATCCTTGTAATCGCAAAAAAACATCCATCATCGAATGGGTGCAAAGAAAGTGTCTTGAATGGTGGGAAAGGTACACCTAGACAGAGATGGGCAAAAAGTTCATAAAGGGACATTGGGCAAATAAAAGACCTACTCTCTCACTGACAAAAATCAGTAAGCATAATTAAAATTTACTATTATTCAGACAAGGTAGCCTTAAGGCCAGGTAAAGAATTCTTCACTGTTCCCAGTGCCTCTTTAAGGAGCAGAAACATGGATACCCACTAAATACTCCTCAGAAAAGCTTGAGGCATTTAAGATGTGGTTATATCGTCGAATACTTGGATAGACAGCACAAATGTTAGAAGGCTTAAGAGAATTAATAAAGACATGGAGATTATAAAGATAATCAAGACTAGAAAGCTTAGGTATCTAGGTCACATAATGCGGAACAGGAAATGTTATGAACTACCTTAGCTCGTTCTCCAAGGGAGAGTCCTAGAACGAAGGGGACCTGGCAGGAGGAAGAATCTCTTGGGTAAAAATTTAGCAACTTTGTTTTGTAACACAATGACCGACCTTTTTAAGGTTCAAATTGCCATGATGATCGCTAATATCCCTTAACGTATGAACACTTAAAGAAGAAGGTTCTGTCAGAAATAGGAGGAAATTCATGTCATATACCACTGTGAGAGCTTGACAAGACTATAGTTCATGGAACTTGGACAGAAAAATCTGAAAGTAGCCAACCACTACTAAGGCCGATGAACTTCATTAAAGGGACAGAACTAGATTAGGTGCTCTGAAAAAGAAAGCGCAGCAATTTCTCAGAGTGTCCTCCAGCTGGTTCAATTTGTAATATAAGGCCGCACCTATATTAGATCCGTATTTCTCCCGATCCGATCCGACGTTTTCCGACCATCAGTATCCGATAACGTCAGACACGAATGTCTACAATGGTCCCGACGTAATCCGTTCAACTGCAGTAGAAGCTGCAGTAGAAGCTGTTGCAGTAAACATGAAATAAATTATATGCCTAAAATTTGAAAATTTCATTCCAATTGATTTCCATAGCTCACATTTTATATCACGGTTGTAGTGATATAGTCCTACGCACGCGTCGGACTAGAAACGTCGGACTGGAAAAAAACATGATTGATCGGCCGTCGAATCGTATAGTGTCGGAGGCCTTCGGGACTCGAGAAATCGGAAGCTTCGTTTCAATTGTAGGCACTAACATTAATATCAATATGTTTGTTCTTCCGACGTTGTCCGACTATCGGATCGGGAGAAATACGGATTTAATATAGGTGCGGCCTAATCTGTAGAATCTTCATTACGATGAACTTGGCAGATTCGAATTTTCTGAGATTATATTAGCTAAAATTATTGCAGCCATTTAAAAATATGTGGTTTGTTGTTACTGAAGCGACTAGAACCCACGAGTAGATAAAGAAGGGGATACGCAATACCCCCACAAAGATAATGTTTTGGATGCTTTATTGGTAAATAAACATTTTTATACTTTATCTATGGAAAAGAATTTAAATACCGAAATTTATGTTCTTCATTATGTAGTTCTGGTTAGCAATGGTAAATAATAATTATGCTAGTCAATGAATTGGAAGAGTTCCTCATAAATGGCCTTCCAGATACCCGAACCTATCCTCTTTATTTCGTCCTCTGGGCTCCCTAGAATATGTTGTTTTTTAATACGTAACCTGACTTATCTGAAACGAAGAATAAACCAAGATTGTCGATCTATTTTCAGATAAACCTTTTCAAATGTCCATCTAGAGTTTGAAACTAGATTCTATTATAACCTTGCAAAAGAATGGAAATCATTTTAAACATTTCTTTAAATAATTAAAATTGTTAAATTTTCACCTGGTATATATATAACTCACATTATAAGTATCAGTGTTGACCCATTTAAAAAAATTTTACTTGAAAATTACATGGAATCCGCAAAAATACTATTTTAAAAGTATATATGTAAAGTACCAACCTTTACCAAAATTTACTTCATGCATTAATTTGATACATATACTTCTTAATGAATATATCTTTCGTTATGCCTCGAAACAAATTAACTAATTATAATTGTTTTGTATGCAAGAACGTCACCAACAATGTTAATATTAACTTGTCACACCCACCAATGACCTTAAACTAATGGCTCAAGTTACTAATCTAAATATTAATTTTCTTCTCGTTTATTGAAATCTAACTATAAACATACATATTTTATAATATAATAATATATTAGTTTTTAGAAATATTTAAGTTTAAAAATAAATAGCACAGATCCAAATCTATAAGCCCTAAATTAACACTTAAGTTGCGGCCGTAGCTCGTCGTAGTTTGTGTGTGGAATTATTTGACAAGTCGGCAGCACGGAATAAGTTTACAAACTCCACACCTTAGTCAAAAGCTTGGCTTGGTCGTTTTCTTATTCGTCATATAGAAGTAAACTTCCAAATCTATTCAGTGTTTATTATTTCTCTGTTGTACAAGTTTTTGTATAAACAAAATGACCGTGCCATTCATTTTGACTAAAAAATAGTTTGTAAACTTTTTTGTGGCCTACTGGCCATTTGAATTCGGGAATAGCGGGAAAATACTGCTACTGCTACAGATGTTTTTTGTCGCATTTTATTTCGTTTTGTGTTGCTTATGATACTTGTAGGAGTATTCTCTATGTTGCATATTTTTTCTTTCTGTTTTGGGGCATATCTCTTGTTCACTAGAGGTGCCTTTTTTGTTGGCTTACTGTTTGTAATAAGTAATAAATCATATACTTGGCTCTTGGGCGCTTGTATTCAACTATATATGGCTGTCTGTTGTGCCTCAATATTTATAAGGTAAACATCTTTCACCCCAGAGAAAGCTACGTAAATCTGCCTATAAGAAAACGTTGATCAGCAGATATCAATGAAAGCATTAGCCCTTGACGTTTATATTATGGTGATAGCGTATGCGACACAAATTTAAATTTAAATTTAACAGGTGCTAGTTCATGTCTTCGTTCGTTTTTAAAAACTGATGTATTGTTTTTAAAAACATCTATTTATACAATTTTTGTAGTTGGGATGAATTATACACTGCTGACTATTTATTCTATAAAATCCACGCTTAAATAACTTAATATCTACCTAATTTAGGTGCTTTTCAGATAAAAGTACCCACCTTTAATAACTTTTGTAATACTGGTATTTAGAAAAAATCCAAAAACACGTCAATTTATGTTGGAAGGGGCAAGTTAACTAAGACTGTTCTAGTTGAAAACTGACTTTCTCACGCTCACATGTGTCGCTTTTTATATATCATCCTAACGCATTCTCGAACCTTCTTTTAAGTTTACTAGGCAGAGCATTCTAAACGACATAATCACAACGGAGATTATTCTAGAAGGAGCATTCGCCATTATTTATTATTTAGTTTTCCACAGAACCGGCTTCTAAACTTGACGACTTTTTAACACTATTAAAACTCTAAGCTAAACTTTTATTTTTTTATCTAAGCCTTAGTTTAAGAGGTTGGAGGGTAAAAGTTAAAATTTTGTTTTGTTTGCTGGTTTGTGCCAAACCCCCAATTGTTCTAACTTCGTTTAAAAATTTTATTTAGCTTCCATTTAAGAATGTTATCGCTTTCAAGTTACCTTGAAAGCGATAATATAAATTAAAATCATGTTGTTACCGAACTTTGCTATCATTAAATTAAAAACTAAAATATAATGCAAAATATAATAGTGTAAAACGTTTTGGCTTCATCCTAACCCCAAATAATTCTGCCCTCCAACATTATTTAACATATCGGGATTAAATGACCGTCCTTTTAAACCAATATCTTTAGTTATGTTCACATTGTAAATCCTCATGGTAAAGAAAACGTTATGGGATATTTAAACAATAAAACATATTGTATAAATAAAAACATTAGCAAGATTTATTTATAGTAGAAATGCTGTGAATTTGAACTAAAAAAATGAAATTTTAAACAGTTTAGATTTAGTAATGGTAACAGTCAAATTCTGTAGCAACCAGCATATTAGTACTGTAATTTTTCATCTCCTTGGTTTGTTTTCTTTTATTGATTATTTTTATTCATCATTTTTTTAATGTACAACTTTAATTCGTTTATTTTGTTGAAAAATTTGTAGTCTTGCGATTAGATTATTTGGAGTTCTATTATAAAAACCACCGTTATATCTTCTAAACACGCGAAAACTCTATTTTGTTGTTTGTTGGAGATACAAAAATGATACGTAAAAGCAACAAATACATTAAACTTTTTCCCCAATAGAAAAAATCAATTTAAATTTAATAGAGTGCTGTAATCATTACAATTACCATTAATATTGGTAGTTGAAACGAAATAATATCAAATAAAAAGTCATATTTATTCCCTCCTTAATGATTAATGAAGCATAAGTAATTTGTGTTTTTATTCAGTTAATAATAATTAGTTTAATTAGTACGATTATGAATTTTCAATGGTAGTTTTATAATAATAGTTTATTTATTTGGCAAGGTTGCAAGGCTGCAAGTTGTACCGTATAAAAATATATCATTCAATGTTTCAAGAATATTTATTACAAATAATAACTTTGCATTGGTTAATAATTATCTATTGGAAAAATTTCTTTTATACTTAATTTATCAAAAGCAATTTGTTTTGATGTTAAAATATTTAAGGATGATTTGTCGATACAATCGGGAATGTTTCCACTAAATTAATATCTTTCCATATCTTAAAGACTAAATTATTTAAATGCAAAATTTATTTTTTATAATTTTATTTTTGATATTAAATTTGTAAAAATATCATATTAAGTTTACATTTCATTTATTTATGAGCAAATTTTCCAATATTTGGCAAACTTGTAAAACAGCTTTTGTTTATAACTGAAACTTGAATTAAACTTTAAAAAAATAAAAAAAAACCTCAATTTACTTTTCCCAAATCAGTGATGAAAATTATTCTGATGAACTAAAAAGCAGTTAAAATACATATTTATACCTTCGCAAATTACATAATTTAATAAAATAAATGTTATTTTTATTAAGTAAAGCCTGAGAACACCGCCATATTTTTGTTGGTAGTTGTGGTATTTTAAATTTTAGAAGTACATATAGTGAGGTTATGGTTTAACATATAAAGTAGAACAATATAACAGCTATAATAATATTAAAATATTTGTCTTTTGAAGGCAGTGATGTAAAATTGCAAAAGTCTCATCAATACTATATATACCCAGATAAAACGACATACGTACAATTGGAGTTTGAATGTTTATATTTACATGTTATATGTTTTTTCTACAGCAAAAGTTTTTACAGGAGTTTGACATTGGCTCTCAAATATATATCACATTCTGACACAAAAGAAATTAAGGTATTTTCAACAATTATTTATTTGAGTCCTTAACATGCGTTAAGGTTTCAAAGACCTTTGTGTGCAAGTGTAACTGTCAATATAAGGAAAACTTTATTAAGGCAACGCACAAAAGTGGTTGATGTGCGATAACTCCCTAACTTGTTCACAACGAGTATTAACGATAACTTTTTGCGTTGTTGCCATGTTTTTCTTGTAAATCCCACTTTTCATTCATTAATTTGGTAAATGATACCAATTTTATTATTTTTCTTTAACAATATTGAAACTCCTAAGGATTAATTGATTATGTACTTCTTAGATATTTTGTCTATTTATATACAATTTTACGAATTTTTCCAATCATAATTTTAATTGAATCAGACTGATGGCATGTTTTTCATTTCACTACGTGTACATTTGTAGCAACTTAAAATTTTTATTACTTTTTAACGGGCTTGTAAAAATATTTCAGATTTTTTGAGAAACTTCGGGAAACTAGTCAGAATTATATATATTTTTTTTCAATAGATTTTTATTATATCCAATATACCGACAAAACATCCTTAAATCCATAAAATATATTATTTTCAAATATCTGCCAAGAAGATTAATTTTTTCTTATAGCATTGTATAAATATAAAGCAATATTTAAATTCCAGTAAAAATTCAACTCAAGTTTAAACTTTATTTGCTTCTAAAAAAAGTTTGAATGCAACCTACGTATTCCGAAGCTAATACAATATTTCAATGTATTTCAAGATTGCCTGCTATGTATGTAGAGAAAATATTTTTATTGTTTCCAGCTCAACTTCTTTCTAATATTATGTTCCACATTTTTGGGATTTTTATTCCCTAGTCCGTTTAGTCCTTTGTGCATGCTTGTAATTTATTATAGACTGGTTGAATAGCTATTTACTTAGTACTTGCACCTATCAGCATACAGAAAAATTAATAAATAATTTAATTGCCGTCATATCTAAAGAAAAGAGAGTGGAATAATTAATAACCATGTGGACATTTAGAAATTTTAGATCACAATTATGTTATGTAAAACACAAGATAAATAACCAATTCCTCCAATAGTTCATAGAGAAATCGAGTTTATAGCAAATGGCAATAGGTTTGGTGAATACAAAATTAAAATTTCTTTAAATTGGCTTATATCACATAAAAACTAAACTTATACCAAAACAATTCGGGTAAATGGAATTAAAATTTTGACTGCAGAGAAAAGTCTTCAACCAAATAATATTTTTTCTTGATTATGACTGACAACAGAAGTTAAAGAGTCTATATTTTTTAAATGGAAGTAACTTGGTGTAAAGAATACCTGGTTTAAACAAGTTTAATACCATAAGTTTAATCCTTAAAAGTAAAAAAATATAATTTTCTGTACAAACCAGTTTATTTTGGGAGCAACAATTTACTAAGAGTTTAATTAAAATTTAAAACAAATTAAATCAATTTGGTTAAAATAAATTGTATATTAAAATATAATTTAAACAATTATAATAGATTGCCTTTTACAAATTTAATTAAGATTAGAACCATTACTACTTTAAAGCATGGAAATTCCAACATAAATCCATGTTAAATATCTGGGAGCCAGACAGACATCTAAGTACGCACATTATGCGCTAAATATACAGTGTGGTAGTTAAATGTATATTTCCCTTTAAGACTTAACATAGAGGAGCGAATAAGTGAAAGATCACTCAATCTAAAAAAAATTTGGTGATTTTATTTTGGTTTGACCACTCTTAATTTAACGTTAAACCAAAATAATATAAAATTGAAATTGCTAACCGTATTCTTGTTTACACTTAACTGTATTCTTTTAAAAATCGCATTTAAGAATAAATATAAAAATACTGTTACTCTTAAAATAGGTAACAAACTGGAAGTGACGTCATGAATAAGTTAAGTTACAATCGTGAATTAGCTTTTTAAAATACTAAAGTTCCACCATTTCTATTTTAAAATTCGTTCAGTATATAATAAACGAAATTTACTGTTAAGTTACTTGAATGTGTAAGAGGAATACAAGTTAAAATAGTAATTAATAAACTGAAATACGTTACAATTTTACTAGTTTAAGCAATCTCAAAATTTAGTAAGGTATATTTAAATTTGAGGAGAGATAATTTTAAACTTCAAGTGCAAAACTGTTTTTTAAATTTTCACGCTTCCTGATTTTCAAAATATTCCTGCCCTCAAAAAAATTTTCAGGAATAATTTAAACTTGTGGTATTTGGTAGGAAAATTTCACGTCATAATTTGGAAAATAATAATTAATCCAATCTGACGTCTGTCAGAAAGCCTCATAATTACTAGTTTAAACGTCTGCACCATAGAGAAATATAATATATTTTTATTTATCTCTGGTCTGTACGTTGAGGTTTTAGCGTTCTATGACGTTTTAGCTGTCAAAAAACTTCCACTTTAATATTATGGGGGCACGAAAAATTTCCAGAAATTTTTTAAATTGTCATGGTAACGAGTAAAAATTGAGACACTTTATTGATTAAGAAGTAGAAGTGTGAAATTTTCAGTTCATCAATCTACGATCGTTATGTGAAACAAAATTCAAAGATTCCTTAATATTTCCCAGGAGGCTCTAAAAAGTTCTCAAAATGATCATGAGAAAAGAAGAAGTGGGGTTACCAGTATCTCACCCATTTCTTCATTTGAATTACCAGGTGGTCCTTCTTCTCTTCATAAATTAAAACTTTTTACTGAATACACTCACCCAAGAAAAATATGACAAACTTTATAATATGTTGCCACTTTTTTGTAAAGTATTTGGAACAACTCCAACTTCTGACATGAAAGAGAAATTTTGGGATATTCTGGCATTTTGTTATGAACTACATCTTTTAATGGTATCAGAAATAAGTAAAAGAGATTCAAACCAAAGTACTGAAACAGCTAGTTGTGCTATTACAAAGTTTCTTGAAATTAAAAACTGTGAAGAATCCAGCAATGAATGGATGTTGCTTTCTACCTTAAACTTATTAGCTGCAGGAGACTATACCTTGGTTCAAGTCATGTCAGAAGTTTCTGTTCCATCAACATTGGTAACATGTTTATATATTTCCTTTGATTTAGGTACCTGAGATTTCAGAGGAAGCTAACATTGAAGATAGTAAGAGTGACTTTACCCCAAAAGAGAGAAGAATAGTTTTAAAAAAATGTTTGTTCAACTTTTGGTTTGTTTATGCAGATATAGGATACCTGGATGATTCATCATGAATATTTTTGACTTTACATTAAAATTTCTATTTCTAATTTTAAAATAAGGTTGTTTAATCCAAATAATACCTTACCATGTTCAGATACGTTTACTAAGTTACATATTCGTTTACAAGAAACTGGAACTTTTGCTAAATCGAAGAATATTATTGGACGACCCAGAACTGTGAGAAATCCCCAATTGGAAAACCAGATTCTTCAAATTATTGACCAACATCCAGAAACGAGTACAAGAAAAGTTGCAGATGAAGTAAATGTTAGTAACAAAACTGTTTGGAATATTCTAAAAGATAATTTATTGTATCCATATCACGTTCAACGTGTTCAACATTTGTTACCTACTAACTATCCATTACGCATACAGTATTGTCAATGGATCTTACGTGAAATCGCGAACAATCCGAATTTTGTGGCCAATGTTCTATTTACGGATGAAGCCAACTTTTCTAGACATGGGATTATGAATTTTCATAATGACCACATGATTTCAACAAACATTTTCGGTCAATGTTTGGCTTGGCATCATCGATGATTATTTAATTGGACCATTTTTCCTTCCTGTACGGTTAACCGGTGAGACATACCAACATTTTCTAGAAAATGAACTTCCACTTCTTTTGGAAAATGTACCTATTATTATTAGGCGCATGTGGTTCATGCATGACGGAGCTCCTCCACATTTTTCAGTGATTGTACGCGAGTTTTTAAATAATGTTTTTCCAGGCCATTGGATCGGACGAGGATCTTCACACCCGTGGCCCCCTAGATCACCTGGACACAATCCTCTGGATTTTTGTGTGTGGGGATATTTGAAATCGCTTGTTTACACAACACTGATATTAAACGTACAAGATCTTCAAAATCGTATCATAGACGGCTGTAATGTTATTCGTAACAATCCTGGTATCTTCGAACGTATTCGACAATCCATTAGACATCGAGCGGATTCTTGCATTTTAGCTGGAGGTGGACATTTTGAACATTTGCTCTGAAATGTATTATTTTTTCTTTATGTTTAACACATGTTGCTTGTAATAAAATAATAAAAAAATATAAATCAGTAGCGTCACCAAGAAAAATTAATTTCACGTACAACACCCTGTATCTCATAAACGACAACACCTATCACACATGTTTATATGAACTTTTCGTCTTAAAATTGAGTAACGAAGCGCCCCATTTAATATTTTAGATTACTTAAAAAACACCCTGTATAATCCACTTATGCAAACTTTATTGAGAATTTAAATCCTAAATAAAATTAATTATGTAAATATTATTATTTTATATTACTTTGGTTCATCTTCTAACCCTAGTTTCTTCATGTGACTTCTTAACCGGTAATGCCCGGTTAATAATCCCGTTAAAATCCGGAGGCTTTTTTTACTAAGGTACGAGATCTCTTCTGGTTATAGTTTCCCAGAAGTATCTTAGCCTGTCTCAAACCTTTCAGCTAATTTAGTACTTGGATTTTTCTTTCTCCATTTCTTGTCTTAGCTTTTCTAAGATTGCGCTGCTGCTTGACTGTCCGACATAATTACAATCTCTTGTCTGAGGTAGTTTATTTATATATTAAAATTTTCTGCTTGAAAGATGCTTGGGTATGTAACTTTCTGAGTATTTGGCTCTCGGTCAAAGATTCCTATTCCAGTTCCCTTTTCTAACTTGGAACCGTCCGTATACCACTTTATGGCATTCTGGTTTAAATTCTGTATGGTGTCTTCTTCCCATTCAGATTTAGTACTCAACTTTGTGATGAGTTGAATTTCTTTGGCATATCATCTTGGGGCATTTCTCAAGTTTGATAAAATCGAAGTTTTTTCCTGAAAATTACTTCTATGATCATTCTGTATATTGTTTTCTTCCTTACATTTTCTATCTGAATATGCAGTGAGGTCAAATTTAGAATTACTTTCATTGCAGCAGTGGGAAAAGTTCCCATTTGATACATGCACAGGCTAGCCTAAAAATCTTCGAGAGGATTTTCCTCGTAGTACTCAGATTCGCTATTGTGCCCCAAGCCACTGCCCCATATGTGATTAAAGGTCTCACTATTGCCGTGTACATCCATTGCAGGATACGTGGGTTACATCCCCAGTTTTTACCTGCAATGTTCCTGCACACCATGAGGGCCTTGGTGGCTTTGTGTATAACTTCGTTTTCGTGTTTATTTCAGAGTAACTTGCTATCTAGGATTATCCCTAAATATTTAACCTCTGTTTTCCACTCGACGATGTTCTTCACTATTTTTATGGTTTTTAGATTAGGTTCCTTTTGCCTTGTGAAAACTACCAGTGTGATATTGATATTGACCGAGCCACACCATTGTTTCGCAATGTCCAGCCCTCTTTAAACTATATCACAGAGAACATTTTCATACTTTCCTTTTGCAAGGAATGATTATATTTAACATCAACTCTTCAGTTCGGTTTATTTTACCTTAGCGTTGTCTTTGTGTTAATAAACGAAAATGAATTTGTGACGTCATTAAATTGGTGACGTATATCCTAACCTAAATTTACAGTTAAGTTTTACGGTCAATTTATTCCTGATTTGGAATTGGCAATCCAGGCGATGAATTGTAGTTGCTTAACCGTAATTTTTTTCCCAGTGTATCCCCTAACTCTAAGAGTACTACAACATACCGTGCTGTACGAACCTTCTCGAAATCTATCAAGATTTTTCCATATGCACAAAGAATTTAAAAAAAGTGAGTTGTCTAAATTTTTATATTAATTTAGCAATTTTTTAGTTTTCGGCAAGTTTCCTTTTAATGAGATATTCCTTACGGTATGATAATCACACGAATTTTATCTTGTCTGTTGTTAAAGTTGGCTGGTATTTTTACATTGCTTTTATTTTTCGCATTCGTCTAGAAACAGTCTTCTTAATGGCTATACTAAATATGAATTAAAGTCTAAACTAATTATCAATTAAGGTAAATTGATGTAAGCACGAAAAGAGGGAGTTTAATGAAAAAGCGGTTTAAAAATTAAGTCTTTACCTTTATTATCGTTTGTATTGCGCCTTTATAATCTACCAAAATAAGTTAATTTGAATTTAAATTAGATTTAACAAATTTTTTTAATGTTTAACTAGTTAATCTAGTTTTAGGGTTTGGAGTTTTTTAAACATCAATATAAATGAGTGAATACGGTAAATTAATTCATTAATAATTTTTTTGGATATTTTTTAAAGTGATTATTATGTACTAAAACCAAATATAAATACAAAAAGATACTATCAAAAAATAGAAAGTAATTCAAATAAAAACTACACACATATAAAGTAGATGTCATTAAAAGTAAGAAGGGAAAGATGTCTGGAAATTAGCAGGACTAAACAAAAAAAGAGAAATAATAACAGATAGAGAATTACTTACGGAATTATCTAAAGGAGTAACGAAATCATAATCAAACTTTATATAATGGTAAAGTTCCCATAGAACTAGAATTACAGAGGACCGAAATTGATAGATAAAATATATATAGTGTAAAGAAAAGGATATGGCACGAGAAAAAAATGACTAATATTCACAACCTACAAAAAAAGAAGGAAGACCAAAACAATGTGCAAAAATGATTGGGACATCCCCTTGCTAAATTCACTGCGACATTTGCAATTCTGTTGTGCTACCCTTCCCTTCTGATGAAGTTTATAGCTTTGATCCTTTCATAGCATACTGCTTCCGGTTTGTCTTTCAAAGTTCTAGATACCGCAGTCTTGTCGGACCATCAAAGTGGTATAGGACGTGAATGACAGTTTCCTCCACCTCCCCGGGCCAACTTATCAGCCTTCTCATTGACCTGGTACAATATACAACTTTAGTGTTAGCCCATTGCAGCTTCAAACCTAATTGAATGAATACACACAGCTTTATACAATTTTTGAACTGATCTGTACCAAACTAAGGGCCCCTAGAGTCTATCAGAATACATACAACCGTTTACAGGCAAATTTAGCCTATTGTATGATTCTTTTGATTTGTGGATTCCATGTAAGCTTCTGGTAAACTTTTGTACCTAGCTATTTACCTTAAGTTACAAATGGAATCTCTATCCCCTTGAACGGTGGTGGTTTTAGCCCTTGTAGTGCTCTGTTCCTAGAGAAAAGGCACAGTGAAAACTAGATAGGGAATGACTATTGCATATATGCTTTTTATTTTCGAGCTGAGATTGAAAAACTCATGTTCAAACGGATCTTTCTCAAAACTCGAACAGTGTTGGACATATCACATTAAACATCAATCTCCCCAATCATGCCGCCCGAATTTTCGCCTTCTGCACTGCCTTTGACATCATCACAAACCTCATCAAACACGCATTTCCAGAGCGTCGGTCCCATTACCGATCCCTGAGGCACTCCCATCTCCATCCTATACATCCGCCCTCTCGAGTCAACCAATGCTAATGATATTGATTATACCAAAAAACAAGTATAAATAATGGTAAAAGAAACAATAACAGAGGGGAATAGAAGAATATTAAAAATTAACCAAGAAAAAACGCAAACAATGATATACCTATGTAAAAAATTCGAAGATGGTAAAATTTAAATGTTTAATTGACGAAGTATGAAGACTTAAATACCGAGTAGTTATGTTGGAAAGTATTGGAAGTGGGTAATTGAAAATCATAAAAAACAAAGTTTAGTGTGAAAATTAAATTTATTAAAAAGTAATTTACTATGACAAAAAAAAACAAGAAAAATATTAAGAACATTAGGTCAACTAGAACTAGATATGGGAAAAACAGCAAATAAGTATGGCTAAGGCACATATGGAGAGCCAGAAGGCGCGACTGATCGAAAAATAAATTATTGAGAGGTAAAGCAATACCTAAATAGGAATGAAATTTTCAAATAGAAACATAAAACAAGACAAAAAATATGGAATAAGACGAAATGTTTCACTGGAATTGTCTCTTATTTTTTACAGTAACATTTTTAATAAATAATAATGATTTATTTTGATAATTATTTTTGCTAATACTTTAACCAGTTTATATCTGGTTACTTTTAGTGAGAGTTTTAAACATCCTATGCGATTATAACCTCATAATACACTACTATCCAAGCGATTAAATGATTTTTTGGTTTGGGATTGTTTGATTTTTATCATTTTTTCCTGGGTTGTAGTACTCGTAGTAAGTTTATTTTGACTTTTTTTATAGTCGAAAAAACTACACATAACGAGGGGGTCATTGTTTTCGTGAAAAACCTTGTTTTTCGCCCTAGCTGGAAAAATGTCAATTTTTTTATTTTATTTTCCGATCCAATCATCCCTTACAGAAATATTCCATTCTTTCACCAACGAGTTTTTGAAATTTTGGAAATTTCACTAAAAGCCAATAAAACCCAGAGATATCGAAGATATTAATATTGATAGAAGATATCGAAATCTATTAGAAACCGAGATTACATTTTTTTTATTTTACCCTTCCATAATCGAAACAAGTTGAAAATTTATATTTAGAATTAGATTTAGATTTAAACAAAACTTCCACAATTTATTTCAAAAATAGCTATTAAACCCAATGACAGCTGTATGGCTAAAAACTAGCATCGTCAGATTGTCATAATGAAATTACATTTTGTTTGTTATGTCTTATTATTATTGTTATGTCTTATTACTTCCATAATTGGTCTAGCCTTAACTACTTAATCAACATCAGGTACCTAGCCACAAACAAACAAAATGTAACTTCAATATGTCAATCTGACGATGCTAGTTTTTAGCGAAACAGCTGTCATTAAGTTTAAAAAAGCAATTTTTTAAATAAATAGTAAACGTTTTGTACAAAAAGTTCTATTTTTATTGTTCTTGGTAATTATATTAATATTTTCATAAAAAATAATCTTTTTTTTATTATTACTACTAAATTTTATTTGAAAGTCGTGGACAAAGTATTCTACTCGCATGTAATAATTTCCAAAACTCGCCTACTGCTCGTGTTGTAAACTTCATCGTCGTAAATAATAACTACCATTATATGCTCGTAGAATATTATACTATTATAAATTCTTATTTGCAAAACGTAATTAATTGGAGTCCATTATTTTTTTATAATTTATTGGTGCATATTTTTTAACTGGTCTATTTTAAATGTAAGAGTAATAATCACCCACATTGCAAATAAGTCAGTATATATGGTATATGAATCCCTTTATCGAAAATATGTGCGGAAAACGAGCACCAAACGTAGAACATAGTGCTGAACAGAAGGTGAACCCTCGGGAGAATCAACTTAATCCTTGACCCTTAGCCCTTACTCTTACTTTCTCGATAAGCTAGATAAGTAACATACTGCGATTCCTATTTCCACCGTGTACAGTCGTTTCATTGAAAATAATTTCATTTCGGTGCTATTTCACTTCAAGCAATTAAGAGCCGCACATTCTAGGGGTTAATACTGAATCTCTGATTAAACCGTTCTATAGTTAGGAATAACCGTCCATTCATTTATGGTAGACATAGTTGGTTACAGACCGTACATCAAGTCGATTTTTAAAATGCTCAAAACTATGAAAGACATCCTCATTTCGTAAATTGAAGTGGGTAATTAAAAAAAAAAAATTAGAAATATATGCGGATTAGCAAACCAATAAGTTAAATAAAATATTACTAAATACAAATAGTCATATATGTTAGCTAAGGAATGTTTAACAAGTAAATAACGCAAATATATTTTGCTAGATACAGAAGTAATGTTTTTCTTATTGCAATCAAATGTTAAGAACATAGTATAAAAATAAAGCAGTTAGCCACAAAAGTTATAAAAATCAGCTTAATATGTGGTACTAAAATTAAAGCCCAATACTAATCTTTAAATAATTTAATATGCGGAATATTATTTATACTTTATGGATTGAGATTGTATATCGCAACAAAAATATGAAAATATGAAACAGTATAAAACTGTTTCTATCCTATGATATGTGAAATATCTTACCTTAAACACAGTTGTTTTAGTTTTACTGTTTTTAGTCTAGCTTTACTAACTAGAATATAAAACGACAAAACCTCTAAATAATCAGCTTAACATCTTGAATTTATTTTTGTTGAATAATGTTTATTTCTAGCTATAAATAAAGCCTTTATTACTAAAAGTGTGATTTTGGTCAATTTTGTTGTTTTTTTAAAATAACAACAGTATCGAGCTTATAACAACTTGACATTTATTATATCAACCCTTACTATGTGGAAGTTCATCTTACTAAGAACATTAAAAAATTAAACATTTTAACGAAACTTTTATTTAAAAAATTGCTTTTGAAAAACTCAATAACAACTGTTTTGCTACAACGACTATCGTCAGATTAACACATTGAAGTGACATTTTTGTTTTTTAAAGGTAGTTACTTCATGTTGATTAAGTAATATTAAGGCTAGACCAAATATGGAAGTAATGAGATATAACAATATTAAAACCTAGATGTTATTAGCCCTAATGGTTCATCCTGGATCTATTTCCCTCTAAGATCAGTATAACTGTGTAATGATATAGAAAACCCAGGAAAAAATAATATCATGCTGATCTTTACAATATCTTAATATATTTATATATTAAGTTTCACCCTCCACCGTTTTATACTTAGTCCGACAGAATCTGCAGTACGCACTCTCTGCCAGTTTGTTTTCTTATGCCCATTCTGGCGACTGTGTCGTCAGTAGTCCTACCTTAATTTGTAGGTCCTGTCTGATTATATTCAGCAGTTCTTGTGACCTTTTTTTAGAGAGATCTTTTGCAAATGCTCTTGAGTGTCTTAAACCTTCTAGCTCTAACCAGGAAAGAAGTGTCCTCCGAAATACTCAGTTTGATATTGTTCCTCTGGCTATGCTAATCTTTATGCCTAGGAATGGCTCCGGGCCTATAAATATTCCTTCAGCCCCTTATATGGCTAGAAGGTAGTTGATACGATTTGATTCCAGTGACGTTGCCCGTAAGGCTATCGGAAATGATTTTTATGGTTTTGTTCCTGCAGTCACGCTACCTGGAAAGTTATGACTAAGATCCAGCTTTGACTTTCCTCCATGTACCCCAGCTCCAACACCTCTGTTAGTCTTAGAGCCGTTGGTGTACCAACACTGGTCAGCCATTATGAGATTCAATCTCTCCCATTCGTCCCTTCCTGGGAATAGGACGGTAAATGACTTGTGGTCATTGTATTCAGTTTGCATTGCATTTGGTACCATCTCCAGTTTGAGATAGTTTTTTATTATTTCTTCTGCCCTGGCTCTGACACTGATGAGCCCTGTATCCTGGTATTTCACTAGCCTTCTGTATGCACCAGCCATTGTAGTGAAATAAGATCTATTAAAATTTCGTTTGCAGCGGTTAGAGTGGTACACATAGCTCCCGTTATGATTAAGCATGTGCATGTCTGTCGTTGAAGCTTATTCAGCTTCTCCCTTGTAGTCTTCTGCTGACATTTAGCCCACCAGACCGAAGCACCATATGTAATTATAAGCCAAACAATTATTTAACCAACGGGCAAGAAACAATAAGGTTACATGGTAAGAAAAAGAAGGGACCAAAAAAGCTTTTCATGGTCCGGATACCTTTTATTACTCACAAAAAGCCACACATCAAATAGGAACTCCATTCCTGGGTACAAGGTCGGATACAGACTCAATGAATAACTATGCTGGGATTGAGGCAAGCTAATCGGTTTATGAATAATAATATATCATCTGAAAGATCAAAGTGAATTCCTCGTAATGAGAAAAACCAATAAAAATTTTGTAGATTTGTTGTTTTAAAGTTGTCAAATTTATTTATACTATGGTCAGATGTTATTTGTGATAAGTATGATACTATGTTACTTTATTCGTGTGTCTCCTTCAGATGTTCACTTACTGCTTAGCTACAAAAGTTTGTATTTTAGCTTTCTTATAAATATATGCTCCCTATGGGAAACATCTAAAATGTTCTAGTTTTGACTGTTTTTATTAATAAATAAATAAACTTAAGTCATGGTATTTGTGTGTGAACAACTACAATATAAAGTTGTTACCTTTAATGCAATGGTATTATATCTTCTATTTAAGATTAAATCATATTATAGTAAATCTGAAATAACTTTATTTGACCTGGGTATAAATTAGAAATAAAATATTTTTAAACAAATATCTATTTACCGATAGTTGCTTAAATCACGAATAATTATAATTATTATTAGTTTTAAACATTTGTACATTTAACTATTAAAATATACAAGACGTTTTATAGCTTTGTGAGAAATATAGTTAAAGGTGTTTAGAATTAGGAATTATCCATTTCTTATTTAAAAAAATTAAATATTTGGAATAAAGAATCTATTAAAAAATAGTTTTTATATAAATGCTGTAGTATTTTTAATTCCGTAATATGTCTACACATTTGTACCAGATAATGCAAAGTATTTGCTCAATGCAATTAATAACTGGTACCATGGACCAATTTTTTATACTTTTGGCTTTCTATGCAATCATTAACAATTGCTATGAATGTGTCCCACGCCACAAAATAGTAGAATTATCGAATTTATAACCTCATACCACTGGATTCATTGATGATTTTTTAATGTATTTTTTTAACCCTAGTACGTAAAGAGTATTTGTAAACAAAATGTTTTTATCAGTACAAAGAAAAATTAGGCAATTTAAACGTGCTTTCATAAAGTGTTTGTCTCACGTTTTTATATATTTTTTTATAATAAAGTATAACTATAAAGAGGGAAAAGGAAAGACCATCGAGTGCCATCGATCCCAATATTATATAATATGCTAGGAATTTGAAGTCTTCAGAATAAAATGTGTTTCTTTCTATATAGATACGATCTCTAGAGTGATATTTTACCCTATAGGGAACGAAGTCTTCATTCAAGGAGTAAGACAATGAAAAGAACTCTTAAACAAAAAGAAATTGGAAGCTGAATAGCGACAAAACAACGAGACAAAAAGCTTTCGATACCAAAGACAAAGGGCCTTCTACTCACGTAATATTTTTAGTAATTAACAGATTGGTTTGGACTAACATAATTAATAGCATTTAATATTATACAGTTAAAAACATAACACTGAAAGGTATATCATGTGAAACATTTTATTGATTAATATACTTTAGTTTACAACCCAAATTAGTATAAAAATATCAAGTTTTTAATTTTTGTTTTGTAAATTATATAGTTAATAAACTTTTATTTGAAAAAAAAACATCGGATATAATATTTTTATTACCATGTTACATATTTGAAGGAACTAATTTACTATTCTATAATGAATACTTTCTTTGTAATTTTCAATCTTAAAACACTTTCTTTAAACACATAGGTATTAATTAATATTCAAACTTTATCGTTTTATTTCACGATATCATAAATTTATATTCACTCAAAATAATTTCAAATGTTATTCAATTAAATTAAATGTTGTAGTAAAAATTTTAGAAATAGGTCTTAAAAATGAAAGAAATAATAAATTTACTACGCCACTTTTCCGTAAACGATCTACATTCAAATCATAAACGATATTTTTATTTTTAATGGTTATCCTTTAAAGGATCTTTTTGAACAATAACATGCTGTTTATAGTTTCCATTTAAAATATAAATATATTTTGCTCTTTAAAATACAACCGGCTTTAAAATATTTAGTTTTCCTCACAATTCTTTCTATATTTTTACTAATAGAAAAATTTTCAGTACTTTTCGATTTTTATTATTAATTTTAGGACAAAGACAAACGGTGCAGAATATTATCTTACTCATTTTTTAACGAACAAACCATAAGTTTTAAAAGTAAGACAACGCTTGTTTGATTTAAGCTTGCATGTATTTCTACAAAGTTCACAACCTAGTTTGGTCTAGTTTTACAGAAAATGTATCAAATTTGTTACCAAATAAAGCATCATATACCTACAAAAACCACTTTTCTCTTTTCTCTCTATACAAACCTATTTGCTTAGTTGAAAATCTAAAAAAGATTTATGATTTTCTGATACAAACATGAGTAAAATGTTAAGGCATATTGAAACATGTTCAATATATGCTAAGAAATATCTCTTTTCACGTTTTCTTTCAATGCTATTTTAAAGGGATAAAAAGGAATTTAAAAAATAGTTAAATAATATCTTTATGCACATGTGTAAAAGTAGTATTTATGCGCCAAGGTAGAAAAGTGAGTTATTATTGTAAAGGTCATTAAAACCCTAAGTAGTAAAGTGAAACAGATGGTAACACATCTGATGGTAACGTGCCATCTCTAAGACTGGGTTTATTTCACAAAAAAAAGTCGCATCAACCATTTTGGTTATTAGCTAAACAATGGTACAAATTTATTACAGTTGGTGGTAAAGATGGGTGACTTTTAGAAATCTGATTAAATGATCTGCGTTATGGGACAGTTTATGTTGTTTTAGTGCTACTGCATATTTGGGACAATCACAAATTAAATGTTTAACCGATTGAATAGTGTTACATAAGTTGCATATGGTTTTATTTTCTTTTGTAATAAAAAAACTATGTGTTAGTTTTGTGTATCCCAATAGAAGTCTGTTTTTTTCAATTTGGTCTTCTCTTTTGTCTGTTATTTTGTAGGTACCATGGTTCGACACCGTGCTTAATTTTGTGAAGTTTTGATTGAGATGCTTCCCACTCAGTTTGCCACTTATTAAAAACTTTACCCTTTACATAAAATTTAAAATGCTTTGACCACACATACCGCACTTTCACTTGTAGGAACGACAAGCTATTACATCTGCTTTTTATTCTTGACTTACAGAGTGAAGCTTCCCGAGAGAAGATATATTTTGTCCTTTGTCACTGCAATGACAAAGTAACCAAGCATATGTTGCCTTGTGAAGCTCTACTCCCTCAGTCAAGAATAAGGTTAGGTTAGGTTAGGCTAGGTTAGTGTAAAGAATAATAAGTATTCCCAAATACTAATTATTTCGCTAGTAGAAAACTTAATTTATCGGTTTTTGATAACTGTCAAATAGAAGTTTTATTAAGTTTCCATTAAAACCGATAATTTACGTTTTCTACTAGCGAAATAATTAGTATTCGGATAGAATACTTATTATTCTTTACAGTTGGGTTAGGTTTGTTTAGTCAGTCAAGAATAAGGACCCAGCATTTGATGGAACCCACATTTATTTAATTAAATTTAATTTATATTTAGACGAACCCCCGATGTCTAACATTGTTACAAAATGCTCACGTTAATCGTAGCTATACAGATTGAATAAAAGTGTCATCGATAGCTCAGTAGTACGATTCTGTTAGGAGGCGCAAATAACACTATAGATAGCACATGACTAGCTCAAGGATTAGGTAAATTTATTCGTTTAAGAAATTTACCATTTTCCAATAATCCTGATGCTTCTGCTACACTAGCGGGCGAAGATTCGTAACGTTTTGGCGCGACCAAAAAATTGTGTTCGGGCATAGGCGAATACCCTAATAATGCCAGTTATATAGCCTATCTACCGTTGGGAAAAGATACAAATTACAATATTACAGATAACTTTAAAGCGGCCCATAGACGATCAATATTATTGTGCAATATCCCGGGTTGTACAATAAAACTGATCGTGTGTAGACGACATTAAAAGGTTGTGCAATATATTGCGTGAAATTCAAATCCGTGAAAATATATTGTGCAAACGGGAAAGAATTGTGCCGTCTGTAGGCAACATTGCGCAATCTCCCGTCAATCTGTCTCATCTGGTAGTGGTGAACGCGTCGTCATGGTTGACAAGAGAGCGGATAAACAATTTGTTTGTGAGTTTATTGAAGGCCCATTTTTTCCCTTTTCGCGAGCTCTGTTCTTTTTTTCTCTTCGTTACACTTACCGCTACAGCAATAGCAACAGCACACAACTCAGTTTCACTCAACATCTTCATCGAATGAAGTTCTGGCGAGGACTGTTTGCACAACCTGTTGCCAAGCAAATTGATCGTCTGTGTTCGTGATTGTGCCAAATATTGTACAACTGTCAATATCACCCCCACACGCTTCAATTTATTGCACAAAACAACTTATTGTACAATAATTTTGAGCGTCTGTGGGCGGCCGTCAAAGTATTGTGCAATCCAAATTGCACAATAATATTGATCGTCTATGGGCCGCTTAAGTTGAATCATACTTCTCATATTCAGATTTACAAGGACATTAAGGCAGAAGCAAAAAGAATTGTTAGACATATGTGGCAAGCTTACTGGATCTCTACCAATACCTTCCTACTATCTATCCAGCCAATTCTCAACACACCAATGTTTCCTGAATCCACTTGACTCTCTAGACAAGAAGGATCAATAATGCATAGACTTCGCATAGGTCACACCAAACTCACACACAGTTACTTAATGACCTCAAGCAACAGACCTTACTGTCAAAGCTGCCAGTGCCCACTTTCTGTGAAACATATCCTGGTTGATTGTCACCAATTCAACACAAGAAGACGACAGCTTAATATCAAATCCCAGCTGAAAGTCATCTTAGGGGACCCAAACCAAATCGAGACAACACTGAAATTATTAAAGGAAATAACACTGTTTCATAAACTTTAGTCATTATTTTCCGTCGTTACTACTATATTAATGTTATTTTTTTTATACCATATGACATGTAATAAGTGCTTTATGTAATCGCCCCTGTGCAAGTGGCCATAGTTGCCGAGCACGTTAATACAATAAAAAAAAAACAGTTAAACAGTTCAGCTTTTAGATTCCGTTCTATTTTATTTTTATTAAGATGGGACTTTTATTTTCTTAAAATGTTTTACTTTATACTTGTAAATTTATGTATCTTTATTATTTTTTTGGTTTATACAAGCATCCATTGATTTCTACATGTGTAAATTTCTCTCCAACCACAAAAGGCACAAACTTCTCAAATTTTCAGAGAATTTCTTTTATTCCAATACAAAAGTGAGAATAAAGCAGAACATTTAACTCACGCGCCGGCAGCAAATAAAGCAAAACAACCAACAATAAGGTCGTCGAAATTGTGAAGTGAAGTTAGATAAGGAAAAATATTTTTAAAAAATTGATATTATTTTCCTACCATTTTACCAATTACATTAATAGCAAAATATCAAAAATAAATTATAACATTTTAATAGAAATAAAAAGTAAAATCGTTTAACTAATAGAGAAACAAATTAAGTTGCAATTAATATATTTAATACTTTATTTAGTATCTGCGACGATACCAAAAAAAATTATAGTCGCAAAATTGTATTTAAAGCTTTTCAGAATGTGTGTTGTATGTTATATAAACAAATTATTGAATCTTGATTTATTGCTTATTTGGATTATAAAAGTGTAAGGTCCTAACTAATAACTGTTTGTATTATTATTTAATTAACGAAAAACTATACAAAATTAAAATCCCAATATCAAAATAAAACGTCATTTCAAAATAGGAAGGGCAGTCCTGCCAGGTAGACGTTATTCCTACTTACACCCTAGTAAAGTTTGTAAATTTTTAATATTTTCCAAACAAATTTGAACGTTTTCTAAAGAAAAAACTACTCCATGGGTTGTATGCTCCATCGGACTTAGAATTACATTTCAGTCGCCATCACATCTTTTGGTAAAATATAATTTAAACATATATTTATATTTATTTTTTATGTGTGTATTTGTGACGATGATGAAGTTTAAGTATACCACTATCGTTCATCGTAGTTAACATTTATATTTTATAAATTAAAATGGATGGTTTGTTTTTAGTGGTGGATATATGATAAAAAAATAAAAATCAAACGCTATTAGACAAGCCTCAGAAGAAAAAAATAATCAGCAAAGCTGGTAATAGTTATGTATTCTATTATTAACAAATTTTAGTAATAACCTAATTTCCCGGCTTGACATCAACCTCAAATCTTCATTCAAGTTGTTTTATTATGGTTACTACAGTTTCCCTGAAAATTATCTACAGAAAAATACCTATTTCTTGAAAGCAAAGCATGAAATAAACTTGATAATCTTGTTATACTTTTGGTAAAAAGAAATTAATTACTACTACCAATCACTACAAACATTACAAACATGTTTATTTCTTTTTAGAAATGGTTTAGTACTTTCATATTTATTTACGACCTGTACTTGTCTTAATTAACCACATTAATCTAATTCCTCTTTCATGCTTTTTTTCGAAAATGATTCGGTAACCCTTGACCTCTAGTTAAGTAATTGTAATTGCGTCTATTTCAGATTGAACGACGGTAGTCATAAATCACTAAGTTTTAGTACATTTTACTCAATTCGTGGGTGTAGGTTGCGTATCTCTATTTCTGGGTCGTTAATTATTACATAATATCACAAAAAAAGTAATACTATAACACCTATATTTTGTTTTTAATTATTTATCTTAATTTTTTTGTCAATACTCATAAACGTATTTCATAATGTTGAGCAAAACAATTTTCATAAATGATTTATAAGCTTCTCGGGAAGAGACAACTAAAACCAATAAAAATTACAAAGCTTAGTTCTAAATTACTTAGACTTGGCAATTAATTGAAAAATATTTTAAAATATAAAATTTTTTCTTCTTGACCTTCAGCTCTATTAAATAAAATTTAATATTTCAATGCCTGTCAGATGATTGAATAAAAATTTTAAGCAACGCTCATTGGCTTCCAAATGATAGATACTTGAAGAAAAACGCATTGAATAATTTTAGAGGATAATAAAACTTTAAAATATTCATCCAATTTTGTTGTATCTTAAACAAAAATAAACTAACATCCTTCAGAATGAAATAACAGTATAGGCAAAATATACATGTTTGATTTAAATTTAAGTTTGTTTTTAGTAAAATATTTTCTCAATTGACAAAATACTTACTAGATATCTAGATTTTAATGAAACAGTTCGCATGCCAATTTCAAAAACCAATAAATGGAATCAAACTCTTACAATAACATAAGTAAACTTGACAAGACGATTTTTCAAACTAAAAGAAATAATCTTAAACTTTGTTTTAACATATTTTTCCTGCGCTTTTACAAATATGGAAAAAGTATTGGATATAAAATATTTATCAGAATTGAATAACATTATTGTCTAGTATTAAATTATTGAAAAAATGTGCGAAGAGAATTTTTTTTTATTCATAAAAGTTAATACATTTATGCATTTTTCTGTACTATAATAATTAACTTTCTATTATAAGCTCCACCTTTTATTTAAAAAATAGATTTTTAAATGCAATGACATCTGTTGCACTATAACGAGCATAGTCAGATTGACATACTAAAGTAGCATTTAGTTTGGTAGCTAAAATTTATAATTTATTTAATCAGCATATACCAGTCTATAAAACTTATTATAAACACCGGTATCCTAGATGGTTTCATTCAGACATTATTAGAAATATTAAACTGATAGCTAAAAATCGAAAAAAATACAAGCTCACGAGACGGCAAGATTTTTTATCTGAATTTAAACGCCTAAGAATAGTAATTAAAGAACAAATTAAATTAGCTTATAATAACTATTTGGAAGATCAAATTATTATTTTACTTGTACGATCTAAGCTGGAATACGGAAGTATTATTTTGCACCCCATATTATAATTGTTATATATCAGGCATTGAAAAAGTTCAGAGAAAACTTCTGAAATATTTGGCTTTCAAAACTGATGGTGTATATCCAGAACGAGGTTGTGACTATGATGCACTTTCTGTTAGATTTGACTTAGATAGTTTAGATCTAAGGCGAGACCTCTGTTTATTAAAGTTTCTTTACAAACTACTTCATAATTCAATTGATTCTGCAGTTATTCTGTCACAAATTAATATGGAAGTGCCAAGTTTTAATTCCAGAAATAAATTAACCTTTAGGTGTAATAAAGCAAGAACAAATATCCAATAAATGTAATGTGCACGAACTATAATAAGATATGTACACATTGCGACATTTTTTCTTGTTCCATGAATACCCTCATTAATACTGCTACTGTTTTCTTGGACTAATATATTTTTTAAATATTTAGTTAGATATAAGTTTTTCTATTATGTAAATTTTGTAAATGGTCCTATAAATGAATTTCTGCAATAATAAAAGCAATAAAGCTATTAGTATTATTATTATTACCTGATGTTGATTAAGTAGTATTAAGGCTAGACCAACTATGCCAGTAAATGCATCTGTTTTCGGTGCGCCACTTTGTATATAAAAGTTGAAGACTTAATAAAAGTAAACAACAGTTTAATAGTGGAGAACACTTAACAAAATTATTTTGTGTTTTAAATGATATCTATGCTGATGTTGCCAAAGATATTATTTTTGAAATTTTATTTAATATACTTTCACAATATGTAATATTTTTATAACTTTTAACTTCTTTAATTTGTTTAGAAAATGTTAGTTGTAGTGACACTATCTGTTTTTCCTTATTAATTAATTTATTTATCAAATGTAATGGATGGCCTTAAGATGTAGCTATTTGTTTTATGATATCAATTTGTTTATCACAGTTATTTTTGTGCATTGGAATTAAAAATGCTCTATGTATCGTCATTATGATTCCGACCTAAATATTCTAATTTTACCCCGATGATGGTCTAATATGAAAACTAGTTGCTCATATAATCTAAATTAATAATAAATAATGTGTTTTGTATGTTTAATGTATTTTTTACATATTTGAGCCAAATTTGAGATATGGATAATTCCTTCGATTTTATAAAAATTTCAAACCATATCACCCAATACGTAAGCACATTGTGTTTTAGATTGATATGTACTAATTTTTAATTTTTATTTCATCCTTTCCAATAAATACACTTCACTAAATCAATTTGGCGCCGGTAAGTAGAACATTACGGTATCAGGTACTGTAATGTGTTGCCTAGTAACGCTGCTCTGATTGCTTAACGGAAGACAATAACTTTTCATTTTTGGCATTTAAAAATACTATATACTGCTGCTTTGTTTGTTATCATAGAATATTTTAAAATTTTAAATGATTTAACAGTAACTGACAGTTAAGGTAATTTGACGTAGGTACCTAATTAGTCAAGTTCCGAACAATTTTTATTATTATAAATTAATGAATTTATCAAAACATGATGAAATAAAATATAATACGATAAACTAACTCGTACTGTAATAAGTCACCTACCGACCATGTAACGTATAATACTATAATGTTTTAGAAATATTTTGCAATATTATTTATAGTTGATTTTATTTTTAATGTAAGATACTTTTTCTCCACATTTAGATATAAGTAAAATTGTTATATTTATTAATTGATGATTTAAAACAAATGCATATTTTCTAGTTACAGAAAACGGAGGTGTTACTAGAATAAATTGAATTTTATAATATCCTAGAAAATTTCTCAGTAAATGAACTACTTGTTTAATTAACACAAATAGATCAACCTTTGACGTTACAGACACGAAGGTTAAAATTAAAGAAGGAGTATTGATTAATTAAAAACTAATTTATAACAGCACTACAAAGGATAGGAATATAACAATAATTACCATCTATTGGAAAACGAGCTGCCACAAAAACGGAGAATCCTAAAAAAAAATTTTTGATAATATTTAGACACAAAAGCTGTTTGCAAAAATTATTATCTGCACTTAACCTATTCATAAAGCAGTTATTTTACAAAACAATTCATTGTAAGATATTTTTTGTTTAATTGGTAAGTATAATCGGTATATAATTTGGATCTCGAATTATGTGATATTTGTTTAAGTCAATTTTAATCATCATTACATAAAACCATATGTAAACTATAATCCTGGGTTATATTTTTTAAAGATATATAAAAACTAGTGGTTCTATTTATAATACAAGGGTTGCCTTTTTTATTTCGGGGTTAGAAAACAAAAACAAATATTAATCATCGAAAATCACTTTATTGTTTTTCAAAATATGCCCTATACACTTTTTCATGTTTTTGAACCAATTGTCGAAGCACTTTTGCTACTCTGATTGAGGTATCTCATAAATGCAGTTCTTTGAGCCGATGTGTGGGAGCTCGCATTGTCATGGTGAAGAGTGATCCGTCTTCGGCGGTTGGTTTTCCTGATTTCTTGGAAGACAACTGGCAAACAAATACCGAAACCGTTTACACTAACACTGCACCAAAATACGCGCGTTTCGATAACCAAGTTATCTTCTTCAGAGACCGAAGGTAAACTTTTTGGTGTAGTGTTAGTGTAGACGGTTTCGGTATCAGTTTCGCAAACGGTTCCAGATTCAACATTTTTTTTTGGCAAACAAATGGTTGTGTACCACTCAGAATTAACATTATTAACTATAGTGGTACGATTCCAACATGTCCAGTTTTTCCGAAAAAAATAGTGCTTCGTACGCGAACAACTTTTGTTGGATTGGGCTTATCTTGAAACACCCATACAGTCGACTGCTGTGTACTTTCGAGCTCATAAGCGTAAATTCACGATTCATCACCTGTCACGATATCATAGACGTGTTTCAAAGCACCGCGATCGTATTTTTGGGCATTTCCTGTGACCAATCGACACGAGTCTTTTTTGACGATTGACGCAAAAAATTGTGTGGGATCCAAGGCGAACAAATTTTTTTGACCGTCAAATATTAATGCAATATTGAATTTATGCTGGTCCCACTAATGCCTAAGGTTGTCTCAATCTCACGATAGGTCACATAACGATCTTGCAATATCATTTCGCGCGCAGCATCAATGGTTTTCGGAACAACAACTGATGTTGGACGACCTGCACGAAATTCGTCTTGGCCTCGATTTAATTCTTCA
The DNA here is from genome assembly GCA_035357415.1 of Ophraella communa. Lineage (NCBI taxonomy): Eukaryota > Metazoa > Arthropoda > Insecta > Coleoptera > Chrysomelidae > Ophraella > Ophraella communa. The sequence continues at coordinate 19,459,669 of CM068980.1, forward strand.
TACCATCGATAAATACTGGTTCTTGATGGAGCTTCATCGGCAAAAATTGAATTCATCCATGCACTGTTGCTGAGTTAAACAACGTCGAAAGTTGTAAAAATAATCGCACGAAAATGTTCACAATTTAATTCCATTTTTAGAATTGAATCTTTTAAATTACTGTAAACAACACAAATACCGCTCGTATATGTCAAAACGTTCTGAGTACCAGATTGCAACATCAGGGTTGCCAAATCCCGAAATATAAAAGGCAACCCTCGTAGTACATAATCAAAGATGACCTACAAAAAATAATCCCTAAAAAACAAACTATACTTATTGCAAAAATCCTTTACGTTAGCTAAATTTTTGGATGATTTTCAATAAAAAAAATATAAAGATCAATGCTAAATGAAATAATTGCAATATAGTAATTATGCGCCAAGGTACAAAAGTAAGTTAATATTATCGAGATCCATAAAAGACCGAGAAGCGAAGCTTGGAGGTTTTTAATGAATCCGGATTTTGTTATTTTGTTTGTTAAGAGTGGTTTTAGATCAATATGCAGAACTGCTGTGTATTCCTCATATATTGGATTGGTGGATGCTTTTTTAGCCAGTATAATTATTTTTGATTCCGATATGAAATTAACCCGACATTTTCTGTTTTCTTACTTCTCCATTTCTTGTTTTATTTGAATAGCAAATAATTAGGCAGAAAATATTTTTAAACATACTTGAAAACAGGTCGGAAAATACTTAATGTCTTACAAGTTAATTTTTGTTCGATGTGAATAACTAAGACCTAAATTTTGTCTACTGTAAGAATTTTGAATTTGTTGGCCTAATTAATACCTATAATAATCCAGCTTTAACCTTATAATAAATTTTTAAATAAGGCACTACAGTTTTCACAAGCGAGGAAACCCAGAAAAATTACTCCGGATTGACAAGATCTATTTGGATTATGGATGTGGGTCTTCCAAGTAATGGTGGTGAGCATTTCCTATAAGCTACAGAATATGTAAGGTATAGGGTTTGTCTTGTTAGTTTTTATAGATTTTTGCTTACAGAACTTACAGAATCCCACTATTAGTCTATTAAAAACCATGCCTAGAAACCTGATTTCTTCTACATATCAAGTTTATTTTTATGTAAATGAAGATCTTAAGCTCGATTGTTGTTTACTCAAGTAAAATAAACATCTTTTATTTTTTTAAGGGTATTGAATTGAAGTCCAATAGTAGGCTGACCATTTTTCAAGGTATATTATGATTTTTTGAATTTTGTTGTGGGTATTTCTCAAGGTTTTTCCTCTGCAAAAAATAACTAGTTCGCGCATAACCTTGCTTGTACTGACCTTCTAATGTTTGCAGTGATTGTATTTATTGCCACTAGGAAAAAAGTTGTACCGAGGTTTGACCCATGTGGTATCCCATTTCCTTATGTTTTTAGTTGAGAGTATGCGCTGTTAACTCTGACTTGGAATTGTCTTTTCTTTAAAAAATTATTAATAAACATCAGAATGTGACCGCCTAAAGACTACGCACTAATTTTTTTGATAATATTAGTATTTCCATATTCTGTCATATGCCTTACTTAATTATGTCAAATAATATTCCAATTCATTGTTGTTTTATTGCGAATGCTTCATCTATTTCTGACTCTAGCACTCTATTTTTCTTTATAAGAAGGAAAACCTTAGCTATCGTTATTTTCCAACATTTTAGTTTTTTTGGATCCCTCTCGTTAACTTATTTGGTTTTTATATTTAGTTAAGGTTATAATTTATTTAATACATTAAAAAACATAACCAAATGTCGTCTCAGTTAGCTTATAACATAATGGTGGAATCCTGAGCATTTCCTGTAAGCTACAGAATCTGTAAGGTATAGGGTTTTCCATGTTAATTTTTACAGATTTTTGCTTACAGACCTTACAAATGTGTTCAGAATCCCAGTAAAAAGTAAAACAATCGGATTGAAAATGTTGGTTGCTCATTAAATAAATCTCCAAAACTACTGAATTGAATACATGAATTTTACATCATTATAAAGGGAGTTGAAAGACCTTTCAAATAATGGATCATTCGACCCCCCTTTTCATTTAAGATTTTAGGGATGATGCCACCCCCGCTTAAGAGGCTGCAAATGTTAAAATGATTTTATGCCAATTTTGTGTCCCCCTCGAAAACAAAATCGACGGGTCCGAGCGTTTTTTCAAAAAAGGAATCATCTGCCAGTAAATGCCTCTGTTTCGTTCCACACTGTATGTACAAAAGAATAAACCATGATAATTTGTTTTAAAATTTATTTTAGTACATAATTTATTAGTGAATCATTAATCAAGAATGATTTTTTTTGTAAACGGTGGTAATTATAATAATTTTTTTTGTTTTAGATGAACCATTTATAGAAATGAAGTCGTACTCCCAGGAATTTGAAAGTAAGTACATTTTATTAATTAATAATTTTTAATTTTTTTTATATTATATATATTTATTTTTTAAAAGGAGTTCAATGTCCGTCGTGACATATAGCACGAAAAGTAGTCGTTTTCTTTAGAAATACATTTGGAAATATAAGTTTTATTTTAGTAAAGAAATAGTTATTTACGTTACAAGTCCGGGAAGTGACTTATTACATTACGGTACGAGATAGATGTTTATGGACGACGAAGGAGCCAAGTCAAGAATATCTAATCGAGTACCGTAATAATCTCTTCACGGACGTGTATCGTACTATATTTTTTTTCATACTGCCTTTGGTTTTAAACGCAATAAAATATGAAACTGAAATGACATATTTGATCATTTTATTAGAAAGTCATGTAGACTGCTGTGAAAAAATTATGGATTTTGGAATTTTGGATGTGGTAAGAACAGTTTTTTTAAAGAATATCCTTATCAACAGTTTAAATTTTCGGTCAAAAACAATCAACCCTTATTCATTATGGTCCAAATACTCGATGGTAAAATCAATGATTATGGTTAATGAGAATGTCAACATATCAAGTTTCCCAAAGTTGATAGCTTTTTTGAAAAAACAAATTGTAGACCATCAGCCAAACCAGTCGAAGGTACTGACAAAGGAACAAATTGAAAGCTTCATGAGGGACGCCCAGATAAAGAATATCTATTACTGAAAGTGATAGCATTACTTGGAGTAGCTGGAGGTTGCCGAAGGGAATATGTTTGGATGTGTTTAGAAAATACATGAATTTATGGCAACACGTCTCCCTGAAAGCTCTTTTGGTGGGTTATAGACAAGGAAAATGTCTGTCTCAAAGAGCTGGTATACATACTATTGGCGGAGCACCTAAGCAAATAGCTGAGTTCTTAAAACTAGACCAACCAGAAAAGTATACAGGCCACTGCTTCAGGAGGACATCCTCAACGTTGTTCACCAATGCTGGAGCTGACCTTAAAATTCTAAAATAGCACGGTAGATGGAAGAGTTCTTCAGATGCAGAAAAGTATATAGAAGAATCAATTGAAGGGAAAAACAAGATTGCAAGAATGATCCAAAGGGTCGAAACTTTTGTTGAAGTGCTACATCACAGCCTCACGTCTTCCGCGATTACAGAAAACACTCTAAATCCATCAACAACTTCATTAATACATATTGCTGGCAACAGCAGTTGTACAATTAATGTCAATCTTCAAAAACTAAAATAACAGCTTAGTTTATGTTGTTTCAGTAATTATTTCAAACAACATTGGAAGAATTGAAGAGTGCTGTAAAGTACAAGTGTACCGTCAAAGTACAAGTGTACCGTAACTCGTTTGAGTCCGGGAAATTGCACATACCGTACAATATGAAAAAAAGCTTTTATGTATACATTATACTTTTAAATTTTGACTATTTATGAAATGTGATCTTATATCATTTTATTAACTATGAATTTAAAAAAATTCCAAAAAATGGGAGAAAGTCAATATTTTAAATATGACAATTCTACGTAGATTAACTTTGATTGACTTTATACCATGAGCCACTTTTTTCATTAGTAGAATACCACAGCGCAAAAATACATTTTCCATTTATGAAAGGGTTAAAACATCAGGCATGTTTAGTAACACCACAACACCATGGTTTTTGATCTGGACAATTCGGGTAGTTCTGTATCTATAACAACACAAAGTTTTTTAAACTTTCGGTTAGATTTCTGCGTTACTTGAAAACAATGTGAATGCTATCAAAAATAGTATATTAGTGTTTAATACCCCTAAATAGACAATTAATATTTTTTGTATTAAAACATTAACGGAAAACCCCAACAATGTAATTTATTATATTTATTAATATTTATTAGTGCCTACTGTGTATTTTAAAAGAATTTCATTTATGATAAGTAAAAGTAAAACAACTATTAAATAAATAACCAACCTAACTTAAAAATGGTAATTTCTTAGAAGCTTAGAGAGAACAAAACTTTATTTTTATTTATTTTTTTTTATTTTTTTCTCTGTGTACATAAAATCAGGAAGAATTGGAATAAGCTACATAGAATGGCTGATTTAATGAAGGTTTTCCAATCATTGACAGTTTGATGAAAGTGCGAAATTTCACACAATAGATAACTTGTTTCCGCTTTATCGGAAAATTCCAGTTCCAATTTTTGTAGTGATTAACAGTATTATTTGCAATAAAGTGATAAGATAATTAAATATTGTATATAAACATATTGTAAAAAGAAGGTAAATATAACATATTAAATAAAAAAACTATTTTAACTTCAATTTTCGAAAGGTTAGGAAACAAGTAAAATGGTTATACTATTATTATGAGCAAAGGAACCGAGGTTTAAGATCTATATTGCTCCTATATAAAAAAAAACATTGAAAAATATTGGATAGTAGATTAATAATATAGTAATAATACACTAAAATAAAACAACGAATTTCCCATAAAAGTACAAACGACCAAATAAATTAAAACACATTTATAAAGAGCACAGTTAAATTATAGGCATCATAATTGTTTTTAAAAAAGGTAATACCGTATAATGGGGATACTTTAAATCACGGGTATACTTTGATTATAACTTCGTCTTAATACAAATTAACTTATCCTTTCGTTAGTTTTCGAAAGTAATCCATTTCTCCTACTCAGGTTTAAACTAAAATGGTTTTGAAAACCAAATTTTGTGAGCGCTCGATTTAGTTGACTACTGAACCCAAAACAAGGGTGATACAAGGTAAACTATCATTTATTGATATTTTTCCAACTAAAATAACTTGCTGGCTGCACAGGTAAGTTTTAAATAATTTTTAATGTCATCGCTTTTATGATTTTTTTAAGTATAAGTGCAATCGTTTACATAATTAAACCAGACATATATATAGAGACAGTGGTGTAATAATTATATTTGATGACTGGGGTAACTTGGATAGGGGGTAAAGGGTAACATTGATCTCAGCATGCGGGTGAGTTCTTAATGATATTTCAGAAATTAATAAAGAAGAGATTTTAGAGTTATTGTCGAAACCAACTGAAGAACTAGATAAAGATGAAAATATAATTTACACTTTCAACAAAAGCATTAACGTGATTGAATTGGCTGTGTTAAGCAAAACTAGCTAATTTATACTTACTCAGTTTTCCTACTTATACCAAGGTACTTTTATAAGAAATTTTTCGTTTCAAACTCAAATTTTTCAAATTTTTTTAAGATAAATAAAGTTTATTTTTTAAATCTTCAGTTGATCATTGTTACCCCCTTCCCTGCCCGATTTATATTTGGCTGGAAAAATTGAAATAAAATTAATAAATGTGTTTTTAAAAACTCAGATATTTAAAGCGCTGGGGATACTTAAGTATTTTACGAAAATAACATAGATAATCAAAGTATCCCCACTTTAAGTATAACATTGATCAACCAGTTTTTTATTTTTTACTAGAAAACTACTTTATTTTTTTTCTTCATATTTCGGTAATCGTAAGCATACCAAAAACCGATACTACAGCTTTTTTTGTTAATTTTTATCTCTACTAACAATAAAGTTATTTAACTGTAAAGAAAAAAAATGATCAAAGTATCCCCATTCTACGGTACTGAAAGCATTGACAATGTTTGGTTGAAAAGAGTTCCAACTGTCACACACTTGATTTGACAGAAAACATTCGTGACACTTCATGTGTATTTGCCATGCCTATGCCGCTCTGCCCTGCATCCTGGCATTTCACTAGCCTTCTGTATGCACAAGCCATCGTCTCCCTTTCCAACCAAATGTGAAGTGGAGAAAGATCCATTAAAACCTCCTTGGCAGCGGTGAGAGTTGCATACGTAGCTCCCGTTATGATTAAGCATCCTTGTCGTTGAAGCTTAATCAGCTTCTCCCTGTTGGTCTTCTGCTGACATTTAGCTCACCAGACCAGAGCACCAAACGTAATCATAGACCTTATTACTATCCGATATATCCAATACATTTGTTTGGGTTTCATTCCCCATGACACCGCATATTCGACGGCATGTCTAAAGGAGGAGCTTTGCTTTATTGCAAATGTTCTTCAAATGAACGTTCCATGTAAATCTTTTATCTAGCCCCCAGATATTTGACTTTATTCGCTTTCTTAGTAGTTTTTCCATAGAGGGATCGCATTTGAAGTTTCTCTAGTGCCAGACTTCTGATGAAACTAATAACTGTTGCATTACTAGAGTTGACTGAAAGTTGCTCCTTTTCACACCACCTAGTAACAATGATAAGTACTCGTTAAGTCTCTTTAGAGATGACTCCCACCGGTGGGCAGCCCTTGCCGTCATCTCCTCGCCTTCCAGTGATGTTAGGATCAGCCTGTTCTCTAGCATCACGCTGATTAACTTACATATTGTAAAAGATGCAGCAAGCAGCAATATAGAAATAATTAGGTAATGCATTCTTAAAAACTCTTTCTATATCAAGAATGGTAGTAAGTATTACAAATATTCACAAAATGTGAAATTTTAGAAAATGTCTTAAACAAAAGGTAAAGTGAACTTCTTGCTTTACTACAAAATGGAAGCATCGAAAGTTATCAGAAAGTAAGCAGATGTAATAGCCATAAAATTCCCTTATGCATTTTCCAATATTATTTTTTACCAGTGAACTAGATAATAACAAGTTATTTGAAAATTAAAAAAAAATTATTCAAAAATTATAAAAATAAAATTCCATCCATTACGATTTTTTTTAAAAACTTGTTAGTGGAGCTCTGCTAATATTGATATTAACTTAAAAATGATAATGACCAAACTTGTGGGAAATTTGATTTCCAAAAATTTTGACGTTACCATTCTTGCTCTAAAGTTGAAAATTAACGAGTTATTTCAGGAAAACGAAAGAATTGAACTTTAAATCAAGCTGGTGGCTTTATTTCCAAATAGAAGAAATAAAAATGGCCTACCGAATAATGTACGTACAGTGGACACTTTACTACCCCTGGTACATTTTTGGTAAACTTTTTGGGGGTCAATTAATAATAATTCTAAAATTTTCGTATCGGTATTTATGTCAGTATAGTATTTTACAAGAAAAATGGTTGACTGCAGTTAGGATACCTGAGGAAACCTCTTTATGTATGCTAAATTCGGCCATAAACATCCCTGATTAATCCTGAGGACTGGATTATAATAATTTGAAATGGGCATAGCAGGTAAAATTCTAAGCTTTGTTGGTCAAATTTGTCAGTTTTAATTTCTCGCGAAGTGTTCAATTGTATTTAATACCTAATAAGTTGCTATTAAGCTCTATCAACACAGGTTAGCAACTGTTTTAATATCTAAAATCCGGGCCTTAATACTTTCCCTGTTTATTGACAAGCTCTTTCCTACACAATGGGATTAAAGCAGGTATCTTGACTGCAGTTATTTATTTTTCTTGAAAAACACTTTACTAACAATATAAATCGTATCTTAACTATAATATATTTTGCCAATTAATTCAGATCTATTCAATTAAAAATCTGCAAGAATTTTTTTATTATTAATATTTTCTATAAAAATCATTTATAAAATGATTTGATTAATTTCTTTAAAAACTTTATTCTACTTTAACAATAAATAATTCATTTGTAATATTCTCATTTTTATTTAAAAATATATCAACCCTTTTTAATTGACTTTTAAACGATTCTTTCCTTGCCTTTAACGTGGATGTATTAGCTATTTTATCAATCCTCTTATCTTAGAGCCTAAAGATTCAATTCAATTCGATGGAAACAATTATTATCAACTGTTTTACTTAATGACATTTCATCGTTATTTTTTTTCTCTTTACAAATCTTGCTTGACCGTAATCAAATAAAAGGAAAGTGAAGTGAAGAGGTAAGTAAGCTGATAGACACTATACAAATTTAAATGTAAAAAGATAAAGAAAAATAACATTTTATTTGTAATATTTCTGTTCTACTTATATAAGTAATGTCCACTTAGCATGCATCCTCTCGAATGTGACTCTTCTTAAATGAAGAAAGGAAAAAACCAATGCCAATGTCACAAAATATTTATTGTTAAATGAATTTGTTGTAAAAAAAGCGACTAGTTTCGGCCTACAATAAGGCCATCATCAGGCTATTAAAGTTAAATACAATATAATGTTAAAGATCCATTCCAAAACGATTGCAGTTGAAAGTATGAAATTAAATTTAATTTTAATTTTATTTATTAAGCACTTATACCAAATATGGTGACCACCGATGATCAAAACCAAGTTAAAGAACTGTAGATGAAGTTGAAAAATGTAATGGGAGTCTAAAAATTGTTTTGGACATTGAAAAACAAAAAAGAAAGGATATAGATCAGGGGTTCTTCAACCCTTTTTCAAGTTTCCAAATTTATTACATAATTATCTACATTGAGCTTTAGGTTTCTCCCTTTGCTCTTTCAATCTTCATTCTCCATTTTCTCCTTCTGTACTTTGCTTCATCTGCTAACCCTAGTTTCTTCATGTGGCTTCTTAACCGGCAATGCCCGGTTAATATTCCCGTTAGAATTCGGAGCCTTTTTTACTGATGTTGAGGCAGCTAAGAGATCTCTTCTCGTCATAGTTCCCCAGTAGCATCTTAGATTGCCTCAGTCCTTCCAGTTGGTTCCAGTACTTGGATTTTTCCTTCTCCATTTCTTCCCTTAGTTTTCCTAAGATTACTCTACTGCTGATCCCACAGGATGGTTCTGGTCCCAAGTGTGGGGTTTCAGCTCCTTTTTTTGCCAGCTTGTCTGCTGTTTCGTTCCCCTCTATTCCTATGTGTCCTGGGATCCATAGGACAGTGTTCTTCTGGTCTAGTTCATTTAGTTTGCCTAGGCATTCCCAAACCATCTTCGAACTGATTATATTTGAGCTCAGCGCTTTGATGGCTGCTTGACTATCCGACATGATCACAATCTCTTGTCTGCGGTAGTTTCTTCCAATATTGAGTTTCACACATCTTTCGATGGCGCGGACTTCTGCTTGAAAGATGCTCGGGTATGTGCCCAAGCTTTCTGAGTATTTGGCTCTCGGTCCAAAAACTCCTATCCCAGTTCCCTCGTCTAGCTTGGAACCGTCCGCATACCACTTTATGGTATTCTGATTTAATTTCTGTCTGGTGTCTTCATCCCATTCAGATTTATTACTCAACCTTGTGATGAATTTTCTCACAAAGTTGAATTTCTTTGGCATATCATCTTGGGGCATTTCCCAAGTTTGATCAAAATGAAGTGATCGAGGTTTTTCCCTGATACTTCCTTCTTTGATCATTGTATATATCGTTTTTTTCCTTACACTTTTTAACAGAATGTGCAGTGGGGTCAAGTTTAAAATCACCTCCATTGCAGCAGTGGGGCAAGTTCCCATTGCTCCAGTGATACATGAACAGGCTAGTCTCTGAATCTTCGAGAGATTTTTCCTCGTCGTACTCAGATTAGCCCTTGCTCCCCAAGCCACTGCCCCATATGTGATTATTGGTCTCACTATTGCTGTGTACATCCATTGCAGAATACGTGGGTTGCATCCCCAGTTCTTTCCTGCAATGTTCCTGCACACCATGAGGGCCTTGGTTGCTTTGTGTATTACTTCGTCTTCGCGTTTATTCCAGAGTAACCTGCTATCTAGGATTAGCCCTAGATATTTGACCTCTGTTTTCCACTCGACTATGTTCTCCCCTATTCTTATGATTTTTAGATTGGGTTTCTTTTTCCTTGTGGTTGATGCTGAGTCCCACCGAGTCACACCATTGTTTCGCAATGTTCATGGTATTTATTTTTTATTAGGGTTGGTAAGTACACTGCGACCTATAAGACCTATTGTGCCTCCCTTGCTTGTCATTAGCTCTGATGTTTTCTCAGCTCTTTTAGTCCTACTAATAAAGTTTAGAACATCGTCGGGCTTCAAATTAGGTATATCCTCCTAAAAAACTATTGGTTGAGTTCCTAATGTTTGAAAACCGTTTAAAAACTTTGAAAATGCAATGAAAAAATAATGTTTATTGTTATTTAAGGGAAATTTCTGTTCAATAATTTTTTATAATTTTTTATTTAGGTAATTGGTATCTATGCAAAAGAGAGTAATTTTAAATACATTCTTAGGGTTATTAATAATTTTTAAAACCCCATTTTTCTATAAAAAACCCAATATGAAAAATAAATAAATTTGTTTAATATTTATAAATTAGAAATAAAAGCATATGACAAGAAAACACAGTTTCCTAAAAGACAATTTTTTGTTTCTTAAAAAATATAGTTTTTTGCTTCACTTTTATAATACATTCCGCAGTTACAATATTTTAAGAGATATATTTTATAACTTTGCAAATAAATTCTTATTTTCGTTAAAGTTGGTTTATTACTTTTATATAGATTTATATACTTTAAATGAATTGAAATTACTTTGTATAATTTACACGTTTTTACAAATCACTTTGTATTATTTTTTATACATTAAAAAAACAATTTATATTCGAAAAGGATATCTTAAATTAAAAACGTTAATATATCTGTTACACTCACTACACATCTTTTGTAACAGCAGGTATTTATAGGATTATACGAACATTAATCTGTATTCCGTATACATACTTTTGAAAGTATTTAAATGCGGTACTTTAAAGCAACTCACGTTTGCTACGAATGGCATCACCGAAATGTTGTAACGATCTCGAAGGAACAATTTGATGAAATCAAAATCCTTCAAGTGCTTTGTACTAGGGAGATCAAACTTTACTATAAATTGTCTTTAGCTGCAATAAGTTAAAAACCACTTATTAGCTCTGTTAAGCAGATTCAATCATTAGCCACTGTCACAAGGCCTCATTTATTATTTAATTCCCAATGTATATTTAACATAATGCTTTATCTTTCCAAATTTCCAAATTACTTCTCACCGTGTGCTTAACGTTTATAATCAAAAGCAAGAAATAAATACAATATTAAGCGTAAACATAGACACCAATTACCAGTGCGAACGTAAATATAACATTCTGTAGGTTGTTACCGAAAAAAAAAATGATCTTTTTAGAAATCCATTGCAATTTCCTTTTATCGAAATAAGGGCATAGAAATTGGAAATATACATCATTAACCCTTTTTTTTTGGTTTTAAGCTTAAATATTTAAAATCACAGATTTGTGAGTTTTTTTTAACTTTTTTCGTCAAAAAGTGAAGACAAAAAGAAAATGTTAAGGCTTAGCTTATGATGGATCTTTAAAGTAGTTCTATATTTTTAGATTAAAAAAATGTAGTTTTACGAAGAGCAGTATGTAAGCTGAAATTGTCGTGGTGAAGCAGAATGTAAAGTAACCTTTTTATACGTAACACGTAACACACCATCTTTTTGAAACTGAAAACAATATGAAATTATGTTATTGGTGTATAATACCAACAATAAACTGCTAATCCTGATGGTGTTTAGCTATTATAGCCTTTTAATTTTTATTTACTATATTTTATCTTTGGAACGATTAAATACTGAAATGTATCGTGTCTTGGATGCTTTGATAATATTATCTTTATCCTACTTGCAACTTTACAGCATTTACCTAGCGTATAAAATTGAGTATTACTTCTAATACTGCAGCTGGGCATGTTTTATAGCTTATGTAATGTACTATCGGCTTTAGAATAGCATATACATTTTCAAACTCAAATGGCTTGCATTGAATTTATTTTAAGGATGGCCTATTTATTGTGTATAACCAATCACGGTTAAAATAATAATAAATTTGAAATAAGTCAAACAGTTGCCCCGCCCACATTTTTAATGTTACACACAGAGGGATGATATTGATTGAGGAAAGATTGCAGTATAAGTCTATGGACAAATTGCCTGTGTATTATACAGTACGGTTTTATTGGTTTTTCATTGCAACCTTTTTTCTGATTCCTTTTTTGTGACAACGTTGGCTATTTACACGGATTTTGAATTTTGTTTAGTGATTTTTTATTACGACGAACTTTGGATATTTTGTGTTTTGATTGTGACTATTTACAGGAGTTTCTTATTCTACGACGACATTGGCACGGATTTTGGTTTATGGATTTGGTTATGTTTTTGAGTGTTCGTTGCACCCCGTAGCAACTTAAACTTAAAACTTGACAAATATTTCCAGCAATGTTTCATGATCGATTTGGTTATAATTTTTTTTTTAAGTTGTAATAAACTACCTCGCAGAACTTAGTGGGACACCCTGTATATAAAATTTTACTACAATTAGTTTATTCCTTTATTTTTAATGGTTTTTTAAAACCCTTAAATACCCCCTTAACATAAGCCAATAAGTTTAATATATCAAAAAATAAAAAGTATTGATCTTATAAATATTTTTGCCAATTTTTGTTTAAATCTGATATCTATTTCTTTTTTTTAATAATTATTTCGGAAAAACACCACGGAACTGGTTCCACCACCTCTTCCAAGTGTTTTTTCTTATCATTATTTTTTATTCCTTAGTGAAGTAAGTAATTGTAGGCGTTTTAAAAATTGCCACTCCTATCTTATTAAAGCAGGGTGTTTTTATAACTTCGGTAGGTAAAGGAAATTCACATTAAACATGTATATGCTATTCTAAAGCCGACTGTACACAAATACCACGTAGATTTAAAAGTGAATCAAAAATAAAGAAATTAAAAATACCTAACTATTACAAAATCAGACAATGGTAACATATGAAAAAGTAGATTATAAATCTACAGTGAATTATTTCATAATGTCAAGTTATTAAAAGTATTTTCCAATCAAGTAAGAGAATATGTAAATAATTCAAATTATCTGTGTAATGACTACGATAAAAATATCTGGTAAACAAAAATCCTTAATTTTTAGAATTATATGCAACTATTCAACCAAGAGTGACGTCTCTCTCGTGTCCTCAGAATGTGGGTCGGCCAGGGTAGATGTTGCTCTAGTTCGTCAACCTAATTTTTTTATTATAAAGAAAGTGAAAAATGCGAACGTAACATGTAGGGTCAGCGGTTTAAATAAAATATTTTTTTATTATCTGTTTAATGTGAAACCCTAATAAACAATTTTTAACAGCTCACCGGACGCAAAAAGCACTTCTACTCAATTACAAATCTGTCGTGACGTCACAAGTATGCTTATGTCCAATTCCCAGCATCTGAAGTGTAACGGAAGGTTTTAAACAAATATTACTGAGAACAGTTTAATAAAATAGAGACAATGGGAAGGTATGAAAACTAAAAAGGGTATATTTTTTATTAAAACATAAATGAAGGTGGTATTAAATGAGCTGCATTATAAAACTTTTATACCTATATTATGTGTTATTATATCAATTTATTTTGTGTTTTATTTAAAACAAAAATACTGCGACCAAATATAATTAGATCAAAATATATACAACAGAGAAAAAAAAAACGGTTTTATTACTAATCAGTGCCTAAGTAAAAAATTTAAAACTAGATCGTGCCGATTCGGAAGACTTCGGTTATAAGCACCGTTAACACGGGATTTAAATAAATTACTTATTGTGTATATACAAGATTTATACATTTATAATTATTATGTTTAACTTAAATTATAGATTAGTATTACGTTGCTGTTTTTTTTTTTATTTTTTTCGACAATTTTGTAGCTTTTATCGGCGTCACGTTTTCTTTTATTGGATAATGATTCTTGAGATTTTTTAAATTAAGGTATTCATCGAACCAATGAATTAATTAATTTTTTTGCCAAAAATTGCTTTTTTTCTGCTAATAAAATTCGAATTATGATCCGTGTTTTAATTTTAATTTTTTTATGGTTACCTAACTCTCCGCTATGAAATATAAAATATATAGAATTTAAGTTTAGCGCAAAGTAAGTAAATAGATATATTAAAAAAAGTTTAAAAAAAATACGAAAATCAAAAGTTTAAATCACTGTAAACATCACAAGAAAACTACCAAAAACCACATAAATTCAGCAGGCATTCTGGTGACGTAGATGTGACATATTTGCCGCCATATTGCCAGCAAATGGAGGCAACCGTACTATAATCTATAGACCGTGTAGCCTGTCATAGGTATATCATCAAGTGTTTTATTTTCCGCAAGCTAGCTGTTTCCAGCGATTGATGCAAAAATATTGTTTATCACCACCATATGTGACTGTATCGTAACAGTTATCTGCTTAAACTAATTTTTTTAAGAAACAAAAATAATAAGAAAAAAATATTTGAAACTTTATACAAGCATTATGGATATAAAACTGTATATTAAAACAAACATTTTGCTAGGAAAACTATGTTTAGACCAAAATTTACGTTGTATAAGAAGCGATATTTAATGAGATAGCCATTTATAGTTGAATTATCTCAGATACCTCCTTCTTAAGAACGTCTACTAAAGGAGTATCATTATTATAGGTTAACTAGGATTAATTAATTTAAAACCTTTGTTTTGAAATATTTTCTAAGTTTTGATATATTTATCAGCTTTTTGCTTAAATTAAGCAAATAAATAATAAGAGCATAAGAAAATAACCGCTAAAAAAATTCTGGGAAACAAAATACTAAAACAATCTGTTGAAACAATTACGTATAGAACGTTTAAGGAGATAAGAAGTCTGCTAAATCTAGCTAAAACTATCAGCAGAACCATAAAGACATCCAGAAAGCTAATAAGAATTAGTGGCGAAAATTTTGTAAGGAGATAACAGAGACTAATGTTCCAGAATCCAAAAAGTCTTAACAATGAAAGGTAATGTTGGGCAGGTAGCAGTTCTGAAAAAAAACAGACACTACAGAAAAGCTAATGACTTACCCAGATAAACCTTTTTGCAAAGCTTATTTTTAAGTAGGCGGTTGCCAATAATAAGCAAACAATTTGTGAGGGAAGAAGCTTAATCTCAGAAGGACTACTGGAAACTGAAAACAGAAATAACCATACTTAATAAGACTAGATAACCGATAGAGGAGTTTATTTCATTGACCAAATTTAATATACTTATGCTGGTCCTATAAATACTAGACTTACTAATTCCAAACCTATATTGCATATTTAACAGTTGCGTATGAATATTATCTTAGAGACATATATCACATTTATGGCAAAAGATAAAGATCATCTATTTAATTTAAGGGTAGGTATCTGCTGGCTTGCTGTATATTTCCGTTTCACTACCAAGCTCATTCTTTGATTCGTCTGTGTACCACATCAATTCATTCGCTCTACTTTCTACTGATCTTCTCTAGTACCTTTCTGTTTTTAAGTTGTATTTTGTTAGCATGTGATCTATTGGCATTTTCAGGATGTCATCATCCACATGTCTGTTTTCTGAGTGTCCATTACCATAAGTTGTCCTGTGGTCTGGTGATCTTTCCGGCCAGATTAGAGCTATAATTGCTTCGCTCATTATTATACAATGTAGCGGTGGAAGGTCCAATATTGTTTCTAACGCTGTCGTAGGTGTAGTTTCCATTGCCCCAGTTATTCCAATACAGTCTTTGTATCTTGCTCATTTTGGTCTTAGCTGAGACTTGTTCCATTTTTACCCAACAAACCAAAGATGCATACCTTAGGAATAACTACCATTTTGTACAGCCAATGTAACATTCCTGGTCTGCCTTTTTCTATGTTACTTAAAATAACTTCCAAGTTGCCACTTTTCATAAACCACATCCACATTTGTAGTAAATATTCAGTTTTTCACTAATTCTATAATAACCCATTAATTAAGTGATTAGTTCCACATTTTACTCTACTTTGAAGGCTTGGACGAAACCAAAACCATCGTTTGCGTATTTTTTACAATCTTTAAATGTTATCAATGCAAACGAAGCAAATAGTAAATCCTCCTCAATAGATATTGTGCGACGAGAGGTAAGCATTGCCTGTGCCAATGTAATATAGACACGCCTTAAGCCACATGACCTGAACCTAATGAACACTCCTAATGAAAATTTTTAGAACCAGAGGTCTTTCACTAGAATAGATATAGTTTTTAAGTTTATAATACATTTACAAGAAAAGTACGTTAAGTTACCAATAAGATTCGGGATTAAAAATTAATTATTTATAAAATAATTTTGGTCTATATTAAATTTAAGCAATTTAGTATGCCAGGACCTGATTAAATATTTCTTCGAACTATTATACCAGTAAATAATTAATGCAGATTTAATATTTTTTGGTTAGATACTAAAAGTAAAGCAGATAACTGATTTTTAATCATAACTGCTGTTCAACGTCAAATTTTACCAATTGTTTCTCCAACTCAAATTAATATAGGGGAGTTAAAATGTTGAAAACGTCTTGCGCCTAATTTCAAGTTTATTACTTAACTAGTACATATTCATATTTGATTTATGGATGCTATTACAAGTGGTAATAGAGTCCTATTATTACTTAATGAAGTATGTGGTAGTAAAACCGAGCATGAGAGCTGGGAAGGACAATGAACACGAGGTAAAGGACAAAAGGAACATTCTACTGGAATTTCTATTACTTAAATGCAGTGTTTAGACTAATTTCTTAATTGAAAAATAAGTAACAATATGTACCATTATGTAAGATAAATTTATATACTATATATATTATGGTAATTAAAATATGGTGATTTAATAAGTTAATGTAAAGTTTAAAATTTTCTTAGGTACAGATTCTATGCCTATAAACCTTATAAACCACATTTATCTCAAACAATAAGATATTACAATGATAATGAATGTATATACTATCACAATTTAATTGAAAATAGTTTATCTCTAAATATGCTACAACGTTTTGCTTTGAATATTTAATGTATTTATCCGTTCAAATTGAAGTTATGTTGTCATATAAATGTGTCTGTTTCCAACAGCCGGGATCGTTGTAGTTTTGATATATTATTACACGACCATTTTCGTTTGTCATACAAAAATTATAGTAAACTTCACCAACAAATATTTTTTTATTATTACACTTTTTTTATTTCTTAGAATTATTCTTATAAAAAAGTAAATACCAACCAAGTTTTTGAAAGATGTAAAAATAAAACAAATAATTTACAATAACCAATTAAAAATAATAATAGTAGCAGTAAAACTCCACAATATATAATTTAATCGAAAAAGTTACTTCGGTGCAACGTTTCGGGTAACAGACCATCATCAGGAAGAGAACATAGTGTCAGAAGAAAATTCAAAACAAATATAATGTTACATAAGATTAAATGTGAATTATAAGAACATAGTTGAATTACAAAATCAGCAAATTACAATTTAACAAATTACAAATAAATGTCACAACAAAAAAAGTATTTAAAAATATGAATTACAATCACAGGCTTACATGTATGTGACGACTGGTATGTATAAATTATTATATCGTTATGATGATTAATTCATTGGGGAGAAAAACTGAAAACCGTTGTACAATATTAGGTAAATTATTTTTCAACCCCAAACTTTGCTTTATATATCTGGAACTAAAATAGTATAGTTATTTTACACAATAATTTTCATATCACCACTTAAATTTACCTAATATTCTCACAACGTTTTATACTTTTTCTTCCCCCATATATGGGGGTGATCAGTCGTCACATAAAGGTTAGCCTATGTTTATAATCCATATTTTTAAAAACTATTTTTGTTTTGATATTTATTTGTAATTTGTTAGATTGTAATTTGCTGATATTTTATTTTAACCACGTTCTTATTATTCATATTTAATCTTATGTAACATTATATTTGTTTTGACTTTTCTTCTGACACCATTTGTTCTCTTCTTAGAGCCTGATGATGGTCTGTTGACCGAAACACTGATGTAAATTTTTTCATCAAATTATATATTTTGGGTTGACTTCGAGTTTTATAGCTACTATTTGTATCAAACATATTTTAGTTATGGTTAACCTCTAACATTTACAAATAATATAGAAGAATATATTAATAAATTTTATATTATTTTAACAAGGACAGTTCTTAATATAATAAAAAGAAGCAGAGTAAAACTGTATAAAAAGAGGTAAAACGAAGTACTTTACAGATTTTAATTAATTTATAATTTATATAAAACTATATATAAATTAACTACTCGTATATTACACAGGGATTAGTTTATATCGATAATAATATATTAAATTTAATCTAGTTATAGACTTTATGTTCCACTACACCGAAATAATTCGCCTAATTAACGTAACTCCATAGATTATTAATTTTATACAATATACACGCTTTATTAAGGCTGATTTAGACGATGCCAGTAGCTGGCGCCTATAACTGTCGCCAGTAACTGGCACCAGTGCCACTGGACTGGACCGGTTGATTAGACGATGCCACTAGCTGGCGCCTGTGGCTGTCGACAGTTAGAATCTCTAGATTGCCCAGTGCTAAGATCCAGTTCTCGAAACCCACGTGTTTGTGACTTTTAAAAAATGAATTCAAAACGAATCTGGTTAAAGTTTCAGCTTCACTCAGTTTTCGTGTCATTTTGAAAAAGAAACAGTCAAACTAATCAAATGACGAATGTA
Source organism: Ophraella communa (assembly GCA_035357415.1). Lineage (NCBI taxonomy): Eukaryota > Metazoa > Arthropoda > Insecta > Coleoptera > Chrysomelidae > Ophraella > Ophraella communa. The sequence continues at coordinate 19,478,554 of CM068980.1, forward strand.
TTAATACAACAACGAACCTGGGCGACTGGCACATTAATTGAGTCAGAGACTGGCGCGACGTGTTTAGACGTGTCTAAAACCGCTGGCGATTAAGTTACTGGCAAGAAAAATAGGCGGCCGGTCTATTCAAGCCAGTGCTGTCTGACAGTGCTGGACTGGTAAGGAAAAATGTTTACACGGGGCCAGTGCTGGCGTTTCAGTGAAACTGGCGCCAGCTACTGGCATCGTCTAAATCAGCCTTTAAGCAATATAAAGCAGCGCAGGGCACCAATTTGCATCAATATAATACCCTTAAAGGTGCAATTCTTTTTTGTTTCGGGCTGAGATGGTTAGGTTAGGTCAGGTTAGCACAGCTGCTGCTATTGCATCCACTGTCCTGTACCACTCTCAACAAAATCCCCCTCTGTACCTGCAGTGGTGGCTTTATCCTCGCATGGATCGTCGTTATTTCACCCCACACTTCCGTTCCGTACAGCATACTCTGCTCAATGGTCCTACCAATAACTCTCCTCTTCCATTCTTCCAGTCCTTTCACATTACACATCAATCTCCCCAACCATGCTGCTCGTACTTTTCTGCTGCTGTCAACATAATATGGTGCTTGAAGGATAGTTGGCTGTCAACCCAACACCTAGATCGGTGCAAATTTGCAACGGTATAACTCACACTGAGCAGATCCAGGCTAGACACTCTTCTTAAGCAGTGGACTCCAAGTTATGTTTCACTGTAATTCCGGTTGTTTGGCTATAAAAGGGCGCCACTACCTATTATTTGCTTTTTAGGGAAAAACAAAAATAAATCTAAATAGAAAAAATAAAATAACTAGAAAAACCCTGTGGAATTTAAAATTAACCTAAAATTATCAAATGAATCAACGAATATCAAGTTATCTAATTGAACAGCTAAACCTACAGTACTTACAGCCGCGAGTGGGTTCTTTAAATAAAACCTATAAAAAACGAATAATTATTTATTTCTTAATTAAGTTAGTCTGCCAGAAGGACGTAGGACAAGCAAGAAGGTACTTAGCTTGAGACTGTAAAGTTTTTAGGTGTTTCGGGTTGCTTTCTGTGGCTTAAGGGCTACTAGACGGTAGCTGGTGCTTAATGGTATTCTGGTATCTAAGGGCTGCTAAATAATATTCTTATATCTAGGGGATATTTTCTAGCAATATTGTAACGATATCCTAGCGGTATACTTAACGCTATTCTTGGCTACATCTTGGCGGTATTCCTGGCTCATCACAGCCAAAAACGTATGTACGATAGTTGTGGGGAGCATCAGCGAGTCAAGCAGCTGTCGCAAGAGAAATATTTTGGCTGTCTCTCTGTATTTATTAGGTTAGCTTTTCAATCGTCACACAAAGGGTGCGTTCCATTAAGGATGCGTTCAGGTGTGGAGAGAACTGGATAGTGTATTGATGGGTCAAATTCACTAAATATCAAAACAAATACGATGTACTTTCTAAAAATCAATTTGGCTTTACATAATATAAATATATTCAAAATACAATATTAAATATGACCATAAAAGCTTATGAAGCTTTAACCAAAGCATTTGACTCTATAAGTCATGATAATCTCCTGTAAACTTTGAAATATATTGGTATACAAAATAACTGCTTATAATTATCTACAAGCTAACTTTGTGACAGACAGCAGGTGGTAAGGGTTCTCCGGAGTGTCTCAAGACACTATTTTGTTTAAAATTTTTATAAATGATATATTCTCATTAAATAGTAAAGGACATAGGAGATTGTAAAGATATCCCTGACGAAGCTACCATTATTAATAAAGCTTAAAACTGGTATTATCTGGTCAGTTTGAGAAAAAAACGCTGACTATAAATTTCAGGAAAACTGTATATTTGCCTGTTAATCATGACATGGATGCTAACTTATTCAAATCTCTTGAAATATCACAGGACAAAAAGAAGTTTAAAATAAAACCTGTAATCATAATTTTGTGTGGACCGCGATGACACTGATCAACGAAAAAATAACTCCTAAAACAAAAAAAAACCCAAGAAACCCTCTAAACGAAATCAAATTATGAATTTAATACCACCTTTATATCAGCAGTAATATAATATTTAAATGTTTAAATTTATGAGTACATGTGTTATAATTTGGTAAATTATTATTTTTTATTATTTATCCTAACCAGTGACTTTAATTTATATTGTATTTAAATATCCATTGGAGTGATAAAACATTAATGTTATATTCTTTTCGGTGTATTTTTTTTAATTTTTAAATCTATGAAAGATGCAAATAGATTATTATTTAATAGTTCCCGCATAGCATGTTTTCCGTAACTAGCTTACCGCTTCAGTTTTTGACAAAGAAATATTTAACGAAAGTTACAAAACTCCAAGAGACCACTTAAAACCACTTGATTATGTTAAGAGTAGCGATATACTTCAAGGCAGAATTTAATTATTCTAGTTTCATGTCTTACTTCACAAGAATTTCATTTATGCTTTATGAATCCTCATATGCACTTACTTGTCTATACAAAGATTAATAATAATATTAGTTAGAAAATGTAACCCACCGATTTATTATAACATCTATAAATAACCCTAACAACATAAATAAATATACAGCGTGTAAAAGTCAAATGGAATAAATTCATTATTTCGGTTACTGTACAAATATATATTTATAGAAAATCTCGAAGCACGTCAAACTTTAATTTTAAATTGACATTATTTAAAGTGAAAATTTGATCCCTACCTCCAACCCCCTTTGAGTGACAGTTACAACCCCCAATTTTTTAAATGGGAAGTATGGGCTTCTGATATATCGTTTGAAAATTCTCCAAAATGTTATTTTTTTTAATTTACTGCAAAAATTAACATAAAAAATTAAAATATCTGATATGTAATTTTTAATTGTTCATAACGTAATATGTCAATGTAATGTAATGTCAATGACGTAGATGTTAAATTGGTAATGTGGAGGTGTTCCATCTTGCTGAAACCATATGGTATTAATAAATTAGCCAAACCTAGCACCATATCATTTTGCAGTAGTGCTAAGTAATTATCGCCAATTAAATTTGCCTCAGCGAAAAAGGGACCCATGATATGGTTTTCAACAATCTCTTCTCAAACATTAACCCTTTAAGGGTATTTTGTATGATCCTCTCTCATCCAGTGAAAGATTTTCCGTTGACCAGTAGCTGCAACTTTAACGATTAGCATGACCATTAACTAAAAAAGTGCACTCATTTGAAAATATAACGGTTTTTTATTGTGTGGTATAATTCAACATTTCTGTCATTTGTTCGCAACAATGTGTACTCCTATCAAAATTGTTTTCTATGAGTTCCTGAGTCAGTATCATTTTATAGGAATGCATTTTATTTTCCTTCAATATATTTAGTGTCGATGTATGGCTGATATTAAATGTTGCGGATGCTTGTCTACTCCATGTATGTGGGTTTTCCCCAAACTTAAGCATCACATCTAATTTAATATCATCACTCAGTGCATTGGTAGGTGTTTTTCCACCTGTTTTTCATCTCCAAATTTTACTAATTGTACCTTGAGGTTGTAACTACAATAGTTCCCAAGAAGACAGGACACCAATTTGTGCCTACAACAAAGCCTTCTTGGCAGACCCCGGCGACTCTCTCAAGGAGCGGTTTGACTCCAAGTTAATGCTCACTATAGAAAGGATTGGTGGTATATAACGGTTAAGGGCGCCACTATCTTTTTATACGTTTACGATTAAACAATTGAAACTACACAAAGAAGCTAAGATAGAAAGCATAGAAACACCTTGTATTTAATCTGAATTTGAAAACAAAAGGAAACTATTTTTAATGAAAACCGAACACGCTACACCCTTAAAACTTATAGTCAGTGGGTATATGAATAAAACTGATATAAAAAGATTATTTTTTTATTTAAAAAAAATTGTAATCTGCCACAGGAAATATAAACGAAAACATTATAAATGGACTATACTTATCTTTGTGCTTTTGGTTGTCCGGTGGGCTCGGTTAGTTCACTGTTCGTATGGATGGTGTTGGCTTGTGATGGTGGCATCTACTTCACATCAAAGAACTGCTACAATAAATGGGTGATACTTCTCGTCCAAAGGACTGCTACCATAAATGGGTGATACGAACGGCTGTATCTCTTTGTACGAACGGCTGTATCTCTCCGTACGAACGGGCTGAATCTTTCCGTACGAACGGCTGTATCTATCCGTACAGCCAAAAACCGATATCTAAATTTACAGATGAATTATTCGACTTGCCAGTCTGATTCTTGTCGAAGGAAAGGACGAGGCAGGGCGTGTAACTTAATTTATAAAGAGGGTTGACAATAGTTTCCGGTTGGATGGTTGCGTTTGTTTTAAGGGTTTTGTTTCAGGTGCGTTCTATTGTAAGGGGTAGGTTTGGTAGCGGTGGTTTAATATATCTAATGTACTGTGAGTCAGGATTAATTTTAGGGTTAGTAAGGACTGTAAACTAAAAAAAGATAGCATGACGATGGACATGTTACAGGATATACGCGCCATATTCGGAAATATTTCATAAAATAGGCGAACAACTTCCATTTGTGGAAGTTATCTCTGTAACCGATCATCTGAAAAATTGTTATTTTATGCATTTCTGTTAATATAACAATTTTTATAAATTGGAGTCAAAGAAATTCACACCACATTAATTATAATACTGACAATATCCTGCAGTTATAATTATTACAAACCAATTTGTTCAGGCGTTTTAAACAAACTAACATTGCTATGATAGTTTTTTTTATGATTTTTTTAAAAATGATATTAAAAAACATAATTAATAACATTTTTGGATAGAGAATGAAAAGACCTTTCAAAGGATATATCAGAAGCCCATACTTCCCATTTAAAAGATTGGGGGTTGTAACTGTCACTCTAAGGGGGTTGAAGATAGGGATAAAATTTTCACTTTAAAATTTTTTAATTTAAATTTGACATGTTTTGACATTTAATACGGTACAGTATAATTTAATTAAATTTTTAACTTGTCTGAAAATCTGAATAGAACCGTAATTCTTGCCTTTTCAAGTGTAAAAAAACAGAAAAACATGTGACAACATGATGTCAATAACAAAATAAGAAGTACACCAACTACACCAGAAACACATGAAACGTTTTAAATTTTATAAGCTTTAGTACTTGTTGATGAAAGATGCAAATATTTTGGAAAATTGTTTATTCCTCACCTCATCTTCCATATTCAAAATAGTTCTTGAAGCAACAAAAATAAGGCATATAGACTTTTTTATTGAAGACCTTAAATATTATTGGTGTCCTTTGGCACCAAATCCGACTTTAAATACATAAATAGTGTTTGGATATATGTAAATATAGTCAAACCAGAATAATTGAGAGTTCAAGGGAGCACAATCTCATTCTCGCTAATGGAGGTTTCTCACTAAACCGAGCGTGTAGCGTTTCTCTCTCACAGAGTTACGCAACATTAACAACTCACAGCAAGTGACACAGGAACCTTGTTTGGTGCCACGAAATAGAATAAGTACAATATTGACGAGAAAACAATGCTATGAAGTTCCACGAAAGTTAACAATTAATCATAAAATAGTAAATGATAAATTTGTAAATTGTTTTGTCATTCGTTCCTTCTAAATAGTATAAATAAATAAAGCTCGACTGTCCCTTATAGAGGTTTAGATAAGTAGTAGTCTCACTTACGGAAGTCCATGAGGGAAAAACGAGTCCCTCTTACAGAAGTTTGTTTCTCGCCAATAGAGACTTTGGGACTTTAAAATGACGGGCCCTGGCTACTACTTTTACTTATAGAGTTTTCTTACTTATTCATGTATTTATATAGAGCTAATTCTCTCTATTTTTCCTCATGCGGCCGAAAAATGCATCTTTATGTACATATGTAAACGTAGTAGAACTAAAGATTTATTTATAGGTCGTGGACAAAATAATTTAAGGCCTAGGGATAGAACTAAGATGTCGGAGAAATATAAAGAAAAAATTTAGGAAGATTTAAAAATTGCAGAAATTCTTTTGATAAAGGTGACACAATATAGAATTAACCGTTTAAATGCTTCTTTATTATAGCTAACGAATAAAACAATTGTTGAAATTACAAAAGGTGACGTTCTCGAAACGTTTCTATAGGTTTCTTGATATTAATTTTCCAACTCTATTTAAAGACTCCTAATTCTGTCCTTTTCTTAATCAATGACCTGAGCACATCCAAGAAAATCCGTCTCACATGCTCCTTTAGAGGTCGTTTAATAATAATTTTTACATTAAACGAAATACTTCTGCTAAGTATAGTGGCTAAGTGAACAGTCAAACTGATGATCGTAACATCCACTATCCGAAGCTCACTAATAATAAGCCAGAAGCAACCGAAGTGTGACCACCTTAAAAGCTACTGTTTTCTGGTGCTGCTGTCAGCCACTGACTGGTAAGCAGCTGCGGACAACCAGGAAGTATTTTTTTTTTTACCTGGGTTTATGGCTTTGGTGATAACCAATTAGCCAGACTTTTTTATTTATTTGTTTTTAGACGCTTGCTCTCAACAACTCACTTTCACGTTATTAATTTTATATTTTTAGTAATAAAATCTGTGCTTTGATATATGTATGTTTATTTATTCTTTATTTATTTATTTTTTTTTTATATATATATATGTTTTTTTTATATATTTTTTTGTATAAATGTATTTGGTCTCTTTTTTTTTATTTTTTTTAATTTTTTTTTTTATTTTTTTATTTTTTTATTTTTTTTCTGCACTTACAGTTGTTTTCACTTTTAGTAGTATGGTGTACAGTTTTGTTAGTAAATTTACATTTTATATTTGCATCTTTTTGTATGCAAATATGTCAGAAAAAGTACAGTTTGATTGTGAGAAAATCTTAAACAGTCTATATTTATTGGGAATGTTATATTAAGATCAGCTAGTTCTTTGTAGAGTATATCTATATTGTGTTTTTGGGTATTACATTCCAAAATTATATGACTTAGGTCTCCATATTCCCCGCATGTAAACCAGGAAGTATGGTTATTTATTTATCAGTGAGTAATTAAAATTTGGAAAAAAATATTTAAATAAATATTTGGTCTACTAATTTTACAAAGTATGAATGTTGTTATTGAGCCAGTACCCAGCAAACACAAATGTATATGTTACATAAAAATATATAACAGAGAAGATTTTTATATAAAACATTTATATATTTTTTACGTACTATTTATGTAACAAAATCTTTATAAACTTTCTTGTATGTTCTCAATATTGACATTGACATAAAATATTTTATATATTAGATATATCTAATTGATTATGTATTCATGATGTAAATTCTGCTACATAAATAGAAGAATAAAATTATTTATTATTTAATACGTAAAATTTGCTACATAAAATATTTTATATATTTCGCCTCGTCTAATATACGTCTTACAAAAAAAGAAGAAAATTATAACCTACTGTAAATTGTCACGAGTCGTTTGAGTGCTACAAATACCCGTGCTAATTATTAATAACAAAATATATGCTTATAATTAAATTTTTTCTGGGTGTCTTTGTGTAGAGTATTGGAGAAAACATTATGTAAGTACTAATTATTATTATTTATATAGTTATCACACTGAAGTTATTTTCAAGTATAATTGATTTACATTCAAATAACTTAATTATAAATTATAGGAAAATAATTCTTTAAAAAGAAAGAAATTGAAAGACTTCTGTCAATGAGGAAGAAAAAGAAATGGATAAGTAGCTCAGTTTTACAATTTTACAGTGGTTATGGTGAACCATCATCAGAAACGAGATCAGAAATAAATAATTTAGAGATATCTCACTTGGCAAATAATGATATGTTGGTTTAAGCTAGTTCAAATTACAAGCCTCCTTAGTGTGTCTTTCTCAAGATTATTTGTTTTTGATTATTAATTTATTTTCTATATTTTTGTTATGTTTCAATAGTTTGTGAATACTTTTAGTTTTTGTTTTGCAATATTTCTGTTACATTAGTATTCTGTTTTGTTTGTTTGTTTGATATATTAATAAAATAAATGTACTTATATACATTAATTTGCTGTTTTTTTTAGTAAATCCACCAGCTACTAAATATCACAAATATACATTTTGTTACATCTATATTATGTAATATTTAATACATAAATATTATCTAGTTGTGACTTTAGTTTTATATAACTGTGACTTATATTTCAAAAATTGAATAAAATATACATCCAATGTGTTTTTGTGTTTGCTGGGTGGTTCTCTAAAAAAAGCTGTATGCATTGGTTGGGGACCAGCCTAATGAGTGCAAAGGAAATAAGCCTAAGGTTAAAAGAATTAAAACTTTAGTGACATAAAGATACTCAAAAATATTTTTTACAACAAAACCATAAGTAGATTAAAGAAGATTTATCCTGGGCCTAAAATTCACCTAAACCTTAAAATTTAATTTATACAAAGTAAACATTTAATAAAGTTAAGTGATAATTTGGTTAAATACTTTGATATTACGAATTCTCTGCCTTGTATTATAATTTTCTGTTTATTTGGTTTTTCCAGCTTATTGTTATTAATATTATTATGTTCAATTCCAATTCAGCTTTTGTCTAATATTGATTATTTTGTTTTAATTACTTAGTTCTACTATATTGCATATATAGTTTTAGTATATTTTTGTATAAAACAATTTTGTTTGCGAATTAATTCTGCTAATTTTACCACATTCATGTCTCCTTTTATATAATAAAGAGTGACTGATTAAAATAAAATAAATGAGTCGCTGCAAATACTGCCCACTATCAAAACAATAATTTTCATCAAACAGTTAATGAAGTAATCAACAATAATTATTGACGAATTATTTAATCCATAACAATAATTTGATGTATATATAATTTCACAAACACAAAAAATTTATTTATTAACGTTATTGTCAACGTATGTCTACATGTAGATAGTACAATAAAATTTAATTTCTAAAATTACTATAAAATAAAACAGCAAGTTTATCACTTTTGTGATGAAAAGCTTTTTAAAGAACAGCAAAATTATTTAATCAACATTATTCAGATCAGGGTAAATTTGATGGTGGATTAATTTTTTCATTGAAACCAACCAAAGTGTGTTAAAATAAAAAATTAGTTCTTTAACTATTTTAGTAAAGATAAATCAATTGTTAACTGTGATGTCTTTATAGTTAATTATTGTCCTGGTAAATATATCCAAGATTTACTTATTTAACTTTATAGCAATACTTAACGGCTTTAATAGCATATTAAAACTTAATTGTAATTAATTTGAATTTATAGCACCTGTGAAACGTCTCTGGGATGGATACATAAGTTTAATGTTAAAGGTAAAAAATAGAATTACAAAAAAATGTAAAATATCTTAAACATTAATTTATCTTTGATATGCATAATAATTGGATTTATATTAAATACAAGAATAAAGGTATTAGCCATAACCAATTTAAAAGTATCTTATTTATAATCGCATAAACGCCTTATGCTACTAACCCTTTAGTTTCCAGGGCAATAATAAACTTTTGGGATGTTTAGTATATATAAAACCGCGTTATTTCCTAGTACATGATAGCGGCTGGTTAACTCAAATGCGATTCCATGATTAACCAATTTGAAATTATCGATTAACTCACAATATTCCAAGAGTTAGACACATTGTTAGTACACAGCACCGAACTAAATTAGTTTGAACGATTTTAAAAAGTAGTTAAAATGTACTTAACGTAAAGTAGCTTCACTCTTTTAAATTTACACAACACTTCTTTGAACATCTTCTTCTTCTCGTATCATACTCTATACAGAATGTCAGGGACATATGCAACTATTAGTGCTCTACGTATCTCAATAATTCTTCACACAGATAGTTGTGACCTACAATTTCACGCCGGATCCGAACGGAAAAATGAGAGGCTTCCCTGAGAATACTTGGTTTGCATTTGTCTTAAGAAAACCACCAATTTTTTGATTTTTCGCCGGTACTGGGGATCGAACCCAGAACCATCGTCCATAGATTTACTAATAACTCTGGTAACTCCTTTGTTGTAGTGAAAAGGTGTGGGATTTTTTGGGAGCGGTCGTAAATCATCGGCACAATTGTAGAAATATGTTATAAGAAGTTCAGTCAGCAGGGGGACCAACATTTTTATTCGAAAGTGTGTCTACGAGGGTTAAGCGTTAAGTGTTGATCACATTGATTACTATTTATGTTTTAGTATAATATTTTATTGAGATGGTTATATGTAGTATTCTAATAACAAATATCAAGAAATGTTTCGTTGTAATAACTAACATTAATTACCCGATTTCTTAAATTGTGGACAAGTAATAGGGTAAGATACCTATCTAAAAAGAGGCTTTACAGAAACGCCACAATGAAGATTAAGAATCTTTATTTATTTACGTTGACATATTATTGTAAAAACAATAGTTTCTTCTGTTAAAATTTTATATTATTATTATATGAAGAATAATAAAAAACTCTTGTTTTAACTCAACTTCCAAATTAAATTGAGTATTTAGAGTATCTGGCTCCTTTAAGACATTAGTGATTTTTTATCAGCACATTGGCCTACTGTGGGTACTCGAGTCACCGTTTGCGTTTCTTCAAAGATTAAAGCTTGCTTTGCACCTCCTTAATATATCTCCTTAGTCCTTGCTTTCTGATAATTTAGAAGTTTGACATGATACTAATATAAATAATTTTACATAGTTTTAACGTGATTTGAGGAATAAATATATAGAATTTTACATTTTCAAGTTTCAATTAGTTTATTTTTACCTTTTATTTTTACAACAAATTCTTGAGGAAACCCACTTTGGATCGATTTATCGGATTGTGGCTCTGCCCTTTGTTGGGATCTTTCAAAGGCCTATGATTGTCTAGATCATCAACTTCTATTAGTTAAATTAGATCAATACGGTGTAAGAGGTAATTTATTGAAATGGTTTCATATTTAAAAGATAGGCAACAAAGAGTATGCATTAAGCATTGTTTTAAAACATTTTTATCAGAGTTTGGTAGTCTACATGTGGGTGTTCCTCAAGGTAGCATTCTTGGTCCACTTCTATTTATTATATATATGAATGATCTGTGTCAAAATAATGTGATGTTAAACCAATTTATAACTCTATATGCAGATGACACTAACCTTCTGGTGGGTGCAGAAACATATCCCGAGGTAATAGGGGAATGCGACAGATTAATAACTAGTGTCAAGCAATGGTTTGTGATGAATAAACTGATTCTTAATGAATCCAAAACAAATGTTATTCTTTTTAGCAATACACATTTAATGGATAGACCTGAATTAGTTAAGCTAAATAAAGTTGAATTTAAATTGAGTAACAATACAAAGTTTCTAGGAATGATTATAGATGAACAGTTAAAATGGTCAGTACATATTTATGTAACATCAAGGAAATTAAGCAGCATTACGTATGGACTCACAGTCGTTTCAAAATATTTAAATAAAGAAACATCCAAAATATTATATTGGGCTAACTTTGAATCGGTGTTAAGGTATGGCATTATTTTCTGGGGTAGTAACAATACAGCTGAAAAATTATTTCTAATACAAAAGAGATCATTACGAATCATTAATCAAATGAAATTTAGTGATTCATGCCGAGGAATATTTAAGTCCAGTAACATATTAACCATGTATAGTTTATACATATATGAATGCTTGATGTTTGTGTTTAAAAATCAGGAAATGTTTACGGCTCCTGGTTTGGTAAATACTTATAATACAAGAAGAAATCAGTTTCTGTACACAGAACATAGATTAACAGTCACTGAAAGATCTCCTTACTATATGTCCATCAAATTATTCAATAAATTGCCAATAAGAATAAAGCAATTGTTACATACCAATAAATTTAAAAAAAAAATAAAAAAATTGTTGATTATTTATGTATAATTATAGCTTTAGCATTTACCTTGGCAAAGCAAAGCAAAGAAATTATTTTCTAAAATATTGCATGCTTGTAAAGGTGATAATTTTTTACAGCCCAAATTTTTGGAAACTTTTTCCAGATGAAGTAAAGGTTTCAACGTCAAGTTAGCATATATATGGTCTTCAATAAAACCTAATGCATTTTTCCACTGCTGAAACCTGTGAAATATAGTTTGAATATTAGTTATAAAAGTGAATCTTAATAAATTTAGAATATAAACATTATTGACCTCTAGGTGTAATTGAAATTATGTGAATTAATTACCTTATAGCATCTTTGACAAATCAAAAAAATTAAATATTTTTTTATAAACTATCACAATGCAATAGGTACGGTGAGAAGTCATAATAACAATAATAAATTAATAATAAATGTTCAAATCACTTAATGAATATTTCTTATTAAATAGCTTGGTTTATAAGTTTATATAGTTATTTAGTTTATAGTTTATATCTCTTTATATTAAAATGTCCAATCCAAAAATCCATTACAAAACCTTTGTGGTGCTATTGTGAGTAATGATTTTGAGTGTTCTGAGATGCTTTTTAAGGCAATACATTTTATATAAATAATACTTTACTGCTATCATTCAGATAATAAAATATTTTCATTTAAATTTATTGACGTATTTGATTTAAACAATAATAGTGAGAAAAATCTCACCTGGCCTGCTATATACCAGTAAGCCTGGGGTCACTAATTAATTGAATCAAAGCAGCCCAAAAAGCGTTATCAACTAAAATAAGTTTTAAATGGCAATTACGTGTATCTTTCTTTTTTCGTTGGTAACTAAGTTTGGGACTGTCGATAATCTTGTCAATTCGTATAAAAATTTCAGTGAGTTCTTTTTATTCTGCATCCGAAACTTTCGATCCAAATCTTTAATGACAGAAAATAATTACCCTACTTTATATACAAGCACTATAAACAGTACAAACGTTTGTTTTCCATTTGAAATTTTATGTCAAAAACTTATTATTCAGCTTGATAAAAAATTAAATATAGTCTGTGACTGGATAAACATAATTTATTGCATTGCACCGGGTTGTTATAGGATAGAGATCTTGAAAAGAGATGAAAAATCTGACCGTATAAGGCATGAAATTTGTAATTAAGTAGTTAAGGTTACTGTAAGTAATTGTTCTAGAATGTTCTGGAAGTTCCTGTTGGTTGATATCGAAATTTCTAGAACATTTCATTAAGTCGAAAAGTTGACAGTTATTTTCTTGCTGAATTTTTGGTTGAATAGTTTTAGTTATGGCTGCGTTGTACGAATGGCTGATTAACTTGAGTTAACGTAATCCATAGATCAAAACTGATTGTCGATCATTTTGAAGAACCTTGTAAGCTGATCTAATATGCACAGAAAGTAGTTCAAATTTTCAAAGAGCTCTAAATTTTTATAACCTCCACATTGTAATTTTTAGTTACATGCGTAATTTCAAGCTTCTTTATTTAAGTGTTGAGAATCAGGATACATAAATATGCAGAAAAAAAAACGAAAATGAAAAACCGAGTATGGAACCAAGTTTAATGCACAATCCGAGCACTATCGAGACGTGGATGTGCTCACAAACAAATATAACAAGGAAAAGAGAAAAAAAAAAGTTTTAGGAAGAAAAAAATATTTCTATGGTACCGGAAGTGGGCCAGCGGAACCAGTGGAAGAAACAAACATGGATGCAGATATTAGAGAAATAATGGGCATGTAAATGACAGGCCTGGCAGGCTGAGATTCTAAAATAAAAAGAAATATTATGACAACACTATCTTGTTGTTTATGCAACAATACAACTCGTAATACTATATACATACTTACCTTCTTATGGATGGTGCTAATAAATCAATATTTTGTTTTCTTTTAATTTGGACACGAACAACTGGCTTTGGCGCCGACGACTGACAGATCAAGTTATTGCAAAGACAATCCAGAGATGAGCCTTAATACAAAGAATTTTGTGCAGCTATATACAATGCAGCTTATAAATAAATTGTGTAAGAGTTGTGTTTCAGTATTAAACATTATTTGCCCTTTAATAATATAATATGATTCTGTAAGTATTATGCGTAATATTATACGTAAGTATTATACGTTATATCCACGACTAATACATAATGTGCTTATAAAACGTCTGTCTGCTCGACCTTAATAGTTCATACATGAACAATTACGTATTGTATCAAATATGGAAGTATATGTATAAAACTCTTTTATCTATTAAGTCCAATACTGCTGGCGTTGACAAAATCAATATTAAAATGTTACTACTCTGCTACCCCATATATTGTCTATTGTCACACATATTTTCAATTTTTGTCTCGAGCATAGCGTTTTCCCGGATCTGTGGAAGGAAGCTTTATTAATTACTCTTTTAAAAAGAACAATTCAGAAGAATATTCTGATCTTTGCCCGATCAGCTTCTTATGCACTCTCTCTAAGGGTCTTGAAAGGGTCATGGATCATCAAATGCGATTTTTTTCTGATTACGCTGGTATCATTCCTACCAATCAATTTGGTTTTCGTTCCGGTTACAGCTGTTCTACCGCTCTTGCAAATATTACTGATGACATATACAAAACGATTAATGAAAAAATTATTTGTTTGCTTATTCTTATTGGCTACAGTAAGGTTTTTGATAGAGTGCTACATGGTCTACTAGTATCAATCTTACTTTATTCCTCTTTTTAATGCTGACGACACATAGCTTTTTATGCGATAGTTTCCTGAGATTGTAATTAACATTAACTATTCTTCCTTTTTAAAATATCTAATAAATATAACTTGGTAATTAACTCTGCCAAAACTAAAGCTCTATTGTTTGGTAACAAACATGCACGAGTAAGGTACTCTCCTGAATTTTGCTTGCGTATCAATGACAGTCTAATAATCTCGTCCTTCTGCGAAAAAAATTTGGGGCTACGCATTGACACGACACTAATCTCAGGTATAAAGGTCACTTTAGGTTACTTTAATCAAAAAGTTATTTTGCTCCCTCAAGCTCATATACTCTTACCGTAAAATTCTCAGCCGCCAGTCTAAAAAATTTCTTCTTGTTTCAAGGATATAGGTTGGCTCACGTTAAAACAAAGGCGTTTTCTTCCTTGTTTTAATTATAAGATTATCACTACTAAAACCCCTTTTTAACTTTACAATAACGTCTAATTCAGACACCAAGTTCAATCTTTAAACTTCGGGTTTCCCAATACATTATCTGTTCCGATAATATATTGGGATTTTTGGGTATGGATTTGGAAATGTATAGTTTTAATATGTTTCAATATATTTTAATTTGTTTTTTATTCTATAAAGATCCAATTTCTACCAATGTATATTGGATGTATCTAACGGTTAAGTGAAAGAACGCTACTCGTTTATTTGGATCTCCTTATAAATGAGAGCGAACTTTGCCTTTTGATTTGCAGTGACTTTGGGTATTTTTTTTCATGTATTTACTTATTTTTATAAACATATTACTTATTTTTTTCCTTGTAGATACATTGTTCAACTGCATTCAATAAAATCGATATTATTACTATTATTATATTTATTGCAATAAAGTAATAGTGTTTTTAAAAATATGTATATAGTGTAACCAAAATTTTCAAAATAAAACAAAAAACAACAAAAATATTTAGTAGTAGTGGATAAAGGGTAGTATTATATTCGCGTAGAATGGCTATTATTCGCTCGGTAATTTAGGCCACGAACCGTAGCCGTAAACTTCAGCCCGTGGATAATATTCATAATTATACGCTCATTGAATAACATTCTATTAACTGCTTACTTATTGCAATTTTAAAATTATATCTAACTTCCCTTTACTCAAAAAAATAAATACTAGGAATACTAGGAAATACTATCATTTAAACTATCACTGTTTAAAATACTAAATCCTTTAAAAAATATACAATTATAGTTCATAAAAAAATGGTCATTTTTGGTAGATTGTTAGTTTATTTTACCAATATTTTTCTTTGATGTACCCACCTGCCAGAGCTGGGTAGTGTCCGGATACAATATCCGGATACTTTTTATGTATCCGAAAGCTGTATCCGGATATTTTTTAAATTTTGTATCCGGTATCCGTATCCGTGACCAAATTTTAAAGTATCCGGTATCCTTTTTTATTTTATACTTTTTGTGATATTCGTATACTTTTAAATATTTATCGCCCCTCCGATAATACACCTCACGTAGGCACAACACTGCCCTTCCTGCTTACCTTCGTCAGTACCAGTTAAAAGACTTTTCTCTTTTGCAACTATGATTGATACGCCTAAAAGAAAAGCTTTAAGCGATGAACACTTTTAGGTATTGATACTTACAAAGGCAAATGCACTTCACTTCGTCGGCAATTGGAATACTTTCTGTATTAGTACGTTTTTATTTTAATTTATTGTTTCCTTATAAGATTGTGTTCCAGTTTTATTATTCATAAGCAATAAACAATTTTTTAAGTACTTTCTGATTTTTTCCCTATCATTTAATGTATTTTTATTATTATATATTACATTAAAAATACTTGCATATCACATAGTTCTAATACTAATAATTTATATCCTTGTTAAAAAATGTATCCTTTAAAGTACCCTAGGAAGTATCCGAAAAAAATATCGGTATACTTGTATCCGAATACATTTTTAAATCCGGTAGCCGTATACTTTTTTTCAGTATCCGACCCAACTCTGCCAACTGCTTATACTTTAAAATTTTAAATCCAATCCTGTACCATTTCTATTGATAAACAATAGTAGGTGTACTTGTATGTGCTAACTGGATTGACTCAATAATTAGAAATCATTTCCAGAAATTTCCTGACATTCCATTGTTAGATGAATAGAGTAAATCAACTTGAGCAAATATTTAGAAATTATTTGCGAAACAAGAGAGAATTCATTTTGATATCAGGTATTCGGCGGTTTTTAATCGAAGTTAGATTGAAACTGTTAATGAATTGCTAGTTAATATACAGAATATTACAAAAATTTATTGATTTTACTTCATAGAATAACAATAACAAGAATCTTATTAACCCTGGAGTACTATCGTGCTTAAAAATTATGTATCGATGCTTTGAGCAACGCTTCTCACACCTTCGTCGCTAGCGCTGGCCAAAACAGTCTAGGAGGCGTCTCTACACACGTACCTGCCGCCGCTGCCTGCCGGCCTGCCGATCTAACTCAGCGAGCTGCACAATAAAAACAAACATTCCCAACGGCTTTCTCTACAGAACTGACTTGATCAAGCTACACACGCGAGTTGTGGCAGGGCGGCTGGACCCCATCTAGGAAGCAGGAAGGTCCGACACACCCTGCCACCCTGCAAAGGGGGCGATCTAGAAAATCGGCCCTGCTTACCTACACACGTTACAATCAAGGAGGCGATTTAGAGTCACTCCCCTAGATCGGCCCTGCGGCAGGCGTGTGTGTAGCCGCTTTTAAACATATATACCTACCTACACTTGAATCGCTGAAAGATTACCCGTGCGTCACGATTCAACGATCACATCACCGACACCTTTTCTATGTGCTGTCCTTTTCTATAAATATCAAACGATATTATTAAATTATAAACTGTTGTCTTCTCTATCCTATTCGTATGCTTACATACAATGACGCACGGGTAATCTTTCAGCGTTTCAAGTGTATATAAATTCTGACGTGATAACAGCATTAAGGTGGGGGAACTGCATTAATTATGTCTCGTCCAGAGAGTTGTTTATACTGGAACGGCATAAAGACTATGTAGACCACAACAAACACATCGCTTAGACAACACTCCTAACATGACCCGCATTCTCAAAAAAATAATATTCGAAGTAATAGAAAAAGGTAATACTAAGAAGAATATAACGAAAGAAGATCAAGAAAATATTGTTTTGTCCGCCCCATCGAAAAAAACCAAATGCAAAACCAGTGTATAGTTATGCCATACAAATTTAAAATCTAGCAATAATAGTATATTAAACAACCCATTTCATATGGCTTTCTGTTATGATACGAGTTCAAGTTTTTTAAAGGACGAGTGTCACAACAGCCATATGAAATAAGTTGTTTATAATATTTTTATATTTTGCCATTTTATCATTTTTTAAATTAATTTAATATTTACATGTAAATTACGAAAACTTTGATTTTAAAAAGTATGTTGGTAGCACTGTGTAATTTGACAGTTTTGAAATTTAAATTATTAAATTTCAATGTTTAAAATATTTTAAAATGAATAATACACCAATAATAAATATTATATAAGTAAAAGATGATATTCATATTCACAAATACTTTATTAAAGAACAATATAAAATTATTAACTTTCTATTAGCCACAAATGTCATTGTCAGTAGTCTTGTCATTATAGATACTTCACTCATGTTGCCAACAATTTAAAACAAATATTTGCGTGCGTAAAAAGTAAATTACGATACGCAAATGCGTTTTATAATGTAGATTTTTTAAGTGCAAAATATAAAATTTATTTTAGATGCTTCCAGGGGGAGATACAATTTAGGTGCCATTGTTGAATCTGTAATATATCTGATAATTATGCTTTTTGTTAATAGATGGTACCAAACGGAGAAAATCCTGTTTAATACAAATAAATTAATTTTCGCTAAAAATGTTATTTTTAGATAATATGTAATGAATATTTAAAATCATTCACATTATGTAATTCTGTCGTTGATAAATGAAGATATTTTACATTTCAAACGTTAAAATTTTATAACTATTTTACTTACTCTGTATACATTATAAGTTTTCGAAAAATCACTAACTACCTCAACCTTCCTTTCTAACCTTTCTAACTAACACGTGAAAATGTTCGTTTATTGGTGTTGGGAATGTTTCCACAAAATTTTTAATATATATCTTCTCCCTTCAATTTTTCACTAAGCAAATCAAAATTTAAAAGTTACGGTTTCACAGAGTGCGGAATTTTTTGTGTCTAGTTCCACTAATATGCGTTTACAATCGTGCATTTTTGTTCGTTGTTTGTTAGTTGAACCGGATACAGAGAACTACTTTGAACCACTATCTTTGTAATGGCATTTATAGTACTAACCCTTATTTTTGAAAATCTATCCTATTAAGGACATTAAATAATTAATTTTTGAACCAAACTTTTTTGTTTTTAAAAAAAAATTAGCATTTTTGGTTCAATGACAGCTGTTTCGATATACTATCATAGTCATATCGGTTTTTTATATAAAGTAAAAGATGGTAAAGATTCCGGTTAGAACGTATTATGTCTTTACGACAATCGCATGTTGTTACTGTAACAGTCAGATTTTCAACATTAAAATAAATTTTTTTCAAATGCGACATTAACATCCCCTCATATGTAACAAATTCTAAGGCAAATATTCAATAGTACTTTCTATCAAAATAAGGAATAAGGCGACTAAAAAGGCAAAACTATAAAAAACTACCTTTTGCATGCATCACTTCAATAAAATTGTATGCAATAATCATAAATCCCACCCCATTTCTTACATCAAAGTGTATTCAAATAATCCGCAACTATAGACTCACAAAATTGTTGAGGCGGGTAACATTTTTCCCTTTTACTTCTTAAGTAAACACGTTTGTTAAAATTCTCAAACGTTCTATCTTTTTTAAATCGTTCTTCACGCAAAGAAGGTAATAAGAAGCTTTCCAATATTTATGTGATTGCTACACGTTCGGTGCAATCTATAATATTTTCTACACTTTTTGCACATCTAATCAGCACACTGCACTTAACAATGCACTCCTCTCTGAGTGATTGTGTACTTTAACAATTATTTTTACGCGCTTCGAAAACATTTTTGAAATTAATGTGAAATTAACGCTACAAGTAATCTATTTAGCTATTTTAGCCTGTCGGTCCTGCTATTGAAGCGCCATATATAAGTGTAAAAATGTTCTTGCTTTGTTAATAAACTATCATAGTGTAAGATATTCCATAAGATTCTGTAATTGGATGTAATTAGAAGTAAATGATGTTCGGTATAGTTCCTAAGAAGGTTCTTAGGAACTGGATCTAAAAGCTTACCAAGTATTACCAGTTTTAAATAATCCAAATGGTAACTTTCTTGCAGCGTCATAGCATGTAACCGTAGTGAAATATTTGTTTCCTTATAAGAGATCAATAGTTTTCTATCAGATCCTAAGCAATGGCAAGAAAAATTTTTAGTAAAATTGTGTTTGTATTAAATTTATATTTAGATACCTATGATATTTTTAATTGTTTCTCATTGATAAACGTCAGTTTCCAAAAACACAATATTAATCAAGAAAGTATATTTTATCAAGTCACTAACTTGTAAAACTGACAGTTAACTTGCAAAATTTTTACAAGTTAGTAGTATTATTTACATTAGTGTGATTGGAGTAACTGAAGATTTTTTGTTGGTCTACTTGAATCAACTATCAGCCCTAATACTTTATGGGCAAAATGGTCTATGCTGACAATGGTCTATGCTGCTTGGAAATGAAAGAAAATGTCCCTGTTCGCAGTTTTGTTTTCTTTAAAAAATTTGTCATTTGCAGATTTCAAAAGGTAATTATTGAGGTTTTTTTTGAATTTATCTAACCTTTTTTTTTTTGTTTTGTTTTGGCCTAAGCATTTAGCTATTTAGCCAGACTTTACACGTTTATTAAGAACCAACAACAGAGGGAAAAAACGGGGACACTCCCTTCTCGTCCAGGGACCCATCAGGACATTTTTCTTTACTTATTTACAAGACTAGGCCACGGAAAGGAGGTATATTACAAATGGGTTAGACAAAGGTTACGATCTAAACAAACTACAAATACACATCTAAATCGTGAATATATTTTATTAAAAAATCATATACTTTTTTCTTATCTAACCTTTTTACAAATGAGAAACAAATAAAATATAAAACAATACACGCAAGGTAACGGGTTTTACTAGCTCAATGAGGTAACTGCTAGTAATGTTATATACTATTATTTCCTTAGTATTTCAAATCTAAAAAAAAAGTGGGTAAATATACACACTATTTTTAAATTGAAAATAATTAATTTGCACAAAAAAATCAAAAGTAAGTTTAGATAATGCTACTTTATTTTCAATGTATAGAAAACTGTTGGATAAAATAATAAATAACCTGGAAACCGTGATTTTTTTGGCTAAATCTATATCTTATTCACTTATGCTCTTCCTTATTTTTTATTATGAAATATCACATTTATAAACCGTTTTTTGTAACCCAATTAACCACTCTTTAAATTATTATAGTATTATATTATATTATTATATTATATAACTTACATTAAAAGGCTATAAAGGAAACAAAAAGTCGATCCTACAAATGTTTAATTCGAAAATTCTTAATTATTGCAACCAGTTTCTTATAAGACCATCATGAATGTAGTACTTTTGTTCTAGTTTGACCGTTTGCATGGATATTTTTTATGGAACTGAACCATGCTCTTTTTGCTATATGTTGAAACACTAAGAAATTAGTTTAATGGTGACAACTTATAATAAGGTTAAATTTAGTTAAATAGAGTTATTTCATCAGACATTTTCTTGTAAAATAATTTATGTAAAGAGTTCTACCATATAAACATAATGTATAATGGTCACAAAATGGTTAACAGAAAAGTACTTATTCTAAGTTTTTAACGTAATTTCATGAAACAATTTTAAAACGCAGCATGATTTTTGTCGGACAAGTTGACCACAATTTTTAATATAATTTAAATAAAAAATTTTTAAAAAATCCAATATGTATGTAGGGGGAGTCATAGTGACGTAATATCGACAATTTCGAGAATCAGGTATTCAAAAACACAGGAGCGCAGAAAGTTTTCGCAGAGGAAAAGTTTGTCGGACTCGACGCAAAGAAAGCACTCACAAAGTATGAAATTGGTATGTGTCAAAAAAAATTAGAGGTCCTTGTACTGGGGAATATTTTAACAATTATATTTTGTACAGATTTCTTCTTACAAATAAATAATTTTTTTTGGAAAGGCCTTGATAATAATAGTTATAGATAAAAAAATTATTCTTTTAAAAAAAGTTTTGTATTTTTCTTGATATATTCTGTCTAATTTAATAATTTTCTAAAGTCAATTATTAAATAAACATTAATTGTAAAACATATATTTTTAGTACCTTAACAATCACAATTAAAATTATATCTATTAAATCGACAAATCAACTTAAATGCGGTAGCTGCTAGTATATAGTATCAATATATATATAAAATTATAGTTAGTAATCGATGTTCCTAACCTGACACAAAATAGCTTGTATATAATACTAACTATTTATTAACAATAAAAATTAATTTTAAACTCATTTAAATAATTAAACATTTTTATTGAGCTTTACATTATACAGGGTGTTTCTTAAGTAATCTAAAATATTATATGGGGCGCTTCGTTACTCAATTTTAAGACGAAAAGTTCATATAAACATGTGTGATAGGTGTTGTCGTTTATGAGATACAGGGTGTTGAATTTATTGTAATAAGTCAGTTCTGATTGTACGTGAAATTAATTTTTCCCGGTGACGCTACTGGTTTTTAGAAGTAATACGCAAAAACATGCTTATTCTAAGTGGCCTTTGAAATAATGTTGACAAGTGTCAAATTTGAAAACCAACGCAAAAATCGTACATTTTTATTTGATTGACTCTGTGTTTAGTTAATAACTATGCCAGTGTTTACTAATGTTGAAATGGCTAATATGCATTTTTTGTACGGATTAGCGAATGGTAATGCCTTGGAAGCTAGACGTACGTATGCCCAGCGTTATCCAAATAATCGTTTACCATGTTCAGATACGTTTACTAAGTTACATATTCGTTTACAAGAAACTGGAACTTTTGCTAAATCGAAGAATATTATTGGACGACCCAGAACTGTGAGAAATCCCCAATTGGAAAACCAGATTCTTCAAATTATTGACCAACATCCAGAAACGAGTACAAGAAAAGTTGCAGATGAAGTAAATGTTAGTAACAAAACTGTTTGGAATATTCTAAAAGATAATTTATTGTATCCATATCACGTTCAACGTGTTCAACATTTGTTACCTACTGACTATCCATTACGCATACAGTATTGTCAATGGATTTTACGTGAAATCGCGAACAATCCGAATTTTGTGGCCAATATTCTATTTACGGAAGAAGCCAACTTTTCTAGACATGGGATTATGAATTTTCATAATGACCACATATGGGCAGATGTAAATCCACATACCATAAGTGTAAAACGATTTCAACAAACATTTTCGGTCAATGTTTGGCTTGGCATCATCGATGATTATTTAATTGGACCATTTTTCCTTCCTGTACGGTTAACCGGTGAGACATACCAACATTTTCTAGAAAATGAACTTCCACTTCTTTTGGAAGATGTACCTATTATTATTAGAAGGCGTATGTGGTTCATGCATGACGGAGCTCCTCCACATTTTTCAGTGATTGTACGCGAGTTTTTAAATAATGTTTTTCCAGGCCATTGGATCGGACGAGGATCTCCACACCCGTGGCCCCCTAGATCACCTGGACACAATCCTCTGGATTTTTGTGTGTGGGGATATTTGAAATCGCTTGTTTACAAGATCTTCAAAATCGTATCATAGACGGCTGTAATGTTATTCGTAACAATCCTGGTATCTTCGAACGTATTCGACAATCCATTAGACATCGAGCGGATTCTTGCATTTTAGCTGGAGGTGGACATTTTGAACATTTGCTCTGAAATGTATTATTTTTTCTTTATGTTTAACACATGTTGCTTGTAATAAAATAAAAAAAATATAAATCAGTAGCGTCACCAAGAAAAATTAATTTCACGTACAACACCCTGTATCTCATAAACGACAGCACCTATCACACATGTTTATATGAACTTTTCGTCTTAAAATTGAGTAACGAAGCGCCCCATATAATATTTTAGATTACTTAAGAAACACCCTGTATTTCTTTTCACATTATGTTGTATATTTATCATTTATCCTTTTATTAATTTCTTTCTGTCAGTTTTATGAATACTGTAGACATCATGTTAGTGCTATAATATATGTAAGCACTACTCCTTTCAATATTTCCATAAGGTGTATTGTTTCACTTGCCCAATTGTTTATTTTCCGTTATAAAAAGAATGTCGTCCTTTGCAACTTTGTCATTGATTTTACAACTTTCAATCGTTTTCCATGTTTTGGATTTCATTTTTTGACACCCCGTACTTGTACTCTTTAAAAAAGAGCCTGTTTTTATTTCTCCTGATTTTTTTGCCACTAAAAATGTCATGATCTTACTGAATTAAATATTTCTTGTTTCCTTTTTTATATACTTTTTTTCCGACTTAGCATACCCATTTAATTTCATATCAATTTATTAGCTTAATATTTAAATTTTTTCCTCACATTAAAACATATGTGTTTCTGATGCTGGTCTTACAAGACTGAAACTTGCAATTAAAAAATTTTGAAATAAACATTTGTAGGATCGATTTTGTTTTATCCTATTGGTATTCTACCCGCTTTAGACAAGTGGATAACTTATATGACTCATTTATATTACTTGTTAATAAGTTCATATTTAAGATACATTGTTTTTTTTTCGCCACATTGTTGGGAAGTTAAAAGTTTGTTGTTAGGAATTCGGCAAACAACTGTGTCATAATTTAATATCTTGGAAACCTCAACGTTCCGGTAGTCAACCACCAGTTTAATATTAAACAAAATACTTTGTGTCGAGCTATAACCATAATCGATTTGGAGATGAAGTACGGGATTTCATTACTTTTGCATAAAATTCTCGTTTGGAAGGAAACTTTCGGGTTACGTCAGATAACTTTTATACGTGACTTTACTTTTTCTTACCGGATGACTCTTTTTTATCAGAATTAATGAAATTTAGAGGGAATTAAATTGATCGCTTACTTCAATTAAAAAAAAAATAAAGCTATTATGGATGTTAGTATATTTATAATTGCCCTGAATGTTTTGAAATGCTTGGTATTTTCATCAAGGAATGAAGTAGTGGTCGGGGTGACTGATGCCTGGAAAGTAGGCCCTTCGGGCCCTTTGCCATACCTCAGTTTCTCCCCCATCTGTATCACTCGTTTGGCGCCCTCCCGAAACGCCTCGACCTTCGTATGAAAGCCATGACGTCCCCCAAAGATGTCTTGTCGGAGTTGTGCGTAAACCTCACAGGTGCCTAGGAAGTGGTAAGAAGTTTCCTCCTCCCCACAGTTTGGGCAATCTGGGTCTTCGACTACACCCAAAATGTCTCCGCCCATTCCTTAAGTAGAGTTGAGGTTTGTGCTCTGCTTAGCCCTATTATTGGCTCAGGTCCGTACCAGAATTTACTAAATCCAAAACGACACGCTAACCTATAAAAAAAAATTACAATACTTATGATATCGCTTTTTATAATTGTAAGCTTGCTCTTTTTCTGGTATGTTATTTGTCATTCCTGTGTAGGCTTGTAGATTCCAGCAATATACAGGGTGTCCCATAACTAATGGAGAATATAAGAACTGTAGAAAGGGGTGATACAAATAAGTCGTTTGATACAAACATGCACCAGTAAAATGTTAATAGTAAGCGAGATATGGGGCGTTAAAGTAGACATTATATAATATTTTTGAAAATTCGAAATATTTAGAAAACAACTGAATGTATTGGTCTCAAAATTGGTACACTATGGTTTTTAATGGTAATAAGCATGATATTGCCTTAATTTTCCACGAAAAGGCACAAGTTGTTCGTCGATAAAAAGATCAGGGTTGCAAGTATAGACCTTCTTACAATTCGAGGCAAAAAGGTCATGTATCTCTCGTATTGGAGCTAACTTATCTGAAGCGTGACTTTCTGGGTGTGTTGCGAGATCATCAAATCTTAGAAATCGAAGTAAAGATTTTACTCTATTACGGGACATTATTGCACGAAAAATAGGCCTCTAAAACGCTGGGTTTTTTGTACTACACAGTTCCAAAATTGGTTCGTGATTTGCCTTGAAGCATTCGGCAATAAGTAATATCCCGATAAAGGCATACAGTTCTTCCTTATTGACGGGGTTCTAGTTATCGCCTAAAATTTATTGTACGCGATTATTAGTTTCACGAATGACAATGTCTGCAATTTAATCAGAATAAAAAAGCTTGAAAGCTTCTGCCTTTGTGGTAAAATTTGAGCTGTATCCAGTTCTACCAGGCATTTTAGCTAACATGTTCCTTGCCAAACGTCTAGAGCTCCTAGGTTTCTGTCTATTCCGCAATGTGCCATCTTTTGCCAAAATATTTTCCCCTTGGTTTGAATCATCGTCACTTTCTTCTCAGGTGTCTGATGAACTGTTTTCAGTATTTAAATTTTCCTCTAACAATACACCCTCGTTTTCTGATATAATTTCATCTTCTATCCCAACATAGAAATCGCTTGCATTAGCTATCTCCGCTAACTCAGCCGTGGTAAAATATTTGCCAGTCATATCACATAGATAAAAACTAAAAAAACTGTATATTCTACAGGAAATATTAATATTGACCCGCAATTCCCCATAATAAACGGTATTTACTTAATATAAAAGTGGAACGTTAAAGGCCAAGGGGGGTCAATTTTGACTCCAAATTGAGAAAATATTTTTTAATTAAATTGACTGTACTAACCCTTACTTTTTGGAAGTCCATCTTATTAAGAAATTAATATCATAAAACAAATAGCTACATCTAATGGCTACCCAATTCATTTGATAAATAGATTAATTAATAAGAAAGAACACAAAGTATCACTAAAACTAATATTTCCTAAACAAACTAAAGAAATTAAAAGGTATAAAAATATTACATATTGTGGAAGTATTTCCAATAAAATTTCAAAAATAATATCTTAGGCAACATCAGCATTATTATCATTTAAAACACAAAATAATATTGGTAAAAAAGTGTTAAATGAAAAAACAAAATTACCTTAATTAAAAAAATCTGGTGTTTACAAAATTAATTGTCCAAAATGTAATGCTGCATATATAGGTCAAACACAAAGAAATTTTGAAGTAAGATTTAACGAACACTTAAGAGCATATAGATTAAAACAACCAGATGAGTCAAATTATGCAAAACACCTACTTGAACATCCAACCTTACTCTTACACACCAATGACATCCAAATACTACACACTTGTAATAAAAAACAAAATTTAGATTTCCTTGAAGAACTTGAAATAAAAAGACGTCTAGCAGATCCACAATTTAAAGTTGTTAATGAACAAATAAATCTGGGAAGTTCTCCACTTTTAAACTGTTTACTTTGATTGAGTCTTCATTTTATACATAGATAAGACACTGATGTAATACAAATATATTAAGTTATTGTAAAGATCAGCATGATATAGTTTTTTCCTGGTTTTTCTATATCATTGCACAGTTATACTGATCTTAGAGGGAAGTACATCCAGGATAATCCCTTAGGGCTCACAACATCTAGGCTTTAATATTTTTATGTCTTATTACTTCCATACTTGGTCTAGCCTTATAACTATCTAATAAACATCAGGTATCTAGATACAAACAAACAAAATGTAACTTTAATATGTCAATCTGACGATGCTAAGTCTAGCGAAACGGCCGTCATTAAGGTTAAAAAAGCATTTTTTAAATAAATATTGGAAGTTTTGTTAAAACGAAGAGTTTTTTATTATTCTTAATAAAATATTTTTTATTTGTAAAATATAGGGAATTTTTTTATCACAAAACAATGAGGGTATAAAAAGATATGAAAGTCAAATAAAAAAATAATGGGTTAAAAATAAAAAATATTTCTCAATTTATTAACAAAAACCTACCTTGGGGTCATTATTGACTTCCCTTAGTCATCCGAAGGTTAATAGATAGGCCCCAAATCAGGACGTACAATGGGCTAAATGTGGCCTAAGTACAGCAAGGCGACCCACCCTTCAAGAATCTCATATTTATATTGATTGCCTTTTCCGAACCAACAGTACCATTTAAATAGCATTTAAATTATATGTGAAATTTTTTGTTTATTTTGAATACATTTATCGTTGAATAAACTATTTTTCCTTTTTAATTTTTTTTTTTAGACATTAATCAATATTAAAATAAATAAAAAATGTATATATTTTGAATCTGAGAAAATAATGGTGAAGCTTATTTCTGATCTAAAGTAATGAACTGTACTAAAGTGAATTTGATGGAAGCCGTAACCCTATCAATTTTTAATTTGGTACATTACCCTGATATTGTTTATAAATATAATTAACCAATCGCAAAAAAATTGGGTATAATTAATCCAGGAGATTAGTATAAGCCATTCCCCGTATTTCGCCTATTCCAGCGTAACGCGTGTGACATTTCTCATTTAAAACAATATCCTGATGGCTTTGGGGGCCCGCTTCTGAATTTAATTTGATTTATGAGCGTTTAAAGGATATTTGATTTTAATGCAATTTTTAGCTTTAAAATTAGGATGGGAAAACCGCTCTTTTAAAACTGTTGTATGTTTCCGACTTTTTTCATCCTTATATTAAGAAAATTTCCTTTTTTTTGCTTTTGTAGGAAGATGCTTTTCCCATAAGTCACTTTTACGACTTTTCTGTTCTCAAACAAGAATGATGAATTTCACGCAGTGTACACCTAAATGCGAGTTTGAATAATGATGAATATATTCGGAAGAAAATGGGGACGCTAAAGAACCTAAAGACAATGACACTAAGAATAAGCTACAAAGGTATTTCTCTTCAAAGGAAATTTTTGTTTGAAGCCAGGAAAAATTATATATACATATATTTATAATATCAGCACGTTTCAGAGAGCAACCATTTTTAAACACTAAAATTACCCTTTCTTAAAATATTTTAGTCTGCTAAATTAAAAGGCGTTAAAAAAGACATTTTATTTTAGTATGATTAATTTTTTATATACAGTGTGTACATGAAGTAACGTATTTAGATTTCCGTTAGGTTTACAAAAAAAAGTTTGATAATAGTTTTTTTAAAATAATCCATACTATCTGCTTACGTCGATTAGAAAAATACCTATTAATACCATTAACATATTTTTATATTGTCAGTTTTTAATAATATTTTAAATTACAAATACAACCGTCATTGGTTACATTGGTTTCAATCTAAAATTAGAAAACAACTGTTTATGTCAAAAAAGTAGTAGGTTTTTCTGTCCATAATTGTTTTTAAATATAATGAATTACTTTTTATTGTCATTAGTGAATGGTGTTTATTGCTAGTTGCTTTTGGGTCTTTGGTTGGCTAGTTTTAATCGGATTTTTAGTTGAACCCTCTTCTTCAAAAAGTTTCACAATACTCCAAACTGCGGTTCTGGTAAGAATCTTTGTTTCCTATTTGGTAAACATACTTAAATTTCAAAAGAAACTATTTTCATTGAACACCATTTACTAATGACCACAAGAAACAACTAATGACCGAAAAAACCTTCTACATTTTTGACATCAAAAATTGTTTTATAATTTTAAATTTAAACCGACTTTTAAAAAAAATATATTAATATATTATTTAGGAGCAAAGGTCCACCCTGTGTACTTCTAACTTATGCAGAGAGTTTAGATTATTTGAAAATTTATACATGTGTTTCCTGAAGTATAATGTTACCTATTCTTCCTTAGCTAATAATGAACTATTATTCACGGTATGACATCACAACAGCATATATGTCTATACTTTGTATGAAAATATTCTTTATACTTTTTTTATACATTATTATTTTTTGATTTTTAAGATTTTATGTAACTAACACATATTTAAGTACATACTTATATTTATTATTAAGCGCCAAATTTATTTGATCTATTCAAAAGAAATTTAAATTATTAAAATAAAATCTAACCTGAATAGGTATATCCGTCATCATTAACTATTTTTTATAAATTTGGATTTTGGTTTGTTAAATACTTCCGCCACAAAGTATATTCTATTGTCCATGATATACAAAATATACACCAGCTACTTATAGCTCAACATACAGTAGTCACACACATATGGGTTCCCTCTCACGTTGGAATCACTGGCAACGAAAAAGCCGATTGCCTTGCTGAAGTAGCTACCACATCTTCCACGACATAAACATCCAAATCGGTAACGACTTAAAAGCGAACCTAAAGCTTGCCATCCATAACTCCTGTAAATTGTAACTCGTGCTAATGGCCATAGTTGTCACATGCACGTTAATTAAAAAAAAAATTACTAAGACAATTATAATATATCTAATATTTTATCTCTTCTTGTAAAATAATACGGTTCTAAAATAAATAAACGTTATATGAGATATATTTTTTAAATAATGTGTTATGATATGACGATATTGAATCTTATAAAGTGCAAGGCTATTTGTTTTTGCATTTACTTCAAATGATATAATGTAACATCGCTTTCTCCTCCAGTTAACTTTTAACGAGATTAAAATATCTTATCAATTTGTAAAAATATTGTCTTTTGCTTCAACGGATGAATTTCTTTGTCCCAATCCTGGAAATTCTTAAAACTTCGTTTTTGCCAATTTAGTCATGTGCAGGTTTGTGGTAGTTTTTATTAAGCCACAGAAAGGTTCTGCTCCATTAGGTGGCCTCGCTGCTCCTTCTCGGACTAGTAGGTCCACCTCTTAGTTTCCTTTGGACCCACTATGACTAGGTACCCATTCAATTTTAAGCTGGTTTTTGTTGTTCACTTGTAGTAAAGCTTCTATGCCGTTCCGAGAATAATTTTGGTGCTAAAGACATAGGTATATACATATAAATATTGCACTTACATTTTTTTATTTAGGTTTAATTATTAATGTTTTATTGTCATAATGGTAACCACAAAAATACTAAAAGAAAATTCCATAACGTGTAAATGTATATTGTGAAATAAAATATACTGCCAAACATGATGACATCATAAAATAAAACAAAATCCTATAAGTACACAGCCTTTTTTAATGGCTTTTTCTGCATAATGTCCATATTTCCACTGTGAAATATAATCAAATTGAAGTACAATATATGACTGCAAATCGAAATAAACAAACACCGTATATTTATTCAAGAGTCACCTGATTTTGATTTACGCGTTAATCAAAAACCAATTTCATAGCGTAAGGTAAATTTAAAATAAATACAAATTATTTTATAGACCACTAGTAACACACCTGTATTTGGAATTGGAATTTTATATTATATCATAGTCATTTTTATTATTTACTTTCATATTTTGAGGCTTAAGCAAATAAAATCAATACATACACAATGAATATTATAAAAATTATGTTTCTTTCATAAGGATTTTACTGAAAAGTATTAATTAAAATTATTAATTAATATAATGAAACGATTTTTAGAAATCCTATATGGATCTCAAAATCAGATAATTTGAGGTGAAAGGAGAAACATAGATCCTAATAAAATATTTTTTAATTAAATTAATTGATAATTGAGTTCTGATTTGATGACCAAATAAGTTTATTATCCAAAGCCCTAATGTCATACAATATGTTGTATCTATCATTCCTTATACGTTCAGTTTTAGCAAAAGTATAGTTCGTAAAGGCCAATTAGTTCCATTCGTGAATTATTACAATTTTTCGCTGGTGGGTAATTTACTTATTTCCTACTTGATAGTATAAATAATTTAAAATATATTTTATGCCACTTGGCTCTTGAAAATAGCAGTGTTGCTCGAGGAATAAATTGATATATTCCATGATTTATAAAAGATGCTTTTACAGCCTTAAAGCCGGCTACACATATGTCAGTAAATTGGGAAAGTAGCTGGTATGAGCCAGTTCTCGTACGTACAAAAACACATTTGCCAGTAATTAGCATGCCAGTAGCTTGCATGCTTTTTACTGACAAGGCAAAAAAGTGCGGGCAGTTTTACACATGCTAGTTCAAGGTAAAAAAGCAAGAGGTTTCCATGTGAAAGTATTGTCTTTTTTTAAAAATGTCCTTTTTTTATCCAATTTTTTGAATTTTGTACAAAGAATAGGCAATCCATGGAAAGTCTTCGAGTGAATTAAACAAGGAGGTTTTGCTTATGGTCACGGATATAGTTAGAAAAATAATAATGAAACTCAAAAAAGAGAAAAATTTGGGTGAACAGGCGGGAAAATTATGGTGCAAGTGCTTGTTTACTCAGGAGATGAGACTTGAAGATGTAGAAGGTTTTAGAAACCATTTTAGAATGCTACCTGAAAAGTTTGATGAGCTGCTTGGAAAAATTGAGAGCACCATTCAAAAAAATACCCATATGCGAGATGCGATCCCAGCAATTACTAAATAAGAGATTGGTGACCCTAACAAATCGCTTGAGGCATTATATAGAGTTGAAATTTCGACTTTTTCTGGATTTATATTAACGGTTTGCAGTGAAATAGCTACAGCATTAAAGTATTTTATTAAAGTAAGTAAAACATTTTATTTTAAATTGATATTATTATTAAAGTACAAAGTAAAATTAGGAAAAAATATTTAAAAAAGATTTAGCTTGTTTCCATGCTGTTGAGAAAAAATCTGAATGTACAGCATCTGCATTATGTATGTTGAAAACAGTTGAAATCTCTTGCACACTATAATTGGAAGTAGAATACTGAGTGATGTTGGACACACACTCTAAATTTTTATAAATGGAAATGAATTTTATAAATTGTCATTTTATTTGTCAAAATTAAAAAAAATACTTTTAATTTGAATTCAAATAATCACATCCTATTTAAAATCAGAAAAAATATTGTTTGAAACACCTTGGGAAACTCGCTTCACTCGTTGGGCAGAAATCCTCTCATTAAGAAAAATTGTGCTTTTTTCAACTGGTTGCACAAATAACTCTCCTATGTCATACTAGTTTATTATTGTGTTTTTACTGTTAAGTTAGGTTCCAATTATCTATTTATGCCTGTGCAGGCATAAAGAGAAATAATTTTTTGTTAAACTTATTTAATAACCTTTGTTAATGAAATTGACAAATAGTAATATATGTAAATATTTGATAAACATTATTTTTACTAATTAACATAAAATTGGCAGTTCGGAAAAGATAGTTAAGTTGCCTGCAGCAAACGATTCATTTTTCATTGTTTGAGTATCAAATTTCTGTTTTGAAACGCCAGACCCAGAAGGTACACCTGCCAGCATTCCTGAAACATCATTTGTTTAAAATAAACTATCCTCTAAATATCCAGCCGACGTATTCTTCCATCCACCATGGTCATACTGGCTCCACTCTCTGCAAGAAGAGTTTCTAACGTTCGACGCAAACAATCACCTGCATATTTCTCAGGAACTTGCTATAATGGATGGGATTTTTCAAAACGTATTTTTTGTAATGAGAAACCACGTGGCCCTAATGACATACAATCTCGTATTAGCTTTAAACTATTAGTTTCACCCTTATTTATTTTATAATGGTAAAAATACGTTTTTTATCGGTCTTTGTGTCCCGATTTTCTATCTTCTACCAAATATTCCAAATATGAATGCAACTTTGTTGATTAAAAACGCCTTATTCTGTACCTTATAAGATTTTAAAATATCTTCTCTCTCTTTATAGAATTTTAGACTTCTTTGGTTGGTAGCCTTTTGAAGTTTGCTTCAAATATTCCGTTAACTTATGGTAATAAGCAGTATTAATATATTTATTTACTATTAAAGTATTCTTTACTATGAAATATTTGGACCACAGGAAATTTCACTAACATCTATTACGTAGTTTTCTTACATCCATTTTAATATTTTTTCGTATTACATGTCGTAAGCTTCTTTAGAATTTTTTTTAGCTTTTTGGCTTTTTCAATAATTTCGTCAGGAATTCCAAAATCTTTGTTCATTTTGACTTCTAACGACAGTGTCTACTATGGTATTGTTATTAATTCAAACCAGATTTATTGCTTTATTTTTGTATTGAAAAATACTAATCTATTCCATTCTTCATTCAAATTTGCCAGAGCATTTCCATTGCATTGCTATTCCAACCTCAGCTTGCGATGACGAATGGTTAACGTGAGTATTAATCTTTGTCGATATGAAATAAGCCCATAGGAATGACTGCGGTGATATATTGTACGCATTGTGATTCTCCCAAAAAATGTTTCCTATGGATCTTGAAGTACTATGCCGATCCCTAAGGGCAAGTCATCTGAATCGTGTATCT
This sequence comes from Ophraella communa, assembly GCA_035357415.1. NCBI lineage: Eukaryota > Metazoa > Arthropoda > Insecta > Coleoptera > Chrysomelidae > Ophraella > Ophraella communa. Next base: position 19,512,687 of record CM068980.1, read on the forward strand.
TCCCGATTTGTTGTCATTGCAGGTCGACCAGAACCTTCTCTACGATGTTTCTAACTGTATTCTGAGCAACTACTTCAACAACGTCTGAAGATTTCGCGAAATCCAATTCCTGCCTCATGCAGACCAATTATAGCACCTCTTTCAAAATTGCTTAACTGATAGTAATTTGCCCTACTTCGAACTCTTGCCAATTTAACACTGTGTTTTATTACTCTCAAACAATTTAAGTCGAAATCTGATTAGAAAACTGATTAACAGTAAATAATTAAATTCAAAGTTGGTTTTAGAAAAGAATCACTAAAAAACAGAATAAAGATTTTAACTTTCTTTCCAATTTTTTTATTATTATTTATTTTTAGTAGCCTTATCATGTATATAAAATTTGAATAATTAATACTCACTTTTATAGAGTAATGCGATTTTATTATCACATATGGCTAAATAACATAAGTGCATATATAATAGCTTCATTAATTTAAACGTTTTTTAAAAAGTAAATATCAGATACTGTTATCAGACATTAAAAAACCATATTTTAATCTGTAAACTGGTTAAAGAAGGAATATAGATTTTCTAAAAAATTACAAATTAAAAACATTACAATAACGAGATTTAGATCTAATGTTCAATGTCTGTGGGATAGGGTTATAAGGAAAACTGTAGACCAAACTAATAAAAAATAGTTTTCATGGAAAAACGTGTCACATTGACCTGTAGTTCTACTCAAGGCATCATCCCCACTTCATGGAAAGCCCTTCGATTGCCGCGCAGCCAGTCTTTCGCCAGCTTTAGCTCGAAAAGCACGTAGAAATTTTCACGCGTTATTTACATTTCGAAGTCACGTGCATTTGAAAACTTCGGCATTTTTTACCAAATACGTCTCATTCCCTAGTTATAAAAAAAAGTGACTCCTTTATATTTGTCATACAGGTATTGATATAAATTTGTTATGGTAATGTTTATAGCTGTCACAAGTAACATTAACACTTTAGTCTAGCGCAACCTATAATAATTTAATAGGGATAATGATAACGATTACAAATTTATCTCCCACTAGTACAATATAATATGTGTTTTATGATTATAATTTTGGAAGTTTTAGTGCCTGTTATTATGGTGGAATAATCAATAGTACTAAATGTTAAATGATAGACCGCAATAAAACAAAGTGATAAATGTGGTTATAAAAAAAATAGAAAAAGCTTATAAACATTTTAAATAAACAACCAAACATTGGAAAATAACTAATATAAGTTATAAAAAATATAATTGGTTAATATATAACATAAGTAATAAATTATTTATAAAACACACTAATCACTATAACAATATTAAAAAAAAAGTAAATTATTTTTTGCTTATTTCATTTCACAGAGATTGCATATATCTACAATTGCAGTAATAATAATGATCTTGATTTATTACAAATAATATTGTCGTCATGTAATGAATTTAATGCAATAAGGTAGGTATATTATAACGTTTTCCAAAATTGGTATTTAGTTATTTGGCACCAATTGGATGATTGTAAGTGCTTTTTTGTAAAAAAATTGACTATTACGCCTTGTTGTCATTAATGAATAACAAAATTATTTCTTGTTTTATATATAAAACCAATATCATAAGCCCTACATTATAATAAAACTATGGAAGCGAGTTAATTATTTAACAAAGGGTTTTATATTGCAAGCAAGCTAAATAAAATTATCATTAAATCAATTCAAAATAATTTTATGTATAGTTTTATTAAACGGACAGTTAAATCAATATTTCAATGTTAACCGGCTTAAAATTTAACCAGGACCTATGAAACTATTCAATGAAATCCTTTAATATATAGTAAAGTATGTATAGGTACTAAGTATTATTTTATTAAAAAATATCTCTAAAATCGTCGTAATTTTTTTAAATATTAAACATGCACAGCTATTACCACTTTGTAATTTCAAAGCGTTCATCGATATTTTGTTTATTGATGCTGATGAGAACAAAATAATTATCTATACTATACCTATACTTACAAGGACACCAAAATACTAAAAAGCAATATAACTCTTAACCAAAATGGTTTACAGTATTTTATAGATTTTATTTTATTTATTGTTGTAGAGACGCCATTTTATTGTGACCGTGTTACTTTGTAGATTATAGTATATAGTATAGTTTAGAGTATTAAACGTTAAAAATTAAATATTTTATAATTTTATTATCCCAATAAGCCAAATACAACAAAATAATATTTTATAAAAACATTAAATACATCAATTGTAATTTTGACACTATTAATGTTAATTTATTTCATTGGGTTTGTGTAACCATTTGTCTTCTACAGAATAGAGTGTGTTAACATTTTGACATAATTTTAAGCTTGCTAATCTTTCTCTTTATACACTTATTTCGTCTAGATTCATTAGGAAATATTTTAAAATCAATCTTGGTGGAAACTGTAAAAGTTAATAAAGTATTATGATTAATAGCAAATACCTATAACAATGTTAATGAAATTATTTAAATTCCTAGTAGGTCGGCAGTTCAGTTTACCCTCAAGTTAAATAACTTGCTCTATTTGCTTCATGACCACATAATAAACCATTTGGAACTGTAGCAGACAAACAAATAGTACACAAAATAAGTTATTTTTTTTAAAAGTATAAAGTATTGGTGATTATAAAAAGGAAGAGATAAAAAATTCTAAAAACTAAAAAATATTCATTTATTGATTAACAATAATTGTTCAAATAGAATGTAGCAAATTAGTAACTACTAACCATAAAAAAATAAAATAGAGAATGATTAAAAATATAATACAAAAGGTTTATTCACTAAGGAATTTTACACAAAACCAATCTTTCAAGCAGAACACATTTTTAACTATGATCTATGTAGCAAATGCTTAGTTGAATTTTCGGATACCGATAATAACATTTATTTATTTATTTATTTATTTATTTATAACCACACACCACCTAATTACGTGATTCCATAATACAAAAACAAAAAATGATAATATAAGTATTAAAGATAATAAATAGTTGGTACAACTGCTAGTAATTAAACACCAATATCCTATGGATCTATATTAATGAACATCACACTGTAAAATTAATTATAAATATGATGCAATTATTTTTAAAAGTTACCATTGATAATGTCCAATCCTAATTAATTAAAACATTAAAATTGTTGGCGAGTCGAAGCATAGCCACAAGTGGTGAATGATATGCAGTCAGATTTAGTGGTATCTTAAACATTGGAATGGAACGAATATTTCCAGCAGGAACATTAAAAGGTATGGGAGCTAGTATTTCAAATGAAATAATTTTGGTGTTAATTGTTTTGTGTAAAATCACTAAAGCTGTAATATACCTCCTTTGTTCTAATGAAAGTATTTGAAACTCATTTCTCAACTGAGAAGTTCTTAAGTTATAATCTGGCTATTTATGGTATTTTCTATAACACAAGTATCTAACAAATTTCTTTTGGATGATTTCAATATATTTTAGTGTGGTTTTATATTCACCACACCAGACAATAGATGGAAATCTTTGATCTTAGCAAACTGTAATATAAAACTTTCATGGTATTTAGTTTAAAATATTAAAAATTTCTTATAATAAATTCCAGCATTTTATTTGCATGTTTTTTAATACTTTTTATAAAGGTTTAAAATAAAAATGTGGTGCACCCAGATCTCTAACTTCTTGTTTCTTTTCTAGTACCTCTTTATTCATCATATAATCAATAATAACGGGATTTTTCTAATGCGTGATTGTCAGAATATTACATCTATTTATATTAAAATAAAGTTTATTAGTTATACTACACTTAAAATTGTTTATGATACCTTTTTGAAGAGGAACGCTATCTCTAACAGTCTTTAATTGTTTATATGACTTAAAATCGTCAGCAAATAATAAGTAATTAGAATTTAAACTATTTACCAGATCATTAATAAACAGCAGAGGCCCTAAATTTGATCCTTCAGTCATTCCTGAAATGGCTTCATATTTTCCAGATATATTCTTGTCATGTTTCACAAAGTATCTATTTTGTAAGTAAATTTTAATTAATTCTAGAAAATTATCAGCCAATCCAAACCTTTTAATCTTTTTAAGTAGAAAATCATGATGTACCGTATCAAATGCTTTCCTAAAGTCGGTATATATAACATCTAACTGTAATTTTTTCTCCAACGAGTTATAAACTTTATTTCTATATAAATAAATTTGTTTCTACAGATGCATTTGCCATAAATCCATGTTGTTCTGATATAAGGTATGGGTTAAAGTACCTTTAGAGTTTTTAATATATTATTTGTTTCATTAACTTCGCCCTATAATTTTCTATATCAATTTTGTTTTTATTTCTGTAAATAGGTGTATTGATAGATGTTTGCCATAATTCAGGAAATGTTTTTGATTCAATAGCTAAATTAAATATTTGTAAACAGCGGAGCCACTCACTACAGCCTTTTAAGATATAAGGTTGTATGTTGTCTATACCTGCTGATTTTTTGGTTTTAATTTCTTAAAAGATCCACTAATAATATCACAATTCGGGCACGAATAATTTAAGAAAATTATCCCTCGTCGCTACGCGACTTCGGTTAGAAAGTTTTATATCATAATTTGAAAAAAAATTAATAATCCAATCTGACATCTGTCACAAAGCTTAATTACTAGTGTAAACGGCAGTACCATAGATAAATATAATATATTTTTATTTACCTATAGTCTATACTTTGAGGTTTTAGCGTTTTCAGCTGTCAAAACATTTCCGCTTAAATATCGAGGCGCCACGAAAAGATTTCTAGAAATTTTTGTAAATACAATGCTAACTATACATAATTAAGGCATAATTAATGGTATTCAAATATTAGATGTTCGTGATAAAAAACAAAATTTAGATTATTGGAATATTGGAAGTTCTTCACTACTAAACTGTTTACTTTAATTGTCTTCATTTTATATAAGATAAGACGTAATTGTAACAGAAATATATAAGTTATTGTAAAGGTCAGCATGATATCGTTTTTCTATGTCATTGCAGAGTTATACTGATCTTAGAGGGAAATACATCCAGGATAATCCCTTAGGGCTAATAAGCTTTAATAGGCTAATAGGCTAATAGGCTTTACCATACTTGGTCTAGCCTTGATACTACCTAATCAACATCAGTTACAAGAAAATGTAACTCTAGTATGTCAATCTGACGATGCTAATCCTAGCGAAACGGCTGTCATTGAATTTAAAACGTATTATTGAATAAATAGTGGAAGTTTAATTAACCTTTTAGTTTAAGAATAATAAAAAACTCTTCGTTTTAACAAAACTTCCAATATTTATTTAAAAAATTGCTTTTTTTAACTTTAATGACAGCCGTTTCGCTAGATTTAGCAATCAATTTAACCTTTTAGTTGTTTACTATTCTTAATAAGATGGACTTTCACATAGTAAGGGTTATAACATTAAATGTCATGAGTATCTTTTGATTTAATTTTTGACCACATTAAAATTCTAAGCTATTAAGTTAACAAATTAATTATTTATTTATTTTTTGGTTAAGATTTTCTGCGTTTATTTTAATTTTAGGAAAGAACTTTACTTTGTAAAGCTGTATAACTCTGATTTTCGATTATTTTTGGTCTACAAACGGTCTACAAACGTTAGTATTTCTACAAACGTTAGTATTTGCATAGCAGCGTTTATATCTCCTGATATAAAAATTTAAAGCACCATATTTCTATTGATAATTTTAGGCTTACTGATTTCTTCAAGAGAACTGTACCCTCAATGTGTTACTATGGCTTAGAACCTCTAAAGTTTTGGATCATCTTTACTGCGACATTTAGATTCCTTGATAAAAATTAGCGCAAGATGGTATTTATAATTCTATATTATGAATTAGCAGGAAGAAATATTCACGAAGCCTTAAGTGGACTGGTTTCATAGCTGATTAATTATTGCATGTCACACAACATAGAGAAATATATCGTCAAAATGTCGTAGAGTTGCCTAAATAGGCTACCAAAATTAGAATGTTTTTAACGCCCAAGCGTCTAAATAAAAAATCGTAACTACATTATCAAGCCAATTGCATTAATTATTTCTGATTTTTTCTCATTTAACCGTATATCGGTGACTTTTACGATGTTACTGGATTCCACATTTTTTAATACTATTAAATCAGTTATAAATCTGCAAAGAATAAATATTTAAAAAAATTGCATTTAATAGCGAACTTCAAAACACAACGAATGCTTGCAATGTTTAACTTTTATTTTCAACAAACACAATAAAGGAAAGTTCTCTAAGCCCTATCGTAAAAAACTTTTGCTTTTAAATTTTTATTTCATACTTTTGTAACTTTAGTTACTTCATAAATTTCTTGTATACAGAAATTCACCAGGCTTAAAACAAAATAAAAATATCTGCTCTGATTGTGTCACAATACTTAAATGTTGAACAGTTTAAAAAATTAACTTGGAATCAATAAATAATTATTAACTAAGAACTATTAAAAATCTAACTAATTTAAGTAAATGATAGTGATGATTTTACAGTTGACATCATGTTTTGGGGATAATAACTACAGACAGCAGGTAAACATAAAGAAAAATAGCTTTCCGTTGGTTGTAAAAATAGTAGGAATTTTTGGTATTTTACCATGCTAAATTATTTGCTATATAACCGATAAAATTTACATAAACATTTATTCCGGCATAAGTTACCTAAAATGAAATACTAAGGGTTTCTAAGATATCGATTAGTAAAAATCTTCGTATATAGTGGACTAAGAAATTTTACGGATTTACTATTTTACAATGTTTTTTTAAAAAAGAAAGATTTTACTTGTATCGTCTAAGTTATTAAGTATTAGTGAAGCATACACGAATAAGATTTTTAAAAGATTAAAAGATTTGTCCCTTAACATGTCGAATTTTTCACACAAAACATGAACATCTGCGGAGAGCAAATTATTGATTCTCTGAACGACCTGGACTGACACGCCATTTGTTAGATGGGACACACGGGTCATAAATCTTTTACGTGAAAATGTATATATTTCATACTATAATTTTCCATTCATTTTTGTTTTTATCCAGTTGTACATTTGGGGTTAGAATAGCTTTAGTGCAGCTAATTATTTAGTTTACGAAATTTCGTTAATTTTATATCTTTGATGAAAAATAAACTAAATTATATTATTTAAAGGAAATCAGAACAGTCTATTATCGTAAAACTGTCAAACGTAACAATATAGGTATTCACTCGGTTTCTAATATTAGGCGAGGAAATTTGGCCATAAAATTATCAAAACCCAGGAAAATTGCACAGAAATCTGGATTGAGATGGGGTTAATTAGAAAAATATGTTTGTGTATCAAAAAGTGCATTCTCCCAAGTGCAATTTTGCAATGGACTTTAATTAGGTATTTAATAAAAAAAGGATTCAAGTTGTTTAACTCTAAGTTGGGTATAAATACCATTTACTTTACTAATACTTGCTACTTATAAATAGCAGTATAAAATATAATATTTCTCTTTTGGTTTAATATTTCTCTTCTGGTTTAAAATACAGAAATACCTACTTAACCCTCTAAGATCTAATAAAAAGGTAAATTTGTATCAGATATTTTCCTCCACGAATTTTAAGCAACCTTATGAAAACGGGAATGTATTTACTTTCTTGATTTTAAGAGCAAACAGTACCGCGTCATCATTAATTAAAATCTCCTAATTTCAGAGCTATTGGGTAGTGGAAGGAGGAATTTAATTCGGTGTCAGGTAAAAAGGTACATATGACCGACAACCCTAATGTTTCCAATGTGGGTTTTCTGTAACTGCCATAAACACATTCTTTTCGTTTTCCTCTGTCACACTAGTTTTTGTTCGTTCATGTTTTTCATAATTCACTGAACCAGTGCGGTTAAATCGATCTTTCAATTTTTCAAATGTATTTTGTCCAGGTTGCGGCCTATTTGGAAACCGTTCTTGATCAATTCTAGCTGATAGAAATGAATTTTTATTGCATTCCCCAAAATTCAGGTCATATCTATCACTTCATCAGTAGTAAAATTCATTATTGCTAATTTTGCTAATTTACAGTGTACAACAATACTGAATTAATAAAAAATAATGTCAAACTGTCAGTTTCTGACAAACCAACGTTAGCCAAATCACAATAATTATTGGTAAATGTTAAAATATTTACCAAATTAATACTTTGATGGAGTACTTCATAAAATTTGAAGTATGATATTAGTACTTTTCGATAGTGATAATATATAAAATAGATGTTGATCTATTTAAAATTACTCAGAAAATAATGTACTCGCATTTTGACTTAACCTGTATTTAATATTATGAAAACAAATATGTTTTATACTTTTTAACAATTATTAAAAATTATGGTGTCAATAGATCAATGTTACTATACTCCTTTTTAATTATACAGGTAGTTAAACTTGATACGATTTTCAGGTAATATCGGTTATAACTTTTTAAATACCCGGAATATCATAATAAAACTGTACATTGTTATGATGTGGAAGTAAAGTAGATTTTAAATTTAAAATAAAATACAGGATGTTTCATTTAAAAAACCATAAGTTATAGAATACCCTGTAAGATATTAACTAATTTTAAAATGTGGAGTTTAAAGCTGCATACAATTTTTGTCAATAATTTTTTTTGTAATTTTTACTTTAACAGATCTACTGAGTTTCCTCACACTAATCAATCACTCTGTATATGTATTTGTAAACGAGACTATGCATGAGAATTGAGAATTCGCTCTTATTTTTTACGATGTTGCCACAAGATAATAGACGAAGCAGGATATCGGAATTTATGAACAGATATAATTACACATTATTTTAAAAAACTGCAAATAGAAAAAATGATTCGGTTTATTTTTTGATTTATTTATAAAACGATAAAAAAATAGAAACTATTTATTTAAACAGAGAACTTAGTAGAGAGACACTTTATAAAACAAACTATCTAAATAAAGTAATATCTAAGGCTTAAGAAACCATTGTAAGGAAGTGAGCTGATATAAATTTTGCTCAGTAAATAATTATATTTGTATCAAAAAATTGAACTGAATTTATTGAGGATAATTAATATGTTTATATGTAATCCAATGTCCGATGGAGCATATAGCCCAGGAAGTAGTTGTCTTTTCTTTAGAAAAGAGGGACAAGTCAAAGTATTTATTTATTTAATGATACAATTGGCTTAACTTGCTGAGGTGTTATTACCTTTGTAGTTCAATAAAAACATTCTACACTTTTAACAAGAGAATAAAATAAGAATAATATTTACTTAAAATAAAAAGCACTACAGATAAAAATTCACATCGACAAACTTAATCTTCCTGGTAAACTTAAAGGAAATAGAATCTTTCGAACTACAAAGAATGGATTTTCCAAATAAAAAGATACCTTTGAAAAGTTTGTATTGGAGAACGAGGCAGATAATTTACTTCCTTGAGCCACATCAACTTGTTTCATGGAATTTTAAATGTTAAATATCTGAACATGTCATATTTAAGTTTAATATTTTCTTTGTTAAATAATTTAAATAGCATTCTACTGTAAAGTTTAGTGTTGAATAACTTAGATCTGGTCGTTTAGATAGGATGAGCATAGTCAATCTAAAAATGCAATTTTATTTTGTTTTATTATAAGTGTAATCAAAAGGTATAGGTACAGTATTTACCGTTATTTGTTAAAATGAGAGTTTGCGCATAGGCATCTTCCAGCAACTTATTTTATAATACGCTACGTTATTAGAACCGTCACTGTCGCCGTTATATCCTTATTGTGGTTAATTTGCAATGAACATTTTTATGAGTTATTATAGTTATTATATAGACACATTATTATCGTTAAGGAATATTTCGAGTAGTATTTAAAGAAGTTTTATTTTGTTTTATATAAAAAAGTAGTAGGTATATTATTTTCATTTTTTCTCACCTTAACAAAATAAAACTTCTTTAAATATAACTCAAACTATCCCTTAATGATAATAATGTATTTATATACCACTATAATGTCAAAAACTCTACAAAAAACAAGAAAATCCACAATACAAAAAAGTTCAATGCAAACTAACTACCATAAGGCCACAGTTTGATTGGATATAATGCTATGACTTATGTCAAGCAATGGTGACAGTGACGTCACAATAATGTGTCGTATTTGGATATTTTGTTTACAAAGAAGTATCTTGATAAAGTATGTATGGTTTATTTTGAGCAGACCATTAAATTGATATAATTGATATTGCACAAAGAATATATTTTGTTTGGTAAAATTCGCATGACCTTTCAGACGATCATACACCATCAGGCAAACTTGAAGCTGGGTCGTTCAGCATCGAAGTACAACACGTCTGCAACAACTGAGCGCTCTCAACACACACACCCAAAATTTTAATCAAACTGTTTGGTCAAATAAAAATAGGAAAATTCATATTTCTTTCTTCCTTTTACCAATTTGACCACACTGGTTGAACTAGCCTGTTTGATCAAATTACTTAACGTCTATGGGGGCCATTATGAAATATATTTCTCTCAAAAAAAAATCGTAGAGATACAAGAGAGAAGAGGAAGTTCTCCCTACTGACATTGTTTAATAAGTGGAGTTAATTTGTACGGGAGATCAGAGTTGTGCCTCTGTTTAAAAAAATAAAGGATTTAAATGAAGACCAATATTACAGGAGGAAACCAGTGCATCTTAATCATATATGTCACTTTCCAAATAAATGTTTCTGATGTCATGCAAACTGTTATCAATAGTTGGGGTGTCCACGATGCTAAATCGGGATTTACTCGAGCGTCATAGAGACCTATTGGGTTGAGAAGCTGAGGTGATAAAAAGAAAAAAATATTATATATGTACACCTTGTCATCGGTGGGGGGAGCGGCTATAGATTTTCAAAAATGTAAAAAAAACTGTTGCATAGACATACTCGAGCGCGTCAGATATTGATATCACCTATGTCCTGCATATTTTTAAAAACGTACGTGTGTTAATCTGACGGTTTCCATGATGGGGGTGGTCGTACGTAAGGCTTATTACAATTTGCAACAAAAATATCGCGATTTTGAAATACTCAAGCGTTATAAAACAAAATATTTTTAATTTTATCAGATAATTGTAATAAATAACACAAAATTATTTATAGATTGCTCAACAAGGCGATCACTAGAAATAACCACTAAACAATAAATACAAACTTTATGTTTTAATTCTTAAATTGTAGTTAAATACTATTACCTAATATTTTATTTTAAATTATTTATAATATAAATAGAGCTTTTTTTGAATATTACACATTCACACACGTAGGATTCTCAACTAGTCATAATAGGGGACATAATAGTCTTAGATGGCGTCACACAGATAATTTTGAATGGGACGGTATTGTAAGTGATCTCGTTTGACAGATATTGAATACCTTTTTGGCAACCGCCCGGAAGTAACCACTTCCCCGACTCTTTTTCTTTGAGAAAGTAGCATTTTTTCGGAATAGGCTGGAAAGAATTACATCTTTGTCGTCATTGTGAATATTAAAATATTGGTTTCTATGATTTTGATAAATACAGTTTGCATGGGTTTTGGTCGCAACTGTCGCAATAAACTATGGAAAGCAGCAGCGATAGTAAGTTTAAAAATGTGTCTTACGAAATTTTCAATGCAGCAGCTGCTGCTACAGCACAATTATTACCTGAAAAATCATTCAGATATAAAAGCGTTTATGATTTGTTCACGAAATGGATGGATATGAAGACATGCAAAACTCTTACTGAGAAGAATGTTGGTTATAAAGTAAAAAAAAATCAACAGTACTCAACTGCGAGTAAATCAACAAATTCATTAGGGAAGTAGATAATGAAACATATTTAATGCTCAAGGTAATTTAACAAAATATTACGATTATAGGTTATAAAATTATCACAAGAGCTTAAATTATTTCCGGAAATTTTTTGATTTGTCTGTGGTCTGTATGTTGAGGTTTCAGCGTTCTATGTCATTTAAGCTGTCAAAAAACTTTCACCTAAATATCATGACACCACGAAAAAATTTCCGGAAATTTTTATATTGCCATGGTAACGAGTCAAAATTAAGACATTTTATTGGTTAAAAAGTAGAGGTGTTAAATTTTCAACTTAACTTGCTTTATATTCAAGTAGCAACAATTATTGGGTTATCCGGTGCGTGTAGAAGGGAAGAACTAACAAAAATGTCAGTTGATCTAATAAACGACAAAGAATACATGTTGCTTGTGAAAATACCAGATTCTAAAACACATATTGAGAGAAATTTTATTGTAATTGGTCAAAAAAACTGCTGTAATATAGGCAATATTTATCTTTACGGCCATCCCATACTTCACATAACAGATTATTCGTGAATTACAAAAAGGGAAATGTTCGATTCAGCCGGTTGGTATCCACAGTTGTGAGAATATCGGATTAAAAATTGCAGAATTTTTGAATTTAACCAATCCTAAAAATTACACAGGCAATAGCACGCGTCGAACATCGTGACGTTGGTGAAAACATCACAAACTTGAAGAGAGACGGTGGCTAGAAGTCTACCAATGCCGCTGAAGGATATATAGAGAATTCATTAGCAAAGGAATTTAAAGTTAAAGGACTAGAATTCTGTGAAAATATGTTCAATCAAACCATTAGCCAGATTATATAAAAACAATTTGTTTTAGTGACGAAAGTACTTTTTCCCTCTATGGAATGGAAATATTAATACACAAATTATGAGAAAAGAAAAAGTAAATGTTAGGGAAGGTATTGGCGAAACCATACAGTTGAGCCTGTTTTTCTCAATGTTAACTTAACCGGTGAAGTATATCTGTATATATTACGAAACGCAATTGAGCCGGAAATTCTTGAAATTCTGAAAGATAATCCAGACGAATTAGGCAACTTGGAAATAACGTTTCAACAAGATGGTGCTCCTGCACACTATTGTAGTGCAGAAAGACATTACCTGGATGAGGAAAATCTACGTAGATGGATTCGACGAATGCCATTTTATTTTTTTGTGTGGGGGTACTGAAAATTTTAGGTTTACGCTACTGCACCCCACAGTATTGATATTTGGAAATAACGAACTAGAACTTATATCTTTATTAATTAGATATAAATTTACTATTTATGAAATTTATTTATAAAAATCAGCTCAAGCCCAAACAAAATTAGTATGATTAATGAGATATTCAACAGTAACAGTAACAGTGGCTGTGTGATCAAAATTCTCGGTAACGCGGTTGTGTGACGTCATCTATGACTATTACGTCATCTATTATGACTAGTTGAGAATCCCACGTCCGTTTGTGTTCTCCCTCCAAATTTAACTATTATAATTATTACCGTTCAAAATATGCGAGAGGGGAAGGGAACTTTTGGCTAGCAAGGTACTTAAATATAAAATAATGGCTGTGATCAGAGTTTGAATTAGTAAATAATCACCCCCGTATTAATATATTCTTGTTTGTATTGTGTGGTCGACCTATACCAACACTTGAATATAATTGTTAATTAGAATTCAAGTGGTTGTATTTTAAACTCGGAATATCATTTAATTCAAGTATGTCGAAATCGAGTGTGCAAATCGCAAATTATAATATGAAAGTTATATACAGGTTGTTAAATGTCCATAAAAATTGGTATTCATATATAAATAAGAAATATGTATGTCACAAATTATCATAAAACATTTGTTATACAGAGTGTCCACGACATTCTGACAGTCCAAATATTCGATAACTGTTCATATTATGTAAGTATGCAATTTAGCAGATATAAACAGTTTAAAGTGATGCTTATATTTATTATAAAATAACTTTTGTTTTACCTGTCATATCGGGTCACGTGACTACAACATAAGTTTTTTAAATGGGACAACCGGTATAATATAAAAAATTTTTGGATACATCATTCAAAAACAAATTCAACGATACCACAATTGTATTCATTGTATTGTGCAGGTACAAGTAATTAAATAAATTATGACCATGTACATTGACGCGATGTTCAATCTTTGTTAATATATATGTCCTGTAAGTGAAGCTGTAATCATTGCTGCGGTGTTACGGACCAACATGCTTGTCTTATTTTATCCTTTAAATCATCTAAATCAATCGTAGGTGTGAAATAAACTCGATCGATAACCATAGAAAAAGAAATCTAAGGGTGTAATATCCGGAAAACGGGGTGGCCACAGAATCGCACAGAATTTTGATCAATTCATTTATCATGAAATGTGAAGATATAAATAAAATTATATAAATTTAATAAAAATAAATAGCTGCCACTATTATTACTGGGGAATGAAGTGATGACAATTGTGGTGTAGTTGAATTTGGTTTTAAAAGATATATCCAAAATCATAATAATATGCCGGTTGTCCAATTTAAAAAAAAAATATTGGGGTCACGTCACCCGAAATGACAGGAAATACGGATGTCATTTTATAACAAATATAAGCATCAGTTTCTACTAATTATAACTGCCAAATTTCATAGAGTTTCATTCAAAGAATTTCGAGAGTTTGGACTGTCAAAACATGTTGGGATATTATTAAATTAATTCATATAAGAACAATAAAATGTTGTTTTATTAAAGTTGCGGAACTATATCAATATTTTGCTAAAAAATAAACTTAATAATCGGTAAATTTACTAAATAATTAATATTTTTTAAGTGCATGTACAAATGTACATATTTAATATAAATGTAGAATATACACACAGCTGGAAGCAAAGTATAATATCCAAGAACATCTCACTGTTTACTTACAGTAGAATTCCCACAATAATTTCACCTTTTATTGGAGTCAAAGATATGTCTATAGAAGGTTAAATAATCTTTTACCGATAGAATATTGTATACGATATTTGTTTAACTATTATTAAAATTATTTTCCACTTATTTTTATTAAATAGTTTTTTATTCTAAGTAACTATACATACTAAAAAATTAAGTATAACTAGATTAAGGAATATTATATGTATTTTTATTGATTTTATGCTGTGTTTTAAAATATAATTTATTTTAAAAAATCTTAGGGTGTAACCTGACTAGTCTGTCAATCTGCTAAGCCTTTAGCTCACAATTCGTTACACCACAATATTGTGTATTCCTTCTTATCAAATTAAAGTTTCCTATTCGGGCTGTTTTTACTAGACAGATTATATATGTCAGCTCGATATACTACTCTGTCGTTGAAGTGACGGAAAAGATCAACAATATAAAAAATGTTAGTTATTCATCAGCTTCTATTTTCTCGTATGCTCCTTTAGAAATGATATACTACTTACTTTGTTTTGGAATTTAATTCAGTTCTTGCCAAGAATTCTCCTTTATACTCACAAAGAAAGAGAACGGGTAGGTACCACAAAGTGGTAGTTTTAATTGAGGAAAAGGAAATTGGTCTGCTGGAACCATATCTACAAACCTTTACTACAGTAAAGGTTTAAAACTGCACTAGTGACAAGCCCTAGTATCTCCAAGCGCATGCTGATATCTAAATCGATATTATAAGCTATACACAGAAACTTACGGTAGATTTTATGCATTTTTGGACTTGATAATAGGCTTAAAGAAAAAAAAAGGAATAACTTGTAGAATTCAGTCCGAATTCTAGAATGGAAGTCATACTTCCATGTAAATTTATCAAAGGAGTTGACATTGACTGCACAGATGGATCGCTGCCACAAACCGTTGTAGCCTGTAACGGATATAAGGTGGGTGGTTGTTCGATGATACTTGTTGAGTTTTTGTTCAAAAATTGGTTCACAATATCGGCTTTGTGAACAGGTTCATAACATATCGGTAAACATTTACATCACATTTGACAAAATCAATTTCCCGTAAGCCTTCTGTGATATTTTTGGTGGATGTACGATATTTTTATCTACTTTGAAATTCACAATACACATAAAACGTAACGGGTTAACAAACAGAATAGATACCTTAGAAAGAGAAGAAGAATCTCTCTGTGTAGTGACATGAAATTTGTAATTTAGTAGTATGGAGGTTAGAAGGAAGCAGGACCAACTTGTACAGGAATATTGTCAAAAAACTGTCTAGCGGTCAGCCCCAAATAGTAAATGGCGCGAGAGTAGAAGAAGGATAAAAAGACAACGTGAAGTCAGTAAGCCACCATAGGTTACAAACAGAGTGAAGTGAGCTGGGTTGAAAAATTTAATATGTTTCGTGAGTTGTGTAGTTAAAAATTATGCAGTATTTAAAATCTCAACTATTTACGTAGTCATCACAGGACCAATTCTTCTTTTCTACTATTTGTTGCTACGGTGGCGCCACAAATTTTGTTTCCTTTGGATCTTAGATTAGGTAAAAGAGGGAATACATAACGCCAAACTATGCGTATGAATCGAAATTGATGCATATTTTCGAGTGGTCGCCATTTTATTAGACCACAACATTGGTTTTGGTACTCATTTAATTTTGTGCAATTATTAAGAGAATTTTGAACAATTTTTTGCATTTTGCGAAAATACTGTATACACCTGATAAACTGCTCTTCTTACAATTCTAGTAGTAATAGCAGTTCACAGGTAAAAAAAAGATCAGTACGTTTTGGGACAGTTGACCAAAAATAGTTATTCTGTAAAAACTATATATACAAATGTATAGATTTTTAAATATGTAACTCAGTGGTGTGTAACCTATGGTTAAAAAAGATTTCAGTGCCTAATTTGTAAATGTTCATTCATAATTTTATGATGGATTTCAGATTAAAATTTCCATTTTTTTAAATAGGCGTGCATTTATGGCATGGTCATATCGAACTAAAATTCGTAAAATCTTGAAAAAAACTATAATAATGAGTAACTGCGTTGTGGACCCCAAACAAATTAAATATGTCTATTGCTGTCGGTTGTTACGAGTCCATATATCTTTCCTTGTCTAAGCTTTCGATGGACACTTTTAAAAACATTGAGTTGGTTCTCCTTCCTTTTACCCTCCATATTTGGTAGTTAATAGCTTTGTTCACAAAGCTCCAAACTACAGAGTGCTCACGCCCATAGTATATAAATAAACTAAATTTAGCAAACCCTTCGAATTGGGATACAAACTAAAAGTTGGTCGGTTGTTTGATTAAAAATAGCAGGAAATTCAAATTCTTTTTATTAATACTTTAAATTTCAAGAGTGGTCAACGATTAAAATAAAACAAAATATTTAACAATTGCAGTTAAATACTTTATTTTACATCATAAAAATTTAAAATTTATTTCTATAGTATTTACATATACATTGTTAACTGAATTACATTTTGGTTTGTGAAACTTTTTAAATATGAAAAAAAATCTACGTTTAACACTCACAAATTAAATTTCCTACTATGTACTATTAGAAGATTAACCATTCTTTTATGTAAAGATACACAATACTTAATAAATATGTCTTTAATTTTATTCAATTTTTTTCATCTGTCAAATTTGACATTTCCACAATCTTCCTACTATTTTTTAAATGTTGTTTTGGTCAGTGGGTATGTAATTAGGCTATACTTTTGCACTAGTAAAAATTATCCATTATTTGCACTAGTGCAAAATTATCAGTTCCTTTAAAATATTGAAATTTTGACTGACTCAGTCATATCTTGTTTTTGGCTGACATGTCCCATCATTTTCGTTAGCTGTTTTTTGTTTACCCCAACCTTGGCTAGATGGCAGTTGCTCGGTGAGAATGGTTTGTTATGAACTTTTCGCTATCGACACCTACTTTTTGGATAAATAGCTATGTCCATTTTGCCATGTCGTTTCTGCCAACTGGGATGTTTTTAATTCATATACCATAATTTTCCCATTCTCGATTCAATATAAGAAAGAGACGGTTCTTCGCGTTATATCCTTGTTTTGACGAAAAAGTTATTTGTATAATTTAAAAAAAAAGCTTTGATGAGAAAAACTAAATAAAAAAAACGGGGCAGATGTCTTTACTGTCTGTTAATCTGCCTCGTTGGCAGATTTTTGAAAACACTGGATTATATTCTATTCTGTTTGTGCTTGCTCTATCAATTATTAGTGAAGGACAAAGTGATACCTGTAGAAGAGTTTGTATGTAGCTGTATGTTACTTTTTCCATCAGTATTAGAAGAAAACATACAAAAAAATATTAAACCAGTTTTCTTAAATTTAAGGGAAAATCATATTTCATTATTATAATCAAAAATAAATTAACAAGCCCAGAAAATAAATGTCTTCATAAATAAAGAATTAAAATGGAAAACAATAACCAAACAGTAAAACAGTTTTAATAATATGGAACAATATAAAACATAGTAAAAAAAAAACCTCACACTTTTTTCGACAAAGTTTTATGTGTAATGGACTTTTTTATTATTAGTGGGTCATTTTTGATAATATTATTATACAACAGTGTATAATTCTCTTGCCGCGTATTTATTATTATTTACACAATTAATATGACTCTGTAAAATAATTAAAATTATGTTAATGGGGGTACAATATATGTAATTCCTGTTCCTTTTCTTTGTTAATAAATAAACAGTATATCTCCTATATGTTCCTTGTGGTATATTTATTTTATTTTGTAAATTTTTTGGGGAAATTAAACCACAAGCCTTTTTTTACGTTTTTATGTCGATATTTCTGTAGTGTTTCAGCTACCGTTATCAAGAACTTTTGTTTTTAAAAGACAATTCGGAAAAATTTGACAACTAGACATTCAATAATATTTAAGGTCCGTTTGCATAAACGCCTGTTAAAGCCCTGTTAGCTAACATTCTGTTATATTTTGACAAGTATATGAGCAACGATAACGCGGGCACTTCAAATTTATTGATTTTTATATAAAATTGACGGTGCAGTTGTTGTCGACTTAAATAATTTTTCCCTCATACCGAATAGTTAGATTTTAGTTTATTTAATTTGTTTATAAAGAAACGTACCTTAACATTCATAAATTAATGGACTTTTACTCCTAAAATATATAAATAATAAATGATTCTCTTGTTTTATTAACAACATTTCCGAAATAAGCAAAAAAGCGCTATCTCAAAGAAAAACCTTTTCTGGAGCGTGCACTTCACTGGATCCCATCCATAATATACTATGGACTTGTTAGAATCATACAATTAAATATTCTATAAATTTCTAGTTATCAAATTTGGTAAGATATTTTTGCCAATCTTCAATTTAAACCTAAAATTATTTGTAATTTTAGGATACTTTTATACAGGAAAAAGTGTTGAATGTAAAACAATCGTACAGCATTTTCACCAAAACCATCCTGGATTTTTTAATTGTGAAGTCAGTAAGTTGCCAGATACCAAAACACATTTTCACCAAACAAATGAGAAAAATTTATGTATGGTGATGATCCATAATTTACACTATAGATTAATAATTAAAAGAAGAAGAAAACGTATTAAATAAATGGTCTCTTGATAATCCCCCAACGTGCCTCTACTTATGGTAGAAGTATGTACAGTTGCTTGTGACACCCTGTATAAATACACATATATCCATTATTCATGAGCTTTATTGCTGCAATCCTCAATTAAATTAGAATCTTTACAGCTTTTACCACTTCCTTTTTAGTCTTGTTTTTATATTATACAGCATTTTTAAAATTTATGGAGTCAATTAGAACCACACTGCATAAAGGCAACTAAAATATAACTTCGACTTTGTTTTGTCTTTGGCAACAGATGCCATTTTTATAATCATTATAACAAACATAATCTCTAACAACTATAATAATAACAAAAATAATAACTATATTATATAAGAAAATAAATAATTGAATGTTACAGGTAAAAAACAATAATGAAATCATCCAGTCAACTGAAATTTTTTCATAATTATGCTAAGATGACTATAGAAAATCTTTTAAAAATCTAAAGAAATTCAGTCAATAACTACACTTGATTCATATCGGAAGTTATTTCAATACCCTGTCAATTTTTGTCTGAGATTAACGGTATGTTATGTATTATTGTGTAGTAATTAAATTTTATTTCAAAATATGTTTTGCAGAAAATTTACTGATGCTAAAATATTTAGAAGGTTAATACTTACAATTTTTTTTCAATTTAAATGACAAAAAAAATAAACAGGTTTGTTCCCACCCAACTGAAAACGATCAGTAATTGTTTAATCAATTATTGATATCAGTTGCGTATTGTTATAAATATTTAACATCTGGTGGAATAAAAATTATCGAATCTTATGAACAGCTTTTTATTGTGGTTGTATAAAACCTAACATAAACTATCCTACATAGTAAATTAATGAACAGACAATAATAAAGTCAACAAGATACTGTAATAATAAAAATAAATTTATAAAAATTAAATATTTTCGTCGCCCGAAAAATGAAATTACAAAACGCAATTTTGTCTGTTTTAATTTTAATAAATGCTTTTTAATTGCTTATGGAAACAACCGTAGTAACGCGTTGGTGAAATGCTTCGTAAAATAATTTAACAGAATATCTTGCATATTAGGTTAATAAAGAATAAATAAAAAATTTTAAATATCATTAGAGTAATGTAAACATATTATTTGTGAACATTAGATATTCGTTGCATACTTCAACTTTCATGGAAAAATGTTCTTTACGATATCATATTTTATTTTTTATACTGTTGGTATGAGAACCATATAGCATTTTTATACCAAATTATGTTCAAAATTGAGGGTGACAATACAACGCGACGGAGTGTATTTGGCAGTGAATTCAATTTATTCAATGAATTCACGTAGGTTGCTTGTATACGAGGGCGACATTAAATTTACTCACTGAAGTATTTTACTACAACTCAACGTTTTAGTTGAGTTTGCTGACGTGACAAGAAGAACTTCACGCAATAGAAGATATTTTCCTTCGCCACACATTTATTCAATTTAAAATATAATTACAGATCAATATTGTGGTTTGAAATTTATAGATCCAAGCATATCATCAAATATACATTTCAATTATAATGCAGTTTATTTAAAATTGTATTATTTAATTCAAAGCATGTATTTTCTAAATATTATCAAGTTAACAAGTTTTATAAGCTAGTATAGTTAATTGATAGAGAACATAAATATTGACATGGTTTATTTATTAAAAAGAGCGTCTTAAATGGCTGATTTGGGCTAATCCTGAAAAACACTTTTTTTTATTTAATAAAATTTAAAAATCTGAGAGGAAAAAATCCAAGTTACGGACTTAAAATATATTTCTGCTAGGAATTATAAATATTCGTGTAAACTTAATTTCCAGTTTTTTTTTAAATTAGCTTATAAATTACAATTACAACTACAAAAAAAAGATAAAAAAAATTAGTGTTTGGTGAAGTAGAAGTAGAAAGTGATCGGTGGTACAAAAAGTTCAAAGAAAGTATATATGAAAGAATAGGACGATGAACGAAAAGAAGACTAGTGTCCATGCATGGAAAAACCTACCATTAATAGATATGATTTAATTATTTTATCACAATAGGATTTTTGACAGGTTTTTGAAATCAATCCATTTTATAATATTATGTAGTAAAGTTCAAAGAACCCATTATATATATTTTTCTTCAATTCTGGTGCTTATTTGCTAACAAATATCAAATTAAAAATTCAATATGAAAATAGCATGTCAAAACACTATTTTGACAATATTTCACTGCAATGGGTTATGTGACGTCACCAGCTTGTTTTCTGATCTGTAGTACATATCACTAACATAAATTTTTTTGCAAATAAAAAATTAAAGTGCGATTAAAATTATATTTTACCATTGATTTATATAGCAGAATGGATTACAAATGGTTTGCAGTTTTAAAATGTACAAATACGTCATTAAAAACTCCGGAAAAACTATTTGTAAGTGTTCTAAAGAATGTTAAAGAGTGTCAAGTAGTTGCAACTTTCTCGAAGGGCTCCTTATGACATATCGAACAGTACAAATATTACAACTTATAAAAGTTGTTCCTTTCTCTGCACATTATTTTACTTTCTTATGATATACTATAAGTTACCACTAAAGTTTAATCAATAGTATTAAAGATGGTGTACTTAATTAATATTACAAAATAGTATTAATCAACACTAAACTCTAAAGGTAACTATTAAAATTAAATATGTTATGAAGGATAAACGCTTTATATAACAATCAAGAAATAA
The DNA here is from genome assembly GCA_035357415.1 of Ophraella communa. Lineage (NCBI taxonomy): Eukaryota > Metazoa > Arthropoda > Insecta > Coleoptera > Chrysomelidae > Ophraella > Ophraella communa. The sequence continues at coordinate 19,534,878 of CM068980.1, forward strand.
TTTCAATGTCCGTTGGGGCATATAGCCCAGGAAGTAGTTGTTTTTTCATAGAAAACGGTCAAGCTTGGTATAGAAACTGTTAAGTTTCTTTACCCTGGGTGCAGGTGGAAACAATTTTCTACTTTTTCAAATAAACGCTTTATTTTCAGTCATCATAAATATAATTTAATAAAATTCTCAACTATGAAATTCTGCTCAATTCGTGCATAAATTAAAAATATAGAAAACTTAAAAATACTTGAATATACTATGACTCGAAAATTACCATGTTAATAATTAATTGATAGTTTCTTTAATATTAGAAATAAAATCAAATTTTTTAAAATTTCAGATGCTTGATTTACTCTATTAAATAATTAAATTTAGATATACAGTCACTATAGTTTTAAGGCTTTTATTATTAAATATTTGTCGCATTTATCTATCAACTATAAGTTTATTCACTGTTATCACCTGTTCAATCTATTGACCATCGTAAAGTTCATTACATCCCACATTCTTACATCATCCTCTAAATAAAATATATTTTTTAATTTGAAACTTTTCTATGATACATAGTTATTCATTATTTCTTAATAACATTTATTATTATAAATTTTAAAAACTGTTATATAAATGTTTTTATAATAATAAGATATTTGACGTCACTAGCTTGTATTCTGATTTGAAACATACATTTTTTGCAAATAAAAAACCAAAGTGCTATTAGGTTTACATTTTATCAGTGATTAATTTAACAAAATGGGTTACAAATGGTTTACAGTTTTAAAATATACAAATACGTCGGTGAAACCTCTAAAAAAACTATTTTTAAGCGCTCCAAAAAATGTTAAAGTGTGTCAAGTTGTTGCAACTTTTTCGAAGGGCTCCTCATGATACATCGAACAGTATACACATCACAACCTGTAAACGTTCTGGCTTTGTGTACAAGTTACTAATTATTCCAGTTTCTTACAATTATATTACCACTAATTATACTTACTATGTTTTAACATTTCTTTATTCCGATGCTTAAAAGTTGGATTTTTTTACGAAAAATATTCCTACCATGATTGGGACAGAAGCCTGCACACAAGGAAATCCGAACACATAAATTTTTAGTGCGCAGGCTTCTGACGAGGAGAAAACTGTGATTGGCGAAACCCGAAGAAAGCTGTTTAAATGATACAAGCAGGTGATGTCATCAAAAACTCGACCAATATTTTTAATAATGCATTTTTATTTTCGAAGTTTTAAAGAAATTATATTTTGGTTTCAGCTTAACAAATAATCAATTTTTAAATCTCAATTTATGCTTAGGTATGCCAGTAATTAACAATTTATTTTTAGCATTGTCAAATAGCCTATTGCGAATCAGAGTTCCCACTTCTGTTACTCACGCGTTACTTAATAAGTGGTCATCTACAATAAAAAAAGAAATGTTCTTATAGAGAGTAAGCTACAGAAAGAATAGATTAAAGTTATCTATAGATTTCTAAAAGTCAAGGAAGTTATAGTGACATAGCTTCAAATGTATTTATTGTTTTGATATCTTCCAAAGTATCCGAATAAATTTGATTTTATAGTGATTGATATATACTTAGTGAACACCCAGTTTAAATGATTTTATTTTCATAAAACTTTTTATAAGTACTTACTGAAGCATAATAAGTAAATGATAAAAAGCCCTTTTACATTTAATAATGTGTGGATGCACCCCGATGTGTTACGCATTCTCCAACGCGCCTAGGCATGCTTCTGTGGAATCTCATTCCAGGCAACCACCAACTCCTCTCGAAGTTCTGAAGTGGACGTTTCAAATTGAGCGATCTCCTACCCATCATATCCCACACGTGCTCAATTGGGGATAAGTCGAGAGATCATGGTGGCCAAGATAAACATGTGACATCATTATATGGAAAGAAGTCTATTGAGACTCTTGCGACATGTGGTCGGGCATTATCTTGTTGGAAAGTTGGATTTGCCGGGGTGTCAAGATAGGGTAAAAGATGGAGTTCTAAAACTTATTGGATATAACGCTGCTCGTTCATGTTACCTATGATAAAGATTAAAGATGATCTCGAACCATAAGCTATAGCACCCCAAACCATAACTTCATCAGTTTGATGAACATGCCTTTCAACAAAAAACCGTGGATTTCTCCTTTCATCACGTCGTCTTCTAACCCTCGCTTGACCATCGTGCATGCCTAAGTAAAATCGAGACTTGTCACTAAAGACAATACTGTTCCATTTCTGATCCCAGAGTGACCGTTCTCTGCACCACTCAAGGCATTTACGTCGGTGTTCTGGAGTTAGAGGGAGGACCCAGTGTGGTCGGTAAGGAAACAGGCCAATACGTCTTATTCGTCGGTAAACACTTCGCATGCCAATACGTCTTCCGTGTTCTGCAAACCATTCATTTGCAATGGACCTGGTAGTGGAGAAACGGTCCCCTGAGGCCAATAATCTTGTAGGCGGTTTGTTGTTCTACGGAGCGTCCAGAACCCCTTGCCCTTTGCATACAGCCTTCCCAAAACCATGCCTGACAACATCTAACCACGGTGTCTACACTTCCTTGCACTCTAACTGCAATTTCCCGAAAAGAAAATCCAGCTTCCTGAAGTCCCACTATACGACCCCTATCAAACTCACTAAGTTGACGAAATCGTACAGGTCTCCGTACCCTAGGTATCGTAACCAATCGTAAAGAATGTCAAGAACCAAAATCCGCAAAATTTTTATCTTTGCTACGGCTACAATATTCATTTTGGGATTGTTAGTGGATTTCAAAAAAAGCAGTATAAAAACCGGAATTTTATCAATTATTTATTTCAGTAAAATAAATAAATTCACCAAATTTTATTAAAATAAAATCAATTAAACTGGGTGTTCGGATTTTTATGGCACTTAGTATATTTATTTGATAGAAGCTATTGATTCCTGTTCGAATAATCCGCCGTAAATGAGTTTTATAATAATAATTATCAATGTTAAGAACAGAGAAAAATTTATTTTTTGTGGTATGACAGGTGTCTAAAAAACATGTAAGTAAAAGGCCACAAATATGAAGAGGTAGAACATGAAGGCGAAAGTATCAAAATGCCAATTTAAGAAAAGTAATACCGACCGAACATAATGTATTCAAAAAAACAAAAAGCATTATTTAATTTTTTAGTTGTAAACAATTATCTTCAAGCAGATTTAACCCTACCGTAATAATTTATAAAATACTTGTAACAAAGATAAAAATAATGTTGAACGGGATTAAATGTAATAGAAAACAATTCGAAACTTTTTCTATTTTTTATTTTTGGTTATAAAACGTATTAAATTCGTCTAAACTCTTATTAAGACCTTGTACGTGGATATTTCTAATTATATAAATATCCTCTATTAGTTTTTGAAACCATATAACTGCCTAATAATATTACACGAGGTCAAAGAATCTGAATTTATACTACTAGAGTGAATAAAGTGCAAATCTCAACATAAATAGTAAAATGAGATAAAGAAAATGCAATTCTTTTTCGTGTAGAATAACACAAAGTGCTGTCAGATAAAATGCCTCTAAAATGGACGATATCCGCATGAATCATACAAACGGATTTAAGTTGATCAAAAAATTGTTATCTTTTCATTTGTAATTGATGGAAATTTCTTGGGGACGCCACATGCTGTCTGGATTATACAATTTTGAGTTCTTTGTGCAGAGCAAACAGAGCAGACAGATTTTAATATATCTGTAAAAAATTTGTTAATTCAAATCTAAACCTAAAATTTAGAAGGATTAAATTGATTTTTTTTTGTACGAGATGTTAGAATTACATTAAATGGAAGATACAGATGTGCCAATATATAACGCAAACGTTCCAATAAAAATCATAAATCGATTAGAATCCATATTAACCCATATTTGGACATTGGTATATGTAAAAATGGAATTATTATTTCTCATTAATATTTTTCAAAGATAAAGAACGTCACTGAACAAGCTTTAAATACATATCGGTAAGAATTTAATTTAAAAGCCAATGTATTGTTGAATGCAGACATTCCAAAATTTAAGGTACAGATACAAGTATACCAATTTTATACCGCCCTATATAAGATGGTGTAGCCTTTGTATAAATGAACATCATCAATAAAGATCCTCAGATTTGGCACTATGGAAAAATTATTTAATACTTTAATAATAAACTATTACTGAATGAAAATAAAATGGAGTATATGGTCCTGCTTGGATAACTCATAGCAAAAAAATATTTTATTTAATAGAATTAAAATACTATAGAACTAAAAGACCAACTAAAGTATTTGAGCTATATTATTTAACCCAATACTATATACCATCACCTCAAATAAACAAAGCAAACACGCTATTATATGGATATCCAGATTTCTAACATCAACATAAAATCATATAAACACCTCTAAACCTTGTAAAACAAGGTAATGGCAGAAGGGAAAGGGTAGCGGTAGATACTCTAGTGAAACGGGCTTACCCACAACCACCAAAAGCTATGTCAGAAAGCTATCGGAAAGCTTCCGAATGAGTTAATTTCACGTACAGGATACCAATTTCATAAGTGTTGCGGATAAGGTATAAGATTATAAGCCACTGTATATTGAACAAAGAAATAATTTTTCTGTACACTTCTATACACTTTACATTTTTTATTTATTTACCCCAATTTTTATTCTTTATATAATATTTTACAAAATTAATTAATTGCTGTTTTATAATAAGAACTTTAAACAGAAATTTAATGGATTATAAATATGTAGGGCCGGTTGCATAAACGCTTGTCAAACCAGTCAAACGTGCTAACTCTATGTTAAATTGGACAGGACAGTTAATTCTACATCAGCTTATTTTAAAACAAATTTAATCCGAGTGGTATAGGTTGATTCATCAGCGGCAAATAAATATGTAACACATCGTAAGATCTACAAAACTGTCACCAAGAAAACTAACTCAAGTTGTTAATAATTATTTAGTAAATGTTTTGCTATTTACTCTACTCTTATTTTTTTATTAAACTGTAATTTCAACATTCATTTTCTTAATATTTACTTTAGTTTCCATTTAAAGAGAAGCATTTAAAAATAAATGAGGTTGTCAAAGTTTTCATAGAACACGAAATTTAGAATTTTTATATGCTTGGTTTACGAGTAGGTAATAGAAATACCTACCAAAACAAATTCTGTATAATGTAGTGGAACAGCCAGTTAAAATAAATTCAAAAACAGATAAATAGGGTTATGTTTAAAAAAACCTCGCATCCGCGCTTTTTTTATACAGTGTCTGTCAACTTTGTTTTTTCAAATGAAAGGCGATGGCAACAATCACCTGGGGGATTAAAAGGCACTTTAGTCCGGTGGTATACATGCTATTTTTTACATCGTAGGTCCCAACCTAACCTAACCTAACCTAACCTAACCTAACCTAATCTTACCTAACCAAGAACTGTAAAATTCAAATAACTATTTAACATAAGAATATAAAAAAACAAAAAAATTGACAAAAAACATTTAAAAAGTAAAGTAATATGGAAATAATAAAACATATAAAGAAAAAGAAAAACAAACAAAGAAAATGACCGTCACCGTTGGGGACGGTTCATAAACATATTTTTATGAAGAAAAGGATCAAAATGTCTTGTGCGAATACAAATGTCTGGATAACATCCCAATATTAAACGAAAATTTCTTCCCACCTATTTAACATAACAGACTTGATTGATCTAGTCGCGAGCGTTATTCGTATTTTAAGGCCATCTTAGTATTATAAACAATATTTTTGACACATATAAAAAAAAGTCTAATGGCGTAAGATCAGGAGATCATGCTGGCCATTCCAACTATCCGCGCCTCCCTATTCAATGATTGGGATTTATTTGACTGAGACACTGAAGGATATACATTTGGTAATGGTATGGTACTTCATCTTGATGAAACCATATCCTATTTGCTGGGGTTTTGTGGGTTTGCTTTATCAGGATATAGGTTTATTAAAGCTAGGATGACTTCCTTTTTTGTTGCACCGAGTGCAACTTGCAAAACGTTATTTCGCTACAGCTTGCCAAGCTACTATTATAAATGGCATTGTATGGCAGCAACTTTATTAAATGGAGACAAAACATTACAAATTTAAGCTGCTAATATATATCCAAAATAACTTTACATTCCAGTGGGCAATAAAAAAAATCATCCATGGCCACAGTACTAAATCAGTGTAAATTTATTACCTGGTATAAAGGCACTCCAATTGAGTTTGTAATCAATGGATATGCCAGGCCTGCCACCGTATCATTTACAATTGAAGGTTGCATTTCCATGTATTATTTTGCTTCGTGTTTTAATTTTACAATATCTGTGGTATGGCATAATATTATTCATTTAATAATTAATGAGAAACGAAATCAAAGCCAGCGTGGTAAATTCCAAGGTGAAAATGTATTCCTGTATCAAATCTCTATAATTTTTCCAGATACCAATTGAATTGAAACCCATTTAAGTACCAATTAGATTGGCATTCGCAAAGACGATTAATAAGGCACAGACTAAATGTTGTCTTTTGTGAATTAGATTGAGGTATATCATGATTCTCTCACGGACTATATGTGACATGTTCTCGCATGGGAGAATTACCTTAATTCATTACAACGCTCTAATCATTTTTTAGTTATAACTTTTAACAAGCTGTCAACAAATATTATTTGGAATAGTTCACAACCAATTACAATTTCTTAATAATGCCAAAATATCGAGCTGGGTAGATCGGAGGGGACGTTCTTACTGGTACAAGCTAGAGGGTTTAAGGCACCCAAGACCTGCGAATAATAATAGGACTACTGACTGGACACAGTCGCCTTAATAGGCATATGAAAACAATTGTATTGGCAGAGAGTGCGGACTGCAGATTCTGTCAGGCGGATGATGAAACGATGGAGCATCTTGTGTAACTGCCGATAGCTCGAGAGAATAAGGATCAATAAATTTGGTCTGCATCAACTCGAGCCAATGACTTCATGGAAGTGTCGCCAACGACCCTGATGAGCTTTATTAGAGGCATAGGGCTGATCTCACCTAGGGGTGAGCAACAATAGATCTTTCAGGTTGCAGTGGAAGGGACGTGAAACGACCACTCACATAGAACCTAACCCATTTTCTAAAAGTAAATGCTTTTATTTAACGTTTTTGGAGATTACTATTTTAAAATCCAGGATCTTTGAATTTTTAAGAAACGTATGTATTAATATCTAAACAATATATGGTCCATTTGATTATATATTAAAATTATAATTCTGAAGCAGTTCGCCATATACCTATATGAATAAAAAATTACAATACTACTGCATCACCACACACACTGTTTATTTCAAGGAACCAACATACTCTCTTAAGAAAGTAAAAAGCAGAAATATATATTAATTTTAATAATTTTCTAACTTATACCTTCTGTTTTTAAATATAAACGACATTCTGCATAAACATTAACTTAACTATATATATTTAGAATATTTAACATCTTCACCAAAATATTAGGCATCCTCTACTAATTTTATCAAATTTCATGGTTTTTGTGGTTCAGCTTACTTATTAATATCCATAATTTAATCTTAAAAGTGGTAATTTAATGTAAAGTAATTTGTTGACAATTTCCGATTTAATTAAGAACTTCAACTTGGTGCTCTTTAAATATCTATAGTTTATATATTTGATTTACTTCTAATTGGAGTTGCAACCTAGTTCAATAGAACTCTAAAATATATTAACATCAACTTCCATAATCTGTTTGTACAGTAACTAAGAAGTGAAGTAATTTGCTAAATATTATACCGGACGAATCGTTGTATGTAATAAACTAGTAAGTTTAAAATTACTATGTGTACTTTCAAAATATAAAACTTTTATTAAAGTTATTCGGTTTTCATTATCTGGTATAATTTTTTGAAGAAACATTTTGATTGACAAACAAGATCAGAAAAACCGATCTAAAACAAAATGTACACAGAAAGTCATTAATGTGGTTATATAATGTAATCTTTATTTAATAAAATTTTTTAAATGTAGTTTAAAATACTTTTAGCTTTATTGGTACAAATCACATTTTGGTATACGAATCCCTGACAGAGAGTAATAAAGAGCGAGAGAGATGGGTGGACACCATTTAAATGTCAACTTCATTCAGGCTGCTTCTCGAAATATTTTAACAGGGTTGTCAAACTTATTTCCCTTAATTTATATGCACTATTTCTAATAGTGATTGTTATACAGATACAAATATTCGACAATTACTTGTTTTTTTAATGAAATTTATTTACATTTAAAGAACTGTACAATTAAAAGGATCATAATGTATAACAATCATACTATAAATATACACTTTCTTCACAAACCATGTCCTTGGCAACCAAGCGCAATAACAGTGACGGTTTGGCTCAAAGGATTTGTCCAAATGACATTTGACTATTCTATTGTGATTATGTATAAAATTATAGTGGTATAGACTATCATTGATATAAAATTAACAGACAAAACGGTGGAGTGTATTGTTCTTACAGAGACAGCTCAAATACATTTTATTAAAAAATGAAAATAAAATTGTTTATTTTACTTTTATTGAAATTGTTAAATTCTTTAAACTAGATAGATTTATCCCAGTATTTTTTCTTGGCTGTTTTTTTTGTCAAGTGATCTTTTTACTTTTTTACTCTATCCTAAGTGACATACAATCCATTCCATCACTATTCCAAAGAATAGTGATGTCAGTATTGGACAATGACATTTTCTCGCCAGGGATATTACAGCTAAATCTTCGATAAAGAGATGTAAGCTTTAAGGGAACCAAAAACGTATATTGCCTTATAATTTGCTGGGAAAGCTGAAATACTGTCCTGGATTTATTAATGCTGGTTATTCTGGTTTGTAGTATCTAAGGTTCTTGAATGCTCTTCAACCTCTACCTCCATGTTATTTGGTTCCACTTTTTACGTACCGATGCATTTGGGCCTTTAAGTTTCGTTTTATTAGTTTTTTTTTATTTGAAATGTTCGCGAAATTTATATTCCCGTCTTTATCAAACTAAAAGGAGTGTCTTTTGGCGTTTTCTCTATAGTGAAAGGTGAAAAACCACAGAACCACATTTTGCACAGAAGTCGGTGTAAATCCATCCCCTTTTAATCAATTTTAGCATGGGCTTCAACTAAAAGAGACCTTCATTAACTCTTTGAAGTCCAATAGTACATTTTTTGTACCACTAAAAATTCGTCTATGATAAAGTATAAAGGTAGAAGTGCATTAAAACAGTATATGCCCAAAAACCAATAAAAAGAGGCTACAAACTTTGGACATGTTTTATTCTTTGATAATTTCTTTAATTCCTACGACTTACAAATGAAGCTAAAAGACCTTGAATTTTATGCATGTGGGACAGTTATATCAACCAGAAAGCATTTGCCAAAATTAGGGGAAGGTTAAGCAACTAAAGCTGGGTGAGTACGATTATCTTACAAGTAATGATGGAATAAGTTTTATAAAATGGAAATATAGGGGGTCTGTTCATCTTCTTTCTATTTTCCATGAACCAACCCAAACAACTTCTGTACAAAGAAGGCAAAAAGATGGGTCGAAAAGAATTTTTTTCCATTTTATTGACTGTTCTGTTGTAAACACCTTTATATTATATAAGATACGCGGTCTAAAAAAACTATCTCTAAAAGACTTTTGAAGAAGAGTAATAGATGGATTATTGTCGGAAAAGTAAGTAGAATTAACTGCAAGTAATTCGGAAGAATGTAGTGGGGTACCAATAAAAAAACGACACAGAAAGTTGCCCGAAGAAGTATAATTTACTTCTTCACACCATCAGCCAATACGGACAACAAGAACAAGGTGTGCCCGATGTAGCACTAAAGCACAGCAAATCCATACTGAATGGTCTTGTTCCATTTGTCAAGTTCCGTTGTGCCTCAGCAAAAGAAAATATTGTTTTCAACAATATCATAAAAAATTATATTTTTTATCTGAAAATAAAGATTTTTAAATAATATTCATTATTTTCAATACGCAAAAAAAAGTATCGATGCTGCACAGTGGTACAACCGTTGTACCACCCTCTAACTGTTGTATTCATTATTTCTGTCTATTACCAACTTCAACTTTCAAACACAAAAAAATGTTTCTTATTTAACACTTTATTTTGCGTGCAACTTGCGTCTAGAATATCAACAGAATCCTGTGCTTCAAAGAGTTTTAACCTCGAATCCAAGCTGCTCTTGAAGCCTTATAAAGCTTTAAGGTATCATCTAGATTGATATGGGATTGCAGCGAAGACTGGCCATCCACAACTGGAATGGGTACCAGGACATCAGGGAATCGCTGGCACTAAGAAATCAGATGAAGGGTTAAAAGGGAATATAAAATTCACTGGATGAACACGCCCAGACAAATACACGGGAGGAAATTCATAAAAGAAACATCTGAAAAAGTAGCAAAATAACTGCTCATAATGAACTGGAATAAATTATACAGCATTAAGGAATTACTCTCGGGACTTTATAATGGAGAACTTACTTGCAGAAGGTGCAAAAAGAAACCGAAATAGTGCTACACATACTATGCCACTGCGAGAGCCTGGATCACAGAAGCAGATATTATATGGGAAACCTCAGTTTATCCCAGAATACTTCTACCACCAACCTGCAGAGAAGCTGTATGAGCTCATACAGAGAACTAAATTTCTGGACAGGTTATGGTCAAATAAAGGAAAATCCTTGAAAAAAACCCTCGCATCCTTTCAAGAGGCTGGATATGAAGTCATTCGAAGGTACAGCTGTATGGTGCAAACCATATTCTATTCAACTGATTTTCGTTTACCGGGTTAAGTCACTGGTTTATAATTTGCTTTTTTTTAGGAATAAACGTCTATTTAGTTGATGATATTTTTATTAACTTATTTGTAAATAATTTTGTATAACAATAATCAAATCATAACTGGGTTAATAGAATGATTATGTGTATACAATGAATCTTGCAAAATTAATTTTACAGGATGTTAATATTAAAGAATACTTATAAAATATTACAGTCTCTTATAGACTAAATAAGAACACTACTATACAAATTTCCTTATTTTCTAGTTATTACGTTACCTTTTTATATTATAGAGAGGTGGTGTAATAATGAAATAAAATACATAAATATAATTTTTACTGAATTCATAGTTAGTAGGTAGTTTATTAATTTGAAACAGCTGATTACTTATTGATTAGTAACTGATAATTATTAGCTTCACCTAGTATTATATAGGCATATTTTTCTAATTATAAAAACAGATTAAATTTTCTGCGTTGCGGTCTTTAGAGCTATTTTGCTATTCAAGAACAATAAATGCAAATATACATGGGTTAATAAGTATTTAAAGTTGGCTTTCTTGCGAATATAAGACAATTGTTGGGTATATGGGAATAGACAGCTTTAAAAAAAACCAGCGCAAGGCTTATAATTGTTTACCACTTACACTAATGCTAAATAGTTAGAGAATTTCTAAAATTAATAATACTTTGGGCTTAAAAAGCCATATACATAACTATAAAGTTACTACAGTTCCTTGCATGCTAGTTCAAAGTTGTAATTTTAGGAGTTGTGTCATAAAACTTAAGTGCAGTAAAAAGTTTTGGTATCAAACATAAAAAGTTCGTCTAAAGTTACGAAAATGGTTTTGTAATAGTTGATTCTAAAATATATTAAAATATGATATATTGTTTTTATAATAAAAATATATCCAAGACATACATTATGTTTGAAAGTATAAAATAATTGTACTATAATTTATTTTTTACAAAGAATGGAATAAAACAGGAATTTTATTTTTAAATAAATACTATTATAATGTGTTGGTATCGATACCACTACCTGTCCTAAATCTAGCATATTATGAGTCCAAAAACAGTATGTTTATTAATCAATAGTATTAAACATGGATAACTAAATAAAAAATACAAATCAATATTTATTTGATAAAACACAAACCTAATTAATTTATATGCACACCAATTCCTACTTAATTTATATACACTCAGTATATAAATCCTAATTTATGTATACTACTGTATTATAATACTAATTTATAAACACTATTATTCTATTCTTCGCTTTCCTCGCTTCCAAAAATCCTTAGATTATCACTGACTGCATTCACGATACCTGTCGTCTTTATATACCGTTCTGACTCTTGTACAACGCCGAGAAAACTCTTTTTCTAGATGATTCCAGACGTAATCGTGTTCCAGAACAATCGAGAACAATGTCCAATAAACAGACTTTTAAATCCGCGCATTCGCCATTATTTAGAGCTTAGATTATACCGTGCCGTAGATTGATGGTGGCGACTTTGTAACAATATTAATCTTAACCTAACCTACTAAACTCTAATGAGAACTATTAAAAATAAATAAGTTATAAAGGATAAACGCTTTATTTTCAATCATTACAAATCCAATTTAATAAAATTCTGAACTATGAAATGCTGCTCAATTCGTAGGTACATGAATTAAAATTATAGAAAAAATACTACGATATATTATATATTATCCAAAATTACCATATTAATTATAAAATAACAGTTTCTTTAGCATTAAAAATAAAATGATATTTTTTAAAATTTCAAATGCTTGAATGACTCTATTAAAAAATTAAATTTAGGTATATAGTCACTATAGCTTTAAGGCTTTTATCATTAATCCGAAAAATTAAAAAATTAACCAATTTAGTTAGTTTACAAATAGTTTTTTCAAATTATAATTTATTAAACTTCAAAATGTATAATTAAACTTCTTTAAATCCCATAAATATTTGTCGCATTTATGTTGAGTCCTATCAACTTTTTCTATAAGTTTATTTACTCTTATCGTTCAATATATTGACCTTCGGAAAGATTCATTACATTCCACTTTATAGCAGAAACAGTCTCACAGAACCACCCTCCATCATCCTCTAAATGAAAAATATTCTTTAATTTCAAACTGATTTACGGTACATAGGTAGTCATTAGCTCTTAATAACATTTATTGTTATGAAATTTAATAACTGTTATATGAATGTTAATAGACCATTTGATAGGTTTTTAAAGTCTATTTAATATTATGTAGTATAGTTCAAAGAACCCATGATATTTTTCTTCAACACAATTCTTCTTCTCAATTCTTCAACTTAATTCAATATTCAAATAGCCTGCCACTATTTTGACAATATGTCAGTGGAATAATAGGTTATGTGACGTTACTAGCTTGTATTCTGATTTGTGATACATATCACTCACATAAAGTTTTTTGCAAATAAAAAACTTAAGTGTGATTAGATTTAGATTTTATCAGTGATTTATATAACAAAATGGGTAACAAAAAATGTGTAGTTTCCAAATGAAAAATAAGTCGTTAAAAACTATTTGTAAGTGTTCCAAAGAATTTTAAATTGTATCAGAATTATGAACTTTCTCGGAGGGCTCTTAATGATATATCGAATAGTACAAATATAACAACCTGGAAAATTTCTTGTTTTCTGTGAAAGTTCATCATTATTTTACTTTAACAATAAAGTATTATTGTATATACTTTGTTCTTTTTACATTTTTTAATTCCGACGCATAAAAGATTATGAAAAATATCTGCATTATCAAATAGCTTTGTTCGGGTTCGCCAGTTATCGTTTTCAAACTATCCTCAAAATTTCAGAAACCTGAGCACACGGAAATCCGAACACAGCATTTTTTATTGCGCAGGCTTGTGATGGTTTGAATACTGTTTAAATCCTACAAGCAGATGATGCCATCAAAAATATATATAATTTTAAATAAATAAATTATAATTTTTAACTTACCTTAACAAATAATTAATTCTTAAATCCTAATTTATGCTAATAACAGTAATTGACCATTTATTTTTCGAGGAACTCCATAAATGTAAAAAAATTAATTGATGCAACAAGATAGAATTGCAGAATATTATGAACAAAAATTTCTTAAATCCGTCTCTGGCTATTATTTTCGCACAAAAATAGGAGAAAAGGAGGAAGAACTGGAAATGTGGCTGACATGTCGTTTACAGCTGCTGTTGAACTTTCAAGTTCTAATTTAAAATTCACTGTGTGCCTTGGGTCCACGTCTTGTACACCAGCCACTTAACAAATATTTTTAAAAACTTTGATATTGTTTCCAGTCGAAAGTCTAGCTTATTGCTTCTGACCTGGGGACTATTCCAGATCGTCTTTAAGAAAGTTCAGTGATTATCTATTTATAATTTATTATAACAAAATTTTTTAATATTTGCAGGAATAATTAAAATAATTATAGTAAGAAAATTGTCGATAAAATAAATAAATTTTTTATTTTTTCACCAACAGAAACCTAAAATAGTTCATTTGTATAATTTTTGTAGACTTTAGAGAATTACCAATTTATTGAAAAACAATATTATTATTATTTCATTTTTTCACTTCAATAGGTTTCCAGGCAGTCAATCTAATGGACTTTATTTATTTATAATTTAAAATTTTTTTGGAGTGTTCATAACTAAATTTACCATCCCACATTGAAGGAATTTAAAGTACCTGAGGAATATTTCAGACTTAAACTCGAGTTTAACAGTGTGTAATGAGGTTATACCCTTGAGATTCCCAACGACTTCGAATGCATGATCCACACACAAAATATTTTGATAAATAGCGCGCAAACAGAGGCAACTTGACAATGTTATGTCATAACTCGTTGGATAGAGCAGATGCGAAAGACTGTTTTAATATGTTAGGTATAATTTATTATGGAGATAGAGGAAGTTTTCGGGCTAATTTTTTGTAGTCATTTGTCAGGGTAAATGCTAAATGGTTAAGATTCAATCTTCAATTTCAGCGAGATTTTTTTAAATCTTTGTTTGGTGCCCTCGTTATAAATTATTTTTTGTTTCACAGTCGGTTTATTTTACTTTCATTTGGAATATTTTAATATTTGGAAAAAATAAAAGAAACTTCAATTTGGTTATTTAATGTACTGAAGTGTTTTTAAATTTTTTAATTTTTTTACAGAACTTCCCTTTTCGCATTTCTCATATATGAACATATATTAACCTCACTCTAATTTTAAAAATATTTAACATACGAAATTTAGCTTAGCTATTGATTTGTTTATGCTATATTTATATTATTTCATATTTTACATACCTACTTAAATTATGGAAAAATTCTTTCATTTACAAAAGGTATTGAAAAAAAAATGATGATAAATAATATGGGTGTATTCACTCGATTGCAATATAATGATAATCTGTTCATATAATGTCACAATAAACGTTGTATTTTCCAAAAATTACAATTTTCAAATAGTAATCCTGGTACAAATGTAAGAAAAGCTGTAGGTTCGTCAACTCCAGCTTACAATTTACTCTAAAAGTTATATATTCCACCACAATGTGCCCCATAGCAGCTTTAGAGGTGTTGCTGGGTCTACCTCCACTGCAATATTGCATTATGGTGCCTTACGACTACAACAGACAAAAAATTTAAAACCTGGTGATTTGGTTGGTCATCTAAGGATCTTGGAAAAAATTCCACTGGCTTTTTTAAACCAACCATTAGAAACCATGCCTTAAGTTTGACTTTGAAACAGTTTGAAGTGGTTATAGGAAACCACCACACGGTTAAAGAAGTCGAACCAGAGCTGGAAGAGGGCTCACTGGTGTGTCACACAGATGGGTCCAAGATAGATGATAGGGTTGGAACGGGAGTAATGGGACTGAATTTTCGGTAATCTGGATCCCTGGGTAACGCCCCAACTATCTTTCAGGCAGAGATATATGCAAACATCTATATTCTTACTGATAGTTAGTCAGTTTTAAAGGTACTTATAAGTCAAAGCTAGTCTGGGAATGCAAACAATCCCTTAAGAAACTGACAAGAAACAACAAGGTCACCTTGATGTGGGTGCCAGGTTACAGAGGGAGAGTAGGTAATAAGGGAGCTGATAGACTCGCAACAGAAGGGGCTAATACCCCTTTCCTTGGTCCGGAGCCCTTCTGTGGTATTACAAAAAGCCACATCAAAAAGAAGAAAAGCAAAATACCTTCTAGAAATAAGCAAAAGAGATATAAAATTGACCGTAGGTCTTCTCACTGTTTATTTAGTCTTGGAAGACCAAAACTGGTTAGTTTGTGAGCAAACTTTTTCAAAAATTTCAAAAATTTTAAAACTCGCATTTAAAAAAATAAGAGCTACTAAAGTTCAGTCCAGTAATTATGAAAATATATACATTTTTAAATTATGATGCTAATGATTAAAATTAAAATTGAAAATGGAAAACAGAATATATATAACCACATTTATTTATTGTCTAAACAGGAAATAAAGTAAGGAAACAACAGATTAACTGTTTCACACCAAAGATATTACTCATAGAACTTGGACGGGAAAATTCTCTATTTACCGAATACATAATTTAGCTTGATGTTCTTTAAAACATTTTTTTGTTTTATAAAACCAGTGATTTAAAAGGTTATTATTATTAAAAGATTTATACATATAGTTAGTGAAAATATTAGTGATTTGTGATCTATAAATATTCTTTTGATTTTCATCAAGAAATTGTTATTGTAAGATCAGATAAAGGCAATTTTAGAACAGCAATGTATAGAGATCAATATATTGAGTTATCAGAAAATCTTTTAAATGACAATACCTATTATAAAAAAGCAACATTTACTATACAAAAAAAAGCTAACAAATTCATTTAAAAATTAAAAAATTGTAAATCATTAAAAAAAGAAGTAGCCATTAATTATACAATTTATAACTCCCTAACCCCAAAATTTTATTCTTTACCTAAAATCCATCAAGAAATACTTTCAATGCGTCCAATTATATCTTGTGTCAATGCTGCTACATAAAAAATTGCACAATTAATTATTGATATACTTACTAATGCATATAATAAACAAAATACCTACTTTGCTAAATATTCATTTGAATTATCAAAATCCTTTAATGACTTTCAGCTTCCAAATAACTATGTTATTGTAAGTCTAGATGTTCAATCACTTATTACAAATATTTCTTGGCCTTTAGTTGAAAGATCAATTAATCAACATTGGAATACCATTAATAACCATTGTTCAATTAAAAAACAAAACTTTTTGGAAATCACTAAATTTATTTTTGATAAAACATGTTTTAGTTATAACAATCAATATTACAAACAAATTTTTGGGTCACCTATGGTGACATAATATCTATTAAAATTTGACTTGGTCAATTTTTCTTGATAAATCTTTTGAAGTCACTTGGTATCAATAAGTCGAATTCAAGAAAACGTTACTTGGTCACTTTTTGCAGTATATCCACGATATATACTTATATATATTATAATGATTTTCAATTTGGGTATACTGATTTAGATTTATTTTAGTCTTTATTTTTTTATATCCCACGTTGGTATTGTCAATTTATAATGTTTTAAATTTTGTCTATACTGATTTAAATTTGGCTATAGTTTATTTTACCTAACAGCTAAAGAAGTTTATTATTTAGATATGTTTTTATTTGTTTGATTATGATAATTAAAAATTTTTGTTTGTTTTATTGGTTTTTTCAAATATTTTAATTGAATTTGATAATTTAATATTATTTAATTTTATATACAGTTTACTTTTTCTTTTTACTTTTAAGTTTGGGCGCCTTGTCAG
Source organism: Ophraella communa (assembly GCA_035357415.1). Classification (NCBI taxonomy): domain Eukaryota; kingdom Metazoa; phylum Arthropoda; class Insecta; order Coleoptera; family Chrysomelidae; genus Ophraella; species Ophraella communa. The sequence continues at coordinate 19,552,588 of CM068980.1, forward strand.
AAGTTCAAACTAGCTCAGTTTACTTAATTTTAAAGTTGAAATTTAAAGTCTGACTCTCATCTTGGGTAGGATTCAAATTAAATATTGTTTAAAAACTAATACACAATAAATTTAATGTCAAGTACTTCAAAAAAAAATTATTAATTGGTTTTCACACGTTCAGTACAAATAAATAACAAATATTCGGATATGAAAAAATGGAGATGATATACAAAATTTTAATTTACAATTGCAAATAATTAAAAACAAAAATACAAATCCTTAATTATCGGACGTACCTTGTATAACAGAGTTTTTCAAATATTGTCCTTGTCATGCGCAACGTAACAAAACTGAGATCGGCTTCTGCTTCGGTTACTCCCGCAAATGGAACAACGTATTCAAATTTACAAGATGGCTACTATGGTTCCGTTTTGGAAACGTCTCTCGAATTTAATCTTTAAAATTCTATGGAATCTGCACTTGCTTTATGCAGTTTATTACTTTGGTAAGTAATTTAATAATAGCTGATTACTTTTCTGTATGTATTTTTAATATTACATGTATTACTTTAATATAACCAGCTTTTAATTAATTAAAAAAATTTCTTCTAGTTGATAATCAATTAATACATACGATGTTAATTGCTCTGCGACCAGGAACATAAGAGAGTGAATAGATGTTAACTGCTCTACTACCAAAAACATAAGAGAGATTAATCATGGATTCTCCGGCCTTTTATAGCTTCTTGGAAAAAAACAAAAAAATGACGTCATCGGATTTCAACTGTTCGAATTTCAGAAAAAAATAACCTACATTTCCGAAAATCCAGGTAATAAATTCACAATTCTGATAATACCTTTGATAACGTACAGATAGATCTCATCCTTATATTTGCTTAAATTCTGTTTGTATAATTTTCTAAGTACTTTTTTCTAGGAAATTTTAGATTCAAAATACACAACTTCCTTGAGCTGTCAACTTATTTTAGACTTTCAAATTTTGAATTAACACTAGCTATTATATTTAAAATTACTCTAAATCCACTTAACTAGTACTATTTTAACTGATAACTTACTATTTTAACCCTAACAACTACAATTTAAACTTTTAAAAGATTTTGTTATTTGTATTACTTATACCTTATATAAGCTGATATTTTCTGTGTTATCAAAGGTTAACATTTTAAAATTTATATAAAAAACTTCCTCAATTATCCTACATACTTTTTGTTACATAAATTGTCATTTGTTAATGTTTATAAACTAAGTTTTTCAATATCTATTTCACTATGTATTCTTAAAATGTTCAATCAAAAATTTTATGTGATTATGTTCAACACTGTCGATATGGGAATTAGTTTAATGTATTTTACCACACCTGCTACATGTTTATAATTAATCTTGTGTCTTTTTTAGGTACTCACAATCTATTGGTATATTTGTTTGTACAATATCGAAGACTTTGATTTTGTAAGTACTTCCTTTTTACAATATTAATTTAAATATTTTACTAACTAAAATTACATGTTGATTTCTTAAACATGTGGAAACCATTAACACTTTTTGATTTTTATTTTCTTTTTATTGTTTCAGATTAAACTGAGAATTTTGAAAAAGAACTAGGTGAAAAGTGAATTGTTATAATGAAAATGCATTCATTATGGATTGGAAAATTTTGATTGTGATACAATAATTGAATATGGATCCTATACAAGATAAGATGTCAAATACACTCTTTATTTATTTGAATGTTTGTAATTGAAGAGTAAATATTGAAAATTTAAGATGTACTAAAGAAAAAGTAACTGCAGATTCAATTAAACTTATTAAGATATCCCTTTTTTGTAAATTATTGTGGTAAGTAACTTTAATTCTATTTTGTTCATTTACTAATGTGTATTGTTTATTTTTACATGTTGACTTTCCAATATGACTAACTACCCTATATTGGCTTTTATCTTATAATGTTTGTTTATTATTATCAGATATGTAAGTTATACTACTTTGTTTTAGTGTAACTGTAGAGATACTGTTTGTTTATACAAATTCATACTAATTATATTATTTTTAGGTCAGAAGATTCATCTCATTTTCTAACAAGATGTATCTACTAAGTCCAAATGAAAACCTGTTGTGACCAGAGAATATTGTTTATTTTGTGGCTTTTACTGTGATATTATGACCAAATTTATGATATAATCAAGTTTATACTGTACTCAAGACAATACTTCTTTTTGGGTAATTACATGGTTTAAGAAGAAAAGTGTATTTCATTATGCATATCCTTTTTTTTTATTAATCCATTAGTGTAATGGCTATGATGGATGCTTAAAAGGTAAGTTTTGTTTTTATTAGTAATAATGATCCATTACAATATATATATATATATATATATATATATATATATTTATATATATATATATTGATAGTATATATCGTGGATATACTGCAAAAAGTGACCAAGTCACTTATATATATATATATATATATATATATATATATATATATATATAAATATATTAAACTTTGGAGAGCTGTCACAAATTATTTATTTTATTACTATGGTTGAAACAAATCTACAGAACTGAGACTCTTAGAATTTTTAGCGTTTTCTTTGAACTTAACTATTCCAGACATATTTCAACAAAAGCAATTGCGAAAATTTTTATACTGCATTCAGATTATGGCATGTAAACAAATGCAACAATGGATACAACAGATTAAGGAGAGATCTACAAAAACGAGTATGTTCAAGTTAAATCTGAAATAAATATATTAAATACTTTTTCGGTAGCCAGGCAGTGACGGCAGATCTAGGCAGCCGCTTTTAAATCACTATGGATTCGGGTTTTCCATGTGTGACCCAAACTTATCAAGAACAGCTGTATCTGGCAACTCGACATGCACCGTATTGCTTCCGGTAACTTTTTATTTTTAAGATAAAGTCAAATCTCAAAGGAAATTATTAACTGATCTAGAAAGCTATCATGAATAATATAATATTTAATTAGCTAATTATTAATGTACAAATTCTTTGAACTATATAGCCAACCCTCGTATACTTTGCATAAAACAGAGTGCTTTAATTCTTCAAAGTTTCATTTTCACTCATAAACAAATTTTGAAATTGAAGGTGTAATTAGTAGTAAATATCTTTTTATATTTGAAGTTAATTTTTGTCGAAATTACGGTATCGAATCATTTTATAATTTTTAATGTAAAAATTACGTCAGTTATAATAATTTAGGATTCTTAACAAAATTAATATATTGTTTGTTAAAAAAATGTCAGTTTAGCCAATTAAATAATTTTATTGCTGTCTGGAAGAGCTGTGGCAACTTTGCTACAGACTGAGACCGGCTGTCAAAGTATTTTGTGATTGTAATTTTAAGTAAAAATATGTTAACAAAACCACCCAAAATTCGTGAAACAAAATGCAAATTCATGTCCCAAAACCGTAAAAGACTACAGGGCAGCGTTTGAAGAAATTGTACTAAAAAAACCGGATATTGTTGCGAATTATAAATTTAGTGGACGAATAATAATATAGTTTAAATAGAAACAGAAGGCATCGAAACTATGGTGTTAGCAGTATATCTTGTCATATGTTACGGAAACGGAATGTTTAAAAAATATAAGAATGGACATTTATACTGTATCAGTTGTTGCCTGCGAATACAAATAAAAATAAAAATTTGTAAAGGAGGGTATCGTTTTTTTGGCTAATCCGGTGAAATAGCTTTTTTTTATTAAAAAACTTAAAAGTCTGACAGAAAAAAATCAAAGGTTTGATTTTATCTTTCAGATATGGGCTTAAAATTTATTTCTATTATTTAAAAACCTACTTTATATGATTTTTAACGTGTAGGATAATTATTATAAAAAACGATGTAATGCAAGAAAGAACTCTTCGACTTGCAAACCTTGCTCGGCTAAGAATGGGTCACACAAGAAGCACCCATGAGTATCTACTTAGCGGTAACCAGCCACCAAAGTGTGAAATGTGCAACGTACAGTTCAGTGTCCAGCATTTACTAGTGGAGTGTCCTAAATACAATAAAGAAAGACAAATATTCACCACTCAGTGCACCTTGTTGGATATATTAGGTGAAAAGTGCAAAATTGAAAATGTTATTAAGTTCCTAAATGACAAATATGGATTCCCAAATCTGAAAACTTGTTTGTAATCAATACTGTACCGCTGCTAATAACCCTTCGTGGTTGATGCAGATAAAATTAAATAAATAAAAAAAAAACCTTACATAAAATAGATTTCTGATAATTTCAATATTACTATGTGTGTCTAAAAGGCTCGAATATTAAGAGAATATGAGAAAATGTTTACTACTAAATTAGTAACATACATTTCTTAAGTGTCAACTGCTCATCTGTTGATATGTGACATCATAGACACAAAGAGGTTATATGGTTACGGCCCGTATGCACTAACAGTCGGTTCTCATTTAACCCACGGCAGAAACTGTAAAATTGATGTGCACCAACCCAATCAGTGGTTAAATCTAGCCGTTGTTTCATTAGCCCAAAAACCGATACCCTCCTTTGCTTACTATTACTTTACTATTACAATTAAAACTATGTGTCTACTGTGGTAAAATATATTTACAGAAATGTCTTAGTAATGTGGTAAAAATGTTTCACTAAAGTGGTAAGACAAATTACCAGTTAAGCAGTTTTACTACAGTAGTATAATTATTTTTCCAAAGCGGTAAAACAATATTACTGCGGTGGTATAATGTTATGTTCTATATAGTAATCCTGTACCTATATCCTGTATAATATCGTGTATACCAATAGAAAAAAAGTAATGCTAAATAAAAAATATATAAATATTGTAAAACTGTTTATTTTTATCTACAACTCATAAGAATAGGAACAATAAAGAAAACTAACCAAACAAACAACATATTTAAATTAAATAAAAATTAAAAGTAAATTAAGGAACATGTTATAACTCTTAGCTATTACTATTCTTGCTTCACTCATAGATTCTAGCTCAGACAAGTCCTAAAAAATATTGGAAGATTAACATTCAATGTATTTACTTTTCTTAAATTCTAGATTATTCATGGAAAATACCCGTCATTAATGCCCTCATCTAAAAATAAATATTAATTATTTTTTTAAAGAACATTAAAATTAATATGAATAATTGACGATTGGAGAAATGATTCAGTTTTCAAACCCCAAAATAAAAATAAAAATAAAAAAATGCGAAAAAATATGGATGAGATGTGCCTCATCTTATCTCAATCACACCACCAAGACAATATTTTTTTCACGGTTCATTTGCCGATTGGCGTGTCGGGACTTATTTCGGCATTAATTGTAAGGGTCCGTGGAATATTTTGCAGAATTATTTTACCACCTTAGTTTGAAGAATATTACTATTTTACAGATTCAATTCGCGTGTTTTACGGAGAAAACTATAACTGGTTATGGTGTAACTGAGGCAGCAATAAAAATTACTGATGCAGCAAGAACGGTTTACTGTTATAGTAATATAAATATTATGTATTTGATTTCTAGCTGTTGCATTAAAAATATTATTGCCACATAAAAATTTATATGGTAAAATATACGGCTAACAGTTGTTGTTAGATAATCTAATAATGGCATTTAAAATATTTTCAGCCATAATAAACTTTTTATTGGTAACACATTCTTATTGAATCATTTTCTTCGGTGTAGACTGCCCCTTTAGTTCATCGTTTAGTCTACTGATCTAAAGTGGTCGACGATGTTTTTGAGGTGTGTCTCACATTGGCTAGTGCTGGCCAATAGGTATCTACTCTTTAAGGTAGGGTTTCCATCAGGATAAAAATGCCGAGCAGTCACTCAGGAGGTGCTCGGCGGTTTCCTTAGAACAAAACCTAGCAACTTAAATAAATTTAAATATTAAATATGCGGCTATAATATGTTAACGGCAGTAGTAAAAGCGGAAAAGTGATAAAAAAGTAGAAAAGCGGTTTAAAGTTATCAAAACCGTTAAAAGTTGTAAAAGTGGTTAAGAGTTATAAAAGCAGTGAAAATGGTAAAATTGAAAGGTTAAATAAGAAAAATAAAATGTAGCGTAGGTATGGTCGACAGGGAAGAAATGAGGCAAGAAGGAATTGGTCTGGGAACCACCTGTGCATTCACCAAGATGGGGGAAGCTAGAAAATATAAAATTTTTCAACAATACTGTATCATAATGATTACAACTAATTAGCGAAATTAAATCGGTGAAAGAAGAACAGGGCGCATACATATTTTCGAAAATATAAACATTCAACCGGTCCTATTTTAATAGGATAAATAATACAGAAAATAACCGTAACTTCACTACAATACGTTACAGTGTTACAATTCATAAATCAGCAGAGATTAATTAGAAATTTTAAACAAACAAATTACAAAAGACTCCATCCTCAATGTTCAATCTATACAGGGGAACTTTTTGCACTATTACAAGCTTTAAAACACTGTCATAATATCGGCATGAAAATACAAATAGTTTCGGACTCACTAAGCGCACTACAGGGAATTAAGCAACTATATCCCAAACACCCAATCCTTTCAAATATTAAAGACGAACTATTTCTACTTCAAAATCTTGGTGTAGAAGTTATAATCACCTGGGTCCCGTCGCATGTCGGCATCGAGCAAAACGAAAAGGTCGATAAGGTAGCGGTAGATGCTATAACAAATAAAGAGCTACCATTCGAAAACAACCTTCCTAGTACAGATTTAAAAGCAAACATCAAAAGACTTATTAAGGATCAATGGTAGCAACTTTGGAAAAAAGAAAATGCAAAATTCAAGAAGATCAAACCCCAGATACAAAATCAACTTTACCTACCAACTAAGAGGAGCGACCAGGTGGCAATAAACCGATTGCGCATTGGACATACTACTCTAACTCACCAACATATATTGGAACAACAGCCCGTAAAACAAAACCTGTGCAGTTCCTCTTACAGTGCAACATGTGTTAATTGACTGCCCGCGATATAGTGCGCGAAGAAAATTAAATAACCTAGAAGGTAGCGACCTTAAATTATTACTTACCGAAAAGTGTGAAAGTGTCCTAATGTTCTTGAAACAGACAAAAATTTACAATAAACTTTAAATGTACATTCCCCGCTGTTGAACCTAATTTTATGCCTAAATATTGTCCGCTAATAACCCTCGAGGTTGATGCGGTTTTGTAAAAAAAAATTACAAAAGTTATCTTTTAACAAATATGTAGGCTTGAGTTTGTATAATTTTATAAAAATGTGTGTGAATTAAGATTATATACTTCATTACCAAATGCTACTTTGGCCCATTTACAGATCCAAAATGGTGGACGTATTAACTTAACAACATACTTTTTTTCGATAGAGAATAGAAAAATGTTTTTAAAAATGGTTTTTTTTAGTAAAACTTTGACTATAACTGTGACAAAACTATGAGAGTAGATAAGACTTTATTTTTAGAATATATATATTTTTAAAGATCTTGAAATTTTTCACTTACATCCTTAATTACTAAATCATAACCTGTTGAAAATTAAAAGACTTGAATAACACTGGAAAATGTATTGACTGCTCATGTTGAACATAGGTTTTTCATTAATTCCCCGTCTGCCAAGAACAAATACTTTTCGCAACATTTACTTTTGGGTTGGTTCTGTCCTTTACGCTATTCAATCTATCTAATATACTCTGCAACACGTCCTGATCCTAATCCTTATACAATGTGTGGACATCGTAAGCATTTCTTATATAATATATTCTTAAGTTTTACAAACTAGAACCACTTGATATTTTCTCATTTAACGAAAAATAATACCATTATATTTTTAATTCAATAAAAAAAATTATTTAATAGTGATACTGTTTTTTTGCATTTTAATTTTTCACCTATAAACTTTTAGATTTTAAAACATGTAAAATATATTTAATAATTGCTCCTTATATCTGTATTTTCACATTATATTTCTAACGGCAAATATACTACAAAGTTCTTCTTACCAAGATAAGCAATGACGTTTACTGTATGACGCTAAACAGTATATAATTATTATTCATGAATTCAGATACGTCAATGTACATACTCTCGGTAGTTTTAAAAGTTAAAAAGCATGCTACAGTAGGTACACTACTAAAAGCTTTCTATAAATTATACAAGTTTTCTATCTGTAACTATTTATTTATTTTTTTAATTGTGGTGTATATTTGATACTTATCCCCAAGCTAATTTGTAAAATATTTAGTTTTTGGTGATGCAATTGTATAGCAAAAAAATATTATCATTATTTGTTAAAAATTAAAAAAAAAATCTACATTTTTTTTCCATGAATCTTAAAGTAATATTTTTATTTGTTATCAATATTAAACTGGTAGGTACTACATTCACAGACTGATTGGTTTTCCCATTTTTTATTTTTTTTAAACAAATTTAAATGTACTGTTTTTATTTCTTAATCTTCTTCTTAATTCCGCTGATTTTTGTTTTTAAATTTGAAACGATTTTTTCGTCAATTGGTTTTTTGCTTGAGAATAAAACTATTTAGTCTTATACAGTATGATGGAAATGTATGGAATAAATTCATTATTTCAGAAACAGACGACTTTAAAAAAAAATCTTAAGACACGTCAATTTTAATTTTTTAATGGCCATCAACTGCTATAGATGTGTTGGACATTACGTCCTCAGTGATGGCGTAATGACGTCATCGACGATTTTTTTAAACACAAACCGAGGTCACGTCACAGCTCATTTGAAAGGTCTTCTTATTGCCTTCACAACAATGTAATCATTTAAATATTTATTTCTACAGGGTTAACCAAAATTATGAACTTTGTTAAGTAATATGGAATTACAATAAATATTCATTCACTGAACTAAAATACACCGCCATGCGCCACTGGGAATAAAACAAAATAGTGTTTATCGTTGGTTCCGGAAAAAAATACATTGATAAAAACAATGCTACATTATAATTTGAAATTAATTATTGTATTAAGTACTCGGATTTATTTTTACAAAAATTATTTAAATCAATATTGCCATTGACTCGTCTTTATTCGTCAATGATCTGTGAATCTGTGTAAGTTTTTTGCCGATATTAATAACAGCATTTACAAAAATGAAACTAACAGAAGCAGAGCCAATGCAGATTTTAACCATGATTGGTTATGGAAATAGAGTGAGTACTTAAGCAGAAGTTCGTAATTTATTTAATGCTAAATACCCCAATCGCGATTCAATTACTCAATCAACAGTAAGTAAAATTGAAAAAAAAATTAGAAAAACGGGCCATGTTAAAGATATTCCCAGAAGTGGTAGAACATCAATATCCGATGCCAAAAAACTGGACGTTTGTACTTGCGTTTCAAGAAAATCCTCATACCAGTTCTAGGCAGGTCGCACTAGATAATAATGTCCACCAATCAACTGTTGTAAAAGTGCTAAAAAAGGACGCATCCATACAAAGTACATCTGGTCCAGGAGCTATTAGAAGATGACTTTGATAGAAGCATCGGATTCTGCGAAATCGTTATGGAACAATTTAACAGAGATCCGGGTTTCATACAAAATTTACTTTTTTCAGATGAAGCGTCTTTTATGCTGAACGGTCACGTAAATCGTCAGACATGTCGATATTGGGCAAGTAAAAATCCACATTGGATGGAAGAGTATAGGACACAATATCCCGAGAATCTGAATGTTTGGGCCGGCATTATAAACAATCAAATTGTAGGGCCATATTTTTTTGAGGATAACCTAACTTCTGCTAGTTATCTGGAATTTCTTAAAAATTATCTGGATCAGCTTTTCCAAATAGAAATGATTTATGATACCAACAGGATGGGGCTCCTCCACACTATGGCGTTGAGGTACGAAATTACCTTAAAAAGGTTTTCCCAGGAAGGTGGATAGGTAGAAGGGGACCTAACGAATGGCAACCAAGGTCTCCAGATTTGACTCTATTGGACTTTTTTTTGTGGGGATATTTAAAGAGCAGAGAATAATGTAGAAGAGTTGAAGGAGCGAAGCCGAACGGAAATTGCACAAATAACACCTGAAGTCCTCGAAAACGTTAGGAAAGAATTTGCTGCTTGCCTTTCTCATTGTATCATTGCTGAAGGTCGGCAATTTGAACTTTTGTTAATTTAATTGTATTTAAGTAAACATTTATTCTAAGTTAATTGTATTAATAAACCAACAGTTTTGGTTAACCCTGTAGAAATAAATATTCAAATGCTTACATTGTTGCAAAGGCAATAGGGAGACCTTTCAAATAAGCTGTCACGTGACCTCGGTTTGTATCTAAAAAAATCGTCGATGACGTCTTCACGCCATCAATAATGACGTAATGTCCAACACATCTATAGCAGTTGATGGCCATTCTCAAATTAAAATTGACGTGTTTTAGATTTTTTAAGTCGTCTGTTTCTGAAATAATGAATCCTACCGAAAACCGTTTACACTACCACTACACCAACACACACTTTTATATGCCTGACGCGCGTTTCGATAACCAAGCTATATATAGCTCATGTAAAATATGGCCGTATAGAAAAATCTAGTATTGCCGAACATGCTTTTACCAAAAACCATTCTGTAAATATAGATAGTTTAAAATTGTTAAAAAATGTATCGAACAATAGATTGTTGGTTGCATTTGAAAGTATAGAAATTATTAAATGTAAAAATAGATTAAATAAGGACAAAGGACCTATCCCAGATAGTCCACTTTATAGTTTATTATAAGAAAACTTATTGTAAAAATGTTTTCGCGCTAAAAATTGGCTTTGCCGCCAAAAGATTTACCGCGAAAACATTTGGAGCTAAAAATGTTCTATATATAAGGTTAGTTTGTAGGCATAGCTTTAGTTTACCTTCGGTCTCTGAAGAAGATAACTTGGTTATCGAAACGCGCGTCAGGCATATAAAAGTGTGTGTTGGTGTAGTGGTAGTGTAAACGGTTTTCGGTATCATTTTCGCCAACGGTTCCAGATTCAACATTTTAAATAATGAATGTATTCCATACATTTGCATCATACTGTATGTTAATATGCAAAATATTTAGATGTATATACCGTGATAAATATAAAATTTGATACTCCCAGAATGGGATAATTTTCTTAAACAAAAAAAAGAATTACTAAAACTAAAATGTTATTAAATCTTATTAACCCAACACGATTTTAATGAAATAATCTAAGAAAGCCAACGAAAACTGAGGAATGAAAACAAAGAAACAGTTCAGAACTAAAAAAGAACTGATAGAGGAAAAAGTCAATCAAAAGAAAATACAGGAAGGCGAAGAAACCAGATCCAAAGAGCCCTCGAAGTCCAACAGAAACACCTACCAAATGGAAAACAACGCATGCAAACGAAGTAATGGAGAAGAGAATCCAAAAACAACAAGGGAACGAGAAGAACAAAAATAATAACACGAAAGCAAATAAATAAACCAGAATAGGAAAAAGACCACTTCCTTTTTTTATAAAAACGACGAAGAAATTTCCCGGAATCAGGAAAGAAGCACATGCAAGAGAAAATTAAACGAAAAATTAGGGGTGAAAGTAGATCTACTACCCACCCAACTACCCTCCAGATTTGAATATAAAAGAAAGCTCGCGATATTCGTCGCAGAATATCGCATAGAAGACCAAGAGCACATAAATAGTGTTGAATACATGCTGTGCAAGAATGCAAAAGAAGCTCTTCGAGGAAGCAGAACTCCAACAAAATGTTTCAACTTCCAAGAATATAACCACGGACAGTCAACCTGCCGATCAACCTGCCACATGGAAACGAGATGTGTCAGATGCGATGGAAACCACCGATCTGGCGAATACTAAAGACCGAAAAATCAACCCGCAACATGCGCCAACTGCCAAAGAGGACACCCTGCCAGCTACAAAGGATGTCCAAAAACCCCAAAGAAGAAATCGACACCAGCCGCAAGGAAACCAGAAAGAAGACATATTCGAGATTATGAAAATATTATCAAATCCTATAGAGGAAAAGAAAAATGTCTTCCTAAATTTCAGGAAACCATAAAGGAACAGGACGGACAAAAGAAGAGGAACGATCCGTCACATCAATAAAAAGATGGGAGAGATCCTGGTAAGGACAGCTTTAGCAAATGGATCCACTATATAGGCACAGTCCATCGGCTAAGGATACAACTTTTTAGAGGCAAAGAAAAACACACACTCGAGTACGTCAAGAAAAAGAAGTTCAGATAATTTAGATCAAGAAGAGGACACCTAAAAACGATGTGTGTGTGTAACATAGTTAAATCAATTTTTCACTATTCAATTTTAATCTGAATTTTCTATAGAATATATTTTCCCTTGGAAACTACAATATTTCCTACTGTAGGAGTAGAGAAAAATGTATCCATTATTCCGTTTCAATAAATAAATAAATGTTATATTGGATGTATTTAAATGTATCATACTCAAAGAAGTTAAAACACGGTTTTAATATTTTTTATTCCATCAACTTTATAATTTAATAAAAAAAATCTTATGGTGTAAGTTATCTGTAAATCCTAATAAATAGCAATTCTCTAAAATGTTTTTAAAGTGTACTAGGTCTAGCTAAACAGAAAAGCCGTATCTTTAAAGATCTTTGAAGGGATTTGCAGCATCCTTTTTGTCATTAACCTTTAATATCATATGAGAGTCAACATTACGCTCTAATCTCGCCTCAGAATCCTTCATAGAGGGCTTTTATGTTCTCGAACAAAATTTATTTATATCTTTTTGTAAAACTGAGATAAAAAGCATTTTATTATTTGGAGTATATGGAACCGACGCGATGGAAAATAATTTTGTGCAACATTTTCCATTTACCTCCGAACAGTGACGAACTAAACAATTAAACTTCTCTTTACCCGGTCAAAATAGCTTTAAAACTTTATTTTGTATTTTGAAATGAGTATTTCTAATTACAATTAAATACTCTTTAACTTTCTTTTATGTTGTTTTATAACAATTTTATACCCCTTGGAACTTTAAAAAGGACAAATTACGTATTGGAATTTTTTACAAAAATAAACATTGCTAATGATTTATATAAAGTAATATAAAAATTGTTTTTTTACTTACCTAATGAATAAGTAACAGGTTGCTTAATTAACTTGGTAGGTACAATTTCAGATTATTCTTGAAATCATGCATTATTAAAATATTTAAAAAATTAAATCATTGATTTTTACTTCCCAAAAAACAACTTTACAAGTCCTCTCATATATTTACTTTAATTTACTAAACCTATTCAACTATATTTTTATTACTTGATATTTTATAACCAATTTTGATTTTAATAAACTATCCATAAGCATCAATTACTTTTTTTATGTAAATAAAACACTTCTTTTGGTTACGGAAAATCTATAATTAACTTAATACCAATTTAAGAAAGTCCGGTATTGTCGTTCATATTACTGATCGGGATCTAAAGCGGTAAAACTCTCAATGTCTTGTATAGTTCCACAGCCAGCTGAAAATTGTTGAAAAAAAAACAAAAAAAATTGGCCCTGGAACAAATTGTAATTGATTGAACAAACAAACGATAATTGCTTAAAAAGTTTGCTATCGAATCCTTAGTTTGTTTGTAGACAAAATTATTAATTTAAAAAAAATCTCAATTGTAAATACGTTTCAAATATTCTACTTATAAGTCTGTGAAAGTACTTATTAAGTATACAAGATAAACCCAGTTTTTTTAATTTATTTAATTACTTGGTCAGGTTATAAAGCATATACAGTGTGGGCCAAAGAAAATAGTCCACCTCGATATTTGCCAGTATTTGTTAGATTTTAAGAAAATGAGAAAACAGGTCAATTTTTGTTCCAAGGGGGACACATTTTTACGATACACACATCTGTTATTTGTCAACCTCCTCCCTTCCACTTCTCCAACCCCTTATTTTTAAATAGGGAATGTACCAAGTGCGGCATATCATTAGAATGGTATTTAGATGGAGTATTCAGACATAACGATCTTTTACGATTTTTTTTTTGATATTTGCACCGTCTTTGCAAAAAAAGTCTTCATTCATTTAAAGTACAACACCTCTCCTGGCCTTCGCCAGACACGCTCACGCCCGTCCGAAGATTTTAAGTTGACTCTAGTCTCATCTGAGAATAAAACGCTCTTCCAACCTTAGCAAAGGTTTTTTCGCTGGTCTTCTATTGCTCAATCCAGCTTCCTTTAGACGTCTTCTCGCAGTTCGAGATGATATCAGGACATTGGAAGCAATTGCCAACTCATTTTTTAACATTGTACCAGTGACTGACCTGTTTCTAAGAGCAGATAGCCTCAGAAAGCGGTCATCTCTTGCATTCGTAGACCGTTTGCGCCCTTGTCCTGGTCTGCGATTGTAAGATCCTGTCTGATTGAAGCGTTGAACCATGCGACTTATAGTAGAATGATTTCTTCCTAACAAATTCGCAACATAGCGCATAGAATGTCCTACGTCCAGTAAAGTTGATGCCTTTACTGCGTCCTCAACCGATAAATTTCTGCGACGATTCTTTTTTTAACACTTAAACTCTTAAAACTAATACTACTAACAACACAGCATTTTCTAGCAAATGAAATCTTTTGTTAATCAACGATTTTTCTAACAACAATGTGCTCAACTTTTGGAGACCATGTAAAATTATGACAATAATTATGCTCTTGTCACACGAAATTTTGACAGCAGGTGTCTAGATTATCAACAGAAATCCGTCCGTATTAGTAACAAAAACACAGTAACCTTAAGCAAATCGTTATCTTAAAATTAAAAAAAAAATTGAGTGGTGCGTTAATTTTGTCCAGGAGTTTATAAAAATAGTCAACGCAAAGCTAAGATATACAAAAAAAAGAAGATAAAAATAGTATTTATAGATTACATAGAATAATGAACTTTATATAATTAATATTAACAAGTCATCAATATTATTTGTTTGCTTTTTTATTAATATTAAAAGTTTTCATATTATGATTCATATACATTACGAAAGTTACGAAAAGTTTCATTTAAATTAATTTACAGATTCTTTAAGTTTCTTTACTCTTAAACTTAAAAACTTTTACGAATTTTTGTAGTTACAAGAAAACACCGCAAGGAAAAGTTCTGCCCGATGTAAAAAATATGTAATAGAATGGATGGCTGTCCCTCAAAGTTTGAGCGATGCTTTTAGCACATTCAGTTAACTGGGTTAACGTAGTTTAGCCCAGACTCAATCAATTATTTGTTCTTGTAACAGGTGCTAGAGTGCAATAATTCTCCAAGAGTTTGACTGGGTGTTCATATCCAGCCAGCAATCATTTCTTTGTCAGTATGTTCGGAAGGATTAAGATATATGCTGGAAGCATTTTAAGTATTAAATTTCATTGTTACCTATAGACAATATTATCCTTAAGTATTTAAATTACACAAAAAGCAACAGTTTATTAATTTGTGTTTTAATTGTTGTTTTACTTTAAAATTCGCTTTATCACCTAATTGCTGTTTCAATGAGTTAATTAAAATAAAGTTAATTATTATTGATGAATACTTACGTATATATCTGTAAATTGTGAAGAATTCGTACTTCATTAGATCCTCCTGATCTTGCCCGTTTAGTTCGCAATCCAATCTACTAAATTAAAATAGTCGATGACATCCTTAAGGGGAGTCCCTCTAATGTTAGCCAGTGTTGGCTAGATCTTGTTAAGGTAAGATTTCCGGTTGGTTGAGAGACCCGAGCAGTCATACGAGATGAGCTTCCTTCCTCTTCTTTTTAACATCCTGTGTATAGAGGTGTATTACCTATTTTTATCCTGTCTAAGTGTACAATACTCTTCACCAGTTTGAATATTTTCGGGTAATTTCCAGGAATCTTTTGGTTGTGTACTCGTTAGCTAAGTAACTCGTTTGAAAGTCTACAGCTTTCTGTGTCGTCCCATCTCTCTCTAAATAATAGATGGGTGTGTTGGAAAACTTTGTTGGGCCTATGAATTAAGAAGCCTCCGTTACCACAAAGTGAGCAATGCGGCTACCTTCTGAGCTAGCGTGCGCCTACTTCCAGCTATCAATGTTTTGTCCATGGTTGCATTAGTCAGCACTGTTATTAAAGTTATCTTAAAACCTATTAGGAATAGTAGTAATTTTCTACTGTCTGTATAAATAATAATTAAATTACTTTTAACATTTTTTCTAGTAATTTTGTCTGCTATAGTTATATAAAAAACTATAGAATTATAGTGTAGGGTTTGTTAAATTTATATCTGGCAGCAACACAGTCCATATTTACCTGCAAAGGTGGGGTTTTATCCATCACCTCTATCCACAGAGAGTACCTCTTGCCGCCCCACAATCTACATTAGGTTTAAATAAACTATGAGGAAATGTTGTAGTATCATCAGCGCCATCTTTTTGAAACATATTTCGAATTACTTCTATTGCCCTGGTTGTTGTGCTTTTCATGACTGCTAATATTTTAAGATATGCCAATCATTGTATTTTTTATTTTTATTTTGTATGGCTGTTGTCTGATTTGCTTTTGAAACCCATGCAACAGTTTTTATAGGTCTTATAATTGGTGTGTAGAACCATGCCGAACTTTTGAGAGATGATCCCCAGGTTTGTCCCATGTTCCGTTGGTACTGTAGGAAATGTTTGCATCTTTTATTCTATTTGGTAAAGGTGAACTTGTTTATTAGCCTACTATCAAAGGATAATATCAAAATTTAAATTTTAGACTAAATTTACCAAATTAAATACACTCACCCGATTTCTTTGAATTTTTTGCATGTTGTATATAAAAAATGTACTTTTAAGTACATTATTCTGACGTCTTAAAATAATTTCGTACTCCCCTAATATACAGGGGAGAAAAGAAAACAATGTTTTCTCTACTTTTGACTCACCCTGAAGGTTAATTCTGCTGATAGATATGCACATATTAAATTTTATGTGACGGTTTAAAGAAAATAAAGCATTTCAGATACGATCGTTATTTAAATGACTGTAGAGAGTAAACTAAAAAATGCTAGTAGAGTGCTTTGACCAACTCACAATTTGACAGCTGCCAATATTTATTACTTGTCAATTGCAGTTTATTTGTCTACATAATAAATATTCATTTTTTGACAATAATTGCTGTTTGAACTATCACCATATCATGGTTTTAAAGGTTACTGATGCAGTAACTAATATTCGACTTTCTAGTTTTTGTTAATGATTTGCTTCTTATTGTTAATGATTTGTTCATAAAATTAAGTATTACTCTGTTAAAATTCAATAAAAAAATTAAAATGTTTAATTTTCTTTAAACCGTCACATTTCACAAACAAATCAAGATGAAACCGTTTATTTTAAAAATCAATTTCTTATTTGCTAAAAAATAAACAAAAAAAGATTTGGTCTTGATTTTTTGAAATTTTGTTTAGTTCCCTTTAAGATTGGAAACTGGCAGAAAAATAAATTTTTGTTTAAATTCTGTAGATCCATTTTACTATAAATTCGTTTAATAATAACTTCTAATTTATTCCCTCTCAATTTTATTCTTTTGTGAATTGCTCGGAATTTCTGTAATTAATTTGGTGGAATTAGCGATTAACGCCTCGTGAATGTTGTACAATGAAGGTCAGCGATTTACTTTTCGACGGCTTTATATAAATGAAGGCAGGGTTGGTTTGCACCCATTGATTTAATCATTTCAAAAAAACCTTTTCCAAAATGACTAATTAAAATGGACAACAAGGAGTTGATGGCGCATTTTAAACTTTATGGAAAATTCTAGTTAACAAACAGTTCAAAACGTTTGAAATAATTAATTGAAATTATTTATTTCAAAAATAGGTATTACAATTTCGTATGTATTATGTCATTCGTTAGATTTTGTCTTTTGGTATTAAAAAAAAACAATTATACACGTAGATTTAAAAGTGTTGCATCACCCAATATGTCCAAAAGTAGTTTTTTTTCATCAGGAATGGACTGTATACTAATTAATTGATTAATTGTAATTTAAAAATCAGTTTTTTTATATGCCTTTTATTATCCACTAATAAATTTGATTTATACATAGCATTTTTGCAACATCATTAAATTTACAAATTGATAACTTTGTTGAAAAAATAATAAATTAATACTTTTTTTTAATATTTCCACCTCTAGAATCTATGCAAGCTTTGAGAGGCCTATCCATACTGTTAATCAAATTTCTGATATACTGCCATTATACACTTCTTGGTGAATTTCTACGTAGTACCACTGCCCTGAAAAATATGTTCCAAGCATGTTCTATTAGATTCATTCTGTGCGACCATTGAACATAACCCCAGCCCAAAATATAGCACTTCCTTCTCTAAAGGGTAACACAGGAAAAGCTTGGATGAGCTGGGCTTTCTCCACACACATATTCGATGGCTATCATGTACTAAACAAATTCTTGTCTCATCAGAAAAAGCACAGAATTTTAAAATTCTTCAGGCAATGCTGCGTGCTTCTGAGCCTATTGTAAACGGTGAAGTCTGTGGACAAGTAGTAGTCGGGGTTCTCTTATTGGTTGACGACACCGATACTGCAGTTCCCAAGGCATATCTTATATCTCCTTGGAGTGCTGGTAATGTCATAGTCTGCTTTCCCTGGATCACCAAGTGGATACAGCGGTTTTGCCATTCATTGGTAACACGTCTTCTACAGTCCCTTATGACTATTTAACTGTTTTTGCTAGCAGAATTATCGTACCAAAAAGGTACTCTCCAACAAAACAAATGTAGACTGGTATTTCTTAACAACAAAATTTTTACAAAAACCCTTGATTTTTTTTACTTTAAACTTATTAATTAACTAGTATCCAGTCAATGTATTGTACTTACCCTACTTTTTGGAAGTCCATCTTACTAACAATAATAAAAAACTATTAGTTTTAACGCAACTTCCACGTTAAATTAAAAAATTAGGTTTCTTATCACAATGACAGACGTTTCGCTAGAATTAGCATCGTCAGATTGACATATTGAAGTTACATTTTGTTTCTTTGTAGCTAGGTACCTGATGTTGATTAGGTAGTATTAAGGTTAGACCAAGTATGGAATTAATAAGACATAGCAATATTAAAACCTATATGTTATTAGCCCCAAGGGATAATCTGGATGTACTTCCCTCTAAGATAACTGTGCAATGATATAGAAAAACCAGGAAAAAACTATATCATGTTGATCTTTACAATAACTTAATATATTTGTGTTAGAATTACGTCTTATCTCTGTATAAAATGAAGACTCAATCAAAGCAAACAGTTTAATAGTGGAGAACTTCCAAGATCTATTTGTTCATTAACAATTTTAAATTGTGAATAGCAGCAACAAAAATAGCAGAGTATTATTCAACGTCGTGTTATATTTAGGAAAATTATTTCCCGTGAAGATTAAATTAATTTCAGATAAGTAAATTAAAACATCAGGAATAGAACTAAAATAATAATAAAACTGACAGTAGTATTTGACATTATTATGGGACGTTTTGACGTGGCTATTTCTCTTGGGAGATAGTCGCTAATAGCAGGTCTAGTGAAATAGTCAATGATAATTGACTCCGATTGATCTAAATTTCAAAAATTGCGACCTTTCATTGGTTAAATAAAGGAATATAATTACGGATACTAAATATTTTATTTAATGGGTACTATTAAATTTGAGCAAACATAATGAGTACTTTATGCAATGGTTACTTATGAAATATTTTATCAAATCCACATCCATCCATATCTCAAATGTGACTGATAAAAAAACAATTTATATTACGCCACATTATTGTAACGTCACTATTGTCATTGCTTTACATAAGTCATAGCATTTTAACCAAACAAACTGTGGTCTTATAGTAGTTAGTTTACATGTAACTATTTTGTATTGTATGTTTTTCTTTTTTTTGTAGAGTTTTTGACAATATAGTGCTATATAAACACATTATTATCATTAAGGAATAGTTTGAATTATATTCTAGGAAGTTTTATTTTGTTCTAAGGTGAGAAAAAATTTAAATAATATTAGCTAACCTCAAAAGAAAACTTTTTTATACAAAACAAAATAAAGCTCCTTTAAATACAACTCGAAATATTCCTTAACGATAATAATGTGTCTATTTATCACTATAATAACTCATAATTATAATAAAAAAATCTTCAATGCAAATTAACTACTATAAGACAAAAGTTTGTTTGGATAAAATGCTTTGACCTATCTCAAACAATGGCGACAGTGACGTTTCTAATAATGTGGAGTAGTATACTTTGTTTATCACTTATTTTAATAATGAAACTTGTATGTGGCAGGTATATTAATGTTTAAATTAGTTAAACATAAGTCATTATTTTAAGTAAATATGTCGATCAGTGCACTTACTTAATACTATAATTTCATGTACAATAATAAACTTTTAATAAAAAGGGTATACGAACTTTTATTCACCATTAATAAAAATACATTTTTATTAATAGCATCTATAATGCCAGACTATACCCAGTTCTTTTTATTTTCAAGAAATATTTTCCATAATGGATTTAAACTAGCGGTTTTATATTTCATAAATAAAACTTTCAGCCTTTTGTCATGCTTCATGGTGACAGTTTTCAAATTCAAAACTAGCTTGTTGTTTGTGATGTTTTATTTTTAAAGCATCTTCACATAATAAGTTGACGTTTCATGACATATTCTACTATTACCAATTTGCTCCTATTTCTTTACAGCTTTACAATTCGCACTTGTTTGTTTGCCATATTTTATGCGGGAAAGTGGTTGCTGATAGCGAGAAAAATTGACAAGTAGAAGTTTACACGAGTGTATTCACGAAAGCTTTTCAGAGAAGAGATGGACATAAATAGAATTTGTATTTTTGTGAAGTTGCGAGGTTTTTTTTATAAAAAATTTAAAAAATATTTAAATATTAATCAATTGGTGAATATTGATTCGCAGAATAATATAATATAGCTAATAATAAAAATAATGCCTTAGCCTTAGAGGAAAAAATTAAATATTTACAAATTTAACCAATTCATTTATTAATTATTATAATGATAAATATTTTTAATACAGAAGTAATTCGCCAGAACTTTTTAGTTGAAACATCTAGTTTTTTCAATCACTATTATCCGTAGATAATTAAAAACTGCTAGATGTATTTCTTCCATCTTATTAAAGAAAATTAAATCAATATGGAGGTGTTTGCAGTAATGAACATGTTTTAGAACCGATAGAAGTTGATGTACAAAATATATTGGAAAATATTATTCAGAATCTTAAAAATCAAATAAATTGGGTCAGAATAAAATTATCTGTAAACCTACAAGGTTATGTTTGGAAAATGTTACATTGACTGTAAAAGGCTGTTTATTTAAAATATAAATTAATGTTTTTTCTCCAATTTAATAAACACATGTTATTACTTTTTTTCTTTTTAGAATTTATTTATTTTCATTTTAAACTTTTTCCAATTAAAGATGGATTTGCAGGTTTTTCAGAGTATTTTATGAAATAATATAGGTATTCAAAATAATGTTGTAGTATATGTGAGGAACAAAAATAACATTTAACATAATCCAAACTAAAACAAGGAAAATTAGTTTTTAAGCTAATAATTGTTTAAATTGTCTCGACCATCCGCAATTCCGTTATCATGGGCGACTTCAGCGTTGCCACTCCATATTCGGGGACACCTGTGATAATCCAGCCAGTACTCTCCTAGTCAGGGAACTCTCACTCTTTCCCTCCCCCTGATTAGAATCAGAAACCCATCCCATCAGATGTGACCACCAGGCCCTCCCAAATCAAATCGTCCAAAAAATCCGTCAGAAACGAAAACTGTATTGTCTCTTTCTTTGGACAAGAGATCCCAATGTCCAAACACAGTGGAACCGACTGAACGCCACGGTCAGACTTGAAATCAACAATTTTAAGCAAACGCAGTGGAGCAATACCACTGCAGGCCTGGACTACAGAAAGGGAAACTTGTTTTGGCAAAAACTACACGCCCTAGTTGGAAAAAAGAAAGAAGCAAACTCACACCTATCTATCCGACAAATTCATACGTCTGAGCAAAAAAGCCGAAATCTTCAAGAAGAACTTCAAAGATGCTCTCATATCTCCCAATAACCCACTTTTTCAAAACAACTTCGCTGCTCAGACTGACCTCCTGATTCAAACATAACCCACATCCCACACGTCATTACCCCCTTCAATGAAGAGAACCCTCTTCACTCACCTTTCTCCATCGATGCCATAATATACTCCTGCCGGACTGGAAAAAACACAGCGCCTGGCCCCGATGCAATTTCTTGTCAATCCTTAAAAATTCTCCCAGAATCTCTCTTCCCGGTTCTTCAAAATCTATTCAATGCCTGCTTTAAATTCTCTTATTTCCTTAAATGTTGGAAGACTGCCAACACTGTCATGATACCCAAGCCCGGAAAAGACCCTACCCTGTCTGAATCATACAGGCCCATTTCCATTATCAGCGTTCTGGGGAAGGCCCTTGAGAGACTAATCAAGGGCCGACTTTGGAACTTCTACGACACCCACAACACCATCTTACAGTTCCAATCAGGCTTCATATCAGAGCATTCCACCCTCACCCCATTGGTTAACTTTCAAACCATTATCTCCAGGTCTTCCCTTGCCGGAGTGCCCCAAAGATCCATCCTAGTCCCACTACTCTACCAAATTTCATGCACACATTAATTCATTCATAAATAATTTGATTAAAATTACATTTTAGTATGCACGGTCGTTTATTGAAAACTTAACACCTTGATTTTCCGACTTTAAAAAAAAAATATGAAAAATTGTTCGGACCCGAATTTAAGGAGAACTACCGAGGGTGAGCACAACCTCTTGATTTTAAATAAGAATGAGGGGTGTTACGCTACCTCATTATGAAGATCTTATTGAGTACTGCCTGATCCTGAACTTTAGTTTCAAAGTTTCCATCGATGACGAAATTACAGGTAAATAAGTAGAAGAGTACCTACTTTTGTGACTAGTTTATTAAATGCTGGAAATGGTTACCGTTCACTTCCATGCAGCTTTGCTGAAAACGTTGACGTACATTACTGGTGTAATTTGACGGCATTCATTAATGACCTGAGCTTGTAAATCATCCATTGATTCAGGCTAGGTAGCGTAAATCTTGGATTTTAGGTAACCTTGTAGAAAAAAGTCGAGTGGAGCCAGATCTGATGATATGGGTTGGCACTCAATAGGTCCCCACCTTCCAAACTATACTCGAAGAAAATTTTCATTTAAGAACTGATGCATCGGTTGAACGGAATGAGATTGTGCGCCATCTTATTGGAAAATGGTCCTTTGAGGACCATATCTGCATTCTCCAATACTTGCACGTGGGCTGGATGAATAGCTTTCTCCAATAGATCTAAATAGATTTGGCCAATCAGAATACCACGTTTAAAAAAAGGGCCGATTATGTGATTTCCATAAATACCCGTCAAAACATTTAATTTTTGGGGCTGATGAGTATGCGCCTCACGAAATAATTGAGGATTTTCATCCTAACAATACCGACAGCTATGTCACTTTACAATGCCGTTAAAGTAAAATGATAATGTGACCGTATTTTCGGTTGTCTAAATCCCTTGGTAACGCCCCAAGCATATTTGGAGATATGCGCTATAGATGTTGGTAACCAGGAGTGTCTCCGTAGAGGCATTAGAAGGGCAATCATCTATATTTATGACTTATGAATCAAAGTTAGTCTGTGAATGTAAACAATCCCTTACAAAACTGGCAAAAAATAATGTCACCTTAATGGGAGTGCCAGGTTACAGTGGGATAATAGGTAATGAGGAAGCTATTACACCTTACTTTAGTCCGGAGCACTTTTGTGGTCTCACAAAAAGTCACATAAAAAAGGAACTTCGTTCCTGGGAAGACTACAATCTCACTGGATGAATACGCCAGACTTAGGCGAGCTAGAAAGGTTTGTAGATACACCTGAAAGAGCAAAATTCCTTTTAGAAATGAGCAAAAAAGATATAAAATTGGCCGTAGGTCTTCTTACTGGACTCTGCCCTTTGAGGTATCACCTCAAAATAATGGTCAAATCAGAAAGTAAAAACTATCCATTCTGCGAAAGCGCTAAAGAAACAACAGCGGAACGCATACTATGCGAAAAGGTTAGTAATTTTTTAAATAATTTTCTGAAGAGTTCTTCGTTTTTTAAACGCAACTGTAAAAATATTGCCTTTTTAGGGTTTTACGTAGGAATCAAAATCGTTGATCCTGTTAATAGAGTTGTTAAAATCCTACCGTTTTGTTATTTTGATTGCTGTTAAATAAAAGAAAAACCGCTAAGCCGTTTATATGTTGGAAATTATCAAAAGTTCACGCTGGTTGTTAGTTTTGGTACTACTGAATTAAGAATATAAACTGCCCAACAAAAATCCAGACTATAAAGGATTGGTATCAACTAGAGGTGTTGGACAACAATCATGGAACCTCAGGAAACACGAGAATAAGGCCAGGGCTGCTATTTTGGTAGCTATGCGAAACCGATCCGTGTGCGGAAAATCACAGCTTTCGATTGAAATACCATAAACTGGATTTTGGAACAATCGAAAGTCGGTCGTCCACGAATATTGTTAAACGAATTACATCGCATGGGTTAAGTCAAACGAATTGTTGAATTCGCATTCGAATTGATAATTTGTTGACATTATAATAATTTAATAGTGTATGTTTTGTGACATTTTTTCGATTCCGTTGTATTTATTGTGCTGTAGTCGTAGTCGTTTATTATTTATTATTACTTTATTACTTATTTATTTCGTTTTGTGTCTCTGGTTTTCCTAATTATTATATAGGTGTGAAATATCGTTTGACAATAATGTTTAATAATATAAATTTGGCTGCAATAGGTGGTTTAGAGGAAGCTGAAATAGTAGCAAACCGACCACTTGGAAGCAGGCTTCCTCAAACTCAAAATTCTTTGGATGATTTAAGCGATATTAATTTTGTAACACAAAATCGTCTTACTAAAGAATTAACAGAAAATCCAATAGATATGGTAACACCCTATATTGTAGAACCGCTAAGACGGGATGGAATGAGTATTGCAAGAAAGGTTCATTTATTAATACTAAATACAATGATACTAATACTTATACATTAGAATTTATTTTTATTTTATTGCAAGTGCGGATATTGGCAGAAGCTTACACCATTGTGTAATACCACAACCAAAAAATAAATATTTTTTAATAAATATAATTACTTAGTCCTATTCCGAGATAAATGAAAATAAATAATAAAACTTGAAAAATAAGGATTTTAAACACAATTCTTATTCTTTCTTTAGTCTAATAGGCCTCCACCTTCGTAGTTTAAGGAACAAAATATTTATTTTTAGTTGTGGCAAAACTGTTACATTGCTGTGTTGCCACTTTTGTATTCGAATTGCAATTGAACGAATCGAAACTGTACTCGCATGCAGTTCGAAAATACGCCATTTGAAAGTTAATCGAAAACCTTCCGCATTCGAATGCTCGCATGCGAATTTATTCGCATGAATACCAAAATAGCAGCCCAGATTTTTGACGATATTAGCCTACTGGCAAGTAACTTTCAGTAAAGTTAAACATTCTTAAAAATATAAGGTTACAAGCAAATGGCTTATATTTCTAGAAGGAGTTGCTCTGACTCCCTAAAATTAAGAATTCGCCCTCTAGAAAGTTGCTTAACTTCGCTAGACGTATTGGCTTTCTAGTGTTGAAGAAGATTAAGGTAGACGCACAAGATCTAACTAGCTTATACACCACCTAAGACAATCCAAAGTAAAATGAACACTCCCCCGAAATACAGATATAGAACATATAGTTTTGATTAGTCGGAAGATCGAGGTGTTAAGTTTTCGTTGGACCACATTGTATAAGAAAATATGTATGTACTGCAGCAGTTAAACTTGTTATCAAACCGTTTAAAACATGCGCAGTGAATAAATATTTTATTTAATATTCGTTCCTTGTAACTTTCAAACTATTTTATACAAGTTTGACTGCTGAACAGACCTATAGTAAAAACGGGTGAGATTCATAATGTTAATAGATGTCTTATATTGCTCATTTACCTCAATTAACATCACACTTATTTATTATTTAGTATTTAAACGGTTAAAACATTATTTGGTGGGTACTATAAAACGCGCTATTTTTAAATTCTAATTAAAATTATAATAAATCGCGGTAGAATTCTATAGATTTTTGCAGAGGTATTCACTTTTTAAAGTAAATTTTATTTAAATTATTCCGTGTTTTCAGGGGTGTATTGGTTAACAGTAGGTATTAAGATGACATTATTTCACTTAAAATATTCCATCATTGTAGAAAATGACCGATATGTGTCCAAGAAACTTTAGATAATGAATATCTAAGTTGATTGTCTGAAAGTAGGTACCTGGTAGATAATTAATGTTTAGCATTTGTCAATGACAGCAATAGTCTAATATCTATTTGTACGGACTCAGGTGACAAGTGTTTATATATATATAATAAGCAGAACTTTGGGCAGCATTACTTACGGTAAAGCCATTCTC
Source organism: Ophraella communa (assembly GCA_035357415.1). Lineage (NCBI taxonomy): Eukaryota > Metazoa > Arthropoda > Insecta > Coleoptera > Chrysomelidae > Ophraella > Ophraella communa. The sequence goes on from CM068980.1 coordinate 19,579,159, forward strand.
AAATTTGCGTAATGAAGATGAGTGGTAGGAAGGTGATGAATTGAAATAAAGTTTAAGTTGAAAGTCAAGCTATATACTAAAAATATTTTATAACTTAAAAATATTAACTCTTATATGTAACATTTTTACAGTTTATCGACCGAACTCTGCATAAACTATTGCTTGATGTTAAAATGAAGTAACAAGTATTCATGTAGGTATGTAACATAAATCGGATATTTTTAAAATTTACGTTTTTCCATTTTTTTTTCTTTTACAAGCTAACCTTAAACTCTATATCATAATAAATATTTTACTCCTAAAAGAATTAAGTTGCTTATGATAAAATATTTTTGAACATTTTCTGAATATACGTGTAAAAGGAATTACCTCGCCGACATTTTAATAAATTATATCTTTTTGAATTAAACTATATGTGGTGAATTTTTTGGACAATTTGTATTGAATCCTTAAGACAGTAAATATTTCATGCCTTTTTATTTTACAAAAAAGCCGAGAGATATTTATGTAATAAACATTTTATCTTTTCTTATTTTAAGTATTTACTTAAGAGTATAGGCAAAAAATTTAAATCTTCTTTTTAAACTTAAAAAGACTACTTATTATATAAAAATTAATAAACGCAGAAATAAAGGTCTCTATAGTCCCAAGGGCAGAAAGTCAGTAAAAATTCATAACGTGTTTATTTAAATTAGTTATAGGGGTTAAAGTTAGAGAAAACTAAATGTCGGTTATAATGCATACTAACTTATTAGATTCAAATTTGTTTTTAATCTGAAGGACTTTCTGCCCTTAACATTATATTTATAAAGAGATTCTAACAGAAAAAAAATTAAAATTCAAACAGCAACCACGGGAAAAGAAAAAAATAAACACCATGTCCATTGCAAAATTTTATAACTAGAGAATCTTTCTTCTTTGTTGCACAACTGTTTTAGATATAATTTTGGTCTTGAATAATTGGTGTATGGTTAGTAATCGAAATGCAGAAATATTAATTTTTTAAATCCAGTAGAATTAAATCTTGTTAGGGTTGTATATAATAACATTAACATTTTGGAATTCTTTAAAACATCTTATTCTTATTATTAATAATATTCTTAATAATATTCTTATTATTAATAATCTTATCAATTATACACAGGACATTTCACAAATTTGAAAAGAAATAAAGATTTGCTTTCTTCATAGTTATTTACTTAAAACTGTATAAAACGGGTTAAATGAAAATATACAGTGCAATTATACACAGCTTTTCAGATAAAAGTATCCACCTTTAATAACTTTTGTTATCTGGTATTTAGGAAAAATGAAAAACCACGCCAATTTATATTGGAAGGGGCAAGCATTATGGCTTATTTAAACTTGCTGGAAAAGCCATCCCCTTACCCCCAGCAGCATCCCTTCACCACCAGCAGCATCCCTTTTTTTTAAATTACGTCTCATATTTTTTATTTAAAATTTGGATATTCCTCTTTGAGCTGATTTCAAAAATATATAATACTTGTAGGTTAAAGTGGTCAGTTTATGAGATAAACAATTGTTCTTTCAATAGCACAAATTTTACTTATTTTTTACTTTCACCTTATTTGCCTGTAATAAAATGGGTTGTACAACAGTTCAAACTCTTTTTAACTGTGCTATTTATTATGAAGTTACAATAAGTGTTCAAAATTAGTACCATTCACTTCCATACATTTTGAAATGCCTCTCTGACATTGCTTAATACGGCTGGATTTAATTGTCGACATTCATTTTCTAACGTCTCTCGTAAATCATCCATAGATTCTGGTTGGATAGCATATACTTTTGTTTTTAAATGACCAATAAAAAGAAGTCTAGGGTGTTAAATCCGGTGACCTAGGTGGCCACTCCATCATCTGCCCTCTTCTACCTATCCAACGAGCGGAGTGTGTTTCGTTTAACAATTGTCGGACAGGCATAGCATAGTGTGGGGAGCTCCGTCTTGTTGAAATACTAGTAATTCTTCGGAAAGTTTATCATCATTTTCTATTATTGTTGTAATACGTGGGTCAACCCCTTCCCTGAGTAACTCAAGATATGATTCACCATATAAATGTCCGTTGATGAAGCAAGGTCCGACAATGTAGTCACCTAGGATACCACAGCAAATGTTTAACTTTTGGGGATGTTGTGTGTGGAATTCACGCATAATATGTGGATCACTTTTAGCCCAATATTTACAATGATGCCTATTTACTAAGCCATTTAATAAAAATGAGCATTTATCAGGAAAGCAACAATTATGGATTGTTATTGATAAATTGCGTCATTGATTCGTAAAACTCTAGAGGACGATCAAAATCATCTTCATTCAACTCGTGCACCAACTTAACTTTGTATGGGTGGTACTTGAATTTATGTAGAAAACTATAGAAAATGAAACACCGATCGCTCTACTTACTGTTGACAACGATTGGGGTTGTTGAGCCTCTAAACTGACTTGCCCTAAAATTGCCACTTGGATTGCTTCGTTATTTACGAGACCCTCTCGCTTATGCACTTTATTACAAACAAACCCCGTTGTGGCAAATTCCTCCATCAGTTGAATTACATACTTATGAGTTGTATGTCTTTCGTCATGTATTTCGTTAAATATTCTAGCAGCAGCTGTTGCACAATTATTATTTTGGTAGTATAAACCTGGATACTTTTATCTGAAAAGCTGTGTATATAATATGGATTTAAAGTTTTTTGGTCCTATACAGAGACATTTTGATACGGAAGATTGTGCAATATGTAGTTTATTATGTATTAGGAGTTATTCCAATATTTATTACAATATTTAATTGTATGTATAAAAAACCAAAACATGTAATAAAAAGTATTAGTATTACCTAGTGAAAAATTATAGGTTATCCGGTATTTGCGAAAATATAGTATTTTCTTGAATATAACACCAAAAAGTTCTATAGAAAATTTAAATTGTTAACAAACATTTTTTAACAGTAATATATCTCAACAATGTATCATAAAAAGAAATAAGAGCAATGGAATAATAATCAGTTTCGGTAGGAAAAGGTAAAATATTTGCAAAAGAAAGAAAACAATGTTTATGAACTTATGAATTCTAAATTCAGATGATGCCCAAAGTATCAATAAACGAATTAATATTATATCGACAATAAAAAGTCCTACAAAACTATAATAGTAATAACACAAACAAAATAAACTAAAACTGTAAATATATTAAATCCTTGCAGAAACCATAATAAAAGAATTCAATAACAGCGGAACAGAAAACATTTGGTCCGATTCCGACTCTATAGGCAAGACATTCTCCACTTTTCCTACAATTTAAAACAGACCTCACGTAGTTATGCCGTAGAGCGACCCTGGGATAGGGTAGATATCCCAACTCTGGCTGTTAAAATTTGGCGCCTTCACTCTTAAAGTTAAATCAAATATAATCACATATATTTTACATGTTAAGTCTGTGTTGCCAGGTCTAAGAAGCTATTTGGATTGGAAAATGTCAGTTTACTTTAAATTTACATATAACATTGTGTAAGGGTAACCGGAGGAGCGAAGAAAATAGCGAAAACAAACTAATAATAAAACGTACAGGAAGTTGAATTTTACGTTTTACGTAATTGAATTTGGTATGTTTGTTTACGCCACTTATATTTTTGTTCTTACTACACATGCATACAAACATAAACACATACCGAAAACCGTTTACACTACCACTACACCAACAGACACTTTTTTCTGCCGTACGCGCGTTTCAGAGATCGAAAGTTAACTGAAGATAACAGTGTGTGTTAGTTGGTGTATTGGTAGTGTAAACGGTTTTCGGTATCAGTTTCGCCAACGGTTCCAGATTCAACATTTTAAACATAAACACAGTTTTATATAATATAATTATAGAAAAACAGTTTTCAGAACAGAGGTTTTTATTTTAAAATAATCTTTTTCATCTGAAATTATGGTCAATTAGCTTATATAATATACAAAATTTAACACTGCATAAATCAGTGGATACTGTTATGGCAGTTTAATGTAAATAAATTATGAGGAATTGAATGTCTTTTACTTATTTGATATGTAAAATTTTTCCCAGTAAAAACTATGGTCTGTTTATAAATCGCTGACAAAACAGAACTGTTTGAAATTAATATCTTAAAGATTTAGTATAAATTTGAAATGAAAAATGTTTCGTTGTATTATATTTATTACTTTACTCGAGAAGAACCACTTCGCGTTTCTAATTGGGAAGCCACAAAAACGCTCAACCTGAAACAAAGTAGATTGATCCGTGATTTAACCAAACTGAGAGTGCTGACACGGCTATCGGTGAGAAATTCAGGACTTTGGTGATTTAGAATTAAATTACCCAATAATTGAGGCCATAAAAGGATGTAGACCATATATTTTTTATTACAACCATAAAATTGGATAATGAATGTTTTTATTAAAGTTATTAAATTTTTGAATTAAATCTGTACCTTTATGGGTGCACCCAAAGTAACATCAAAATGAGTATTTTGTTATTTTATGAAGGGTGTTTTGATGTTAAAAATAACAACATTAATTTTTGGGAGGAAAATAATATTTTTATTTATTTTTATTATTTGGAAATGAAATGTAAGGTATAAAAATATTTTTGATACTTTTTTCGTAATTTTCCTAAAATTATGTATTTTTTTTAAATAAAATATATTTTCTGTGTTTTGGGCAATTTTATTAATTTTATAATTTTGCAAACACTAGATTGACAGCAAAGTATGCACTTAAGATTAAAATAAAATCAAATGCTTACAGTATGCATATATAATATACTCTAACTACACTAACAAGAATACTCCACATTATTAGAAACTTCACTGTCGCGATTGCTTGAGAGTTTTTTGCTTGAGCATAAAGCTATTAAGCCAGACACATTGTTTGAAATAGGTCATAGCATTTTATCTAAGCAAACTTTGGCCGTATGGTAGTAAGTTAAGTTGTCTATTTTCTATTTCTGTGATTTTTTAAGACTATATATTTATATGCACATATAAAGAATAGTTCAAGTTATATTTAAAGAAGTTTTATTTTGTTTTATGTGAAAAGTATGCTTTTAAGGTTAAGTAATATTATTTTAATTTTTTTTTCATCTTAAACCAAAATAAAACGTCTTTAAATATAACTCAAACTATTCCTTAACGATAATAATATGTCTAATGGCCATTTCCACCGACTCACTGTTTGTGTACTTAACTAAGTAGAATTTAAAGTTTAAGATTCCCTTAAAAATAAACCATTTGCACCATGCCAACTAAAGGTCGATTTAGTGAAGTAACTCTGCAGTTTAGCAACAATCCAATTTCTATGGTATTTTTAATAAAAATTTAACAATTTGGTACAATTTTTAGATTTCATAATATGACAGTAATAATTTTATTATTGACATATTGTTTCGTTTGGTTACATTTTGTTGTTGTTTCGATTGAGCATAGAATTTTTATAGTGGTGTAAAATGGGAAATAAGTCACTAAAAAAAACTAAAGGTTATAAAATTTTTTATAAGCGTAATATTTCAACACAAATATGTGATAAAAAATAAAAAAAACCAGATTTAATTTCCGTACTGGAAAAAGAGAATATTTAGAAAAGAATAGAAATAGAATTCAATGCAAAATAATTAGGCCGTTCAATTACCCCTTTCGGGAAATCATACTCAATTATTTCCAATACATCCAAATAATCGTTGAAAATATCCATCATGGTCTGAAAAACCACAAAAGCATTAAAAAAACCATCTTTTTAGAAGTGAAAATCAAACGACAAACTACCAAACAATGCCTTTGTAGTTATTGTATTGTATGATAATAGCCAACAGAGAGAACTTTTAGGTTGTTTTCTTTAAACCATCGAAAATGACAGCCTAAGTTAAGTAAAACTTAAATTGTGTTTGACGTCTGGTGTAACAACAATATTTACTTTAAGACCTTTAACCCCAAATTAGGCTTAAAATAGCCAGTGCTAATGCCTATATGTCACTATAATGTCTCTAAAAGAAAATATGCAATAAAAACTAACTTCCATAAGGCCAAAATTTGTTTGGATAATATGCTATGACTTATCTTAAGTTATGGCGCCACAATAATATGGCGTCACTAAAAAATCAAAGATTAATTAATGAAGTCTAAATATAAATAACAACAATAAGTGCATAATTAAATTTTATCAAGTAATTTATAAATTAACTATTGTCAATAAATTAAAATAACTGTTACTCTGGTATTAGAAGTGGAGGCCAAAAGAATAATAGAATTAAACCTGATCAAACTCCTTCGTAAATTATAAAATTACAAGCTAGACTTAAGTGAAGCAGCGTGTATTTTATGTTAACTATGAAATGCGAATTTTCTGCAAAATAAATTTGACAACCACGAAAAAGCAAGTTTCTACCGACATATCAGCAAAAGAAGAGAAAATTGGAGAACTGCATTAAAAAAAATTATAGAAAATCTACCAATATTCTAAAAAAATTAATCCAAGAAAATAAATTGTGAATAATACCTATAAAAATGTAAAATGGAACGGCAAGAAATGCAAAGAAAGCAGCGTATATCCCGACATGAGACCCTTTGCTGACGCACTATTCGCAGGTATTATAGGGTTATGCAGCTTTAGCTGGATACGTAGGTAAAAGTTGTGAAAAAACAAGAAGATACAAACAAATCAAACAAATAATGACCATGACAAACGAAAGAGACACATAGGCAGTACATGATGAACCTACGTGGTTTTCAATTGGACCTTAATAACCTAGTTATATATGTTCCAAAGAAGTATTCCTTTATCCTTGTTTGGAAAATGTATCCTATAAAATATGCCTGTTGTACCTGGATGGCATCAAAGTTCTGGACAGATCGTTAGATGAGCACTAAAGGAATTGGAAAGATATTTTTAAGAAGCCCCTGAAATCTCAGCAGTTTCAAACAAAAGTTAGCTACTTAGGAAATGTAGTCAGTAAAAAGGTGTTGGCCGTAGACAAAGTTAAAGATAATGGCCACTACTAAATGACAAGCATCAAATCAAAGTTCCTGGGACTATCCATACTAAAGACGGTTTATAAGGAAATTTGCTAATAATTCCAAACCACTAACCAATAAGCTGGAAGTAGGAATACCAAACAATCTCATATTGGGCTTCCATTTAGAGTTTAACCTAAATACTGATGTTTCAAAGAGAACAAAAACGGTAAAAGGATATTTTAAAATTAAATTGCTGCGTCACGAAAAAGAGCACATTTAGAGTGTTGCACTCTACCGCAATTTAATAGCCCAACGGCTAAATAGCTATTGAACAATTTTACATCGAACAAGGAAAGAAGTCATATAAGCACCTATGTCCTCTCCAGAAAGACTGTCCAGTGGATTGTTTTAAGAAAAAAAGTCACGTTTTGAAGAACAGCACTGAGTGAACATCTCGAGCAATCAGAATACCAGACGATATAGGAAGGTCGTCGACCGGCCTTGCAAGAAGTACAAAGGTTCTCTCCAATACGGACTGAAGGTTTTATAGAAGGTTTTATAGAAGGTCAAAGTAAGTAATCGAAAACGATGAGAGTTCCGATAGATCAAACAGTTGGTAATTCCGAAGACCAGAGTAGCCAGTATTTGCAGTTACAGAGTCCGTCTATATTTGCATAGAACTCTCCAGAGCACGAGATAGATTAAACAAAATGTATAAAAAAAGTATTCTAATTTTATTATTAGTTAGGATGATTTTATGTAATAATATACTGTGATATAATTAATTAAAAATATTTAGAAAAATTAAGATTTAACATTTTTCTAAACGTTCGTTGTTTGCACATTTAGTTCATATAAATTAATATTAATGTTATACAGTGTACATTTATTATTAAATATAACTGTTAAAGATTCTGGGGGATTCTTATTATACTTTAATTTGATACACACACAGAATGCACAAACGATTCAATTTCCATATTATTTGGTGTTTATTCGAGGACAGGGAATAAAATAAATTCCGACCACACACAATTTTTATTGATAACATAAGAAGCAATTTCTTTCCCAAACGGGTGATAGTTTAAAGTGCAAACAAAAGACATACCTGCTTGGAAATTCAGCGTAAGTTACAAACATTCGGTTGCAAAGGTGAAGTCAAGGACAGAGGAAAAATACAGAGATAAATGGTGCGTGACAGAAAACAAGATTGATGGGCATGGCGTGGTGGAGGCTGGGTAGTGGTATGGATGGAGAGACCCCAGTGGCGGATCTATAGTTATTATTAATTAATTATTATTTTTCTTTTACACACATCAATTCAAACTTACTTTGCCATCAATGGTTTGTAGCCAACTAATAAAAATTTAAATTTTAATTAAGATTTATTTATTAATTAAGTAATTATCTAATTATTTATTTATTTATTTATTTATAAAAATTACCTCATGAAACTTAAGCTTTCAACTGCCTCGTATTGTTGAACTATTCCACAATGTTTGGTGTTTTTACTTAATAAACAAAAAAATTAAACGTACAAAACAATCACTTAAAAAAAATTAAATATAGAACGCATGTAGGAATGAATAAATTTAAATGTTAAATTCATAATAAATTTACAAGAAATAAAAAGAGGCAAATAATCAAACAACGATACAGGAATTAAAAAAATTGTAGGGTTCGGAACCAATCGAAAATTAGTAAAAGGTAAAATTAAGAATTTATTTATTTAATTATGAGAGGAATAAAAAGTCGGAATATCTGGTCCTCTATTTATATAAAATCAATGTAACAAAAAATGTTTTGCTCTAGTAGAAATCCAATGAAATCAGTTAGTTTGAGGTCTTTTGACTGAACACAACCAATCAGAACAAAATTACACTAAAAAGAACCCCGGGGTCTGTTTCCACTTTATTAAGTAAGTGGCCATAAATATACGATTAGATAATGACGTTTCAAATATTTAATATTTCTAAATTTGTTCTGTGTCTTTTTCTATAATTAGCAAAAAATTTTAGCAAGAAATTTGATAACAACAACTTTCTCAGGCTTGTTGCTTATGGGCAACATGCTTTCGAAATCTGTTTTAAAATTTTTGAATAATTATCAATGTCTTTGGGTTATTACTACTTATTGATAATAGATATCCTTACCAAGCACCTTCCATTTATTTTGTTGGAGCAGAAATAATTATAGTGTAGTTGACATCAACTAACTTAATCTAATCTAATTCATGAAGATCATTCCTTCGTATATTGTAAAGAGAACCCTGTTCGATTATAACTTAAGAAGTAAAAAAATATATTAAGTATTATAATTAAATTTTAAAAAATAAATGCATGATGCAATTAAAAACTATATAACTTATTACTCTACCTTTTATTTTAATGAAATTTATTGTATTAACCTTTACTTTGTGGAAGTCCATCTTTGATAAATAAATTGAGATCATAAGAAAAATAGCTACATCTAATGGCTATCCATTTCATTTGATACATAAATTAATCAATTAGAAAGAGCGAAAAACATTTCCTATACAAACTAAAAAAATTAAAAATTATAAAAATAATACATATAGTGGAAATATTTCCAATAAAATTTCAAAAATAATAATTTTGGCAACATCAGCATTAATATCATTTAAAACACAAAACAATGTTGGCACAAAATTGTTAAATGTGAGAAAAAATTAACCTTAGATAAAAAAATCTGTTTACACAAAATTATTTCTTCAACATATGATGCTTTACATATAGGTCAAACACAAAGAACTTGATTTAGGTAAGATTCAATGAACACTTAAAAACATATATTATAACAACCAGATAAGTCAAAACACCTACTTGAACGTCCAATCTCACTCATATCATTCAAATACCTACTACACATTTGTCTCTTAAAACAACATTTAGTTTTCTTTGAAGAACCCGAAATAAAAGACATCTAACTGATTAACAATTTGTTAATGAACAAATAAATCTTGGAAGTTCTCCACTCAAACTACTTTGATTGAGTCTTCAATTTTTATGCATAGATAAGAAATAAATATAACACAAATATATTAAGTTATTGTGTAGATCAGCATGATATTATAGTTTTTCCCTGGTTTTTTATATTGCATTGTACAGTTATAATGATCCTAGAGGGAAATACATCTACGATAACCCCTTTGGGTTAATAACATCTAGGCCTTAAAATTGTTTTGTTTACTACTTCCATACTTGGTCTAGTCTTAACACTACTTAATTAATATCGTGTAGCTACTACCTTCTGTATGTCAATCTGACGATGCTAGTTTTTAGCGAAACAGCTGTCGTTGAGTTAAAAAAGCAATTTTTTGACTAAAAAGTGGAATTGTCATTGGGAAGTTTTATTTTTAATGTTATTTTATTTTAATATTGTTAACGATATATTTATAATTCCTGTTATTCCACTTACAAAATAAGAATATTCAAAATGCAGGTAAGATTTTTATCTTTAGTTACACAAAACGAATTTATAATGTTTAATGATAAATTAAAATGTGATTAATTTCAATCGTCTGTTTATGACATATGTTATAAAATATTACATAAGTAGCACATGGAATATTATCAAACTAATATAATGGATGAATTGACTAATAATTCAAGAAAGTGTGTTTCAATAATAAAAAGGCAATGTAAAAAAGGTTGAGAAATTAGTATTAAAATATCTAACAATCTTTGGATAAATATATTATGTACTATACTCTTTTTTAATGTAAGGTACATCGTTAATACTAAGTCTTAAAAAAGTATAAATAAATCCCTGATTATATAAAAATGAATTACAAAATCATGCCTTGTGTCTTAGCGATAGTGCACAGTTTATAGCTCTATTAAAACTTTATATTTTTCCAATTGCAAACATACGTTAGTAATTTATGGATTTCTAACTTTTGAAGTAATCAGGTAAAATACTTTCCCGGTTAGCATCTGCCACTATTCTTACCTGCAAATGTCAATGTCATTTTTGATTAAAAGATGGTTTAGAAAGAATAGAATCCACTCAAAATTTATTTAATCAAGAGACAACAACAACAATAACAAACAGAAAACTATTTTAAATTATAAATATTAATAGTTACATTGGAATTATGATTACTATTAACGGTTAAAGTAAGACCGAGTGGCTCAAAATTATGAGTTTCAGAAATAGATGATGACGCCGATGTTTCTGGATTTTCTACATGAGACAACATATTAGCAATTTTTATTTGTCCACGTAATTAATTCTCCACATATCCCTCTGCTATGGCGTTGGATTTCTAACCCCCCAACATTTTTAACTTTAGGTTGTCTCCACCTGTATTTGCTAATAATGTTGCTGAAATACGTCTAAATCAATGTCCTTTAAACCTGTTAACATTTTCCAGCTTTAAAGAAGTTGCTATTTTTTGGGGAAAATTTCCTATAGCATTATGCCCAAAAGGCAGTCGTGTAATTTTACCAAATCTTATTTGTAAAAAAAATTATCATAGTCAATGTTATTACCATAAGGTCACAGTATTGCTTTATTATTTTTATCCATTTCGATTTTATAATTACAATTGTACTCGAAGAGTAGGTTTTTGTGACAGGAATCACTGTTATACTTCGATTTTCTAAAATATCCAGGTCACTTGTTTTCATTTTTAAAATTTCATCGCACCTACAGGTTCCGCCAATAATTAAAGCAACCTAAAAAAAATTAATATAACATATATTTAAGATGCACTAAATAAATTAAAATAACCTTTTGAGGAAGATATTCCATTGGGACATTGTTTGAAAATCTATCGATGTCTTCTTCAGAAAAAACACTTGACTTTTTAGCTTTTAGTTATCCCACATTCTGCCTTTTCAAAAATGTCCACAATTTTGCGTATTTAATAATATCAACATTATGCCTAAAGTTTAATACTGCTCGCAACATCGAATATCTTGATCATAATGTGCAAGCTTTACTTTGTTTGCTTATTTCACAAAAAGTCTCAGAAGTATGCTGCACACCTTTAGCCACGCACCATTTACTGTATAGTTCATAGATGTTTTCATACCTCTTCCTGCTTTTTTCAGGAATTATTCCTTCAGTTGCTCTCTCTGCAGCTACCCGCAATTGTAGTGGCGAACACTCAAATTCACTAAACACAATAAACAAAATTTGATTATATGTACAATTAGGCAATCCAAATCACGTGATCCAATATGGCCGTCCAGGGCAAATATTTGTGACATTTCAGGTAGAAAACCATTGTGTCGAAGTTTTTGCTGTGTTTTTGTAGTATTTGTGTGAGATTTGTTGGCTATTTTTAGATGGAGAGCAGTTATTTAAAGTTATTACAAGAACGTCATCTTGATATTGGTAAAAGGTAATGATGAAAACTTGCAAAATATTTTGTTTACTTATTAATGTTATTAAGATGATTGTGAGACAAAATGGTTTCAGACTTTTTTAATAAAACAATTCTTTTTTATTTTTCACGTTTAATTAAGAATCATTGAACAAAATATCTTGAACGGCTTCCACAACTTACCACAATACAAGTTGTGGGCATTTTCTACCAAACAAATCACACAAATAAAGTCAAAAAGTTAATAAAAACTAAGCTTTTATCCCTTATCAAACACAAACATCTTTAATAAAGACGAAAAGAGACGTTTGCAGTAAAATCAAACAATTTACCTGCTACACAAAGCCACCGTCATATACAAATAAACGTTATTTACTGTCAATATTTGCCCTGGGACGCCATATTGGAATTTATTTGACAGGTTGTTGGATTGCCTAATTAATGGCGTCGTGTATCCCCTAAATGTCAGATTCAACAAACTTATTTTGTTACCTAGCAACGAATTCACAGGTTACTAAAAATAATTCATCTTATCACATAATGAAAATGGATACAGATATTTGAAACGAAATTATTATTGGGAGATTGTGAGTATAAGAAATCCATAAACTACTAACCGATTGTGAGTAAAATAGTATACTAACCTCGTGGAAACGAGTAATAAGAAATAGAGTAATTTCCCGCTAGGTATGTAATATACTATAATATCGCATTTGACAATGAAAATAGTAAACATATATTTTATTGGATTGAAATAGTTAAAATCCGTCTCACAAGAAAATAGATACTTTTGAGGATAAAACAACTATTACCGAAAGAGGTTCAATAAAAACTTGTTTGAAAAGCTATTTTTAATTTAGGTCGATAATTATTTCTCTTTAATCATTCAAATAATTTTTTTTCACTACCAATTTCTAAACTAAAATTTATTGAGTTTTGTTGAATTTGACTTATCCATGTGTATTATTAATATCTCGAAGCTCGATCTCGGAAATAATAACTCACTTTTCTACCTTGATGCATAATTACTATTTTATTAACAAAACTTAAAATCAACCAACTGATTTCTTCTAATAGTAATATATATTCCAATGTAAAAGAAAACAAAAATAGGATAACTTAACCTAACCTAACCTAACCTAACCAATGTAAAACAAAACAAAAATAGGATAATAACTCAACCATTGGGTGAAAATGTCTATATTTAATTTTAACGATAATCTGTTAAATCATATACCTACACCATGTATTTTGGTTATACGACGTATTTTAGTTAACCAGTTAATAACAAAGAACGATTTAAAAAGTTTCTGTATTCTGGTAGAGTAACAGTATTTTTAGATTAACCATATTTATTCATAGTTCAAGTTACACAAAAGAATTAACATACATTAACTAGGTCTTTATCCCTTTGGATATTCTTCGGCAACCACCACTGCATTCAGAGTTGTGTGGAGTGGAGTGGCAGAGTGGTGTAACGTTCCTGGGCGCTATTTCGGAAGATACATGTGTCGAAGCGGAAATAAAAAGTGTGAGGTGGATGCCGATGGTTATACCACCGTTGTGACCTGGAATTTTGGTATTAGTTGAGACGGAAACCCGAGACGGCAAGGGCTGAATGGAACGGGGTAATAATGTCCTATGGAATTGACCGATGGAGAGCATGTGTTTAGGATGATGGTGGAATCTATTGAAAAATTCTTTTGAAATGGGATCACGTCTGTGCAAATAATGTCTGTACTTTAATAAGATACATAATATTCATTAAATGATATATTAAATATATTATTTGAAACTATATTTATTTTGTCAACATTGAACATTTGCTATGTAAAAAAATGTATTTATTATTATACCAATTTTTTATAAATTATTTTTGTTTAATAGAGACACTTCTCTTAAGACAAAAGAAAAAATTCTATTCAGTGAAAATATGATTTGATTTGATTGAGGGGACATAAAAGTCTTAGCTGTAACACATCTATTATTATATCCATCCACAAATAAGTTTTTTTATGGAAATTAGAGATAAATTGAATCAATAGTATACGTTCACGTATGACAAGAGTTATTTGTAATAATTTATCTATAGTTCAATTAAGTATGCCCTTGTTATTTTTATTTCAAATGTTTAAAATGAATGTGATACAAATAATGGTATAATTTTTGTTATTAACGAACCATTCTCATGATTAAACTAACCCACTAGATGTAATGTTGAATTTATAAACTCAACTAAACTAAGATTTAAATTAACGCCAAGATTCGAGAAAGATGGTTTTCTTTGCAATTAAGAATTATCTTGGCAATAACTAAACACTTCTATTTAAAAAATTTACATTTAAAAATTACCAAATAAATGGTTCAGCACTGCGAGCCAAGTATGCCCATGGCTTGGTAGCAAGTTCTTCTTCATTCTTTTCTATTTTCAGCTTTCCTTCTCCAATTTGTTATTCCTATTTCTTCCAGGTCCCTCTCTACTGCATCTACCCATTTCGTTCGTGGTCTGCCCCGTTTACGTCTCCCTGTTATGCCTCCTCTCAAAACTTGCTTTGTCGGTCTCTCATTGCCCAATCTTTGAACATGGCCAAACCATCTCATCCTTTGAACCCTAGCAATGCTTGTTATTGATGGCTCGTCATATAACTCTTGTAGTTCTTTATTGGTTCTCCTTACCCACATTTCATCTATTTTTTTCCCGCCATATATCTTTCGTAATACTTTCCGTTCGAATATATCCAAAGCCTTCTTTTCTTTTATGTTTAGTTTCCACACCTCAGATCTATACAATATTACTGGCCTTATCATAGTTTTGTAAATTCTTTTCTTGGTGTTTCTTGAGACATTCTTTGATCCTAAAATATGCAACATGCTTCCCATACATTTCATGCCTTTGGATCTCCTCCTTTTCATCTCCACTGCTTGTAATGGTAACCCCCAGATAATTAAAACTCTCTACTTTTTGAAAACAATATTCTGATTCTGCCGTTGTAACTTTTAATTCTGCAGATACATCACTGAGACCTGATCCACTTTTTAGTACCATAAATTTGGTCTTGGCTTGATTTATTGTCAGACCTTTAGCTTTTGCTGATCTTTCCAATTTTTTTATTGCTGCAATTAAATTAGCTTCTGTTCTTGCTAAAATCACAATGTCGTTTGCACATGCCATTAATTGACACATCTGGTTATATATTGTCCCCTTTGTCTGTATTCCACTTTCTCTTACAGCGATGTCCAGAACTATATTAAATAAGATTGTAGAAAGCGGATCTCCCTATCTTAGTCCCTTTGTGACCTTAAAGCTATCTGATGTTTGACTACTTTATAGTCTGTATCTGTTAGGGTCATTTTTATTAGACGTATCACTTTTTCACTCACTTCCAGTTTTTTCATTGCCGAAAATTGGCTTGCCCTTTTAATTGTATCATATAGGCTTGTTTAAAATCTATAAATATTATATAAAGAGGCAAATTTTGATCTATTGTATTATCCATTACTTTTTTTAAGGTGAATATCTGGTCAATGACTGATCTTTTTTCTCGAAATCCACACTGATATTGGCCAATTTTATTTTCTACTATTGTATTAATTCTATTCTTTATTACAATTGCCAATATCTTGTATACGATGTCCATTAATGCAATTCCCTTGTAATTTTCACATGTTTTTTCGCCTTTTTTATGTATAGGGCGAATTAAAGCCTTTTTCCATCTATTCGTCATTTTTTTATTCACCCAGACTGATCTTATTATATTAAAAACATTGTTCTCTAGTTTTTCTCCACCTACTTTTAACATTTCCGCTGTTATCCCATTTTCTCCTGGCGCTTTGTTATTTTTGAACATATTAATGATGTTTGTGATATCCTCTTTTGTAGGTCTTGTGAGTCATTGTGTTCTAAGATTATTTCTTCCTGTTTGTTTCTACAAAACATTGTGTTATTCTGTTGTCTGTTCCTTCTCTAACCATTCTTTATATTCTGATAGAATTCTCTGGCTTGTTTTTTTACATATGAGTTTTCTAAGTCTTGCATTTGTTTTAAAAAATTAAAATTTAAAAATTACCAAATAAATGGTTTTAAATTCCCATTAGACAAGTTAGAATAATAATTCAAAAGAAACCATATTCTATAATATTGAAAAGAATAATTTTGACATTTCTGAAATAGATTATGTAGACTTACCTATGGAGGTGGCGCAAAATGCTATTTCATCTCCGAGATGTTTCCTAGATTCTCTATAAAACAGTCCAGACAACACTAAACTTAAATCAATAATGGCATTTTTGAATAACGGGATTAATTAAGTAATTAATCAATTCAAACTTATGAATAATAAATAAAGCAAAGTTTAAATTAGTAGAGTAACTATACAGTCCGGTAGCGTTGTGGTAAAATCCTTCATCTGAATTTTATTAGGTATCGATTTTGTTTATACATTAGAAAATATAGAATGGATTAACCATTAACAGAAGATAAAAAATAAAAAAAGTAATTTATTATTTGTATAAATAAGTGATTAGTTTTATTATACAGTGTGGAAACCACTTATAGAATAAATTATGGGCATATATCGATTGCGCACATTTTATTACCTGCCTAAGTAATCCTTCTAATCCCGGTAATCGATTGCGCCCCGGTTTAAAACGAAGGTGGAATGAGGTTAGCTGAATGCAGACCTCAAATTTCTTCATTCAGATGAAAGTATTAAGAAAGCCTTAAAGAAATGGAATGATTTCATTATTTGGGTTAATGTAAATTTTTATAATATATTTTGAAACACCTCAAATTTAAATTACAAATTGAATTTCTTCATCCTGAAAATACCACCCTTATGAACTCCTTTGAAATGACAGGTACTACCCCCAATTTTTAAAATATTAAGTATAGGATGATAATGTATCGTTTTAAAGTTTTCTTTATTCTATATTTAAAAATGTTATCGCTGTTAAGTTGATTTCACTACTAAATATAAAAAAAGCGAACAAAATCGGAACCTCAAGTAAAACTGGCTTCTAGCATTTTAACATATCAGGCGTGATCGACCTAATCCGAGAAGTTATTCAATTTTAATTTTTATTTTTATAAACATTGCTGTTCATTGCCAATAAAAAATCTTTTAATGAAGGATCAGCTGATCGGGATATGGAGAGATCAATTGAGTGGTCATCCCGTTCACTTGATCTTCCATTGTTAGATTTATAGAAGTGGCATTTTTACATTGAAAAATGTCAATTTATAGTTTAAATTTGACTGGTGTCGGAATTTGTAAATATGTAAAGTAACCGAAATAATGCATTTATTCCATTTGGCCTTGATATACTATAAATATATTCGTATAAATACACCATAGATTTAAAAAAAATACTTTATTTTTGCAGACTTTATCTTCATACAATATTAGTTAACAAAACCTGCAGTTTACATAATTGTAATGATGAAAATCGTGGTTAAACATTAACAAAAAGTACAAATTACAAATTTGGTAAAACCTGATAGCCTGATATACTGCTACCTCTACAGATCTAGTATGCTCTTTTTTGTATTTTAAAGCACCTTTCACGTTTCAGTTTTTATTCTGTTAGTTCTACAAATCTGTCCTATTAGGCGTTCACAGTGGCATAAGAAGGGAATTTCAGTATCTCCCTCTTCCTAACAGAACTTGCAAAGGTTTATCTCGTTCTGGCCCACAAGGGTGTGGTGAAATATTGTATTTTATCGATTATGTCGCCCATGGGTTTATTTTTCCTTATATATTTCTTCCGATCATTTTCACCAAATTTATCCCTTTGCTCCTATCTTGTGTGGCCTTATTCCATCTTTTCATGCTATATTTGATATGTCTGTCTATCCAATTCATTTTAGTTTTTCCTTTTTGCTCTTTCCCCTTCTTCCACACAGTAAATTTTTTGGTATTTTAGCTACATTCACTCAAGAGACGTGTCGTAGCCCCCATACTTATTGTGATGTTACTACTTGAGTAAATGTTGGTTGTTCAAAAATGGTAATTAATTCATTATTTGTCCACCTTCTGCAAGTTTCTTCATTAATGTGCATTCTTCAAAAATCTAAACACATACCTGGGTACCAGTACAAAGGGAAATGCGAACACCTAATTCATAGAACCTGAGCAGTACCTTAAATAAATAAACTTTATAGCCAAAAACTTTTTATAATTTGTAGATAAAGCTGTAATAAAAAAAGAAAACAAAACACAAATCAGTATAAAACGTACTGATTACAAAACATACACAAAAAAACAATATAAAACATTATGAGAGGACAATTATTAAAAAAAAATAGAAACACAAAGAGAAAAATTAGCAATAAATAAATTAAAATTACAATTTTGAATTTTAACTGTCTTAATAGTAGTGGTATCAAAATAAATAAACAACAATTATAAAATAAAATTAATAAATATTCCCTTAAAGTAGTCATCCAGTGTGTGAAATGATCCTAAAGGATACTAAATCTATTAGAAAAAGAAGTTCTTTACTTTATAAATAGCTCTCTCCAGTAAGAATGACTTAATATCAAAAGATTATTATTTATTTTTTTGCGTTGTAAAACACGGAGCTTTTGATTAATTCTGACCTTGGTTTGTCTCAAAGTTCATAACCTCCATAGTGGAATTATTAAATGTAAATGTTTGATGGGTAGATGTAAATGTATATTATGATAGTAACGTTTAAAAACATATGGTTAGAATCACACCATGACTTGACAATTGTTAAATCATTGGATACGATTCCGTGAAGTTCAGTGATATCCGGTTGGCTCCAAGTAAAGCTGGAGAGAGAAATTTTACCGCTAATGCCAAGATTATCAATGTCGTTGATAATAAATAATAATAAAAGGTAGGACCTAACAACGAACCTTGAGGAACTCCTAAATAAAGCCAAGTCAAACAGGTCATAAATCGACATTTATCAAATTATGGGAAGACGGAAGTCAGTAAGAAAAGAAGAATATTTAACCGAAAACTGTAGGCCTAACACATATAGCTTAAAGAGTTGGTTCTGTCAGGAAAAGGGGAAAACAGTAATTCATGTCTTAGGGCACTGTGTAGGCCTACTGAGACTGAGGTTTGTGGAAACTGAAATTAGCAGTATCTACAATTACTTAAAAGTGAGTACAAAGTCTGCAGTCCCTATTTGTATATATTGGTTACGAAAATTCCAAAAATGATCTCGATTTTCCTAAATTTAATCAAGAAAATCGTTTAAATGTTTTATTTTTATTAATGAAGATCGTAATAATATCGACCAGATGGTGTCCATTTTACTTTTTTTCGGATTTAGCTAAACTTTCAAAGTTATTCTGGGAAATGTTTAATTTAGAGGGAAATAGTTCTTATCTGCTCTTACAACCACTTGTACGGATTTGATGTTGGAGCTTTACTTATAAAGGATATATGTTTGTGATTAGGATTTAATTTGTTACGTAAAGTCTTCCTAATATTAATGCGTCGAGTTGGTAAGGAAACTTTGTGTGATGTCCGGTGTGGTTTAAATAAGTTTAGTTTTCGACTATTTATGGATTCATAATTAATAAGTAGGTATTTAATAATTGGTGGGTTCTATTTATTTTATGTTATAATGTATTCTGAAAAGAATATATCTGTATGAAAAATGGGTGTAGAGAGCTAGAGTGACCAATAGTACACTCTTTTAATTTGTTGAATGTTATTTAGTGTTATTTAGGTAAAGATTTCACTGAATAAATATACAGTTTGAAGAGTCGCAGATTGGGTTTAGAAAAGAAAAGGGTACGCAGGATCACAATTTCACTAGTAAGCAAATCATAGAAAATAAGTAGGTATCTACAAAACCAGAAAGTATATTTAGGCTTCAAAGTTATATAAATAGCATGTGATAGCGTTCCAAGAAAGCAAATATGACAAAGGTTATAAAGAAGAGGGGTTGGAGTACAGCTAATAAATAACATAAAAAGCATTTATAAAGTAACCAGGAACTATGTCAGGAAAGACAATGGTAGGAATTTATCACTAGAAAAGGATTATGACAAGGTACTTTTTATAACAATTATGGATGATGTCTAAAAAGAAATAAAATCAAAAGTAAAGAGAATCAATGTGAGATACAAAGATTCAGAACCAGTTACTTTAGCGGAATGTACATTTGCAGATGACGTAGGAGTATTCGCAAAGAATGAAGAGCATCTAAAACAAAATCTGATGATATGGAAGGATGCACTTATGAAGCGAAATATTAATATAAATATTGAGAATCAAAGATAATGATTATAGGAAAATTCGGACTTAAGTAACGATGGAACGAAAATAAAAAATGTAAAAAAATTAAATACCTTGGCGCACACATTCAACAAACTGGTAAAATGGAGGCAGAAATAAATGAAAGAATAAATGCAGCAAAATAACTGTGTACAAAACCATTTTTTGTCCAATTTTAACATATGCTTCTGAAAACTGGGTACTTACCAACGCAATAAAGATCCAATACTAAGCTTATTCAAAGACAATAACTAAAGTGGTTTGGACACCTCACAAGTATAGATAGAGAAATACCAGTCAAAAAAGTATGGCAAGCCAAAACGTTGAGCAAAAGACCTAGAGGAAGACAATGAAAAATGTGGGTTGTGGATATCTTCTAAGGACGGACGGAGCCGCAAAGAGGAGAAATAAGAAAAATGTATACTTATTTAATGTTAAAATGTTTTATGTATGTAACACCCATAGTTTGTTTAATACTCCTTTATAATTACAGGAATACCACTTACTAAGTGGTGCATTCTAGTATTGCAACAAATTTTATTAGTTCTAGTAATTAAGGTTTGCTTAAGTTCCCCTAAATTTATTATTTTTTTTAGTAGGAAAGTAAAGATCTGAATTTGGTAAATGATGAATACTTAGTCAAGAAAGGCAAATGTGACGTGTTAATTAATCTTTCTTTATCGTAGTTTCTTAACTCAAACGCCGACACTTTCCTGTGATATATATATTTCGTTTATTCTTGTTCACTTTAGCCGACATTTAAATTTGACATAATATTAACGAATTCTCTAAGCATTTGTGTAAAATAAATTAGTGGTTGAGAGAAATGGACACAGGATCGGACACTGCTCATTTATCATTTAATTTTTGGTGTAAATAATTCTGTTCCCTTTGTTAGTCTCTTGAGATAAATGCTTACAAGTTTGAAAACTGTTTTTTTACAATTATTTTTCACTCTAATACTTGACCGACTTTTGTTTTAAAAAATTCGCAGCAACCATTTTGGTTATTAACGACTCGTATTTTTGTTTACATAGGTGCTACAAACGTAACTAACAATGTTATTGTTTTTGTAACAAAAATATAAGATTATGTACTTAATGGAGTTTATGATTTTGTTGGTTTTAAGGTAGTTTTGAATGTGGTTATATTCCCAAGTGACAGCATGACGTACTTTTTACGAAATTTTTTCGTCACTCATTACGTCATTTTGACTTTTTGAAAGACGTCGAATCGGTTGAAATATAACGTGAAATGTCACAGTCCAAAAATGTCACCTAGTGAAGTTAAATTACGTCATATCATTAAGTAGAATAGACATCGACAAAATTGTATATCAACCTATTTTTGACTTTGGATTAATTTTGGGACAGCATAAAAACCAAAAATATTTATTTAAATTAAATATTTCATTACAATTAAATATTTCATACAAATATTACAAGTGACTTTAAATATAAAATATTTAATAATTAAATGTCCAAGTCAATGTCAAAAAGTTTTATTATGTATAAGAAATATGTAAAGTTGTTAACATCTACTAGTTTCGGCTTTTTAAGAAGAAGAAAAAAAATTAAAAAAAATTTAACTAATTAAGATAATCTGTGATACGGTCTAATGTAAGTATCGGAATTAAAAATTAAAAGAACTAATATAGATTAATGATTAAATGGTAATAAGCTAGGAGTTGAAAAGTTATTCGTCAGAGAGACGTTGTGGTAGGAGTTATGAGCTAAGTTAATTGTAAACTCATAGACCGAAAGAACTAAGCCCAAAGAGTTGGAGATCGGAAGAAAAGAAGGCTGAAAATCTTCTAGCGAAGCGACAACAGTCGATGATAAATCTCCATAGTGATGATGCTTGACCGTGAACAATAGTATAAACACAATAAACATAACTATTAGATATATTTTGAATAGAGAAAAAGTCCATAACAGTAATCCCAATCACCAAAACGCTAATACTAAACCAATGGCGAAACACAAATGTGATAAAATGGCGTAGCGCCCATGTGAGACGCATGTAAAGCATGGAACAATAAATTTACTCCATATGTCAAGTATAGAATATTAAAAAAAAGTTTTATGCAAAGTAAGTTAAAAGGTAATAAGAAATATGAAAAAGTATCAATGCAAGCAAACTGGATATAACAATAACAGTAAAATCTACATTAACATCGATTATCTAAAACTAGACTTAATATAATGGCGGGTTATATAACATTACATTAAAAAACGTCAAATCACTGATTAGTAACAACGAAGAAGAATTAGGCTAACACAAAAATCGAAATATACAACTAATTTTACATATTTCTTATACATAATAGAACTTTGTGACATTGACTTGAACATTTAATTATTAAATATTATTATAATAATATAAAATTATGCACATTTAGAGCAAAAGTTACCTACAATTTAACAACGTAGTCTGTGTGCGAAGTAGGTATAGTTTTAAATGTGAAGCAACTATTTAAAATCAATTCTTATTCATAAAATATATCTTTAAAAAATGTATCGAACCTAAGAGATATTCATCAAATAAAAAAATTATTGATACAACATTATTGAAATTTAATATTACAAGTTAATTCATAGCAAAGAACAAATGATACTTTAAATCTAAAATATGTAATATCATTTTAACTCATCTAATAAAAAGAACTTATAGTTATTTTATTTCAATTAAACAAATTGAATAATTATTGTTAAATTTACCTTGTTCGAAGTAAACTTTGTAGGATGCTCCGCTTTTGTCTGGAGAAACACCAAATTATAATGATTTTCAGTGCTTTGTGGATGGCCAAAAGCACTCTGATTTCTCTGGTGTTAGCTATTTCGAATGAAGTGCTAAGTCAGTTTGGTAGAATTGGATGCATACGAAATAACGCCGCCATATCTAGACAAAAATTACAATAACAGTATATGAGTACTATACAATAATTGTTATTTAAATACATTGCTCCAACTAATTACCTATCAAAATAAAATATTTTTGTTAAATTCTAAACTGGTTAATTATAATTTAACTTTTTTTCTAAATTATCAATGTCTGCCATTTTCGCCAATTAAGAATGCTGGCAAATACAAACAGTAGAAACCGTTTATTTAGTAGTAATAGCAAAATTTTGCTTACCTTAATTTATTTGTTACGGATACTGTCATAAGTATACAGAAAAATACTTCTTATTTCAATCCTTTGTCATAAAGTGCTATCGGCTTAAATCACAGTACATTTGCTAAAAATGAAAGAGGAAACGCGTGGCAAAGGCGATCAACCCGACAAGCCTCCGAGTTGTAACGAGCCTTTGGCGCGAATATTAATATTTAACGGCCATTATTTTATCATTTTTCACAAGTTGATATAATACTTTGAATGACAAAGGTATTTAGTATTTAGTAATAAGAAATTGGTACAAAAGATATACAATACTATTTATAATTATTAGCACTATAAATATTTTAAACTGCATGTATCATATATATATATTGAAATGATATATTTACCTGCTAGGTATCAGGAAATGCGAAAAAGTATTTACCAATAATTACCTAATATCAACGTTTATATGAAGTGACCATGTCAGCTGGGTTATAGTTGGGACTCAAAACATCTGAAAAAGTTCCTGGCTGTAGACTGGATGATCTTCTTTAATTAGACAGTGATGGGCATTCTATTAGTATGTGTTTAACAGTAACAGAGGGATTGTAGAGGATTACAGCTTACACTTCTTGTTCATTTTAGTCTTTGTATTGCATTGGAAGTGTTCACTTGTGTTACGGCGTGCAATAATTTTATAACATTAATTTGCTGTTACAGAAATTAATAGCAAAGATTTTATACCCCAACGTACAGAATAGGCAGTATGTGGCGTCCGTGGATAAAAAGTAATAGTGCTTCTTTCAGTGGTTCGTTAAAGAAGTATCACTTAGGTATCTTGTGACGCGAAAATCATTAAAAAAAATGTGTATAGTTCCTTACTTCAGCAAGGATATAACGCGGGTGTTGTAGCAAGATTAACCAGTAATTTGACGAAGGTGCCTCTTACTTCTGTTAGACGAATTGCTGAAAATTCCATAGAATCCAGAAAAAAGCGTAAAGATTCCGGTGTCACAAAAAGTCTAGACGACTGGAAAAAAGATTTGATAAGGCGAAACATCTACACTATGTACGATGAGCAGCGTGTCCCTACATTCAAAAGTCTGTCACTACTACTCTTTGGCGAGCTCTGTCTGCAATGGGCTTTAAATATCGCAAAATTGACAAGAGACAAGTAATAATGGAATCCACACGTTTAATAAACTGGAGTTCTGAATATATAACGTCAATAAGAAAATACCGGTCTGAAAATCGGCCAATACTCTACCTCGACGAGACGTGGTTTGACACGCATGACACCGCATGGTCTGATTCCTCTGATAAGTGTAAAACAAAAGCACCCTCAAATAAAGGGAAGAGAATCACAATATTGTACGCAGGATCAGAAAATGGTTGGATCTCAAACGCTATGTGGCTTTCTGCCAAAAATATTAAGGACTTGTGTTGATTATCACGAAAATACGACAGCAGAGCTTTTTGAAGATTGGTTTAAAAATTGTCTGTTACCCAACATTCCGCTAAGCAGCGTTATAGTAATGGAGAATGCAAGCTATCATAGTCTACAATTGCTAAAAATTTCTGGCTCAAGGAATACGAAATTGGAGATTCAAAACTTCATGGCTGCAAATGACATATATTTTGGGGAAAATTATGCAAATAAAGAACCTTTACAATTACTGCAGTCATTTTCTTAAAAAAAGCATATGTTTGTGATACACTTGCAGAAGAATTGGGACATACAGTGTTACGACTACCTTCCTACTACTGCGTGTTCAATCCCATAGAGCTTATGTAGCACCAACTTAAATCGAGTTTGCGCGAAAAAAATTCTTCTCCGACTTTAAGTGATAGTGTGGTAGAATTAATTAGGAACTGTATGAACCTACCAATAGTTGGAAAAGTTCTGCTAGTCATTTTATAAATGTTGAAAACTCGTACCTTTCTCTAAAATCAGTTGCGCGAATTATAATTAATTTCGATGAGGATAGCGATAGCGACACTGGACTAAATATGGAATAGAATTGTAACATTTAAATAAATTACTTGTAGAAGCTATCCCCAATTTTCACATAAGTAATTAATAGAGAACTTATTATTTCTTAAGCTGTCTACATACTACATAATAGAACTTTTAAGACAACTAAACCATTTCAAACTTGTCATTTTGTTTGCAAAGTACAAGAAACTTTGTCTGCTAATAATTGTTATGTTCTTTCGGAATACTGTTTTGTGAAGCTTAAGAAACTAGAAAAATGAAATACCAAAAACAGCCTTTAAACGAGAAGATTATATATAACCTTTTAATTATTGCATTACGTTTATTTATTGTACCGGGTGGTCCAATAAGGCAATCTCTCAACTATATATCACAAATTGTTAATGTTATGATTTCAAAAGAAAATATTCCTTAGTAATAGTGGCCAAAAAAAATCGCTGAAAATAACTTTTAGGTTTCTAGCTTTACCGCTAGTTTACTTAGTTTACTTATGAAGAAAATTTTAAAAATCAGTTTTTTGTGTGGAATATGCCCAATTATACCAAGTTCAAAATAAGTATACTACAAAGACACCTAAATTCCTCACAAGGTTGTTCAATTACTTTTTTGTATTTTTTTAAATAAAGGGTGGGGGAGAGTGGGAAAGTATATGTGTATAAATACCTTTAATTTTGGTTTGGATCTCCCGATTTTAAGGAAATTAGTGTTATTAGAAAGAGTGTGGATGAATTAATTACATCTTCGAGTACTATAAAACAATTGCATTTAGTTTGTCAATTGTCATACTGCATGTTGCTAGCTTTTGTCGAACTCGAGATATAAATAAAAACGCATAGACATAAGTAAGCAAAGCATTGACTTACCCTGTATTATAAATTAAATTAGAAATAAAGTGAGTTCTTTCAAATTTTTTAAGGCAGAAGAATCTTAGTGTTGATACCCAATTTGACGGGGAGTTCATATTGTTTGTTTATTGACAGCAGTCAAAACATTGTTAAGAAGTATTATATTGTAATTCGAATTAAAGATTTCACTTTTTTCAAAAAATCTTAATATTGGTAATATTAGTAATTTATTATCAGTACTAATTATACGTGATGAATACATCAAATGCAAAATTGTATGATATCATTGGAGTTTATTCCGAATGTCACCATAATGCTGCTACTGCCTCACGTATATATTTTATAAGATATCCTGACAGGAGACATTATGGCAAAGAAGTATTTAAAAGAAATACAAGAAGATTAGGATAAATCGGTAATTTTCATCTTCCTTGTTTTAAACGACGTAGTAGAGGTATGACCGAAGTCTTAATGTTTAGTATGGTATAGTTTGGAAAGATTGGAGGCAAAACATATTTGGATTTTCAGGAAAATCAGATGGCTGTTCTATTGAAAGATATGATATTACCACATGCGTTCTGCGCACTTTTCCAGACTAGAGTATTTGAATGTAGGTTATCCAAATAAATGGATTGGGAGGGGATACTGTCCAACTCTCCCACATCCTTTTTTGAAAAGGCCCCTTTCTAGTTTACTTATTTAACAGTTGGTATAATTGGGAATATTCTACAAAAAATTGGTTTTTGAACTTTTAATCACAAGTTACGCCCTCTAGCTGTTAACCTAGAAACTTGAAAGTTATTTCCAGTAATTTCTCTTGGCCACTATTACCAAGGAATATTTTTTCCCACAGTTACAACATGAACAGTTTCTG
Organism: Ophraella communa; assembly: GCA_035357415.1. Lineage (NCBI taxonomy): Eukaryota > Metazoa > Arthropoda > Insecta > Coleoptera > Chrysomelidae > Ophraella > Ophraella communa. Next base: position 19,606,573 of record CM068980.1, read on the forward strand.
ATATATAGCCGAGAGATCGGCTTATTTGACCACCCAGTACATCTATTCTGTAAAAAATATAAAAATTAATCGTGTCTTCTAGTGTGCAATAGTATTGTGCAGTTTTTTAAATAATAAGCAAGTTAGTTACGAAAGTTATTTATATAAACAGAATAATTACAATTAGTAAACATCTAATGAGTCGGGTATTTGCTGCTTGTTAGCGAATTTTCTAGGATATTTTAATAATCACGAATTCTGGAGAGTTAATTAAATGGTGGGTTTGTAATAAATTTCTCTCTTGCAGTATTGAGTGATCAAACCCTAGAGGTCGAAATAAACTTCACCTCCCTTAGGAATTTCTTGTGGAGTTACGGAGTAGCCATTCCAACCCTTCATATATTTTTATCTCGCTTTGCCCGTCGTGACATTTTAGAAACGTTCATACTAATGAACATTTCTCCCTTTAATGCTAAATTTTTCAGGCCGAAATTACTTATAAACTGTTTGGGAAATTAGTTCTCCTAATTGAGACAAGGTATTGCTCTTATATATCTATTTGTCAGTTCAAAATGAGATATTAATTTTATTATTTTGTATGAATTATTTACAGTTCGCAGTTTTTAGGATGTTAAAAAATATAACATACATACATGAATACAAATAAATTTTATTTTTTTATTGGTATAAAAATATGCAAAATACTGGAAATAAGGTGAGTCTTTTGATACATGAAAACATCTATAAAATAGGAATTTGCTTTGATACTTTATATACACAACATATATTTTATTGGCTTTTTAGCTAATATCGTAAACAACTAAAAAGTTTTAAAATTATAAAATTTCAGTAAAGAAAGTAAAATATTTTTACTCTTTCTCGTGGAGAAATGAAATGTCCAGTATGTCCTACCGAGAACAATAAATTTCAGAGTAATTAGTCCTTAGAAAGGGTATTATTTATGTTATTTCTTAAATTATTAAACACATTGGATTAAATTTAGCTAGTTCGTACCTGGTTTTCACCAGCAAACATTTTAATCAAGTTTAAAAGTCTTTTTTTGTTTTCTTTTAATTCGAATAACTGAATTCTATCAGAATTTCTTCTATTTTACTTTATTTTTAGCAAACCATAGTAAAATTTTTCTAAAGAATATATTTTTCAAGGAAAACAAATTAACCAATATATATTTTTTAAGAAAGTCCAAAAAAATATATATATTTATATAATAACAATTTTAAATTGTTAGCTATATATTCGCCAAGTTAATCTAGAGAAAATTCAAAGGGGTTTCGCATGTGCACTTTTTACTTAAATAATAAAAATAATAAAAAAGCGACATATAATGCAATTTATTAAATTTGAACCCTACGCCCTACTGATACTTTTATTATAAAAAATGCATTTAAAGATACATGTACTTATATTGTTACTTCTTTTTTAGTTTGTAATGCTCGGGCGCCAAATTGTGTAATGCTGCCTCGCCGCGCATTCTTTAGTTGAGGGTGGTCAAGTTCTTTTTGCCGCTTAGGTAGCTAGGATAGAACAAAGATATGGGTTGTGTAGTTAGATATTTATTGGGCTATTCTAATAAACAATAAACTATTCATGCAAAATATTTACTACCAATATCCCTCCTGCCGACGGCGAAAATGGCCTCTGACGAGATCTGTAACAAGCGGAAATCGTTTTCGACGATAAATCTTATAACAGAAGTCAACGTGGTTATGGTTAGAGGTGTTATCCCACCGAATCAATGCTCCGTAGAGACACGATATCGTAAGGGTCAATACCTTTCGTCGGTGGGATAAATCGTATGGGATCAATACTCCCGCAGACTGGGTTCGTCAAAGTCAATACTCCTCACGTAGAGAGGATAAGCCGTGAAGGACCATTACTCCTTACGACTGGGTTGTAGAGAAGGTCAGTACCCTTCACAAGGATAGAAACGGTGTCGTGGGAGATCAATACTCCCCCAAAACACCACAGGAAATTAGAATATAAATCCCCCTCTAAGACGAGTGGTGTTCTTTTACTCCCTAGGCTCAGCCCTTTGGGACTATGACTTTACTATTTATTTAGTCTACAACTCCTTTTATCATGATATCTTGCTGATGAATAATTTTCTCTCTTTAATTTCAATCATTGAACTGTGCTAGTTCATTTAACTTAAATTCTATTATTTACTTTAAACATTAATAAAATTTTATCTTAATTAGTTATTAATTTTAATTTTCTTTTCATTGTCATATCTTTATAACATCTCTCTTACCCACAAACTTAACCCGTATAATGTAAGCTGCCTGGATATACAATTGTATCATATATACAGTTCAGGTATGAACCTTATTATTATTTTAATTTCTTTTCTTATATTGTAAAACTTGCTTGTATTTTAGCCTGATGATGGCTTCTCAAAAAGCCGAAACTAGTAGCTGTTAACAACTTTACTTATTACTTACTCTTAATAAAACTTTGTGACATTGACTTGGACATTTGATTTCTAATAATTTTTTATTCATTAATCTTGCTTAAATTATTACGTTCTTGACATTTTTAAAAAATATCACACGTGTGTGATATTGCTCCTTCTTTTCTTGTTTTTCCGAACGCGTATGATACTACTAATTTTCGAAGTGTCGAAACTGTGTATTAGGTGTTGTTTTTATAGGGTGTTATGGTAAAACGTTTATATTTTGGCCATATTTTAGTCATTAAAAGCCGAAATAATGTTCTACTAAAAAACCTTTTTCTTCAGATGGTTATATGGAGAAAAATGGTCCATCGTATTGAATATTAAAGTATATAAGATAATTTTAGGGTTAGAAGCATCTACAGTTGTACAATGATGTGTTTGTAAATTGAATATTCTATAATTTTCGATGCCAGAGCTTTATGTACTGTTTTGATTTTAAGTGAAAATGTTTTCAGTAATACATAATTAATGAAAAAAAAAATGTAGATTACCATTTATTCAGATCATGGATAAGTAACTAAATATTTTTTAAGTAAATTTGCAATTATTTTCTCATTCTTCATTAACTTTGCTGCGTATGCATAAAATTTTCATACACAAATAAAGAAGGAAGTTACAGAAATCCTGTTTGAGTAGACCCTACTCAAAAAATTATCTGATCCAACCGACTAAATGTTTTTCTTTATTATCACAATGATGAATTATGGTTGAAAAAGATTTAATGTTTAGAAAGCCTTCAACTTTATAACAAAACAAAAGTTTCGGCTAGTAAAAATTATCGATAAGGTACAAAAAAGCTTAGCGGTAGATCTTACCCGCAAAGTTTTTAAAAGTTAAACCATATAAGGAAATAAATTATATTAAAATTAAACATAAAATAATCCCGGTTCTTATAAAAATAATAAAAATAGTAATAATAATAATAATTTTATTTGCATTTAAATATTACATTAAGTTTAACAAAAAATAAAATGCAAAAGGACCTGGAACGCAATTTAAAATCGTTCAAAGTCCAGGCCATGAAAAGTTATTTTATAATATCTAACATAAAAATAAAATTTTATCTAGTATTAAACAGGTAAAAGTTATATGAAAAAGTCCTTTTAAATGTTGAAGAGTACATTGGAGGAGCAATCAAACCTTTGAATCTAAGATTCAAGGCATATGTACATGTCTGTGGTCGATATTTTATTTTATGTACTAGATATGGCGGTGTTTTACTAGTCATGACTTTGCGGAAGAAAGTAGGTGTATGGAGTTTCCTTCTTTTATTTATATCCAGCCATTTGGCTTCTCTCAATTTATGAGACAGCGGAGAAAACTTCTTAATTCCATAAATAAGCCTAAGACATGATTTTTGCATCTTCTGGATTCTGCATTTGACACTTCCATCTAGACAGGGTCCATATACCATATCACCAAAATTAAAATGATTTAACACTAAGGCATCAGAGAGATGACGTTTTATCTGTCAGTAAACGACAAAGCGCATAAAGTTGGTTTAGAAACATTTAAGCTTTTTTAAGATTATTATTTGTATGTTACTTGAATCTACAATCAGTCACAAATTTCTGGCATTACCTGATACTTCAAGGTGATCGCCTGAGATATTTAATCTTATATTTTGTTTAACTGTTACGTTATCTTTGCCAAAGAAGAGTTGAGATTTATCTTTAAATTAAGTTTTTCTAAAAATGTTTTTAGCTTATTTAGGTCTTTTTGTATTTAAAAATTAGCCAGTAGCGTAAAATGAAAAATATACCTGATTATCACCTGCATATTGATGCCTTTTATAGTTACTGAGACGGTCGTTCGATGAAAAATATAAATAGAGAAGCCTTTGGAAATACCACTATTAATTTTGATACTTTCTGAAATTCCTTTACATGTTTCAACGAACTGATAACGTTCTTCCAAATAACTGGCACTTGACTCTGCTGAAAAACCTAAAAAGTTAAGGATTGCATAGAAAAGTTGGTGGTGAATAGTATCAAATGCCTTGGAGTAGTCAAGAAGGACGAGCACCGTGGTTTTGGTGATATCGCTCGGTTAAAATATGTCATCAGTTACGTTTGCTAAGGTTTTAGACCAGGCAACTATAGCCTGGTCTAAAACCTGAGTGTAGAATGTATTTGTTTAGATCTTCTTTTATTTGTTTGTCCATAATCTTCTCTAATATTTTAGATAAAGAGGGTAGAATGCTTATTGGGCGTAAATTAGAAAGTGGTTTTACCTTTGCAGTTTTCCACTCTAATGGGAAGGTGTTTGCTAAAATGTAAGAGTTGATAATCTTAAATAAGGAATAATTGTGGGGCAACACATAATCAACATTTGTAAGTTAATTTTATCGTGGCCCATTTCTTGAGATTTTATACTATAGATAAACTGCTTAACCTCATTGATACTGACAGAGTTGTGAATGAAAAAGGTTCTTTAAATCGAACTGTTTTTGTTTTTGTAATAGTTGTTTTAAGTCGATACTTTGTATTCCACATAATAATTTGGGATTAGGTATGTTTTTTTTTCTGTTCAATATTTTCAAGAAAGATTTTTTATTTTCGAGAAACATTTTTTCCCAGATAATCTTAAAATTTTTATTACAAAAAATTAGTATTTTTTTTAAACTTAGTCATACCACTCCTTAAAAATATTTAACTATTATAATAGCAAGTAGCAGTTGAGCATAACAGCTTAATAAAAATGGTTAAAGTTTAAATAACTTTCCAGCGTAGTAGCTGATTAAACTACCATAATAACACACTAATCTTTCCTTTTGCGGTTATTGAGGTCAGTACTAACACCCATAATGTTTGCATTTTCTTTTTCAGGTTTTCAACAAAGTAGTTCTAGCTTCATGAGAAATAGACACTTTTAAAATGACTGCTGGTTCATCATTAATATCAGTACTAACATATAAAAACACAATCAAGGACTGTTTAAATATGGAAATATTTACTCTTATTCTCAATACACTGGGAAAAATAAGTCAGGTACACCAAATAGGAATCATTAGTAGAATACTATCGTAGATGTACATGCTGTAAAGTTCTAAATGATAAAGGGGAATAATATATTTATTATAAACCTCAAGGTATTCATTCATTAATGTAGTAGCTTTTTATTATTTTTACCAAAAATTTCCCATAATGTTTAAACAATTCAATGAGAAATGTATGTTTTTATAATAAAATTAATGACTTTTCTTGAAATCACATTCACAAATATAAATATACTAAGTGACATAAAAATCCGAACACCCAGTTTAAATGATTTTATTTTTATAAAATTTTGTATAAGTACTCACTGAAGCATAATAAGTAAATGACAAAAATTTCAAAATGATTGCATTGTTTTAAAGCCCTTTTACTTTTAATAATGTGTGGATGCACCCGATGTGTTACGCATTCTCCAACGCGCCTAGGCATGCTTCTGATCAGGTGGTCAATGTCCTCCTGTGGTATCTCATTCCAGGCAACCACCAACTCCTCTCGAAGTTCTTCTAGAGTCTGAGGAGGACGTTGCAAATTAAGCAATCTTCTACCCATCATATCCCACACGTGCTCAATTGGGGATAAGTCGGAAAATCTTGGTGTTGAAATTATGTTATGTTATGAATTATGTTGAAAGAAGTCTATTGTGACTCTTGCGACATGTGGTCGGGCATTATCTTGTTGGAAAGTTGGATTTGCCAGGGTGTCAAGATAGGGTAAGAGATGGGGTTCTAAAACTTCTTGGATATAACGCCTGCGCGTTCATGTTACCTCTGAAGATTAAAGGTGGTCTCGAACCATAAGCTCCAGCACCCCAAACCATAACTCCAACAGTTTGATGAACATGCCTTTCAACAAAAAACTGTAGATTTCTCCTTTTACCACGTCGTCTTAGTCTTTTAACCCTCGCTCGACCATCGTGCATGCCTAAACAAAATCGAGACTCGTCACTAAAGACAATGCTGTTCCATTCCTGATTCCGGAGTGACCGTTCTCTGCACTAGGGAGGACCCAGTGTGGTCGGTATGAAAACAGGCCAAAACGTCTTATTCGTCGGTAAACACTTCGCATGCCAATAGGTCTTTTATGTCCTGCAAACCATTCATTTGCAATGGACCTGGTAGTGGAGAAACGGTCCGCTAAGGCCAATAATCTTAGGCGGCGATCTTCACGGTCTGTTGTTCTACGGGGCCGTCCAGAGCCCCTTGCTCTTTGCGTACGGCCTTCTCGAAGCCGTGGCTGACAAAACCTAACCACGGTGTCTACACTTCTTTGCACTCTGGCTGCAATTTCCCGAAATGAAAATCCAGCTTCCCGAAGTCTCACTATACGATCCCTATCAAACTCACTAAGTTGACGAAATCGTACAGGTCTTCGTACCCTAGGCATCGTAACCAATCGTAAAGAATGTCAAGAACCAAAATCCGCCAAATATGGATCTTTACTACGGCTACAATATTCATTTTTGGATTGTTAGTGGATTTCAAATAAAGCAAAATAAAAACCGGAATCTTTAACTGATAAGGCTAAACATTTTATAAATTGTTTATTTCGGTAAAATTAATAAATTTACCAAATTTTATTAAAATAAAATCATTTAAATTGGGTATTCGGATTTTTATGTCACTTAGTATAGATTGAAAACCAAACTTACGATCATTTAAAAATTTTAATATCAAATTTTAGGAATGTTTTATAAATTGTAAGGAATTAAAAAGATTTCTTTATTGTTGTGCTTACTTCAGCAAATTATACAAATGGCCTAAACCGAAGAGGCGATTTCCTTCAGTAAATTGCTACAATTCTACATAATTGGTTAACTAACTCATAGTTAGTCTTTTTAACTAAATGTAACTTTTCCTTTAGTCTGTATTTATATTACTGTACGCATAACTCACGTCATTTAATCAACTCTGACCTTTCTAAATTGTTTTGCTCAGGAGTGGAAAGCGACACAGCCTCTTTGCCGGGTGACGAAAAATTGGCGCGGTTGATGGAGACGACTCGAAGTTTTAGTCCACTCTACAAGCACTAGCGGCTCTCCATGTTGTTATTAATGTATAATAGATTTTTCCTTGGGATGATTTATATTGTACTGATTGTTGCCTAGGAAGCGAGGATTAGGAATGATTTAATGAATCAGGGAATGGAAGCAGGTTTACGGGTTATTATTTTTTCTTGAATTTATTTTAAAACTTGACCTAGTAAATTTATTGTAAACAGATTTGAATTTTTATTAAAAAATACTCACATTGCCAAAATTCTTGGATTCTCTTATGTTTGTCAAAATTAGACACTATTAAGTCAAGAAGTGTATTACAAAATACATTTAATTTGTTTATGGCTAAATACACACGTTGGCTAAATTAAACTTTAATTGAACAAGACAAACTACAAATGAAAAATACTGTTTAATAGAATGATTACCAGAATTTGAAATATAGAAAAAAAACCACACCTAAGAGGGAAATCAAAAATGCATTAATATCCAATGTGTCCTTCACTGTTTTGTAGTAAGGTGTTAATTCGCATATGCATGTAAACAATAAGAGCGTTAATGGTAACCATTAGAATGTTGTTCCATTTTTCTTGAGCCGCAAGTGTGAGTTCCTAGAGGGTGCTAGAAAGATTAACTCTCTTAATGGGCTTTATGTCTGGAGAATTTGCTGGCCATAGTAATGTTTGAATATTCCCAATCTCTATTGCATTTTGGACTTTTGTCGTGCGATGAGGCATTATCATCAATAAAAACGAAAATATCTTCAATTTCATTTCGGAGAGGATAAATAATGGGTGCAATAATGTTTTCCCTGTCATGGTGCCTGGAATAAGAATAAGCTGTATACAATAACCATTTATTATGCCTCCTCAAAACATTACTGATCATCTTTAGTATGGAACGACTTCTCTTGCAAAAGTTGGCATTTCTTGTCTTCCAAACTTTTTGTCGCCGATTATCACCGACTAAACCAAATGTGGTTTCGTCCGAAAAAGGACATTTCACCATTAAGCTAAAATCCAGTCTTTGTGTTCCTGTGCCCACTGTAGAAGAGCAGCTATGTGTCAGAAGTAATGGTCTCCTTGATCGCAAATTGGATCTGGTAAGTGTCTATAGTATTGTGGTAGTAATCAACCATACGTTATTTTTAAAGTTCGAACAGCTGAAACTGTTATGGTTCGATTCCGACATATATAACCTGCTAGATACCGATCTTCTATTGCATTCATTACCCTAGGATGTACAGTTCCATGTCTCCAGTCAACGCTGTTAGTTTCCTGGTGCAAACGCACTATTCGGATAACTGATACGCGATGAATCCCCAGTCTATCCGCGATTTGATGATTCGGCAGGCCCTCATCATTAACAACCACTTTTCTTACTCTATTAGATATTGAAATTCTATTTTCAGACATAATTATTACAAAGAACAACTCAACAATAACTTAAGCAGTTTAAATAGATATGAACCACTTTTTAAAAATGTATGTTTTTTTAAACTTTTTTAAATGCCCAACACTGGTTATAGAAATAATGATTAAATTCACAAAATAACAAGGCATGATAAATACTTTGTTTTTGGCCATGTGAGTGTGTAACAATAAATTTATATTACATTAAATAATGGTTAGACAGATGTTAAGTTGTAAAGAAATTTTAAAAATAAAAGTATACTACTTAATTTTCTTAAAAAGAATATAAGATACTAATGAATCTAACTGGTATACTGTAAAATTTATTTACTATAAGGGAAAAATGAAGATTCATTGTAGTAAAATGGATTGAGAATCTTTTAAGGCATTACATCTAAATACCTAAAAAAAGTATTGTTTAAAATATTATTTAAAAGGCATCTCTGTAAAAACATAAAAAAATATAAGTAACAGGTTAAAAGCAACAAAAAAATACAAAACCAAAAAATACCTATGCAGTAAAATACGCCATTACAAAAATCAACGCTTAAAACAGGACACAAAATGTTAATCGAGACTGGAAGTGTGCTGCTTTTTAATCGCTTTTAAACGGAGGCTTTCAGGCAGTAAATTAAAAGTAAAATAAAATACATGTAAAGTTAACAGAATATGAAACACGCTAAAAGAAGTACAAACAAATTGAACAAGCTAAGAATATAATAAAAATTGGTTATTTGTCATTTAAAATTAATTAATTAATTTAAACTTTAAAATTAAATTTAAGTAAATAAGGTATAGTGAAATTATATTTAGTAAAATGATAAATAAATACTACAACTACCAGGTTATATTTTTCATGGACACGGCAAAAGCTTTTTATGTTCAAGTGAAACTAAACTGAACAAAAATAAATTACGTAATTTAGTTTCTCTTCAATAGGTACCTATTGTTTTGATTTCGCATACATTTTTCAGAGTTGCATTGATTGACTTGACTTTTTCGGTTGTAAATTCAGAAACACTTCGAAAAGCAATTTTAGAGAAACTTTCGGGAAAACTTGTGTACCTAAAATAACAAACATCTAGAACTTTCCAACATTACACCAGTAAATTTAATTTAAAGTTGTACATTGGTTGATAGATTAGATACTTTAAAGTTTTTGTCAAAAATGTTTTAATTTTTTCATTTAAACTGTCATACAAAACAGTGCAACTAAGTTGGTAATTGACTTTTTTTACTCTAATTTTATAAAACATCATTTAATTAAATTAAATGGGTAAAAACAAGTTATTTTGTAGTGAAGTGATTCTTGATTTGACTACTATCTAAGTATTTTTAGTTTTTCAGGTGGTAACTACAAATACTTACATTTTAATTTAATTGTTGGTAATGCACTTTTATTTTAGAAAGAACTGTGTTAATAATATAGTACCTAATAAAACAAATTCAATGTAATGGTTTATTTAATCTGAGCTAAAACGTTTGAAAATAAGTTTAATAAAAAGAAATATTGCAACATGCTTGTGTAATAATGGCTATCATTACATAATCCACTATATTTAAGCAAGCAGTTAGAAATAAGAGACACATTTTTTGTTAATAAATTATAGAAATACTTAAGTTATAAAAGATTCTGTACTTTTTAATTTTTTAAATTTTAGAGTTAATTTGAAATTATTCATAATTTTCTATCCACACTAGGAATATCTACAGGAATATTTTAGTAACAGTCTTTTCACACTGCAGTTCCGTTTTGCTGGACCAGCTTTTTACTGTATCCTGCAAAACAGCGTTCACATGGCAGTTCAGTTTTGAGGGTTCAGTAAAGAGCTGGTTCAGCAAACTTGCACTGTTGTATGAACACAGTTTCCTGTTTTTAGACCATTCCTACCACGGTTATCAGGTGAAATGGACGTAAATACTTTGCTAATATTCTATTGGTATTATCGGCGTTGTCGGCAGCGAAATGGATGATTCTGGGTTATTTATCCAAAAAAACGCAGGAAGCCGTATGTACACTGAGGGCTTTTTACGGAACTACGGATACAGTTTCTTGTGACAAAACACAATGACATAATTCGACCAGATCGGTTTTGTGCAGGATGCAGCATGCTGGATGCTCGTGTGAATGCTAGTATATAAACACATCGCCATCGAATGGGATCCTGTAGAAAACAAAATCCTACAAAAAACTGGACTGCCTTGTGAAAAGGCTGTAATTTAGTCAGTATGAACCGCAAGTTCATATAAACAAACATATCGAAAACAAAAAACTTTTGTATCTCATCTAATAATTAATGTAAATCATTTATTGGTTTATAACCTTTATCACAAGTGGTGTGTGCAGAAAAAAATGATAAAAAAAATTAAAATCCCAATTTTTAAAAATTCTTGCTTTATTATGCTTTAGGTACTTTAAATTGAATTAATTTTTTTTGTTTTAAAGGTAATATTTCTTCATTATATTTACTAATTAAAAGATGGAAATTTTTATCTATGTTGTATTTTTGAACTATTGTTTAAGGATTTGGAATGATAGAAAATATGAAATTTTAAGATCGTCCTTCCTCATTGGCATTTTTCCTTGTTTTTTTTTATTGCAATTGTCGGACTTCTTTACATTATTCTTTGATGTTCTAATTTTAAACATAATAAAATCAGTCCATCGAATCTGTAGGTAGCCATTATACCTTTAATTACAACTGACCAACTACTATAACAGCAGTGACTTGTCATAATGCTATTTTTTTGTTTAGGTAAATCCGCTTTAAACTTGATAATCGATAGTTAAATGTTTGTTAAAACAATTTAGAGCATTGATAATATTGTTTATAATTATCTATTTATTTACAAAATTCATAATAATGGAAACAAATCTAATTTTCAATTTGGTTAAATAAAATTAATATTATATAATTAATGAAATAAATAAAAAAAGTAAATTCAATGATTGTATAAAATTATAACACATAATTTCAGACGCAAATTTTGTTTGAACAGTATTACATAAAACATTTATCGTACGTATTAATATTATTTAATGTTGTAGTAATTATGTATTATGAATATGTGTGTTAATTTAATATTTCTTAATTTAGGAAAATTCATTGCTGCCTAGTCTGGAACCTACTAGAAAAAACTCAATTTACTAAGCAAGTTGAATGATGAGATACCACAATGGCCCACATTTGCAGTCAAATATGGTAGCTTCTTATGGAGTATATGACACTAACTACCGTGACGCCGATTACCGCGATACTGACTACCGTGACTCAAATTACCGCGAAAGTGCTTATCGTTATGAAAGGGATGAAACTTATGCCCCTGCGGTTCGTTCAAATGCTTACCACGGGGTAGTAGTTAACGCTTCAGGTGACAGCAGTGTTATTCGATCCCCGCAAGTTCAGCAAAACTCTCCTATTCATGCTGAGCAGGACTCTGGAATAGGATGGTGTATAAGTTCACCTTCTAATACACCTGCGAATACTGCGAGAAATTCATTTTTTGTCACTTGGTGTAGACCTACTATTCTACTACTTTTTCTAGTGCTTTTAGTGATAATTTTTGTATTGGTCTCCGGAATTCTGCTCTACCATAACTGTATGTTTTTCACACATGTCGCATGCAGTAGCTGTTTTTTTTTGCTTATTTGCTTTGTTGTAAATATGTTATTAGTCTAAGATCGATATACATATCTATATGTATATTTACAGGATGTTTCACGGCAATTATGCATTAGAAAATGTTTCTATAAAGGTTGGTTAATGGAGATCACAATTGGGGATTGGAAAAAATATCAGTATTTTTAATATTTACAAACAAAATGTCCTGAACAACTTTGCAGATACTTTCCTAACTTTTTTTAAAGCCATATAACGTACGAGGGTTGCTTTTATATTTCGGGAGAACAAAAACAAATATTAATCTTCGAAAATCACTTAATTGTTTTTCAAAATACTCCCCATGAAGATCATACACTTTTGCATACGTTTGAACCAATTGTCGAAGCACTTTTGCCACTCTGATTGAGGTATCTCCAAAACATGCATTCTGAATGCAACAACCGTGTCTTCAGGTGTCGAAAAACGTTGACCTCTCAGTTTATTTTTTACGTGCGGGAATAAAAAGAAGTTATTCGCTGCAAAGTCAGGACTATACTGCGGATGACTCATCAAATCGATGTTTTGGGTGCTCAAAAATGCAGTTGTTTGAGCCGATGTGTGGGAGCTCGCATTGTCGTGGTGAAGAGTGTTCCGTATTCGGCGGTTGGTTTTCTTGATTTCTTGGAAGACAACTGGCAAACAAATGGTTGTTTACCACTCAGAATTGACTGTTCTGCGTTGTTCTAGTGGTGCGGTTGCGACATGTCCAGTTTTTTCGAAGAAACAGGCGATCATCTGCTTGGAAGTACTTCGTGCTCGAACAACTTTTGTTGGATTGGGCTCATCTTGAAACACCCATACAGTCGACTGCTGTTTACTTTCGGGCTCATACGCGTAAGTCCACGATTCATTACCTTTCACGGTGTCAGAGACGTGTTTCGAAGCACCGCAATCCTATTTTTTGAGCATTTCCTTCGACCAATCGACACGAGCCTTTTTTTGAGCGATTGACAAATTGCGTGGGATCCAACGCGAACATATTTTTTTGACCGTCAAATATTTATGCAATGTTGAATGTATGCTGGTCCTACTAATGCCTAAGGTTGTCTCAATCTCAAGATAGGTCACATAACGATTTTGCAATATCAGTTCGCGCACAGCATCAATGGTTTTCAGAATAACAACTCATGTTGGACAACCTGCACGAAATTCGTCTTGGAGTGAACTATGGCCACGATTGAATTCACCATACAATCGATGAACACTGGTCCTTGATGGAGCTTCGTCGGCAACAATTCAATTAAATTCATCCATGCACTGTTGCTTAGTTAATCCACGTCGAAAGTTGTAAAAAATAATCGGACGAAAATTTTCACGATTTAGTTCCATTTCTAGGCCGAGATGAATCTTTTAATTTACTGTAAACAACAGTCAAAACGTTCTGAGTACGAATAACCTCAAAAATGTTCAACTTTACGATAGAGCTGTCAGTTGCCAGATTGTAACACCAGGGTTGCCAAATCCCGAAATATAAAAGGCACCCTCGTATAAGTTTTTAAGTATTTTCTTCTTAGTGTCAGGGGTAGATAGTAGCCGATCTGGTTATCTTGTAGTAAATAAAGCACATGTTCTACCACATTCACCATGTATTATAAGTAAATATTATTGTGTAAAAATGCCAATAACCTCCTATAATATTAATATCTGATTGTGAAATGTTTATGCACATTATACTAAAATCAAACCATCAATATTTTACCATAAATATTAAGTCAAAATTATCTCCAAAAATATGAACTTCATGTATAGGTAACCCTAACTTTATTTGTTTTATTATAGATATTGAATACCTACAGGGTGTTTCATTTAGAATAATTAACTGACATTGGTTTTGAAAATTACAGAAATGGCGTATCATTAGAGAAAAGCCTGTATTCAAAAATTCGATTTCGATGTAAATTTCTGGGAGAACTGTACCTACTTTTTATGAGTAAATGTGTTAAGACATTATGTTTGTGAATCAAAGAGATATCATTGGAATGATGGTTTATATTTGTCAAATAATGTACATTGACACATCTGGTAATAATACAATAATACGGGAGTATAGTAATTAAAAACTTTTATATCTACAAAATATTTCTACCTAAATTTTTAACTTTTAATGGAAATTATCTTGGAAATATCATGCTTCTGAACTATTCAAATATCTGTTTTGGGGGACGAAGCAAAATAAAAGGAGCAGTTTATCGTTAGTACATAAAATGTTGGGGTCCAAATAGTAGCTTTGGCAAACGAAATGGCGCAGTTTAGCTAGAAACCATAAAGGCCATCTGACAGTTAATAAAAGAAAATAAATATATTATAGATAAAAGAATTTAGACTATCCAAGGTATCCCAGGAAATATTTGTCTGTAAGAATTGGATTTTAAAAGGCTGATCCGTTAGATTTCATATTTGCTCATCTGACGTCTTTTTTCTGACATTGTAACTAATAATTAATTTATGGTTTTGAACCTAAAATTAAACATTGTGTGGGTATTTCAATATGAAGCAAAACTAACAACAGTAACTAATTCCAAAAGTGTTTTCAAAGAAACAGTATTTAGTTTTGTTGATAAATTTGGATGTATCGTTACTATTACTGCTGCTGAATTAACGATCCGTTAATAAACAGTGTTATATGATACGGGTTGTATATAAAATTGCGAATTGCGAAACCAAAACAGTCGCACCCTATTTCACCATGACAATGCCAGTTTGCGTAATGCTCTTCTTACAACTGAAGTTCATAATATCGATATTCTTTATTATCTACATTATACTCCTTATCTGAAAACTTAGGACTTTTAATTTTTTTTATGAATCAAATAGCTGTTTGTAAAACCATTCACCTCGTCAGAAGAATTATACAAAGTTGCAATTTCAAATTAATATTACCAAAAAAATAGTAGATATATCTTTACTTGAATAAATATTTTAGAATATTTTATTTACAATATAAATTTTAGAAACACCAAAGATATATTTTTAAAGTAAATTTAAATGATTAATAGGTAATACAGTAAACAATAGTTTGAATTCTGTAAGTTCCGGAAGTATGGATTTAAAAAAGTATTTAATGGTTCTGATATTCTTCCTCAAGAGACGTCTACAGTAGGGTATGAGAAAAAGTTAAAAAATATATTATTGGGGTAGCAGAGGTAAAAAGCAATCGGTATGTGTTAGTTTTAGTTCATAAAATAATAAAATAATTCTTAAAATTTATTTCTAAATTTTCAGACTTTTGATCTGTTCTTTACTACTATGAAACAATAGCCGCCATGTTATTACGTCATTCGGCTGTGTAAACTAAAGTGACAGTCACAGAATACTTTCAGGTATATAGGAAGTGACAGTTGTAAACTTATTTTACTGGCTTTTTATAACCTCCAACTATGATCTTTATTCAGAAAGTGTATACTTTTTTATGATAGTTATGGTAAACGATATTTTAGATGAGTAGTGCATATAGATATTTATGATGTGTTCAGCAATATAGCGCCTACAATAAAAGGGGAGTGATGGTAATAAACCACTTTTATTGCGATCGTCTGTCACGGTTTATTGCTTATGGTCAAAATTTGCACAGAGGATCGGTTCTTGTATTTGTGTAATTTGGGTTGAGTATAATCATATATTTGTGTTCCCGAAGTGAGAGTTAGTCTATGCTGTTTAATAATTTTTGTAAAAAATGTTTCGTCCTTGGGAAACTGCATCAGCGGCGCCCTGTGTTACTGTTCCTGTTCGACAACGAGTTTTATCCCTTGATGCCAAAGAAATCGACATGTTCATCAGAAGCTGGTCCAAAGGGGTTGGGCTTTTACTCCTGCTGTAAGAGAAACAAGCGATTTGACAGGAATACCGGAATCATCAGTGAAAGTTCACATTTCGAGGCCAATTCATCCGAGACGAAAACGAAACGATAGTGGTATTTCCAGAACCACTGATGACGGTGATAAAGATTTAATAAGAATAACTATCAACTCTATGTACGAAGAAAACTCGGTGCCTACTATCAGATCATTGCAAACAAGAATAAAAAGGTCCACTGAGATAAGGATATCAATTGGAAATCTATGGACACTTTTATACAAACTAGGTTTCAAATATTACAAAATTGACAAAAGGCAAGTTATTATGGAATCCCATCGGATTAGGCAATGGCGTTTTGAATATTTGACTACCATAAGTGATTACAGGTCTTTACAAAGACCAATAATCTATTTGAAAGAGACCTGGTATGATTCTCACTATACGCCGGCAAAAGGATGGACCGATGGAACAGTGCGATGCTAATGAACAAAGGAAAACGGATCACGATTATTCATGTTGGATCAGAAGATGGTTGAATTCCAAACAGTTTGGGACTTTCGCGAAGAACATTCAAGATTCGTCGTTGGATTACCACCAAGATACTACAGCCGAATTGTTCAAAGATTGGTTTGAAAACACTTTACTGCCAAATATTCCCCCGCATAGTGTCAAATTATGGCCATAGGCGCCAATTAGAGAAGGTTCCAGGCTTTTCTAATACAAAAGCGGAAATGCAGGAATTGATGCTCCAATACAACATGTACTTTGAAGAAGGATATAAAAAAACACAGCTCTTAGAGGTTCTAAGGACATTTAACATACAAAAGGCATATGTATGTGACACAATTGCATTAGTCCTTCTGTAACTGCATTAATCCGGCAAAATATAGATGACCCAGACGCTGATTGTTGGAAAAGAACAATAATCCATGTTATAAAAATGGAGGATTCATACAGGGCATTTTATACTAACATAGAACCCCTTATAATTAATGTAGACGACGATAGTGATAGTGAAACTGAATTGATATATTAACATATTTATTTTTTTATTTAATTTTATTCTGAATATCCTTTAATATGCGTTTCTATTAAAAAATTATTTTTGCAAATTTAATCCTGAGCCAAACTTGCCAATACCTGAGATAAAAGTACCTAATAAGTTTATTATCACCACCAGTCCCCTTTTATTGTAGGCACTATATTGTTGAACATACTTTACATCAAAATGATCTTTATAAAAGTACAAACGGGTTTTATTGTATAAAAGTTCGAGATCTCTTTTTGCAGCTTTGAACCAAGTATTTCTCAAATTTAAATCACTTGCACTTGAATGCAATTTGTACGGTGTTATTATACTAGTGTTCTTCACTAATAGCTCATTTTTGTGATAAAAACATTTATGATTAACCTACAGAATATCATCGTATATGTTTACGCAGCGAACTGTCTCACGATCACAGAGTACATAATTTTAGTCAAATTACGCGCGAAATTCGAAAATGTAAATTTTAAATGCATTTTTAGGGTACTTGGCGACTGAATAAATTTTTTTTTGATTTTTTTAGTAGTTTGTTAGCATTTTAGGATCTAATTGAGACACTATTCAAAAATGAGTACAAAACCCTATTAGTAGGTATATTAATGTATTTAGTTAATCAGAATGTATTGGAATGGAAATAAATGAAGTAGAAAGAATAGCGACAATGCTTTGATGACATATTTCTATGCAAAGATGAGTGACGCGACCAAAATGAGAAAACTTTGAAAATTGGTGGATGAAAGAGAGTATGGATTACATCTATCGTTGTGTAAGCTAAAAGATCTGTGATGTGAACTAAAAACTCCAGTGGCGGATCTTTTACACATATTTTTAACAATTACTGCAGCAGTTTTTAAATCAACATAGTATTTGACAAATTTTATTACCATAAATTATTTAAAGTTAGTCAGAAATAGTTAGCAACGCAGCAGGTGAACACTCTAAAAAAATCAAAAGATAAAAATAAGAAAATATATTTATCTACCTATACTTATAATAAGTTTTGTTACGCTATTCATGTCAAGAACGGCTGAACCAAATTGGCTGAAAATTGGTAGGAAAGTAGCTTAGAACAAGATGGCGAATAAGGCATTTTCGTCCCTCGAGCTTTGTTTAATAACATAAACGTATCTGACATGGAATAACAAAATTTCAATGACAGCTAATCGTATTTGACATGGAACAACAAAATATAAATAACAGCTAAACGTATCTGAAATGTACTAACAAAATGCAAATGACAGCTAAACGTACCTGATATGGAATGACAAAACGCAAATCTGATAATGTTCGACGTACAAAAAGAGATTATTTAAGTATTGATTTTAATTTCGATACGATTGCAACATTGACTACAACCTGCGTGCTTGTGTTCTGTTTGGGCCAATAGACGTTGTTTGCTAGTATTGTGGCGCATTAAAATATTCTAGAGAAACGCCAGGATTGTGCTGCCTTTTGGGCTAAATAAAACTGCCAATTTTGATTCCACCACCTAAGACATTGCATTCATTACTTCATCGCAAAATACCAGAAATACGACATAAAGAATAAAGATGATTTATATGGTCTTGTGTTTGATAACAAGATGAAAAATATAGTATATCCTGCCAATTCTCATGTATTTTACTAATGTTTTTTAATAAAAAATAGAACTGTATAATTTTGTACTTATTTTAACATTCTAAATCACCCATTCATTAACTGTTAGGCGGAAAAAAGTATGCCGGGTCCGCTAGTTATAAATAAAGAATACAAATAATTAAATTAAAATACGAAGAGAAAATTGATGACACGAAGAATAATTTTAAAAATATTTTCGAAAAATTGAGTGTATCTTTATTTTTGAACAGTTGTCAAAAACAACAAACTATAATATTTTGTAGACTAAATGGTATGTTCTAAAGCAATGTAATTTAGATGTATTAAATTTTTATTTTGTTTGCTTAAATGTGCACAAAAACGTTTATTTATTTTTTGTGAGTTAAAAATACTTAAACATTGTTTTTTTCAGATTTAGTGCACAAACCTCGACAAACTGCATCTATTGAAGGTAAGCCCCAGTTTAATTAAACTAACTTTTTAATTTTACCAACAAATAATAAATGCTTAACTGATATAAATGATATTTATTTATAGTTTAAAATAGAACGTGCAACATGTGTAGTAGATATTTAAAAAGGCAAAATTAGAGTCATTTCATTGTATGCAGTAGTGTACAAAATAATAAAAAATATGTTCCAATAATCTCTTTAAAAGTATCATTGTACATGCTCCAGTAACATATTTGAATTTGGACATTAGATATAATTATTATGGACGTTATATGAAACTCATTTAACCGTAGAATATGAAAATTTGATTTTCATTTTAATATTAATTACAATCACCAGATGTAAAGTGAGTGAATTTTAATATGTCACAATATACTCATTAAACCCTAATACCCTTCAATTTTGCTTGTCACAGAGAAACGTGAAATGTATTTAACAATTATTTTATGAAAAATATAGTTAAAAATTAATAGTGTAGGATTATTTGTTTTTTAAACTAACCTAACCTAAACTAACCTAACCTAACCAAAGAATAGGTTAGGTTGGTAATAATAGAAAAAACATATATTAATGGTTAACAACTACAAAATTTATATCGTCTACTTTTGTGAAGAGGGCTTTAAATCAATAAAAAAATAAATAATGTTTCTTTAACAACCACAATTAATAGGTAAGTCTATTTTACTTTTAATTGCTGAACAAAAGCCAAACAAACCATAGGTGCTGTAATAGCAATACATTCAGAATCGAAAATATCTTTATGGATACTATTCTATATAACTCAATAATACTAAGTAGTTTGACCAGCTCTATTCCATTTTAGTTACATCAATATTATTAGAAAAATTAAAATTGGGTCCTTTAAAATGATCTTGCCAACCAAACACTTCTGACTATATTATTCATCTCGAAACTGAGGCTACTAAACTTATGTACATAGTACCTACTTGAATACTGCCTTAACTAGTTCCTTAAAATGATATGATTAGAAATAGAGAGATTACCGATAATGTTTTTGATTGTTTTGCAAATTTCCAATAATTATTACTACGAAATATTGTTTTTCAAAATATTCCCCATGAAGATCTATACACTTTGACATACGTTTAAACCAATTGTCAAAGCACGTTTGCCACTATGATTGAGGTTTCTCCAAAACATGCAATCTGATTGCAGCAACCGCTTCTTCAGGTGTCCAAAAACGTTGACCTTTCAGTTTGTTTTTTACGTACGGGAATAAAAAGCAGTCATTTGGTCGATGTTTTGGGTGCTCAAAAATGCAGTTGTTTGAGCCGATGTGCGGGAGCTCGCATTGTCGTGGTAAAAAGTGATCCGTCTTTGGCGGTTGGTTTTCCTGTATTCTTGGAAGACAACTGGCAAACAAATGGTTCTATAGCACTCAGAATTGACTGTTCTGCGTTGTTCTAGTAATACGGTTGCGACATGTCCAGTTTTTCCGAAAAAACGGGCGACCATTGGCTTGGAAGTGCTTCGTGCGCGAGCAACTTTTGTTGGATTGGGCTCATCTTGAAATACTCATATAGTCGCCTGCTGTTTACTTTCGGGCTCATACGCGTAAATCCACAATTCATCACCTGCCACGATGTCATATACGGTGTTTCGAAGCACCGCGATCGTATTTTTTGAGCATTGCCTTCGACCAATCGACACGAGCCTTTTTTTGAGAGTTTGAAAAATTGTGTGGGACCCAACGCGAACAAATTTTTTACCGTCAAATATTTATGCAATATTGACTGTATGCTGGTCCCACTAATGCCTAAGGTTGTCTCAATCTCACGATAGGCCACATGACACATGACGATCTTGCAATATCAGTTCGAGCACAGCATCAATGGTTTTCGAAACAACAACTGATGTTGGACGACCTGCACGAAATTCGTCTTGGAGTGAACTACGGCCACGATTGAATTCACCATACCATCGATAAACACTAGTCCTTGATGGAGCTTTATCACAAAAATTGAATTAAGTTCATCCATGCACTGTTACTGAGTTAATTACCACGATTTAATTCCATTTTTGGGCCGAGATGAATCTATTAAGTTACTGTAAACAACACAAATAGCGTTCGTATTTCAAAACGTTTTGAGTACGTATAACCTCAAAAATGTCCAACTTTACGATAGAGCTGTCAGTTGCCAGATTGCAACACCAAGGTTGCCAAATCCCGAAATATAAAAGGCAACCCCCGTATAATTGGGCAGTTTAAATTGGGTTTATATTCTCTGATCTCGGGCAATTTAACCTTTAGGGAGTTAAAGAAAAACTACGACAATACTCTTTTAACTTACAAAACTAAACTTTTTAATAACGTTTATCAAATATTAACTACCCTTCGTAAAAACTCTCAAATAAGTTATCGAGAATGTTTTGCCAAATTTGTCTCGTATATGTCAACTACTCCGACAGTGGTTAAGGAGACGATTTAAAGTCATACTCCATTTCACTTTTTATTTTATCGGTGGTTAGTCAGATTTAGCGATATATACTTTAGGACTTACGGACACTCTTGGAGCAGTTTCAGATCTACTTTCATAATACACTTATAGAAGTATTTTAACCTTATTCTTCGGGTAAATAGACATATGAAAAAGAGTGAAAACACTTTTTTTAACACATTGTCAGTTTATAAATTTTACTTACTTTTAAAAACACCTCTACAGATTTTTGGTGATTGTTTCTATTGAACTCAGAAATATAATACAAACTCAACAATAGTTTGAGTTCATTTTTCCTGGAAAGTAACAATGTTTTAAAGCATATTGGATTAGTAAAATATTTCCATTTATCTTCTTTTCCTAATTTTTATCTTTTCTCACCTTTTTCGTGACATTTTTTCCAAGATGTGGAATTCCACATACAGTAATCCAGATTATAGTTCAACATATAGTTCAACTGATAATTAATTAAAAATTCTTCAAAAAGTTGTTAAAATCTCTTTTGCTATTTTTCTTCTTTAACATAAGTAAACACAAAATTAAATTTTAATTTTTTACGTAAAAGTTTTTATTTTCCTAACGGATAATCTTTTCTCAAAATGTTTATATAATTTTTATCACCCTGTAAACAAACCTTAATTTAAAGTATTATTGAATTGATTATTCGGCTTAGATGACATAAAAGTGCGGATTTACTGGAACTGTCTGTACTATAAATTTTTTCCAAAGTGAGTCTGCACTAAGGATTACTTACAAGTGCTAACTTGTTTCATGAATATTTTCAACTTGTAAATGTACAGAAACAACAAGGTTTCATACGAATGCATTGAATGAGTTAATCTTTCTAAAATGCATCTCTCTAGTTTTTAGACTGCAATAATATTTTACAAAATTAGTGCAGTATTATTGAGAAATACATTTTTTGTTGTTAATATTTTAAAAAGTTTATTTAAATCATTGTTATAGCTAGTCCACTAATTTATCATAGTTGCTTCAATCAGTTTAATGAACGTTATAATATACTAAAGATACTATGAATTTAAGGAATACTGTAACTTAAAAAAATGATTAACAGAAAAAAAGTGTTTTTAATTAGTATCTACAATATAGCGGTTTGTATTTTAGTTTTATTTTATTAATTAATTAACTTATAAATACAGTCAACGTTGCTGGTAATTTATGGTAGAAATTAGTTATATAGTAAATATTTTAAATAAAAAATTGTATGCATAATGAAACAAAATAACTGAATTATACGAAGCTGCTGGAATATTCTTTTTTGTGATTAAAACTGTAAGTTAATTAAAATTGCATGAATCTGATCATTACTTATTCAATCTATATTAACGAACTTATTTATAATAACTAGTAAGTCCATGCATATTACCACAACTTCCTGCAGTTCTTATAATCTGAACTTCGCTCATAATTCACACAATGACTTTATTCAATTATACTCTTAAAAGTTTCTTTATTTTTTGTTGAACTGGAATTTTTTACTGATGTAACTAAGGATAACTTTTGGAGTAATCAATTTTCAAACAACAACTCCAGGCTTCCATCCTTGAAAAAGTTAGAAAGGTTTTCGTCACTCTTTCTGTGTAATTCATTCCAGTAGTTTAATGTCACTGTAGGGCGATGAAGAATTATTTTTCTTATTGTTTGAAACATCGGCCAAATTTTTATATTTTTTTCAGGGTGTATATTATAATGCTTTTAAAAAGACAATAAAAAGTCTGATAAAAGTAAAATTAATTATTTAAACGATTATTTTTTGACGTTTCTCGAAACCAATAGACATTTTCAATTTTAGTAATTCATATACGTTCTAGCAAATCAAAACATTAGTATAGTGGGAATAATCTACTTACATTATTCCAGCGAGAATAATTCAATGTACATTGTTTTTATTGAATGACAACCAAATGACAACGTATTTTCTTGATCTGACGCGTCTGTCATAAATTATCAAGAAATTCGTAAAATGAATCCCAAACGTTTCAGTGAATCATCAGTCGATGAAATAAATAATATAATCATTGAAAGTGCATGTAAGAATACCATGATAAGCAGCGCGTCGATTTGGAAACAATTCCAATTATTTGGCAACAGGTTTGAATAAAATCTGTCAAATTATTTTCTAAAAGTGATTTTGATTGTAACGTCAAAAAATAATCTATCGAATACCACACGAGAGTTCGATAAATTAGATAATAATTCTCCAGGCATTTTCTCAAACTTGTTGCCATCTGGCAATAGCCACTCGAGCCCTTCGGGCTCTCGTGTCTATTGCCTGGCAACAAGTTTTCTAAAATCTGTCGAATTATTTTCAATTTATTCTCACTCTCTTGTGATATTACTACAGAAAATAAATAAATAGTATTATAATATGTTTATGTAAACGATAATTATCCATTAATTAAAATCCAAACATTTTCATTCGTCGATGTTAAAAGAACGACATAGCAGAATGTTTTTATTTTTTTTTAATCATATTATACCAACTTATATAGATGTTCATTACATGTACATGTTTATTACGAAACAGCCGACCGGGTTGCAAAAAAGCAGCGGGTTCAAGCGAAAACGTCCAACATTTCCAGTAGCACAAAGACTTGAAAATACATTCTAAACACACAGTCATAAAAAATTAGCAAACTCATTTTAGTGGTAATCTAGAGAAATCCAACAAGTCAACAAACCTACACTGATTACTGGACTGTCAATAAAAAATAAGTCCATGAGTACCTATGTGTGGTGAAATATGAATATTTTAAAAATGTAACAATAATAATTATTGTCAATTGTTGTCAATAATTATCAATTATTAATCACCCCAATAGTATGCCAGTTCACATTCAGTATATTTCCTTAATTTTAATACAATAGATAGTAAATTTTTGTTAAGAACAAAATTTTTCATACTAGATTGGTTTTTTTGAGTGAGAAATGAGCCTTTCACACACCAGGGGACTGGGTCTTCCCCCCTATGATGACACTATATACATGCATTAGTTTTCCTAATCTTAAATCTGTTTACTGACCCAAGAAGATTTGGAATATTTGTTTCTCCTAATTGTCCACGGACCCATGGTTGTATATCTTTAAAGAGCCTCTTACTCCTTTCACCTGTTTCACTGTTCCCCAGTCTATTTGCTATTTATTATTGCTTTTTATTACCATAATTCCTAATTATTAATTTCTTTGTATTCTGGGCTATTACAAATAGGACTTTGGTTGAAGTTGTACTATACACACCTGCTTTGCAGATAGCCAATTTTTTTTTATTTTTAAAAGTAGATTTTTATATTTATCGTATTTGTCCAAATGACGGCACTATATAAAACAATTAAATTTACACCAAAGCATTATATTATTCTACTAGATTCTTTAGGTTCCCAGGCTTTTGGCATTATTCTTGGCTATTGGCAACAAGCTTTAGTCCCTTTCTGCGCAGCTCTACGTTTACAGTCCACCCCTAGGTATTTTACAAACTATTTGCTTTCAATTCTAATGGTATTAACATGAATATAGGTGCTCTTGATACTCCTACTTCCCACAAACCATTTAGGAACCATTTAGGTTTAGGTTTTTTGGTGCTAGTTTTAATTTTATTATTTTGTAACCATTCTTAGATAATCCATTATAATAATTATTCAGTTAGCAGTGTACCTCAGGTTCCTTTTGAAGAGTTTCCCAAAAGAATCGTTTATATATGTTGGTTTATATACATTGGACTTTTGTGCTAATGATTTATTTTAATTTATTGATATCGTCAGGCATTTTTCAGTTATCGGGGAATTCACCTGACATTATGAAACTAATTATTTCCGGTAAACAAATTTCAGCACATGTATCTGTTTACTACTACTTTAATGATATCAAAAGGGAGCTCTTCTGAATCCGACGCTTGCTTCACTTTTGAATTACGAAATGCAGATTCTAACAATTTTATAGCCTTTACTCCAGATAACATCGTCAACTTCAATAACTTTTGGCTTTGGGTTTTATCCTGGTTCCTATATATTGTTGTTATACTCCCTTTTTAAGTTGTTCTGGTTTTCTTTATTTGCCCTCATCATGGATCTTATAGTTTTATGATATTTTGTAATTTTTTTTTCTAACATTTCTTGAAGCCACCCATAGAGTTTCCATCTCTCTAGCCAAGTAATATTTTGCTACAGGCGACCCTGTTTTTCTTTCCAGTATTTCTAGCGATTTGCCACTAATTATTTCACCAAACTTGTATTTAAGATTTCTTTACTAGTTCTTCATTCTTGTTGATCCCATTTGCTAGTTGTCATTACTGCTTCATGGCTAATGTGTGATTAATTGCTAGGATTTTCCTGTTCAATAACCTGCCAGTTTAATATGTATATGGCTATTGTCTAGATGCTGTAGGTGGGATCAATATTTTACTTGTTACTTCTTTTTACAAAGGTTACAACGTCCTGATTATAAATAATCAGATTCTCATCTGCCAGTCATTGTTGATCCCCAAAGCAATGATTTAGATTTAACCCTCCAGTGGACGCATAATTTATTTTTACAGCATGAACGATTTGCGTCTAAAATACCCAACCAAATATACTGTAATTTATTTGATTAAAAATATTAGTTTTATTTTAACTTAATATCTAAAAAGCACCCTAATTTAAAATTCGGTGGATATTTTGTTTTTAAAAATCTATTCTTTCTGATGGTGTAAAAAAATTTTGGATACATTAGTATAGTAAATGTTCTCAGAAAATGCAAAAAAATTGAAAAAAACTATTCGAAATTTTTTTATCAATTATGTACCATTTCATCAAAAAAATGAAATTGCTGCAACCTTTTTAGGTTAAAAAGTTTATTCATTAAATTCAGATTACATTAATGTCATAGAAAATCTCATAAAATATTAATATACATGTAAAACTATTGAATTTAGATACTCCATTCATTATATGTTTCCCTTGTTATTTATAAATATACCTTATCTGAATTTCTAATCAGTTATCCATTAGTTTCTGTCCTTTTAATGGCATTTCTTTCTCGTTAGAATCGACAAACCTTTCCAACTCTAGTTGATCTATATTATTTCCATGACAATTTGTGAATACATTTGTATATTTTAAACCATGTTTTTGGATGCCATATTTTAAACTGTTAAATCCACTTTCATAGCTGCAGCAAAGAGATTTGAGCTATACTTCCGTATTTAATTCTTTTTTTTTTAATTAGGGCATAATACCACGTTGATGTTGCTTCCAGCCCTAATCTGTTACCCAACCAAATCTAAAGCTGTATGCCCTGTAACAATTTTGCTATCTGCTCCTTCTGTCGGTGGGAGGTTTGCCAAAATGAAGGATGATTTAATGTTAGCCAATTCATATTTTTGTAACCTTTATAAATAGATTTGAATTGTTATAATCCATTTTTTTATTTTTTTACTTGCATTTTTTCTTATAAAAAACATTGGCCAAGTTTGACAAATTTTTAGCGTCTAATAATGAATTTACGAAACTTCTATTTGCTTTCCCACAAATTTAAATGTTTTATCGCAACCGCAGAAACAATGCAATAATATTTTTGAAGGAAAAAAACTGGAAAAATAGATCCTTGATATTTTCATAAAAATAAATAAACCTTTTAACTGAAAAACTTTCAACAATCACATTTTTTTTCTGAAATAGTCCACAATGATTAAAAAAATGTTCGAACTCTGCAATTTTTTTACATTTTCTGAGAATATTTAAAGAATATACTGATGTATATTTTATTTACAATAATACCATAAAGTAGGAATATCAACGAACAAAATGCTCACTGACTTTTTGAATGAAGCTGATATTTTGACACTTGAATTTTCCATAGAAAATAAGGGTGTTTTTTGATATTAAATCAAAATAAAGTGTAAAAATTAGTATTTTCAATCAAATTAATTACAGTATATTTGGGACATATTAAGGTAAGTTTTCGCCAAAAAAACCAAAAATTTTGTTAATTGAATTTTTAAATAAATTTGGAGATTAAGTGAAAAAAATGTTAATATAAAATTTGTAGATCTTTGTATTAACTAATTTGCCATTTAGTTTTTTTCCATAGGACTTTGCTAGAAATCAAGTTAAACCATTTTTTACCCTTAAATACTCACCCCCTTCCACTTACCGAATTCGGATCGCCCGTAATTTATTTTTTCTTTCATTTTTATAATATTCCCCTCCTTTTCTAATGGGTTTCATCCTACTGTTATTTTTTTGGTTTCTAAAATTATCAACCCTGGAACTTTCTCAGACTAATTGTTTTTATATTCCATTTTTATAAAATATGGTTATTATCTGAAAAGATTTAAGATTTCATAACTAATAATTTATTGTGAATCCATATAGAATCTATAAAGTGTTTATTTTATGTTGTATCAATAATGAATGGATATCTATGTTACCAGATGATTTTAGGATACCTGATTGTTTGTTCGTTTAACTAAATATCCTTGTTTGTTCCTTACAGCCCATAACATATATTAAATGAATCGGTTAGTTAGTAGTTTGTAAGAGAATCTATAATGTATAACCAAACAAGTAAGTTTTGCATAAGTTACACACTTTATTCTTAGTGTTCTCATTTCTGGTGGCGCTTTGTTTTCATTGTTGGTTTTGAAACAGGAATGTTATGGCATTATTATATTAGCATTCTCAGTCATTATCAGCAATAAAATAAGTTTTGTACATTTTTTTTAAGAAATTTTTAGTCCTGTAGAATTTTTATTAATTTTGAAAAGAAAATTATGAATAAAAAATAAAAAAAATATTGAGTGTAGTAACCTTTACATTGTTAAAGTCCATCTTACTAAGAACATTAAAAATAGAACTTTTTGAACGAAACTTCCATTATTTGTATAAAAAATTGCTTTTTTAAACTCAATATTAACTATTTCGCTAAAAACTAGCACCGTTAGATTGACAGATTGAAGTTACATTTTGTTTGTTTGTAGCTAGGTACCTGATGTTGATTAAGTAGTATTAAGCCTAGACCAAGTGTGGAAGTAATGAAACATAACAATATTAAAGCCTAGATGTTAATAGCCCTAAGAGATTATCCTGGATGCATTTCCCTCTAAGAGTATAACTGCACAATGATATAGAAAAACTAGGAAAAAACTATATTATGCCGATCTTTACAATAACCTAATATATTTTTGTTACAATTTCGTTTTATGTATGTATAAAGTGGAGACTCAATCAAAGTAAACAGTTTAATAGTGCAGAACTTCCTAATATAATACCTTGCATCCTAAAATTAATTTTACTTTAGAAAAAGAAAATAATTATATTGATTTTCTAGATTTAAGAATTGAAAAATTAATAATTCACTTAAATATTCAATAAATATAAAATCAACACAAACAGATGTAACCATACCGTATAATTCTAATCATTCTATAACACATAAATTAGCAGCTTATAATTCTATGATACTAGAGCATTTTTAATTTCAATGGATAAAGCATAACTGTAAAAAAGGAATTGAGATTTTAAAACAAATAGCTACATTTAATGGCTATTCATTAAATTTGATAAATAATTTAATTAATTATAAAAAACAAAAAAATGCACTACAACTAACTTTTTTTTCAAAAAAAACTAAATAAATTAATAGTTATAAAAATATTACATATTGTGGAAATATTTTTACTACAATTTCAAAAATAATATCTTGGGCAATCATTTAAAACACATACTAATGTTGGCACAAAATTTTTAAATGTTAATAAAAACTACCTAAATTAAAAAAATCTGGTGTTTACAAAATTAATGGTCCAAAATATAATGCTGTATATATAGGTCAAACACAAAGAAATTTTTAAGTACGATTCAATGAACACTCAAAAGGATATAGATTACAACAACCAGAAAAGTCGAGCTATGCAAAACACCTCTTAAACATCCAAACTTATACACACCAATGACATTAAAATACTACACATTTGTGATAAAAAACAAAATTTAGATTTTCTTGAAGAACTTGAAATAAAGAGACATCTAGTTTATCAACAATTTAAAGTAGTTAATAAACAAATAAATCTTGGATGTTCTTCACTATTAAACTGTTTACTTTGATTGAGTCTTTAATTTATATAATATAAATAACATATAAATGTAACACAAATATATTAAGTTATTGTAAAAATCAGCATGATATAGTTTTTTACTGGTTTTTCTATATTGTTGCACAGTCATACTGATCTTAGAGGGAAATACATCCAGGATAATCCCTTAGGGTAACATGTAGGCTTTAATATTGTTATGTCTTATTACCTCCATACTTGGTCTAGCCTTAATACTACTTAATCAACATCAGGTGGCTACCTAAAAAAAATTTTTTTTGCTTGTATCCAAAATTGAACAAATTGTGTTAATATTTCTGAAGTTAATTAAACAACTCTAACCAAAATAATTTTTTGCATTTAAAAATCTTCACAATGTGTAAACTTCCATTGTAAAATAAACTTACTTACTTACTACATGTTTGATTTATTTTGTTTATTATATTACTATAAATACGATTAACTCAGGCTTTTCGCCTTTTCGAGTGGTGAAAAATAAATTTAAAAGTTTTAAGGTGCAGTAAGTTGGGTTTTGAACACAAAAATTAGATTTTGCTCTTTTCTATATGTGTGTATATTGCAATTTCAAACTTTAAATACATTTTATGTTACTCACAATTCAACACTTTTTTCATTTTAATAAACAGTATCAAAAGATTAGTTTCTGTAATCCTCCAAATTGGTCAATTAGAAACGGAAATTAAGATTATCCACATTTACAAGATTTACAAGAGAGTTAGTCTTTTACGTTGTTCATTAAAGTCCACCAAGTCCAATTAGAACCGCAGATAATTGAAATGTCTTTTGTCTGGCTAGGAACAGAATCGTATTGGAAAATTTCATCATACAAGGCACATGAATTATACTGCAACTTTATTTGGTACGAGTATAATATGATTAGTAAATATAAACATATTAAATAAGGTTATTGCTTTTATTAACAATGGGACATAACATTTTTGCATATACCCAAAATAATAAAAAATTAAATTGTTAAATGTGATTTAAATAATACAGACATATATCAAAAATATACGAAAAAATGACAAACTATAGGCTAACAGCATTTATAAATAAATTTAATTTAATACCATCAAAACAATTTGGATTTAAATAAAATAGTTCCGCCCAAGATGCTATTTTAAATTTAACAACCACAGTATAATATAATGCCCTAAATAGGAACAAAGCATGTCTTTGTATTTTTTTGGATTTGGCCAAAGCGTTTGATACTATCTGTCACAAACATCTCTTGGATACTTTAGAAAAGCTTGGTATACGTGGACATTGCTTACAAATGTTTAATAGCTACCTGTCAAGCAGACAACAAATTGTTAGGATTGCTGGGATATCAAGTACAACTAGGCTAATAACACACGGAGTACCCCAAGGATCAATCTTAGGCCCTGTCCTTTTTAATCTCTATATCAATGGTTTATTTTTGCTACAAAGCTCAGGACATATAATTGGTTTTGAAGATGACACAGCGATAGTCTATGAGGAAAATAATTGGTATGACTTAAACCTAAAGGTAGAAAAAGACGTAAAATTAGTAAAATATTGGTGTGATTATAAACTTTTATCAATAAATTTTAATAAAACATTTTATTTGTCGTCATAATTCCATTAATAATCATTTTATGTCTCTTTAAGCTTTACAAAATGGTCAAAAGTACATTACAAAACCTGTTACACATATTAAATACTTAGAAATCATCATAGACATAAACTTCAAATGGAATTACCATATTAAAAGTATGGTTAAAAAATTACAATTTATCCTTTATAAATTTAAACATTTAAAAAAACACATTCCTGCGACTTGTCTTAGAACGTGTTATTTTGCTTCAGTGGAAATCCATATTCGTTATGGTATATTGGCTTGGGGATGTGCACAAAGGACACACCTGCGAGCTTCAGAGGTAACTCAGCGGAGATTCTTAAAATTACTTCGTTCTAAAAACGCAAGGTACTCTAGCAAAACTCTATACACAGAAGCTAGAATATTGGATGTAAGACAACTTTATTACTTTTATGCATGTGTCAAGTATCATATTAATAAAGGTTGTAGCCAGATATCTCATCACTACAATACTCGTCAAGCTCATTTACATGCTAGACCTTATATGACAAAATCTACGACACAGAGATCATATTCATATTTGGCACCGAGGTTATATAATGCTATACCTAATTATATCCAAGAAATTAGTATATTAAACCTTTTTAAAAATAATATGAAAGTCTATACTTTACAAAACGAAAGAGCCTTATTTAATGACTATTTCGTAAACTAAATTTTAATTATAGCTAATCTGATAATTTAGTTTTAAATTTTTTATATATTTTTTTGGTTAGGTTAGGTTAGGTTAGCAATCTCGGTTGCTAACAGTTTCATTGATTATTTGTTTATTTATTTAGATATATATTTAAATTATTACTGTATCATTTTTATACTATACTATTGGTAAGTAAACTTTATTATTATTATTTAGCATATATGGGATTCCAAATTAAAGAAGCGTATTCTAATTTTGCCCGAATTAGACATTAATATAAAAAAAACTAGCGCCAAATCATCATTAAATTCTCTACAATTACGAATTATAAAACCATATAAGCGATAAGCCGCGTTGAAAGTAAAATAAATGTGATTATTAAAAATTAATTGATGATCACAAAATACTCCCAAGTCTTTGATAGTGTTGCTTCTCTCTAAGGCTGAATAATTTACAGAATAGGAAAATAGCAATGGAGAAGACATTCGACCATAAGTCAAGACTGCATTTAGATACATTAAGAGTTGGATAATTAGCAATGCACCAATGATAAAGTATATCTATTTGTTCCTGCAAAAAATGGCAATCATTAATCTCCGTATATAACTTCAGATCATCCGCAAACATTAAATTCTCACTTGACAACAAATAGGACAAGTCATTAATAAATAGTAAAAATAATAGAGGTCCCAGATTAGATCCTTGTGGAATGATCAATTCTATCAAAAGCCTTGGAAAGGTCAATGTAAATTACGTCAACTTGTCCCCTGCTGTCCAATTTTTCACAAATATTCTGACTAAATACTGCCCAATTGCTAACATTGGATCTGGATTTCATAAGGTCATGCTGCTGAATAGAAATAACATTCTTGGTTGCCCAACTGAATCTGTTATATAAAATGGTTCCCAACAACTTGGGAAAATTATTTAATATCGAGATAGGTCTGTAGTTTTTTATATCAGAGTTATTGTCAGCTTTATGAATGGGACATACTTTAGCAATCTTCCAACAATCAGGAAATACAGACGTGTGTAAGATTAAGTATCGATAAAGGATAGGCCAACACATTCAGACAATCCTTTACCAGAAATGATGGTATTTCGTCTGGTCCTGATATAAATTTATTTTTCATTTTTTTACTGGCTTCCAAGATTTCATTTTCAGTTATGGGATTAGAATTTATATTTAAATTTAAGCTGTTGCCATTTTCGAATTTAATTTGAGTATTTCAAATTTCCGACTCCGAATAAACACTCTCAATGAGCTAAATGTGTTTACTATTGATTGAGGATTACTATATGATTCATTTCCATAGCACATCTTCCACGGTAATCGCGAAGTTTGACCATTACCATTGACAAAATTCCAAAATAATTTCGGTTCATCTTTGAGCTTACTTTGTATGTTATTCAAATAATCTGCTTGCTTAACTCTGATTTTAATTTTAATTACTGAATTCTTAATAATATGCTAAATAATTAGTTTTTAGTTTTTAGCCTTTTATTTAACTAGATTTAAAATTTCGCTTGTTTAAATATGCACATTAACCGAAATAATGAATTTATTCCATTTGGCTTTTCCTCATGTATATTATTTTAGTAGTAACTTGGAATAACTGTAATGTTCCAGTAATAAATAAATTGCTTATCGATATCTGCCCAATTGGAGGTAAAACAAAAATCTAAATAATCGTCCATATCTGCAATGACCAAACTAAACCAGGTGATTCATTGAGACATAAATAAAAACAGGGTAGAATTTCAATTACACTCAGCTTAAGCTCTTAAATAAAAATACGAGATTTTTTAAAAAACACAATTGTAATGCCACTAAATAGTTGGTAAAAATGGAAAGTAAGTATTATTATATTCTATCAAAATTTAACATGCAAGTTAAATAAATGAGATAATGTGCTTATAAACAATTAACAAAAAATATAAGGGTACCTATGCAAAATTAAAAACCAAAAAGTATTTTCTTATTACATCCCACCTACATTAAAAAATGTTATGTGTTCTTTTTGTTTGTAACCGCTTTTATATTAATTTATTTTGTGTAAAATGAGGGTTTTCATTCAAGTACAGAAACTTAAAATATGTATGTAATAAACCATCAAAAGCGAAATCTGTTTACTGGAATTTTAGATGTCTCTCTTCTGATAATTAAATTACATGGCAAATTTTTAATTATTTTACCGCTTATATAAATTTAACCATCAGGAAAATTCTAAAAAATTCATAGGGAAATTTTAAGTATGTCTCTTGACAAAAAAATAAATACAAAAATCGATTACTATATGCCCTCATTGTGTTGTATCTTCTTCCACGTGCGCGTATATTATCAGGGTATAATTATTACCGATAATTTTTGGGAATATTAATGAATTGTAATCCCAAAGCTGAAATGAATATTCTTGCAGTGGGATTGCCAATGAATTAATATTCCAAAAAATTATAGGTTATTAATCAAACCCCGAATAATATTTAGTACTGATATATCTAATATAGATACTGATTTGAAATAAAGGAAAATCGTGTCATCATTTTAGTTTGAAGTAATTTACAGAAATCAAAATAAAAACTAACAAAGTGAACAACCTTTCTTGTAGTTTCTTGGCAACAAGTATTCCAGTGTGTTTAGATAAAATAGGTATTATTTCTAGTCTGTAACATTCAATTTCCGCATATCGCAGGCATAATCTTTCAAAACATCTGCCAGCTTCACAATTGTGGTATCTGCAATGATAACATAACTCCTGTTTGTGCAAAAATTGTTAAATTGCCTGGTTATTGATACTTTATTCCTTGCAGTATTCATCGGACATATGTTCCCAAAAACCGCTCATATTGAAAAATAAATATATCTGTCAAATCACATAAAATTGACGTTTATAATTTAAATCAATAGTTTCACTTGACAGTTATTAAAACAAAGACTAAGCCAGTTTAGCATTGTGTAAATACAGCGAGAACCTATATTTTCACTGTAGTTCCGATTATATTGGCTGAATTTCCAAATTTGAAATCCACAGATTGGCCGTTAAGCAAGGAGATATATTGTCATTAAAATATACAGATCGGATGGTAGAGACGTGATTTACTAGAAACCTTTCTACAAATTTATTTAAAAATGAGGAGGGCGAAACAAGATAAAAGTAAAACTTATTTATACACTTTTATAATTAGATTAATGTTACCTAACACAGTTTACTCTACCACTAAACCAACACACATTTTTACCGCTAAAAAGTTGTAGTAAACATACCTTTAGATTATCTTAAAAAGTTTATATCGGTATAGTGGTAGTGTAAACTGTGTTTGGTATCAGTATCACATTTAGCACATAATAGTAGGTTTTGCACAAGACGTGAGCCACGATCGTAGTCTTTAGAGGCGTGCCCACGGTTTGTGTAAACAGAAAATTATTCGTATTTCACTATCTTGGTATTATTATCCACTAACCTGTTACGACTGGCTCGTGCAATATCAAACCATGTTATATATTTTAGACGTGAAAGTTCCATCGTGGTGTACGGTTTGTCTGATTATGGGTATCTTTTCATAACGTTTTGAATAAAAATACTCAAAAAATTTACTCAATTAAAAGTAATTTAATAATAATAATACCAGACCAAATAGAAAATGCTTCCACTACTAACGACTCCATCTTACTATACAAAAATCATGTTAACGTGTAAATACCTTCACGATTGGTGAGACACTTTTTGAAAACACGGTCGTGAGTCACAACTTACACTTTCATGAAATACATTAGTGGCTCACGTCTGGTGTGAAGCCTAATGTATTTTATAGTCTATTTTTATTTTGCCTTACTTCATTATCTTATTGTAGGAACTGGTATAATACTTGCTTTAAATACCATTTTACGAAAATTGTAAAATTGTCTCACTGATTGAATTTTTAATTATTGATTTTTACCAACTGAAAATATTTTGTATGCATTGAAGAATTACATGGTTTTATTCTTGGTTTTATGTTTTTTAACATATTATAATGAATGAAGATATTTTTCAAGCAGAACTTTTATACCTAAATAAATAAATATTGAAAAATTACCCCCAAGGAGATTAACCTCAAAATCAATATCAAGATCGAAGTTCCCCTAATTTCAGTTCAACTATTCAATTGGTAATATAATTTAGTCATTATATCATTAATGAAGGGAAATAAATCCAAGCGAACCGAGAATTTACACATATTTTATTTAATTTTTACAGAAAGGTAAGAATAAAAAAATTAGCCCAAATAATAACCCACAAAAGTTAAGAACAAAAATTCTTTCCCAGACTCTTCCTATTTAAGCAAAGCTTTAGTTTATCAATGTTTTGAATTGTTTAAACGTATCTGAAATCATATTGTGCCTTAAAATAAATTATCCCTTGTAATCCTAAATATGTTGTGTTAGAAATTACCCATGTGAAGAGATATAGGAGTAAGCTTACAAAACAGACAACGACTGGGATATTTTTTATTAGATATTCATGATCCTTACCTATGAAAAATTCGAGTATAATAACCACATAATATCCGGATATTGAAATATCACCCTTTTTACCTTAGCAACACAAAAAAGGTAAAAAAAATTATGATAAAATATATAGAGTTTTGAAGATGAACATTTGTGTTTGCAGCTTGAAAAGCTTGTTACCTATATTGTGTAATTTCAGAATTGCACTTTTGCAATTGCACTTTTTATGTTGCAAGTTTTCAACTAACAAATGACCACTTTTTAACTTTAATAAACAGTCTTAGAAGATTCGTTTCTGTAATATTCCAAATTTGTCAATTAGAAACGGAAATTAAGATTATCCACATTCACAAGATTTATAATTAAGTTAGTATTTTACATTGTTCATTAAAGTCCACCAAGTCCAATTAGAACCGCAGACAATTGAAATGTCTTTTGTCTGATTACGGACAGAAATGTATTAGGAACTTTCGTCAGAGAAGACACACTAAACTGTAACTTTAGCCGGTAATATGAAACATAAAAGTTAATTAAATGTATTTATTTTACTGTAAATAATAAAACCTTTAAAATAAAATAATAAATTTTAGCTACAAAAGACAATCTGTATCTTTAAATTGAGCGTGCACGCTTCATGAAGTCAACCTTAGACCTCATTAGATCCTTTGTGCTTTCTTATTAGCCAGCTTCTTTAATTAGTTATTACTTATTATATTTTCATGAGTCATTTTCTAAAACAACTATGGACAATAAAGTCAACACTAGGAATAACCACATCGCTGAACCTCTGACCAGAGAGGCTTTTCGATTTAACACTTACTATGCCCATCCATACCACACGAGTTAATAGAATCTGCTTTAAAAGACTTTGGACGTCAGTCAACTTCACCCTTGACTTTCTTACGCGCCGGTATTCCAGGAAATAAATTTAACCAAATTCTCTTTGTCCGCAGACAAATCTATATTATTCCTCCCACAGATAACTTTGAATTCCAAACTTCTCTAGTTGTACAATTTGATAATAATGGATATAGAATATTCTTGTTCACACACAGAATGGAATGTTTTACTTGTAAACAATCCGGCCACGTATCCGTAAACTGTCCAAACAATAAAACAAGGCAAAGTCCAACTCTAAATGCAAATGCATATGTAGTAAGGGATCCAATTTCCTTCCATTCAACACTTTCACCTAAACCTTTTACATCCCTACCAATTAATTTAACAGAGAAAAACGTTTCTCTATTGCACAGGAACAGGAATATTCCTCAAGTCTTTTATCCCATACTTCCAGTGTTTACACTGGAGAATTCTTCGGTATTCATTGGCAACGAGGCAGCCGACCGCGCAGCCAAAGACGTAATAACCTCCAACCTACCAGGTTCAATGTGAGTGGAGCGCTCAACCACCCCTCCACTGCGACCACCGTTGGGTCTATTGTCGCTCACCCCTATGGTTATAAATCGCCATACAAGCCAATCCTCCTTACGAAGTCAATGGTTTTCTGCGGCGAGACCTGTTAGTCGTTAGGCTACAATTTTGGAAAACCTAGAATGCGGTGCCTAGTAATTTCACACTGCAGAAACGGCAGTCTTAAGTTTTACTCAGACCTATTTTCTTCAGGTGGTTTCTTAGACGACAGCGTCCCGTAAGCAGTCCTATAAGAATGCGTAGGTCTTTCCTATCCCACTCCAGAATCTGCTCAGTTACCTATATCTTTCGAAGGTTTGGAAATGAAAGCCTTCGAATGAATTAGTTCTGGGATATCATTCCAGTACATGAGGATTGTTCTCTCTGTCAAGCGGGAGATAATATCTTTGGCAGTACTTTTGGAAATGCCAAAGAATGGTTCAGGTCCTATAAATCTAGACTCTGTTCTTTTCTTGACTTTTTTGTTACCCACCACTTCGCTGCCTGGCTATCTGATACAATATGTCTGTTTTTGATTTATCAGCTCTCTTGCACACAATTCAATGGCTAAAACCTTTGCCTGAAAGATGGTAGCA
Source organism: Ophraella communa (assembly GCA_035357415.1). Lineage (NCBI taxonomy): Eukaryota > Metazoa > Arthropoda > Insecta > Coleoptera > Chrysomelidae > Ophraella > Ophraella communa. The sequence continues at coordinate 19,645,301 of CM068980.1, forward strand.
TATGTTTAAACTCGGTTTTTTACCTTACACATCTGCTCCAACTCCTTCTGGAGTCGAAGCAAAGATCCATAACTCTGGAGTTTTGAAACTATCAATGTATAGTACGTAGTCAGTCCCAGAGAAGGAGATGATCCCTTTTTCCCATTCGTCTCTCTTCGGAAAGAGGACTTTAAAAGGCTGTTATACGTGCGTCCGGGTAGCTAGGGTATCTGAGACCATCCCAAGCGTGTGGTGATATTTAATTTCACGCATCAGGCCCGAGTGGTCCCAGAGTCTCTCCCCTTTCACTTGACTATCCACCGACAGAAGCCTATAGGACACCATCCTGGCCTCCTTTTCAAATAGTAAATGGAGTGGGGTTAGATCCAAGATGATCTCCATTGCTGCTGTCGGGGTAGTGGACATTTCCCAATTAATAGCCCCGCATGCCAGTCGCTGAAGTCCAGGACAAGTCCAAATCAGTTACTAATAATGTTCAGTTGGGCACAGATCTACGAACCTTTTTTAAAGCTATCGTACGAAACACCTGGAAAATTCAGTGGGGTAGAATAACTTTCAAACTACACAACAACGTGGATTCGACAATCCACGGATGCTGTCATCCTTCCCCACATGACAAGAATGCAGAATAGTTTTAAAACGTTTAACACACGGTAAAGATTTTTTTTCAAATTGTAATTTATTCAGGTAAAAAATAATTGACTATGGCCTAACAGAAAATTTAAGAAAAAATATGTTCCAACCTACTATACTTTTTTTATTCTGCTTTATACCCTTATTGTTAGTATAATTACATAATACACTTAATGTAATGTAGCTATAACATATTGTGTCAATAATTATTAACGTAAGACACAATAACTTTAACAACAAAAAATAATTTTTATGAAAATAACGAAATAAAATATAAACAATTATTTATTAAATAGGATTAACACTCTAACAATATGATCAATGAAAGAAATCTTAAGGAATATTAAAAATATTTTTTTTTATGAAAATTGCCAAAGCTTTAAAACAATTATATAATATTTGAAACATATTTAAATTTTAAGAGTTGCACCGTTGCCATTTTAATTATACCTCGTTTATCTGTTAGCAACAAACTGGCAGATATTTGTTTCCATTTAAAATAGGTGGAAATTTACTTCGGTTAAAAGGACATAAAAAATCGGTACATTACTTATAAATAGACTTTAACAAAAAGGAAATATATTATTTCCGTACGGCCAGTCTGTAAAAATCATGAAAAAGAATGATAAATATATCAATTTACGAAAAGATTGCTTTTATGAGAAAAACAGAAATATATAAAAAATGTGTAAAGTAATTTTGATATTACGTATTATCCAACATTTTTTATGAAATATTTGCCAAACGCAACATGTATTTTGAACATTAATTGTAATCTGATGGCAGAAAATTCTTGGATTATTTGCCGTATTTAAATAATTGAGTACTACATATAAATACAATAATTTTCAGAAAAGCATCAATAAGTTTATCACGCAGGCATCCATTTAAATTTTTTTGTAAATTTATTTAATGATCTATGTTATATACATCAGTTTCACATATACAAATATAATTCTCCTAGAGATTTTATAACACTTAAGTTTATATAAAATATGGCTTTCATTATGTTGCCAGCAGAAACAATTTTTCAATTTTCGAGGAACTATACAAATCGGTTATAAAATCGAAAAATTTCTGAAAATTTAACATTCCAGAAAACCTAAAATTTGCCGCATCAATTGTCAATGCGTTTAAATTTTTTATTATTTTTACGAGGAATTATAAATAGCTTTTCAGAAAAGCTATTTTTCACGCACACAATATCGTGAATCAATATTAATATCACGTATTCAAGCATTTCACAATAACGCAGCCATACCGGGCACATTATATTGTTTTTTTGTACGAAACTTTAAGTACCTCAAATGGCGTTCCATCCTAACAATAATGATTGGTTCGCTTTCAAAATATAAATAATCTCTACTCGATGTACATAAAGCATAATGGGTGCTATTTATATTTAAGTAATAGAGAAAAATATATTAATCTACTAGCTAAAATTGATTTTTTAAATTATCCATTGTTTTGGGGGCATGTATTTGCAGTAATGCTATGGTATATGAACAAAATAATTGTACATAATAGTATATTACGTAACGCGTTGGTTAAGGAGTCAATTACGCACGAACAACAAAATTGTAAGCACGAGACGAAGCCGAGTATGATAACGTTGCGAGGGCGTAATTGACCTTAACCTACGAGTAACTATACTTTATCCACGACATATTAAATACTAAAATGATGTTTATGTACACATTTGTGTTTAACAATTTATAGAGACTTTAAGAATTTCTAAAAACTATTTTTATTAGTCTTAATATAACGTACCTACAATTCAATCAAACTAAATTATTTTTTTGACATTTAATTTGGCAGGTAATAAATTTAAAAAAAATTGTATTACATTTTTAGAAAATAAGTTTGTCGTACGTGAGAATCGAACCCACGTCCTGTCCCTTACAAGGCGAACGCTCTAATCTCTGAACCACTATCTGTTATATTACTTTGTCTATTAAAAAACCAAGCAGGGGTTTATGCACACGTTTATTTTTAATATTTTATAGAAAATTTATAGGTAAATATATAACAAATTTAAGAATTATAAAAACTATTTTGTGTTAATGGTAACATAAAAATAATTTAAAAAAAAACTCTTATTCGAAAAACTAATCATACAATTGAATAAATAGTCATGATATAACATAAAATTAAATCAAAACAAATTGACAAGTAATAAATAAAAAAACGTATTACATTTTTGGAAAAGTTTATTGTACATAGGAATCAAACTCACGTCCCGTCGTTTACAAGGCAACCGCTCTAATCTTTGACCAACTGCCCTTGAAGCCTGAAGTTTGACAGGCAGTGCTAACTTTATATATATATATATTTTAGATATACAATTTAACACTAAAAAAAGACTTTTTTTGGAAATGGCATCTATATCACAAGAGAATGATATTATGAATAAAAAAAGTGACCATAAAAACTTGAGTGACATTTATTATTATCTGCTATCTTTGGATAAACATACAAATAAAGATCTAAATAATACCTAAAATTCATGACATCTATTTGACATTTTTATTTTTTTGATTTTTAAATGACATTTTAGAAGCTTAATTCAAAATTATAAAAAAGAATAAGATATCGTTATTTTTTATCATAGAACAATTAAATATTTAGTAAATTTTAATCAAAATTCACATTTTTTATAAAAGAAGAAATCAAATTATAACCTATTATTTTCTACTCTTTTATTATTAAATTTTATCGTAAGCAATTAAGTTGTTTACTAATTTTATGACGTTATTTTGTTTTATAAATAATTTGACTTAAAAATTTTTTTAAATTCCAAATTAAAGTTAAAATAGTTTTTTTTATGTTATATTTACCAAGTTGTTAACACCAATTTTGTTTTAACTCACACTTATTCCTTGAAAATGAAATAAATGTATTTCGAAAGCTTGGAAAACAAGTAAAAGAGTTTTCTTAAAAAACATTGCCGTTTACCCCAAAAATTCTGGTTTAATACCTATTAGTCGGCAAATAACAGAAATTTAATTATATATATATATATATATATATAAAGGAGGGTAGTCTTGACTGATATATATGAAATTAAAGGTTTTTTTGAGGTAAGCAGTCAAATAAAAAAGGGCAATTAATGTAAACTCTTTATATTTGCGAAGCTTTCGAAAATGTTTATTTTCTTCTTCAGCACAAATATCGTGAGGTTAAATAATTTTTGGCCTCATAAATGCGCACATTATAAAAATTTTTACCAAAATACAAAAATAAATTAAATTAAAAGAAATGTTAATTTAGAATAAATTTTCAAAATCAAAATTTGACGATTATCTTTAAAAAATTTTTACCAAAATACAAAAATAAATTAAATTAAAAGAAATGTTAATTTAGAATAAATTTTCAAAATCAAAATTTGACGATTATGTCATGATGACATAAACTATCAGAATTTAAAATCATTAATCAAAAAGAAGAAGAAATGAAAGAAAATTAAATTTTTAATTTATATGTTACACATCCCGTGATAGTATATAACTGTAGATATTATTTAAATTATCAATATCTGATCTTTTATTAATACAGTTATTATTATTTATATATACCATCTCAAGAAATTCTCTTTTTTGTAAATTTTTTTCTCGAATTAAAATTTTTGCTTGATTAAAATTAAAAGAATGATTAACATTTCTTTTAATTTAATTTATTTTTGTATTTTGGTAAAAATTTTTATAATGTGCGCATTTATGAGGCCAAAAATTATTTAACCTCACGATATTTGTGCTGAAGAAGAAAATAAACATTTTCGAAAGCTTCGCAAATATAAAGAGTTTACATTAATTGCCCTTTTTTATTTGACTGCTTACCTCAAAAAAAACCTTAAATATTATATATATATATATATATATATATATATATATATATTATTAAACCAGAATTTTTTGGGGTAAACGGCAATGTTTTTTAAGAAAACTCTTTTACTTGTTTTCCAAGCTTTCGAAATACATTTATTTCATTTTCAAGGAATAAGTGCGAGTTAAAACAAAATTGGTGTTAACAACTTGGTAAATATAACATAAAAAAAAAACTTTTTTTTAAGTCAAATTATTTATAAAACAAAATAACGTCATAAAATTAATAAACAACTTAATTGCTTTCGATAAAATTTAATAATAAAAGAGTAGAAAATAAGAGGTTATAATTTGATTTCTTCTTTTATAAAAAATGTGAATTTTGATTAAAATTTACTAAATATTTAATTGTTCTATGATAAAAAATAACGATATCTTATTCTTTTTTATAATTTTGAATTAAACTTCTAAAATGTCATTTAAAAATCAAAAAAATAAAAATGTCAAATAGATGTCTTGAATTTTAGGTATTATTTAGATCTTTATTTGTATGTTTATCCAAAGATAGCAGATAATAATAAATGTCACTCAAGTTTTTATGGTCACTTTTTTTATTCATAATATCATTGTCTTGTGATATAGATGCCATTTCCAAAAAAAGTCTTTTTTAGTGTTAAATTGTATATCTAAAATATTAACAGAAGCATAATCAATAAGATGGTCATTATTTATGGAATGTTTAGCCAATTCACATCTTTCAGGATGTAACCTTGTATCACTCTTATGTAATGATAAACGTTGTTTTAATCTTTGGCCAGTTTGACCTATGTATTTTTGGTCGCAAACAGAACAAGGAATACAATATACTACATTAGATAAGTCTAAAATTGGAGTTGTATCTTTTACTTTACTGAAAATGTTTTTTATGGTAAGACATGTTCTACTGGTAATTTTGATATTATTTAATGGTTTAAAAACTCTACTTAATTTGGATGAAATTTCTCTAATATATGGTAAAGATATATATAATTTTGTATTATTAGTTTGGATTTCTAAATCTTTATTATTATTACGATCATATGTATTTAAATTGTTAGAATAATTATTTAATACATTTTTAATTAATTTATTAGGATAACCATTTTCTAAAAACATTTCATGTAAAATTTTAAAATTTTTATTGTGAAAAATAGGATCCGAAATCAATGTTATTCTTTTTTTCATTTGCATTATTAAATTTATTTTAGTCAAAAATTTATGATATGACCAAAAATTTATTATTCTACCAGAATTTATTGGTTTTCTGTACCAATCTATAGTTATAGTGTTATCTTTTCTAATAAATTTTGTGTCTAAAAATGGTGCACTATGTTCTTCGTCCTCTTTTTCTAATCATTACATAAGAGTGATACAAGGTTACATCCTGAAAGATGTGAATTGGCTAAACATTCCATAAATAATGACCATCTTATTGATTATGCTTCTGTTAATATTTTAGATATACAATTTAACACTAAAAAAAGACTTTTTTTGGAAATGGCATCTATATCACAAGACAATGATATTATGAATAAAAAAAGTGACCATAAAAACTTGAGTGACATTTATTATTATCTGCTATCTTTGGATAAACATACAAATAAAGATCTAAATAATACCTAAAATTCAAGACATCTATTTGACATTTTTATTTTTTTGATTTTTAAATGACATTTTAGAAGCTTAATTCAAAATTATAAAAAAGAATAAGATATCGTTATTAGAACAATTAAATATTTAGTAAATTTTAATCAAAATTCACATTTTTTATAAAAGAAGAAATCAAATTATAACCTATTATTTTCTACTCTTTTATTATTAAATTTTATCGTAAGCAATTAAGTTGTTTATTAATTTTATGACGTTATTTTGTTTTATAAATAATTTGACTTAAAAAAATTTTTAAATTCCAAATTAAAGTTAAAATAGTTTTTTTTTATGTTATATTTACCAAGTTGTTAACACCAATTTTGTTTTAACTCGCACTTATTCCTTGAAAATGAAATAAATGTATTTCGAAAGCTTGGAAAACAAGTAAAAGAGTTTTCTTAAAAAACATTGCCGTTTACCCCAAAAAATTCTGGTTTAATACCTATTAGTCGGCAAATAACAGAAATTTAATTATATATATATATATATATATATGTATGACTAACGGTCAGTACAAGGACATTTATTAACCTCCATGTACAATAGGCTGTTTTAACCATATATAAGGTTGGCATTTTAATGGTACTCGAAATTTTGAAAAATACTCACTGGTTTTGGATTCAGCTATATATAGTGTAGTTCCAGGACATTTGTGGAATCAGGCCCGATTTGACAATTAAAAATAGTTCATTCTAATAAAAGTGTATTTTTAGATTTATTCTTCACTTCTTCAGTCGATCGATCGATGTAATGAAAGCAAACTTGATTAATTGATTAGTTCGGCCCCAACCGTCAAAAGATTAGAGTCCTCGGCACCTCAGCCTTTAGGCTTTTTGTGCTAGTAGTTGGAGCGTTTATGCGAGGAGATCAGTACCCCTAATCAGGCATAACCTTTTTTTTTACTAGGTCCTTCCTGGAGAAGTCATCATTTGAATATTCTAGTCCTAGGAGTCTATATATCCAATGATATAATGCTTCACATTCGAAAATAATATTGGAAGCTATTTCCTCCCATTTAATAAACAACCGACAGATACTTTCCTCCCTATATATGACGATTGTATGCATGTGCTTCCCCAGGGTACAGTGTCCGGTGAGGAAGCCCGTCATTGACCTTGTCAAGACTCTAATGAGGCTTAATATTTCTTGAGTCTGCTCCGGTTATTTGACTCCGTGTTTGCTGCGTTTCTGTTTTTGTACGACTACTTGTAGTACGACTAATGTTGAGTTTGAACCACGTGCAGTAGTTTTTGTTGTACCAAATACCGTTTCAGCCTGCTAAAATAGAAGGATAAAAAACAGGGCCTTCGCCTACGAAATATAATGCCGAAATAATTAATATTTTTAAATACTGTTTATATATCAAAAACGCTCATGAATGGCTTTAGATAAGTGATGATAAACTGTCCTTATTTCCGGTCATTGTTTAATTAAGAAAATGAAGATATTTAACATTTTTGGGCTTGAACTTTTCAGATTTTTTTTACAACTATCCAAAAAAAGTTTATAACACAGCACCTTGATGGTCCTATATTAACCCGCCATAACTTGTTCTCCATATGTGCCATTTTTTATAGAAATCGAGTAAGTAGTTCCAAATATAATTAGAGATAGTGTTAAGTCCTCGTGAAACAGCCTGTATGAAATGGGCTGTTTTAACCATATAAAACGTTGACATTCTAATGCTACTCCAAATTTTAAAAAATACTCAGTGGTTTGTATTAAGCTATAATATTGTATACTTCTAGAACATCTGTCGGATTTGATCCGACAATTAATAAATGTACTTACAATGACATTTTAATAAATGTGTGTTTTTGGAAAAACAATTAGTGGATTTTTATTCAGGTATATATAGTGTACTTCCAGGACATCTTTTGGAATTGATTCGATTTAAAAATTAACAAGAACATTTAAATAAATGTATATATTTTATACTCATTTATCACACAGAATATAATCTCAAGAATATATACCCAAATGTTGATCTGTCTTTTTATCATATCTCTCTTAATGAAGAATTTTGTTTTTGAGCTTTAATCATATCACTTAAACCGCAACATTTGAAACGTTACAATGTCTACTACGCTTAATCAATACGTATGTAATTATGATCATTCAAATAAGAATTTAAGCTGCTATAGAACTTATTAGAATTAACAATAATCATCAAAAGGTGTTATGATGAATAATTTAATATTATTTTTGTAGCTATTTTTTAAACATTTCTTGTTGGAGCAGGTACGGCTAACCCCCTTACTTTCTTAAATTTTCCTTAAAAACAACCGAATTAGTTTTTAAAAATTGAATAAAAATAAAGTTTTATGAGAATATATTGGTTTATCTTTCTAACATTCATTTAAATAGTTGACGATGGCCACACATTGACAAAGTTGCATCAAATAGGTGGCTTGTTGACGGTACCTTATTTTCAAAGACCGACGGATTTATGATGGCTATTCAGGATCAGATTCAGATTCAGATTTAACAATTACAAGAAATTTGTTATTAGAGATCGGACTATTACATCAGACAAGTGTAGACGATACCAACAGACGTCGGAAACCATACAACACATAACATCGGAATGTTCACCAATAGCCAACACGGATCACTTACGCAAGTAGAACCTACTGTATAACATTATCCATCAGAAAAGAGCCAACAAGTTTGGACTATTTAATACATACACTCCTTATTATAAATATAACCCACATGCAGTTCTTGAAAAAGGCCGATTTTAGACTCATATTGTCAACCATCATTTGCTGAGTAAGTGCAAAAGTCTTTTGATAATAATAATAATACATAAATAAATAAATATGTAATTTTTGAGCTTAATCCCATTTGCGTTCTCGCTCGGGATGGGTAAATATTAAAAGCAATTGCTGAATAAGTACATAAATTTATTGATATTTATAATAATAAACAAAATTATTTTCAGAAGTATGTAACAAAATTACACAACACGAAATAGGGTCAATAACAACAAGATGCAATATTTTCACCTCATTTACAGAAATCGACTATAAATTAAAGAATTCATCTAACGTATAAGGTTCCAATTCAATTCAATTGTTAGGTAAGGTTAGGTTTAATGTGAGTTCAACGTCCCTTCCACTGCGACCTAAAAGATCTATTGTGGCTCACCCCTAGGTTATAGTCGTTCTATCAGCCCTATGCCTCTAATGAAGCTCATCAGGGTCGTTGGCGACACTTCAATGAAGTCCATGGGCTCGAGTTGATGCAGACCAAATCTATTGATCCTTAGTCTCTCGAGCTCTTAGCAGTTACACAAGATGTGCTTTTCCTTTTCATCCTCTTCCTGACAGAATCTCCAGTACAATTATTTTCATATTCCCATTAAGGCGACTGTATTCAGTCAGTAGTTCTATCATAATTCGTAGGTCCTGTCTGTTCATACTCAGCAGCTCTTAAGACCAGTTTTTATAAAGATCTCTTACAAATGCCTTTAAGTGTCTTAAACCCTCTAGCTCGAATCAGTAAGAGCGTCTCCACCTATCTATCCAGTTCGATATTATTCCTCTGGCTACTCTATTTGCGGGCCTATAAATATTCCTTCGGCACCTTTTCTGGCTAGAAGGTCCGCTTCTGTCAGAAGTAACGTTACTTTCTTATTTTCCCCTAGATGTATAAGATTCTGAAGGCATTTTCAAAATAACTTGTCCGATTCTATTCCAGTGACTTAAGCGCCGCCTGGCTATCGGAAATGATTTTTATAGTTTAGTTCATGCAGTCACGCTTAAGCATCTTCTGCAGACACATCTCCATTGTAAAACCTCTGCTTGAAAAATTGTGGATGGTTCAGATCCATCTTTGGCTTCCCTCCATGTACTTCATCTCTGACTGTGTAATATTGTCAAACTGTGTTAAAGTTGAATAAATATTAATATAAATACGAATACATGTATAATATGCCCCACGTTCTGTCATTGAAATTATGTGGGATGGATATGTATAATTTATTGACCTGGTTATGTAATAACCTTAATAGCGTACCATGTATAAGGATATTGGGCAGATAATATCCCTAAGGACTAATAACATCTAGGCTTTAATATTGTTATGTCTTATTACTTCCATACTTGGTCTAGCCTTAACTACTTAATCAACAACAGGCACCTAGCTACAAACAAACAAAATGAAACTTCAATATGTCAATCTGACGATGCTAGCGAAACAGCTGTAATTGAATTTCAAACGTATTTTACGAATAAATAGTGAAAGTTTCATTCAACCGTAGTTGTTTACTGTTCTTAATAAGATGGACTTTCACACAAGGGTTAGTACAATAAATTTCATAAATAAAGCTATTCTTATCATAAAGTATACTAACAATAATCAATAAAATCATTTCAAATTGTAAGAATCGTTAAAAAACAGAACACGAGAAACTGTCGCTATTGTAGACATTATAATGGGTATAAACTACCCTTGTTAAACGATGTTACTTTTTATTTATTTTTGTCTAAATCCGATTTTAGCTGTGCCAATAATAACAACCGTTTCTTGAAACATGAACGCTTTGAAGGACCTTTCACCCTCTTTAAGAATATATACTATGACAAAACTATATTTTTGCCCTGATATAATAATTAAAGTAATTCCCTATTCTTAATTTACATATAAATTTTAAAATGTCCTGGAAGTACACGATCAGCCAATGTGTCTTGGAAAGCATCGTTAGTCATAAAACCCTTCCAGGACAGTCCTGGCATTGACCAAATGTCTTGGAATTGACCGTTAGTCCGCAGTTTTGGTCCTGGAAAGCACCATTATTCATACATATATATATATATATATATATATATATATACCTCAGCCGAGACCTTTGAGTCCATTTCCCCTTCCATATCAAATGGGCGGGGCTATAAATTTGTTTAAATTTATATCCTGCACATTCAGGCCATGCAATGTTGCCAGACTTTGTGAACTATTTAAAAGAACTTTTATATTTATAAATCTATATATATATATATATTTATAAATATTATGTATTTTTCAATATCTGTTTAAAAGTAGGTACTTTTTAGTTAAAATTAAACAGAGTTTATGTTTAGCTTTTGATTTACAAATTATTATTCGCTTTGGAATGAGTCGATGAACAGGATTGAATAGTAAATTTTAAGGGCTCTTGGTAAACAATAAGTATGTAAGAAACTATTTATTAAACTTTTAATTAATTAAGCCGTCAGTTGTCTAAGTCCGCTGAATGGTAATCAATAATATTATGGTTCTCCTAAGATTGATTTTTTTCATATTTCGATATTTGGGGGTCTGTTTAAAATTTTTATGCGCCCTATATGAAGACAGATTTAAAAAAAATAAGTAATGCATTTCTTCCCAGACACTGTTTCTTTTCTAAACGAATTATAATATTAATTTGATACTGCAATGTTATGTAGAGTGTTTAGTAGGTACCTATTCGTCTTTGTATACTTTTATACATTTGATATTGCAAATACCTATGAAGATGTTATGTTATTTTGTATTTACATAAATATTGTAAATTAAATATGGAATATTGGGGCGATACACAATTACGCCAGTTTTATGATTTAAAAATATGTCGATTTCACTAAATTCAGATGAAAAAGGTTCTTATGTCAATTGCACCTGACAATAAAAACACATTAAAGGGATTATTTTAATACTTTGAAAATAACCGGTCTAGACGTACAGAATAACTGAAAAAATAATTTTATAAATTAAAGCTATAATTAAACTTTCGTTTAACCGTTGTGTACCTACAATCTCAACATTCTGTCAGGTAAAATTTGGCCCAGGGAGATTAAGTATATGAAATCGCCTCAAAATTATTATTATTTCTGAAAAATTAACAAACATAAGATATAAAGCACTAAAATATTAATAAAGAGGGTACAAAAATGGTAAATTAAATTAAATTCAACAACTTTTTTATCATTCACCTATTCTTTATCAGTTTTAAACAAGGTTGAATTTAAAGCTGTATATTAATCAAGGATTATGATATAACCATTCCACGAAAGTTGCATTGGGTGTTAGTAACTCAAAACAGCAACAAGTAAAATCATTCGTCACCAATGAAGAAATAGATTATTATAAATTGTAATTAACAATAGCTTTCAGTAATTAAGTGTCACCAAGAGAATTATAAATGTATACTGACAAGTTATAGACTCATTGAGACCATTTTATTCTTTCTTTTAAATACATTTTACATTCATTTGGTATCTTCAGGTCCCTTTGTTAAAATGCCTATCTGGAGCTATCTGGTCCACTGTAATTTGGTTCGCTGTAATTTTTTCCGTTGGCAAAGGAATGTGTGGGGTTTATACAGCAATGTATTTTTGTAAATGAATTATTTATTTGTTATATGTCAAATATTTGTTATTATATGCATATTTGTTCGGATTTACTTTTTTGTGTTTGGTTGCTTAAGAAAACCATTGACTAATTAAATAGATTAAATAGCAAAAATATGAGTAATATTTGGAAGTCTGTTTAACATTTTTATGCGACCTATATGAAGATTTAGGCAGAATTCACACCAGAACAATAAGCAACTGACAACTAGCAATACACGATACGCAACATAATGATCGCCTTCAAAAGGTACGCAATGATTAATGTACGTATTCATATCAAACCGACGTCGATATCACTCGATAGAATATATCTATGGATATTTATCAGCAGCAACATGGTATGTAGATCGCTAGAGACACATTTTGCTTGAATGGTACACGTGTTGGTTTGTTTTTGCTCAAAATGGATGAAAAGGAAAATGTTATTTTTGTACAAATTATTCAAAAATATGCGTGTTCATATAATTACACGCTCTCTGATTATTCTACACGCCACATTAACGAAAAAGCTTGGAAGCTGTGGAAGGAAGCAAAAATTTCAGGTAGTACGTCTTTTACGTACACACCGAGATATAAAAGAGTAAAGTGGGTAGAAAAATGGCAAATTAAATTAAATGCAACAACTTTTTTATCATTCACCTTTTCTTTTGCATAGGGTGTTAGTAACTCAAAACAACATAAAAAAATTATTTCTATTTATTGTGTCAGGTTGGTTTATTTCGAAACTTGCTTTATTTCCGCATTTTCTGAAATATCAATCTCATAGTACTCATTAAATCAGAATCGACGTATTCCAATATAAGTAAAATCATTCGTCACCAATGAAGAAATAGATTATTATAAACTGTAATAAAAAATAGCTTTCAATAATTAAGAATCACTAAGAGAAATAATTTACACTTTTTACTGGTAACCAGCCATAAAGTAGAAAACAGAACAATTTTGAAAAAGCGGTAATTTGAACCACGGGAATTATAAATGTATACTAACAAGTTTTAGATTCATTGGGACCATTTTATTCTTTCTTTTAAATAAATTTTCCATTCATTTGGTATCTCTAGGTCCTTTTGTTATAACGCATACACCTATTTGGGCAACTGTAATTTGGTCCGCTGTATTTTTTTCCGTCAGCAAAGGAATGTGTGGGGGTGATATGATTTTATACAATGTATTTTTGTAAATGAATGATTTATTTGTAATATGTCAAATATTATTATATGCATAATTGTTCGGATTTACTTTTTTGTGTTTGGTTGCTAAGAAAACCGTTCACTAATTAAATAGATTAAATAGCAAAAATATACCTAAAGTATGATTAATATATACGATAAAAACATTTTTAAATTACTTATTGAGGTTAGGCTGGATTACATTTTTTTCGGGACTTTTTTCAATTTGTCAGAAAATTAAGATTATAAATTAAAGCTGTAATTAAACCTTCGTTTAACCGTTGTGTAAAATTCCAACATGTTTGTCAGGTAAAATTTGGTTCTGCAAATTAGGGCGATATACAATCGTAATTTGCCCTAAAATTATTATTCTTTCTAAAAAATTAACAAACATAAGATATAAAAGACTAAAATATTAATAAAGTGTGTACAAAAATGGCAAATTAAATTAAATGCAACAACTTTTTTATCATTCATCTTTTCTTTATCAGTTTAAAACAATGCTGAATTTAAAGCTTTATATTATACAAGGATTATAATATAACCATTCCATGAAAGTTGCATTGGGTGTTAGTAACTCAAAACAACAACATAAAATACCCGACGAAAACGTTAAAAAAATTATTTCTGTGTATTGTGTAAAGTTGGTTTATTCCGAAACTAGCTTTATTTCCGCAATTTCTGAAATATCAATTTCATAGTACTAAATCAGAATCGACGTATTATCCCAATATAAGTAAAATAATTCGTCACTAATGAAGAAATAGATTGTTATAGATTGTAATAAACAATAGCTTTCAGTAATTATCACTCAGAGAAATAATTTTAACTTTTTACTGGAAACCAACCATAAAGTAGAGAACAAAATTTTAAAAAAGCGGTAAGTTAAACCACGGGAATTATAAATGTATACTGACAAGTTATAGATTCATTGGGACCATTTTATTCTTTCTTTTAAATAAATTTTCCATTCATTTTGGTCTAGGTCCTTTTGTTATAATGCATACACCTTATCTGGACAACTGTAATTTGGTCCGCTGTAAATTTTTCCGTCGGCAAAGGAATGTGTGGTGTTAAGATAACTTCATACAACAATGTATTTTTGTAAATGAATGATTTATTTCTAATATGTCAAATATTTGTTATTATATGCAGATTTGTATGGTTTACTTTTTTGTATTTGATTGCTAAGAAAACCGTTCACTAATTAAATATATTAAATAACAAAAATATACAGTATGAATAAGGGAAGAATTTTTAATGAAATTTATGAAAGCCTACCTATATGGTAGCCGGGTGCTTTTAAATAGTTGCCAATATTAGGAAAAACTACGATACCTATATTCCTTCTTTTGCAATCGATTATCAATATCAATATTTTGATTTTCTATTGCGGCCTTTTAAAAAGCGTCTTTAAGAGCAGACTTTTCTTTTCTAAAAAATAAATGGTTATGAAATCATTTATTTTTAGAATGCAAGATAAACAACAGTTTAACAAAATAAAATATTCGACATAAGAAAGTTAATTTTTCAAAATAAGGTGATGGAAGATTTTATTCTTTGTTTATTTCACAAAATAAGTGTTAAATTTCATTCTCACTTTAAATTAATTTATCATAAAGCGAAAATCTAATACGTTTTGTTGCTCTACATCTATACTTTCCGGCAGCGATATCAGATGTTGCAAATTAAAGTAAAAAAAATTAAAATTGCATTACGAGAAAAATAATATATGTCTGGTATCTACTCTTCGCACATATAATAATATATTGGCTAAGAAGTACTTTTGGGTCGAAGTTTAAGTTCTTAAAAATAAAATATGTTTATTTTTCCGAATTTTTTTGGTGTCTAATAGTCCGATCGACTGCTGTAATTCTGTTTAAATTTTGTTCGCATTTTAATTAGATACAACTTTTCTATGCATCTCATATTGATCCTGTATAAGGATTATACCACATATGAACTTTTATAGTGCATTTTATAGTAGGATTTTTGTCAAGAATATTTACCTATTGCCTGGCCTATTGGTCAACGTACCTAAGATTACATTACTACATTATTTCAGTAGTAAATTAAGTACTTTGAAAAGAATCTAAATGTATTCTAAGTTATTCTAAGTTTGTTTATCTCTATAAATAGGTATATTCTTTATTCATTTAGAGTGTATAGGTATAGAGCCTTTGATATTATATAATTAAATTATATAATATAATTATATTATATAATATTTTTCACTAATTTTCTTGTTTATTTACAGATTTAAAAAAAAATAAAAATCAAAGAGAGATGGACATATTATGCTTCATTGTTACTGAAAAAGTACATGTTTATAGACAAAGCGAAAAAATCCCATATAATAATGTAGATATTTAAGTTTATTTTATTTAATTTTATTTTATTAACACAAACGTCGTATTTCTACTAGCAGTATTCACGTTTTATTTTATTTCTTTTCTTTATAATATCACCGGGTGACCGGCAACAATGTATGTACCTAGCTTTCGGTTACAGCGGGGTAAGGGCGGGTACGACCCTTCACGGAAAGAACGCATTCACGGTAACCGGGGCAGTTGAGTTTGAGAATTTGTTGAAAGTACACGTAGTATTTAAATCTAAGACGACGACGAAAAGACGACGACGAAGCACTTCCGAATTCCTCTCAACAAAGAGAACTAATACCTACTTATTATTGTTGATGTTTTTATTACATACCCCTAGTTAAGAAGTTTCATTTATCATTTATATCAATCAACTAACATTGTATAATAAAACTTTTGAGAAGATAAAGACGTTTAATGAAAGTTTCCTACAATAATATAATACAATGGTGACTAAATCATTGGTTAAATACTACTACTCTACTGTAGAAATTTTCAGAAACATAAGTACATATAAATAGTAATGTCCTATGAAAAAGCTTATTAAAAAAAGTGAAAAAATTTGTATGAAAAAAAAGATTTCAGATTTCAATGTTATTTCAATGTTCAATTCATTAGTATATCTGCTTTATTTGTTTTCTGATAATTTAAATAGCGCTAAAACTGTTAAAAATTATTTTTTTTATAATGTTAAATAATTATATTTCCATCTGCATTTACAAAGTTGTTTTATAGTCACATCCAATTATTTTGCAGTTAATCTAGGATATAATAATGTAGGCTTTCGAGTCGGATTCAACATAAGTGGAAACGATTAAATCTCCTGGTCTTTTTTGTTAACTGACTGCGATTTAACTTAGACTACAAGTTTCATTTGTTAAATCGGAAAAGTACTATTCTTATTTTTCTGGAAAAATTTTCTTCAACATTATTTAAATTCCTATGAACTTCTAATTAAGTAACTCTATTACTGAACCACTGAAACCGTCTTGTTTCCTATGAAAACATAAACAGCAATACACAAACAACAATAATATCTGTAATATTAAAAACCCACATAATGATTTTAAAGAACATTTAGGTACATTTATTTTTGTTTTGTTTTTGTTACATAGCTATATAATTATTGTAAAATCATAAACTCAGACAATTTAAGTCAAATGATTTGTGTCAAAATTGACTGTAAATTTTATCGTTATCACAAGTTTTTTAAATAAATATTTGGCTCAATTTTTGATATAACTTCATATCTGTTGTAAAAAATGTTCAAAACAAAATTATTTTTCAAGAATACTAATTTAATGTTTACCAGGAACATTAAATTCTTTTATTAATTTTACTTTGGCAACATTGTAATTTTTGGTCTCAAAGTGTACAATAATGGAAACCTTTTTTAAAATTGGCTCCGCCCTAAATCACGCCTTTTGGCCTCAATCTGAAGACTTAAAACCTAAAATTTTCGGAGATCATTGAGTCCATGGCCTCAATGTGTCAAATTGGCTCCAATCGTCCGTTACGCGGACAAATTGTGGCCCCAAACTGTCGATAGGAGGTATATATATATATATATATATATATATATATATATATATATATATATATATATATATATATATACCATTGCATGGCTATTACGTACCTGTGTAACTGTGGTCTTAACCAGTCGTAGTATGTCATATTATAATCAAGGCGATACTGATATGGGAGTAGATAAAAAATGATACCTGCATACCAGCTTAGATTCTGGATGAATAGCCAGAATGGTCTGATTACCTAAGAAAAATGTAAAGTTGATATTTTAAAAAATGGAGTATAAATTAGTTCTTATAACCTTACGAGAAGTTAAGACCCCACCAACTTTTCCTGAATTATACTGCCAGTTAACGATTAGATGGAGGGAAAGTAGTAATTTATGCAACAAGTGCATAAAGTGGTACTTTTTTTCACGATTGGAAAATTTGCGCGCACGAACCGAAGGTGAGTGCCGCAATCCCAAGAGTGAAAAAAAGGCACTTTATGCATGTGTTGCATACAATATTTTTTCGACGATCGTAAGAAATTTTGTCCCATACTTACTTTATTTTCCGTTTTGTTGCAGAATTAGTAACAGAATGTAGCCTATTAATTTGTAGATAAATAAACAGAGAGAACAAATATAACAAATATATGTTTCTTCCTCGAAATTCGAATTATTTTCTTCCATTTTACTCAGTACACGAAATACTAACTGTCAAATCACAAACAAATTACTTAGCGTTTCTAAAATGTCAACTCTTATTTGGTTTTCCATAGGTGACGTGATTGGCCGATTCTATGTGTTTTATAATGAAATTTTCTATAATTTGGTTAACAGGAATAATTTTAAATACTTCCCAGTTTTGATAACCTATCCCTGGATAGGTATAAGTATTTAATAAATAAAAAAAATAGTTCCGACGCGGGATTCGAACCGACGACCTCTTGCTTAGTAGGACCTTGTGCTTGCTCATACGCTATCGTGACAGACCACTAAATTGATGACAAAACTTCTAGACTGTAAGCTGTCATTTTACTTTTTTTAACATGTTAAAAAAAGTAACTTTTTTTAACACGTGAAAAAAAGTGGTACTTTATGAACTAATAACTGTGAAAAAAAGTGGACTTTTTTTAACGATCGTCGAAAAATTGTTTTTTTGAAATACTCGCCTTTCTGTTTTTGTACTAAAATTTATTAAGAAAAAAATATTCAATATTATGGCACAAGGGCGGAAAGTAAGCATTAGCAGCCCGCGGCTGTATTTATTGTCCGAGTATAATGAGGGTAGCAAATACCAGGTAAAGGGCGCTAATGCATTTATGCACGTGTGACACACGATTTTTTTCCTCCTACTACCTTTATGACTATTAATAAAAATTGCTTGCCTCTCTGCGTGAGAGGCAAGCACGTATTCCATTGCGCCACGATCAGCTCATATTATAAAATTTATAGGTATGAGGTATTCAGAATCAGACACTTCTGTTAAAAATCGAAGGCGCTTTTCTTGAGATAATGGTTTAAATATATTTACTTTACTATTTTTAGAATTTTGTTTTAGAAAACCTCTCTGTAGAATTGGTCAAAATTTATATTATTTCTGATTAAAAGATGTCGAATCCAAATCCACTTTTTATTGCGAGAATAAAAAATCGTGGTGTCATGAATTTTTTTGTTGATAAACAATACTTTTCGCCCTATTTTTGGTGTTCATATCATTGGTTTATAGGGAAAGTAGGAGGAAAAAAAATATTTAAGTAACCTACAATAAAACGAAGTCAAAACATTTGGCAACGTTGCGTAAACGCGCGATCTTCGGGGCATTGAATATATTCAATGTGAACTCAAACGCACTTAAGTATACCAATATTGATAAATAGTAAATAAATTTATAGAACATAACGTAATAATTAGAAAACTAATATCGTATGACAGTCGACAGAACGAAGGCTAGGCCTGGTTATGACGTAGCATCACAGCGTTGCCAAATCACTGACAATTTACGATCATTTGCTTTTAACAAGTCAAACTAACTTTCGTATTAGCAAATATTGGCTACTACACTTCATTGGACTCAATTGCAGCGTAAGGACCTTCTTAACAAAATTAAGGTAAATTATAATATATCGTAGACTACAAAAAGATAAAAAATAATGATAATAATAATAAATGTAATCACGATAACAAAATGGAAATTGTGTTATGCTAATGTAATAACTTTAATCAAGATTATCTTGTGGTTGTTCCAACCACAAAGTTTTTTTTTGTATAAGAAAATACTTCATCATTATCTTTATCTTTTTTCGTATAATAAGAATTTATTTATTTAAAATTTCCAAATGGCGACATTATGTAGGTAAAAGAAATTCGCATAAGAAAAAATGTGGAAAGTGGAATTACTCATATTTTCGTTTCTATTTTACAACAGCAGCGTCTTTATGCTTTTATTTTTTATTACTTATAATAAAACTCTTATTTTTTATTCATTATACAAAATATATGTAAGTGATTAAATATTATTACTTTATGCAGTAATCAATATAATATACAGGCAAAGATTAATCAAGTTTTAGTTTTAGAAAGGCATGATCCATAAGATTTAGTAGTTATTTATTACCTATTATACACACATATATCTGTATACTATGTAGGATTTCGTCACAAACTATACCATGCTAATGGCAAACCGCTAATGTACCAAGAACAAACAATCGATGGAAGAGATATATTAAGTTTATAGATTACAAAGGGGTAAAACAGAGGTCTAATAAACATCTATACAGTATGATGCAAATATATGGAATAAATTCATTATTCCAGAAACAGATAACTTTAAAAAAAATCTTAAAATACGTCAATTTTAATTTTTGAATGGTCATCAACTACTATAGATGTGTTGGACATTACATCATTTATAATGGTGGCGTAATGACGTCATCAACGATTTTTTTAAATACAAACCGAAGTCACGTGACAGCTCATTTGAAACTTTCATCTCATGTATAATTATGCTCGATATATTACCATGGCCAGCACAATTATTATTTTATCCACAACAACTTAGAAAAAATGTATTTTGTACATTGTAATGTTTTTTACTAAGATATACACGATTATTGTATTGGAAAGCCCACATTTGTGTATTTTGAGTATTTATATAAATAAGTAAATAGATATTTTTATTTACACATACTTTGGTATAAAATGTTTGTAATACTAAGTCAATATATCTTCATAAAAATGTATCTTTATAAATAACGGCATTACATTCAGTAAAATAATGTATCGGTCATTAATGTAAATAAAAGTGTGATTGTCATTACAGCCATTATTTATATTGATTTAAAAATCAATACTTTAAAAAATTAATGTGGGTTCAGTTGAACGACCACATGACGAGTGCAGCTATGCAATACGTAAATTTTAAATACTTTGGACAGTGATATTAGATCCATTTCACAAATTTTAAAACAAATTCCTTAATTATAGACAAACCTATCGAAAATTTCCTATTATCCAACAGCAATTTAATGCTATTAGTCACAATTCAATAAAAAAGAGTCTGAATTTGAATTGTCATACCAATACTAACTGGCATAGATTCCAATAGCACTAACAAGGGCAGTTTCTCAGTGAAGTATATGTTACCATGGGCCTAATCGTTTAAGAAACCCATAGTATCATTTTCGGTATGTCCACTCACCACCAAGGGTTTGGATGATCTTTCTTTGACAAGATAAGTGATTGATAAACGCCCTTTCACTGCTACCTGAAAGATGGCATGAAAGATTTTATGATCTGTAGATCATAGTAGTTCTATCAGCCATATACCTCTCATAAAACTCATCAGGCGACACATCTAGTTCGTGGGATTGAGTTGATGCAAACCAAATTTACTGATTCTTGGTATCTCGAGTTCTCGGCAGCTCTTGGCACAAAATATAATCCGCCATTTCGTTCTCAGCCTAACAGAATCTGTCAGTTCAACTGTTTTCATTTGCCCATTAAGGGGACTGTGTCTAGTCAGTAGCCCTTTAAGCACCGTTCCGGGCAAGAAATTCCATTCCTTCCTTAAAGTTTGGCTTTGTTGGAAATGTTCATCAAATGAGCGGGTATTTAAGTTTTTTATTCAATGTAACCCCCAGATATTTGCCATTATTCGCTTATTTAATAGTTTCTCCAACAAAGGCTGGCGTTTGGAGTTTATCCAGTTTTTGCCTCCTAGCAAAACTAATGACCTTTGCATTACCAGGGTTGACCGAGAGTAAATGACTTTACAGTCGAATTCATACAGATGGCATCAACATTAAAACAGCTTTAATGACAATTTACAAAGCAGCACCAAATGGACTTATTTTAACGTCTTTCTAAACTTAAAAATGAGGATGTGGCTTCTGTAAGCCCTTTTTAGCAGCTGAGTCTACCCGCAAGTTTATAAATATTGGACAGATATTGACATGCACTGCCGAATATAAGTGATTATGTGTTACTTTAAAGAGGTGTAGAAGATTTTTAGTAATTGGTTATATTAAATGTTACCGGCCACCAAAAGAAAGATTAATAATATTTTAAGCAAACCACTTAAGTAAATAAGAAAACAAAAGACGTGGCTTCGGTTTTCCATCCATTTCTTTTTATAATAAAAATAAACAAATAAAAATAGAAATGAAAAGTCAGTGTCAACTGTCAATTATAACGCAGGTAAATGAAACAAACAAAAAAGAAGAAATGCTAAGTTACCGGTCATTACTATTTTAATCCATATTAAGGGTGTATTAACTACAATGGGATTTTCAAACCTTGAAGAATATTGCTAGTGATTCCCACAAGACCAACGAGACGAGACTTTCATAAAGTCTCGTCTCGTCTCGTAGCCCGCAGTCTCGTCTCGTCTCGCGTCTCGCGCACTCTCGCAAAAGTCTCGAAGTCTCGTCGTATTTACAAGGTGTTCATTTATAGTTTGAATGCTTTTTAAGTTCTTTGTTTTGCTCATTTAGTAGAAAATATGTTATAGACAAAAGCTGTAGAGTTAAAATTTAAATAAAAAATTTATATTTAATATGAACTACTCATTGCAGCATCTATTTTTTCACAAACAGATCGAAATTATATATTTTTAAATGGAACATGTATTATGTATTATTAGATTCTAAGTAGATTTCGTGTTTCAAGTACAAATGGCCATTGGCCGTTATACGAAACCGTCTACCCATTACTGTTGTAATGGAATGTTGATCCCGCTGGATAATCTATAAAATTTTAAGCTACGAATGTGCCAACTAGTCTCAGACTAATTCGTTTAGGTGCTTTAGCCGTCCAAGCTGTCAAATTGGCTATTTTTCAAATGACAGTAACTCAAAAATTCTGCCTACTTGCTTTAATATTTAAATGCAAGAATAGAAAGTTTCCCAATATATTGAAGAATTATATATTTAAAAATGGTTTAACGTATGTCTCAACTCATTTTTGATACAAATAATTTAACTCAGTTGTTTATAATATTCTACAATTATCCATATTACAATAAACAGCAAATAATGTGTCAAACTGAAATGTCAAAATAAAGACAAACCAATTGAGATATTTTGTTTTTAAAGCTAGCTAGATATTTTTATCATAACTGCATATTTTGACTTCAGTGAATATTGTGCCAAAACTTTTGAGACATACGTTAGTACTGTAGGTTCGTTTGTGGTCTTAGAGGCGTTGATCCTTTGATTACTCTGAATGAATGTTTATAGAGCATAGTTAAAGATAACCATTCAATTTCGAAACATCATATACAGTAAAATAAAACAAATATACGTATATTATATACTATTAATACATATAATTAAACTAAATAAATAAAACAAATCTGTTAACACATTTTTCGAATCCAAATTTTTGGGTTTTTTATCCTGCATGTGAAATAGAACACAAATTTGTACATATTATATGAATAAAAAGTAAACAAATCTGCTAAAAGCTTTTCCAAGGTTTTTTTATAATTATTTATGTATTTTATTCTATAAGGTTAAGTTCTGCAGGACTCTCGTGCGAGACTTTCGCACGATACGCGAAAAGAGACCGAAAAAAGTCTCGTCTCGTCTCGTCTCATACAAAAAAAATCTCGCGACATCGAAGTCTCGAGACCATGCGAGACTCTTGCAGACGAGAGATCTCGTGGGAATCACTAAATATTGCAGCTAAAATGTGTTTTAAGTGTTTCGTAACTATTTTCTATGAATTCAATAGTTTTTTAGAACCGATGCTTAAAATTTACGTACCTAGTACCTACACAATTTATTTTTATATCTGATTTGATAATTATTTTAAATTCATGTAAACATTAATTCTATAATAACAATAAAAAAAAGTTTATTGATTAATGATTAATTAATCGATTAATTATTTAATTCTATGTACAGTATCAAAACTCTTTCATCTTACCCATACTTACCCAAAAACTATGGAATAAAAACAAATAATTTTCCAAAACCATATAAAGTGTTTATTTATAGTTCATACAGTTTTGTATTAAATAGTTGCAGCTACAGACAATTTAATTTATAATCTTAATAATCTGGTTAGAAAGTAGTAGTTGAAGTGATTCTTCTTATTGCCCTCTAGCGAGTTTCAAAAGCAGAAATTATAGGGGTAAGTCGTCCCGAATAAAAGCCGAAGAATTAGTGATTGAAGTGGCAGAGGCCAGTGGGTAAGTGGGGTTAATTTGAAAATCAGAGTCTTCTATGAGACCAATTGCCATACTTTGGATAAAATTAAGATTTTGAAAAGATAGGAAAGTCTTACATTTTATTTATGAGAGCTATAGTTTATAGTTTTTTGGTTTCCGAAAACATGGCATATATTTCATCTGATAAATTATACAAAAAATATTTCTAATGACTTGAAAATGTATATATCCCCAGCGTACACTTTGACTGCATTTAGCACATTTTTTTTAAATATCACCGCTACTTCAGTGTGTAGATACTGACTGTAGATATTGACAGCTCATTATCTTAGCAGACCATTAATTTCAACTATGACAGCAGCAAACCAGCTGCGTGTATAAAAGTGATTTGATAATATTGTAGTCACTGAATTATTCTTCTCTTAGTCCACAATATATAAAATACTTATATTTAAAACATCACTAAATTTATTTTATTTTTTGTTGAAAAGAATCCAATATATTTTTTTATTTTGTTACTTAAAGACCAATATTTAGGTTATCTATGATTTACACTGTAGATAATGCAGTATATTTTGCACTTTTTAATTTGAGAACTACATATCAACAATATCCGTTGACATATGAATCCTTCTTTAATTTATGAACTATTTAAAAAGTTTTGTCACAATAAAATAATATTTCACAATGTGGTATACAGAAAATTTATATTTAAGTAGGTATCTTTCACAAGAGCTGGTTAAGAGCTTTTCTGACAATAAATTTGTCTTCATAATAATTCGGTACGTTTGTTTTGTTTAACTAAAGTATAAGTATATAACCTTAGTAGTAAGTAAAATAAAAGTAATTACTTAGTACAAGAGCTAGTATTTTCTTTAACTCCAACTTCGTTGAAAAGAGTTCATTTCTTATGTTTAACTATCTGTAACAAATTCAATTATGTTATATCTTTTTTCTTGGCTGTTCCCTTTTAATTTTCGCGATGACTTTTTTGTGACCATCATAACCAGTAAGAAACAGAAAAACCAATGACTCGCTCTGAAAATGGCTATGATTAATTTGTAAGAGTCATTACATAGATCATTCATTTCTTTGATAAAAACTAATAAATTTGATGTTTTTTAAGAAAGAAATATGCTTTATTGTCTTCAAACCTTTATAAAAATTTTTGTACTTAGACAAATATTTCAAACATTTAATTACCAGTCTTTATACATAATTACATCACAGAACACATAATTACCAATAAGAATGGTGTACAGTTATACAGTATTATAAGGTATTTAATTAACATGAGCTTTAAATGTAACAAAATTATCTGAGAACATTGATTTTAAAACTTTTAAATAAAACTTTCACTTTTAATTTAAATTTTTTTTTTAAATTCAATGTCAGCTAAAAACTAGCATCGTCAAATTGACATATTAAAGTTACATTTTGTTTTTTTAAACCAACTACTATAAAATATAAATATTCAATAATGGTACATTAAGTACAATATCAATAGAAGTTGTTTTATTCTGCCCTAATTTAATAACTTTTATTATATTTATATTTTGTGTATTTGTAAGAAAATTTTTACTTAGAATTAATTTTTATTATGTAATGTATCAATATTTTATTTTGTACATTAACATATTATTTAAACCTGCCAGAAATTTTAAGAAATTAATTATATAATGTAAAAAAAGAAGACAGATATATTTGTACTAATATGCCCTAGAAAACTCTACAAGTAGACGAAGTGAGTATGTCTAGTTATATATAGAAAAAAAGAAATGCATATAGTGTTATAGAAAATAGTTACATTTATAAAATATTCAAGAAATTTCTGGAAAGTTAGAAACCTATAAAAGGACTTGAGCAGAGGTCGTTAGGGGAGTATATTATTTGAAGTCAGCCAAAGAAGATCGGTCAGAGTGAACAGTCAGTTTAAGTGAACAATAAGTTTAAAAGTAGTAAAAATAAAGTGTTAAATAGTGACATTAAGAATACAAGTTAAAGTAATCAAGAAGTAAAACAAAGTGCTAAATAGTGACATTAAAAACATAAGTTTAAAATTAATACCAAAGTAATTAAGTGTAATTAAAAACATTTTCGGCGTATGAAAAAGAAGAAATTATGAGTGTACTTACTATTTATAATACAATTAAAAAAACTATATTCCAACAAACATTGAACTATATCCATAAGTCGATTTGGAGGAACATTATATTACGCAAGAAACCAAACGTCTAACAACGACAACATTTTGCCAAAGTCGGAGATTCCACGTATACCTTCGTTGGTTTTCGTTTTTCATACAGCCACTACGGTTCTTTTCCACGAATCAGACAGCAGAACTCTACGTATTAAGGTCAGATAACATTGTAAACATTTTGAATTTTTATAGTACCTAGTTAGTTAGGTTTATATAATTTAAAACAAAAGATTTTATTTGATACTCAATAATTAATGAATTTCTATAACTTATTTACCATTACATAAATAACAATAATTAATTTAGCATAATATCAACATCAAGTAGGTTTTTATCTAGTTAATAAAAAGCCTTTCTTTTTTCTTATTATTAAATTATGTTTTAAATTACAATGACGGCCGGTGCTAATCAGCGATTTACACTGTTAACAAGATTCCTCAGTAAAAATTTACAATTACAATTATTTAGTAAACAAGTGAATAACCTAAACAAAAATCAAGTTTTTTTTTATTTTGGGGTTATATTCTTTCAAGTGTCTAGATACGACTAATTTTTTCGAATTTTTAAATTTATAAATTATAAATAGTAGAGCTACCACTTCTGTGATTAGAACTTTTTGTTGTGACATTTTCTCCTCTTTTATGATCTTTTTTAACATTGGCCTTATCTTTAATTGTTTTATAGTTATAGCCAAAAACCGAACCATTTTTGTGTTTCGTTTTTTGTTAATAACAATTAAAATATTCAAAGCAGAAAAATTCAAAAATTCCCCATTTTTAGAATTGAATTCCGAATCCGATAAACAAAACCCTACAGTTTTTAATTTATACTAACTGTTTTTCGTTCGCAGGAAACTCACCTCTCGACTAGACTAAACAGAATTAGTTTAATTTTCATTCTGTATATCATTAAATTTTTTTTATGATATTAACTATTGAATTTAACTGTTTATTTTAAATTTCTTGAAACTCCTGTAATTTTCAAGTCCAAATAAGAATAAAATAAAATAAAATATATTAACTATTTTTACCTCAATTTGTAACAAGAAAACAAAATTTTAGTATAGATGAAACATATGTATTTCCAAGGTATAAATACTTGGAGCCACTAATTATTTAAGGATTATCTTAACTAACTTCGTCGTCTTCATTTGGCTTAACATTCATGTGTGCTTGTTCTTGACAAGATAACACATTGTACGAGTAGGTATGCTTTTCCAAACTGCATCTCTATTCGCAGCTTATATACATCATAGTATTAATATGAAAGTTACATTGTCAAAGAAGTTTAGAAAACTTTAAAACAATTTATTTTATTTGAACACCCAATTTTGTTTAACAGTATTTAAATTACTATGATGTTTTTTTTTATATTAAACGTAAAACGTAACCAAAATTTATTTATTGTTAATAAAAGTTTTAAAAATATTAATAATATTACAAACTTTTAAAAATGTTCCTTCTAGGTACCTAAGTACTCTTAAGTATCGACTTGGTCGATCGCCATCACATTTTCTATTGAAATCTAATTTAATGTCCATTGGGACATATAGCCCAGGAAGTAATTATGTTGTTAAGCCTGGTTTTTAGTTTTCGTTTTTCGAAATTTGTTTCAGTACCAAGTTGTCTTCAAATATACAGGGTGTTTCAATACCAGTTTACACCACTCATTTATTAAAGACTACTTACAGAATATTTAAGAAAGTTGGTTTATAGAAATTAAAAGTTATAACGAACTCAAAGAAAATATTTTGACGGACATGCCACATCTGGTTATATTAAATGTTTCTATAAATTTTCAACAATAATAAGTCAATTGTTAACGGAATCTTTGAGCTTAATTTTCACCGGTTTTTAGAAACCTGTGAAATTTGACATTTTGCTTACGGATCAAAGTCCGATGACAATCATTTGACAACAAATTCTTTTTTCAATAACCTAAATTTTATTATAATTTTACTTTGGGGTGATTAATTATGATTGATTGTTTCACCTTCTCCTACTGTAATATAATCTCTTTGTAATTAAAAATTATTTTCTATTTTTAAGTTTGGTTACTAATATAAGCTCCCTTTTTTAATCTAGCATTTATTTTAAAAAACTATGTATTGATCTCCTCTTACGATGATGTATTTAAACTTTAAATCTATAAATCTCCAAAACTACTGAATTGAAGTAGATGAATTTTACATCTTTATAAAGGGAGTTGAAAGACCTTTTAAATGATGAATCATTCGACCCCCTTTTCCATTTAAGATTTTAGGGATGGTGCCACCCCCGCTTAGGGGGCTGCAAATGTTAATGTGATTTTATGCCAATTTTGTGTCCCCCTCGATAACAAAATTGACGGTTCCGGGCGTTTTTTTTAAAGGAATCATCTGCCAGTAAATGTATCTGTTTCGTTTTCGGTGCGCCACCCTGTATTTACGTGGTATCACTAAGTTTTTATACCAACAAATATTTGGGATGTTGGTCTGTACCAAAGTATACTGCGTTTCTGATTTGGTACAAAATTCTTTCCAATGTGTTTTCCAAAGTACCATTTGCTGTTTTTTTGTTTGAATGACACCATCTGAAATACATAGCTAATGCTTGGTAGATACTCCATGAGAAATAGAATTTTTTACTACTAACTGGTCTGCATGCTCGTTGTAAACGAGCCCTGTATGTGCTTTTATCCACATTACATGGATTTTTTTAGGTGCTACAGTGAAAATTCCATAAATGATTGGACAATTTAAACATTTTTTCTATGGCTACATGTGGTATATGAAAAGCACACCCTGTGCCCTCTGAATTTTTGTATGTACATAAGTAAACTATTTAAAATATTACGGTTTGTTCTCTTTAAAATTTGGTTGAATGATTGGTATTTTGTTAAATAGGCCAAGAAATCATCAAACTGTAAGAAGTCGTTAATATTAAGGAACGTATTTTCACTGTATATGTTGTTATCTTGAATTGCCCTACACATGTGAGGAGAATTTTTGTGTTTCCAGTATTTATTCGTCAAATCAAATAGATTTAATTTTTTGATACATGAAAACGAATTACATGATACCATAATATATCACAAATTTTTGGCTTAACTAATATAAAGAGATTAAATAAGATTTTTATGGTAAAACATTATTTTAACAACGACCTAAATTCATAAATCTGTATTCGGACCGTTTATGGCTTTAATGTGGCTTTGCAGTCAAGAAAAAAAACATCAAACTAAGAAGTACCTAGACCAACGTCCTAACATCTTTTAGGACTCGGAGTAGTAAGTAATCAGCGTCAAAATCGATACAGTCTCTTGACGAAAACTCTTCAAAGCGAGCAAATAGAAAATATATATCAAAGAACATCTTGGTTAAGATCGTTAGAGAACGAAATCTCCTCACTTTGAAGGACGGAAATTGGCTAGAATAAAAAACAAACCAAACTAACTTGAGAGAATTTGGCAGTCAAATGAAGTGATGATAAAACGTTGTATAGTAAAGTATGTGGAAATAAAATATTGGAATACATTGACAACATTTGTCTAACAGAGTGGGTCAATAATATAAAAAATACATTTTTTGTTTTCAATGTGGTTAAAAACAATTCGCCTAAGTGGTTGTAAATTCTGTGTTAAAATTTCAGTAAATGACATTATTCGTAATTTTATTGGCATGTTTAATATACCACCAGCATTTCTGTATAATGATTTGTATAAAAATACATCCCCTTAGATCATCTTACTAAATAGTTTTTTTAACTTATTTTAGTTTTTTTTTCTCAGAAATGTAAATTAAATTTAAATAAATTAAGATATACTCGGAAAAACTTTAAATGAAATATTTGAAGAATACTATATTCGCGAGCACTATCGACACCAGAGGGCGCTCCAAAACTGCGGGAAAACAAAGCAAACGTCATTTATCTCGTGCTGTGTTGACAATTGAGCTAACAAAAATTATCTTACTACGTGTGAAATAATTTATCTAGGAAGTGAAATCTTCCAAAGTAAAGTATTTACTGCAAACGCACATACATTTGCAAGTATAATTCCCGTTGTTTTAGCTATTTTCTGGGAAAACAATACATGGATACACTGTCGGATGCACAATTCTTTCACTGCGGCACCGAACAAAGTTTTTTGACTTACTACCTACCTATATCAAAGCTATGATTTTAGCATGAAATCAAACAAAACGAACCAAATATACAACAACAAAGAAATAATCAACAATTTATCAATACAAAATCTTATGATAAAATGTTTGTTTTCCAAATTTAGATGGCTCCCACTCCGTGGTGATAGCGAATACCAAGTTTGTGTTAAAAATACCTGTCTATTTTATAAGTGTGTATGGTAGTATATGTAAGGTAGGCTAAAGACTCGCAATCTCTATGTTTGTTTTTCTTAAACTTGTAATAGATTTTTTTTCATATTCTTTTAAAGATAATAATTTGGTTTATTAGATTTTCGTGATTTTGATCTTATAAACTGTAAATTGGATGTCTGCTTCATCAGCAGGTGTTGATCTAGGAATTATTGGCAGCATTTACTAAAAGTTTTCACTCAGTAGAATCATTGCGCCTCCGTATCAGTTCCCATTATTATGCAAATCTTAAAATTTTCTATCGAATGCCTTTAAAGCTCGTTAGTGCCCTATTGATCATATCCTAAGTTATTATTTTGGTTATATTACATGTTGGTTCATGTATTAATTGTAAATTTAATGTTTCAGCGCATAATCAGCAGTTGGTTCGTCCATCTTCTACAAATGTAGCAGCGATCCTATATGATGCTACAATTTGTGGCTCAATTTTATGTAAAATCGACTCAAACCATTTTTATTGTATTGCTGTTTCCGTTCAAATTCATGATTGAATGCCATGGAGAGATTGGGCACATACATTCCTAATTAAGAATTACATTTTTCTTATAATTTAATATTTTATGTTTGATTGTTAGCCCATTAATTTAAAAAGCACCAATGATATAAAATGACGTCAAAATTAATCGTGTATATTTCGTTAACGTAAAAATAGATTTTTTCATAGATTAAAAATACTCCAATTAATTAATACATTTTTTAAAAAGCTATTTTCAAAACATAATAAACAAATAATGGAAAATTATGATTAAAAAATGTATAATAGATAATCTGTGGATAACTCTTAATGACTGTCATAGTTTAACCAAAAAGAATCATTATCAAATGTCAATAGTTAATTATAATATTTTGTATCTAATTTTATACCTAACTTTTTATAACAACAGCCTATACCTGTATTTAATTTCAACAAATAGATCCAGAGATTAGCGCGTTTCGACAAACAAACTCTTTTGCTTTATAATATTAATATAGACATGGTTAGTATAGAAATATTAACAAAATATTTGATATTTTTAGAGCTCTTTGTTATAATAATGAAAGCTTAGCATTCCGGATATTATTAAAATATGATATATATAACACTGCTCAATGTAATGTGAAATGTGAAATTGTGTGTTTAGCATATATAACAAGTTAAAAATTACAAGTTTTTACTTAATACTTTTTTATAATAGATGCATTGACAATGTCCATTAAAAAACACATTGGACTATAAAGTCTCTATCGACAAAATCATCATATTGGAAATTTTATGTAAATATTTATTAGCTATAATTAACTATTCTTTTTTAATACTTAATTATATCAATATTTTCAAGGGTTTATAAAATTTTAAAAACGCAATTAGCAATACTTTAAAATGTAATCAACTAAGTAAATAATAAATATAATTCATGATACTCAATACAATCTTCTATATAAAATATCCTTGAGGATGAGTAAACCTATATTAACAATTTCAGAACAACTATTCTACATAATATATAATGTAACTTTTGCAAACACTAATTTTTTATTTAAACCTTTAGAAAATTTCATATCATATTTTTCAAAAAGATGATGATTATCCTATTTAGATTTATCCTATAAAGATTCTTTCCAAGGATCCGAACCAGAGGCCATGTCTTCTAAAAAGACAGGATGAAACCTAAACGGGATCCAAAAGAGAAACACTAGAGCTCTTGTAGCAAAATAATTTCCCAGGTTCAACAATTATTAAGACACAGAGGCGAACTTCAGACCTAGGACTGCCTTAAACTAAGAAGGAAAGCTGGAAAATATCTGAGGAAATTATCAGACCGGGGAATTTGAAGCGGGCAATAAACCACTTTCATCTATAAACATTTTCAGGGGAGGATGGACTTTTTCCTGTCCTAGTACAAAAGAGACTGGACATTCTACTGCCCATTCTGACAGCTTTTTAGAACAAGCTTAGCTCTGGGTTACTTACCGGCCATCTAGTCTCACTTAATTTCTGTTAAAAGCAAAAAAAATTCTTGATTGATATATTAAGAAGGGGCCATTGAGGAAGCATTCTCTCAGTAACTACCAGCATGTATATCAGGAAGAAAAATCAACAGAAACGGAAGTGGATGAAGTAGTCCACAAGATCAATCAATCCGTGAATATTGGACAGATTGGTCTTACCACCTTCCTTGATATAACTAGCAGGGGCATTCAATAATGCATTACCTTATTCTATTTGAAAGGCAACTGCATCTAGAGGGATAACCTATCCTATACAATATGTAGCTGGATCAAAGCAATGCTAAAGAACAGGCTGATCCTAACATCACTGGAAGGTAAAGGTTAGAGGAAAGCATGAACAAGAGGTCATCTAAAGTGACTCAACATTGGCACTAGATGGTGTGACAAAAATTAACTCTCGGTAAACGTAAAGCGATAGTTGTCAGTTTCACCAGGAGGCGGAAACTGGATCCAAATACCTGCCCTCTATGGAGATACTATTAGGGAAGGGATAAAAAACTTGGAATGCAATAAAGCAAAGCTATTCCTTTGGACATGCCGTAGAATATGCGGTAAGTTATGGGGAATGAAACCCAAACCAATGTATTGGCTATATCTAACAGCAATTAGGCCTATAATTACGTATGGTGCTCTGATCTGGTGGGCTAAATGTCAGCAGAAGAAGAAGGGAGAAGCTAGATAAGCTTCAACGGCAGGCATGGTTAATCACAATGAGAGCTATGTCCACCAATCCGTTCGTTGTCATCGAAATTTTATTAGATCTTCCTCTACTGGCTGGTGCATACACAACAAGGCTAGTGAAATACCAGGATGCAGGGCAGAGCGGTGTCAGAGCCAGGGCGATGTCAGATGCCATGTGTTATTCCCTGTAAAGAACGAATGGGAGACGAATAAATCGAATCTTATAATGGCTGACCAGTGTTGGTACACAGAAAAGCTGAAAGAATATTTATATAACGAATAGTGTAGCCAGAGACAATATAGAACTGGGTAGATTGGAGAAGACATTCTTACTGGTTCGAGCTAGAGGTTTTAAGAAACTCAAAGGCATTTGTGGGAGATCTCTCTAAAAAGAAGTCTCAAGAACTGCTCAATTTGAGCAGAAAGTACCTCCGAATTATGATAGGACTACTGACTGGACACAGTTGCCTTAATGGAGACTAAGAATCAACAGATTTGATTTGTATCAACTGGATCCCAAAGACTTCATCAGAGGCATAGGGCTGATAGAACGGCTATAACCTAGGGGTGAGCCATAATAGATCTTTTAGGTCGCAGTGAAAGGGACGTTGAACTTAACTTAACCCTATGTATGGCAAAAATACCCAAACGTTTATAAAGACATGCCTAAGGAAAATATTAAGAATTTTCTTGTCAAAGAAAATATCGAATAAAGATCTATGGCAAATGCAGGTCAGGAACCAATGATAAAAACCATTAAATCACGAAAATGGAAATAATGGGTTGACCATACTTAAAGAAAACCTACTCGCACTCTGTCCACTGAGACACAGAAATAGAGGAAGACCTACGTTCCCCTGAAGAAGAGTTTGTCAGCAAGAACTAGAACAACAAGGCAAGACGAGGAGAGAAATTATTAAATTGGCTAAAAACAATGCGTTGGCTGAACATGTCATTAATAAAGATCACATTATGAATTTTCAAGATCCTAAAATTTTAGCTATTGAAAGTAATACATATAAACGTACTTTTTTGGAAAAGGTTAATATTAGTAAAACTTCTAATATTTTAAATAAAAGATTTGAAATATACAATCTTGGTAAGATCTATAATTTACTTTTAAAATTGGAGGGTGATAATTAGTATATTTATATTAAATTTTGATTCATATTAAAAATTAGAAAAAAAATTTAAATCACACAAACTTTTTGGCATCACTGATTTTACACTTTTTTCTACTATCAATAATTAATTATATTATATATTTTTTCTATTTTATTTTTGGAGTCATTTGAAAATTCCTTTTGTTTCGTGATGTGCTTCGAGAGACGTATATCTTGGTTATATTTTTAGCATTTTTAGCTTTTATGATCATTTTTAACTTTTGACTTGTTTTTTGTTTAAACTATTTTAGACCTTTTTCTGGGTTAAAAAATATTTAAAAAAATTAATATGTACTACGCTTTATTTTACACAGCCTTTTGCTGTTGATCTTTAACTTTATTAAGTTGCTTATTTTAATATTAATCTAACCTTGTAAGTTTCGAATATTCATGTAAAATTTTTTTTTTGTGATATTCTAGTTCTCTCTCATTTCAATCATGTTGAAGTTGACCTTTAACGACGAATGCAAAAAAATAATATTTAAAAAAAATTTAAAAACTCATAAACTAAAAAAACCACCAAACTAATCTACCTATGTCTGAACATAAACGAATAAACGAATTTTACCTGTAATTAGGGAAAAATGTACAAAGAAATTAGTATAAAACGTCCAAATACTATATTAAAGTGCGAACACTAATAAAAGAAACAATAAAGTTAAAACTTTCATACAAGGTTACATGCTTTGCTTGAATTCATATATTATTACAATGTCAAAATGAATTACAATCATATAGTCTGCCAAACTGTTTGAAAAACATTTTCTATTTCATTTTCCTCTTATATTTTTTAGTACCTATATTTGCCTATAACCATTTTGTTGATTCATTTTACATATAACCCACATATCGTCAATACAAAACAGACCAAAATAGAATGTATGCTTTTATATTATTTAATTTACAACTACGTGGTTAAAATTTCAGCATATCTGTCAGTTTAAGAAGTTTCACTTTGTTCCCATTTGTTTCACAAAGAAAGTTTGGTTCCATTTAAACGGGACCGTATATCTGGAATCAGAGAAGTTTCTAATATTATTTTGAACGAAGTCGCTCAAAGATAATTTAAATTAGCATTGAAATAAAAATAAAAAACACTACCATACAGCCTTTGTTAATGCCTCAACGGTATTCCCAACATTTAAATTTATTATCTTTCCGCTATGTCTCTGAACTAATAGAAGTATTTAAAAATTAGATTTTCAAGCGGGTATTAACCAAAAACATCTGGCTTTTGTTAAAATCCTTTCACGAATGGTTTTTCGGTTTGTTCAGCTTGTATAATAAAACAAATGATTAATATTTAATACCAGTTTTATGTTTCTAGATTTCATTATTTTATTATATTCACCAGAACTTGGTTTTAGCATATTATTGTTAAAATAATAAAATATTTACCTCTAGTAATCAACAAAGTTTAATTCATCAAAAAGTCTGTAGAGTTCTTCTAAAATTTATTTAAAGAAATATTTTTTTGTATAACATGCAAAATATACTAAGTCACATAAATGATTTTATTTTAATAACATTTTGTACCTATTGTATTAAGTACCTATTGAAGCATAATAAGTAAATGATAAAAAATTCAAAATGCTTTTCAAATTTCTTTAAAGCCCTTTTACCTTTAATAATGTGTGGATGCACCCCGATGTGCTACGCATTCTCCAACGCGCCTAGGCATGTTTCTGATCAGTGGTCAATGTTCTCCTGTGGTATTTAATTCCAGACAACCACCAACTCCTCTCGAAGTTCTTCTAGAGTCTGAGGAGGACGTTGCAAATTGAACAATCTCCTACCCATCATATCCCACACGTGCTCAATTGGGGATAAGTCAGGAGATCTTGATGGCCAAGGTAACAATGTGACATCATTATGGTGAAAGAAGTCTATTGTGACTCAGCGTAAAAGATGGGGTTCTAAAACTTCTTGGATATAATGCTGCGCATTCATGTTACCTCTGATGAAGATTAAAGGTGATCTCGAACCATAAGCTATAGCAACCCAAACCATAACTCCAACAGTTTGATGAACATGCCTTTCAACAAATAACCGTGCATTTCTCCTTTCACCACGTCGTCTTGTAACCCTCGCTCGACCATCTTGCATGCCTAAACAAAATTGAGACTCGTCACTAAAGACAATACTGTACCACTATTCCCTATCAAACTCACTAAGTTGACGAAATCGTACAGATCTCCGTACCCTAGACATCGTAACCAATCGTAAAGAATGTCAAGAACCAAAATCCGCAAAATTTGGATCTTTACTACGGCTACAATATTTTTGGATTATTAGTGGATTTCAAGAAAAGCAGTATAAAAACCGGAATCTTCAACTGATAAGGCTGAAAATTTTATCAATTGTTTATTGTTAGTAAAATAATTAAATTCACCTAATTTTATTAAAATAAAATCATTTAAACTGGGTGTTCGGATTTTTATGTCACTTAGTATATTTACAAAAAAAAAGATTGTAAAGTTTTTACTAAAAGTTTTTTTGTCAATCTAGCATTATCGTTGTTAAGTAACGGGTAGACCGGGAGCCTATATGGCGCTAAGTTTCTAACCGATTTACGAAATCTTTATTATGGAGAGCAGAACTTAGGTGAATTTAAAGTCTCTTTGATAAACCCTATGAAATAAATATGGTTCGAAAACAATGGCTCAAGATGTAATGTATACTTAAGAACAGGCAGCATGCTAGGACCGTTTAAACAGAACTAACCAGCTTCTCAATAGGCGGTGTAGAATTATCTAAGAAAAGTATTATTTCCAAAACAAACGTTTTGGTCTGTCAACAAAAGCATTTACCAAAGTAGTCAAATGCCACTCTCCTGTTCAGTCTGTTAAAAAGTGAGAGGGATTACGAGGATGCGGATTTGCCAAGGATATTCTTGGGAACCTTTAAAGAGTCAGATAGGTAATCCAATCTTGATATTTTGATATATTTGGTCCGATTTAACACAACCTTCAATTAAATTAGATTAGAATGTCTTAGATAGTATGAGCCAATTAGAGTTCTCTGCACTGCGACCTACGATCTTTTGTGTTTACCCTAACCGACTTGAACTCTAGAACATCAATATTTCCAGCGAAGTTAAGGGCCCATTGCTCGTGGCTAATTATACCTTTATTTTTAAAATTCTTTAAAACTGCTTGTTGAGGCTACTAGAGAAAAGGTGTTGCTAGGGATTTATAGGAACAAAATAACGAATTTTTTTTAACATTGCCATTATTGAGGGGAAAAATTAGGTATCAGAAAAAATTTAAAAAATCTAATTCTATACATCTCTAGTATCGCCTTTTAGCTATTTACCAAGTTTTTCTTTTTTCAAAAAAGTTAAGGAATAAGGTAGTAATCAGCTCTTAGCTGAACCTCTGCACGCTGTATTTTTCGATCCATAGTGTGGCGCCATCTACGCTGAAATTTATTAACACTGAAACTTTTATATATGGGTGTCTTTTACATTTTGGACGGACTAAAAAATTTTACGAGCCATTCATGAATTAAATAACTTGTATTCTGGGTATCTATTTATTTGTAAGACTAAAAAATAAATGTAAAAGTTGATACAATAATTTTTTACTTAACTATTATGTAATAAAAGGGAATTTTTTTTGTAAATTTTAAAATAATATTATAAAACCCTACAGTGTGGAAACCACTTATGGAATAAGATTAACGCTGCTCTTAGTTTAGGGAATTAATAAAAAACGCTGAGACACGTCAATTTTTATTTTCAATTCTACACTATTTGAAATAAAACATAAATAGGTTATTTATATAATATTTCAAATTATTATAAAGTTTTGCTTTATCAATTTTAAAAACGAATATAAAATACGAGTAATAAACCATGATACAAATAAACAATTTAAAACTTTTATAAACATGTTTTCCTGAAAATGCATGTGCGAGTGTGTGCGTATGTGTATAGAAAGTTTCAAATGTATTTTCACAATTTCAATAATTTTAGCAGTAAATTAATTCAGCCGATTATAAGGTTTTATATAAAAAAAACTAATTAACTGAGTTAATTAAATTTTACTACAAATCTTTAAAAAAATCTTACAATTTCTATTCAGTATTGATGGAAAAAAGGTAGGGGCAGTGGGAGACTGGATATGTCGTCGTAAGGATGGGATTAAACACTTCAGGTAGGCATAGGTGAATTCCGGACAATAAACGACATTAAATAGACAGTAAATAGATTATTTTCATGACGCAGTCACGCAGTTAAATCTCTAAAATACAATTAACGGTACAGAGTTTACAAATAATAATATAATGGTTGGCATTTCCAAAACGACCACATTAAACCCTTGCAAATACAACAGTGAAATAATTGAAATAATAAATGAATATTATTAAAGAAATACAAAACATTGGTTATAAAAAAAATTAAGGTGAGGCAAAACACAGGATAAACAACATAAGAGAAACACCTGTCAAAGTTGTACTTAAAAACTCGGATAATTTTAAAACTAGGAAATCTATTATTATTTTTGTTATCTAGATCTGAGGTTTCTCTTTCCGTTTCCTCTTATTTTGTTTTTTTTGCCTCTAGAATATATGGCGGTTCTATAATAGGCATATTTCTAAATTTTCTTGAATCGATAATTTTAGGTAAAATACAAAGTAAAATTTGCAAAGAACTGGTTTCATGCTTCTTGCCCAGAATTTAGGATCATGAAATATAGTTTCCGTTTTTAAACGGACAGGTGTCCAAACCGCAAGTACACAATATGACCTTCTGGAAATTTGCAATTGTCCTTGTACCTTATAATACCAGTTATGCATTTTATTAATGCCATCCCTTTCATAAATGGAAATTTTTTTGGTTTTAATACCTTCTTCAGGCGTCATATTTTTTACTTTTTTAAAGGAAAATGTTTACGCTTTGATGGACCTTGTTTCTTCTGCGATAAAAAGTGTTTTTTTTCTTTTGTACCTTATCTATTCCTAAATGTCTGTAAACGTCTTTAAAAAACACAACACAATACACAATCACGAAAAACATCTATAAACAATATAAAAAATCTCACAGAGCACTATTAACGAAACAAACCTAAATAAATCCTGACCTGTGCTGGGTAACCCCAGAATTCGAATAGTTTTTCACTCTAACGGCAAAATAAGTGGGAAAGGGATAAATACTCAACTGACACGCCTTCGTTAGCTTTGAAATTTTTAACCGCTCGCACCCCCCTGATATTTTAAGTTCTCAACCGTTTGAAGGATGAGTCTTAAGGAACTTTCTAGAGAGCTAGTTTCCAATTTGATACTGAGTCAGAGCAACTTCTTTTAGGAATTTAAGCCACTTGCAGAACAATGCTACGCATAGTAGCTATGTGTTCCACCCTTTCCCTTACGCTTCAGCAGAAACGACAGTTTTGACTTTGTGATTTGCCCATTATTTTAAGGTGATACCTCACAGGGCAGTGTCATGGTCAATTTTATATCTTTTTTCCTCTTTTAGGTGATGTATCTTCAAACTTTTGGCTTGCCTCAGTCCCGGCGTATTTCTCCAGTGAGATCGTAGTCGATCCTCTTCCCAGAAACTTATCTTTTTTTTTGATATGGCTTTTGGTGAGCCTACAAAAGATCTCCGAACCAAGCCCCTTCTTTTGCGAGTCTATCAACTTCCTCATTGTCTATTATCCCTCTGTTACCTGACACAAACATTAAGGTGACCTTGTTGTTTCTTAAGGGATTGTTTACATTCCCAGACTAGCTTTGACCCATAAGTCAAGGAACTCCACCTAAAAGATAGTTGGGCATTACCAAGGGATTTGGACAACCGAAAATTCTGTCTCATTACCTCCACTTCAACCCTATAATCTATCTTAGACCAATTTGTGTACCACACCAGCTCTGGTTCGACTTATTTGACCGTATGGTAGTATCGTTTAACCACTTTAAATGGTGACTCAAAGTCAAGCTTAGCTGGCATGATATTTAATGGTTGGTTTAAGGATGCTGGTGGAATTTTTACCAGGATCCCTAGATGACCAACCAAATCACCAGGTTTTAAGTTTTATGTCTGTTGCGGTCATAAGGCACCAGCTGCAGCCTCCCTCATAATGCAATATTGTAGCGGAGGTAGACCCAGCAACTCCTCTAAGGCTGCTGTGAGGCTCATTGCACATGTTATTCCCAGACAAGCCAGCCGTTGCACTTTTTTCAACCTACATTGGATTAGCAATCGTTAGGTTTAGCTGTTACCTATAGAAAATTTTTTATTTTGGCCAAGGAAATTTTCAAGAACCTTAAAAAGTCAGATTATTAATCCAATATTTATCCTTTGATGTGTTTGGTCTAAAATGAATTAACAGTCGATATGTCTAGCTGTTATAGACAATACTGTATTAATTTTTTACGTTAAAAAACTGTTCGAATTAAAATAAACTTAAAATAGTAATTTATGCAACAAGTGCATAAAGTGGTACTTTTTTTCACGATTGGGAAATTTGCGCGCACGAACCGAAGGTGAGTGCCGCAATCCCAAGAGTGAAAAAAAGGCACTTTATGCATGTGTTGCATACAATATTTTTTCGACGATCGTAAGAAATTTTGTCCCATACTTACTTTATTTTCCGTTTTGTTGCAGAATTAGTAACAGAATGTAGCCTATTAATTTGTAGATAAATAAACAGAGAGAACAAATATAACAAATATATGTTTCTTCCTCGAAATTCGAATTATTTTCTTCCATTTTACTCAGTACACGAAATACTAACTGTCAAATCACAAACAAATTACTTAGCGTTTCTAAAATGTCAACTCTTATTTGGTTTTCCATAGGTGACGTGATTGGCCGATTCTATGTGTGTTATAATGAAATTTTCTATAATTTGGTTAACAGGAATAATTTTAAATACTTCCCAGTTTTGATAACCTATCCCTGGATAGGTATAAGTATTTAATAAATAAAAAAAATAGTTCCGACGCGGGATTCGAACCGACGACCTCTTGCTTAGTAGGACCTTGTGCTTGCTCATACGCTATCGTGACAGACCACTAAATTGATGACAAAACTTCTTATAACTAGACTGTAAGCTGTCATTTTACTTTTTTTAACATGTTAAAAAAAGTAACTTTTTTTAACACGTGAAAAAAAGTGGTACTTTATGAACTAATAACTGTGAAAAAAAGTGGACTTTTTTTAACGATCGTCGAAAAAATTATGATTGTATTTGTGGCTTTTATGATTTAATTTTCCGATTTGGTATTTTAAATAAAAATGCAATTTACCTTAATTTTTGTTTGAGTTGTCGCATAAGTTTTATTCTCTAATTAACTTAAAGGTTAAAGGTGCTTAAAATACTAGTAAACTCATTAGAACCTAGATGAATAGAAGTCAGAGTACTTTGCTTTATTACTAATATATGTTAAAAACCTTAATTTTCTTGGCCAATTTAACACTGAATGTCAAAGACACGCGGTGTTACGTCTAAGACCAACTTTGCGGAAATATTTTAAATGCGACACTTAATAAGAGCAGAGTCGTATTTCTTAATGTTCAATTTAGGAACAGCCTTGAATTATGAGAAGGTAAGGGATTAAGTAATACAAATTACTAAATAGACTTGATAACATGTAAATTTAATAGTATATTATTTATATTAGAAAAATATTAAAACAGTTCCTTAAGCACTCTACCATTTTTAACTTTCTGTGATTTAACTGGATGAATATGAAACGATGTTGGTAGTTTATGAAAGTCATGAATAGTAACTAAGTCAATTAGTAATTTACGTCTAAATATGTTTCCGGGTCTGTATTTAGCAATGATATGTTTATCTTATCTTTTTTGGATAAGTTTTAATACTTTCTATTTTTTAAGAAGGGACCAGGATATTATTATTATTATTACATATGAGAATATGAATTAGGATACATTATTTGGCCAGTACTTTACATACTAGTTGGATGATTTTATAAGAATAATAAAGAATCGTTTTGATATGGTATGCTAATATCTTTTCCTACGACCCACTATGAAAACGATATCTAAAAAACACACAGTTTTGACACTTAGAAAACTAGTAATATTATATGCGTTCGGAGAAATAAGAAAAGAAGAAGAAGAAGAAACACTAGGTTATATGTTTTAAAATTGCACGGAACTTAATAATTTAAGCAACATTAATTAATAAAGAACTATTTATCTTTGTAAATAAATTACAAATGTTAAACTAATACTTTTATAAAAAAAATTGTATAAGTTGCCTTAACTATGCAACCAAACATACACATAGGTAGGCTTTTAGTTCCAAGGATAAATCCTTCAACAGCAACAGAAACAACAAAAAATGGAGAATACAAGGACTTAAACGTAAATGAAAATTTTCAAAACATAACATAACGTTCCAATTAATTTCAGCAATTGTTTCAATAATAATAATTTTACTTTAAAATTTCATGTAGCCCACAAAATAAATGTCATTTAGCTAGTAAAGAATTTTAATGTTAATTCCCAAGAAAGGTGGTTATTTGATTTTAATTCATTATACTCGTATTTCGAACACAAATAACAAAAACAAGTAATCTAACTGTTATAAATAAAGTTAAAAATTTCATTATTATAGGCGGCTCATGCTAAACTTAATTCGTGCGTAATATTTACTTTGCACACTTGTTATTTAATATACTTAATCTAATATAATCTTATTACTCGAAAACAATAGAAAACAATTTTTTAATAGTGAATTTTGTTTTTCGCACTTTTTGCTCATGCTGCTTTTGGGTTAATTT
The DNA here is from genome assembly GCA_035357415.1 of Ophraella communa. Lineage (NCBI taxonomy): Eukaryota > Metazoa > Arthropoda > Insecta > Coleoptera > Chrysomelidae > Ophraella > Ophraella communa. The sequence continues at coordinate 19,688,713 of CM068980.1, forward strand.
TCACTACATTACGATTTAATAATTTTTTTTGTAGTTTATGCAACATAACAATAGTAAATACCTATGTAAGTTTTGTTCTTCCAATGCTTTAATAGAATTTTACCCAACAAGTGCGGAAAGTGATCCGCTAACACGTCGTTCGGCCATCTGCACTTACTTGCAGAATAGTCACTTTACGCACATGTTAGGTACAGTCGGCTTTAGAATAGCGTATACATGTTAAAGGTGAATTTCCTTTACCTACCGAAGTTATAAAAACACCCTGCTTCAACAAGATGGCAGTTTTTAAAACGCCTACAATTACTTACTTCACTAAGGAATAAAAAATAATAATAAGAAAAAACACTTGGAAGAGGTAGTGGCGTAACCAGTTCTGTGGTGTTCTTCAAAAATAATTGTTTTTAAAAAAAAGAAATATATATCAGATGTAAACAAAAATTAGCAAAAACATTTTTAAGATCAATGCTTTTTATTTTTTAATATATTAAACTTATTGGCTTATGTTAAGGGGGTGCTTAAGGGTTTTAAAAAATCATTAAAAATAAACGAATAAACTACTTGTAATAAAATTTTATATAGAGGGTGTCCCACTAAGATCTGCGAGGTAGTTTTTTACATAAACATAACATAAAAAAAATGTATAACAAAATCGATAATGAAAAATTACTGGAAATATTTGGAAGTTTGGAAGTCGTCCGCTACGGGGTGCAACGAACACTCAAAAACATAATATTGTGATTATCTCCGAAAGAGATATACTAAAGGTATACTAAAAATACAATTTTTGAAATCTTGATGAGATTATAAAAAATGTTGGTTGGGGACTTTTTGCCAATTCTTCTGAAATAGGGGGGTGGGGAAAGGTTCAAACTTGTTATAAACAAATGTCATATAACTTTTTTGTTGTTTTTTAACCGATTTCAATGATTTTGGCGTCATTTAAAAGAGTTTCTTCTAGTTAATCAGATGCATAACAAAAATACCAAAATTGAACAATATGGTCTCTGCTAGGGAGATCTACGTAAAAAAGTCAATTATTTTTTATTTTCCTTGAAAATTTCAAATGTAATGATGCTTTCTTTTTTAATTTAGGTGAAAAGAGGATAAAAAATAAAGAAATTAGTGAAAAGCGCAACTCTAAATCTTAATATTTTATTTGATATCTTAAAATTAAAATATCACAATAGGTACATAGAAAACCAAAATCCGTGCCAATGTCGTCGTAGAATAAGAAAATCCAGTAAATAGTCACAATCAAAAAACAAAATTCTAAATCCGTGTCAATAGCCAAAGTTCGCCGTAATAAGAAATCACTAAACAAAATTCAAAATCCGTGTAAATAGCCAACGTTGTTACAAAAAAGGAATCAGTAAAGAGGTTGCAATAAAAAACAAATAAAACCGTACTGTATTATTATTTAATCCGTGATTGGTTATACACAATAAATAGGCCATCCTTAAAATGAATTAAATGCAAGCCATTTGAGTTTGAAAGTGTATATGCTATTCTGAAGCCGATAGTACCTATCCTGTTTTTTTACTAGCGTGCGGAAATGGTCGTTCCGCACTCATCTTATTGTATATGTAGCCTCTAGTGTCTTATAGAAGAACTCTAAATTTGGAGTTTCATAAACTAATTTATCCAAACCTTGGTTAAGGTAAAATAATACATAAATCATAAGTTAATTTTTCTTACAGTAACGCTAATATAAAAGTAGACCTGTCTAATCCATGGTTAGAGCTTTATCATAGGTACCAGTAAAAGAGCTTATGTAGAAAAATTTTTGGAGATAAAAGGCATGTAGTATGATCATGTAGCTATTATCAGAAGGTCATAAAACTTACTAGACAATGGGGAATTACTACCAAATTTCTAAACGAAATTAATCCTGCAGGCCATTCCTTTCATCTCCTGTTGTTGACAACGAAATTCAGATGATTATATTTAAATCAAGTTTTAAACTCCTTAATGGACTCTAGGTTTTAATATAACAAATTATGTTGGCTAATTCATCAAAAAAGAGGATTATAAAAGTCAACAAAATTATGTGTCAGGTAGAATCTTAAAAATGTCTGTTGTGGAAATAAAAAAAGTGGAAATACGCCGTTAAAAAATAATTTTTTAATGTTCTTTTTTAAACTTCAGATATTTTAACTGGCAGAATTAGAAACTGTTTTAATATTTATATGCATTAAATGTTGGCAATAAAACTAACCTATTACTACAAACCAGAATGCACACCTCTGGTAGGTAAACTTTATTTAATGCTCAGAATGACAAAGATTTTTTTAATTTCGTATAAATAAAAAGATTTTTGGTAATTCTGAAATTGTATAATATTTAAAATATTCAAATTATTTTATGTTAAATTTCTTATAATATCACCAATCTACACATAACTTTTTAATGTTCCTAACTTCAAAAAATCTTTCTTTGGGAGAATTTTAGTATCGTTCTTAAAATATTTTTGCCCAATGTTTTAACATGTAGGTAATCGGCTCTTTATCCTAAATAAACACATGGAATGCTGCAAATTATGAAAATCGATATGTTTCATAAGGCCCACCTTATTATAAATTTTTGTTTTCGGACGAAGTTTATTTTTGTTTAAAGACAATTACAGCTGCTTCTAAACTTAGAACGATAATTGACATGAACATCTTTCATTTCTGTTAATATAAATAGGTTGAATAATATTTTTAAATGTGAATAAAAACAGTTTTCTGGAATCATATAATACATCATTTCTAGCAGATATACTTTAAAAATGTCCATTTTGTAAAAAATATTGTTTTTGCTGTCCAAAAAATCCTCTTATATATTTTATAGTAAATTTCTCCATACATACAGTTTTCAACAACTGAGATAGATAATTTTCAATTCCTTAATTTGACATATAAAAATAGTTTTAAAACAATCGCATGTACGATGCTTTGTATACTATAATTGCTGCCAACATTGTATACAACAACGTATAACACAAGAGGAGGTCACAATGGTATTAAACGTATATCACAGTATAATAAGTCGTTAACGTTCAACATAGTTATGATGGCAAAAATCAACCAAACATTCACGGCTTCCAAATTAACAGTAACTTCTGGTATGTTACTGGAACAACGATTTCCAGACAAACTGTAAGAAGACCGCTATATACATTTCATATAAGGGCTAGATGCTGCTCAACCCATCTACAACTATTGAGCATGCAGATATCATTATTATACGAATGATGGCCGAAAATTGGTGCGGAAAGAAAGAAATCAGCATTGCAATGAGAATCTAATAATCCCAACCACTCTTTTTAGAGGTAGATCCGTTTGCTTGTGGGTAGGCAAATATTATCGACAGAGTAACAGAACCAATAATTGTTATATCTGACTAATAAAAACGAGAGCCCTCATCGTGAGGGAATAAGCCTAACCTCAGAGTGTACGGGTAGTCTGCTGTTATTCCCATCTGTCCGCGTAGTGGGAGGAGCCTTTGTTGGAGCAATCGTTCTTCATTTATTTCTTTTTCTGTTTTTTCCTTCATTAAATGTCTAATATATTGCTCTATAGCTTTCCATTTGTCCACTGACTCTATAATCTCATTTATAAAATTACCATCTGCCAGCTTTACGCAGTTTTCTGTTTCTGATCTCTTAAAACTCTTAAGGCTCAATGTCCTGTGAGTGCCTGTGTCAAGTACACCGGTTTTTGCATCTCTGCCAACTCCTAATATTAGGTATCAGTGTTCTGGTCCATTGTGCCACTCATTGGGTTTGCTCCCATCGTGTTGCCACATGTTGATGGTCAATTCTTTTTCCTTAATTTGTATGTTTTTGTATTGGAATTATCCCCACTATAACATTTACTGCGGTCTTTGATGTCGTTTTATAGGAAATGCAGATTAACAGGTTTTTTTAATTTCCACTGTAGTTAGCAGGCTATTGTGGTATTTTGTATCCAACACAAGATGTCCCATGTAGTAACGTAGATTGGACGACTTTATGGAGAATGTTTCTATTGATACTGCTGGGGCCTCCTCTATTAGCCAAGATGCTATATAGTTTTGCAACTCTTTCCTTAGCTTTTTCCGATATGATCTGCAGGTGTTCTTCGGATCGTCCGTTCTCACGGGCTAGCTAGGTCGTCAGCTAATACCAGAGTTTTCACTCCTTCTATAAATCTACATGTCAGACCACCACAGTACACTGTATTCCACAGAGTTGGATCAAGGACAGAGCCTGGTGGGACCCCTGTGGTGATGGATATCATGTCTTGGTCGCTGATGGTCAGTACTCTGTTGTAGTAGTCATTAAGTATGGTCAGCAAGTAATGTAGGATTCTTAGTCTTATTAGGGCTTTTTGGATTTTGTCCCATGGCACGCTATTAAATACGTTTATTATATCTAACGTTTCCAATATTCTTCACTACTTCTCATTTTTCCCTGTGGCTAGAGTCTTCTCCATAGCAAGTATACAGCCAAATTGATTTTCAGAGATTCACACATTTAACATTTTTGAATTAAAATGTCTAGGCAACGAAACCCTCCCTCCAAATCTTAGGAAACCCCTTAACCCAGGGGTTCCCTAATTGTGCGCCGCGGTGCCCTGGTGCGCCGTAGAAAGCATAGATATGGGAGCTGAACATACAGCCCTGCTGTACTACTGTAATTCATGATGGCTTTCCCATGGAAATGTTTTATTTCGTGTGTTTGAAGAAATTTGCATTTTTTTGCAAACAAGAACGTCAAGAAAATGCCAAGTATTTTACTGAACCTGATTTTTTGTTAAATTAAACAATTTAAATCTGTAAGATAACAACACGCACATTATGAAATTTTCAGGGAGGATTGCGGCATTTAGAAAGAAACTACAGCTATGGATAACAAAGTTGAAAGAAGGCGGCGCGGCGGTCAAGATTGCTTTCCGCAATTGTACAATTATCCGGCATCAAATGAACTGGTTATTTCACAAGACCTGATCGCCCTTTTCACGGAACACCTAGCGAAGCTTATCGAATGGATTTCGTATTTTGCAGAGGATGATGTTGAAAAATTTGCGTGGATCCAAGACCCTTTCCATGCACAAAGTCCACAAGGATTTACATAACAAGATAAAGAGATTCTCATTGAACTCTCTTGCGACAGCAGCCTTAGAACTAGATTCGCGAGTGTCGATTTGGTGGAGTTTTAGTTATCGATTCAAAATGAATATCCAAATTTAACTTCCAAAGCATAAAAAATTTTCATTCCGTTTGCAACATCATATCTATGTGAAGCTGGGTTTTCAGCTGTACCTGTTATAAAGAACAAATATCGCTCAAAGATCAATGTGGAGCAAGAAATGAGAGTAGCAGTGTCAAGTCTTATTTTCCGCTTTGAAAAGCTGTGTGGACATCACCAAGCTCACCCTTCACATTGATTTTACTAAGTAAATATCGTATTTAATTTTTGTTTTTTCTTAAGTCTTTCTTGTTGTTTTCGTTTTATATTCTTTTATAATAAAAAAAGTCAATTTTGTATTGTGGTGTTTTCATTTTCGTTACGACCAACCTAACCTAACTATTGTAGGTACCTATTTCTTTGGACAATTTCCTCAAATAGTTAACTAGCAGAGGGCGCCGTGAAAAAATTTTAAACTTGTAACTGCGCAGGAGTTACAAAAGATTGGGAACCCCTGACTTAACCAATAAATAACATGCAATATGGAAACGGATACTGCAGCAATACCACCACTAATTTAATAAGTGGTCTTCTAAATAGAGTAAGAGCACAAAAGAAACCCTCGCATAGTTATTAATTTTTGATTTCAGAATAAAAGAAATTTTGAACAAGAAACGAAATGTATTGCTAGGACTTAATTAAAGGAAACATTTAAAATTTGGGTAGAGCTTAACATGGAATTATAGTACTTATCTGAAATCCATTCTTAACATCAATGTTTTTTCATATATGCGATTGTTGTTACAATGTAGTATTTATTACATACTCAGGTAAATGCAATATCATCAAAACATAGGTGACCTAGTTATTATTAATAAATTATAAATGTACAGGATGTGTACGTAATAATATTGACCTAAAAGGTACCACAAAAAAACTTTGTTACAAAATTTTTTCTAATTTATTGGAAAACTTAACTTTTTAGCAAATTTGTTAAAAAAGTTATCATGATCAAATTCCACGAACTAGGGGCTAGTACAAAAAAATATATTTGGAATTGTATAGGAATAGAAAAGGGAGGTGTATATTAAAATACGAAGTAAAAAATATTTATTTATATAACTCCATTTTTCGATTTGAGCTGATTAGCAAACAATAAAATACCTTTTTATTATATCCACCTCAATTGTTTAGGAGAGATTTATTTTTGTAACTTTTATTATAACGTTTAATTCCGTTCTATTGTTCCGAATACAGCAAATATTTTCCATGTATACACGAACCAGACATAAATTTTTCATTTTAATCTACGATTTTTGATGTTGATATATTTTTCTGCGGCACCGTGTGAGAAAATATCGAATACGCAAAACACGAAAACAACAAATTTTTGGAATCTGTGAAAATTATTCATAGAAACACGAGTAAACTATATATCAAATGTGTTTTTCATAAAACGTTTGTATACAAAACCATTTTCTTTATTTTCAAAGTTCCATAAAAACAAATGTTACACCAAAAATAATAAATCGACGAGTCGCGTTTAAAATAAAGAATATATAAAAGAAGGAAACAACACGTTTTAGTAGCGTCTGACATGTTGTACTGAAGAATACATTAAAAAAATCTACATATTACAATATTATGAATAAGGTATTAAGTAGTTTAGAAGAATTATTCTTTATAATGGTATAAAAATGTTTAAAAAAAATATTTTCAAAATTGTCCTTGTTTTGTTTCATATAGGTTCAATACATTCTATCATTTATTAACATAAAACAAAAAGTTAACATTTTATTGTCCCTTATTGTCATTTTTTATTTCTTAAATAATTTTCTTACAAATCATATTTTTGTTTCAGGTCTTTTGGATTACCCAGGTAAGATTTCATACACATATTACAAATGTAATTTTATATTTTCTTATTTCGTTCTAGAATAAATGTTGTTATCATAACAATATTTATTATATTTGATAAAGTTTAACAGAAAAGTTTGTTAAAATTTCAAAACGTATTGTCATTACTCAAAAATAACTTTTCTTTGTTCAGAATTAAAAAAATTGTAATACTAATTATGACTTTCTCGAAGGCTTATTACTACTCCAATTCAAAAAAAGATTATTAATGTCCACATTTTGTTGTTCATAAGCCTATATGTGAACTAATTATTTCTTGAAGAATATTTCATATTCACTCGATTAACGTGTCTGTGGCAAAACATCAATCTCCTTGTTGGTGAAGTATTGCTGCACTATTAAGAAAGCACTATTACTATTTCGCATGGACTTATAAACTAGATGTAGCTTGGGTCGGATTTCATAAATGACTTTAGCAACTCTTAGGAATCTGCAACGGATTGCTTGTAACCATAGACCTATTATCAGAGGAGACGCATAGTTCCATTCATAAAACTCTATGCATGAGTATGACAAATAATACCACTCGATTCTCTTTGTTCCGTCCTTATACGGACAATGCTGTATCATTATTCAGAAGTTATGCTTATGCTTGTAATCAGTGGCGTGTTATTTGTTAAAAATGGGGATATCTTTGTCGGGTAAAATTATGGGATATATATGGGAATATATTTATGAATAGTTAATACTAAGAATAATAAAAAACTTTGTTTTAACAAACTTCCACTATTTATTTAAAAAATTGCTTTTTTAAACTCAATGACAGCATTTTCGCTAGAATTAGCATTAGTTTTTTTTATTATTCTTAGTAAGATGGACTTCCACAAAGTAAGGGTTAGTATAATTAAATTAGTTAATACTAAGCTTTTCAATTATCGTTAATATTAATTGTACCAACGAAATGTAATTATATTGGCTGGTTGCAATAACCTTTCTTTTCTTAGTCTCATGTTTGCTTCTGTCTATTGTATAACTTAATGAAATGATACATCTACAAGTTTAATGTTTTAATTTAAAAGTTTAAGACTATGTAATTAAAACAATAGACGCCCCAGTAACATAATCAATTAATAACATTAAATAGATAATAATTATATTAAGATATCCATCACTGCTTTCATAGAAAACGGGAGTGAGTTTTAAAAAAATATTTAACCTTTTAATAAAGTTACAGAAAAATAATTTTAATAGAAATTATCAGAAACATATTTTTTTAGTACCTATTACTTAATTTTTTAATTACGATAAAATTAGATGCCTAAATACACAGACAGGGGATGATATTAAAACGTATAATGCGGAAGTATCCTCTTATCGAATATCAATAAAGTAATTACCGTTATAAAAAAGAGGTGCCAAAATAACTCTATTACGGAATTCTTAGCTCTTAATTTACATATTTCTTTAAAAATTGATTACTAAACTATGGTGTATTTAATTTTTTAAGCACCTTATCCGTGTTTTCAAAAATGGCATCAGCTGATTTAATAATTACTTTATTTATGAATTAAATCTTTATCATGGTCTTACTTATATTGCATTTTTATTATAATATAAAACATATTCTGTCTGACATATTAATAAATTTATTATTTATTTGCTTTGATTAATATCAGACGGTCACCCACTATTAGGAATTCTTTAAAATAATAATAAAAATAGACTTCCCCATTATTGCAGATAAATATTAATTTGTAAGATATCCAATTCACATAAAAATAGTGTATTGTTTAGTTCAACCTCTCACTCTCATACGATGTTGGTGGCTGATCGACAGAAATGTAATCCTAAGCATAAAAGTAATGCACAGATTCATCATACTAGAAAGGAAGCATTATTTTCACATCGGGAACAAGAAGCCATCGCTCTGTTAATATTATTAGACGACGTCGAACTTCCCGCAACGTAAATGCGTTTCTCACTACCACAGGAAGTTGAACCAGATGAAACGCTAGCTATGGTGGTAGAACCTAAGAACCAAGTTCAGAGTTTGGAAAAAAACACTTCTGGTAGAAAAAGCTACTGGAATTTGGAAACGGTAATGTAAGGCGCACATTGAGACACAAGCGACGCAGCCCACGCAGGGTAGCAGAAGCCATGTTTTTGTATCATGTACTCAGCAATGCACGCGCGCATATTAAGACGCAGCACAGCGTAGGCCATGAATGTGTCAAACCAGAAGTGTGTTGCCCAGTGTTCGAAACACAGATTTCGTGAGCTTGCATGGCAAAATAATTGCAAAAAATGCAGGAAGAACTTATTGAGGCTTCCGATTCCCAATTTGTGTCCTAATTTGACTCAGAACTTAAATCTAGCTATAAATATTCTATAAAAAAATGTTTAAATTATGTTAAATTACTATTAGCGCAGGAAACAACACAGCTTATGTGACAATATGCGATCAAACGACACAACGCACAAATTTCGTGGACTTCATCACTTGTGCTACCCTGCGTGGGTTGCGTCGCTTGTGTCTCAATGTGCGCCTTGCCTAACGGTCGTGTAGCTCTTGTATTACACAAAACCAATGAAATAGAGCAATTAATGACAAAGCTGTAAACCTGTATTTGGTTCTGAAGGTAAACTTGGGGACCCATATAGTTCAGCACGAGATTAACTCTTGCGATGTATATCTGTAGCTGTATATCCGCCCTTTGTCGGCATTACAAAGATCTTATTACTTTGAGAGCTACGGAGATTCAAACCTAAAAAATGGTTTTAATAAATACAAGCCAATCGAAAAACATATGTTAAGGGGAATTAATTAAGATTTTAATTGGCTGAAATATAATGACATTAAAATAAAAATAGCTTCAGTTATAAAACATTTTAAATTAATTTAATAAAGTTTTCAATGCAAATTACTTTAACAAACTATACTTTTTTTTATTGCTAAAAAACACTTCATTAAGATAACGTAAATTTAAAAAAAGATGATTGGTGTCGGTTTATCATTTTATTGCTGTGTTTCGATTTTATTGTATGTATTTAAATTATAAATTGACATCCTTTACAGTGAAAATATGTTCCTTAGCGTCAACCCCCTTTAAGTTATAGTTACAACCTCCAATTTTTTAAAAGGGATGTATGGGCTTGTGATATATCGTTTGAGAGGTCTCTTCACCTAAACAAAAACCATATCAGTGTTCTTTTTTAATATCAATTTAAAAAATCCTTACAAAAACTATCATAGCGATGTTAGTTTGTTCAAAACGCCTTAGCAAATTGGTTTGAATTTCGTTGACTGCAATTCATAAAAATGGTTGGATTAACAGACAAATAACAGATTTAGGTACAGATTATTGGAAGTTGCTCGCCTATTTCATGAAAAATTTCCAAATTTGCCGCCTATATCCCAAGGTAGAATCAGTAAAATAGAGAAGTAATTTTGCGAATTTGGACATGTAAAGCAGATGGAAAAAACAACTGCCAATACACTGACTCGTGATATCAAATTAGATGTCCATTTGGCTTTCCATACTGTATACAACTTTCACAAAGTAAGGATTACTAAAATAAATCATTATTTTTATTATAACAGAGAAAAAAACTGTAAATGGTAATAAAGTGTTTGATTGGATAAGGTGTAAGAAATGAACAAAATAAAATATATTAAAACACAATAAAATATTTAAATTTATTAAATTAGCATTAAGTACACCTACTTAATAATACGGACAGTTATTTGTTAACCTATTATAAATACACAATTTATTGTTTTTAAAATGTATCACCATGTTATAAATCTCTTTAGTACTAAAACCTTTTTTAATCCTTTTGTTGTCAGAGTTTACCAAGAGTTTAAAAGAGATTACTAATATTTAGCATAATCATTTAAACGTGGAGAGATTTATTGTGTTTATATAATCTCACATACTCTAAGTTTCTCCAAGTAGGTGTAACCGGGGTTTGTTTATTGAATTTGAAACAGTCTTTATCAAATTAATTCTTAAATAATTTATTAGCCTTAAAAACAAAATTTCAAATATTGTATGACGAAAGTTGTTTATTTATTTATTAGTAAAAACGGGATACGTATATAATGTGTAAATAAAATATTGTAAATAGTAGTAAAAATTACAATTTCTTTATTCACTTTAGTTGCTGCTTGCTTCACAGAGTAAGTCTATACTTTATACTATACATTATGACATGGTATGGTCTGTAATATTAAAATTGAGTGCTATTTACGAAGTATTTCAAAATAAGAGCTTAAAAAAATATTATTTCATATCCTTAAAAATAATAGTTGTTCACTTCTCAATTTTAAAAATAGCATACACTTCTAATTTTGATGATGGTCCCACTGACAGTTACCTATAATTCAGTTGATTTTAAATATTATAAAACCCCTTAGCAGAAATTCAACATCGTTAATAACCAGCATTTACTACAATTTCACTAATATAAAAATTGTACAGGATTTATAACTTACTTTAAAACCAAATTATCTTCTCCGGAATTTATGAACTTCCTTGTTCGAAATATAACGAATGTTACATTGGTCAAACATTTTAGTGGCTCCAACAAGGAAAATTCTCAACATAAGAGCGACTATCGATTAGGGAAATAATTGATCCGCTGTTGTGGATTATCACAAGAGAAGAGAATTTTCGATTTTGAAAATGTTAAAATATTGAAAAAATATATTATTATAAAAACATTTTATTCCTTGAAATTCTTAGCGATACTAAATCTGGTGACACCAATATTTATAAATCTGATACTGATATATAAAGTTATATACACATATGTCCAAAAGTTTGGAATAATGGAATATTTCATCTTTTTATTAATTTTTATAAATAATTTTTTTGATATAAGTAAGCATCATTTTGCTACAACTCTAACCAATACTAAATAAATCTAAATAAGTCAAATAAACATACAAAAAAAAATGATTTATTCTTTTGAGGTTAAAAATGTACAATGTATTACAATTTTTTTTAAATAAATTAAAAAGCAAAAAAAAGTTTTTTAACAAAATTAATAATCAGTATTTCCTCCATGGGCCTGTATGCACGACTGTAGGCGATGTGGCATGCTATCGATTAAATGGTCGAGCTGGGCTTGCGGAATTCTCTTCCATTCTTGACGAGCAGCATCTTTTAGTTCTCGTAGAGTAATTGAGGGAGGATTTCGCTTCTTAATGCGTGTTTTAAGAAAGGCATGTTCAATGACGTTCATGCCAGGGGAATTGGATGGCCATCTTAATGTGGATATTCCTTCTTTTTCCAAAAAAAATTGTACTGCAGCTGTTCGATATGGAGGTGCATTGTTATGCAAAAGCACAAATCCATCACCTACCGCCCCCCGGAATAGAAGCACAACAGGATTTAAAACTTCCTCGATGTACACAGCACCAGTGATTCTTCTCTCCAAATCCAAGAGAGGCGTCCGTGTACCCCTCATAATACCACTCCAAACCATAATACTCCCACCTTCATATGGAACATGTGGTTGGGTCGTTTCTAATCGGGCTTGTCATCCTGAGGCCCTCCAAACTAGCGTTCTTCGCGAAACAGAAACCAAGCCAATTCTTGATCCATCAGAGCTAATCGCTTAATTCCATTTAGGACCATGGTGTAACATTTCTTGCGCCTAAACTTACACTTTTTTGTGGATAGGTTACTTTGGGAACACGTAGAGGGCTTCTACGATACAAATTTACCGCATTTAATATTCGTGCAATTGTTTGCCTTTAGATATTCAGTCCTTCAAGTCTAGCAATTTCTCTGGATATGCCACTTGTAGATTCCTGTCGATTTCTTCGAGCTATCAATGTTATCTGCCGGTCTTGTGCTGCTGTTTTACATCGACTTCTGCCACTTCTGGGACGATCCTTAACATCATTTGTGTCTTGGATTTTTTTTTAATTTTTGATACAGCACCCTGAGTAACACCAACAATATTTGCGATATCACTTTGACTACAGCCCTGTTGTAACAAAGCAATTACTCTAGACTTATTAAAATATGATATCATGTCTCTGGGCATTTTTAAACAGCACAAATGAAATTTAAACAAGAATTGGAATAATGTGAAAGCACCCAAATCAATTAAATATGACCAAAATAATACAAAAACGAATCAAACTTAGTATTATTTTGATTTAAAAACGCTTTAAAATAAATATCAACAAAAGTTTTTAAAAAACCATAGGCGTAGATATATTATTTCTAAATATTCCAAACTGTTGGATATATGTGTATATTGTAATATTAAGTTAAGCGATCCCTAATGGGGCATGCATTAAATTATGTATTAAATATAATTTAGTCATGAGCAGTATGTATGTTTAATGAGTTTTTCCTGTTTTTGCAAAAAAACAATATTATATCGCATTTATCATTTTATTGATGTACTTATGTTATTTTTTTTTATTCTTAAACTATATTTTAAAACTTGTTGTCTGACACTTCATTTTTGGTTTGCTAAATGTACTTTTATACATGGATATCGAATTGTTTTTTAAATTAGAGGAAATAACATGCAAACTTACTTAAATATTTTCAAAGTAAAAAAAATATCGTCAATACAGCTTATTAACAAACAAACAAAAATATAATTTTTTATTAAAGCATTTGTGACAGTGACAGAATCATAGTTAAAGGTAACTGCAGAAATCGTGCCAAAACATCAAAGAAAATAAAGATTGAGATGTACACTATTGACAGCCTCGAAACTTCTAAGAATTAAAGAATTCTATTTAAAAATTCTTTTTAATCTAATGTTTACACTTAACTCTTCGTGCTTGTTTCACTAGCATGAGTTCTCCGTTAGTGACATTCACGTACAAAAAGATTCTTCAGTTTAATATGCTTAGTATTCATATGGTATTCATATTTTGGATTATTTCGTTCGAAGCTTTTTGATTTGTCGTGAAATAGGCCACTGTTCTTAGATTTATCTGCACGTGTCCTGTTTTATTGCGTACAAATGCTTTGTTGGGGTTGTGTTTGGTACTGATAGTAAATTTTTAAAACAACTGGAACAAACAGAGTGTTTTCGAAATTAACTAGCCAAGATTTGTTTTTAGTGTAACTCTGTAGCTTCCACCTTCTTTTTAAATAACTGCCATTTTTTAAAAATTTTCACGTTGAAGCGTCCTATATACGAGTAGGAGGTGCAACCGCTGTCTTTTTGGTTCTTTTGGTTTGAAGTGAAGAAACACTCTTCGGCGTAGTAGACACTTTTTAAATGTGTACTTTTGTTTTTCTTTCAGCAGTTTAAATCCTCTGCATATTTTTCTGAAAAATGTTGTTATCCGATTTCTTACAAAATTAATACGTTTCATTCTTCTTGTTGATGTGGACTAACCTTGACGTCCCTATGTCAAGCGTTGCTGTCTTAACTAATCTTTATTTTTAATTCTGTCGATTTCGGTAGAACATTACACAAAAGTTTTCGAATGCAGATGATAGGCTGTAGGGCATGAGGATAGTAAGTAAATTTTTGTTAATTTTTTAATAACTTTTCAACCGTATCCATAAATTAGTTCAAGTGTTCTCAAAAATTTGTTGTATTCCAGAACTATTAGTCGTTTTAGAATAGTAAGGTTAGTAGAGCGTCTTTTACTTGCATGCATTTCCTTCAGCAGTTCAAATCTTCTGCATATTTTTCTGAAAAATTTTGTTACCCGATTTCTAACAAAATGAGTACGTTTCATTCTTCTTGAGAGGGAGCAATCAATGCTAGTAAATGGAGGTAAGGATTTTTTGGCATACTTCCATAGATGGTTTTTTATTACCATTGCTTCGGCTTGAAGTGTCATAGTTGTCCTCATCCAAAGCTTCGATGTGATATGTTATTTTTGGAGTCGTCGTATGTTGCACTAGTTTAATACGTCACTTCAGAAATATCTGAATGATTAACGCTCTGCCATAGCCAGTTTCAAAGGTAGTGTCAATATGTTTATTTAAAAAAGTCGATTTAGCTTTTACATTTTATCCAATATTCTATTTTCTTGGTAAAATACTCAATACATAAAAGAAGAAAAAACACTCATATTTTTCCAATATTATAGTTGACTAAGCATCGGACATAGCTACCTTGTGCTCCCAGTTCCATTGAAAACCATATTTTTGAAATAAACATATAGGTTGTACGGATGAAAAATAATTAAACGACAAAATGCCTATAAATTCTGGCAAACAAAAAAATATTTGTTAATAACCAATGAAAAAGATATGAACAATTAAATAAAAATTATTCTTCAAACCAATTACAAACACAACCAATAAGAATGATCAGTTTGTAATTAAAAAATTATTTAACGCAAGCACAAAATAACAAATTTTGATTTTAAGTGATATTATACCAAAAGTTGCATTTGAAAGCGAGCAAGATGTCGCGCCATCCAACAAACAGAATTACCATAATGCAATGGCCACCACGTTTCCCATACATGAGTTGCATTGATTACGGTTTAGGCCTATAAAAACCGGCTACTAACTCCGCTCCAAATAATTTTAACAAGCAGTTTGAACCTTCGCAACTTTTCGAAACCGAGTATTAAGAACAAAACGACCTCATTGGAGAGTCCCGCAAAATATTATTGTTTATAAAAGTATTTTAATAGTATCAACTTTTTTTTTTATTTTTATATCATTTATTTGGTTTTTAAAGCTGTGGAATACTACTCATGAATAAAATCTGCTAATATTACTAATAATATGAATTGTGGTTTTGGACTCATAAGAATAACAGTTAACTATGTTTTATCCACGACTAATGAACTCATAACACGTCTGTTTGCTCGACCTTAATAGTGTCCATTAATCACGGCATCTTTAATTTAGCTTTATTATTATATTGTTATGTTGATACTTGATACAGGAATGTAGGTATTCACTAAACCTCCAGAACCCAATTATTTAAATGGTTGATGTATTGAAAGGTCACTCTCTTCTTAACAAAATTACCAAAACTGCCAATAAACAATAATATTTGTACTGCATGTGCACAATGCGAAAAAATATGGATGCTTCGTCTTAACTCACACCACCAAAGACAATAATTTTTCCCGGTTGATTAATCATTTTTCTCGATTTCCTATTTCCAGTTATTTAACTCTAGTATTCTATCTTTTAAAAAATAAAATAGGATTCTACTGCCGATTTAAACATATATAAATATTCAATCGAAATTATTATTGGGTAATTTAAAACCAAATCTTTAAAATATAATCAACAACTTAAAGAAATAACGTTTAGTAGGTATTAAAGTCTGGCAAAATTAATAGACATGAATACTAAAACCAAATGGGTTTGGTATTGTTATGCAAAATATACCTTTGTAAAAAAGTAATAAACGAAAAAAGTAGCGTTCGTGTAACTTTTATTTTGTAACAAATAAAACCAATTGTTTCAGGAATTATCCAGGTTTAAAGTAAGAATAATACATAGACCTGTAGTTTAGTTTATAATAGCTTCTTTTTTTAAATGAAAAATATTATATTTTACAGTACTTAGAAAAAAAAGGATAGTTTTTGGTTTGACGAATCTTTTATTAACTGGAATGAGCTAAGACAGATAACAAGATAACAAAAAGTAACAGAATCGATAAAAATTTCCGAACACAACGTTCATTAAAGTTCTTATAATGTGGAAAGAACAGTTTTACAAAGGGAATATTTTATACTATTAATAGGGTATTGATAATTTGTTTTAACTAATGTAATTTATAGGTTTGTATTTTAAACTGTATTATACATTTTTTGGAGAAATTACTTTAATTTTTTTTAACTTTTTATTTTTGTAAATACATCTACTTTCGATTTGACAAATTATCAAGATTATCTTATACATAAATAACATATATTATGTAATCCAAAGTGTCTGTGACAGTAATCGGAAGAATTAAGAAAATAATAAAATTGATTAAAGCTATATTTAATAA
Source organism: Ophraella communa (assembly GCA_035357415.1). NCBI lineage: Eukaryota > Metazoa > Arthropoda > Insecta > Coleoptera > Chrysomelidae > Ophraella > Ophraella communa. The sequence continues at coordinate 19,705,679 of CM068980.1, forward strand.
TAAAATATATTGAAAGTTATAAAATTTGTAAAAGTATTATTTAAAGTAATCAGAATTAAAAAAATCTTCCACGTATAAAGATTATCATAACTTAATAATTAATTGTAGAGATATAAATACAATTGTATTTTTATTTGTTATAGAACCCTGTGAGAAAACTTTTTGCGCCTGGGGAGCCCATTGCATAAACGGTGCTGATGGCAAGGCCCTATGTCAGTGCCCTACATATTGTAAACCGAAGGTGGATCCAGTTTGCGGTACCGACGGCAATACTTACACTAATCACTGTGAGCTACGCTTGGCTTCCTGTAAAGCCCGCCTTAATACCCGAGTAAAATATGCAGGCAGTTGTGGTAAGTACACTTTTGATTGTCTTCACGAGCTTAATTGCGTTAAGCAGCGGCATATGTAAATACGAAGGCCTCATAGAGTGATCTTAGACTTCTGTAAAATGGAAAACTTTATTTTACTTACAACATTTATTTGATTCATACTGGAAAACTGAAAAAAGTTGTACTAAAATTTGACTAACACTAAAATAAATATAAACATTTATTATTTTCCTAACGCATTAACCGACTAAGATGTTACTGACGGACTTAGCACACACACCTTTTTAATATTGCACTGTTCTCCTAATATGGCCTTTAGGTTAGTTTTAATTAACCACGATTAAATACCGTGCACTCAATAAAAATATGTTTAACTGATTTGTTATTGTTAGGATAATATGTTCTAGTGGGTACAAAATATATGCCAGATTTTGAATCTACCAGTAGCTCATGTTAACGCTGTTATATTGGAATATCTTTCCAATTCTTTACTGATCTTTTCACTTCGGAGAGTTCTGAGGTAGAACTGTCTTAGTTTAACTTTTAACTTAAACATACCTATATGTACCGGATAGTAGCACGTAATATATTACATTACGTGCTACTAGCCTGTAATGAAAAAGTTTTTCTCTCTTTTTTGGTACCATTTTTTATGTTTTTTTTTACAATATTTTCCTCTATACGCCGGTTTTTCTTATTTAGAAGAATGTTGGTCAAATTGCAATCCTCCCTTATTCTATATGACAGGATGTTTTCTTTTTTAAATGTTATTTAACTAATAATTAACTTCTCTCTACTCTCTTTCCTTCTTCCTTCCTTCTTCTTAACCTTAAATACTTTTACTTCATTTCATAACTTAACTTACTATTTTAAATCTCAACATTTCACAACCCCTCTTTCCCAAGTATATATTTTTTAACATAAATTGTACTTTACCTTTAACTATTTTATAATCAACTATTTGATTTGTATTGATGCATTTGAGTCTGCACAATCAGGTAAGCCTTGCCTTATTTTTAATCTACAATTTTTTCACCTTCACTTTACTAAACTTTAAGACATACAATTTAAACTCATTACTTTTGTATATGACCTATTTCTTAGTATTTATTTTAGCCTGATGATGGTCTAAGACCGAAACTATTCGCTCTTTAGTAGTTAACGTTGTGGTTAAATATTTTTTTTCGGGCTGAAATGGGAAGCTCATGTTCGATGGGTCCTTATCCAGAACCCAACAGTGTTGGGCTCACCCTCGAGAGGATGCCTACCAACCAAACCCACCTGCAAACTCGCCGTTACCCCTGCCTCGGAATCACTACCCTAGCATACTTCAAGACGGGCGGCGGTCCCTCACACACTCTTCACCCATTCATACTTTTCGCCATCAGAACATTCTCTTCTCCTAACCATTTTCTCCACAACTTCGCTAACCTCTACCCATTCTTTCTCTCCTCGCAACATTATCTCCACCATGTTCCCCAATACACAGCCACCATTTTACTTAATACTTTTATCCCCATATGCTCGAGCCTGTGCAGCCCAACACTGTCCCCACAATCAATATCTCCAAACATCCGACTCAGCCAATCAAGAACTTTCCTTTCATCCCTACCATCCCCCTCCATTCGGCAGTTTCACTCTTCCCCTTCGTTTTTACCCATTTTCTCTCTGAGATCTTTACTTCCTTGATCCACTCAATTTCCTTCCCTTTTTCTACCAGGATCAGGAACCTTTCCCGATACAATTTCTGGACCCTCTCTTAATTCCACAATCCTCGTTGTTTACCCACACTACCTTAATTCTGTTATCTCCGACCACTGGATTTCCGACCTTCACCTCTATGCTCTCCTCATTCTTAACATCATAAACCCTATCTCTTACCTCCTTCCAACCCTCCCAGACTTTTTGTCCTATCTTCCATCTTGATTGCATCCTCTCCTTCAAATCGCCCTTTCTTCTCATCCACTCCAATTCCCTGACCCTCCTTTCTGCCGCCATCTTCTGTTCCTCCAATTTTTTTCACTTTTTTCTCCTGCCACTTTACCATTCCTTTCAGATCCTCTACATTCTCCCAATCTTCTCCCCTCCCAATCTCTCGATCTTCAATTCTTTTCTCCTTCTGTTTTCTTTTCTGCTCCCTATCCTCCACAGGCGATACCTCCTTCCTCTTCACCGTCCACTCACCGGACTCTCCTGCTTTATCTGGAGTACGTTTCACCTTCCTAGATTTACCAAAAATTCCCTTGTTTTTGTTTTCTTCCCCCATTACTTCCTGTTCTATTATTTTCTTGCAATCCATTTCACATAACACGAGTAGCTAGGGAATTTAAAGTCCACCACCATAGAGCCCCGCTTGTGCTGGTAAGGCTGGGTACTCCGGGAGGTCACCAGGTATCCCGGAACTTAAGTGTGCTTACCGGACTAGTAACTAACGTAAATATCTATAAAATCAGTAGAGAGTGTCCTGTTTCCCATCTCAGTAATTTTTGTTGTCGCTACGCCAGTAATACCTACATGATATGAAATCACGCGCATATTTAATTGTAAAATTGGCGTTTTTGGCTAAGGAGAGCATATTTTAAGTAGTTTAAATAAGGCTGCTGGTTTTCTTTAAATATTTTCTTTACTCTCCCTCAATATTTTGGCAGGTGGTGCGCTGTTAATACTCGATACAAATACTTTCCACGAGTCTTGTTTACTCTTCTGTATTGTTAACCGAGTTTCAGCTCTTACACGTTTGAAATGAAGTTGGTTTTCTTGTGTTTCTGTTCTTTTGTATTTGTTAAATGTGTTAATGTAACTATTTTCTTTTTAAGAAAATTAAATAAAGGACATTTTTAAGAAAAACTTTATTATTAACAAATTAACTTTTTAGTTCAATAATACATTATCATTCAGATTGAAATATTGAAGTTACATTTTGTTGTATGAGAAAATTATCTGATGTTGATTGAGTAGTTTTTAATATGATGGACTTTTACAGAGTTAGGTTTAGTTCAATAAATTGTATTTTCTTTTTCTTATTTTTCTTTTCTGTAATAAAGATAAGGTTTACAAAACCAAACACATTTAAGAATATTAAATTAGTTTTTGATCTCTGCAATATTACATTTGATCACTGTCAACTGTTTTGCACATCATTCTTTCTTGTTTACCAATTTATTGTGTTTTCAGCCTAATGATGGTCCGAAACTATTTACAATAATTGTTTTACTCAATAAAAGTCTGTGGTTTGACTTCTCTTGAATCTTCTTTATTGGATTCGACCACATTAGAGATGGATGACCAATCTAATTAAATTATTTTTATATTGGTCAATTAGGTTTTAGATTTTTAATGTATACTTTCACTATTTTAGTCGCCTGCATGCAAAAGTCACGTTTTTCTCAAAATAAAGTTTACTGTACCAAAAATATAATGAAATTGTTTTTATAATGGATATTATTCTTTATTGTGGGCTTTTCCCATGATTTATTTTTTGTTTTAGTTACACACCAAAAAAGTTACCATTTTATTCCCGTTGCCGTCACAAAAGTAAAGCATGCCAACCATATCAGTGCATATATCAGCTTTCTATGAAAGATGTTAAGGAGTTTCATTAGGTTTTCTTTAAAACAAAGAAAAAACTAAATAAGACATGTTAAAATTACAAAAGACTTTAAACGCCGAAAAGGCGCAGACAAAGGAAAGAGGTTAGAAACAATACAAAAACGCTAATAATACAATATAAGGTTAAAATCCTATTGGCTTGATAGTTTAAGTATGTAGAGACGCTTTCCAAAATATTCTCAACATAAAAAAATTCGAATTTTAAACTTGGCAAAAGTTTCTTTGAGAAATATATTTTGTCAAAGGAAAATAGGCGAGGCGACAGAATTGGTACCAAAAACGTTTATGGAATCCTTGAAATGCACAGAGCCTCACTTATGTCGATCTCCGTAAGCAATCATTTGTAAAACTGTTATTTCCGTTAATCTAACCATTTTTCAGAATTGAATTGAACAAATTTTATACTTAAATTACAACAATGACAACTTAAATAAAACAATTTACTACTGCTTGTTAAAATAGCGTTGCCACGGAAATTCTTTAAAGTTTTTTAATGGTTACCATCTAAAAACCACATTGCTATGGTTTTTGTTCAATTTCTCATTATCAAGACCTAAACGGGAAATAAGTTTTAAGTATATTGTAATAAGTTTCGAGTATATTTTAGCGAATTTCGGTAACAACATGATATTAATTTTTTTATGTTAATTTTTGCATTAAATTTAAAAACAATAACATTTTTAAATAGAGAATGAAGAGACCTTTCAAATGATATATCACAAGCCTATACTTCCCATTTAAAAAATTGGGGGTTGTACCTGTCATTCTAAGGGGGTTGAAGGTAGGGGTTGCATTTTCACGTTAAAGAATGTCAAGTTATAATTTAAATTTGACGTGTTTCGGGATTTTTTATAAATATGTACAGTAACCGAAATAATGAATTTATTCCATTTGGCTTTTACACACTGTATACAAATTCACCAAATAATAGAATTTACTGTTAAGACGATAATACCTTGATAAAGTCTGTTAAATCTAATATTTTCCCATTCAATTGTAAAATTCAATACTGAACGGTGTATTAGAAAGATATACAGAAAGTTAAAAAAATATATTTTTTCGAAAACAAGAAAAACTATTGAAAAAACAGAGTAATATTAATAGTATATTAAACAACGCATTTCATATGGATTTCTGTTATGACACGAGTTCAAGTTTAAAAAACGAATCGCGAAGCGATGAGTTTTTTAAAGGACGAGTGTTACAACATCCATATGAAATAAGTTGTTTATAATATTTTTTATATTTCGCCATTTTATAATTTTTTAAATTAATTTATTATTTGTATGTAAATTACGAAAATTTTGATCTTAAAAAGTATGTCGGTAGCACTGTGTAATTTATAAGATTTGACAGTTTTGACATTTAAATTATCCAATGTTAATGTTTTAAAATATTTTAAAATGAATAATACACTAATAATAATAAATTATATAAGTAAAAGATGATATTCACATTCATAAATACTTTCTTAAAGAACATTATAAAATTAATAAATTGCTATTATAGCCACAAATGTCACTGTCAATAATCTTGTCATTAGATACTTCACTCATGTCGCCAACCATTTAAAACAAAAATTTGCGTGCGTAAAGGTTACATTACGATACGCAAATGCGTTTTATAATGAAGATTTTTATAAGTGCGAAATATAAAAAATCTTTTTCAGACTTTTGGATGCGACGGCTATGGGGATGTTTAAAATAATATGACCATAAAACCAAACAAATATAAAATAAATTAATATGTTTATCTATTAAATTCATATTGGATGAAAAAGAAATAAAGAGTAAAAGTTATTTTTATTTATTATTATTATCTTAAATAATCGTTATACCTTTTGTTGATCGATTGAATTAATTTTGGTTTTTATTAACATAAAATCAAATCATTTGGAATACTCCTATACCTTACATGTTAAGCGAAACAATTTTATAATTAATTGGTTGGAATGTGAATTGTATCTAAAATTGTAAATAAATCCTTTATATAAAATTTATTTTTAGTTATTGTTAACATCATATTTGAAAGCTATTTTATTAATTTGTAAAATGATTATTGGATGTATAAAACTATTGGACGCATAGATATATTAGGTTTGGGTAATTTTTAAAAGCCATAAATTTAAGGTGTTACTGAATATGTGCTTCAAAACTTTTAGCTTCAATTGAATTAGTTAATTTGTTCTTTAAATAGTTTTTTTTTAAATTGTTCTTTCAACTACTGGTTTATTTCATTTATTAGGTTGTAAAATTGTAAATTGAGGAATATTTTTAAGAAAATTTCATACCTCTACTTTTTAACCAATAAAATCTCTTAATTTTGACTCGTCACCAAGGCAATTTAAAAAATTTTCGGAAATTGTTTCGTGGCGCCATGATAGTTAAGTGGAATTTTTTTGACAGCTAAAACGACATAGAACGCTGAAACCTCAATGTACAGACCACAGACAAATAAAAATTTATTAAAATTTTCAATGGTGCAGACGTTTAAACTAGTAATGGACAGGGAAATTGTGATGTCAAAATTTGTGTTCTATGCTGTCGAACTGTGAAATGTCAAAGAAATGTTTCCAAACGGCAACATTAAAAATCTCCAGAAGTAGCTTTTGTTTTAGTTGTTTTATTATTATTATATATTCAAATATAACACAAGTATAATAATTAATTATATATAGCAAAGTCTTTTAATATTCAACTTATAAAGTAGGTACCTTTTTTTAGTAAGTATTACTAAAATTTATGAAAATGCACAACTTTGAAGGTTATGTTATAATGTTTTTACGAAAAGTGTTCGTATATCTACTTTTGTGATATGTAAAATATGTAAAAGAACACTTACCAATAAAAAACAGTAATTAACTCCCAAAAATCAAGCAAATACAAAATTAACAAAAGTTGTTTGGAATCATTTGGTTTGACATTTCGAAAAACTTGGCGTTACGTACGTCACTACTTTCTTAGTTCATTATGGGGCTTTGTGACAGACGTCAGATTGGATTAATTATTATTTCCCAAATTATGGTGTGAAATTTTCTTACCAAATACCACGCAAGCTCGGAATAATTTTCAAAATAGTGGTGCCCTCAAAAAAATTTCCGGAAATAATTTTGCTTTCGTTTTTTACCTTCTTTTGCATAGAATTATTGTTTTGAGTTTTATTATGACGGAGCTTAATTTTGTGATGGGTCATGACATCAGCTTTAATACAGTATTTTATTTGTTTTGGTTTAATAATAGCGGCTTCTATACCTGTTCTACAGAGTGATTCATAAGTAATTGTTCACTGAAGTAGATAGATTGCTCACTGTAAAATACTGCTATTTGGACCAACTTTCCTTACTAAATTGTTAATAAGGAAAGTATAGTGTGTTCAACAATATAGTGCTACCATAAATGGGACTGATGGTGATAATAGACGGGGAGCTGGCTACAGAAAACAGGGTCGATAAGGTGCGCGCCATTTCATCTTGTAAACTGACGGGCCCAACTTAGTACATCACCAAACGCCACTTCTTAAGGTCAGCACAGGTCGGATATGAAAATGCCAGCCGGTTTTCCCGGACGAAAAAATTGGGTGAAAAACCTCATAACGTGCGCGAGTGAAACCTTTTGCAACGTGTAGTTTGAACCTCAAGTAAGAGCGGTGTAATAGCGCAAGAAGTTTTGCGGGCCGGAAAACCCTCGTAAGAAGTGATCGAAAGTGTCGGAAAATTAATCTGAAAAACCTCATAATGTGCGCGCGCGAAACCTTTTCTAACGTGCGGTTTAAGCCTCAAATAAGAGCGGTGCAATAGTGCAAGAAGTTTTGCGGGCCGGAAAACCCTCGTAAGAAGTGATCGAAAGTGTCGGAAAATTCATTTGAAAAATCTCATACCGTGCGCGCGCGAAACTTTTTTATTAGGTTTTTGGGGTCTCAACTAAGAGCGGTGTGATAGCGCAAGAAGTTTTGCAGGCCGGAAAACCTCCGAAAAAAATTGAGGAAAATCAGCGTATATTTGAAATGAAAATTTTTCGTATTCGGCTTGACGGAAAATTTTTTTTTATGTCTCCATTCGAAATATCGGTATGAGGTTTTTCAAATGAATTTTCCGACACTTTCGATCACTTCTTACGAGGGTTTTCCGGCCCGCAAAACTTCTTGCACTATTGCACCGCTCTTATTTGAGGCTTAAACCGCACGTTACAAAAGGTTTCGCGCGCGCACATTATGAGGTTTTTCAGATGAATTTTCCGACACTTTCGATCACTTCTTACGAGGGTTTTCCGGCCCGCAAAACTTCTTGCGCTATTACACCGCTCTTACTTGAGGTTCAAACTACACGTTGCAAAAGGTTTCACTCGCGCACGTTATGAGGTTTTTCACCCAATTTTTTCGTCCGGGAAAACCGGCTGGCATTTTCATATCCGACCTGTGCTGACCTTAAGAAGTGGCGTTTGGTGATGTACTAAGTTGGGCCCGTCAGTTTACAAGATGAAATGGCGCGCACCTTATCGACCCTGTTTTCTGTAGCCAGCTCTGGGACTATAATAAACTTCTTAGGTACTTTTATTTTAGGTATTGGCAAGTTTGGGTAAAGAATGCAGGTCACGATTAAATTTTCAAAAATAATTTTTTAATAGAAACGCATATTAAAGGATAATAACAATAAAATTTAATAAAAATTTAAATATGTCAATATTTCAATTCAGTTTCACTATCACTATCGGCGTCTACATTAATTATAAGGGGTTCTATGTAAATATGAAATGCCATGTATGAATCCTCTACTTTTATAACATGGTTTATTGATCTTTTCAAAAAATCAGCGTCTGGGTCATCTACATTTTTCCGGATTAATGCAATTACAGAAGGACATAATGTAGGTATAGTATTTTGGATCCGCACTTTGTTCTTTAGTTTTCTCCACATATGCTCAATCGGGTTGAATACGCAGTAGTAAGGAGGAAGACGAAGAACTGTATGTTCTTTGGATGCTGCGATTGTGTCACATACATATGTCTTCTGTATGTTAAATGTCCTTAGAACCTCTAAAAACTGCGTTTTTTATATCCTTCTTCAAAGTACATGTTGTTTTGGAGCATAAATTCCTGGATTTCCGCTTTTGTATTTGAAGAGCCTGGAACCTTCTTCAATTGGCGACTATGGTAACTGAACTGGCATTTTCCACAACTATGATACTATGCGGGGAAATATTTGGCAGTAAAGTGTTTTCGAAATTGATTGTGTTAACCTCTACTTTTTGGAAGTTCATCTTACTAGAAACAATAAATAACTGCACAGTTAAACTAAACTTCCACTATTTATTCGAAAAATTCGCTTTAAAACTCAATTACAGCTGTTTCGCTATAACTAGCATCGTCAGATTGACATATTGAAATTACATGTTGTTTGTTTGTAACAATAGATAGGTATGAAATTAAAAAATTGCGAGGTAATTCGGACAATGTTTTTAAATACACGACTGTATTCAAAAGAATTCAAAATTTAAGTTCAAAAGGAAAAAGCCTAATTTTTACTTACTCCAAAAAACAAGATACCAAATCAAATCGCATTACAACTCAGCAACTTTGTAGTAAACGGTAAATTGTCTACGCATGTTATTAGATCAAAAAATAATATTGGTTGCATAGGTAAATATGGCCTTATTTTTTGCGGGGGTTTGGTGAAAATTAGTAACGCACGAATTTTAGCCCGTGCTAGTAGACAGTGTGAGGATCACTAAAATTACCTCCCATTAATATGGGTTTTTTCCTTTTTGGCACCGCTTGTCTAGCATTCTTCAAAAAGGACTCGTGGTATTGATTAAATCTTTTTATTTATTTATTCTTTGTTAAAACTTTTTTAATATCTAGCAAGTTTTTATTTTCTATAGGTTCTTATTTGTTCTTTGCTTGGGTGTCTTTATCAACTCTTATTTTCTTTTAAGTTTTTAAAAGCTAATAATATAATCATTTACCAGTCTCCATTGCTCTTCGCTATGTATCATCTTATTTTTTATGTTTTCTAGCGTACCTTATTGTGCTCAAATAGTCTTCTCTTTTCGGCCCATTTTGTACATTCAAAGAATGTATGGGAAACATCATATTTTATTACTCCGCAATGTATGCAATCTGCAGCTGCTACATTTCCTATTTTCTGGGTAGGCTCTATAATATCCACGTCCAGCTAAAAGCATTGGGAGATAGTAATTTACTTTCCCGTGTGTACTGTCTATCCAAGTATTTATGGCTGTGATAAGTCTAGCAATCCATCTTCCTCTGTTTTCGATGTCCCATTTTGCCTGCCATTTAGTTATAATTCTTAGTCTTTCCTCTATTCTTAATTGGAATGTATTCATTGTGTCGTATTTAATTCGTTTTTTTTTCATTAGTCTGCACATATTTTAGCTTTGTATAGTGTGACGAACTCTGCCATTATCCTGCTAAATGCTGTTACTTTCTCAGCAGTTTTGTCTGCCACCCTACTGAGGAGTTTCCAACAGCTCAGTTTTGTGTCCAGCGTTATTTCTAGATATATGACTTCTTCTGTTGTTTGAAGAACTTCTTCAGTTACTTTAATTGGGAGTTATTATTAATCGTCGTTGTTATTAATAATTCTGTTTTTTTGCACAGCTAGCTCCAAGTAATGATCTTTTATTTTTTCCGTTATGTGCTTCTTGATTCTGTTTAGTTTTAGTGTGCAGAAATATCGTTAGGTACTCCAATCTTTATAATGTCGTCATAGTATGTGTTCCACAGATCAGCTTCTAGTACTGATCCTTGAGCTGATCCCACTGTTAGTTTTGTTAATTATATCCCTTCTGTCGTTTGATATTTTAGCATTCTATCCTTCGGGTAATCCTTCTCCGTCTGTCCTTCCTTTTAGTAGGAGTACATATCCAGCAAGATATCAGGTTATTTTTTGTTCTACATGTACTTTGCAACTGATTGCAGTTCATCTATTGTGAAAGAGCGTACTTCCTTAGAGCTATTCTGTTTTTTTTTTTTTATTTCTACGCGTTGGTGTGTAGGTAGTAATCCTTTAACATGTGTGTCCTTTGTCCCTGCGTCATCTGGTATGATTGGCTTGTACCCCAGTCCTTTTTTACTTCTTCTCTTAACTACTCCCATTTATTTTTATTGCTGTTGTATATTACTTTTTGTAGTTGCCTTTTACTTTCTTTAAGCATCGTGGCACACATTTCTTACTAAAATGTTGAATCTGGAACGGTTGGCGAAACTGATACCTAAAACCGTTTACACTACCACTACACCAACACACACTTTTATCTGCCTGACGCGCGTTTCGATAACCAAGTTATTTTCTTCAGGTTTACCTTCGGTCTCTGAAGAAGATTACGTCAGGCAGATAAAAGTGTGTGTTGGTATAATGGTAGTGTAAACGGTTTTCGGTACACATTTCTTAGTCTAGTATTTTCTTTTTTGCGTGTTGTTTCTTTCTTCTATATGTATTGCATTAAATTTATACCTTTTCTATTTCTTTGTTTCACCTGTGCACCGGTTTCTGGTATTATTTTCTTTTTTACGTGGCATGAATAAATTGCTTGCTTTCTGAATTAGTGTAATAGTTTGTCTTGTTATTATTCCGCATTCTGATCCTGCGTAATAAGTTATTTAAGGTATTGTTTTTCTCGTTTTAGTGTACTTAACAGTATATCTTTATTTATTTTATTATTATTCCATCTTGGTTCTTTCTTGTTTTGAATACAGTTTCTGTTCTTGCATTTCAGATGTCAATAATGATATACTCGTGATCGCTGCCGGTAAACTCTTCCAGTGTTTTCCATGTTTGCCAAGTTAGCAGATGCAAATGTGGTGTATGGTGTTGCTTCTATACATCCTGTTCTTCTAAATGTGATTGTTACTTATAGAGTAACTCCATCGTTTAGTATTACTATATCTAGACCCTAAATAATTTCTACTACATTTTTTTTCTACTGTCTGCTTTAGATCCAAAGAGCCATTCCGGAACTTTCGAGTTGAAATCCTCTCCTATTAGTATTTTCCCCTTCTCTGAGAAAGGAAGTCTTCTCGTGTGTCTATTTTCAATAAAAATTCTTCGATTCGTTCGTTTGATATCGGGTAGCAACTGACATTATGATTTATTCTAAACCAAATAAAGACTTCAGAACTTCCACTTTCTTCAACGTGTAGTGTTCTGTTGTTTGTTAGCCATATTGCTGCTATTTTCAATTTATCTGTGACCTTATAACTGTGTCGAAGGTCAAACATCGATTATATTTATTTTATTTTTTCACCAGGCTGCGAACACACACTTAAAACAATAGGAATGCCTAGTAATTATTATAAATGTCTACTACTCTCTACTGATGTATTAAGAAGTACTACTAATACTAATATTTACATATAAACTATCGAATGTCCCTTTTTATTAAGAAGATTTTTTTTGATATACAATTCCTGTACACATTTACATCCACAATAAGCGATATTTTTAACACAACTCTGTGTAATAGACTGATATTCAGTAATAACCGACTCAATGGCTGATATAATTACGCAATCTACCTGTATTTTGTAATGATCTTTAGTACATTAAAGTAAATACAAACATGTTTCCTCATGAGATGCAAATTTCAACCAGGATATGTTCGAATTATTCAGAGATTTCCTACAAATATACTCAGATGCTTCAAAGTCAATAAATACTGTAGGAGTAGCTATTTGGACACCCCAAAATAAATACTCAAAATTGCTTAAACCAAATAGTACATTCTCTTTATATTCTCTCTCTATATATACATATATATATATTGCGGTAAACTTGTAGCAATCGTAGAAGCACTATATTATATTAAATCGTTGAATATACAACAAACCGTAATTATTCTAACGAAAAGTGCAATGGAAAAGCTTTCAAATTTTTGCCCAAATGAAAACTTAAATTATTTAATAGTTTACAATATTGGATACAATAAAAGAACTAAGTTAGTTTTTGCTCTAATTTAGTCTCATTTTGGTTTAGTTAATAATGAAATCGTCGAAAAACTTTCTAAAGAATGTTTTTTAAAAGAATAGGTATGTACGTTTCACCGTAACAATGTACAACGGAAAATAGGTCAATATGCTCTAAAATTACAATTATAATAAAATGTCAGAGTACAATCAAATATTAAAAATATGAACAACTACACCCACTTCGTTAGGTTCACGATGATTATTTGTCGAAAAACTGTCATTGACAGAAAAGTAAATTTTTTGAATAAAATAGTGAAAGGAGTATTACAAAGTTATTTTCTCAGAGTTCTTAAGTAAACATATAGGTAATATTGATAATGTTATAATATGTTGTATGTTTTTCTTATTTATTTACACTGTTTTTGGGGGTGAGATAAATTATACACACTACTGTCTATTTATTTCATAAAGTACACACTTAATGTCTACTTACTATATATACACATGATATATCAGTCCTAATTTATTTATACCACTACGATATAGCACTATTTATATTCACTTATTTCATTGCTCACTTACTTTTCGCGCACTAATTGTTCGCTGTTAACTAAGACTGTTTTAGCTGGTAAATTATTTCTTCGCGCGTCTATGGCCTTTTATATTACCCTAATGTCTTCTCTAATCTTCCAGCCTGAAGAGTCCAGTTGACATTATTTTCGAGAAATAGAACAACGGGGGCTATTCTGGAATGAGCAGCATTCGCCATTTTATAAAGTTTTGGACAGCGTCAGCTTCTGAGCTTGACGACTTTTTAACAATATGTAGATTGAGGTTTAATCACTCTTTAGCAGCATTATAACATGCAAGAGCTATTACAAAATCCTATATTTTAGTTATGAACTCAGAAAATAGTGTTAAAATTAGACTAATATTGTAAAATTTAGATTAAAACTGTAAAAATTTGGGTTAAATTTGCTTATTTATTTCCGTCCTCTTGTCTAGTATGTGAATTGATTATATATCCATATGTAGTCAAAAAATAAAGTAAGAGACCATTTTAGTGACAGTTGTCTATTGGTAAGAGGAAAATGTGAAGAGGGCATCTCTAAAGTGACTCAACGAGCACTTACTAGGTGGTGCGACAAGGAACAACTTTCGGTCAACCTTAGTAAAGCAACAGTTATTAGTTTCACCAGAAGGCGGAAACTGGATAAACTCCAAATGCCCGCCCTCTATGGAGATTCTATTAAGGAAGCGAATGGAGTCAAATATCTAGGGGTTACGCTGGATAGAAGACTTTCATGGAACGCTCATGTAGAGGACATTTGCAGAAAAGCAGAGCTATCCCTTTCGACTTGCCGTAAAGTATGCGGTAAGTCATGGGGAATGAAACCCAAACAAATGTATTGGCTATATCTGACAGGAATAAGGCCTATGATTACGTATGGTGATCCGGTCGGGTGGGCTAAACGTCAGCAAAAGACCGCCAGGGAGAAGCTGAATAAGCATCAATGGCAAGCACTCTTAATCATAACGGGAACCACGTCTACCACTCCCTCCGCTGCCATCGAAATTTTAATAGATCTTCCTCCACTGCCCATCTGAATGGACATTCATGTATGCTGGTGCATACAGAAGACTAGTGAAATGTCAGGATGCAGAGCAGAACAGTGTCAGAGCCAGGACCAGAGAGATAATAAAAAATCATCCGATACTGGAAGGGGTACCAGATGGAATGCAACCGAAATACAACTACCACAAACCATTTACCGTTCTATTCCCAGGAAGGGACGAATGGGAGACGAATAAATCGAATCTTATAATGGCTGACCAGTGTTGGTACACGAACGGCTCAAAAGCCGGCCGTCCACCGAAAGTGGTGCTGTGCGAGGCTGAGCTGTGCTATGCTAGACTGTGCTGGTTCAAAGCTGTAGCAGTCCGTTCACCAAATGCTAGTCGTGAGGTGTTGTAGCTACTAGCATATCGATGGCTAAGAGGACAAATCGCTCGTTCATTCAAAAACTGAAATAACTCAATTTTTGCACTTCGTGGGAAATCCCATCTAAAGTTTTACATATTTGGTTAGTCAACTTCAATTCATCAGAAAATGAGAAGTAAACGGTCTCCTATCTCTTTTATTTTTGGCGGATTTGGTTGGCTGTTACACTCATCGTATTCTTTTGGCGATTTTATTTCACTTTAGCATGCAAACTCGATACACGAGAATTTTGAGTTATTTCAGTTTTTGAATGAATGAGCGAAATATTGTATGTCCATTTTTGTTATAAATGAGATACGTCGGGGTCTATGCTGGTCGAGATAAAACCTTTATTGTGCTCAAATATTGAGTAATGTATAAAAGAAGGGTGTAACATGAACTTAACTGTAATTTAATTACTTTTAAAATAAGTACGGTTTGTTACGGTTAACGTAAACTTTTAAATTGATTTTACTGAAAACATCAATTTTGGACATAAAATATTCGTCCTCTTAGCCATCGATATATCGCCATTAAAATGTTTAATAATTTAGAAATCAAAAACTATCTTTTGGACGAAATAGAAGAAGGGGATCTACCTGATTTGAAGCCCGACGATGTCCTAAATTTCCTCAGGAAAATAGGATCGAAGAGCTGCTATAAATCTGAGAAAACATCAGAACATGGCAAGTAAGGGAGGACACAATAGATCCTATAGGTCGCAGTGTAATTATCAACCCTAACTCATACATACATACATACATACATCTTTTGGACGCAAGTTCTGAGGAAGATGATTCCGAAGACGAGCACAGAAGCGATTTATTAAGTCTTATTATACTGATGGCTGAGAAGAGAAAACATAGATTCTGGATATCAAACCATTTAGTAGAAAGAAAACAATTTGGCGAGTTTCATAAATTGATTCCAATATTAAGTGATGAACAGTTTAAAAATTACTTTGGGCTTTCTAGATCACAATTTATGAAAATTCATGAATTCATACGATTTGGATTTAATCTTACAATTTCAATAAACTCTTCCATGATTCAAATAATTTTTAATGTTTGAACGACTCAGCACAGCTTCAATCGAACACAAAGCGAAGTGATGCGAGTCCCGCAAGTCGCACGCCGTCTAGCTTTAGTGGACGGTACTTAATAAGAATACATTGGTAAACCAGCGCCGCTTAACCCAGCTCAACGCCACTCCGCTCAACACAGCACAGCATTGCTCTCGGTGGACGGCCGGCTTAAGACCGAGAAAGCTTTTGGAGCGGGATTACATGGAGGGAAACCAAAGATGGACCTGAGCCAGAACTTGGGTAACCAATCCACAATTTTCCAAGCGAATGTTTTCGCAATGGAGATGTGCCTGCAGGAGATGCTTAAGCGTGACTCCAGGAACAAAACTATAAAAATCATTTTCGATAGCCCGGCGGCGCTAAAATCAATGGAATCAAATCGGATCGACTCCAAGTTAGTTTGGAAATGCCTTGAGTAGGTATCTAATACGTCTAGAGGAAAATAACAACGTAACCTTACTTTGGGCACCTGGACATACCGGCATTGAAGGTAATGAAAAAGCGGACCTTCTAGCCAGGAAAGATGATGAAGGAACATTTATAGGCCCGAAGCCATTCCTAAACATAGCGAAGAGGGTAGCCAGACGAACAATATCGTACTGGGGTAGATCGGAGGAGACGTTCTTGCTGGTTCGAGCTAGGACACTCAAAGGCATTTGTAGATCTCTCTAAAAAAAATCTCAAGAGCTGCTGAATATGAGCAGACAGGATTTACGAATCATGATAGGACTACTGACTGGTAGAGAGTGCGAACTGCAGATTCTGTCAGGTCGCAGTTGAAGGGACGTTAAACGACCACTCACATAGAACCTAACCTAACCTAACCTGGTGACAGTTGTCAGTTTGATAATTATTTGGTTAGAATCTTTTTTAACTTTGAGCTGATCTGTAGTTTAACGTTTGGAGTTTACTAGTTTGTGAGAAAATCAAATTTGCAAATTATAATGCTTGTTTTTTTTGTGTATAAACTATTAAACATTTACCAAAAGTGTTACAAATAGGCTTAGTTCCCGCAGTCAAAATAAAGAATGAAACAAAGGGAAACTTAATAATTAAATTAACAATAACTTAATAATAATACACCAACAACAGTACCTTTTTTAAAATAAAGTTTTATATAATATACTCACCCAAGATTCAATCGCCTATAGATTATATATCTATAAATAAATTATTTAACAAGGTGCGTGTGTAATAAAAAATCTATAAAAAAGGTGAAAATCCTAAAGTATAACGCATTGAAAGCCCTTTGCATGACAAATATCTTTAAAATCAGAATGAGAAATAATATCAAAATAATTTCAAACTATCAAAAATCCAAGATTTTGTCCTATGCATTTAAATATTGCATATTATTATTTACGATTATTATCTAAGACTACCCTTCTGCTTTGTTACTTTAGGTATTGCCTTAGGGCACCCATTAGACCATTTAATATAGATTAATGATAACGTGAGTTCTTCATGCAGAATAATTTTTACAGACAAATAACTCTTTACATGATAATAGGAGACGAAATTAGATTATTAAACATAAAAAATAAAAACCTACACTGGTACACTATGTGAGAATAGGATATAAATTCTATAGAAAATTACAGATGGAGTTGCTTTTACTTATTACACTTATTATTGACTTTTAAAGCACTAAAAAATGAATATCTAAAATATGATGGGTGGTATACATTACATTGAGTACTTTTACTCCTTTAAAAATACTTTAATTAATTAATACCTACATTTTTATCCGAATTGTCTATCCGAAACAACCGATCTAAATGAAAAGCACAAACGGCATTTAAATAATTGCTTTTATATATTTCCGCCAGATACGGAAGTAAGGATAATGGTCCTAAAGTTTCGTTGTGTAATTTAGTTGTTTTCTTGTTACTTACATCGATGAAGTGGTTTTTGTGGTTACCAGTTTATTGCATAGATTCAAAGGAGTATCACTTAAACTAAAATAGTTATTTTGATAAGGTTAGCACACGTTTTTGTAATATAATAGAAAAAACAATTTTAAATTAATAATTGAAAATGAAATATCCTATTATCTTAATCGGTCAAATGAAAACAAGGATAAAATATCAATTAATATTAATACTTGTAAGACGTTTACAATATTTGATAATTTGGTAATTTAAATATATTATTGAATATGCAATGTGGTCCATCGAAAATTTAATAGCTCGATTGTCTAACTTTATAATTAAAATGTAGAAAATCGCTCGATTCAGTCAATTTCTGATTTGAGGGAAACCAGTTTTCCGCTTACAACCCCTTTATTAGTGAATAGGGATTGTGAAGATCTTATCGAGTACTATCTGCTCCTAAAATGTATTTTTAAAATTTCTAGCGACTACGAAATTACAGGTAAAATAGTGAACAAGTACTTACTTTTGTGATTACTTTATTTCATACTGTAAATGGTTGCCATTCACTTCCATGTAATGATATAATTTTTGCTGAAAACGTTGGCGTACATTTCTCACGATTTCTGATGTAATAAGATGGCATTCATTACTGGTCCGATCTTGTAAATCATCGTGACGCAGGTTGGGTATCGTAAATCTTGGATTTTAGTTAATTTTCCGATCTGGTGGCCACTCAATATGTCCCCTTCTTTCAATTTTCATTTAAGAACTGACGCACCAGTTAAACGGAGTGAGGTGGTGCGCCATCTTGTTGGAAAATGATCGTGTAATGATTATCTGCATTCTCCAATACTTACACGAGGGCTAAATGAATAGTGCTCTACATTAGTTCTAAATAATTTTCGCCAGTGAGATTACTGGCTATAAAAAAGGGCCGATTATGTGATTTTCTTAAATACTGGCTCAAATATTAATTTTTTTGAGACGCTCACTTCAAATAATTATGGATTTTCATCTGACCAATACCAACAGTTATGCCGAATTGCAATGCCGTTAAGGTAAGATGAACACTTATCCGAAAAACAGACATGTAGGCGGCGATCGGAATCATCCTCATTCAGTTCAGAATCGAACTGAGACACATAAAGGTCAACTCGCTATTTTTATAATAAATGTTGTTTACGATACATGGCCTAACACCATATACATCGGACAATTTCCTAGTACTCAAGGTCAGATCCATTGCTATATGATCTAATACAGCCACGCCCCTCATTTCTCCTCTTTTATGCATCCTCTTTTTTTCTTAAAATATATTGTTATCATTTTCAACGTTTCTTCTACTGAATACACCATTTTAATTCTACTACAAATTTACAATCGCTTTGACACACATGTAACGTTTTTAAAAATTCACGCAAGGTAAGAGGGCTAGACATTTACCTTTTAGTGCAAAAGCTTCATTGATTTCGCTTTCCAGATCTATTATGTTATCCAGAGTTGAACGGTCATGTCTAAACCACTTTGTTCAGGTAAGATTAATTTTCGATGTTCCAAAGTCCATAGAAGGCGTTGATTTATGATTTTTTCCATGAGCTTAGACATAGCACAAGTGAGAGAAATGGGTCGATACGTTTCCGGGTTTGTCTTTGTACCTTTTGGTTTTGGAATGGGCACTATCAGTAATTGTCGCCACATGTTTGGGAACTTATGCTCTAACCATATCGTGTTGAAAAGAAGTAAGAGGAACTCGTGGCCTTTTGAAGGGAGGTTTTTGATAAATGAAATTGGAATTTGGTCTGGTCCTGGGCTGTAGTCTTTAAAGTTATGTAATGCTTGTTCGTATTTAATGGGTCGTCATCATGTTCTAGGATTGTGATTTTATTTTTTTCTTCTAAATTCTTAAAGGTAGTAAAAGATGGTTCATAATTCTTGTTGCTGGATCGATTTTTATATGTGTTGGCTAGTGCTGTTTAGTGATGAGCGAGACTGGTCTTGGTCTTGCGGTCTTGATCTTGGTCTTGCAGAAAATGCAAGACCAAGACCAACTTCAGGCTGCAAGATCAAGACCAAAACCGAGCAGTGCAAGACCAAGACTTAGCATTGCAAGATATACGCAAGACCAAGACTTAGCATTGCAAGATATACGCAAGACCAAGATCAAGCCTGCAAGAGTCTTGCGGTCTTGCGTCTTTTAAACATATAAACCGATAGATTGGTTGGCTGCTTGGCTGATTACATCTGTAAAGTGTGTCAATGTTTTAGCTATATCTGGTGATAGTGTGCATTAAATAATGTTATCTTCAATAATTTTTGCAAAGAGATCCCAGTCGGCTGCTTTTAAATTCCATTTTGGAGAAAAATTGTAATTGTTTTTCTGGCTGCCTAGTGCCTAAATTATTTATAAAAATGGGATAGTGGTCGCTATTGTATGTGTAGTCTAATGTTTCCCAGGTTATAAGAGGTGTTATCGACGGTGTTATTGTTTTATATTACCGAATTAAAAATATAATAACCTGTCAAATATGCTATAACACGACACCTATTTTTATTTAAAAAATCTTTGATTTCGTCATCAGGACCAGGTAGAAAACTAGTATAAGTTAAACAGGCTGTCTCAGAATAAGTGTTCTTAATTTTCAAAAATGATAAAGGACACTTAAATAAACATTTATCAATATACTACTGTCCGAAAATGTCTTGGTCTCAAGGAAAATTAGAGGTCTTTAAAAACAATCTCTATTTTTAAAACAGGAAAGATTTTAGTTAGATACTTACTAAATTAAAAAATTGAATCAGAGCAACCTGTCAAATTATTCCTGAGGTGTTCATGTCACAAATTAATCCTTAACTCAGTGCATCCATCATTTTACACATATTAAATTAGCGGACATGCATCTTGCCTACAGAGCATCTCATCGTGATGCTAGCGGTAAGCAAGGCGAATTTATGAGGAGCAATATCTTCAGCGTCACATTCCCTGCATTACATCATTTTCAAGAGTGGATCAGCGTGTTCGCCTTACTTGTCAAATTGAAGTAGGTAAAGCAAATAGATTCCGCTCATCTGTATGAAGGGTATTAAAAGAATACGAGAAGCATTTGTACCGTATTCAGAAAGTGCAATCTTTAATTTCAGTCGATTATCCGAAAATACTTCATATTTCCCAATGTTACTTGAATAAAATTAACCAATAACCAAGATTTCCTTGGAAAGTATTATGGACAGACGAGGCATGTTGTTCAAGGAATGGCTATTTTGATATACACAACAGTCACATTTGAAGCGAAGAGAATCCTCACGCGGTTCATAGATGACAATATCAGTGGAAGTTTTTTGTGAATATTTGGGCCGGGATTGTTGATAATTATACAGTTGAACCATATTTGTTGCATGCACGATTAGACGGTCATGGGTATAGGATTTTTTTCTTGAACATATCTACCAGAATTGCTGTTTCACTTCAATTTCGAAAAAATATTGTTTTCCAGCATAATGGTGCACCAGCACATTTTGGATGAAATTTCCGAAATTATCTTAATGCACAGTTTCCAAATAGATGGATCGATAGAGGGGGCTGATTTCTTGGCCTGTACGTTCACTAGATATGGCGCCCCTTGATTTTTGTATTTGGGGTACAAGAAGAGTTAGTGGCTCGGATAATTGTAGCGTTTGATTATATTCGTAAACGTCGACAGCTGTTTCGAAAAGTATATTTGTATATTTGTGTTTCATTTATGTCTTATCTATGTATAAAATGAAGACTCATTCAATCAAAGTAAACAGTTTAGTAACAATAATATATTAAGAAATATATAAAGAAGATCAGCATGATATGGTTTTTTCCTGGTTTTTCTTTATCATTGCACAGTTATACTGATCTTAGAGAGAAGTACATCAAGGATAATCCAGGCTAATAACATCTAGGATTTAATTTTGTTCCTTACTTGGTCTAGCCTTAATACTACCTAATAAACACAGGTAGCTAGCTACAACCAAACAAAACGTAACTTCAATATGTCAATCTGATGATGCTAATTCTGACGAAACAGCTGTCATTGTAATTTAAAAGCGATTTTTTTTAACTAAACGTGGAAGTTAAGTTTAAACGAATAGTTATTAATTATTCATAGTGAGATTAACTTCCATAGAGTAAGGGTTAGTACAATAAATTTATGTATAAATGTAGTTTGGAACAAGTTTATTCTCTTTATAATGTCTAAACGTTTATTTCCACTATGACAGCGCCATTATATTAATGGAGGATCTATGTATTCGAATTATTTTAGTCAGTATTAAATATTAATTAGTTTTCAAATATTTAACCATAATTTCTAACAATTTATTGAAAATGAAATAGTTAAAACATTTATATTGGAGAACTGTTTTTTTTTAACAATAAATCAAATTTGCTCCTTAAGAAGCAGTTACAAGACTACAAGAGAGAATTTAAACAACACTTACAAAACAATTTATACATACATGGGAGACATAAAATACTCTCAGATAAATGATTTTACACACTTACTTTACATTATTTCCAAGTTGCACATTTGAAAATTTTGTATTAGTTAAAAATCAACAATTATGTCAAAATCAACCTTTTTGTGATAGTGAAATTTATTGTACTGACCCTTATTACGTGAAAGTCCATCTTATTAAGAACAGTAAACAACTAAAAGGTTGAATTAAACTTTCACTAATTATTCGTAAAATAGGTTTTGCTAATTCTATAGCGAAACGGCCGTCATTGCATTTAAAAGGTATTTTACGAATAAATAGTGAAAGTTTAATTCAACCTTTTAGTTGTTTACTGTTCTTAATTTTTTGTGATAAAATCTGTAGCAGTTTAATGTTTTCTATAAAATACAATCAACTAAAAATAGGTATCTTAAAATTTATCTGTTTTTGTAATATGGAAAACAAACTACTCAATACCTACTTTATGTAGATGAATTTTATGTATTCAGATTAAATATTTTGAGGAATATAAAATATTGTGGTAAATGTCACATAAAATTTTTGTTTGCATTTTAGTATTACCATTATTAATAGATACTAACCCCTATTTATTTTTTTAGTGTATATATAAATTTTTTATCAGTTGACATTTGCCTTAAATCTGTTAAGTAAAGCAATTTTTAGAGTTATTTACTGTACATTTTTCATTTTGAGAATACACTTAGCAATTACAAAAAACATAAATTCTGATCGTGTCACAAATTATTAACTAGATAACCCTAGTAAAGGTTTCTTACACACTCTAAATGTTTCCTCTAAATCCCATTAGGACTATTTATAAAACTTTTTGTAAAATAATTTAGCTGAATCTTGTTGTAAATGCTCCTTACAGAGCCAAATTAATAGCGATTTGATTATTCATCTTCTTAAAGCTACAGCTCATTAATACTAGAACTAAAATTACCAATTTTGAGTTTAGGTCTAGTTATTATGCAACAATCAGTATTATTGTTGCATAATACTGTTTAAGTACAATTTATAGAAATGGATAAAAGCAACTATAGTCCCTGCAAATTGGGGAAAAGCGGACGTTATAATGACCAAATACTAGGGCCCCAATTAACCAATTCATTGCCACAAAGGGATTAGCTGAATTAAAATGTACATTACAAATCCTAAAAATCAAAAAAGAAAACAAAAACCTTACAAAAGATCCTTAGAGATACCTTTATAACTCTTTCACTCTTCAAAGAGAACATTTTATTGAGGATCCCTTTATGCAGATGAGAGTCTGAAGCAAAAATAATCTCATAACTGGCGTTGTTGGGAGCTCTATTGCAGTAGATGGCCGAAAACTTAATTAACACTGAGATAATTTGCTCTATAAGGGTTCCATAAGAGAACTTACAGTACTAACAAATATGCTATACAGCAAATCTTAATTTAGTGGAATATTGCTATATACTTAGGGTGCAAAGAACCTTCTCGGAGCAAAATAAAAGAACCTTTATAAAACTTTCTTATAAATTGGCTATGAGAATATTCTTAAAGTAAATAATTGAGTGTGAATTGCTGTACGAGGTAAATACACTTGACAAAAACCAGTACCGAGCTAATGGCTGTCAGTACAGCAATTATTTAAACTTTATAAATCAGCTTTCTCTTATAATTTAATATTATAAGTGAAGTTGGGTTAGTTAGCTAGTTGGGTTAAGAATTATTTGCGATCTGCGAAAGGTAAATAAATATTTTTTCTGCATCATTTATAGTCGGTTAAAGTCGCCCTTGATTTTATATAAAAAACATACCTTTAATTTCTGCATGTTTCTAATAACCAGTAAAATTGGTAAACTTTACAAGTAATCAACGGTGACTATCTTTTTACAATAAATATAACATCAAAATATTCTCATTGTGTACTACATTTCCATGCTTGTTATTTTCCTGGTCTATGACTCAAGAATAATTTGTATTACGGTGTAATATACCAGAATGAAGGCAGACACCTTCTGCGACAAGTTAAAATCAATATGGCGCTTGCTCTGCTTTGCTACCGCGTGCCAGTCACGCTAACTACCTGTAGTGTAACTTCGTGTGTTGTGGGAGAAAATACTCTGTACTTTTATTCCGGTAACGTGGTTCTTTAGAGTTATTCTCGGAAAATTTCGTTTATTCTCGTAGAGTATCGTACGTGGTGAAGTGTGAGTGTATGGAAATAGAGTTTTCCAAATTAATATCTGAGCGCTTTTACACAAACCGATTCTATTTTCTTATTCTGCACTAATTACTTAATATCTTAATGTTAACCCAAATTTAAAGGTGTCAAATTCATTAAATATAAATTTATTTTCTTAATCTGACTTAAACTCTTTAGAATATATTTAATACTTTATTTAATAATTATTTAATCCTAATCAATAAGTTTTAACATAAGGCGGGCAAAACACAAGCAATATTTTTAATAATATAAAACTATTGCTATGCAAGAGAATTGAGCTAATTATTTTAAAATCCATTAATTTTCACAGCTGCCGTTTGTTCCGTACTTATGGTAGGATTTACATTATCTTGTCACAAAATTGCAACTTTACTGGCAGGGGTAACACTAAAAGTTTTTTGGGGAGAAGGGGCGGAAAAAAGAGTATCTTTCCCAACTCGATTCGAATAAGTTTGCCACAAAAATTTTCCAACTTGGCACTTAAGTACGTGTAGCTGAAAAACTGAAATGCCTGACGGCGTTCGGGCTTTATATAATCTCTGGGATTAATCATGCTCGGTTCAATCATTTCAATTAATTCTTATCAAATTATCACCATCATAATAAAAAAAACTATTACGTAATACTGTTAAAGAATTTCGATTAAACGCCCTCATCTATATACATTCTTATTTCGGAGATATTTTTATTAAAGAAATGAAAGATAAAATAGATACAGGTTAAGTAAAATAAAAAGGTTCAAATTCATTTACATTTTCTGGCATTAACTTTTATATTTTCTAATAATTTTTTATATGATTATTTTCGGTACAGGATTGGTATATCCAATCAACAGTTTGGGAGAAAAAATAATTTAGCTTTATTTTTTATTTAAAGAATATATACATGAATTAAATCAAAATTGATTCAATTGACACTAGCATTAGAATAATAATGGAGATGTGCAATAATTATAAATGTTAAATTTGGGAATCTGATGAATTTGGTGGAAGCGCACTTATTACAACAAAAATTATTTTTGCTGTTACATTACAAATTTTCAAAATATACATCTAAATTTTTTATTCAAAATCTTAAGTGCTAAATGTACAAAATCAAACTACATTTTTTATAAAGTGTGATTATAATATAGAAAAAATTATTGATAAAAATGAACTTATAGCACCATTTTAAGTACTATGTATTTATTTTAAATCCAATCTTACATTTTTTTATGCCTTTTATAAAGAAAAGACCTTTCTGTTAATTCTATAAAACAAAAGATACATGTTTTTTTAAATAAATATTTTATTGAACATTACAAAAAATCACAGATGTCTGTGTTTCTATTAGGAATTGGTAAATTTTCTTTTAATAGAAAAGTTAATTTTTATATACAAAATAAAAAATAATTTTTCAAATTGATTAAAAAATAGAGTTGAAGCATTTAAAATCAATTTTAAATTGTAAGTGTTTTAAGAAATCGATTCATTATGACTAGGTGCCTACAAATGCCGAGCGTATATCTCGCCAGAAGCGGGATTACGTGTGTGGTTTTTTTTTAATTTATATAGTACCTATCCAGTACTTGGTACTCAAATTTTAAACCTATTTCGTTCTGTTATGTAAAAAATAAAAATTCGATTTTGTTTCTATAGTTTTTTTTTTATTTACAAAAAGAAACCGCTTCCACTCTAGGTGATTAGCGGTGGTACATTGGGATTAATATTTTGGTTTACAATTAAATTTTGTGATACAGGTTAATGTCCTTTAGAAAATTCATTAAGTTTTGAATTTGACAGTTTTCATACAATAACGTCGTTAAGTTTACAGGCAAGTTGTTTAATTCGGTAGTTACTGTATTTGTTGCAGTTGATTAAGACATGTTCAACCGTTAACAGTTCTTGACACGCACTACATAAAGGAGGATTGTCTTTGCTAAAAAGGTATGAGTGGGAAAATTTGCAGTGTCCTATTTTTAGTCGGGCCATGATGACTTGGTTTCTTCGCGATGTATTTGGGTGATCCAAAAGTGATTTGCTGGGGTTAACGACGCGACCTTTTATTTGCGTTTCGGATTTCTTGAATTTGGACTTTAATTAGTTTTGCAATTGGGTGTTTGGTGTAAATATGGCCTAAGGAATCTATGGAGCTTAAAGAATCAGATAAAATTAGGAAATTTGAATTGGGGGATAGACTGGCCAATTTTGTAGCCTGAAAGATAGCGTAAAGTTCTGCCGTAAAAATGCTTGTTGTGGTAGAGAACTTAAGGTAAAAATGTTCATGTGGTGAAACTATTCCTGCGCCAACTGTTTCTATAGTTGTGGGAACCTAATATGTAACTTTAACGCGGGTAAGATTATATAAAGTGGGACGGACTTTTTAATTAACCTAATAAAACATTCGACAGCAAAACACAATAAATTAAACAATTTTATTTATTTATTTTAAAAAGTTGTTTATAAAACTAAATCATTAATATTATCATAATATTATCATTCTGTATTAGTAATCACAAAAAAGTAGGCATTTCAATTTTTAAAGGTTTCTTTTTTTTGAATAAAGGAAAATACCAAAATCAGTGCATAGGTTTTACTTACAAAAAGTACACGTTTACAGGAACAGTGACTAGTTTCGGCCTATAAGCAGGCCATCATCAGGCTATAAAAAACAAAGGTGAGAAGTAAAAAATTATGCAGATTAAATGTTTTTAACAATAGACCTACCTTAAAAATTAGTTACATGTAATGTTCACTAGATCATATGATCGATCGAACCAACAAACTTATATATTAAATATTGAATTTTAATTATTGAATGGGGTATATGGTAAAACCAGTGACATAGAGAAAAAATGTGACATAAAGATTAAAAATTTAAAAAAAAATTATGAATAAGATTCATTGAAATTTGAATCATTGGGGAATAAATTAAGAAATTTAAATATTTTATTAAAATGTAAGTGGTAACATTGAGTTAGTAAGAAAACGAGTACCACCACATGGATGGAAATATTAATTACTGTAAATATTGTGTGAAAGAAAAATAAGGGTAAAATAATCAAAAGAAAGCCATAAAGTGAGCTCAAAAAAAGACATCAGTGACCCCGGTATCAGAAAAGACCATTCATAATAGTCAAAGTCAAAGGGTAGGCAAATCATGAGTTTGATCGAAATTATTAACCAATAATGAATAAACATTGTGTAACAGTGTAAAAATTGTCCATCACACTAAAAAACACCAAAAAACTGTTATAATTAAGCACTAGCAAAATCGAAACGCACACTATGAATGAAATGGCGGCGAACAGAACATCAAAGCATATAAGAAAATCATGGAACCAAAACTATATAAGAAGAGCATACATTACGGAAGAATAAAATCTATGGATGAAAGATGTCAAATTAAAATAAAGAAACTAATTATTAATGAATTGGAATCAAGATAAGTGATTAAGGCCGATCGACACATGTAACATCAATTAAGTCAATACAACTATGGAATTAAGTAAGAAGAGTAACATATTAAAAGTGAAAGTTTCCATGGTTCTGCTGGATTTAGTAGTTGCATTATAATCAATTTTACTTTTTTTTATTATTTATATAATTTAAACCTCTCCATCTGATTTGAAATCAACTTTTCTTATTTTTTATTTAACATCTACAATTTATACAATGTTTGTAATGAATGATTTTACTTATTAACATAAAAGATGTCTTTAATCATTGAAAATTGTATTGAAAATATTTTTGTTACTACGACTGTGGATGTCGTGCGTTAGAACCATTTCACCCTTCGAGGATATTTATGTAAGCACGAATTATCGATTCTGGCAGTTCTGATATCGCACTGTGATCTAATGTTACTACAACTAGTAAGTAATAGAAACACCTAATGTCTTTTAACGATCTACGCTCTATCGTTCTGAATCTTCAAACGTTCTGCTAATCGCATAAAATTTCGAACAGTTAATTGATTGCAAACATAATTAAAATTGAATCCAACATACAGTAATTAAGATTAACTAAACCACGAAATGGTGATTAACTTTATTATTTAACATATCTATCATTTTTTAAATAAAATATTTTTATTAAAAACTAATAACTTGAGGTACAGTCATATTTAGAATGGTATGCCTTACTATTGTATTGTTTCTCTATTTATTTATAGTTTTGGTGCGTGGGATAAATTATACACACTATGGATAACTACTGTCTATTTATTTAATAAAATACACACTTAAATTACTTAATTTTTATACACCCGGTATATCAGTCCTCATTTATTTATACCACTGATATAACACTATTTATATGCACCTAATTTACTATTTACGTATTTTCCGCATACTAATTGTTCGCTATTACCTAAGACTGTTCTAGCTGGTAACTGACTGCCGTACCCGTGTGTCGTCTTCAAGAGATAGAACAACGGAAAATTTTTCTGGAAGTACCCGCACTCGCCATTATTTAAAGTTTTGGACAAGGGCGGGTTCTGAACGACTTTGTGATACTATATTAGGAGCCATGGAAACCACACCAAAAAGGATAATGGGAGTGGTGTTAAATCTATACTATAAATATATTTTTCAAAGAGGTTAGCCTATTTCTGTAAGCCAAGCTGGACTCTGTTACGTACACTTTTAAATTTAACCCTATATTGTATTACTAAATTACGCGGATAAAACGAGCTTGGTAGCCACTTCCATATAGGGAAGATGAAATAAAATTTAAACATAATGTGAGGTATATTTCCAATCTCAGGACAAAAAAATGTTATAGAAAGACATGAAATGTAGTTTAGACGGAACTGACTGGAATAACTATAACAGCGAAAGAAATTATTAACAGAAAAATTTTCATTTATACAGATATTAGGTTAGGTTAGGTTAGGTTAGGTTAGGTTAGGTTAGGTTAGGTTAGGTTAGGTTAGGTTAGGTTAGGTTAGGTTAGGTTAGGTTAGGTTAGGTTAGGTTAGGTTAGGTTAGGTTAGGTTAGGTTAGGTTCTATGTAAGTGGTCGTTTCACGTCCCTTCCACTGCGATAGATCTATTGTGGCTCACACCTAGTCGTTCTATCAGCCCTATGCCTCAAATGAAGCTCATTAGGGTCGTTGGCGACACTTCCATGAAGTCATTGGGCTCGAGTTGATGCAGACCAAATTTATTTATCCTTATTCTCTCGAGCTCTCGGCAGTTACACAAGATATGCTTCACCGTTTCATCCTCAGCCTGAGAGAATCTGAAGTCCGCACTCTCTACCAGTCCAATTGTTTTCATATGCCTATTAAGGCGACTAAAGTCCTATCTTTATTCGTAAGTCCTGTCTGCTCATATTCAGCAGCTCTTCAGACCTCTTTTTAGAGAGATCTTCTACAAATGCTTTTGAGTGTCTTAAATCCTCTAGCTCGAACCAGTAAGAACGTCTCCTCCGATCTACCCAGTACGATATTGCCTAGGAATGGTTCCGGGCCTATCAATATTCCTTCAGCAATTTCCTGGCTAGAAGGTCCGCTTTTTCATTACCTTCAATGCCGGTATGTCCAGGTGCCCAATGTAAGGTTACTTTGTTATTTTCCCCTAGACTTATTAGATCCTCAAGGCATTTCCAAACTAACTTGGAGTCGATCCGATTTGATTCCAGTGACTTTAGCTCTGCCTGGCTATTGGAAATGAATTTTATAGTTTTGTTCTTGCAGTTACGCTTAAGCATCTCCTGCAGGCACAGATATTAGAACAGCACTATTACTGTAGCAGTGTTAGAATTCCACTGAGTCCTAGCTAAGGTATCTGTGAACTATAGCCACAGTAAACTGGGTGAAGGCGTACGGTCTCTCAAAAGGTAACCACACCACTAGCTATCTGACCAGAGAGAATGCTTGGTCTGTTTGGGCCTTAAGTCTTTATGTGTCTAATACAAGCAGAAATTCCCTACCCAATTAATTTATTCTCCAACTTGCGTATAACAGAGAGATTAGGCTATGTAAGAAGGCTGTAGACCTTTAAAGTAGCTACTAAGATAACGAAACAAGAATAATCTAATACATTAGATTAGCAGAATACAATACAGACTGATAACACAGATTCTAATCGATCTCCAAAAATACTTATACAGGATAATGGTAAGCAGCACATCTTTCTACAGATGATAGAGGATCTGAGCAATGGGAAGAAACTGTCAAGCACATTATGTATGACTATATGGCTCTCTTCTTCTTAAACAGTTTTAGTGGTCAACACTAGCCAACATAGAGGAGATTTACCTCAAGGGTGTCTTTAACTACTTCAAATCACTAGGTTGTACGACAAACTAGATGAAACATAATGGGCCTTATGAGGTCTACGTTTAATCGGAACTTAACTTTACCCTTTTTAATTTACAAATAGTCTCAGTAAGATAATTTATGAAATATATTATATTATATAATATTTTATGATCATTTGCAAATTTTTCATAGACATCGGAGGTGAATCCATATGTTTCTCCAGCTCATCTTAATAATCTTTCTCTACGGTTAAATATGTTTCCTATTAATTTCCTTAATATCTACAATTCAGTATAAATATTTTTAGTATATTTTTTTGCACTTAAGTATTTTTCTCTTTTATTAATTTGTAAAATTAAATTTTCTTTAATAATAGTCCCATGTTTTAAATGTTAGTATTTGTTCTAGAGGTCTTATGAGAAAGTAAGGCCCCACCTACTTTTCTTGAATTATACTACCAGTTATCGACTAGATAGAACAAAAAAAAATTAAAAATTAATTTTTTTGAAATGTTCATGGCACGTTTCTACTTTTGTACTATGTATTCAGTTATCATGAAAATGATTGATAAATAAATATTCAAAAATTACAAAAAAAGCTTAAGTAACCTACAATAAAATTCAGTCAAAACATTAGGCAACATTGCGTAAACGCGCGAGCTTCAGGGCATTGAATGCATTCGACGCATTTAAATATACCGATATTGCTAAATATAAATATAGTATATTGTGTCACAAGGGCAGAGAGTGAGCATTAGCAGCCCGCGGCTGTATTTAATAATACCGTGCAAATGCATTTATGCACGTGTAACATACAACTGTTTTCCATCTACCTTTATGATTATTAAAAAATTTAAAAAGTAGGATTTATACTATTTCGTATTTGCTTGCCTACTAAAAATCGATTGCCCTCTTCTTCTGATAATGTTTTAGATTTTTTTGCTTTATAATTTATAGAATGTTGTTTGAGAAAAACTCTCACTTTGTAGAATGGGTAGAAATTTATATTATTTCTGATTTAAAAATTTTAAATCCAAGGCACACTTTTTCATTGCTAGACTAAGAAAAATCGTGGCGTTAAAAATTTTTGGCCCTTAGGTTGATAAACAATACTTTCCGCCTAATGATTGATTTTCCAGTAAGGTAGGCGGAAAATTATTTAGAAAACTAATATCTTATTATCTTATACAAATCACACTCATTACATCATAAATTATTTGCAATACATTCAATATCTGACGCTCTGTTACTGACGTGAATAGGGAGTTAAGGCACACAGGGTACGTAAACGTATCTTTTTCGCGTAAACGTACCAATTCCACTTTACGTTGTCGTTACCAGGATGAGAAATATAACAGTTAAGGCACAGATCAAAAGGTAACGCAACGTATCCAAATGTCATGTTTTGTTTTTATCAGCTGACAAATATTTGTTTGGTTTTTTGGTTAGAATAATTTGTGTTTTTGAATGAAAACAAGCCCAGAAAGATTAAATGTGTACACTAGTAGGTACACATCAATAGGTAACTTACTGAAATTGTAGTGTCCTATACTTGTCTATATATTTCTTAACTAAATTTTTCACCCTATCTTTCAAGGTTCTACTTAATTTGAATTTCCCCATGATTTTCATTAAGTTACTTTGAATTATATTCCATCTGGAACTGTCTTCATAAGGGTTTTACCCCACAACCTCCCGTAATAAATGTAAATCGTCCTCATTTGAAAAATATACCCGTCCTGCTCCTGATAGACGATTTACATCATTAACTTGCATTGTGATCATATAGATAAGAACAGATTATTGATGGTGATAAAAATGGTTATCAAAACAAAAAACAACTGGATTTGCAATTTGCAGGATAGGATTTTTCTTCGTTTTCGTTTCTTTATTTTGCAGTTCGGGATATCTAGCAGCGTTTCGGATATCGTCGGCGTGTATCGGGTCGATACTACCGCGTTCTTTGGTCCACGTAGGAATCCGTATCTTTACGTCGAACGTATCTCGTATCGTAACGAAAATTTAAACGGCGCATGCGTAGCTGTCATTAGATACGTTTACGTATGTATGTGATGAGCAGCCTTAACTCCCTAATGTCTACATCTTGTGAAGTAGGTACAATTATTTTCCTCTGATTTAAATTTTTTTTTGCCTTGTATTACAATTACAAATTGACAAGCATTTTTGCAGTCAATTTGGGACGAATATTATGGAATAACATTTTCGTCACTCGACAGAACGAAGGTTGGGCGTGGTCATTTTGTGTGACGAAAATTTTACGATCATCTGATTTTCATCAGTCAAACTAACTTATATCGTATTTGAATTTTTAAAAATTTTGGTTATCAATTTCTCAAAAACTAGTTGTTGTTGAATTCCAGAAATTTTATTGGGTTTTTTAATTTAATTTTTTAAATATTGGCTACTACA
This sequence comes from Ophraella communa, assembly GCA_035357415.1. Taxonomy (NCBI): domain Eukaryota; kingdom Metazoa; phylum Arthropoda; class Insecta; order Coleoptera; family Chrysomelidae; genus Ophraella; species Ophraella communa. The sequence continues at coordinate 19,738,833 of CM068980.1, forward strand.
CTTTATTTGGCTTAATTGAAGCAATTAATCAGACCTCTTATTTTGGGGTCAACATTGAAACTAGTAAACTTTGTCGATTCAGATCAGGTTTAATATTTTTCACTACTTTGATTTTTTAATATAACTGTATTAATAAATGGTCAAAGTTTGTGACAGGTGAATAACTTATATTGTTTTTACTCTTTAAAGTTAGGAGCACCTGGAATAAAGATTTATTGTTGGAGTAAACCAGCTATTTCAAATAAATTTGTAACTTAAATTTATTGTACTAACCCTTACACTTTGACATTAGAGAATAAAGTTTATTTTTAAGTAAAATAGTTAACAAACTGTTTAATTTGTATTCCAGAAATGCATTTAAGTTGACACTGTCCATGTTTAAAAAATATTTTTTAATTATTGTTTTTGGTATAATAAATTACTTAGTTTAATTAAAACAGTTTACAAATTTAGACAAATTTCATTATATTCATCTATCTTTAGGTATGTACCACATTTACATTTGGTACAATAAGCTGATACAATATTAAAAAAAGTTGACAGGGCGGAAAGACCAAAACTGAAAAATGGATAAAAACACTCAATAAAACTCTGACATATATAACCGATTTTGCTGCAAGAGAACACTTATATTGATTTACGGTCAATCTGAAAATATCTGTTCTTTCTAATGTAAATTTTTTGTACAATTGATGCATACAAGCCCGACGACTATAAATGCTTAATAAATACTTTGTTACAATGTCCACATCCTTTAATTTTTTTTAGTTTTTTATTGATTTACTCTGCGGGTGGTGATGAAAACCATGTGTATGTGTGATTTTTACATCGTCTGTTAAATGGTCAGTATTGTCAAATATGTGGAATTATAACAAATATGTGGATAATTATTAAATTAAAATGGTAGGTTCTTTAGGTAGATTTATTTTTTAAACTATTTAAGTAAAATAATTCTGATTGTAATAATTACAGAATTACACAAATAAATAATAAAAACGAAAAAAATCATGATAAAAGAAAGTAATACCTAACGCACTTTATTAATAATATTTCCGAAATCAGCAAAAAAGCGCTCTCCCAAAGAAAACCGTTCTTGAAGCGTACACTTCTATGAATCCCATCCCTAGTGGACTATGAGATTGTTAGAATCATACATTAAAATATTTTACCCACGACCATCCCTGTAAGCCGTCAATAACGCACAGTCCCCAGTCAATGTATGATATCTTATAACGCACTCAATTAAATGTTATACAATAATTTTATAAAAAATATTTTTTGTTGTTGAAGTATTATTGATAATAATACAAGTACAAGTAGGTCGTAGTAAAGTATATTACGTAACTTGTGCTGTAAAGCATTTTACGTACTCATGGCAATTTTTCCATTCGTTCGTAAAATGCTTTTTACCCCACACGTTACGTAATATACTATTATTAATTTCACGTTACCAAGGACATGGTCTGCTGTGAATGGACCTTTAAAATTTGTCAACCAAAATTTTGTAGTCTTAAACTTAAAAATATAATTGATTGTCTAGTTATCAAATGTTTCCGAGGTGTCAGATAGGGACCAAAACATTTAAAAACTAAATTGTTATTTTTAAGAACAGTAAACAACTAAACGGTTGAATGAAACTTCCACTATTTATTCAAATATTCAAAAATACGTTTTAAATTCAATGACAGCCATTTTGCTAGGTACCTGATGTTGATAACGGTAGCTGGAACGCTACCAAACTTTGAATTATAAGCATAAAAAAGTATTGTGGTTTAGTTTCCCAAATAAATTAACAAAATAAAATGAATACACATCACAAGGAACATACAGACCACGTTTATTTAAATTAAGATAAATTATATACAAACAAATAGTTTAAAAACAGTTTTGATATATAGGTACCCTACACTATTTCGGATCTGAAATCGCTGTCTTAAGAGTTAATTACATAACCAATGTATTTCGTAAAAATAATTACAACATCCTAATTGTTGGTTTTAGAAATAATGAACTTGTATATAAACCAAACCATTATCCATAGTACTCTAACCACTTTTTTTATTCATGTGGGGGCTAAAATTCTAAAAATACTAAAACACTTGTTGTCATTTCTAATTAATAATCTTTTTGCAAAGTTAGAAGCAGTTTGCATAAATTATGACGAACCTCATACAACCTTCACCCTTTTCACCTTTAGGGTTTGAAATTTCAAAAATCCTTATAAAGTTCTTTTTACTTATTTGTCTAATTACAAAGATACAGACAAACTTCAAACCCTTTCTAGGGGTTAAAATGTCAAAAATTCCGAAACACATTTTTAGTTATTTTTACCTAGTTGTGTTAGTTTGAAGCGAATTGCATAAGAAATGACGAACATGATACAAATCCCTTTTTTACCTCTTTAGAGGCTGAAATTTCAAAAAATGCTATAACACGTGTTAAGTTATTTCTACTAAGTAGTCTTGGTGCAAAGTTTGAAGCAGATTGTATGAGAAACGACAAACTTCCTTGCAAACTTCAAACCCCTTTTTTACCCCCTCCGGGTTCGCTAAAAACCTATTGTCTAAATTCAATGTTTTTAGCTTCAGCAGTTTAGGCTCTGCGTTGATGAATCAGTTGGGACAAAGAATAATAAACAATTATTCTTTTAAACTTCCACGTTTAATGGAACATACAAATTTATGCATTCAATTAAATTACAAAATTAAGTGTTGGTTTGCTTTGACGTGGTTTTCGTTTTTATAATAGTTTCCAATAAGAATACCCTACAATTTAATATTTACTTACTTTCAAATTAAGAGATGCTAATTATTAAACAAAATCTGAGAAATGAAATTTCTGTGGAATTATGAATAATTTATGCATTGCAGTTGCCGGTGCTTTAAGAAACAGTCAAAGGCAAAGTGTGAATTCCAACAAAAACATCTCTATTTTATTAATATTTCATTCGTAACTTTAAGTTACAATGAGTATAACTTGTCACGGAATTTAATTGGTTTCTAATTTATATTGACGCAAATTAAAAGTAACGAAAATATTTGTATTAGGTTTCATTAATATTTCTTAAAATTGTTTATATTTCAGTAGTACAATAAGTATCCACGCATAAAACCATAGCAATTAGTAGTAATGTTATCAATATTAAAAATAACAAAAAAAGAAAATAGAAAAGCTATTAAGTTTTACTATTGCTGAGGTATTTATAAATTTAAACTTTTTTACTTTGTTTGCATTATATAATTATTATAATATGTGTTTCCAAAATAAACAAACTATATGCACAAAAAAGTTTTAAATATTGATTAAAACTCTTTTATATAAGTACCTACAAAGTTACCTACAAAGTTAAATATATAAATTTCTTTACTCTTTGTCAAGTAAATTGACTATAAATTTCGTAACCCTAGTACTTGTAAATTAAAGGTTGGTAAAAGTCGTATAAATTTGGAATTGATAGATAGTAAAATGTGCGGAACTATTTAAAATCGCTATTTGGGTAAAGTGTATATAGGATACTAAAACCTCTAACTTTTGTAATGGGAATATCCAGTAAATCTGTTGTGTTATTAAAGTAACGTTCTCTAATTTCTTCTAAAATGCTGATAAGTCAATTTAAGAGTTTGAGCTGTTTTTGCTGTGATAAATAAGATTTATATTTTATAGTAAAAAGCATATTTTGTTAAACCTTTTTGTAGCTATGAACAAATATTTTAGCATAAAAATTAAAATACCCACATCAGAGAGGCCTAGAGAAATTTTACAGAAATATTTTTTCAATGTTTTTGGATAAATAATACAACAAATAATATTGAACACAATTTATTAAGTCACTTAAGTTATTATAGGTACAAATATTTTTTTTAACACCTTTTCTCATGTAACTTCTTAAATAATCGGGTTAATTCTTCTCTCGAAGATGTTTTAATTAAATTTATTGTACTAATCCTTACTTTTTGGAAGTCCACCTTATTAAGAATAATAAAAAACTCTTCGTTTAAACATAATAGCTAATCTTAGCGAAACGGCCGTCATTGTATATTAAAACCTAATTTTTTCAAATAAACTTGGAAATTACGTTCAAACGAAGAGTTTTTTATTATTCTTAATAAGATGGACTTCCAAAAAGTAAGAGTTATTACAATAAATTTAATTAAAATACCTCGAGAGAAGAATTAACCCGATTATATAAGTTATATAAGAAAAGGTGTAAGGCTTCAGATAAACAAAAATTTTTATCGGCTAAAAAAATTTCTTGAACAAAAATTAGTATAAATTATGACTTCCGCTTTGATTAATTATGGCTCCACATTAATCTCACTTATTCTCCCTTCTCCGAACATTTGGTAAATTTCTGCATTTGTTCTTCGTTCCCAACCTATTACTGTCATATCTTCTCCAAGAACTCTTCTTAATATTATAATATTCGTCGTTCCCCTATTTAAATTTTTTGTACATGTATCACACCCATAAGTCAGTGTAGGTCATAGGATCGTTTTATACAGCCTTAATTTGTAATTTCTCGACACGTCTTTAGATTTATAATTCTGTGTAACCAGCCTGCACACTGTTTACTTTTGCTATTCTCAGATCTACTTCTTCTTCACATTTATTTGTCAAAAGCAATCCTAAGTACATATAAATATCCACCTCCTAAATTTCCTCAACTTTGTCCCTCAGCAATATTTCCATATTTTGTTTTCTGCTTTTTTGCTTGTTCTTCAGTTCAGTTCAGTTCTTCGTCTTGCTTATGTTTATCTGCAATCCCATATTTCCTGCTGCTTTTAGCAGTTTCCGATCTTTTCCATTTCTTTTGGGCAAGACAATGGTGGCTTTATTTAAATATTATTCCTGTACTATTTATATTGCTGTCTCTGACTATCTTTTCTAAAGCCAAGAATAGAGTGGTGGATAGAGGGTCCCCTAGTCTTACACCTTTCTTTACCCTAAGGTAATCACTTTTCTTGCCATTAATTTTGATTTCAGTATTAGTATTCTGAAGAGTCATATTTATTAGCCTAATTATCTTAGATGGTATATAAGTTTTTGTAATACTTTTATTAGTTTGGATCTATTCACATTATCATAGGTACCCTTGAAATCTAAAAAAAAAGGTGAGTCGGAATGTCATATTCATTAGCACCAGAAAGAACTTACTTTAGCATAAACACATGGTCGCTCGTTGAACGATTTTTTCTGAAACAAGCTTGATATTCACTCCATATGTTTTCTGCGTATACTTCTAGTTTTCTTTTTAGTATTATAGCCAACGCTGTATGCAATGTCCAGGATTGAAATTTCTCTTTGGTTGTCATAACATGACAAGTCTTCCCTCTTGTGCCTTTTCATATCATATAATGTTCGCTCAATAGGACGTGCATTATTATACATGAGATAAAAGTTTTGCCCCACAACGCTAGCAAATGCCGAATAATGGTGCCAAGGTTGTGCTGAACTATAAGGAAGCGATCTGGATAAACGAGCTCTGCTGTTCTGCCACCGATTATTATTCCGGATCCATACCACAACTGTACCATCATTCACCTTTTTTCGTGAACTTCCTGGACAAGTTGTTTTGATCTGTATTTTCCGGAAAAAAACACGATAATATATTCATCATAATTTGTATTGCTATTTTTTTTTATTTTATCAAATTATACCTAGTCTTCTCTTTTGTATGTAGTTTGTATTTAAAAATGTTTCCTTAAGTTTTATCACTAAAGTTTATAGGTAAACTAAACCGTCCTTTTAAAAAATGAATTTAATTTATTTATTTTATTTTATTTATTTATTTAACGGATATATCATTTTACAAAAAAGAAGTTACAATATGTGTGAGAACAGATAAAGAAAAGATTTAAAGATTAAAATTTTTTTAAATATTAACACAATAGGTAGGTACAATTCACAATTCTTAAAAATGTTAGTTCTTAATTTGGCACTTAAATGACGATGAGACAAATAACTGTATGCTCGAGTTGTGTTTGTTAGCAATCCTAAGTATTGGACAAAATCACAAAACTATGATATTTTGACAGGTGAAAAAAATAATAAAAGGTAATACCATGAGTCCTTAAAATTTTATCGATAAATTTTTAGTTTCGACGAAAACTTTTGGCAAAAATACGAAAACAAACTGAAATGTGATAAAATCACGAATCCGTAGGACGAGTGATTTCATCTTATTCAGTTTGTTTGAGTAGTTTTGCCTAAAATAAAAAAGTTTGAGTCTAGAAAATAAAAATTTATCTAGTAAAATTTTACAGGACGAATGGTATTTGAGAAGATTAGTTTTTGAACCATTTTGTACAACTAGCCATTCTAGCCAACTAGGATAGGTGTATTTTGTGTTGCCTACCTATGATCTAATTTATTAGCACATTAATAATCAACAGAAAAAAAGGAAGTGGGTTTACACAGAATTATATTTAATAAATATATTATTATTTTAAGAGAAAATACTTATAATCTTTTGATCTTTTAATAACATTAATAAAAAATTTGACAAGCCCGACTTTAATGACGTAATCAATATGGTCCACGAAATGCCGTTACCCCTCCTATTAACTTATCCTATAGGTACACTAGATAGTATTGACAGTTGTCAGATGTCGTGAGCGTCGTGAGAACAGAGTTATAATTTGAATAAATATTCATTTTTATACCTATTTATACAATTATATTATTAAAGAAAAAATTACCAAAATAAAAATTATTAGGTATATCTATTTAAAGTTTACCTACAAGACCACATTTGCCTGTAGGCATATAAAAGTTTTAAATGCATACAGAACCAGGAAGCAGGTTAGTTTTAAAAAAACTACATATTTGGTTTTTCATTATCGTTTAGATGAGTTGAATTTTGATAATAATAATAACAAAATATATTTCAGAATATTTAGATAATATAAATAAATGTTGATTTATAGTAAGGTACTTATAAACAGGAAAATTGATTGTGCAATATTGATTTTTGACAGTTCTATAATTTTATCGATCCTGGTAAAACGACTAGTGGTTTTATCGCTATAAAACGGAATGATTGGCTAGCATTTAGCATAGAACATTGAAGATTAAGCGTTTTCATTGGACGAAATCACAAAACTGTGATATTTTGACAGGTGAAAAAAATAATCAGTATAAAACGGAATGATTGGCTAGCATTTAGCACAGAACATTGAAGATTATGCGTTTATATTGGCCGAAATCACAAAACTGTGATATTTTGACAGGTGAAAAAAATAATCAGTATAAAACGGAATGATTGGGTAGCATTTAGCACAAAGCATTGAAGATTAAGCGTTTTCATTTGATGAAATTACATTTGATAGGTAAAAAAAATAATCATAATAAACTAGCAAATGCTTATTGGTTTGCGCTTGTTTTTAACTAACACCAAAATCCTGTTAAATGTGATTATTACCCCTTGTCATAATTTGTTCGTATTACACTAAACAAGGATATTTGTTAAATTGATTGTACTAACCCTTACTTTTTGGAAGTCCATTTTATTAAAACGAAGAGTTTTTTATTATTCTTAATAAGGATATTTGTATTTATAAAATCATTAATTGGCATCTAATAAAAAAAATATTTTTAAAAATTATATTTTCGTAATTCATTCAATAATACTCTATTTAGAAACTATGAGGTGTAATTTGAATTTAAGTTGGTAATTCTGTAAATCTCTGATTTAAACTCGACATCAAAAGAATCATTTTCAGTACATAAGAGGTTTGTTTTCACATCAAATCACAAACTTATTTCTTACAATTTTCAAGCTATTCTAGTGCGCAAGTCACCTTTGAAATAAATTCCCAACTTATCTCTGATTAATGTGAAAACTGTAGACAAAATGTGTATGAGTAAATAATCCTTAAGATATTACCTAAAAAGAAGATTTAAGAGAAAGATTCATCAGAATACATGTCTTTTTAGATTAAGTAGATTTAAAATAATAATAAAAAAAAACACAAAAAACATAGAAACTATTTGACATATTTAATACGCGCATGTGCCAACAATCTGCTGGAAATTAATTCTCAAACTACTTGGACTGTCACCAAACTGTCAGGAAACATCCGACTAGTGATTGGAAGTCAGTTTCAAACTAATGTGCGAACACAAAATATCGAATGCGCACACTCCAATCGTTAAAAACAAGTTTCAAACCAATGTGAAAACAAAGCTACTGATTGTCTGTGATTGGCTAGTTTCTTGTCAAGTTAATCAAGGCATATTTCATATATTTTGAATACGCTCCTTAGTAACTAATCTAGCAACTTTTAGAGGTGTGAACCAGACTTTTAAAATTACTTCTTCTAGTTTTTACATGAAGTATATTTTACATAAATATAAGTATTTGACCTTTATAAACCCGAATCCATAAGTTTTCTTAAGTATAAAAAATCTACTTGCCTTGAAAACTTATTTATTTTTTTAATACACTATAATAAAACAAAATTGATTACTTGTAAATATTGTTTATCAAAGGTTTTTATATAAAATGATTAAATTAGTGAGTGTCAAAGTTATCGCATGACACTCATCAATTTCCTCATGAATTAATTTATAATGTGGATTTCCCTTTTCCTGTCATGTATAAGTTCAAGTCGACGGAAGTTTTAGCAGAAATTGCTGAAATATTATATTACGTGTCACACATGAAGTTACCTATTTCAGCGGTCATTTTTTTATCATGTATAAAACCAATATTCGAACATACATGTGTTCATCACGCAAATCATTTTCATAGAAAAAGTATTTATTTCCAAAAAGTCTTAAAAACCCTTTTTGCATAGTTGGATTTATGTAACGTTTTTATCTCTGTGTATATGCTTTCAGAAAAATTTAAATCAATTTTATTAAAATCTTTATTTTCTATGTAACAATATTGATTTTGGAAATTAATACGTTGTTAAGTTATTTGTAAATAATAGGTCAACAGTCAACATGTTTACGAGATTAACAGAAATAGAATACTTAAAAAATATAGTACGTTATTATTGCATTTAAAGTTTTGTTACCCTAGTATATTACATACATTTTATGTGGCGAATAAATATAACAGCAGTATTTCTAAATTTCTAATTAATTGTGCTATAGAATGATTGTATTTTGGTTATGTATACAGAACTCTAACGAAATTCGATATTATAAAGGATCGATACTGATTTAACCGTAGTTGACCATTGTAAGGTTGATGTAAACAAATTAAGTATTGAATACATTGTTTTAGTTAAGGTTTCATATAATTGCTCGATAAACGTACTTAAAACTATAACCTAAAATATCCTCTGTAGCTCAACCCTTAATGAAGTTCATCGTTCGACAACTTTACACCGATTTAAGCCTTAGCCAATAGAGATATCGGCAGTTGCATGATGTGCGTTATGCTGTTTCAGCTTCAGCTTGTCATAATTTGCACTCTTAACTATCTGACAGTCCAATTATTTTCATATTAATGTTGGATAAATAGTTCTTTAAGTCATTATTTATTTATTTTTATTCTTATAATTCAAGATTGAATTCGACTTTATTGGACCCGGGCCCTAGCTTGTGTCGGTAGAAAAGTTTCGTTTCATTTGATCTCCGCAGTTCGATATTGCCCCTCTGTGCAAATAATAAAATTTTAAATTTTTGATTCTATAAAAATATTGTATTTAGAATTAGGCACTTGAAAGTTACGTCCAAACGAAGAGTTTTTTATTATTCTTAACAACATTACTGCAATTCACAGATATTGTAATGATAAGCCCTGGAGGGAATGTTTTTGGGGATGTGGCAATAAAATCAAAATGTACTCGTTTTAGAATTTATTTACCGATCTTTCAAGGTCTAAAAATTGTATAATTATAAAGAAATTATGTATATATAGTACATAGGAGTTATATCACTGCGTTGTGGTTGTGTCCTCTTACTTGCTTAGACGATGCAGGCATTATTCATCGCATAGACATATTATCAGAGTAGACGCAATATTCCATTTATAAAACTCTGTTTGTTTTGTCGCAATGATTAAGGGAGGATGTCTATGAGTATGATAGAGAATTCCAATCGATTCTCTTTGTTCCGTCTTCGTGCTGGCAACGCTGGCTTCCGCTTTTAATCAGTGGCGTACTGTTTAATAAAAAGGGGAATATATCTGTGGGGGTAATATTCTGGGATATATATCGGAATGTATTTATGAATAGTTAATACTCATTTTTTACAGTAAAATAATTATCGTTAATATTAATTGTACAAACAAAATATAGTGATATTTTGAATTTTAATTTTTAAACTTTTTAGTTTTAAATAACCAAAAGGAGAATATTAAAATATTATTCTCAGAGTTTCTGACGCCTTAATTTATTGATTGGATTAGGGATGTATAGAATAGTTGAGGGATAGTTTCATGAAAGTAGTTTTAAACATAACATATTAAGGTTAGACTTAAAATTTGGTAAAAATTAGCAAATTCAATGGTATTATTTTAAATTCATTGCACTAATCCTTACTCTGTGGAAGTCCATCTTACTAAGAATAATAAGCAAACAACATCCACTTTTCATTAAAAAATTAGATTTTATAATACAATTACAGCTAATTTTTTAATTAAATTTAGGAAGATTAGTTCAAACGTTTAGTTGTTCATTATTCTTGGTATTATTTTAATTCGTTACCTCAGGACGAGCTAAATAATGGACGTATTTCGACTTCAAATTTGTATAAACTTTGTTCTTATCACTCAGAAACAACTAAAAAACTACAAGTTACGTTCAATAGAAACTTGCTTTTTTAAAAACAAATATTACTACTTAACTAAAAAATTTATTTAACACAGAAATTACAAACAAAACTATAACTTCAGAACTAAACATCAGAACTAAAACTTTTACGGCTCAAAATACTAAGGAAAAATACCTATATATTTTGATATTAAAATTGTCATCGCCTCGCCACTGTACAAAATTATTGTACACAAATAAATATTTTAATTTGCTAGTGAAAAGAAACATTTGGTTTTTTACACACTTAACAATGACGAACTATTTCTTTCACTAAATTTCACTTAATATTACCTATAATTTCGCTAAAAACACCAATACATTGTTGAATTTGCTTCGGCAACAATGCTTGAAATAATTAAAGAGACTGTGTCAAATTTCATAGTATAACCGCTTCTGGGCGTGGTATCATTTATACAAGCCGTGCGGCGTTTTCGCTTATTGAGTGACTCTATGATTTAACCAAATGAAATAGTTGTATAATTTAGGTGGTTATAATTCATAAAATATTAATAATAGATATGGCATTATCGTCACAATATTTTTTTAAATCTAATCAACAAAAACTATAGTTGATTCAATAACAATCAGAAATCTCTTACCTTAGATGAAGAGCAGGCATCACAGCACTACAAAATGCAGTCGGCCATAGCAAGACGACACAGTCGACCACACATAGGTAATGTTTGAGCAAGTAAAAATATAAATGGTTTCGTCTCCTCTGATATTAGGTATATGATTCATCGCTATAGCAGCGTCTCTAGTCAAATCTCCCTTATGAAGGTCAGGATGTCGATCGGATTTAGTTGAGGTAATTCTCACTCTTCTATTTGATAAGTTTCAAAGTGTAGATCTCTTGCATTTCCTAAAGCAGTGCAATTTGCAAGAATATGTATTGAGTTTTCATCCTGTCTTGCAGTTCCCTAATATATTCTTCCAATATTCGATGTTTTTCTTATTCCCTAATGCTGCTAAGTTTATTGTAGCCTGTCACAGAATGGTTCAGGTGCATTAGTGGCATATTTACTGCTCTTCTGGCGATTTTATTTGCTATTTCATTGCCTTTTGTTCCCGAGTGTCCGAGGATGTTATTATGTTTGAATGGAGTGGTTTTATTGCTGCTTGGACATCAAACATAATAATTATGTTTTTATCGTATCATTTCTTTTTAATATTGAAATTGACTTATTTCCAAATGGTATATATATCTGCTTGGAGCTCTTTTGGCCCATCAGTATACCATAGGATAGGGTTTTCGCCTATCTGAGATACCCTTCACCACCACCCTAACTTTCCTTGTCTTGCTTCGTCCTTTACGAGTCTAATTTTCCAATCCAAAATCTTCCTACACTATCTTCTACGCCTTTCGTTCTATCTCCTTCTCTCCCTTTGCGTATACACCAGACACACATAATTACATTTGCTATGTATTATGTCGAAGGGTAAGATTAATAATTACTTATAATGCTGACCCTGGGCACGTTGTTAAGATTTCCGTGACTCTTCGGAATTTAAGGAAGATTTCTCTTGTCGATAGTTCTTTGTTCCTAGGCTCCATAAGTGACCTATAGGTCGTACTACAGATTTGAAAATCCAATGCAGTATGCTTGGTTTGCAAGCCCAGTTAGTGGAAGTGGGTTCCTTCAAAATGCCTCCAAAAAGTAGCCAAAAACCGTCGTTTTGGACGGCTGTTGGGTAGGTTTCCAGAGAATAGAATATTTTTCTGATCGATAAAAAATAAATATGCAGTAAAAAAGATAAAATTATATGCTGTGACTGATACCAGGTCCTTTTTTGTACGGATTTTATAACTTTTTTGGCTCTATGCCTTTATGGTGATATACAATCGTCTTTAAAATTGTACCAATCCACGGTAAACTAAAAAACGCATAAATTTGGCCAGGGATTATACCTTAGAAAATAAAAGCAACAGAAGAGAATGTGATTTATAGACTTGTCGTAAATTTAATAAGCGAGCGCATTGCCTGGAAATAAAAATATGTACTATAGTAAAATTAAAACAAAAAGCGTTGTACGTCATAATTGTGACGTTGCCATGTGTCAAAACTAGTAGGAAAAATTGGAATTTATTAAGTTTAATAATGACAGAACTCATAATTATACCATAGAACAGAAATAATTACATACAGTTCCGGGATTCGATTGATGTGGTGTCAGTGATGATGACATATTTGGATCAGTTTAATCAGTTGTTATAAAACAAACCAATTAAGAACAAATATTTTAAGGATTGTTTTGAAAATAAAAGTACTGGAAATGCAAAAGTATTTATTTTAAACATAAATGGATTTATAAAAGTCCTTCCTCTCTCAGCGGTTTATGTTCTTAAAAACTGTATTCGCTTACATACAGTATGAGGAAGTTCCATTAGGCCTCTACGTGGATTGTATTTTTGCCATTTAAAGCCAATTTTATGTAGTATTGTACCAAAAGAAGACTTACTACCTTCAAATATGACTTTGTCTTTAAGCAAGAAATGCCATTCCTGTACATTGTATGTACATTCAATGTACAGCTTTCAAAAGCGTCCAAATAACAAGAATAATTCGCTCAATATATACTTTTTTGTTCTGAAAAGAACAGATTTTTTAATTAACACCACAAGGAACAACCTTAAATAATTTTGAAATAGTGGTTTGTAACTTGATAATAACAATTTTCGATACTAATAGTTTTCTTCGTTTAATACTTGGAGAAGACAAAGAGAACAATATATCCGATACTTTATTTCGATATTTTTTGTTTGGCAACAGCGCTTGTACAACAATGCCGCTCTAAAATAACTAAATGTTAAATGAGGGGAATTTTTATTTTGTAAATAACGAATAACGACATGGAAATCTATGACGTGCAACGCGTTTTGTTTTAATTTTACCATAAAATAATTTGTTTTACAAATATTAAACGATTTTTCTATTCTTACTAGTAGTAAACAAACAAAATATATTAAAAACTCATTTTATACAAGGAAATACTACAATTATAGTAAAAAAGGTTTTTCTTAGGCATATTAAAATTATAATAAATTACAGATAAAAGAAGAAACTAATCAGATTTTAAATAATTTGAAACCGGTATCATTTTCAGTGCAAAAGTTAAGTTTATACAAAATGTATGTACATTTATTTATTTATGATCGAAGAGGCAACATTTTAGTAAACCGGTATTAAAGTATTTCTATGATGTTAGTATGAAATAAGATATTTCATATTTTAAATCGTCAATATAGCGTGAGAATTTTCGATACGAATCCGATGAAGCGCTATTTTCATGTTCTAAAGAGTGTATCAGCATTTCAAATATCTCAGCATATAAATGAAATCCGTTCGAAAATTTAAATATTTTGCATATGTATACCTAAATGTTACGTTCGTTGTCAAGAGACATTTTAAAGCTCATAACGGAAAAATCTAAACCTTCTGTATCGATCGAATATCTTTGAGCTGTAGTTTAAAAACAAAAATTAGTTAAAAACGAGCAAAGTTATTACAATTAATTTATTTTGGTTTATTAAAAAATTGCGTTAATTCACTAAAATCACTAGAATCAAGGTTTTAGTAATATAAAACAATTTTTTCACGCCCATGTCTGTAAACACCGAATACGGAACTACGAATAGAAATGAAAGCAAATATACTCCCGCCAAAACTTATATTTTTATATTTAAACTAATATTTTTAACACAACCATAGGATGGCGCTGATCGTTGCGTCTACTCATCTTAAGTGTTAAGGCAAAATGCATCGTTTTCCAAAAAATGAACCAAGTGTGTTTATTGAGTGGATTTTAAAGATACAACCTTTAAATTATAAAGACTTGTCAGTTGAAGACATTTATAAAAAAATATGTATTTTGTGAGGAACATTTTTCTAGTAACTGTAAAGTTTTAGGTACCAAAAGGGGTCTTATAAGAACAGCAGTTCCAACTTTAAATTTACCTGGTAAGTGAATAAATCAAATTGTAATTTATAAAGAAAGAAAACCTGTACTAGCAGATCATGCAAACGTTTTTATGCTGAAAGGACTGTATACACAGTGGAAGCAACCATTAGCTTTTACATTTAGTGAAGGACCTCATAAATCCATGGCATTAAAAAATTTGCTGAAAGTTCTAATCTGCAAATGTCAAAGTATAGGTTTGAAGATAGTATCGACAGTTTGTGACCAAAGTGAAAATAATGTCGGTGCTATTAGACTGCTTATGAGTGAAACGAAGGAGGAATACTTAAAAAGAAAAGAAGAGAATAGAAATTTTGGTTTTATGATCAATGACCAAGAAATTATTCTCATATTTGATGTCCCTTATATTTTCAAGTGTTTGAGAAATAATCTTTTGAAACATAACTTGTATTTTAAGCAAAATAAATAAATAAATGATCATTTTTTGATTGTAAACATATATATTTACTTTAGTTTCGTTGAAATGTAGCTGTCTATTTTATCGCAGAGTACTTCTTATTGACATATAGATGGCACTAGATATAAATTTAAGGAATCTGTATTATCGACAATACTTTTTAACACAACCGCTGCTACTCGATGTCGCATACGGATCTAGACAGTAACTAGGTTCTTGCCATTCTATTCGTAGTTCCGTATTCGGTGTTTGTAAACGTCAAAAATCGCACTGTTGACATTTAACAATAACATGCACGTAATGATATTTCATTTAGGTAAGAAAACTTAATTTTCTTTGTTTAATCAAATTGCAATGAAATTTTTATCTATGTATTTACATACTTTTGGTCAATCGAAAAACATAAAATAGCTTTTACTATTAGATTAAAATAGTATAAGATTATAAGAGTAATACCCGTAAACAAATTATACAATTTCTGTTATTAGCGAAACTGCTGAAATGATGAGCCCTCCGCCGGGCGTAGAAAAAGTATAGTACGTTACATGAGTTGTAATCCCATTACGCACTCTTGAATTTAACACACTTGCCACTGCTCGGCTTTGTCCGTAAACTTTTTCACTTCTTGCGTAATGGGTTTCTTACTCTTACTCTTGTTACGTACTATATAAATGACTTTTTCCGAAAATCGATAAGAAATAATAACATTTTTAACAACATATTTGAAAGTCAATATTTCCTCCATCTTGATTGTTGCCTGGCAACCGAAAATAACAGTAAGGAAATATTTATTTCTGTACTGCAAGGAAATGTTATTTCCATACAGTAAACTTTAGAACATAAATGCGAACAGGTTTTTTCCTAAACATTTTTATTTTTAAAACTTTCAGCACAAACAAGGTAAACATTATATTTTAAAATTATTACTTATTATTTGTTATATTTACTGTTATTTGACAATTAGTACAAGTATTGAAAGCTGGAATAACCTGTGCAACTAATAGCATTATTTTGTTAAATATTTTCCAAACTAATAATTTTATTTGTATGACAATAACTCATATTGGGCGTTACTGCAGTATTAGAAATATTAGATTTACTTTCTTGATTTTTTTTCGGTTGTGAAAATTTTATTTGCCACTTCTTCCTTATTAGTAAGAGACTCTTCTATATATCCTTCAGCGACGTTTGTTGATTTCCATCCACCCAGTCTCTTTAAACTAGTAATATCTCCACCAGAATCAACAAGCATTGTGGCAGAAGACCGACGAAAACAGTGGCCGGTATATTCTTTCGAGTTTAGCAAATTCAAATAACTGGCCACTATTTTAGGCATGTTTCTAAATTGGTGAATTCCTACTACTTGTCCACAACCTTTTTCATTTTGGTACTTAAAAAAAACCGAGTGGTATTCATGTCTCTTCGGAAACTCCAAATATTACAGCTACCTACAACAATAAATAAGCATGTAAAGAATCCAAACAGCTGTCATTGAGCCTTTAAAAAAGCAATTTTTTAATAAATATTGGAAGTTTTGTTAAAACGAAGAGTTTTTTATTATCCTTAATAAGATGGACTTCCAAAAAGTAAGGGTTAGTACAATCAATTTAATTAAAACATCTTCGAGAGAAGAATCCAAATATAATTTGAAGTTTTGTAAGTTACCTTAATCATTAAATATTTCTTATCTGGAGCTTCCTGAATAAATTTGTTTATTTCTTCTTTAGTTGGATTTTTTTGGCTTATAGGCATGTGCTTGCCGTTTCAGGAATATTTAGATATATCCACATCATGTCTAATTGCAAGGGTTGCAAGCATTGAATAATTGGCCCATAAAGTTGAAGATTTCATCTTGGAACCAAGCTCCAAGAAGTATGCTACTACAACATTTTCCGAGAAAGAAGTTGCATTTTTATTCGTACGGTAGTTCATGCAAGCGGTTGTATGCATAGTTATACTTATTTCTAGATTTTACTGGTAAAAATTCCAATGATGCAGCATTCACTGCCTCCGTGAATTCTGGGGGGGGGGGTTCCAGAAATGGAACAGTCATCATCACTCATCATTTTACACGTTACTTTGGCTTTTTAAAAAATCAACACTTTGGAAAGACGCCACAAATAAACTTTTCACTCGTCAAGTTTGACAATTTATAATTATGTACTTCGTTTCCGTAGTTACGAAACAATGTATCATGGCTTCTTTTATTTAAGGAAAAAATAATAATGTTGATTTGAAATTTTTAACATAATTAGTAATAATTTACCGTAATTTTAATGATTCCCGATTTTCGGAAAAATGTATGTAGACCTCGTAGAAAAAGCCACATTCCCGGACTCCGTATTGCCAGTCTGGGCTTGCGCCTCGGCTGGCAATTTTTAAGATCGCCCGGGAATGTTAAGCTTTTCCTACTAGGTATACAATATACTATTTTTATATATTCTAAACAATTATAGGTTTTTGTTTACCGGCACCAAGTATTTTAAAAGATGAGCATTCTATAAAATTAAATATAGAAATTAAAACACCAGAATTCTTTTCTACTGATCCCCTTTCCTGTAAAACATTAAATGTTGCTTCCGCCTTACCTAAGGAGCTATAAAAATCAAGAACCGTTTGTTTTTGCACAAGTTGTATTTAATATTGTCTACTGAGGAAACTGTTCTCCACCAGCACTTGAATTTATGAACAATTACTTTAAAGGAAAAGTGGAGAATCTGTGTTATATTTAACTTCCTTTTTTGGATTTGATTAAATATAGGTTCCTATTCCTTTCGAATGTCTTCACTTTTAATTCTGCCATTTTTCACGTTACTTTTCTTAACTTTTTATTTTTGCAGCGTTTAGTAACTGTCTATTTTTGTTTCATTTACACAAGTTTCACTGTCATATATACCTATTAAAGTTGGTATGGATACAGCATTATAAACCCTGTTTCATTTCTATTTCTATTTCTATTTCCACTGTTCCAAATAAAGTTTTATTTAGATCATAGATTTATTTGTTTTCTTTGGTGTATCTATCTTTCCATCATCCGAAATTATTACTTCCGGGTATTCATACTCTAAAACTCTTTCTAGTTGTTAATTCCTTACTTACTTCGATCTTCATCTTTGTTTTGCTTAATTATCATGGTATTGGTTTTCTTGAAATTTTTCCATTTTTAATTTTTCTTTTACTTTCAACCATATCTAAATTGGATCTTGCATTTCCCCTCATTATTAGGTCATCTGCATAAAATAATCTTTCAGTTTTTACTAGCATAAGTGTCTATACCACTGTCTGCAACTGCCTTGTTTGCTTAGCTCTTGTAATTATTGTATTATTAGTATTTTATTCTCTTTTCCATTATAATGGTATGAAATCGTTTAACATTTACTTACTTTTTTGTGGCTACCCTGTTATACATGCTTTTTGAGACTATTTAAGGGAATTTCTCGGGGATTTGTATTTTCATTATTGTCCATATGATTTCTTTATCGATTTAATTAACATCGAACTTGATATCTTCAAAAGTAAAATATAGGTGTTATAGGTTCATTTTCTCTCTTGATTTTATTTCTTAATATGTAAATGATTTCTGTGGTTTTTCTGTCCTCCCTAAATGCTGCTTGTTCATTT
This sequence comes from Ophraella communa, assembly GCA_035357415.1. Classification (NCBI taxonomy): domain Eukaryota; kingdom Metazoa; phylum Arthropoda; class Insecta; order Coleoptera; family Chrysomelidae; genus Ophraella; species Ophraella communa. The sequence continues at coordinate 19,757,598 of CM068980.1, forward strand.
TCCAACTTTTCTTCTAATTATTTTTGATTTATATTGATAGCGTAGTTTTCACATCTCTTTAGGTAAATTTATATTTTTTAACAGATATTAAAAAGTTTTAACCCATCTAATAATGAATAGAGTTTTTTTTCTCAATCGGAATATTGTCAACTTTTTTTGATAAAACAAAAGACAGCGTACGAAGTTATAAATATTATCTTATTGCACTATAATTAGTTTTTTTACTATCTTTCGTTTTCTTGGTTATGTGAACGGATCTGAGACATTTATCTACACGTTTCTCCTTATACTAACATCATAACAATCTGTTTCGAACGTCATATCTTCCGCTCTTAAATTTTTTGTAGGTATTTTATATCTCGGTTGTAAATGTCTTTTATTTCGGTTGAAAAATACATCGTTTATTAATATTTACTAAAATGAAACCTCATTGAAATTGTTTACTATTCTAGAACGAATGAAAATATTAAAAATTGATACAACCGTGCATTTAGGAAAAGTAGAACATGTTATTTAAAGTTCTGCTTCAAAACAATATTAGTACTGCAAGTAATTTTTTATTTTAGATTTAGAATCGTTTTACACGACAATATAATATCGCAAGAGCTTAAATTATTTCCGGAAATTTTTTTGATGGCACGAGTATTTTAAAAATAAAAATATTAGAATATTCGTACCCGAAAAAAATTCCCCGGAATAATTTAAGCTATCGTGGTATTCGGTAAGAAAATTTCATACCATAATTTGGAAAATAATTATTAATATAGGTAATTTGACATCTGTCACAAAGCTTAATAGTTACTAGTTTAAACGTGTGTACCATAGAGGAATATAATATATTTTTTTTCATACTGTACGGTAAAGTGCCATTTTCCGGACTCGTTTGAGTCCGGGAAATGGCACTTTACGGTACACTTGCACTTTACAGTACTCTTCAATTCTCCCAATGTTGATCGAAATAATAAGTGAATCAACATAAACTATAAGCTTTTATTCTAGTTTTTGAAGATTGACATTAATTGTACCACTGCTGTTGCCAGCATTATGAATTAATGGAGTTGTTGATGGATTTACAGTGTTTTCTGTAATCGCGGAAGACGTGTGGCTGTGATGTAGCACTTCAACAAAAGTTTCGCCCCTTTGGATCATCCTTGCAATCTTGTTTTTGCCGTCAATCCATTCTTCTATATACTTTTTTGCAACTGAAGAACTCTTTCATCCACCGTGCTGTTTTAGAACTTTAAGGTCAGCTCCAGCATTGGCCAACAAAAAAACAAAAGAGCTTTCAGGAAGACGTGTTGCCGTAAATTCTTGTATTTTCTAAACACATCCAAATAGTGAACCTTATCACTGTTAATCACAGTGAAAGCTCGTCGAATATGCGTTTTTGTCTGGTTAATCTTAACTACCTGCTGAGTACCCGTATCCTCCAAATCACTAACTTCTAAATTATAGATCTCTTCCCTTCGGCAACCTCCAGCAAATCCAAGTAATGTTCACTTTAAGTAATAGATATTCTTTATCTGGAGCGTCCCTCATGAAGTTTTCAATTTGTTCCTTTGTCAGCACCTTCGAATGGTTTGGCTGATGGTCTATATTTTGTTTTTCAAAAAAGCTATCAACTTTGGGAAACTTGATATGTTGACATTCTCATTAACCATAATCATTGATTTTACCATCGAGTATTTGACCATAATAAAGAAGGGTTGAATGTTTTTGACTGAAAATTTAAACTGTTGAAAAGAATATTCTTAAAAAAAACTGGTCTTACCACATCCAAAAAGTAAGCCAACATCACATTTTCATCAGCACTACTTTTCAAATTGTGTTGTTCACGCCAGTTGCAAAACAGCGCATATTCTTTTTCATATCTTTTCCCAGACTTAACTGGAATGATTTGCCCTATCGCTTCCGCAGTTTTCTCAGCAATTTCATCTAATTTCAGATCCATTTTCTCCGCAGATATTTCGTGTGTACAGAAAAATTTAATATGTCTGCCTTTATTTACATTGTTACTTGATAACCGTTGTTAATTTTTTATTTATAAAGCAAATCAGCCATGTTAAGAATAAATCAAGTAAGATAATTTTTTCACAGCAGTCTACATGACTTCCTAATAAAATGATCAACTATGTCATTTCAGTTTCATATTTTATTGCGTTTAAAACCAAAGGCAGTATGAAAAAAAATATAGTACGATACACGTCCGTGAAGTGAATATTACGGAATCCGGCTCCTTTGTCGCCTCGTCCATAAACATCTATCTCGTACCGTAATAAGTCACTTCCCGGACTTGTAACGTAAATAACTATTTTTTATTTTTGCACTTATAAAAATCTTCATTTTAAAACGCATTGGCGTATCGTAATGTAACTTTTACGCATGCAAATTTTTGTTTTACATGGTTGGCAACATGAGTGAAGTGTCCAATAACAAGACTATTTACAATGACATTTTTGGTTAATAGCAATTTATTAATTATTATATATTGTTCTTAAAGAAATTATTTGTGAATATGAATATCATCTTTTACCTATATAATATATTTCTTTAAATAAATTATGACAGCCCTCTTCCAAAATTGTTTTAATTGTGTAGGTGTATTATTCATTTTAAAATAGTTATAATCATTTACATTTGATAATTTAAATTTTCAAACTCTCAAATGTTATATAAATTAGACACAGTGCTACCAGTGCGTTGTATAATATACCATTATTTGTCTATGGTCTGTACGTTCAGGTTTCAGCGTTCTCTATGGTTTAAGCTGTCAAAAAATTTCCACTTAAATATCGTGGCGCCATAAAATATTTTCCGGAAATCCTTTTAGCTACCATGGTAACTGGACAAAATTAAGGCATTTTATTGGTTTGAAGTTTTCAACAAAACTATATTACAATATTTTCATAAACTCTTTATTACAAGGTTAAGAATTCCTACTAAACTTTTCGGAATAATCTATACGATACGTGTGCGCAATGTTAGTTTTGTAGCAGCTGGTTGATCCATAATCTTAAATATGTTACTACTTTCATGTTTACTTAAGTAAATTAAAATATTTATTTGTGATTTTCTTTTTATATTTATACATTACTTTTTTTAGTTTCTAGTTTTTTAGTTTCTAAATTATGTGCCAAAGTAGAAAAGTGTAAGTTAATATTATCGAGGTTCATTAAAAACCGAAAGGCGAAGCTTCAAGGTCTCTAATGGATCCGAGGCAATAGTACATTTTTCTACCGTAGCTCATATAGCATTTTTTTTACTACTGGCATTATATTTTTTTAAATTTAATGAAAAATTTTGACGGATCACCAGTCGCTTTCGTTTCACATGACAAGACAATGACAAGGCAATCAATATCATATTATTCGATAATTTTTATTTTTGATTTTATAATACGTATTTTATTGTAAATATCGCTATGAAAATACATGGATAAGTCAGTTGATTTTCATTTTTGAAATAAGAAGGTGGACCTATTAAATAAGTAAGGACTTTTTTTTCATTTTGTTTTTGCATCAGTTAACCTGACATTCTGTCAAATCTATTGAGATTAGTTCTATTTAAATAGTCCCTGTATTTTTTTACTTTGGTTAATAATAAACAACTTTACTATCTCAGCAAAATTCAATCAAGTTAGGTTCAGAGTCCAGTACCAAAAAAAATAATTCATGATAGTTTTATACATAGATCAATTCTATGTTCACATATATTATTTTGTATTCAGTGGATTATGAATCACAAAATGCTGCTGACAGTTAAGAAAAACAATACTGCGCAAATTTTCGCGCACTTTTTTGGTGAATATAGAACTTGCTCAATATTTTTACTCCAAAATTATTTGGAGAGAATTTTTGGTTGTGTAAAACACAAATAAAAATTAGTAAAAATTACAGTAAATTTCAGGACAATTTTCGGCATAAATTTTTGCAGAGTAAAACGGTTCATAGATAGCATAAGTTTTTTGCTCTAATGATGGCATAGCATATTGTTAATGTTGTCATTTGATTTACATAAACCATTAATATATTGAAGTAGTACTATAATATGTAGCAAATAATATGTACAATTTGGTTCAAAGTACATTTATAATGACAGCAAATTAATTATTTTAAAATAAGAATATGGTGACGTTCAAAAACATCCAAACACCTAATGTGTTTACATTTTCTCAAATATTTAACAGTAATAAAGTTACTGAGCAATGAGTGGTTCCCTCGTAGTTTGCTATACATTCTCTTAATCTATGGGGTATGCTTTAAATCGAAAGATTTATGGCACGGCATGGCATGGGGGCTTCTTGAATTGCATAACGAAGGTCAATTAAACTGTTTGGAATTTGAGGTAATTTACTCGGACGGGTACCGATCATATCTTACACATATTTGAATTGTTACTCTAGGTAGCGAAAATACTGTGGAAGTAGGGTTACGTAATTTACTTGTTGTAACTTGAATAACTGAATGAGAACATGCGTTATAGTGTTGGAAAACAGGTTGAATTAACCTTCGTGGTTAGGTGTGTACTGCAACGGACTGCAGTAAATATAAATACTAAAGATAAATGAATACTAAATACCGCTACACATTGTATAAAGACTGAATACTGTTATCAAGCAAATTTTATGTTTCTGCATTCTCCACCTCACTCTTCTACGACTATTATAACCAGTGGTTGCAATGGCATAATAGGGACTCGTCAAAACACCTAATGCCAACCATATTTTATTTATTGCTCCACCACTTAATTCAGACTGCAAATATGGCCTAAAACAAAGGAGCCGAAATGTAATTATTCTGCTATATTATATCAATGCCATACTTTTGTAACAATACCAACGAGTAATTTCCAGTCGACCATGTTGTGTTTACTCTGTCTTGTAGAGCCTTTATCCTTAAATGGTGATCTGGAGTTCCTCTAGGTCGTTCAGTTTCCTGACGACAGGCACAAGCCTACACCTTCAGAACACCGCAAACCAAAAACGCGTCTGCTTGCGCTACGAAATATTGATCTATACTGTAGAAAATTAATAATTAAACAACTAGTTTTGCCGCAAAATGAAAAACGAAAAAATCCATCTACTCCTGTTGTTTATGTGTTACAACTTTACAACTGAACAATTGATATTTTTGAAAATAAATATTTTAATGAGCAATTCCTACAAATAATTGAGTTGAAGGGTTCTTTAAGTTTTTATAATGTTTCCAAGAAAACTTTGATTTGGCAAAAATACGAAAACAAACTGAAAAGATTCAGCAATGACAGAAGATTTAAATTCAAATTGCGTGTATTTTATGTTGCGTACCTAAGATTTTTTAAGGGAAAATACTCATAATCTTTTAGTTACTTTAAGAAATAATATCTTCTCAAGGTTACGCCTACGGCTACACTAGCAGGATAAGTAAATGGGAGGGGTAAAGACATTCGGTGGTATTATAGAGAAGAGGGCAACTGAGGTAAGGGAAACGAAAAAGTCAAAGGACTGGCATTGGAACTTCAAATGTTTTGAATGTTTTTTTCTTTTATGACAGTTTTATAAACCTTATTCTTTAAAAGGGGTAACTTTATAGACGTAATCAATTGCGTTACCCCTAGTATTGATTTAACGAGTACACTGGATAGTCTTTACAGTTGTCAGTTATCGTGAAAAAATAGTTATAATTTGAATAAATATTTATTTTTATACCTATTTTCATAATTATATTAGGAGAAAATTGCCAAAATGAAAATTATTAGACATAACTATTTAAAGTTTACCTAAAAGACCACATTTATCTGTAGGTACCTATCTAAAAGTTTTAAATTCATGAAGTTTCAAAGTGCTTACCTATTTGATTTTTTATTTTTATTGTCGTTTAGATGGATTGAATATTTTAGAATATTTAGATAATATAAATAAATGTTATAAAGAAGAAAATTAAATGTTCAATATTGTTGTTGAATTTTTGACGTTTCTATGATTTTATTAATATTAATAAAACGACTTGTGTTTTATCAGTATAAAACGGAATAATTGGCTCTCATTTAGCACAAAATATTAAAGATTAAGCGTTTTCATTGGACGAAATCACCAAACCGATATTTGGACAAGTGAAAAAAATAATCAAAATAAAATTTAGGTATTTTGCATCGAAACCTTCAATCTGTTAATTTATAATTATTTTTAAAGAATCTCAGCCATTTAATAATAAAAATTGGAGTGGGAGTGATGGGACCGAATCCACAATCATTTGAAACGCCCCAACTAGCGGAGATACACGCTATTGAGGCACTCGAAGGACAAACATCTAGAATCTTTCAGTCAGGCAGCTTAAAAGGCTCTGAGTTCTTTTACTTAAGGGTCAAATATATCCTGTGATATAAGTGCCAGGTCACAGAGGGATAATGGGTAATTAGGACGCTAATAAACTCGGAAAAATAAGGGGCTTATACCTTGACCCAGAGCGTTTTTATGGTCTTATAAAAAGCCATACCTGAAAGAGCAAAGTGTTTTCTCAAAATGAGCAAAAAATATATAAAATTTACCGTAGGTCTTCTCACTGGACATTGCCCTTTGAGGTATCAAAATAATGGACAAGTTTCGGAAAAGAAAAACTGTAATTTCTGTGAAAGCGCTAAAGAAACGGCGGAACACATACTATGCGATTGCGTAGCATTATTTTGGAAACGGTGTAAATTCCTTAAAGAAGTTGCCGTGACTCCCTATCAAATTGTGAATAATACGCCCTCTAAAAAGCTGTTTAACTTCGCTAGAAGCATTGTCGTATGGAAAATGTCACTGTTATAAACAAATTTATATAAACTGTAAATCAACCTCATTCCTAAATTACTCAAGATACAATGCACCTTGCAAATATTATACTCATGTAATTTATTGATACAATATATATATTCGAAACAAATTTTATTGAAATCATTATGCTTATTAAATTTTATACAGATAGTTTTTTTCTAATTTTTCTAAAAATTGCATATTTAGGAGTTACATTATTTTAATTTTGATCAATTGAACTATGATGTTTACTGTTTGTAAAGTAAAATTTACATGTGTAAATATTAATGTTTTTAATCAATTTTGGTTTCTGTTAGTTAATAAATAGCAGGGTAATATACTTAATTAACAAAATATATTAGACAATCTTCGATGAGTCCTTATCCAGAATCCAACAGTGCTGGACTCACCCTCGATAGGATGCCTATCAACCAAACCCAGCTCAAAACTCGCCGTTACCCCCGCCTCGGAATCGAATCAGTACCCTATCATACTTCAAGACAGGCGGCGGACCCTCACACTCTCTTCACCCATTCATACTATTCACCATCAGAACATTTCCTTCTCCTAACCATTTTCTCCACAACTTCGCTAACCTCTACCCATTCTTTGTCCCCTCTCAACATTATCTCCACCATGTTCTCCCAACACACTGCTACCCCGAGTCTCTTCTCCAATTTCTCTAAATCCTCATCATCCCTCATCATCCTCCAGTTCACACCTCACGCATATTCCAGTCTCTCTCTTGCCAATCTTGTGTATATATCCCACTCTAGACCCATGCCCAGTGAGTACTTGGCTCAAGAAGTAGTTTACCTCCCCAAACTCTCGGTACATCCACTCACTCCTGCCCTTTTAGACAATTAAACTCGTGATCTTACGTATTAAACAAATATTAAATAAAAAATGGAGAAGCAGTTTAAAAAGATATGGATGTTGTTTAGAGTCAAATACTGGTGGCTAATTTGTTTAAGAATTACACAGCAGTTTGTTTATAAATAAATAAATTTAAATTTAAAATAAATTTTGTATGTATTGATTTGCCTTAAATTTGCATTTACTAATATTGTGTTACGCTGTAAATAAATTTACGTATTTACTAATAATTAAATAATGGAGATATTTCTTAGAAATGTAGACCACCTTTTTTGTAAACAGTTTTGTAAGTGAAAAAAAGGGTTTTTCTGAGGTTGACGTGCACTTTTTTAAAGTGTATTACATCTCGAGCGTTAAATCCCGCGTTTTAATATTTAGTTAGTAAACCTTATGCTGGATTTTCTAGTTCAATGCATAAAAGCGTGTTTGATAAATTTTACATCCAGGAATATCAAACAAAATTTTTAGAATTTTTCTTTTCTTAATCAAAATATTTTTAAAAAAGTTTAAATTTTCTCTTAATAGTTTATTTGGTTCGGCATATCTTTAAATTTTAAAATCTCTTATAAGAATTTTTAGCCAACATCAGCAAGAAAATTTTATACATTGATAATTTTCTTAAGCTGTATCTTACATGCAGTATGATGCAAATGTATGGAATAAATTCATTATTTCAGAAACAGACGACTTTTAAAAAAATCTTGAAACACGTCAATTTTAATTTTTGAATGGCCATCAACTGTGTTGGACATTACGTCATTAGTGATGGCGTAATGACGTCATCGACGATTTTTTTAAATACAAACCGAGGTCAAGTGACAGCTCATTATTGCCTATGCAACAATGTAATCATTTGAATATTTATTTCTACTGGGTTAACCAAAACTGTTGGTTTATTAATACAATTAGAATAAATACAATTAAATTACAACAAATGTTCAAACTGCCCACTTTTAGCAATGATACAATGAGAGGAAATTCTTTCCTAATGTTTTCGAGGACTTCAGGTGTTAATTGTGCAATTTCCGTTCGGATTCGCTCCTTCAACTCTTCTACATTATTCGGTCGATTTTGATATACTCTGCTCTTTAAATATACCCACAAAGAAAAGTCTAACGGAGTCAAATCTGGAGACCTTGGTGACCATTCGATAGGCCCCCTTCTACCTATCCACCTTCCTGGGAAAACGTTATTAAGGTAATTTCGTATCTCAACGCCATAGTGTGGGGGAGCCCCATCCTGTTGGTACCATAAATCATTTCTATTTGGAAATAGCTGATTCAACTGTGGCAAAAGATCATTTTGAAGAAATTACAGATAACTAGCAGCAGTTAGGTTTTCCTCAAAAAAATATGGCCCTACAATTTGATTGCTTATTATGCCGGCCCAAACATTCACCTTCTCGGGTTATTGTGTCCTATACTCTTCCATCCAATGTGGATTTTCACTTGCCCAATATCGACATGTCTGGCGATTTACGTGACCGTTCAGCATAAAAGACGCTTTATCTGAAAAAAGTACCTTTTGTATGAAACCCGGATCTCTGTTACATTGTTTCATAACGATTTCGCAGAATTCGATTCTTCTATCAAAGTCATCTTCTAATAGCTCCTGGACCAGATGTACTTTGTATGGATGCCACTTCTCCTTTTTTAGCACTCTTACAACAGTTGATTGGTGGACATCTAGTGCGACCTGCATAGCCCTTTTACCTTTAATAATGTGTGGATGCACACCGATGTGTTACGCATTCTCCAACGCGCCTAGGCATGCTTCTGATCAGGTGGTCAATGTCCTCCTGTGGTATCTCATTCCAGGCAAACACCAATTCTTCTCGAAGTTCTTCTAGTCTGAGATCTTGATCTTGATGGCGAAGGTAACAATGTGACATCATTATGTTGAAAGACTATTGTTACTCTTGCGACATGTGGTCGGGCATTATCTTGTTGGAAAGTTGGATTTGCCAGGGTGTCAAGATAGGGTAAAAGGGGTTTTAAAACTTCTTGGATATAACGCTGCACGTTCATGTTAGCTCTGATTAAGATTAAAGGTGATCTCGAATCATAAACTATAGCCCCCAAACCATAACTCCAACAGTTTGATGAACATGCCTTTCAACAAAAAACCGTGGTTTTCTTCTTTCACCCCGTCGTCTGCTAACCCTCGCTTGACCATTGCGCATGCCTAAACAAAATTGAGACTCATCACTAAAGACAATACTGCTCCATTCCTGATCCCAGAGTGGCCGTTCTCTGCACCATTTAAGGCGATTACATCGGTGTTCTGGAGTTAAAGGGAGAACCCAGTGTGGCCGGTATGAAAACAGGCCGAAACGTCTTATTCGTCGGTAAATACTCGCATGGCAATAGGTGTTCTGCAAACCATTCATGTGCAATGGACCTGGTAGTGGAGAAACGGTCCCCTATGGCCAATAATCTCAGGCGGCGATCTTCACGGTCTGTTGTTCAAGGGAGCATCCAGAGCTCCTTGCTCTTTGCGTACGGCCTTTTCGAAGCCATGCCTGACAACACCTAACCACGGTGTCTACACTTCTTTAACTGCAATTTTACGAAAAGAAAATCCAGCTTCCCGAAGCTTCCCCTATCAAACTCACTAAGTTGACGAAATTGTACAGGTCTCCGTACCCTAGGAATCATAACCAATCGTAAAGAATATCAAGAACCAAAATCAACAAAATTTGGATCTTTACTACGGCTACAATATTCATTTTTGGATTGTTAGTGGATTTCAAAAAAAGCAGTAGAAAAACCGGAATCTTCAACTAATAAGGCTGAAAATGTTATCAGTTGTTTATTTCAGTAAAATTAATAAATTCACAAAATTTTATTTAAATTCGGATTTTTATGTCACTTAGTATATGTACATTAAGAGAACAAGAACATATTTAATGAATTTGATTACTTCCATCCCTTACCTATCGGAGATAGTCCTTTAAAAAAACTATGGAAACAGTAATAGTTGTGTATTACCTAATTTTAGTGACTTTATCCAGCAGACATACCATAACATTAAGTGCAGCTTGTTATGCTTTTCCCAAAGGTAAGTTTTTTATTACCTTGTTTTTATTAAATATGCATACACACTAAGAATAATAAACAGCTAAACGTTCACTTTTTATTTAAAAAATAGAATTTTAAAATGCAATGACAGCTGTCTCGCTACAGCGATGCTCCTTCAATCATTTAGTTGTTCATTATTCTTAGTACGATGGACTTCCACAGAGTAAGGGTTAGTACAGTAAATTTAATGTTTACAAATCTCTAATAATTAGTAATTGTTGCTTCGCATACATGGTAATATTGTTACTAATAAGAAAACAACAGCCCAAACTTGTTTAGTTTACTAATGATTAAATATTATTACTACAGGTAACCACTAAATTATGTTCGACAAAAGAATACCTTATACCCAACGAACAGTACAAATTTATTTGTTTGTAGGATAATATTTTATATCCAATATTCACTTTAAAATTTACAACCTTGAACAACAGTGCAGGATGCCTGGAATCGAGATATAGTAACGGGAAATTTCAACAGACGATTGGGTTCCGGAAGAGAATGGAAGACAAGTGCAATTGACGACCGCTTTGTTGTCCTGAATGCTTTACGAAATTTTAGAACTACAGCTGTTCAGAATCAACATCTTCCACAAACTGTGCGTAGGATTGAAGTCAGTGACAGCACAATCAGTCGAAGACGAGCTGTCTTCAAGGAGGCCTGCCACAGGACCGTCCTCTGCCCACAGCTGCTTCCAAGACATCGAAGAGCACGTCTTTAATTTGCGTGCCTACATGTGAATAGGGGAATTGTAAAATGGACTCCAGTCTTTTTCACGATTTTGTCTGCGATCGACTGTTGGTCGAGAGCGACGTAGAAAGAAATATTTGCGAACTGTACAATTTCAGAACGGGTAAGTTTCATTGGAGGTACTGTGATGGTGTGGGGGGGAATTTTGAGGGACGCCCGTCTAGATTTATTGTTTGTTGAAAACGGCACCTTAAATGGCCATCGATATATCAAGATATCGAAGAATAACAGAAAGCTGTTATTCCCTACTCTCAATTTATCGGTGATGGCTTCGTATTAATGCACGACCGCACGTGGCATGAGAAGTTAACGAATATTTGGACAAAGCGGGTATTGCACGAATGGTTTGGCCAGCTTGCAGTCCTGATCTCAATCCAATTGAACATCTCTGGGACCAACTTCAAAGTCCCATTCGCCGCCGACTTGCTTTACCAGATAGCCTTCATGATATGCGAATTGCACTTCAAGAAGAATTTTATGCCATTTCACAAGAATTTATTACAAATCTTAATTCGACTGAATGCAGAGATTTTGGCGCGGAAAGGCTATACTAGTCTCTTAAAATTTGTTTTTTTTTTGTTAAATCTCCATGTTTTTGTTTCTTTTCAAATTAAATTTACGTTTTGATGATTATTTATTGTGTTTTCACAGCTTCGTTCGAAGCGTTTGCTTTAAAAAGTGCATCTCTAGTAACAACAGAGATAATGTCGTAAATAAAAAAACAAAATGGTAAGAAAAATCAGGGTTCATTGTGATTCCAGTTGACAATAACTACTATAGCTTCTCATTGTTGCTTAAAATCAAATCTGAATAATAATTTATGACATAGCATCGTTACTAATAAGAAGTCAATCTACAATTTAACAAAATATATAAAAATCAAATGAGCGGTTAGCGAGGAAGCCCACTTAAAAATTGGGGCCAGTTTGTAAGGGCCGGATATTTTTTCCGGGGAGTTTAGTTTAATAGAACTGACTTTATTAAACTATTTATTTTAAAAGTTATGCTGGTGTGATTATTATATTGTTAATTATAATGTCTGTTGCCTGGGATATTTCTAGTAGATTTAATATAAATTTCGTTAAAAAAAATATTTGGTTTCAAAGAATCAGTTAAGTAATTGTTTTAAGAAAGTGTTTACTAAATACTGAATAGAAAATTAATGCTTTTGGGCAATGCTGTAACTAAAGTTTGACCTTCTTTTCTAAATTGAGGTATCAGTATAAATATTTTTCTCTACAAATTAATTATAAAAACAAAATATTCGTATATTTTTATTACATACCTAATTCATCATTATATATTTATATGAGATTTTCTAACATGATGAACATATGTAGGGGACATGATGTCAAATCTAGAATTATGTATACAGTCTAAAGGTATTATCTGAAATTGGCTCGTCATTGTCATGGAGTATGATGCAGATATATCCGGTTTAATTGTTTGGCGATATTATTAATATCAAGCTTGAACAATGATTTAGCAATATCTTAAAGGGGCTATCAATGTTATTGAGAGATGGACTAAAAAATTTGTTATTACTTTAAATATTATTATTTATAAAAACAAAAATACATTGGAGTCAATTGTTTACATTTAGGTAAATTTTATTAATATATAATTAATAACAAAACATTCCAATATATTAACATATGGCTTGTCCGATATAAATATAAGTGCTACTGTCAATCAGTATCTTTTTTCACTGTAAATTTGGTAAATATTGAAATTCGTGGGCCGAAAGTTATTACAAATAATAAATAAATGCTTTAAGAAAGGTTACGTAATTAATTTTATATCAAATACAGCTCCTGGACTAATAAAATATAAACTTCAAACGAACACACCTCGTGCTAAAATGATTTAGATGTTGGCAAAATTGCGCTCTGTTGCCGCGTTCAAAAATGGTGTAATATTGTAGTTAAATAAAAAGAAGAATATAAGAGAAACTTCGTTTGACATTTATTAGATTCTAATACTATTTTAAATGCTTGGCAACATAGTCCCGTTCTGACAGCTGTGACGTGCAATTATATTTATACTGGACAAGCCATATATTTTCCTGATAAAATAATACATTAGGTACTCGATAAGAAACTGTAATCAATTTTTATTCGTTCTCTTATGAAATTTATTGTACTGATCCTTACTTTGTGAATGTCTATCATATTAAGATCACTAAACAAAGAACTTTTTAACTAAACTTCTACTTTTTTATTCAAAAGCTTAATTTTTTGTGAATGACAGCTGTGTAAATAAATCATCGTCAGGTGACAGGTGACAGTTATTTTTTGTTTTTTAAAATAGCTATCTGATGTTGATTAAGTAGACTTTAGAAAGTATTGAAGTAATAAGATATAACAACATTAAAGACTAGATGTTATCAGCCCTACGGGATTATCTTGGATAAACTTCCCTATAAGAGTAGTATAACTGTGCAACGATATAAAACTACTAAAAAAGACTATGTATGTGCTGATCTTTACCAAAATGTTTATTTATTTGTGGTACATTTATGTCTCATCTGTATACAAAAACTAAAACACCTAGACTTTAATACTTCTAGTCTTAGCACTACCCAGTTAACATCAAATAAGCTATATCATAAAATAAAATGTAACAGATTTTCCAATAAAATAGTAAATGTTAATTAATTTTTCTTCCGTTTTCGAAATATTAAACCCTGGAATTGCTTACCCAAGAATAAACCCTTTAGTTATTTTTTGTTCTTAATAAACATCTCCATAAAAATTTTTAAATTTGTTTTTAAACAAAATAACAATAACTAATTCTAACAGTACATTATTCATGGGGAAAAAACTTATTAAACAATAATATATACGTTGGATCATATGTAAGTTTATGTATGTAAGCTAAATTGATTTGATATTTCACAACAATAATTAGAAATAATGTTTCACTACAGAATTTCTGGAGAGTAGTGTCACAAAAAAGTGAAATACGTAGGTGAGAAACGACTGACCACCTCGGTTTTCCGACTTTAAAATGAAAATGTGAAAAATTGCTTGGACCCGTCAATTTCTAGGCGAGAAAAAAAAACAGTGGAGCCAGATCTGGTGACCTGGGTGGCCGGTCAATATTTCAATTTTCATTTAAGAACTGACCAGTTGACCGGATTGGTAGACTAAGATAAATCAAAAACATGGTCGGTATATTTTTTTGGAAAAAAAATTATCAATTACTAATTACCTTTTAAATGTATTGTATATTCCACATTGCATCTTTCACTGCCTATGGATAGTTTGAAGCGAAATGTAAGGATAAAATAGTAGGTAATCAGATTTTCAAAATAAGATAGTGCAATACCTCGCATCCAAAATCAAGGGGTGGTGCTCACCCCCGGTGGGGGTTTGAAGTAACGGGGGTGCAAATAGGGTAGAAGTAGTTTCCCTTGAATTAGAAATTAATGGGCCCGAGCGATTTTCCATATTATTATTTTAAAGTCGGAAAATCGAGGTGTTAAGTTTTAGTTGGACCACCTTGTAGCAAAGAAAGTATGATAGTATTGATGTAAGAAAAGACACTGGTTATTAATTAAAAACAGGTAAAACAAATTGTAGAACCTCCTAGGTGGAGAAAAATGCTAAATAAAAAAAATCCATTCTGTCATAAAATATTTAAAAACATATAAATTAATTTGAGTTACTGTTTTACTGGAGGAAATAATTTTGTTTTTTTTTGGTGCATAAGAAAATCTTACAGGTCCTTATGCTATCCAATAATAAAACAAATTTGCAAATTTTATTGGATCAGATTATAAACAAATTCCTTCTTGAATAATGGTATTAACGTTTAAATTTTATGTTTACTACATATTATCTTTGCCTTTTTTTAATATATGCGGGTAATTTGGCTAAAACGCTCAGTTCCCGCAATCATGCGGGAACAGGATGAAGAAGGAAAAAAGGTTACTACACTAGGCTATTTGGCAGTTTTCTAAAATCTATTTTGTGTTAAGTAGTAGAGTCCCAAGGACCCATTTAATATATATATTTGTCTTCAATTCTGGTGCATATTTGCTGAAAAATATTAAATTAAAAATGCAGTATTCAAATAGCATGTCAAAACAGTATTTTGACAATATGTCACTGGAATAGGTTATGTGACGTCACTAGCTTGGAAAAACTAAAGTGTTATTAGATTTATATTTTATCAGTGATTTATGTAAGAAATGGTGTGCGGTTTCAAAATGAACAAATACATCGATAAAAACTCCGGAAAACAATTTGTAAGTATTCTAAAGAATGATAAACTGCGTCGAGAGTAGTTGCAACCTTCTTCTCGAGGGGCTCCTAATGACATATCGAATAGTACAAATATTACAACCTATAAAAATGTTTGCTTTTTGTGCAAGTTTATCATTATTTCACTTTCTTATGATATAATTTAAGTTACCCCTAAACTATTTTATACTCACTTTGCTATTTGTACATTTTTTAATTTCGTCGCATACAAATTGGAATTGTTGTTTATGAAAAATATTCCCATCAGATTGCGTTTACTTGAGGCAGGTTTCTTCTATCTACTTTCACATAACCATTTTGTATTATAAAATCGCTATGTTCTGGTTTTTCAGTTATCATTTTCATCTTATCTTCAAAATGTCAGAATGCTGCGCACAATGAAATCCCTGGAATTTTTTAAAGTGCAGTTTTCACACTGTTCGAAAACTGTAATTGACCCGACCAAAGCTGTTTAAAGCTACAAGCAGGTGATGTCATCAACAACTCGACCAATCAGGTAGATTTTATGTCCGTGGCAAACACTTTTAATAATACATTTTTGTTTTCGGATTTTTAAATAAATTAATATTATTTTCAAATCACCTTAACAAATAATCATTTTTAAAATCTTTATGTATGACAGTAATTATTGACAATCTATTTTTTGCATTTTCAAATTGCCTATACTAAAAAAACTTACTTTTCCAACTTATTTAGTTTTCCGTTATTTAATAAAAGTTTATTTCTATAGACGTATAAACACAGATGGATCCAGCAATAAGATACCTTAAACACGTATTGTTTTGAAGCCACAAAACTTCTTGGCGAGGAGGTACATTGTGACAGTTCTTTAATGAGCATAGGCGTATGTAAAGTTTTTTTTGGGATAATAATTCAGAGGTTTAAGAGTTGTATAGAATAACCATTGATTGCATCTTCATCATAGATCACCAAAATAATATATTGGAATGTGTTGCACAGTTTTATTAATCAAAACACCTAAAAGGTTTTTAATTCGTTTATTATATAATTTTTAAAAACCCATAAGTACACCTATGAATGATATTTTTAAATGTAAACAATTTCCTCATCTTCTTTAATGTAAACATAATTGGTACTTGCAAGTGAAATGCCGCACTGTAGCACCATTTTAATTATATGTTTATTAAACTTTTCCCAAAAATCACACAAAATACTGTAAAAAATAACAATAACCACACTTCCTCATCTACGAAAACTTAATAAATATGACAGCTTGGCCGTTTATTAATAGTGTTCAGTGTAATGTGGAAAGTAAAGATTACTTACTTAGTTTACAAATAACGAAAAAGGGGGCATCCATAAATTACGTGAGGTGTTTTTTTAATTTTCTGCCCCTCCCTCCCCCCTGGTGAGATGTCGTGAGATTTTATTCAACCCCTTCCCCCATCTCCCAATCTTACGTGAGATTTTTCAAAATGTGAGTTTCTTACGTAAACGCGTTGGATTGTCATTGTAAAAAGAAAAAACAAATTTGCTTCGTGCTTTTATTTACGACTAGTTATGACTAGTAATCAATGTTGCTAAGAGTTTAATTATAAGTGTAATAAAAATTTAACAATAGAATACTTAAATCGTAACTACTTAGATAAAAAGAGTATCTACTCTAATTTAGTCCATGGAGAATCATGCACGGTCTCAAGAGGGACTATTGGAACCAACATGTCCATATTATTTTCAGTAAAATCATCTGATCCTTTAACTTCGTTCTGATCTAGCCACTCTAAGCCATTGGCACTTGCACAAAGTAATTCATTAGCTCGTCTTGTGACAATCCGTGAGGGTCGCACTTTTCGGAACATACGCGCTGCTTAGCTGGTACAATGTGGGCTGATCGCCTGTGCTCTGCAGCTCTTGTGCTAGATGCAAAGTAAATACCGCATGTACTGCAGCATCTTTTCTCTAAATCATCACGTACACTTGGTCAATAGAGATCATAAGGCATGCTGATGAAGGCATTCAGCGATTGAATCGGTAGGCAGTGGCGTATTAGAAATGAACCAGAATAGTATAATTTTTTTTTGTTTCAATCAGAAAAAAATTGCGTGATATTTGCCAAGACCCCCCTCTCTCCAACGTAAGATTAGATGAGATTTGACTCGACCCCCTCCCCCCCTTAAACACCTCACGTAATTTATGGACGCCCCCTAAGGAGTAGTTCAGTCATAGGGTTTTGTTGATAACTATTTTTTTGAATGAGCATTCGATATTTTAGATAATAGATTTTAGGCTGCAAAATCAGAAGTAACATTTCAAGCAATTTATGAACAAAAAAAATTAAATAATAAAACTATATGAGTATTGCTCTAACGCATTCCAATAAATTTGACCTTACAATTTTATACAGTGTGTAAAAGCCAAATGGAATAAATTCATTATTTCGGTTACTGTACATATTTATAAAAAATCCCGAAACACGTCAAATTTAAATTATAACTTGACATTTTTTAATATGAAAATGCAACCCCTACCTTCAACCCCCTTAGAATGACAGGTACAACCCCCATTTTTTTAAATGGGAAGTATAGGCTTGTGATATATCATTTGAAAGGTCTCTTCATTCTCTATTCAAAAATGTTATTGTTTTTAAATTTAATGCAAAAATTAACATAAAAAAATTAATATCATGTTGTTACCGAGATTCGATAAAATATACTCGAAACTTATTACAATATACTTAAAACTTATTTCCCGTTTAGGTCTTGATAATAAGAAAGTGAACAAAAACCATAGCAATGTGGTTTTTAGATGGTAACCATTAAAAAACTTTAAAGAATTTCCGTGGCAACGCTATTTTACCAAGCAGTAGTAAATTGTTTTATTTAAGTTGTCATTGTTGTAATTTAAGTATAAAGTTTGTTCAATTCAATTCTGAAAAATGGTCAGATTAACGGAAATGCATAAAATAACAGATTTACAAATGATTGGTTACGGAGATAACATCCGAACACAACAGGAAGTAACTCGCCTATTTCATGAGAAATTTCCTAATTTACCGCCTATATCCCAAGAAACAATAAGTAAAATAGAAAAGCAGTTTCGCGAGTTTGATCATGTAAGGCAGATAAACAAAGCAGCTGCCAATGCACTGAGTGATGAACTCAAATTAGATGTGTTGCTTGAGTTTCAGGAAAACCCACATACACTACACTCAATGGCCATACATCGATAGCAAACATATTAAAAGAAAATAAATTGCATCCGTATAAGATGATACCTACTCAGGAGCTCATGGAAGATGATTTTGATAGGAACACTTTTTTTGTGAGCAAATGATGGACATGTTGGATAACAATATTATCCAATTAGAAGACGTTATGTTTTCTGATGAGTGTACTTTTTTACTTAACGGTCATGCTAATCGGCAAAATTGCCGCTACTGGTCCACGGAAAATCCTCACTGGATGAGAGAAGAACACACTCAATACCCTCAAAAGGTTAATGTTTGGGCAGGGATTGTAGGGAACAATATCATTGGTCCCTTTTTTATTGAGGGCAACTTGAATGGCAACAATTATTTGGCACTACTTCAAAATGATGTCATTCCAACGTTGGCAAATTTATATCCTGATTCAGGTAACCCTCAAGTTCCAGCGAATACGATATGGTTTCAGCAGGATGGAGCACCACCACATTACCAACTTAATGTCCGGCAGTACCTCGATACAATATTTCCCAATCGGTGGATAGGGAGGCGAGAATCGATTGAATGACCAGCGCGATCACCTGATCTTACATTATTAGATTTCTTTTTATGGGGATATGTGAAGAGCCATGCGTACAAAACTAAACCTTCTGATTTAAATGACTTAAAAGAACGAATAACGCTTGCGATTAGGTCGATCACGCCTGATATGTTAAATAATGTTAGAAGACAGTTTTATTTGAGATTAGGGTGTTGCCAAGATGTTCGCGGAGAACATTTTGAACATCTACTTCATTAACATTCATAGTTCTTTTTCGTGTTTTACATTTTATTACGTTTTGCATTACATTTTAGTTTTTGATTGTATTGTAGCGAATTTCGGTAACAACATGATATTAATTTTTTTATGTTAATTTTTGCATTAAATTTAAAAACAATAACATTTTTGAATAGAGAATGAAGAGACCTTTCAAATGATATATCACAAGCCTATACTTTCCATTTAAAAAAATGGGGGTTGTACCTGTCATTCTAAGGGGGTTGAAGGTAGGGGTTGCATTTTCACGTTAAAAAATGTCAAGTTATAATTTAAATTTGACGTGTTTCGGGATTTTTTATAAATATGTACAGTAACCGAAATAATGAATTTATTCCATTTGGCTTTTACACACTGTATAAATAAATAAGTCTGTGTTTATACGTCTACGATTCTTTCAAAAAATTAGTCATAATTAACCTAAGATAATAAGTAAGGGCTTGTAAATAACATTAAACCCTTTGCAAATTTATAATATAAATTTTACGTCCTTTTAATAGTTTATTCAGAATAAAATGAAATATTTTATCGTATTTCAGTGAGTAAAAAATAAACTCGTGTTTCTTTTAACGTAAATTCTACCCCAAAGATTTTTATCGTCCCAAATGTAATTTTTTTTCCACTTGTCCTTTTGTCCCTAATGTAGACACCGTGACCAATCCAATCTATTTGACTTAATTTGTGACATTACCCAATATGTTTAAGCGAGGCATGTTACGCCATCCCTAAGGGTAAGTTAAAATGTACATTATTCAGTTCATTACATTACTAGAATAGCATCGAAATGCAGTATCCATAATGGGCTTCATCATTCCGTTCATTAACTTAGTAATAATCTCTATTCAGCGTAATTTTGGACCATTTTGAGAGCAAGCAATGTAATGTCTAAAACTAATTGGATATTTGAAAAAACTAGATAATCATATATTGAGTAAAATCGAAGGTGTAATCCATAGCTCTAATATGGCTGATAAAAATAATTTAATGAGACACAAAGTCAAACCGCAACATTAACTTTATTTAAACTACTGAAGAGCGACTAGTTTCGGTATTAGACCATCATCAGGCTAAAACAAATACAAAGAAAACGACTATATACAAAAATAATGAATTTAAATTGTACCTATGTCTTAAAATTTAGTAAAATGAAGGTAACAAATTTGTAGAACAAAAATAAGACCAGGCTTACCTGATTGTGCTGACTTAAATTCATCAATTCAAATCATAAATATAATGATTATAACATAGTTAAAGATAATATATAAGCGACAACACCGCAACCACACCGACCTCCAACGGTGAGCATATGCATCTCTCTCTTTCTGCTGCAACCGCTACAACTAGCAATGTATAATGACAGTTATTGTAAATTAAAGCGAAAAATAAATGTATTAAACCATTTTAAAGTTATTTCACCATAATTATATGCTCCGTACGAGCCGATGCCAGTGTGAATATCGAAGAACAAACACAAAAAGTGAGTCCTAAATTCATATTTTTATTTCCTAACCTATTATTTCTATTGCGCCTTCGCCAACATTATAGTGAGAGTAGCAGTCAGGTACTTCGTAAGCTGATCGCGTTTAAATGCAACGTTGTCACGTAGGGCAAAAATTTTGTGGGTATAGGAAAACACAATTTATAAATTTAGTTTATGTTTTTATGCTTTTTAAGATTATTATTTTATTTCATATTATTCATTTAGATCAATCTTCATATTGATAAATTATGGATAAACTTAAAAAATTAAAACGTAAACGCGGTTCTGTCAAACATCAATTAACATGTTTCATTTCATTTTTTAATAAAATTAAGGACTCTTATGAAAAAGGTGAAAGTATAGACCAAACCAATGTAATCGATTTACAGCAAAGAAGCACGAAATTATCTAGTTTACACGAGGAGTTTAATGACATACAGAGTCAAATTGAACAAGAATGTGATGATGATATTTTATTAAATGAGTACAATGAGCGTGAGGCATTTACAAATGAACATGCAACTTATGTCGCCAATTCGTTATTTTTATTATCAAAATTATGTCCAAATGAGAACACTGATTCTAATATTTCAGCAAACAGTTTACCCAATGAATATAAGATTGAATCCGTCAAATTACCCCCAATTACATTACCGTCCTTTAATGGGGAATTCTGCAAATGGATTGAATTTAAGGAAACTTTTGAATTACTAGTCAATCAAAATGCATCATTAAATGAAATTCAAAGGTTTCATTATTTAAGAACCTCATTAGGTACAGAAGTTAAACAAATTTTAAAACATTTAGAATTTTCCAAACAGAATTATTCCTTAGCATGGCAGGCATTATGCAAACGGTATGATAATCCTCAATTATTGGTAAATAGTCATATTAAAGCCCTGTTTAATTTACCATCAGTCTCAAAAGAAAATGCTAGTGCTCTAAGAGAGCTAGTAGACACAGTAAATCAACACCTTCTTATTTTAAAAAATTTAAAATTGTCTTACGAAAACCCTTTATCTAGTGCCATGTTAATTCATATTATTTCAGAAAAGCTAGACAAAGTAACATTAAAGGAATGGGAGCAAAAAAATGACAAAGACACTTTACCCGAGATTAATGATTTATTTAAATTTCTTGACAATAAAGCAAATCAATTAGAAAAATTAGAAGAAAAGGGAATAACCCTTAAACATCAATTTAATGACAGTGCACAAAAGAAATATGTCAAAAAACATGTTTCTTTGGTGTCAAACGTCAATCCAACCCCCAAGCATATATGTCATTTATGTAAATGTAAATCTATTATTGTCCACAATTTTTACAACTAAATGTTTCCCAAAGGTGGGAAAAGATTAAAGAATTAAAATTATGTACTAATTGCCTATGCAAGGGACATTTTACTAATGATTGCAGTCATGGGTGTTGCAAGGTATGCAAAGGTAAACACAACAGTCTTTTACATCATTATCATAGCAACAAGGTAGGTATTCAAACAATTAATACAAATTCAAATGCACAAACAAGTCAAACTCATTTATTACAAGTCAATAATAATGAAACTATTATTCAAGAAGCAAATATACCAGAAACAGCTTTATCACATTTTTCAAAAACCAATAATCAGTATGTGTTACTTTCTACTGCATTAATCAATGTATGGGATGCTAATGGTGAAATTCATCACGCTAGAGCTCTACTTGACAGCGGAAGTCAAACTTCATTCATAAGTGAGGCATTGTGTAAAAAGCTTGGCCTGAAACAAATGGATACAAATATTTCCATTGTTGGTATTAACAAAGTTAGTTCAACCCTCCAAAAGAAATGTGATATTTCTATTGGTTCAATTTGTGAACCAGACACTTTCAATTTAACATGCTTTGTAATACCTAAAATCACAGAAAATCTACCTATTTTCAATATAGACAGCTCAAAACTAAGTATTCCAAAAAATATTAACCTGGCAGATCCTTCATTTAATATTTCACAATCAATTGATTTGCTAATAGGCGCTGATTTGTTTTGGGATATACCCTTCGAAACGGCAAGATTTCTCTAGGAAAGAATTTTCCCATATTACAGAACACATGTTTTGGGTACGTTGTGGCTGGTGTTTTGTCACACACTACTAAACTGCATTGTCTATTTGTACAAAATGATCAACTACATGAAGATCTTAAAAAATTCTGGACAATTCGCCTTTTCGAAAGTCTAGACGCCCTCTGGCGGACATATGATAAACCTACTTTGTGAGTAATCGCAAATTATTTTATTTTGGATTGTTATGTGGAGGTTGATGTTTGGTTCTTTTATTTTGTATTTGTAAAATTGTGTCTTGTTATTAAAGTGTAGAAACAGTATAGTTGAAGTTTTAGTTGAAGAATTCTTGAATAGCTCAAGTTTTAAAGGTAGGTATTCAAATGCATTTTCTCAATTTTCAATTACTATAATTATTGATCTTCATTTTTAGATTAGAAAGTTTTTGTTGTTCCAAAAATAGAACTGCTGTTATTGTTCGTAAGGTAAGATCTCGGGTAAGAAGTTTAAAAAATATTATTGACTTATTGAATTTTAGCCTGAAACTACTAAAAAGGAAAAATGAATGAACAAAGTAGAAAAAAAAAGACATTACACAACGCTAACTGCTGTGTCTACAGTTGTTCCTCTAGGAAAAATAATAATAGGACTTTGCACTTTCATGCCTTTCCTAAGAAAGGTGCATCTACAGTACATGTCACTAATGCTTTTGGTATACTTGAGAAAATAGATAGAAGGAAAGCATGGACAAAAGTTTTATTAATGAGGAAGCCAGTTACTAACTCAATGCGTGTTTGTTCTCTTCATTTCCAAGAAAATGATTATCTTGCCAAAGGTAAGTTGAAATCAAAGTTTCAGCAAAAGGTGATTTTTAAATGCCTGTTTTATTGTACATAGGTGCAGCTCTTATTAGCATGAACCGTCCTAAATTGAAAGCTACAGCAGTTCCATCCCTCAACTTACCCAAAAAACAGCACACAAGAGAGTTGCAACAGGCTGATTTTCAACGAAAGCAAAGGTATGAAAAGCGAAGTATCCTAAGAGATTTAAGTAACAATCCCCAAACTATCTCTGAAGCCTAACATTCTCATGATGTTGAACATGGTGAACAAATGGAACATAAGCCTCTGCAATTTGCCGACTTGGGAGAAAAAGAACAGTGTGTTGTTCAATCATTGTTGGACTTGCAATTTACAGGAAATAAAATGTCAGTGAAATCATTTAAACATAAGGAGGTTCAAGTGACAAGTGGGGATTTGATTATTAGTTTCACTAGCACAATTCAATCTAATGCCCAATTGAATTCATTAACTGGAATACAAAATTTTGAAATGCTGGAAAGTTTAACCAACTTGATTTCTAATCTATATCCCGATAAAAAAATTCATAAATTAACTGTGAAAGATAGAATAGTTCTAATGTTTATGAAACTAAAAATGGCTGTAGGATTCACAGTATTATCTTTTTTGTTTAAAGTTGCTCAAAGTACAGTCAAAGTTGTATTCAGTGAGTATATAGCTTACCTAGCTAATATCTTGGAAAGTTGTATACAATGGCCAAGTTCAGATGAAATATCATTGAACTTGCCTCTTTGCTTTGAGAAATTCAGAAATGTAAGGGTAATACTTGATTGCACTGAGGTACCAGTGCAAAGATCAAAATGCTTATCTTGCCGAATAAGAATTTATTCTCATTATAAAGGGGGACAAACAATCAAGTTCATGACAGGTGTTAGTCCCTCTGGGCATATAACTTTTGTTTCAGCTTGTTATGGTGGAAGGTGCTCAGATAAAACTATATTTGAGCAAAGCAAATTAATAGAAAAACTAGTACCTTTCAAAGATTCTATCATGGTTGATAAGGGTTTTCTAATTGAAAACATTTGTCACAAATATTCTGTCAGTTTAATTAGACCTTTTTTCTTACGACATAAAAAACAATTTACCAAACAGGAAGCTGATCTGAATGTTGCTATATCTAAGGCTCGAGTCCATATTGAAAGAGCAAACCAGCGTATGAAGATTTTTGAAATATTGAGAGTTCCTCTGCCATGGACTTTGCTCAAAGATGTGGATTACATAGTTAAAGTCATAAGTGCTATGGTGAACCTGCAAACCCCTATATTAGAAGATGACAAATTCATGAAGAATTAATATTCATTAATGCGCAAATAATCTTATTATTGTTGAGTTACTATTTTGATTGTGTTTTCATATTACAATATTAATTTGATATGATTTTCTAGATATATAGTTTTCTATAATTGTAAGGAAATCATTGTTTTTTTATTATTATAATAATAAAATTTAATACAGTTAAAATACTTGTTTTGTCTTTTTTCACAAATCTTCACTTTTGTCATCTGCATTGAAAATTAATTTATTAATGAAATTGATATGATTGATAAAGCCTTGGACATTCATTTCAAGACTATAATATGTTTGCATTTCACTGCATGTATGCATCATAATTAATTTTTACAAATAACACAAATTTATGCTTTATAAAGAAGGGTGATTTAGTAAAGCTTTTGGAGTCTTCAAGACTATTTTCATAATGAAATTTATTGTAGGTATTAACCTTTACTTTGTGGAAGTCCATCTTACTAAGAACATTAAAAAAATTTGCTATTTTTTTAGCGAAAAGCAATTTTTAAATAAAATGTTAAAGTTTTATTTTTAATGTTCTTATTTTCATAACAGTAATGAATGTTTTCATGTATGTGATACTTTACAAAAGAAACTCAAAAATATTCTAACTCTTGTTTATTTTCACATATAACATGTATCATGTGGTTAAAATAATTTATTGTAATTGTTTCTATCAACTGCCTGCTGAAATCTTCATCAAAAGGTACAATTATATTTATAAATGATTTTGAATATGTTGAATATAATATTAAATCACATCGGGTCAAGTTCAACAGGGCCATGCCAAATTGTACTTGTCCATAATAGGTATGCTTCTTCTTCAACCTAACTCCATTGGTTGAAATTTCTAGGTAGCTACATTCGTTTACAAAATGTATTGCACCTTTTGTTTTGCCTACAAATGAAAGATATTTATTCAGGCTCATTATTATGATTATAAGTGAATATATTACCAACAAAAGGACATTTAATTTCAAGCAGCCTAGATGGTTTTCCTTCTTCCATGACAATACCATCAGGTGAATATCCTAACCATGGATATGACTGGCAAATAATGAACCCAGGTTCAATAACATTTACTCCCAAATTTTCTTTATATTTACTAAGAGCTTCTTTCTCATGATGGATACCATGTTGTATAAATTTATTTGTGAATCCTTTAGGAAAGAAGTAGTTGAAGCTCTTATTATTCCAATCTGTTTGTCTGTATGTGAATATAGAATAGCAGCGGGAACCTGAAAAACACATTTTATTATCTCTACTTTTGATAATTTTATTGAATATTTATACCTGTTAACCTATACTTCCTATGAATTTTCCAACCTTCACTTCCACTACAACAACTGACAATTATTTTTGATATGTCTACATCACAGAGAGTTGAATAAAACCTTTTGCAACATTCTCGCAATGTGTAGTTTGAGACATTCAAATTCAAACTCAACAAAAATGTTGAATCTCTCATGTGTGACACCAGAGGATTAAGCCAATTTGGAGGTAGGACTTCTACAGCAACTTTTGTTGTCACTTTTCGACGCCCCTGTCTGTAAATAAAGACATTTTTATAAGCAATGTTTTTTAGTCATATTGTTCTAGTTAACTTACATATGCTTACTCAGTGCAGAATAAGGTGAAGTGGATATCAATAAAGACAAACATCTGTCTTTCTCTGCCTGTGAAAGTGGTCTACAATGTTTCCTGGCAGCCATCTCCTTGACACAACAAGTTAGGGTAATTGGTTGGGCCTCATAATCCTCCTCAACAGCCTTTTTGTGACTTCTCCAATAGCACTCCACATCAGTGCTTGACAATGTCTCAAGTGATAAAACATCTCCCCTGCAATCAATATCATAAACTGAATTAATAAGTTCTTTTTGAAGTAAAAAAAAATTACCTTGTACATTTTAAAAGTGTAGCTGAAATGTGTTTACATTTCCCTGAAGCTCCAGCTTTGCAAGTACATGAAAATGAAAGTATTTTCCATGTTCCTGATGAAATATCAGTTTCTAACCATCCAGAGACTTCATGAGGTTTCCAGTTAGGAGTGCACTGGTTTGTAGGCAAAGTGCTATGAGTTTAATGGCAGAGTGAACACCATATTCATTGTATTTGCGATCGCAAATGCCACAAACAATCAAATGCCTACTGTTTAGGACTTGTTCGCCCTCCAAGAAGCACCTACTGTCAGGTGTTGCATCCAAATATGTAAATACAGTAGTCAAACTCAAATATACCCCCTGGTTTTCCATTACTGTTGATAACTAAAAAAATATTTGATTTGATAACTATTTTAAACCATTGCAAAACTTTATATTACCTCACAGTTTGTTATTTTCCTCCACACACGATAATTAATTGTCCAAAACACAAAAAAAATCCAATATACCACCAAACAATCAAAAAAACACAACTCAACCACTAAGTTCGTATACAAACTAACACCTCAAACAAAAAGATTACTCACAATCCTCCATATTTGTTTACGTCTCGTAGCGCCCTCAACGGTAGTCGAAATCGCGAATAGAGGAAGTTTCGGACAAGAAAATCGTTTCTCAAGATGACCAATTGTGCGAAGAACATTTCATAAACACTTATCATAAAAATCCAAATGGAAAATTTGTTGTCCGAATTCCAATGAAAGAAGATCGGGAAGAATTAGGGGACTCAAAAAATACAGCTCTCAAAAGATTCCTGAATCTTGAACGACGCTTTGAAAACAATCCTGAATTAAAAAGGTTGTATGTTACATTTATGCGGGAATATTAATTACTTAATAATATGTCAAGAGATACAGATTTTAATAACAACATATGTTCATATTTTCTGCCTCACCATGGGGTATTACGTAGCGAAAGCCTTACAACCCGCTTAAGAGTAGTGTTTAATGGCTCAGCTAATACAACGACAGGAAAATCATTAAATTCCATACAATACACAGGACCTGCAATTCAAAATGACATTTTTGAAATATTAATACGATTCAGGTTTCATAAATATGTGGTTATTTCAGATATTGAGAAGATGTACCGATGCATTGAGGTCCATCCTGATGATAGATTTACAAAAGATATTTTGGCGAGAAAATGAGGAACAACCTCTTGCAATTATGACTTTGAACACCGTCACATATGGAACTTCCAGCGCTCCATTTCTCGCAATGAGGTGT
The DNA here is from genome assembly GCA_035357415.1 of Ophraella communa. NCBI lineage: Eukaryota > Metazoa > Arthropoda > Insecta > Coleoptera > Chrysomelidae > Ophraella > Ophraella communa. The sequence continues at coordinate 19,786,157 of CM068980.1, forward strand.
CTAAGACAAATTTCTTATGACTGTAAAGATACATTTCCATTAGAATCTAAACTTATTTACAAGGATTTTTATGTGGACGATTTAATCACTGGGTTTGATTGTAAGGAAGTTGCCATTAAATCTGGCAAGAATATTTCAGAAATATTGCAATCACATGGATTTAATTTACGAAAATGGGTTTCCAATAGCCCTATGATAACAGAACATTTAAAAAACACTTCCGATGAACTCAGTGTTTTAAATTTAGGTAATACAGACCCTGTGAAAACATTAGGAATTCAATGGGTGCCTAAACCTGACATTTTATGTTATAATATTCCAAAACAGGAAAAAACTATGAACTCGAAAAGGCAAATATTATCAGAAATCGCACGGATCTATGACCCCATGGGACTTATTAGCCCATGCACCATTTTGGTTAAAATTTTAATACAAAAGCTATGGAAAGGAAAGCTAGACTGGGATACTCAAATTCCCTTAGAACTAGAAGAAGAATGGAACCGATTCAAGTCCGAATTATATTTACTAAATCAATTGAAAACAAATAGATTTGTCCTTACTAATTCACATCAAAGGTACGAAATTCATGGATTCAGTGATGCCTCCATCGAAGCTTAGATCCTTCGATAATTCCGGCAAAATTATAGTAAATTTATTATGCTCCAAAACAAAGGTAAGTCCTATAAAAATTCTTACAATTCCCAGATTGGAGCTTTGCGGAGCTGTGCTGTTAGCTAAACTAATGAAGTCAGTTATGGAAGCAATTAACTACACTCTTACTCCAATATATTGGAGTGATTCTCAGATCATCTTGCACTGGATACATTCAGATCCAAGTAATTTACAAGTATTCGTAGGTAACCGAATTAGTCAAATTCAACAATTATCGAAAGGTCGTTCATGGCATTATGTTTCATCAAAGGACAATCCTGCGGATGTTGCATCAAGAGGCGCATATCCACGTGAATTAATTAAGCAAAGGCTTTGGTGGAAAGGTCCTTGCTTTTTAGAGGATTCTTTATTTATTCCTACACCATTTAAACCTACTGATACTATTATGATCCCAGAGATGAAACAAAAAACAATTGCTTTAGTGTCAAGAAATGATCACTTTGAAATATTTGATAAATACTCAAATTACCTTAAACTTCTTCGTGTTCATGCTTATTGTTTAAGATATATTTTGAATTCACGTAAACCAATTTTGAGTAAAAATATTTCTAAGCAAATCCAACAAATACCAAATTTATCATCTAACGAGCTAGAAAAAAGTAGATTAAGTCTTATCAAATTAGCCCAAAATCAATGTTTTTATGAAGAAATTAATTTAATACAACATAATAAAGAATCAAAATGCAAGCATAAATTATTGGCATTAGCTCCGTTTCTTGACAGTAATGGGCTACTAAGAGTCGGTGATCGACTAAAATTTTCTTTGTTAGATTATAATCAAAAACATCCATTTCTATTAGATGGGAAACATAAGTTTACACGATTAATTTTAGAATATGAACATTTAAATTTGAACCATGCAGGCCCTCAATTGTTGCTGTACACCATTGGTGTACAGCAACAAAGGGTCGTGGTTGTAAAACCTTCAAGGCATACATTTGCTTGTTCATTTGTTTCAGCACAAAAGCCGTTCATTTAGAGTTAGTAACTGCTCTTACAACAGAAGCCTTTATCGCGACTTTTAGAAGATTTGTTTCCCGTCGAGGTAAACCCTCTCACATGTACTCAGATAACGGGTCTAATTTCGTTGGTGCTAACAACGAATTAAAAATTTTATTTAACTTTTTATCAAAATCAAAAGAATATATTTTTAATTTTTTTTCTATTCAAAATACTGTATGGCATTTTATACCATCGAATTCTCCTTCGTTCGGGGGCTTGTGGGAATCAAATATTAAAAGCGTTAAGCATCATTTATTAAGAACTATTCGTAACGTATTACTAACTTATGAAGAATTTGTCACTGTTCTCACTCAAATAGAGGCGATACTAAATTCACGTCCTCTCTGTCCAATGTCCTCAGACCCAAACGATTTTTTACCTTTAACCCCATCTCACTTTTTGATTGGAAGACCTCACACAGCTGTTCCTGATTCAATGTTTCATGAGACAGTGAAACTTAACCAATTATCGAGATTCCAACTGCTCCAGCAATTGCAACATAGTTTTTGGAAAAAATGGTCGACATCATATCTATCTCAAATCCAAACGAGAGATAGAGGAAAATCCCATGTACCTAACCTACAAGTCGGTACTCTGGTCACTATAAAGAATGAAAATGTACCTCCTTCCCAATGGATTCTAGGAAGAATCACTGAAGTTCATCCGGGAAAGGATGGTATTGTCCGAGTTGTTTCATTGAAGACATCAAGAGGAACTTTGAAAAGAGCCGTCAACAAAGTTTGCCCATTACCTTCACTTTTGAACGAGCCTTTCAAGGGGGGGAATATGGATAAAAACTCAGCGAACTCAGCACGAAGCGACAACACCGCAACCACACCGACCTCCAACGGTGAGCATATGCATCTCTCTCTTTCTGCTGCAACCGCTACAACTAGCAATGTGTAATGACAGTTATTGTAAATTAAAGCGAAAAATAAATGTATTAAACCATTTTAAAGTTATTTCACCAAAAATGAAAGTAATTAATTGACGGTTAACAATTGTTATCACAATAAATAAGAGTAGAGAGAGGTTAATTATTAGTTAAATAACATTTTTTTAAAAAAGGGAAACATCCTGTCATGAAGAACAAGAGATGATTGCAAATTGTCCAACATTCTTTTAAATCAGAAAAAAACGGCGTATAGAGAAAAATATGGTAAAACAATAAATATAAAAAATGGTACCAAAAAAGAGAATTTTTTTTGGGAGGAAACGAGAGCAAGTGTAATCCATAACACATATATAGAGTGGTTATTTAATCTTAGTAATATATTTTTGAGTAAAGATTCTTTTATGCTTAAGAGAATTGTACATTTGTGTCACTAGATATTATATAATATGCAATATAAAAGTTTTCAAGGTATTGTATTTCGACGAATAAAATTTTACAAAAGATGTAATAAAAAAATTGTCCTTATAAGGCTTAAGTATAATTTATAAGAACATAAATGACTTAAGTTTAATGTTACTCTTTTTTAAAATTATGTTTTACTTATCTAAATATTTTTGTTACAGAACAAAGTGATCCCTGCAGAGATAAAGAATGTAGTTTTGGATCTCGTTGCATTGTAAACCCTGATGGCCGAAATGCAACCTGTGTTTGCCCTGATAAGTGTCCCAACTATGGTGATCATACTACCTCTCGACCTGTTTGTGGTACTGACGGTGTTAACTATGGAAACCAATGCGAATTACACAAAGCTGCATGTTCATCGCAAACGAACATCACTATCAAGTTTTACGGCAAATGCGGTAAGATTCTTTTATATCCACGAGGGTAGTACTAGAAATGTGTGATAACCGTTTAAAAAATATGTAGTGCAAGATCTATGCAGTAGGGTGCGTGGTTAAGGATTCGTGTTGCAAGTTGGTATAAGAAATCTAATTGCCGTGCAGGCCCTAGCATAATCCAAAAACACTTTTATTTTCATAAACCCAAAGCTCTTCAATACTGTTTTGAGTTCTTCATATGAGTTTTTTAGTATTAACTTATACTATTCTATTTTTGTTTGTTTTGTTCTTCCACAAATGTGCCAATAACCGATAAGGTGTTTAACAGCTTGAGCCTTTCTGAATACTATACATAAAAAAATATTAAAGCAAGAATTGTAAAATTGTAAAATATGGGTTCAGCATTATCTTTTACTTTAATAGAAATTCTAATAAAATTGCAAAAGTAAATTTTATATTTTGATTTGTTCTGCATCAATACTACGGTCTGTGAAATAAGGCACGCAAAGTACATTTATCATATTTGGTATATGTTGTCAACTTGACATCATATTATGGTTAAAATCTTTATCATTATGGTTCTTTCGAAGAAAAAGTCATTATTTCTGCTCACAGTTCGATGAAATATTGGCCCATGTTTGAAATAAGTGTCAGAAAGATATCAACACTTTAACAAGGTCCCTCAGAAAAGCTATAATGCTAGTGGTAAATGGTAAATAAAAGTAATAACTTGTACTTCAGTGTTTAATACTTTTAATGAAAAAAATAAATAATACTGATTTATAATGAATACAAATAGTTATTTTTTATATGACACTTTTTAACGTCAATTTCGTTGAATTGTATGACATAAAAATTATTTATTTTTGTACCTCTCTTTTGTACTTCTCATCTTTTTTTGGACATAAATGTGTATGTCAAAATATAACAACATCCTCCCCATTTTGACTTAACAAACAATTCTTACTGTTGCTTCTTCTGGTCTTCCATATTTTGTACCCCTGTTTTTGCCTTATGTTTTTCCAGTATGGGTTTTGCCTTCTTCTCAATTTCATCTTTAATGAAAACATATTTTCTTTGTATATGTTTGGTTCTTGAGTGATATGTATTATTTGTTGCTCATTTTATGGCTGCCTGATTGTCATGTATATTTCTTTGTTTTCTAGTAATTGGCTTTGGTTGAGATCTTCAAAAATTTTGTCAAACCATAAAATTTCCTTTACGGCTTCAGTGATTGCTATAAATTTACTTTCACATGTGCTTAAAGCAACAACATTCTGTTTCTTGCATTGCCAGCTAATTGCTCCATTACTGGTAATGAAAATATATCCAGAAAAACCGTTACCATCTAAGACATTATTCCAGCTTGCATCGCAATAAGATTTTAGTGGCCTGTTGTTTTCTTGATAAGTTATTCCTTCAGTTTGTATGTACTTCAAGTATCTCAAAACGTGTTTTGCTTGTTTCCAATTCAACTCAGAGTATTTGGTGTTAAACTGGCTTATATAAGTTGTAACAAAAGTAATATCTGGTCTTGCTCCTTGTGATAAATGTAATAAGCTTCCGATTAACTTCTGATAAGGGACTTCTTTATTCATGATTTCAGAACTTACATCTTTGTCATTTTCCAATGGAATACTCGACCCTTTACATTTACTTATGTTGAAGCGTTGTAAAATTCTTTTAATGTACTTTTCTTGTTTTATATGTAAAATTCCTTCTTCTCGGTTTCTAGTTCTTCATATTTGGTGGCAATTGCAAATATAGTTCGTAACATATTAAGCCTACACAGAAATCAAACGTTATTTGTTGGGTGTGCAATAAAAGAGGTCACTATGCTAAAAACTGTTGGCAACACCCTGTAGATCCAATCTAAGATTTTTCATTGTTATTATAAAAGAAGCAGAAATTTTTATAAAGAATGACTTTTTGACGTAAAATGAATAATAAAAATTTTTCTTCTATAGGCAACCCCATCCGTGGACACACTGTATAATAGCTAGGATGTGTATGTTTTTTCTTGAAATGTCTAAAGATTCCACAAATATTAAAATTCAATTGTATTTCATATAATAAACTAATCTTAAAATTAGCAGTTAATTAAATCGGAAACTGGATATTATTAATATACCTAATAAAAGTTTTCTTAGGAATGTGTTTACATTAGTTAATACGATAATATAAATGAATAATACAATTAAATTATTTTTAAATTATAAAACCAGTTTATAAACTATTCGAACACTCTTGCAGTTTAGTGTAACATTATTAACCAGGATTCTAGTCCTCCAATGATTTGCGAATGTGGTAATCCTAATTCCTGATGATTTAGTCTTTGATAATTAGTTCTACTACGAAACCATAACAGTAACTATAGAATAACCAAGAAACGCCCATTGCTTACTAAATTATCTCAATTAGAGATAACTGGTCACGTATGCAAAATATGCTGAGAAATTTCTATTAAAACAAATTTATGGCTGTAAAAGTTACATGAATACTATTTCTTTGTTTAATATTTGATTTATTTTTTAAGCAAGTGTCACATAATTTTTTTTAGTTGAATTCATGTTCTAATTAATTTTAGTAAATGAATATATAGTTCATGTAAGTAGGCATTATTTTGGATATTTGAAAAATACTCTGCATGTTAATGGAAGAGGAAATAAACTTTACCGATCTGAGACATATTTTATATCAATTTCTATTAATCAAGAAAGATATCTATGACAAATTTCATAAAAAGTTTTCATGGCTATCTTGAATTGAATTAATTTGGATACATTTTTGTTGTCAACTTCACTGTTCAGTTAGACAAATGAATTTCATTTCAACTGATATTGTTTTACTCACAGAACATGCCTCAGTAGGCTTCCCTATTTATTTTTGGTCATGATTACCTGGCAAGAGGATGTGAACAAGTAAATCAATGTAGGTAACTGCATTAAGCTTGAGTCGACACTCCGTCACTCTTAAAATCTGGGATTTAAATGCTGGGATTTAAATAATAATTATTCAAATCATTAAATCCGAACCATTCTTACTTCACTTTTAAACATTTAGATACTATTTGAAAGTTAAATAACTAAAAAAAACACAATCACAACCACTTTATATTCAATAACAATTTGGCTATTTATCCTAGTTAAATAAGTCTCCGTGAACCACGGCAATCTCGGAACGCAAAACGAAGTAAAATATTATGTTCTATGAAAAGGGTAAGAAGAATCCTGAATCGTAAAAATGCGTGAAACTGCAGTCATTCGTCGATCGATATTTTTACAGTGTTGTCGCACTGCAAAAATGTATCTGTGTACATAAACATTGTTGGGATAGATCTATAGTATGTAGTTATTCCATTCATTTTATAATTTGTATATAGATTAAATTAATATTATTGTTAATATGGATTAATGGGATTATCTGAAAAGTCTATAACATTTGCAGCCCATTGTTTTCCTCATGCATCATCCCCACTTTTTTATTTGCATGTTAGCTTCAACCCAAACGTAAACAATTGCCTCTATGTATTTTTATACTCTATGTTTGTAACAGTATGGCGCGAATGCTTTAATTAAAATAAAAATTCAACCATTTATATCAGGTTAATTGTTGCACGGTTAATCATCGTCGGACGATTCAAAATGGCCGCCATACCGCCGAAAATCAACAATTTTCTTTGTTTGTAACAGTATTGCATTTGGATTTTTGGAAAATATTTGATAAAATATGCCCGTTATTATATTGACCTTACTTGTTAGGGGGGGGAGAAACTACTGCCATACTGAAAAAATTTCAAAAATACAACTGTAAAATACGACTATAAAATAATTTTTTAACAAAACCTTTTTGGTCAGAACAATAAACAACTGAAAGGTTGAATTAACTTCCACTATTTATTCTATAAATACTTAAAATGCAATGACAGCCGTTTCGCTATCGGAATAGCATCGTCAGATTGACATATTGAAGTTACATTTTGTTTGTTTGTAACTAGGTACTTGATGTTGATAAGTAGTTAAGGCTAGACCAAGTAAGGAAGTAATAAGACATCAAGTACCTAGTTACAAACAAACAAAATGTAACTTCAATATGTCAATCTGACGATGCTATTCCGATAGCGAAACGGCTGTCATTGCATTTAAAGTATTTATAGAATAAATAGTGGAAGTTAATTCAACCTTTTAGTTGTTTATTGTTCTGAATAAGATGAACTTTCACACAGTAAGGGTTAGTACCATAAAAAAAAACCTTTTTAGGATTTAAACTAGTAGGGCATTTGGATTTTTGCAAATTATATAATGCAATGTGGTTGCCATACAGAGGGAAATAGGGGCGACATCTTTGAAAACTGCTCACGATCAATATCTCCAAACATCCGACTTAACAAATCAAAAAATTTTCCTTCATCCCTACGATCTCCCTCAATTCGCTCTTCCTCCTTCGATTTTACCCCTTTTCTCTCTCTCTGAGATCTTTACTTTCTTGGTCCACTCCATTTCCTCCCCTTTTTCTACCAGGAACCTTTCCCGATACAATATCTGGACCCCTCTCCCCATTCCACTATCCTCCTTGTTTACCCACACTACCTTAATTCTGTCATCGACCACTGGATTTCCTACCTTCACGTCTATGCTCTCCCCATTTTTAACATCCCAAACCCTATCTCTTACCTCCTTCCAACCCTCCCAGTGCCTTTGCCCTATCTCCCATCTTGATTGCATCCTCTCCTTCAAATCCTCCTTTCTTCTCAACCGCTCTAATTCCCTGACCCTTCTTTCTGCCGCCATCTTCTGTTCCTCCAAATTTTTTACTTTTTCCTCCAGCCGCTTTACCATTCCCTTCAGATCCTCTACATTCTCCCAGTCTTCCCCCCTCCCAATCTCTCGATCCTTACCTCTATTCTCCTTCTGTTTTCTTTTCTGCTCCCTATCCTCCAAAGGCGATACCTCCTTCCTCTTCACCGTCCACTCACCCGACTCTCCTGCTTTATCTGGAGTACGTTTCACCTTCCTAGATTTACCAAAAATTCCCTTCCTTTCCTTTTCTTCCTCCATTACTTCCTGTTCTATTATGTCTTTACAATCCATTTCACATCCCAGAAGTAGCTGGAAATTGTCTGTCCACTTGCGCTGGATACTCCGGGAGGTCACCAGGTTTTCCGTAGGCAACGTTATGACTGACTTACGCGCAGTCATTCATCCATTGCCTGTAAAATACGACTATAAAATATTTTTCGACAAAAATCTTTTAACGATTTAAACCAGTAGGGCATTTGGATTTTTGAAAATTATATGATGCAATGTGGCCACTATTACATTTGAAAAACTTAAAAAATATTATACACATTCGCCTCCTCCCACAAGCATGACATTATCAGACTTCTATTTATGATCATGCAGGAACTGTTGAAAAAAAATTTTGGGTGGTACAAACCGTTTAGCGAAAAAAATTTACTGATTAACTATGCAAAAATTACCCTGGTACAAATGGTCTAAAACCATTTATAAAAAATCTTAAATCGTTCACAGTTTCATTAAACATGTTCAACATATTATGGTTGACACAATATAAATACCGACCCACCTACCTAACTTGTATTTTTGTATGTATGTAATCCACTTCGGATTTAAATCCTAAATAAAATTGGAGTAAATATTCGTACACTTTTCATTTAACTTCTTAATGGTCACGTTGGTAGGTATATAATTATATTGTACCAACTATACTTATAATAAAAGAAATGTTTATATTACAACCGTCGGCAGTAGTGCTTCTTTTCCAGAGTGTTAAATTACTGCACCAATGTCGCGGCAACCGATGTGGCACGGCACACTGTAGTGTTAAATTAACGTCTCGCTGCGGTAGCATTAAGTAGAGGAATACTATACAAATATTAACACATATCCATATTTATCAGGGTTTGTGATTGGAACTTTTTTTTAAATGAGCAAAATAGCATTCATTTAAAAGGGAAAAATCATAATTTCCTCCTTTGTTGTATTGGTTAATAAAGATGTGCTCATTGGTATCGTAGATTCTATTATAATATAGGTTTAATTAAGATGTCATTCAATAATGAGATATGTAACATTTGTTCTAATAAATATCTTCTCATGAATACATTAAATTGTCCAAAAGCCAAAATTGATAAATTTTCTTTAGAAATTCTCTGTAAAATCGATATTGGAAACATATTTTCAGTAAGAACAATAAATAACTGAACAGTTAAACTAAACTGTTCAGTTATTTATTGTTCTTAGTAAGATGAACTTCCAAAAAGTAAAGGTTAACACAATCAATTTTATTTTCAGTAAATTTACTGTTCAACTATTTGTTGGTTGATTATGAATCTAGTTCTATCGGGTAATAAACCACTTGTTATAATTATAAACTGTCATTCAGTATTGTAGACAGGAAATACTGTACACCGAAAAAAATTCATACTGCAGCAGTAAGAAAAATTATAATGCATATGCGTCAGTTAAAAGGTTTTACTGTGACAGTAATACAAGATTGACTAATATTTGAATTACTAAAAATTTGATTAACTGTAGTAAAATATATTTACAGAAGCGGCATTTTTTTCTTAATACAATGAAATTGTTTAATTTTATAACTGTGGTTATACTACTGCAGTAAGAATATCTTACTACTCTGGTAAAAATATTTTACTAGAGTGAAAAGACAAATTATTTTAACAGTTAAGCAGTTTAACTACAGTAGTTAAATTGTTGTACCAAAACGGTAAGACAATATTATTGCGGCAGTATAACGATATGATCTATAATATGGTAATCCTGTATATCCTGCATATTCGTTTATACCAATACAAAAAAAGCAATGTTAAATAATAAATATGTACATATTGAAAAACTGTTTATTTTTATCAACAATTCATAATAAAAGGAACAATAAAGAGAAACCAACCAAACTAACAACATAGCTAAATTAAAAAAAAAAATAAATAAATTAAGAAACGTCTCTTAGCTACTAACTAATTCTTGCTTTATTCATAGATTTTAGCTCAGACAGGCCCTCAAAAAATATTCGAAGATTAACATAAAATATATTTAATTTTCTTAAATTCTACATTATTCATGGAAAATGCCCATCATTAAAGCCCTCACCTAAAACATTTTTTTAATGTACATTAAAATTTTTATATAAACATTTGATGAGTGGAGATATTATTGACTTTTCAAACCCCAAAATAAAACTAAAAATACTGTAACCTATACACTGGCTAAATTTGATTCTTAAGTGTAGCCAGTGTAGTATACTTACATAATAGTAAAATATAAACCCTAATTTCCTGTGTCTGGAGTGTGCACCAGAGCCAAAATCTTTTTTTCAATATCTTTACATATAACAGTATGTTGATACTTACCCAGAAATGTGTTCACTTATTTAAATAGTTGATGTTTTTTTTTGTTAAGAGAGGCGAAATGCTATTACGCACGGAGTGTGGGACTTCAGTATACACTGTATACCCACTAAAACACCTCTCTTCTTCAGCATGAGACCGGTATCGTCGTATAGGACATTCGTCAGTCTCAAGCTTGCCTTTTTTATCTCTCTGTCACTTCCCTTCTGTCTCTCTCTTTTTTCCTCATTATTTCTCGTATGTGTCCATGGATAGCGTTAAACGTATTTAGGTCTTTTACCATTGTAGTTATTATATTGTCAGCTGTTAATTCCTCTCCAATTTGTATCCCAATTTCGCTCCTTTCATTATTAAAATGTTCGCAAAAGAATACAGTATGCTCAGCTGTGTCCACTTCTCCGCAGTATATGCATATATCTTCGTTGGACTTTTCCATTCTCTTGGCGTACTGTTTAAAGGATCCGTGTCCCGTCAAAAATTGCGTGGTAAAGTAATCTATTCTGCGGAATTTGCAGTCGATCCATGTTTTTAGATTGGGGATTAGTCTCTTAGAAATTTCACCATCCTCCTCAACTTTCTTTTGAACCTTGAAACACATTTATACTCAAGGAACTCTTGCGTATCACAGTAAATTTGGCAAGAATAAGAGTGTCTTTCGGTACGTCATCACACTTCACCTTTCCATAAACCACAGATTTTACTTCTTACTAGCATTTTTTATTTATTATGGTATTAACGTGATAACTCCTCGTCGTCATCCTCATATTCTTCGAATAAATATGCGTCCTCTTTACTTTTAGTAAGTCTGTCTCAAACCTGGAACAGCTTTTCTTTGAGGGAAACTGGCAGCAATATCTAATGCAGTAGGATTACTTCCTGTAACTTTAGGTGCAATTTATGATGAATGCGATTTGGAGAATATTGATGAAGCTGTTGAAACGAGGGTATCGTTTTAAAAGGCTGTTTTGGGCTAATACTGAAAAATAGTTTTTTTACCCAAAAAACTTATAAATTGAGAGGAACAGAGATTTGCTTTTAAATTCAAGTTATAGGCTTAAAACTAATTTCTATATTTAACGTGTAGGAGAATTATTAAAAAAAAACTATTTAATGAAAGAAAGAAAGAACTCTTCGACTGCAAAAAACTTATATCCAATAGATTACTAATCATTTTAATACTACTAATATTTAACGTGTAGGAGAATTACTAAAAAAACTATATAATGTCAGATAGAACTCTTCGGCTGTCAACAAACTTTTAATACTACTGTGTGTGTCTAAAATGTACGAATATTTAACTGAAAAATGTAAGAATATGAGAAAATGTTTGACACAAAGCTGAATCACAGATATATAAAATTCTATGGTTGTATGGTTAGGGCCCGTATGCACCAACAATTGGTTCTAATTTAACCCATCAACCCACTGATTAACGGTCAGAACCTCCAAAATCGATATACACCAACCTAATTAGTGGTTGAATCCACCTGTAGATTCCAATCGCCCATATTCGGCTGGATACTAAATTCAATCGACGTTTCATAACCTCAATTAACTTCATATTATTATTGTAAATATTTCTAAGTGCGTTTTTTAAATTAATGTATATTACTCCATGGAAAATACAGTAATATTTTGCAGCTCTTTTCTAACATTGTAGGTATATTGAAAGCGAAACTTATTGTACTAACCCTTACTCTGTGGAAGTCTATCTTACTAAGAATAATAAACAACTATTCGTTTATACTTAACTTAACAGGTACCTAGCTACAATATGTCAATCTGACGATGCTAATTCTAGCGAAACAGCTGTCATTCTAATTTAAAAGTGAATTTTTTAACAAAACGTGGAAGTTAAGTTTAGAAGAATAGTTGTTTATTATTCTTAGTATATTAAAAGCAATTCCAATTGCAGAAAAAATGGATCTTCTTCTGATAATGATGATATCCAAATTATAATTTTACTTAAGTATTTTAAGTATCATACTACAATAATTTCGCCTTTTTTCTTTTCGAAAAATGCACCACCACACTTTCACTCGCCATTTTTAAGAAATAAAACAAAACTTTATAATTGTGCTGTAGTGGCTACACTCACAGAACACCAAGAGTGTAGTGGCTACAATACGGATAGCTATAAAATGTAAAAGAAATGCTATGATGTTGGAGCATACGAAGTTTATTATCGTTGGCTAAAATCATCGGTTAGAAGGTAACCGTTGATTATTCAACCAATGATTAAGTAAATAAATAAGTAAGTAAATAGGCAACACATTTTGCAATACAGAAATGACACTCTAACAGACGTTAGTGTTAATGTAATGTATTGTTTCGAACCCGGAAATATTTTCCGTTTTACTTTCTTTAATAAACATGACGAAAAGTTACGTCATCCATAAAAATCATATACAGGGAGTGGACCAATCTTAAGACAAAGTTCGGTATATGGGTTGTTTTAAAAGATATAAGAAATAGTTCTTAACAAAAATAGTAGTATAATTCTAACCACAGTATTATTAAACTAAATGTTTAAAGTATTCGGCGTTAACATGAATGCAATATTGTAAACCATCCCATTTTCTCAGTAAGACAAAATTTGACATAAATATCGTTATATTTTATAACAAAAATTCTTTACTTGCATTCAAACATAAAATGCATCTCTATCATATCCAACTCCAGTTGAATTTAGACTGTAGCATTGCAATTATTGTGTTCATGGTGAACACTTTTAACATTTAGTTAAATTGATAGTTAGGATTATACGTTTTATTTTTATTTGGGATTTGTTTCCATAAACTTTGAGTATAGGCAATGCTTAACAAAAACTAAAGTTACATAATCGAATATTCTATTTATGCTATAAAAAAATTTGAAAAGAAAAATTTGAAAGAATAAAGAAAATGAAAAGTTCCCGTCCACCCTGTATACAAAAGTAAAAATTATAAATATTTAATAGAATATGATATTGCTTCATATAAATTAAGAAACTCTGTTAGCCAAAATAATTTTTGTTCTTCATCGTACAATAAGCTACAGAGCGTTGATTTATCTACGATTTTCACATAAACGACTGCATACCTTTTGAAGGTCTCTGTATACAATATCACAAGCTTACAACATAAGCTTAAAAAAATGTGAGCAGTCCGAAATTGGTTCTCATTTAAAAAATCATGTTTGGTTTTTAACGGAGTTAACACTTTGTATAGTTTGAGATAATTTCAAAATATGGACGATATCTACTATTTTTATTACGAAAACTTTTTGATATCTCTTAAAACCCAAATACCGAACTTTGCTGTAAGATTATTACACCTTGTATGTATATCAACCGTGGAAACCAAATTATCCGCTAAAATGATATCAATTACCTAAAAACGAAATGACATTTATGAGAGACAACATTGCCGCTAACCTACTGTTATTAAAAATTGCTTGAATGACTTCTCTGAATAATAACGATGTATAAATCATGAGAAACGAATTTTTTGCAGACATGAAACAGGGTCAACCATCGAAAATGAAAGAATAAAAATTAAGGAAATCGTGAAGGAATCGATCAGTATTCGGAAAGAAATGAGATATAAATATGATTTAAAATTTAAACTTGAAATCGATAATACAAACCGTGGAAGATCCCTAAATGTATACCAGCCTTAACTACTGAATCACAAACAGAATATAGTGCGAGGCTACCAGATGAAGTAAAAGTAGGTGTCTGTCATAGTGGAACTGTCGAACCAAGACAATTAGGTCAGTCGACGAATCTTGGTTGAAAAAGGGCTGGTCACTTCTAGTAGGAAATTTTTGGGTAGGAAATATTAACGTCAACGATCAACCTAACAAGATAAAAAAGAGACCAACATAAAAACGTACCTAACTGTGTCATCTATTATCCGCTAGGAAAGGACATTGTAGAAAAATTTGAGCAGATATCAATGGAGTTCTTGATATCTATTTTTTGTCTGAAAGTAAACTGTTTAATAAAAATTTTGGTTACATTATGGCTACTATTTTTCAGATTAAATATTTAGCCTTAAATAACACCTTTAAATACCTATTTATGTTATTTGAAATTAATTTAATATACTTTCTTTTGCATGAATAAAAATAAAATCAAATTTTGAGTATACATTGTCGGAAAATCCAACATACCCAATTACTCATTGACAAATATATAGCAAGTAGCTCGCCAACATAAACCTCTATACGTACAAGAAGACGATATTAACTGGAGGAGCGTAACTATGGAAATATGTTGATGTTTTAATTACTTTACAATAGAATCCGCAATAGTTATTTACGTTACAAGTCCGGGATAGATATTTATGGACGAGGCGACGAAGGAGCCGGGTCAAGAATATCTAATCGAGTACCGTAATAATCACTTCACGGACGTGTATAGTACTATATTTTTTTTATACTGCCTTTGGTTTTAAGTGCTGTGGAGTTGTTTATGTAATATGGATTTGTCATATTTGACTTAATTGTCTTTAGTTGATATATTAATAGTACGCTGCAGTTAAATTTAATTTAAAAATGGTTCTAACAACGGAAGAAAAAGTGTTTTTGGTAGAGCATTATTTTCGTTCATACGAAAAAGGTCGTAATGATAGTCCAAGCTTAGAACAGGTGCCAATAAAATATCAACAAAAATTTAATAAAACAGCTCCTAGTAAAACTGTGATGTTAGCTGTTGAGAGACATAAATAACTTTTGCCGTGCACGAAATCTACAGTTTCGCATACAATGGTTCCAACAAGATGGTGCAACGAGCCATACGGCTGTACGCATCTTAGACTTACCCCGTCCGCATTTCAATAATAGAATAATTTCTCGGGGAACAGACTTCGAATATCCTTCTCATTCCCCTGATCTGATGCCACCTGACGCATACATTTGGGGCATGATAAAGGAAAAATTAATTCATTCGGAAAATCCGCCGGCGAATATTGCCGAACTACGAGAAAGAATACAAAATATTTTTCGGCAGTTCCATCAAACACTTTTTATAAATATGTTTATTGACTTACAAAATTGATATGAAGCTTGTTTGCGTCGAAATTGTTGAACATTTTGAACACTTACATTACAGAAATTAAAAATTAATTTTTATTTTTATTTTTGGTACTGTTTATTTTGGCGGATACTGTATTTGATCATTTTATTAGAAAGTCATGTAGACTACTGTGAAAAAATTGTTACTTGATTTATTCTTAACATGGTTGATTTGCTTTATAAATAAAAATGAACACCGATTACCAAGTAACAATGTAAATAAAGGCAGACATATTAAATTTTTCTGTACACACGAAATATCTGCGGAGAAAATGGATCTGAAATTAGAAGAAATTGCTGAGAAAACTGCGGAAGCGATAGGGCAAATCATTCCAGTTAAGTCTGCGAAAAGATATGAAAAAGAATATGCGCTGTTTTGCAACTGGCGTGAACAACACAATTTGAAAAGTAGTGCTGATGAAAATGTGATGTTGGCTTACTTTTTGGATGTGCTAAGGACAGTTTTTTTAAAGAATATTCTTTTAAGAATAAGTTTAAATTTTCAGTCAAAAGCATTCAACCCTTCTTCATTATGGCCCAAATACTCGATGGTAAAATCAATGATTATGGTTAATGAGAATGTCAACATATCAAGTTTCCCAAAGTTGATAACTTTTTTGAAAAAAACAAAATGTAGACTATCAACCAAAGCAATCGAAGGTGCTGACAAAGGAACAAATTGAAAGCTTCATGAGAGACGCTCCAGATAAAGAATATCAATTACTCAAAGTGATAGCATTACTTGGAGTTGCTGGAGGTTGCCGAAGGAAAGAGATCTATAATTTAGAAGTTAGTGATATGGAGGATACGGGTACTCAGCTAGTAGTTAAGATTAACCAGACAAAAACGCATATTAGACGAGCTTTCACTGTGATTAACAGTGATGAGGTTCATTATTTGGATGTGTTTAGAAAATACATGAATTTACGGCAACACGTCTCCCTGAAAGCTCTTTTGGTGGGTTATGGACAAGGAAAATGTCTGTCTCAAAGAGCTGGTATACTAACTGATGGCTAAACACCTAAGAAAATAGCTGAGTTTTTAAAACTAGACCAACCAGAAAAGTATACATTGCTTCAGAAGGACATCGTCAACGTTGTTGGCCAATGCTGGAGCTGACCTTATAGTTCTAAAACAGCACGGTGGATGGAAGAGTCCTTCTGTTGCAGAAAAGTATATAAAAGAATCGATTAAAGGCAAAAACAAGATTGCAAAAATGATTCAAAGGGGCGAAACTTTTGTTGAAGTGCTACAGCACAGCCACATGTCTTCCGCGATGACAGAAAACACTGTAAATCCATCAACAACTCCATTAATACCTATTGCTGGCAACATTAGTTGTACAATTAATGTCAATCTTTAAAAACTAGATTAAAAGCTTAGTTTATGTTGATTCAATTATTATTTTAAACAACATTGGGATAAATGAAAGTACAAGTGAACCGTAAAGTGCCAGTTCCCGGACTCAAACGAGACACTTTACCATACAGTATGAAAAAATAGTTATTTGTTTTACTAGGCATAAAAGCGCAAGAATGACAACAGCCGCGGCATTAAATCTGCATTTCTGTCTTGTGAAACTTATAACTTTTTCTTCAAATTTGTTCCAACTCCAAGCAAAATCGACTTTTTCATATTTAAATTGCGTTCCATTATCAATATCCAAATAACTAAATTATTTTATCAAAGGTGACTGGGCCCTGTGTTACTATGTTTCCCGCTGATGATGACGTTTGTTGAATATGGTTGTTTATTTTTACTTTGTTATTGTCAATTTTAAAAAGTTGTCATGTTAGAAATGGATTTACTGCAAAGTGAGGATGAACTGATGCAATTAACAGCACCTGCGATAAGTTTATTATCATCAGCATCATTTTGAGTTTTCTTAATGCCATTGTCAATTTTAATAACTAGGCAGAAAAAGTGGACTTTTTTCTGCCTAGGCACTAAAAGTACAACTTGTAAGCCTGCCAAGTGTCATTAAAAGGCCGCTTTTAATGTCATTTCGAGAAAAAATTATTGTTTTCATCCAAAGTCGCTTATACTGTGAACTGTTGTTGGTGTTTTAATTTATGTGAATAGTAATATCTTACTTTTTTATATATACATAGAAAATACTAACTTGGATGACAATTGTATTTAACCCGTTGATTTTCTGAAATTACTGTCACGAATATCTTTTTTTGTCACTTTCAACTGGATGCGTTAGAGAAAATTCGATAAGCTATGACGCACTGAAAGCATAGTTAACTGTAACACTGAAAGTCACGTCATCGCGGTCTTCGATATTTTTAATTAATTAATTCTTAAAAAACGATATCAACAGAATGAGGTCTGTCTATATGATTCTGCCAAAAACCATATTCCAAATAATTTAATTGTAATAAAACAGCAACAGAGTTTTGTCGTCACCACAAATATAAATGATAAGTAAATGGTTCGATGACAATTTTCATAAAATGCTAAAAAGTTAATGACACGCCTAATAAAAGGTTATAGCATGAGAAATGTTTTTTCATTATCAGTTAAACATTTTAAACATATAATTTTGTTTATTTACTTAATCTCATTAAAGTGATGTGATCTGAAAATGTATTATTGACAATGGCAAAAAACTTGGTAGCTTTAATTGGATATGTCAGTTTTGTGCTAACCCTGACATCACTAACAGCGAACAGAAGTAAACACAAACTTCATATACATCATCCTTTTCTACTATACATCAAACAATTATTGACACTTGTCTCATTTATTCATTTCGGGAGATTTTTAGGTATGACGTCAGGGTAAAGGTCAATATTTTCTATTGTATACATAATCTTACTTCCTAGTCAATATCATCACAATTCTTTGATTCCTGAATAAAAAAGCTTCTGTTAAAAAACCTCACTTGCTTTCTCGGTCCAGTCCACACAAAAATACGAAAATATAAATATAATACAAAAACTATTTAAAAAATATAATTCTTTTTTGTATGTCCTTGATGGTGAATAATTTAATAAAAAAACATTAAATATTTTTACTAACTACTTTACCCAGTTATGTTGGTTACTGCCTAATTTTTTATACCAGCTATACTTTAATCTTATATACCTAATATACATATTAAAAAAGTTTGCTCATATTTTATTACATTTTTCAAAATTTGAAATTTTTTATGCCAGGTATAATGATAAACGTTACCATTACTAATAAATATTAACATACATATTCAGAGATTATATACATGTTTTTTTATTAAATTTCAGACCCCTGTGCCGGTGTCCAATGCACCGAGCCTGAAGTATGCCAGTTGGATGAACACCGCAACCCGTTGTGCCGATGTGGAGATCCTTGTGCCTTGGAATTTACTCCAGTGTGCGGCTCCGATGGAAAAACTTATTCTAATGAATGTACCTTGCGACAGGAGGCCTGTCGAGCCCGAAAGCTGTTGAATATTATTTACCGAGGAAAATGCAGCTCAGGTTAATCAAGTTTTATAGCTTTGTTTCTGTATGTTTGTTTGGTTTGTTGATAGTAAACATAACTCAAAAAGCTTGTGTTTGAAGATAAAAATATTATATGTATGTTGATTAAATGCAAACACAAAATACAGAAATTCTTATAATGTGTATGTAGCGTAATAAGCTATTAAATTAAATACTATTTAATTAAAAAAGTGGCTTACATCAAAACAGTAAATATCTTTTGAATTGTTTTAACAAACATCAAGTCATTTTATAGTTAAATATATTAATATTCGTATTGTTTATGTATATAAAGTAAATTCATACTTATACCGTTCTGACTTAAGGACTTCGATTATATTGCCTCCAATAAATCTTCCTACCGGCCGGCAGACTCCATCCAGCTGCAGGCAGGGCCGGAGTGGACTTTTTACTTTTACATTGAGAAGCAATTGAAATATTGATAGATAGATATAAATTGTCTAAAAATATGTACAAATATGCAAACAGGTATGTAGTTAGTATTTCTAAACATAATTTTGGGTACTAGGTAACTTTTATTACAATTTGAATTTTTAAGGAAATAATATAAATAATATGGTTACCTACCTTACAATATACATTAATTACCTTACTACATACCTTATTGTACCTATACCTACCTGAATATTTTAAAAATGAGTTTGGGTATGTATATATATATATGCCCTTAGAACAGTAAATGACTTAGTATTTTCCAAAATGTGGCGAACGTGGAGTGAATCTGACGATGAAGCAAGCGACAACGAGCAGCAAGCAAGTAGTACAGCAAGCAGCAAGAGAATGCATCTTTCTGTTGATGCTAAAGAAATTGTAAAGAATGTATATTCAACTTTAAGAAACGATGTTTCCATACAAGCAGCTTTGAAAGAAACGTGCAGGTTAACGAAAATACCAAAGTCTACCATACGCGATATTGTTAAAAAACCGATAGTCAAGAGAAAGAAAAGATGCGATTCTGGTACTGCCACAAAACTTGATGTAAGTGATAAAGACCTAATTCGACAAAAAATCTATAAAATGTATGAAGAGCAAAATGCACCAACATTGGACACCTTAATGAAGAGACTAGAAATGGACGAAAGTGGCATACAGTGTGGCAGAACAACATTGTGGAAGACTGTGAAAAAACTAGGATTCAAATTTAAGAAGATAGACAAAAAACAAGTGCTGATGGAATCGCAACGACTTCAGAAATGGAGATTAGAATATCTTACGAAAATAGATATATATAGAAGTCAAGGAAGGTCGATCATTTACTTGGACGAAACGTGGTATGATACCCATGACACGCCATCAAAAGGTTGGGACGATTCAAGTGGTAAATGTAACACAAAAGCACCATCCAACAGAGGTAAGCGGATAACAATTATACATGCGGGATCAAAAGACGGATGGGTTCCAAATGCTTTATCACTGAGTGCAAAAAATATAAAAGACTCTTCTCTTGACTACCATGACGACAGAACTGCACATTTATTTGAAGACTGGTTTAAAAATAAGTTAATTCCCAATATTCCTCCTCAAAGTGTTATTGTTATGGATAACGCTAGCTATCATAGTAAGTAGGCAATTAAACAAACACCCTTGTTCAAGCGACACCAAAGCAATTATTCAAGAATTTATGCACGCCAATCATATTTATTTTCATGAAAATTATTCAAAAAACAATTACTCTATATTAAAATGTTTTAATATAGAGAAAAAATATGTTTGTGATGAGTTTGCAGATAGCATGGGACATTCAGTTTTAAGGCTTCCACCTTATTACTGCATTTTTATCCCTATAAAACATATTTGGCATCAATTGAAATCGCAAGTTAGACGTAACAACAGTTCACCGACTTTAAATAGTTTTGTATTAGGCATTATCACCAGGGAAATAGATAAAATACCAGTAAATAATTGGAGCAACAGTGTAGATCATGTAATTAAAGTTGAACAATCATATACCACTCTTTCAAGTAATGTTAAGCAGTTAATTATACCTACAGTTAGGGGATGATAGTGATAGTGACACTGATTTAATTGAATAGGTCCTAATAATAATTATTATAAGTTGTAATATTTTTAGATACTTTTTTATTTATATATTTTTTTAAATGACTAAGTAGGTATAATTTATTTTTTTAAACATTGCCATCACGTGACTTTTTGACCAACGACAAGTATTAAACGACAATGTTTAAAAAAATAATTTATAGTATCACTAGGTATGTAATAAAATATGTGATTATCAATGTGTTTCTATTTTTTCCTATAAAAAAAGTAAATTCCACCCTGTTCCGTTCAAATTTTATAGCAGGTAACACCTGGCTAAAGCGCCGGCCGACAATAGGGGACAAAAGGGTCGTTTATTGGCCTTAAGAAGTGAGAACGAAATAAGTATGAATGTACTGTACAGTGTGGAAACAACTTATGAAATAAAATTATTTGTGGAACCCGTCAACTTTGAAATTCAAATGTGAGCTTTTTAAACATAAATTTAAATGTACAGAGTAATACACGCAATTCTAGCATCGTCCATGATCTACGTTTTTAATGAAACACCCTGTATATTTTTATGATTTTAAAAGCTCCTTAACAATACGATCTCAACGAACTTTACCCTGTAGGGACTATTATGAATTGTACAGGGTGAAATTTTGAAATTATTTATAATTTGGTTCAAGATAGTAAATACATAAAGTTGTGAAAATAATAATGTTTCACACTTTAAATAAAGGTTTTATTTTTAATTAGCTGAATGCAGACCTTAAATTTGTTCACTAAGTATCAATATTTTGGCTTTTGTTTACATTTTTTGTCACGAATAGGTAAAAACTGTATAGATAACTATGCCAATATAATTAAACTAAATCGGTAAATAATGTCTGTCAGTTGTTGATGTGTCGAGATTTAAATATCGTAGTTGTCAATTCTTAATAAAAAACTAGTATCATGCGAAGTAATAATGAAATATTTAATTGAGACTCAGTGGATTGAAATTTTAATGATGATTGGTTACGGCGATAATTGCAGAAGTCAAGTTGAAGTGGCAAACTCATTTAATCAGAAGTATCCTCAGTTGCCTAATATTTCACAAGGTACTGTATCTAAAATTCATGCACAATTCAGAGAATTTGGACATGTCAGACCATTAACGATAAAACCGCACTTCGTTGAAGATGATGTGAAAGTGGATATTATGTTAAGTGTCGTGGATAATCCAACGTCAAGTTTACGTTAAATTTCTCGTCAAAATTATGTGAGTCACACAACTGTTCTAAGGTGTTTTCATAAAGAAAAACTTCATCCATATAAATTGACGTTTGTGCAAGAACTAATAGAAGGCGATCCAGATCTTAGAATGGATTTTTGCGAAAGAATTATGAATAAATTGAACAGAAATTAAATAGCAGTTGGTACAATTCTTTTTTCCAATAAATCAACATTCACATTGAACGGAGAAGTAAATAGACAAAACTATAGATATTGTTCAGAGGAGAATCCTCATTGGATGCGTGAGACACATACTCAGTATCCTCAAAAATTGAACGTTTGGGCAGGTATCATAGGTGATCATATTATTGGTCCCAATATTGCAGATGGAATTTTGACAGCCGAAAATTATTTAAGCATGATTAGAGACGAAGTTGGTAGGTAGGAATCAAATTGTCACTTTATAGAATGTCAATTTATAATTTAAATTTGACGTGTTTCGGGATTTTCTATAAATATGTATAGTAACTAAAATAATGAATTTATTTCATTTGGCTTTTCCACACTGTATACTTAAAGTGTTGTGTTTCATAGTTGGAGGAGCAAAAGTAAAAAAGTATTAATGTGAAAGTCTCTAAAAATTATTCATATTCAGAAAAACAATTAATTCTCTCTAAGTTTACCATTATTATTATTACCATTATTATTATTAGGCACATCACTAACTACTTCAGTGTTAATAAGATAAACATTAGTAGATCTATACGTTACCACAAAGAGTAAAAATACTAATTGACCTAATAAAATTACTTCAGGAGACTCTTTAGATAAAAATAATCATCACTACTTGTTTAACGACGGAGGTTTTTAGTTGATTCTAGACAAATATATTAAACCGGTAGAGCACTACTTAAAATTTATCGGTTCCAGAACGTAAACTTTTACAGGTTGAAAGAGTTAATTATCTACCAGTACTTTATAAGTTTTAAAGATAAATATAGAATGTAATAGAAAAATACGTCATTATTTAAACTACCTAATCTAAGGTGGAGATTAAATCTTTTGTACCAAACTAACCTTAATACAAGGACATTAGAGAAACTGGGAGGGATATAAAATTACTAACAAGAGAAGAGTCACTTTGATATATGCCTCTGTGAAAGCGGGAATGAATCGTTTACAATAGCAGTGCACTAAACTGCATGGTTTTTCAGAAGACTATATTATTACTTAGATCACGTTATAACAACATTTCTAATATTGTCCCAATAGTTAAACTGAATATTTCCTAATGGGCATTTTTACCTATATTTTCTTATTTACGAATTCAAAAAAGATCCTTTGCATATACAGTGTAAAAAATTATTGGATTTTGTCGAATTTGACTTTCAGCTTAAACTATTCTGCTATCACGCGACAAAAGGAACTTTTATCTACATTTAAAAAGAAATTGTAGAAACCCTAATAGATCCAGTGTTTCTTTTAATCCACTTAAATGGTAAACAATAATAATCCGTTTTACAAAACGTATTACCACGATATTTTAAAATAGGAAATCTGGAAATTTGAGTTAATCTGTTTCGTTTTCATTTGAGGAAGCTAGAACTAAACTGCATTTAATCTATTAACGTTTGCGTGAACAGCAATTCAGTGAATAAATCATAAATATTTATATAAAAACCAAGAAACGAACTTACTGAAAGTTCAAATCTATAGAAACCAACAGTTTTACAAAATATTAAGTTTTTTCTGTTAAAAACCACGTCAAACATTACACACTGCACATAACGCCAGGGTCAGACGTGCGATAATTAAACGGACGTCGCGACGTGCGTTTATACGCCTGTTTCATAACCTACATAAAATTGTTGAGATAGCCACACACAGAACGCGCCATGTTGCCGTGAAGTCTAGCAGTCAAAGGACGTTTCTATCTGCAACGTCCGTTTGATGCATTATAATGAATGAATGTGTATGGAATTTGATGGAGATTTGATTTTTCTACTAAGGGTTCGAGAGAACAGAAATAGATGAGCCCAGATTTAGGATTTAAGATCCTCTAAGGGGCTGGGGTGGCATTGTTTTTGAGTGGGTGTCGTATTGTCCTGGGTGAGTTTTGAGTTGGGACTGGTAGATAATGGCTCGATGTGGCAGAAGAGTGCCTATTAAGGGTAGCGAGGTATGTTGGGCGTGGCGTCGAAGAATTCGCAGACAACGGGCTCAAATTTGGCGGCGTGTTGGACATCGTGGGGATTCGGGTACTATGGCTGTATTGTTCCCTTCCTGTCAGCCATTCGGGTAAATGTTATAGGAAAACCACAGAAGACCTATAAACTGACAGAGCGCCGGGGATGGGGTTAGCTAGACTAACGGGGTAGTTCGAGGAATTGCGTGAAGATTCCTCGAAGGAGTTACCCGAGATGTTTTGTTGCATCCCCCGCGGGGTGATCCCCGGTGTGGGTTTTAGCGAATCGCTAGAGGTGATGTGTCGAGAAATACGTCGTATCCCTCGTGGAGGGTGTCTCGTGGAGTTCCTTGGAGTAAGCGTAGTGGCAGACATGAAATTGTCCTCTTGGGTTTTCGAGAGCGGCGGTTGATTAGCCAAGGGAGTTTTAGGGAGTTTTGGCTAATGTGTTGTCGGAGAGTAGAATGCGCTGGACATAGCGCGATTATAGATTTTTGAATCGTTCTAGAACTGGAGTGATGTTTGTGTTTTGGTACACTACATTGCTGGGGATAAGTCGATTTGGCTCGTTCACAAGATTGGATAGTGCTTGTGGGTTGGTTAATTTTTTCTCCTAATTCCTTGATGAGATTGGCTCGTCTCCGGACTGATTCCAAGGTGGACTTTACGTCGACCGTCCAACAGATGGTACGAGTTTATCTCACCCCCAGATAGGCGGCTTCGTCCCAAAGTTCGAGCTTCTCTCCCCAAAGCATTATTCGGAAGTTTCCGGAAAGTTTTTGGTGAAGAGTATCTGGGTGTTTGAAAAAGATGAGTTGGAATTTGTTTGAGTTAAGTGTAACCCTCCATTTGCGACACCAGCCTGAAAAGGAATTGAGGAAATCTTGGAGGCGGGTTTGATGGCGGTCTCGGTTGGGAGCAGATGCAAATATTGCAGTGTCGTCTGAGTAGAGCTGTATGTGGGTGTAGGGGTTCCGTGGAGTGGGAGCGTCGTGGGTGTAGATAAGGTAAAGTAATGGGGCTAGGATAGATCCTTGGGGGACTCCGGCAAGGGAAGTGAATGGTAGGGATAATGAACTACCAGATCTGACTCTGATAGTGCGGTTTGTGAGGTAGGACTAGATGAGTTTGACAGAAGGAATAGGAAGGTGGATGCTCATAAGCTTTCTAACAAGTCCGGCGTACCAGACTTAGCTTCAATAGATTGAATAAAGTGTTATTCATAGAGACTTGGATGCCGAGGCGATCCAGGTTAGAGAGGTGGGCTGATAGTGTAAGAGTTGTGGTTGCAATTCCCCTGGGAGGGACTTTGCAGAGGGTATTGGTGGAACCGATTATTTGAATTTTGTCTTGGAAAAGGCTATGTTTGATAGCATGCCTTTTTCGGTTGAGTCCCTGGGAGTTTATAAGAATTTAGAATGAGAGGTGTTTTATTCTCTCCTAGGGACCGGAGAGAATGTGAAATCGGTTGCTCGACTGGAGAATGGTGCAGTTAATGAGACATCAAATTCAGGCCTTCATTGACGCAAGGGGCGGAAATACTACCAATTGATGATTTTAAAAGATTCATGTTTGAATATTTAAATAAATAATTATTTTGTATGTCTTTGTACAATAATACCAGTCACTAGTTAGGGGTACTAGATTTAAAATTATTTCATTATATTTAGTGCATATCTAAATAGGCAAAACATTTTTGAGTGTGTAATTTTTACAAATTTGATTACAAAAGAGGCTTTGATCTTAATCTTCACCCTATATACAATATGCCCATGTCAAGAAGCAAAATTATTATTTACGAATGTTTGCTTAATACGAGTATAATTCATACTTGAGCGAATTTCAGTTCTCGGAAAAGCACTCACATGAATCATTAGATTTTGAAATCTTTCCACCCCAAATTTTATTATTGTAGGATATAAAGGTGGAACTGCAATTACTTTAACTAAAGATCATAAAATATTCTGATACATTTGCTTTGAATATAAAATAAAGATTTATAGCTGTAGAAATATGTAATGAATGTGACGAATCGATAATAGCTAGGACTGTTAAACTTAATACTTAATATTTATCTAATTAAATAAATATTAAATCTATCTATAATTATAGGTACATTTAAAAACCAGGATTGAAAGCATAGAATTTTGTTTATACACAAAAGTTTAGTTAGGTAATTGTTTATTGGTTTGTTAATGGTAGAAGAATAAATCGAATCTAATAATTACTGACCAGGCTCTACGACTGAGAGCGGGGTTTATGGAGGGAAACCGAGGGTGAATCTAAACCAGAACTTGGATAACCCATCCACAATTTTCCAAGCAGTGGTTTTTTCAATAGAGATATGTCTGCAGGAAATGCTTAAACACGGCTGCAGGATCAAAACTATACAAATTAATTCCGATAGCCAGGCACCGCTTAAGAGTCTAAATTCAAATCGAATTTACTCTAACTTAGTGTAGAAATACCTGTAGGATCTAATCTTAGAACAAAAAGAAACAGGAAGGAGTATATGCAAAATGACCTTGAGTCCAGAAAGGAGCTTGCATATGGCGGCCAAATGTCAATTTTAATTTCCGTTTCCAATGCCGTACCGTAAAAAAATCAAATTTATATTAGGGTCTTTATTTTGATTAAATTCCAACCAATCAAGTATGTGAATACATATAGTGTTGTAAATCATTTTGTGTTTATAAGAACCGAATAATACGCCTATGCGCTAATTTTTGACATTTATATGCAAATATTGCTTTGACAGCATACTGTAAACATAAACAATGAGTCATACAAGGAGCTTCAAGATGGCCGACTTCCGTCGCAAATTTTTCTTAAAGTTAATATATGACAGACTCCTTCCTGTTTTTTTTTTGTTCTAAGGATCTAATACGTCTTGGGAAAATAACAAACTAACCTTACTTTGAGCACCTGGACAAACTGATATTAAAGGGAGCGAAAAACCAGACCTTCTAGCCCAAAAAGGTGCTGGAGAAATATTTATAGGTCTGGAGCCATTCCTAGGCATATCGAATAGTGTAGCCAGAAAAACAATATCGAACTGGGTAGATCGGATAAAACGTTATTACTGATTCGAGCTAGAAATCTCAAGAGCTGTATAATATGAGTAGACAGGACATACAAATTATGATAGGACTACTGACTGAACACAGTCGCCTTAATGGGCATGCATATTCTGCCAGGTTGAGGATGAAACGATGGAGCATATTTTGTACAACTACCGAGAGCTCGAGAGAATAAGGATCAATAAATTTGGTCTGCATCAACTCGTGCCCATGGACTTCATCGAAGTGTCGCCAACGACCCTGAGCTTTAGAAAAAGCCCAAGGCTCACAAAACCACTATTTTTTCAGAATTAACCACTAACCTAACCTATTGATTTTATTTCTCTTAATTAATTTACGGTTTGTAAATTTTTAAAAATAAAAACTAGGTTTTATTCTATTACTATTTGTACATGGCATGTAAATAGCATGTATTAAAAACAAATGATTACAAATAATATTGGATATTGTATAATATTTTAAAAATAAAAATACCAAAAGCTAATTCTCCTTCAAAAATTTTAATAAAGTCTAGTATGGGGCTCTGCTCATAAACTTCCTGTCTTTGTGTAGTTTGGTATACTGTTTTTCTAAAAAAAAAGGTTGCTGTAGTTAACCTAACTGCTTTAATCCCATTGTGTAGAAAAGAGCTTGTCAATAAATCGTCGGTTTGTAGCATAAAGTCATTAAGTGACATTTACATTTTGCAATACATCGAGTTAAAGAAAGTAACTTAATGACTTAATGTTTTGAAATATTGTTTCACCTTATAGTTAGTGATTCAAATTTATTATTAACAGTGACTTTATTCACACTTATAGGATTATTCTGTACAAATATTCGTAACAGCTGTAAATTTAACATCGCGGTTAAAAATCGTATTCTGAACAATATTACATTGCAGCTAACTTCACTTTTATTGTGTTGGTTAATATAAATTGTCGACTTTTTAGGTTATCGTTATCTTTATTGAAAGATATTGATTATTATTAGTTTTATATATTTATGTTTATTATTATTATGGAATGATATTGTTTATTTTGATTTACTTCTTGAAAATTTACAATTCTATCACAAACACAGATTGACAGTTTCAACACTCCTAACGTAAAATGTTTTAATTAAATTTATTGTACTAACTCTTACTTTTTGGAAGTCCATCTTATTAAGAATAATAAAAAACTCTTCGTTTCAACGTAACTTAATTGTCCAGAATGTAATGCTGTATATATAGGTCAAACACAAAGAAATTTTGAAGTAAGATTTAATGAACACTTAAGAGCATATAGATTAAAACAACCAGATAAGTCAAATTATGCAAAACATCTACTTGAACATCCAACCTCACTATTACACACCAATGACATCCAAATACTACACACTTGTGATAAAAAACAAAATTTAGATTTCCTTGAAGAACTTGAAATAAAAAGACATCTAGCAGATCCACAATTTAAAGTTGTTAATGAACAAATAAATCTTGGAAGTTCTCCACTATTAAACTGCTTACTTTGATTGAGTTTACATTTTATACATAGATAAGACATAATTGTAAAACACAAATATATTAAGTTATTGTAAAGATCAGCATGATATAGTTTTTTCCTGGTTTTTATATATCATTGCACAGTAATACTGATCTTAGAGGGAATTACATCCAGGATAATCCCTTAGGGCTATTAACATCTAGGCTTTAATATTGTTATGTCTTATTACTTCCATACTTGGTCTAACCTTAATACTACCTAAACATCAGGTACCTAGCTACAAACAAACAAAATGTAACTTAAATGTCAATCTGACGATGCTTCTTAGCGAAACGGCCGTCATTGTGATTTAAATTTTTTTAAATAAACTTGGAAGTTACGTTGAAACGAAGAGTTTTTTATTATTCTTAGTAAAATGTTTTGATTGGCGTTATTTTAACAGCGAAAATGTTACAATACATTAATGTAAATTACAGTAAGAGCGTACAGAATAGCATTTTCATAACATTTCTCTACCTTGAAAATTTACAGTGCTGTTACCGCTAACATTTTTGTACAGAATAAGCCCATTAATTACTTTTTATATTTTGCACTTATAAAAATCTTCATTATAAAACGCATTTGCGTATCGTAGTGTAACTTTTACGCATGCAAATTTTTGTTTTAAATGGTTGGCGCCATGAGTGAAGTATCTAATGACAAGACTACTGACAATGACATTTGTGGCTAATAACAATTTATTAATTTTATATTGTTCTTTAAGAAAGTATTTGTGAATATAAATATCGTCTTTTACTTATATAATATATTATTATTGGTATATTATTCATTTTAAAATATTTGAAAACATTAACATTTCATAATTTAAATGTCAAAACTGTCAAATGTTATAGATTACACACTGCTACCGACATACTTTTTAAAATCAAAATATTCGTAATTACATAAAAATAATAAATTAATTTAAAAAATGGTAAAATGGCAAAATATAAAAAATATTATAAACAACTTATTTCATATGGCTGTTGTGACACTCGTTCTTTAAACTTGAACTCTTGTTATAACAGAATTCCATATGAAATGCGTTGTTTTAAGGTACTCGTACATTTCAGCCTTTTTCCTGCAAGTCTATTTTGAATTGCTAGCAAATTTTGACCATGCCTTCGTACATTGCCGCAACTTTTGAGATTTTTTTTTTTCGTCATTTGACAAGTGTTGTCAGTTTCTGAATATTTGAGGTTACGTTACCTTTAATTTACAACATGGATTTTCATACAAATACAAACTGTAAGTTCACACGAACTTCGGAATAAACATATAGATAGTATCATAAAATACTTCAATGTTTATTATGCTTATAGGACAACAGGATAGAATCAGCTGACGTAAACATCAGCTGACATTTCTTCCAACATAGATTTTGGGTTGTTCGATTAAAATTCCCTAAAAACAAGCGAGATTGCGCGAATTTGACCTTGAATAAATAGAAATGGTTCTATACTTTTGTGCGCCTTTTTGTTGCAGTCAAAAGTCTGAAACGCATACGCAGTTGTTTCACAACAAAAGCTAGCAATAGAATTGCGAGCAAAAGGCTGAAATGTACGAGTACCTTAATATACATGCATAGAACTATTTAAACCTAGTAGTTATCTAAAAAAAAACACAATTCTAAAAAATGTCAGTTAGTGACTTTATGCTTCAAACCGACGAAATACGGAAAGTATGACGGGCTGGATTTTAGATATTTAAGTATTAAATCTATGTAATTTAATATGATTTTAAGTAAAGCAGGTGCTAACCTTCCTACCATCAACTAATGTCAACCATTTTTCTTGAAAAACACATTAACAAAATTTATTATTAGGTATATAATATTAATTATTTTGCAGGTATAAATCCGTGTATGAGTGTTCGCTGTAACATGGGAGAAGAGTGCATTATTAACAAATTTGGAATAGCTCACTGTCAATGTCCCAACAGCTGCGAACCGATTATGAGACCTGTTTGTTCCAAAGACGGGAAAACGTACTCCTCGGAATGCGAGCTAAGGAGAGTAGCTTGCGTTACTCGAACTAATATTGAAATAGCATATGCAGGTTTGTTTAAAACTAATTATTCACAATTAACAAATATTTAAACAATCTTTTCTTAAAATATAGCACATTATATTTATTACTATTTTATTATAAAATGATCATCAACTTAAAATACCCCTCCAAAAAATAAGCTCACCGAAAAACAGCTTTCTTAGAGTTACTTATATTTTAATTTTTTAAATATAAAACGTTATTTAGGCTTTGATAAAAATTCTAGAATAATTAAAAAGGAAAATTCTTAAAATCAATTGTTTGCACCTCATCTTTGACCCATACTTAAAATCATTTGCCTTATTTCATTTAGTTCCAATTCCTCACAGAATTGAATTAACCCCGCCCCCACTTCTTCCAGGTTACTGAATTGCATTTGTTCTGTGCTCTTAAGCCCCTAATAAGAATATAGCGAAGGGGACAGAGAGGAAGATAATAAACTCTTTATTTCTTCTTTAGACTTTTCTAAAATACAAGCAAGCAATATTTGTTTATGTATTAATATTTTAAATTAGACTTATCTAATACTTGAATTATAGTAAAGCTGACAATTTCAACATGGTGGCTCTAGTTCCTTTCACCCCATTATTTGGGGCTAGAAGGTCAACTGGTCCTTTTTAATCCGAATAAAGCAAAATAATACAAGCCCAATTTCAAGTAATAAACATTGATTTATACGAGGGCTATTCAGAAACTAGGGGACGCCACTAGGCGCGCGGCGATCACGTATGTTTTGGTGCGCGCGTGCTCGGAGCTTCAGTTGGCCGTCAGAACGAGAACGAGAACATCTCCGCGCTAACCGTTTTCCCAATATTCCAATTTAAAATGTGCGCTGGTATTTCAAATCCCGCCAGTTGTGAAGTGCGGTTTTGCTTGCAAAAAAACGAAAAACCGATAGATATTCATGGCCAACTGTGCGAAGTATATTGCAACGACGTAATGAATGAAAGCTCAGTGTGAAAATCGTGTAGAGGTGAGAGGAGTGGACGCCCGAGCATTGTGACAGAAGATTTTCTCTCCAAAGTTGATGAGAATATTCGTGGAAACCGTCGCTTCTAAATAAAGGAGTTTCATGGATTTTGTTGTTTAAAATTGGGACAAACTTGGCTGCCATAAATTTTGTGCAAGATGGGTGCTAAAAATACTTACAGACCTCCATAAAGGTCAGCGAATGGGAGCAGTCTTAACATTTCTTGACGCCTACCACACACATGGTGATTCTTTACTGGATCGAATCATAATGGGTGAAGCACGTCAATTGCGAAACAAAATTGCAGTCCATGGAGTGCAGGCACACAAGTTGCCCCAAAAAACCAAAAAAATGTTTGCAAACCTTGCCAGCGGAGAAGATTGTGACTTCTGTTTTTAGGATAAGTAAAGGTGTGCTACTTATTGACTTTCTCTAGCGTAGTGCAACAATCAACTCTGATCGTTAAATTGCGCAAACTTAGAAGAGCAGTGCAAACCAAGCGCCGAGGAAAGTTATCGTCAAAAATTTTGTTTTTTCACGACAATACCCGACCTCACAGGGCAAATGGAACTGCAGAACTTGTTGACTCATTCCGACCTAGCACCGAGTGATTTTCACTTGTTCCGAAGATGAAGAACTGGCTGAGTGGCTGAGATCGCAATCGGCGGTTTTCTATGATCAAGGAATTTCGAAGCTACGATAAGTGCCTTAATTTGTTTGGGTACTATGTAGGAAAGTAGCATTTTAGTAACTCTTTCAGATGTATATATAATAGAATATTTTTTCTTTACCTAGTTTTTGTTTTATTACAAAACGTTCTTCACTTTCTAAATAACCCTCGTAACATTTGTGTGTCTTATTATTAATAAAAAAAAAATTATTAATCCATGCAAATAATACACTCAAAATTTTCTTCCTCTCCTTCTACACCAGAGCCTATACCATCAATAGCCCACTTCTTGCAAGATATGACATTCATTTTTGCCAAAATAAACAATTTTAAGAAAGGTGATTATTTGGTTATTTGATATTAATTAATTAATTATATGTCGCTGAAATATAAAATTTTAACAGGTCAAATAAAAAAAAATTAATTACTTAAAGTAAAAGAAATATTATTATGAGAAAATTGGTGTAGTGAGAAAAATAGGGTATATAACTCGTTGAAAAGTGTATTTCACTTTCTATTCATTTTAAGTAATGTATTATTTTCTATGAAAACGACACAACAGTTTTAAACCTTCGAAAACTCCCAATATTATTATGCATTCGGAAAATAAAGAAAAGAAAAAACGTTTTTTAAAAAGGCACAGAACGTAAAAATTAATTTAAATAATGAATAAAAACTATTCATTTTTATGAATAAATACTTTGGTTCGTTCAATTTCCACCTCCTGCTAAAAAAATGAGGTTATAAGACACAATAATATGCACAACTCGTTGGAAATTATATTTCTTGCATTTTATTTGTGCATTATATTTCACTTTTCACACTTGTTGTATAATATACTATTTACCATAGTATTTAATAAAAAAAGCTAAACAAATAATATGAACAACGAAACTATGGCTTGTCCAGTATAAATATAAGTGCACGTCATCAAAGTGAACAAATAATATGAACAACGAAACTATGGCTTGTCCAGTATAAATATAAGTGCACGTCATCAAAGTGAACAAATCTATCGTTGGACTTCCTTCCGCAAGTTATTACAAATAATAAATAAATGCTTTAGGAAAGGTTACGTAATTAACTTTATATCAAATACAACTCTTGGACTAATAAAATATAAACTTCAAACGAACATACCTCGTGCTAAAATGTTTTAGATGTTGGCAAAAATGGTGTAGTATTGTAGTCAATTAAAAAGAAGATTATTAAAGAAACTTCGTTAGACATTTATTAGATTCTAATACTATTTTAAATGCTTGGCCACATAGTCCCGTTCTGACAACTGTGACGTGCAATTATATTTATACTGGACAAGCCATAGCTGGTTTATTATCTATTTTAAGCAATAAAAATTAATGCACACAAATAAAAAGAAAATATTTCAGAAAATTTCACACCTTTACTCTTTAACCAATAAAATGTCATAATTTTGACTTGTTACCATGGCAATTTAAAAAATTTTCGGAAATTTTTTTGTGCTGCCATGATATTGAAGTGGACATTTTTTGACTGCTAAAATGACATAGATCGTTGAAACCTCAACGTACAGACCACAGACAAATAAAAATATGACATATTTTTCTATGGTGCAGACGTTTAAACTAGTAATTATGAGGCTTTTTGTGACAGACGTCAGGTTGGATTAATTATTTTCCAAATTATGGTGTGAAATTTTCCATGCAAGCTTAAATTATTCCTGGAAATTTTCTTTCGGACACGAATATTTTAAGAAAATTGTAATTTTCAAATCATTCGTGCCTTCAAAAAAATGTCCACAAGCTCTTGTGATATTATAAGTGAATTTTCTATGACTACTAAGTAGCCGTTTTTAAATACATTATTAATTTATTATTTCATTTATTATTTCATTCCATATGTTTTAATTTTTACTTGTGATTATAATTGCGAAAACTCAACAGCATTTATCTTACAGGAATATGCGGCGAGAACGGTCCTTGTAGCGAGCATGAATGTCAATTTGGAGGTACTTGTGTGGAAAGGTCCGGAACGGCACACTGTGAATGTCCAGATTGTCCCGCAGAGTTCGAACCAATTTGCGGTTCCGACGGAATTTCCTATAGCAATGAATGCAAGCTCAGATTGGAGGCGTGTAAACACCGAAGGAATATTAGTGTCCTTTATAAAGGTCCTTGCAGTAAGTTTTCAATTCATTCTGCTTAATGTAGACACATTACTGCTTTGGGGTAGATTTTTTCTTCTTAAAAATAAAAATAAATTGACGTATTAGTTAACAGTGTGGAGATAAATATTTTACTTTTAAAACAAATATATATTTAAAATTGGTAGTATGTTGTGAAATAAATCTAAAATTAAATGTAATAATAAACTGAAAATACATCAAAAATCAATTATGAAACCTTATAATGTTTCCACGGCTTTACTGTGTAGAGAATCATGAACTCCTTTTCTTATAGAAACAATCAGAAAAATAAAACATAAAAAAAATTTTACGTTGAAAGATCAGGTTATTTTAACTCTTTTATTATATTTTACAATCCGTATATTACTCTATATACGAGTATTCTTAAAGTAATAAATTTACCTTACCTTTCTACTTTTCTTTTTCTATTTCTTTGACAATTATGTAATATCGCAAAATCTATGTTTTGCTTGTCCTGTCCATATTTATTACTAACGCACTCTGTGTTATGAAAATTTGGAATATTTATCTTATATCTGAAGACTACCATTTTGCATCTACTTTAAGTTGCCTTCAAAACTGAGAAATCTTTTGAATATTTCACAACTTATGTCAGTATTAACCCTAGATAGGATAATTTGAATTAAATATTATATCAGAAAGGAGTCGTACCTATATCGCCTCATTTTTTACCATTGGAGGATTTAAAAAAAAATCGCTCTTGTTTTGCTCCTGGGAATAAGGGA
Source organism: Ophraella communa (assembly GCA_035357415.1). Lineage (NCBI taxonomy): Eukaryota > Metazoa > Arthropoda > Insecta > Coleoptera > Chrysomelidae > Ophraella > Ophraella communa. Next base: position 19,822,064 of record CM068980.1, read on the forward strand.
ACAGGTTAAAAAAAATAAGCGTCATTGATAAATAGAATATTAGTTTTATTTCAGTTAAATTTTGACCAATTATTGGTTTAAAAATAAATTTATTTTACTTAAAGTATATCTATCTATCTAAAATATATTTTTTGTTACAGATGGTTGCGAAAATAAAAAATGTGATTTCTACTCAGAATGTGAAAGTGACGGAACAACAGAAGGACGCTGCGTGTGCCCACAATCCTGTTCTGACCCTAAGGTAAGTGAAGTTTTTGACAAGTATCTTTTTAGACTATGACTATAAACAATCAAAAAATAATTAGGTTGTATGTAAACGTTTCACGAACAAAATACAGTATCTGCCAAAATAAAAATAAAAATTAATTTTTAATTTCTGTAATGTAAGTGTTCAAAATGTTCACCATTTCGATGCAAACAAGCTTCATATCGATTTTGTAAGTCAATAAACATATTTATAAAAAGTGGTTGATGGAACTGACGAAAAATATTTTGTATTCTTTCCCTTAGTTCGGCAATATTCGCCGGCGGATTTTCCGAATGAAATATTTTTTCCTTCATTATGCCCCAAATGTATGCGTAAGGTGGCGTCAGATCAGGTGAATGAGAAGGATATTCGAAGTCTGTTCCAAGAGAAATTATTCTGTTATCGAGATGCTGACGGAGTAAGTCTAAGGTACGCACAGCTGTATGGCTCGTTGCACCATCTTGTTGGAACCATTGTGTGCGAAACTGTAGATTTCGTGCACGGCAAAAGTTATCTAGATCTCTCACAAAAGGTATAATCATTTTCTCTCTTTAACGTTCTTGGTTAATAGTAAGTGGATTCTGATTATCATCTTCAACGAAATAAGAACCAATCATTCCATGACCAAATACCGCGCACCAAACGGTAACTCGAAGACTGTGGAGTGGTTTCTCTACAATGACATCAGGACGTTCAAATCCAAAGAATCTGGTTGTTTGTCGATTAATATAGCCGCTAAGATGAACGTGACTCTCATCTGAAAACCATATGTTTTTCAAAAATTCGGGATCTTCGTAAATTAAACTCAACATGCGACCACAGTAAATTTCTCTTGCACGTTTGTCCGCGGCATTTAGTCGTTGTCCAACTTGAATACGGTATGGATAACCACCAATTGATTTGAACATGCGACGTAAAGACGTTTCACTAATGCTGAGTTTACATGCAGCTCTTACAAGACTTCTTTGAGGTGATTTCACAACTTGGATAAAAACATTTTCGTTAGTGCATACTGTTTTTCGACGGCCTGAAAAACCTCTATACGCACAATATACTACCAGTGCGACGAAATTTTTCAATAACAGCTAACATCACACTTTTATTAGGAGCTGCTTTATTAAATTTTTGTTGATATTTTATTGACACCTGTTCTAAGCTTGGACGATCATTACGACCTTTTTCTGTTGTTAGAACTATTTTTATATCAAATTTAACTGCAGCGTACTATAATATTTAACTAATGACAATTAAGTCAAATATGACAAATCCATATTACATAAACAACTCCACAGCACTCTCTGTTTCGGTACTGTTTATTTTGGCGGATACCGTACGGTACTAAGATAATATAACAGTTGTTTTACCACGACATTGTAGCAGTAACCTATACCTTGTCAAGTATAAATATAGGTGCACATCACAGCTGTCAGAACGGAACTATGTTGCCAAGCATTTAAAATAGTATTAGAATCTGGTTAATATCAAACGTAGTTTCCCTAGTATTCTTCTTTTTATTTGACTACACTATTACGCCATGTTTGAACGCGGCAACAGAGCGCAATTTTACCAAAATATAAAATATTTCAGCATAAGTTATGTTCGTTTAAAGTTTATAAACACCTAGCTTTTGTACTTATATAAGAGAAATGTATGTTGTGTTGAATATAATAAAATCGTTTAATAATAAAGGTTTTTTCGTTTAATAGTCAGCAACGGTTTCCAACTTGCCAATCGCATTAAATATTTACGAACGCCAAATAATCAAAGCGCATGCGATTTGCAGTAGGAAACGGTTGCTAATCGTTCTACGGACAAAGCTATTAATAGGGGTCATTAATGAAGCTTGAAGGCGTTAAAATTTATCATAAATGAACGGTCGACGGAATAAATTATTAATAAACGTTTTATTTATTAAATATGCATTAATTACTTTTCCTGTTATATTAAATTTAATTTTAATATAATGCTTTAAAAGGTTCTGCTAAAATACTTTCTTAGTAATTTTTAATAAATTCTTTACATAAAATAAATACCAAGTAAATACGGCTAAATACAAATAACTTTTATTATTTTTCTAACAAATTTAAAATAAAAAGAATACATTTAAAACTAAAATAAACAATGATAAAGAAACTCAACTAATTAAAATTTTGGTGCCTAAAACTAATTTCCACCATATCTTACAAAAAAAATTGATATAGGAAAGTAAATACAAAACTTAACTATTCTTATTTTTTTATGAGGAATCAAATTAATATTTAAAAAATGAGGGTTGCAATTAAAAAAAATAAGAAATCGTCGTTTTCTCATGTTAAAATTTGACTCAATTTGGTGACCACCTTTTATAATTAATTTCTTATTTAAACACTATATATATACTTATATAAAACGATGTAATAATTTTTAAATTTTATAAATTATTTAATTAAAATGATTAACTTTTCAATAAGCGTCCTTTTTAAACTTAAATTTCTCTTGAACTTTTAATTTTAGGTATCTATACTGCCCTACATAAATTTAATATAACCAGAAAAATAAAAAAAAACGTAGTATTTCATTTGAAATAGTGAAGTTAGTCTCACTTTCCGGTATAACTTTATAAATATATCAATAAATCGCCATTAAAATCTAAATTCTTAACATCACCATTACTTTATTAGAATTTGACATTTCCGTTTTACCTCAAAAACCCATGTAACAAGGTATATAAAAGACTTTTAATTTTATTTTAAAATGATATGAATAGATTAGTAAAAGAAATTTCGGCGATTAATATTTTAAACTGAAGCACTTTATTTCAAATACCATTTATATTTTTATCAATGTTATGTCAGCTGAAGACGGCAATGGGTGAACCACGGAATGTCTATCGACATAATACATAGCTTAATTAATATAATTTGCTAGGGACTCTCGTTTTATACTTAACTTCACATGCATAGTTTTGTATGAAATTTGATGTAAGTTGCGTACGTAAAAAGAGAAGGATTTGACACAATATATTGTGTAATAATTTTTTTTATTCTTGGTTTAATAATATCACAAAGTGAGAATTAAATAAATGCTATAATTTATCTTTAGCTATAGACACAAAATATATTTTTCAATAGTATTTCTTTCTATTATTATAAGTTATAATGGTATGCCCGTTCTATTCTACTAAAGATTGATTTTGTGTATTATTGACAAGTAATATTTGGGAATTCGAAGGTCTAGCTTCAATAATTGTTGTCCTGAGATTTTCGATCAACTTTTCGTGGTTACTGGAATTCAGCTGCAGATAAAGTTTTAACGAGATTGCATTTGAGTGACCCGTTAATTTAATTAACTCCTGTTCAGCAACACCTTGCTTAAACAAGGCTGTCACAGCTGAAGATCGATGAGAATGGTTTGTTATTTTACGTTTTTTGTGTCTATTCTAATTTTTTCAGTTGATATTTTTGTCCACTTAGAGACGGTGTTTATTCCAAGTGGACAGTTTTGAACCAAGATTCATTCTTCCAATTGGGGTGAACGGTAAGGAAGAGTCTGTCTGATGAAATCTTGGGCATAAATTTTCGTTTGATGAATTTCTTACCAACCATTTGCTGCTTGCCAAACTTTTTGACCCGCCTTAAGTTGTTTTCGAAAAAATGCTGTTGTATTCAATTCTACCCGTAAATTCTCCCATGATATCAATTTTCTTCTGGAAAAAGTTAATCTTGTAGTTTACGGCCTCATTGCCTCTCCATGCAAGTTCAAATGAGCAAAGGTGAAAAAGCTTTTTTTGGCTCCATCGGGGGTTTCTTCTTCGTAGCTTTTGATCATTTTTAATAGTTCTTCGTTGGATAGTGCTTTTGAACTGAGTTTTCTTTTTTCTGGACAATTTTGAAGCTGCCTTCGCTTGGTGTCTCTGGCCAATCTTGCCTATTTGAAAGGTATATCCGTTGATTTTTATTCCGTATTCCATAAAATATTTTTTTTAACCATTTTTGCTGTTATTCCATATTGACTTTACAGACGACTCTTTATAGTCTTCGCCATTGCCTTTTTTCATATTAAAGGTGTAATCCTCGAGAGTTTTTGCTAGTTCCGTTATGGTAGTACTTTTTTCAAGTGTAAAATTTCTTACCCATAGGAACTCCGAGAATTGGTTCCAAATAGAGCATCATATTGTCAATATGAAACGTGCCGTTGTTACGCAGTTTTGTCAAAGGTAATACCACGAGTTCTTAAAATTTATCTAAAATTTTACAGGACGAATGGTATTTGAGAAGATTATCTTTTGAACCATTCTGTACAAAAACCACTTTATTATGTAATTTATCGTTGTCTTTTCACTATTTTACTTTTCACTATTATCGCTGTTTAATTGTTCAATATTGTTATTGAATTTTTAACATTTTTATGATTTTATCAATATTGATGAAACGACTAGTGGTTTTATCACTATAAAACGGAATGATTGGCTAGCATTTAGCACAGAACATTGAAGATTAAGCGTTTTCATTGGACGAAATCACAAAACTGTGATATTTTGACAGGTGAAAAAAATAATCAGTTAAAAATAGTCTACTGAAATAGTCAAACAAACTCATCGTTCTATTATTCTAAGCAAGGGGCAAAATATTGAGATATGAACTATGTTGATACAAGTAGTTTTTACATATAAAACTAATGATGGGTTTTTCTTGATATGTTTTGTTAATATTAATATATTTTTGAGATATATAAATAAAAGGTCATTCAAACAGTCACATCTTTGCATACCTTCATAAATACTTAAAACCTTTTTATTTAAAAGTACACGTTACATTACAAAATAGCAGCGATCCCAATGGACAAAGTACGGTTGAGAATAAGTTTATTTCACTGTAGTGGTATTTGCCCTGTTTAATATTTCCTAGTTTTTGAAATTTGTAACCCTTAAGGACACTATTACCAAGTTTAAAATCAATTCTTTGTTTCATATTTTATTCATGGTAAAACACTGCAGAACAAATTTAATTATGAAAAAATGAAATGACAAAATGACACAAATAGATTTTTAAAGTATAAATTAGTGGTATATTTTTACTATGTTCAATTATATGCTATAAACTGTAAGACTCCTACTTTCATTATTGGGTATATTATTATCGTTTCTATATAATATTACTTTTAAATTGGTTATCAAACTGACCTTGGGCTAAAACAAACTAATAGTTTTGTGTATTGCCAACAACACATCTTAAAACGTTTACGAAAATACGTTTTGAGTTTCTGCATAACATCAAACTTCAACCTTAACCCTATAAATGCGGTAAAAGCCACCCTTTGCTACCTGCCAACAAACTACTCAAACGAACAAAGAAATTAAAAATAAACAATGAAAGTCAATAATAGGTGGCGAAGTCTCCAATCCATCAATATTTCTTTACAGTTCCTATTAACTTTGCTATAACGATGTTAACTTGCCAACAAAAACTAATTTTACCCCGGTGGGTGCACGGTGGCGGGTGCAAAAAAACCTTATTGCCTTTTATTTCCGTTGAAAGGAACGAACAACTCTCGAGCGCTTTATAACCTTCCATAAAAATACTTGTTTTTATATTCCGAATAAGAAAGCTACAAAATATTACAAAGAAGGCAATTTTTAACCATACACGTACACTGAAAAAAAATCGTATATAAAAAAATATTCACCAGTGTTTTATAACTTCGTTTGCTTTTTCTTTCACAACGAAAAAGTAACAAAAGCGGCAATTTTAAACGTAACTACTTCACTTAAAGTCTCGAATACAATAGTGTAAATAAAAGAAAAATAGTTTAAAAAGAGACATCATAAAATCAAGTGCAATTCGTCAGTATAAAAGATGATCTTAAACTCAAGGGTTTTTATACAAAGTTACTTAAGAGATAAGATTAATTGTAACATTTTAATACGGTTTAATGAAAGTTAATACAGAATTTAAATCCTGATTAAAACTAGCAGGGCATTATTTATATTTAATCAATTATATATAACTATACAGTGTTATTTTTATTGTTAAATGATATTTTTAACATTTTTTTATGTCATTTTGGCAAGAACTTTTATATCTTAACATTCCTATACATATACATATCTTTGACAATCCCTGTGTAATAGGGAAGGTCCATCGTGGGGTGGAATTAGGTGCAGCAGTTTTATTTCAAGACGTAGTTAAAATATCGATAAGGATAGAATACGTTTAGTATGTGAGATCAATATAAGGTTCAAGAGCTTTTTAAGAACTAATAACTATAAGATTCAACGGAACATATTATCCAGTTGTTTGGTTACAAAAAATTAACCGTGAAAATTTCCGTTATCTCATTTAGTAAACATGAATATTTTAAACTTTTAAGATACTTATCTTTATAATACTCCACACCTGATTTTCTTAACTATTCAAAAGTTGTAAAATTACAATTTTAAATATTTTTTATTATTACATGTTTGAACCGTTTTAAATTACACTGCAGCAGCGCCGCAGTTGCCGTTTAGTGCATGCGCGTATTGTAGCTACATCGGTTGGGAAGCCATAGACGCCATTACGACGCAGTTTGATAGAGTCTTCGTTTGTTTACGTGATTTTAAAATGCCGCCTACTATCAAGAATCCCGCCGAATGTGAATTGCGTGCTGTGATTTGGGTCTCTTTGCTGAAGGCTTAAAAACAATTGACATTTATCGTCAAATCAGTGAAATATGAAATAATAATAATAATAATAATAATAATAATAATAATAATAATAATAATAATAATAATAATAATAATAATAATAATAATAATAATAATAATAATAATAATAATAATAATAATAATAATAATAATAATAATAATAATAATAATAATCATAATAATAATAATGGGCTACCAGGGGAAAATGGTAGTACCTGGCAGTAGGTATAAAATGCTTCAATCACAATGTCGAGTTTTAAAACTAAATTACCCCAGGTGGGTAGAGTACTACGCTCACAATCCCACACGGCCGGTGTACCTGGTATGTCGGCTGTCTGCTCCACGGATTCTGGGGGGAGCAGTAATTCGATTGTTACCGATACCTTAACACTTAGGAATCGTCTGGTGAATCGACATGGCAACACCTACAACTCTTGTCGCGTTCAAGTTGATGACAGAAGGGCTTGTTCGAAAAATGATGCATCTTCTTCCTCGGTTAGCGGCATGCGCAGCGTGACACCGAGTATGGCTACTGCGACAACAGAAGAGGAAAATAATACCAAATCTCCTCCACCGGTTTCTGCTGTTTCTGGAGTATCGCAGGACGGTACATCTATGACCACTAAAGCCGGAAAGCCCAGGAAGCGTATGAAGTGGACTACAGAGATGAATTCATTCATTATACGTTCCTATTTTAAAATCACTAAAAGTGAGACAGATATAACAACTTACAGATTCGCCCTTCATCGAGCATTTATAGAACAATATCCGGAGTTTCAACATGTTACAGAGCAACGTATTGCTGACCAGCGTCGAACAATTATTAAAAACAATTTAATACCTGGTCCACTAATTCAACAAATACGAAGTGAAGTCCTTCTTGAGCTCCAAACAGAAGACGATCATAATGTAATCCAACATACAAATGATCAGCTGGATAATATAAGACTTGATGACCACACTAGCGAGGACACACCAAACATGGATCAAAACGAAAACATAGATAATGACACACAAACAGACGAACACAAAAATGCTGTTGCCGAACTCTCTAAAGCAATAGTAGAATTTGATGGTACCAACCCAATTCAGCGACCAATATTGCCCAAACTGATATCAAATAAGAACACCAATAGGATTCTTGCACTTTTTAATCTACTTTTAAATGATCGTGCTAAGGACTGCCAAACACTGGAAGAAATCCACACCCTTATCTACTGTGGTGCAGTTGCAGTGCTACGAAGTCACAACCAACAAATCCGGTTTCCGAACAAAAACTGTTCCGAAAAGAAGAAGCAACATAAACCTTGGTGGCAACAGCGACTCGAGAAGTCCATTAATGACATAAGGAAGGAGTTGGGACAACTTACAGAATTTAAAACCAGCACAAAACCCTCCAGACGCTTAACTAATAGGGTCAAGAAAATCTTTAAAAAAATTAAAACTAACACAGAACATCCAAGACATAAGGAACACTTATGCTCATATATGGACCTTCTTAGACAAAAGCTAAAAGCCAAATCTAAACGATTGTCTCGATACGTTAAATGTACTAAAAAGAAGCAACAAAATCACTTATTTGACAACAATGAAAAGCTGTTCTATAGACAACTGAGTAGCGTAGGAACAAACAGCAACGATAATCTCCCAAGTAAGCATGAACTTACTGACTATTGGTCTTCAATATGGTACAATCCTCAAAAACACAACGAGGGTGCCGAATGGATTCAATCTGAGAAGGATAAGTCAAACATTGCTCCAATGTTGTTTAACAACATAACAACAGCTGAAGTAAACCAAGCAGTAGGAGAAACTAACAGTTGGAAAGCTCCAGGAATTGATAATATCCAAAATTTCTGGTACAAAAAATTTGACAGCTTACACGAGATAATCGCATCAAAATTTACACATATTCTTCAACATCCAGAAGACATTCCAGCCTTTCTTACTCATGGTTTAACTCATATGCTTGCCAAAACAGCTAACACACAGGACCCCTCACAGTATAGACCAATCACATGTCTTCCAACGCTTTATAAGATACTAACATCTTGCATTACTAACCGAATTTATAGACATGTCGACCAAAATAACATCTTGGCAGAGGAGCAAAGGGATGTAAACGTGGTCACCAGGGATGCAAAGAACAACTTGTTATTGACTCTGTGATCCTAAGGCAAGCGCAAAAGCAATGTCGCAACATATCGACTGCTTTTGTAGACTACCGTAAGGCATTTGACAGCGTACCACATTCCTGGCTCTTAAGTGTTTTAAACATCTATAAAGTACATCCCACCATAGTTACTTTTCTTGAAACTTCGATGAAGCAATGGCGAACAAGCCTTCAGGTAAACATTAATGGACAGTATATTAAGACTAACGAAATTGTTATTCGCAGGGGAATATTCCAAGGTGACTCACTTAGTCCACTGTGGTTCTGTTTGGCAATGAATCCACTGTCTACCATGCTCAATGACACAAAATATGGCTTCAATCTTAAGACTAATAGAAACACCAACTGCACCGTTTCCCATCTTCTTTATATGGATGATATAAAAATTTTTGCTGCTAATCAACAACAAATTGAACATCTTCTGGATATAACCGAAAGGTTCTCCAGTGATATACACATGGAATTTGGTTTAGATAAGTGCAGAACCTTAAACATCGAAAAGGGAAAAATTGTCAATGGAGATGTGGCGCTGCCTAATGGAGATATAATCGCTGCCATGCAGCATGGGGAAACCTATAAATACTTGGGATTTCAACAAGCCAGATGATTAGACCAAAAACAGTCCAAGTCCAAAATCAAGGATCAGTATACACAGAGGGTTAGTTCATTACTAAAATCGGAACTGAACGCAGGAAACCTTAATCGAGCAATTAATACATATGCCGTACCTGTGTTAACTTATTCGTTTGGGATTCTAAGATGGACAAAAACTGAATTGGAAGATATTCAGAGAACAACAAGGACTATGATGACCAAGTACAGATATCACCATCCAATATCGTCGGTATTTAGAACAACATTGCCGAGAAAGGAGGGAGGAAGAGCTCTATGTGACATAATCAATCTACACAATAAGCAGATAAATAAATTACGAGACTTCTTTATTACTACATCAACATCATCTAATTTACACAAATTTATTGTAGGAGCAGATAAAAATTATTCCCCTCTAAATTTAGCAGGTCCTAATGTGGATTTAGAAGTAACAACAGATGCTGAGAAACACGTAAAATGGGCCCAAAAAGCTCTACATGGTCGACATCATCACGACCTTAACCAACCACACATTGACAAAATAGCATCAAATAGGTGGCTTGCTGACGGTACCTTGTTCCCAGAGACTGAAGGATTTATGATGGCCATTCAGGATCAAGTAATTAATACGAACAACTACAAAAAATTTGTTATCAGGGACCAAACTATTACATCGGACAAGTGTAGACGGTGCCAACAAACGTCGGAAACCATACAACACATCACATCAGGATGTTCAACCATAGCCAACACGGATTATTTACGCAGGCACAACCAGCTGTGTAATATTATCCACCAGAAACTGGCCAACAAATATGGACTGCTGAATACATATACACCGTATTACAAGTACAATCCACAGGCAGTGCTCGAGAATGCAGATTTTAGACTCTACTACGATAGGTCCATTATCACCGATAGACAGGTGACGAATAATCGACCCGACATTGGAGTAGTGGATAAAAAAGCTAATTCAGTGCTGTTAGTCGATGTTGCAGTTCCAAACAACAACAATATTTTGGACAAATATAATGAAAAGATAGCAAAGTACACCGATCTTGCTATAGAAGTAGGGCAGATGTGGCATGCAGAAAAAGTGGAGGTGGTACCGATCATCGTATCATCAACTGGACTCATTCCCAAAAGTCTTGAAGACAGTCTTAAAAAACTCGATCTTCATAAAAACACTTTTATTGACTTGCAAAAAGCGGCAATTTTAAACACATGTCATACTGTTAGAAAATTTTTAAATATGTAAATTTTGAGCCTAATCCCATTTGCGTTTACGCTCGGGATAGGTAAATATTACCAGCGAAAGCTGAGTAAGTGCATAAGTCTTTTGATAATAATAATAATAATAATAATAATAATAATAATAATAATAATAATAATAATAATAGCTTTATTGCCCAACAGTTTCCCATTTATAGGACAAATACAAAAAAAATAATCACATAATTCATTAGTATAACATCTACAAAGTAATAGTAAAGACCTAATCTAAGTAAAGAGAAGCCATTTTTAACAAATCATTAAGTGAGCACGAAAAAATATCACAATGATTGCAAATAGGTACTATTATAATTCTTACACATGACAAAAAGATTTAACTAATATATTTGTTCTTGCTCTTGGACACTTAAATAAAACGTTTGATCTAAATCTAACTCGAGGAACGTTGAAATTAATTTGTGCTAATAAATCGCTACAGTCAATACTGTTATGTAATAATTTATACAAAAATGTAAATGAACTAATTTCTCTCCTTAATTCTAAACTAACCATGTCAACTCTACAATATAATGTATTATTATCACATCCACGGTTAGGATAGATTCCATCAATTTTAATTATCAGATATTTTATAAGTTTTCTCTGTACTTCTTCAATATCTTTTATATAGCAATTATATATAGGATACCAAACTAAACTGCAATATTCTAATTTTGGACGTACTAGAGAATAGTATAATAATTTTATTGGCGTTATGTTGGTGAAGTTTCTGCAGTTCCTAATAATGAAACGATCAATGCAACCGGGTACTGTGAAACTTTAAAAATACTGCACCGCTCAATTTAAAACCAAAGGCATATTATGCTGAGTGCAGGCGTCGTTTTGCTCCACGATAATGTTCGCCCACATTCAGCAAATCGGACGCAAGCGCTCATCACTTCATTTGGCTGGGAACAGTTGGACCATCCTCCATACAGTCCCGATCTAGCTCCTAGCTACTACCGTTTGTTTCTGCACTTGAAGACGCATTTGGCGGGGAAGCGTCATTTTAATGATGAAGAAGTAAAAACGTCTCTGCAGCAGTGGTTGTCCAGTCTGGCGGCAAGCTTCTTTGACGACGGCATACAAAAGCTGGTCCCAAGATACGATAAATGCCTTAATAATAATTAAAACTTATGTAGAGAAGTAGAGGAAAGAATGCTCTTTCAAGTAAATAAAGTTTTGTTTGAAAAATTTACTTGTTGATTTTTTTATATCAAAACGGTACTTACTTTAAAAACATGCCTCGTATATAATAATACGTTTAAAATAAAAAATATAAAGTTTAATTTGCTATCGGTAACTATTCGACACTATCTTTACGAAAGTTCAAAAGAGCTTCTTCCTTACCTTCAAAGGAGTGCTATTTAACTTTGAAAGTTCAACTGCTTGTGAAAACTTTTAATTTTTATTAATTTTAAGAAGAATCAAATTATATTTTTATTACCTCTAAGTATTAAAATTTAATAATAATTGGTCCCAAGAATATTTCACCAATAACTTATTTATTGAATTTTTTTAGACTTCTACGTTAATAACAAATTTATGAAAACTTTAAGAAATTCATTTTTCGAATAACCATTACAATAATTTCACTATAGCTGCCGTATAAAATTTTAACACGCTTTATATTAGCTTGGGTTGTAACCATATATGTATCTATGTATGTAACGCAATCTTTGAGCTTAATTTTCACAGGTTTCTAGAAGTCTGATTAATTTGAAACTTTGCATAATTATCAAGATCAGATGATAATGCTGATAAAAGTTTACCATTATCCTTATTGGGACCGCCAGGATTGATAAATTATCAATTAAAAATTTCTAACTTAATTGTTGACAGTTTAAAAAAACTAAAAAAACACGATTTTATTTCTAACCGAAATAACAAACATAAATTAAAGATATAGGGTGGGTTAAAAAATAAAGTATACAACGGAAGAATCATAAGTTTAGGAATGGCTTTTTAGTTTTAGAAAGGTTTAAATGGAATTTTATGGTTCTTGAAAACGTTACAGTGGTAAATAAAGCATACAGGGTAGGTTAAAAAGAAAAATAAATAGTTTAAAAAATGTTTTTTTTTAGTTTTAGGTGACGATGCTAGTTTATAGCGAAACAGCTGTAATTGCATTTTAAAACGTATTTTTCGAATAAACAGTGGAAGTTTAGTTCAACCGTTCAGTAATTTATTGTTCTTAGTAAGACGGACTTCCACAAAGTAAAGGTTACCACAATCAATTTCGTAATACCTAATGTTATTTACAAAACGTTAAGGTAGGAAATGGAACAAACTTCAAATGCACAGCATGCTTCAATAAAATTCTATATCGTTATGAAAAATCTGTATCTTACTGAATCTCATTAAGAAACGGATTATGGGCATGTAGGTGAAGTAAAAGTAGTTCATAATAGTATATTATGCAACCATCATGTATTAATGGCCGTTATATGAAAATTGCATGCAATATTGTTTCTACTCCTTTTTTATTATTATTTTTTTAAACTTACCCTAGTTTAAAAATTCTTTATTATCACTCATTTTAATCAAATTAACATAAAGTGTTAAAACTACTTATGGAAGAAAATTAATACTTCTCTTAGTTTACAGAATTATTAAAGCGCTGAGACACGTCCATTTTTATTTTTAATGCTACGCTATTTGTGTGAAATGTTATGATTTTATTAAGGAATATAAATACACATAAATTTCTGCTTGAATTAAATATTATTTAATGGAATTTCCAAATGGTGACGCTGCTGTCAAAGTGGACCTGTTAACCTGTTTGTTTATATCAAAATTTTTTCATAATAAAGTTATTATTACAGATGTAATAATCTGGGAATTTAAAGAAATCGAATTATTTATTAATAAGCTTTCAGTAAAAACTTATCTATCAATGTTCGTTTCTAATAAAATAATTTAAGGTTAGGTTCAATTCACATCATTTACCGTTGTATAAGAACATCTTTTTTGCTTGTACAGTATTTTTAAGTTCGGTTTTTAACTGGTTAACTGTTTATTCAGCGTATCTATTAGGAGTTTTATTTAAATTCACTTACTTGTTCAAGTCTTTTATAAAAAACTACTAAATAGGTCTCCTCGTCAACTAACACTTCCTGGCGTGAGGAAAAATCAGACAGCATGCCATTGTATTATTACATAATGTGATTTATTACGTATGACATTAGAATAAATGTTGAAATGGTTCTCCATTAGTTGTTGGCAAAAACCTAGTCTAGTAAAAGTCTATCTTAATTTAGAGTCTCGTATGAAACGTTTCTAATTTCTATTACGTCCTAATCCCTTACATTTGTAGCATAATGGGATGTTTTCCCCTCTTGTTGGATCCAAATATTTTCATTGGGCAACCTCCTATCTACTACATTTGGAAATAAGTTGGCCAAAACTAGAATAGTTTATCTCTACATAATTAAATAAGTATTTTTCTTAAGTTGCAATAATCCTTACTCTGTGAAAGTCCATCTCACTAAAAATACCTAATAAACAACTAATTGTTTGAAGTAAACTTCCACCTTTTATTTAAAAAATAGATTTTTAATAAGCAATGACAGCTGTTTCGCTAAAAAATCATTAGCCACAAGGGCTAATGATTAAAAAAACCAGAAACCCGAAACTTCCAAAAAAACAACAATAAACTTCGTGAAATGTAATATAATTAAACATTAAGCACATTTACTAAAACTTTCTTTTAAATAAAAATTTACATTCTCGAAATCGCTCAAGAAAAGATAAGTGATATAATTTGGTCGTATATCAAAAAGACTTTATCTGTTTAATAGCTAACCCAGAGTAGGTAAGTGGAATTACTGGGAGAGAAAATCCTTTCAGATTTTATTGGAAACTGATATTTCCTACACATCACTGATCCATTTCGTTGGGATTGTGTCACGATGTAGAAGTTTAGATTTCAGTCACTGTCTATTTTCTAATGATGAGGATTGATGAGTCTGAAACGTCGTACACTGTTGGCTATGTTCCCATGTTAATGTACAAGTGGATCAATTCCCACAACTTTAAAATTGCAAATTTAAGCTTAAAAATAAAAATATTCAATTAATTTTATAAATGCACTCCAAACGTTATTTTGCACTTATGTAAATTATTTAAATTTAATATTGCTGCAGATTCAATCTTTCGTAAAATAATACTAAAACGGAAGTTAGCTACATATCTATCGCTACATAGTTGATTTCTAGTATTTGTTATTCGAAAATCGATAACAAACATTGGTTTGGGTTCACCAAAAGTTGGGATGCAAATTGTTTAATGTAGAATTAAGTATCTTTTTAACTACACGAAAAAAATAATGTATATTCTTCCCGTAGAGAAAATTGGTGAATAAAGTTTTACAAACAATGAAAGTAAACATGTTACTATAAATTTTGAATAATTTTTATGAAACCGGCTGAAATAGTAGGGAAAACAAGACAAGATCAAGTCAGGAGCAATGTGAAGTACAGGATGTAGTAAGATGGGAAGGACAAAGAAGAAGGTAGTGTCACAATCACGTAAGAAGAATGGATGAACACAGGTTAACGAAAATAGCAGCAGGGAAACGACCACTGGGGAAACCTCCAAAGAGATGAAGGGACAGCTGACAGTCCACATCACAGGAAATGCTACAAGGCAATGTTCGAAATTAACAAATCAACAGATCTAAAAAAAATATAAGAAGAAGAAGATTATGAAACTAGTCACTTACATATAAGTTGGTCCAACGAAAATTTAACACCTTAGTTTTGCGATTTTAAAATAAAAATGTGGAAAATCATTTGGACATGTCAATTTGTAATTTATGGGGAAACTACATTACCGCTTTTTGCATCCCCATAACTCCAACTCCCTGCCGGGAAATGAAAATCTTATCCAGTACTACTGGTTCCCGAAATTTTGCTTCAAACTATCCATAGGTAATGAAACAACTAGTAAAAGACAATAAGTAATTAGTTCATCAATTTTTGAACAGAAATATTTTAATTTTTTGTCCAAAAAAATATACGAACCTTGTTTTTAAATTATATAATACATTTGATACATTTAAAAGATAATTAGTAATTAGTTGAACAATTTTTGTCCAGAAATGTTTTAATTTTTTGTCCAAAAAAATATACGAACCTTGTTTTTGATTTATTTAATACATTTGAACATTTAAAAGATAATTAGTAATTAGTTGAACAATTTTTGTCCAGAAATGTTTTAATTTTTTATTCAAAAAAATATACGGACCTTATTTTTGATTTATCATAGTCAATCGTGAATTTTTAAGAACGTTATACGTGTGTTAAAGCGATTGTAAATTTGTAGGAGAATTAAAATGGTGTATTCAGTAGAAGAAAGGGAAATTAAAAAATTATATTTTAGGAACAACGACTCTGCATGAAAAAGACGAAGCGAGTGATCTGGCTGTCTTAGGTCATGTAGCAGTAGATGCGACCTTGAGTACTAGAAAATTGCCGATGTATCTGGTGTTTTACGTACAACAATCATGAGAATCCTGAAACAACATAAATGCTATCCTCATAAGATATAAGTGATTAGTTCAGGAACCGAATGAAGATGATCCCGATCACCGACAGTTACATGAATTGGTCAGTGTAAAATGATTAACAGTAATTAAAAAAACATGTTCGATATCTGTTTTTTGGACGCATGTTCATTTTACCTTAACGGCATTGTAAACCGGCATAACTGTCGGTATTGGTCAGCTGAAAATCCACAATTATTTCGTGAGGCGCATACTTAGCCTTCCCAAAAATTAAATGTTTGGGCGGTTATTTATAGAAAACACATAATCGATCCTTTTTTTATACCGGGTAATCTCACTGGCGAAACTTACGAGTATTTTGATCTATTGGAGAACGCTATTCGTCCAGCCCTCGTGCACGTATTGGAGAATGCAGATGATGATCAGACGATCAGTTTTCAACAAGATAGTGTTCTTGAATAAAAATTTTCCTCGAGCCAGGATCGGAAGAAGGAGACGGATTGAGTGGCCACTCAGATCTTGCTCCATTGGATTTACAAGCTGGCATTAATGAATGCATTCAAATAACACCAGTAATCTTAAGTAATGTACGTCAAAGTTTTCAGCAAAACTTATATCACTGTATGGTGACCATTTTCATTATTAATAAACTAATCACAAATTGTAAGTACTCTTTCACTATTTTAGCTGTAATTTCGTAATTAATCGTAAAAGATCTTTAAAATGAGGTATCACAACACCCCTTATTTCTATTCAAAATCAAGGGGTTGTGCTCACCCTTGGTAGGAGGTCGAAGTTATAAGAAATCCAAAGAGGGGAAAAGTATTAATTACTAAATTTTTCTTAATTAAGAGTAAATTACTTGCAAATATTAACAACTGCTTGTAATTATCTTAATATTTATTTACCGCATTTTTTTTAAATAAATATCTTGGATGAAAAATTTATTTCATCATTTTAATAGAATTAGTATAACTTACCTGATACGATATGATGTTTTGTGTGAACAATCGTAGTACATTTCTGATGGTAGTATTTTCTTTGGGTAGATCAACAACGAAGTTCGTTTTACCAGTATTTACTTGTTTAACTTCCGAAACCCCGTTTTGAATTAAATTTAAATCTCATATACAGATATATTAAAGGTAATTAGTTGGGTAAGAATGAAAGCAAACAGTAATTTATTAGAATAAATTTCTTGGCATCCTTAATAAACAATTATTAATGGCTTTAGAATTAAAGTTATTTAGGCGATATTCCTTAAGAAATTCCTTAAAAAGGGTCTACTGATTTGACCATCTATAAAAATTACAAACTTTTTGTATCATCTTACTGATAAACATTACAAATAAAAAATATAGAAATAAATGCAATATTGTAATTATAAATAACACGTGGATTAACATAAAATCATTTTTTAGATAAACTTTTGGTAGAGTTATTGCATTCACTAGGTCTGTTACACAGAGCAGATGTAGATCGGTCGCAAATCGGTTCATGGACTTATCAGTCCATGTATTGTTCAATGCGAAATTTACTTTTTATATCAAAAAAATTATATTGAAAGCACCAAAATAATGAAAGAAATTGTTGCTTATTCTGTAATTTAAAAGAATTATATTTATTTGAATTGTCTGTTGTTTATAATTAAAAAAGGTGAGTCATAACTACTATAGAGCGGATCACAGTTATTATGCAGCATTGCGTTTGTGGACGACGGCGTTGCCATATCGGCATGTTCTTCGAATTTTATTCCAACTGGCGCGGGAATATAACTTGCCATTGTGTTACTATTATGATTTAAATGTTGACTAAATTATTCATTTGAAAATCGTTTAGGGAGTAATTAAGAATATTTATAATTATGCTTTTAGATAAATTTTACGCGTTTATAGGAAACCAAGGTAACCAAAGCGGCAACAGTGTTGAATATTCGCCCATAAGATTTACATTGGCCTATGCCGGCCACGCTGCATAATAACTGTGACCCGCTCTATAGTTGCTTTATACTTGTTATATCATGTAAATACTGTCTAATTTATAATAAAACATATATATAACTAAATTTATTGTATTAGACCTTACTTTTTGGAAGTCCGTCTTACTAAGAATAATAAATAACTCTTCGTTTTAACGCCACGTTTAATTAAAAAATTAGATTTTTAATCACAATGACAGCTGTTTTGCTAGAATTAGCATCGTCAGATTGACATATTGAAGTTGCGTTTTGTTTGTTTGTAGTTAAATACCTGATGGTGATTAGGTAGTATTAAGGCTAGACCAAGTATGGAAGTACATTTTGTTTGTTTGTAGCTAGGTACCTGATGTTAATTAAGTAGTATTAAGGCTAGACCAAGTATGGAAGTAGTAAGACATAACAATATTAAAGCCTAGATGTTATTTTTAGTGACACATTTTTTTATGCTACATTATTTTTGATTACTACCCACATTTTCTCTATCGGATTTAGTTTAAAGTTTAAACGACGATAATTTCTTGGAAATTAATATCATCCTTGATAGGTCATAAAGCAATACAAAGTTATGAATGGTTTTTCTTACTGTCTTATAAAAATGTTCATAAACATCCACGTTTGCTTTTGGTTTTGGATGACTTTTTTTGAAATTCAAAGATTTTTTTTAACTGTCTGAAGAAGATGAACTATCTGAAGGTTATAAAACACTGAAAACTCTGTTTCCTTTTTCAAGAAATCTTTTAAATCTACTTTTATCCACTTCAGTAGTTTCAACAACTGTATTTTCTTGCTCTTTTTAAAAAATTTATACACGTTATAGATAATCCATCTACCCTTACTATGAACAATACAGCTGTGATATTACTGTAAAGGAAATAAGAATATAAAAATCTTTTAATAATGATTGACCAAAACAAAAATAAAATTGCTACGTGCTCTTATGTACGCGCGTATACTTCATTGGAATTATAAAATAATCAATTATTTACTTGAATTTAAGTTTATTCAATTTTTAAAATTTATTATTTTCTTAGTTTAATATTTACTTTTCATAAATAACCAGTTATAAATATTTAGTATTAATTATATTAAATAATACTATATACTATATAATACTATTTTAATATATTTCAATAAATATATAAATACATACGGGTAGTTATCTTAAACCATATAAGAGTATAGTATAACTAAAATAAGTTGCTACAAAGGGTACCGCCTAGCGGCAAAATATCCTTTGTCGGAACATATTGTCCGTGCATGTGTATTACAAATATTGTCGATCACATAATCGTTTATTAAATTAAGCGCTTTTATACTTCGTAGTAATTCTTTCTTTGTTGTTACCTTTTCCGGACTAATCTTCTTATTTTTCATTCATTCTAAAATATCTGCCTGCTTTGAACTAGAATTTGGAACTTTATTTAATATCCGTTGTAACAGTACCTGTTAACATTTTAAGCACCTGGTATCCTAAATATTAAATTCAATTAGTACCGCTAGCTGCTCCATCTATCCTAAAACATTTTTAATAATAAAATAATGAATACAGTCTCTATAATTATAATTGGAAGTTCAAAGTAGCTACGCTATGAGGTGTATTAATGAGTTGGAATTATCGACGTCAAGAGGTTTTAATAATTATTTCCAGTCTCATTTCTTCTATTGATTTACTGTCATATACAGTTGGAATATAATACAGTAAACTAGAGGCAACTCTTTAATTGAAGAACCAGAAAAACCAGAAGCATCTCTTGAATTTGGAGATTTCGTAGACTTGAACAGCTTGTAAACTTCGTATGTACATTCTCTCTCGTATGCACATTCTTAACTGGATTATCTCTACAACTGGGGCAGATCATCCCTCCACTAGTGATCTTCCATAATCATTTGGAACCACCTAGACAGTGCCGTAGCGACCCCAAGGTGCGGCGAAGGATCGTCCACTATTGTAACACCGTAAATAATAGGAAGCATTGTCCATAACGACTACTGATTTGGAGGAATGTTAGGAAGAAGCTTCTCTTGAAACCATTTTTCGAATAAATCTGCAGTCATATCCTCATGGTAGTCGGCTGTACATTGCTTAATATTTTTTAGTAACGCATTTGGTATAAAACCGTTTTCACTTCCGGCTTGAAGAATTATTATACGCTTTCCTCTCGCATTTAAACTACACTTTTGAGACTGATCAACCCAGCCATTCTGAACAGTATCGTGTGTGTCAAATCAAGTCTCATCTAGGTAAACTATATGCCTTTTTAATTTACGATACTTCGTTGTTTTATCTAAATACTCTTCACGGAGTACAACAATACGACGCGATTCCATTATAACCATTCGTTTATTTAATTTCTTATAATTAAAAGTGCATTCTAATAGTAGGTATATGACGTAGAGTTTCTAAGCTTTTATAATTATAATCAGGATAATCTCGTAATTTTCTTTTGAACAATTTCTAAAGTCAGTACAATATTTTCTTAATATAAATTATAAATCGTTCGCTTTATATAATCTTTTGTAGCATCGTCAACATTTGCTAATTTTGTTTTTTTGTTTTTCCGCACCAGCGAATGATCTATAACGTCACCGCGCTTAATAACCCGAGAAATAGAGTAAATAGAAATTTTAGTTAAGGTATTAATTCGCTTTATTGTAAACGCATCTGATTTTTTATTATCTTCATTTTTCAAACACTGATACATATTTAAAATAACCCTCTGACACTGAATGTGTAAATCTTTATTGCAAAATTCGCTACTAACCTCACCTGTTGGCGATATCATATCTTCTGAATTTTAATTTTGATCTGGATTTCCATTTTCTGATTCAAAAGGTCTCCAAAACGCTGCCATAACATATGTTACTAATTTAAGGTTATCAATTAATATGGGCACAAATTACAATACGTAAACCAATTATTAAAAATGAATTACCGAAACAAAATCTGGACTCTCCGCCACCGCACTAGACACCGACTTTATGGGTGTCGCGTGCGTACAGCACTTGTTGCGGCGTTTACAACTACCAGTCTAGAGGGAGCTTGGGTTCCGACGATACAGAGTGGATGTTTAACGGGACAAATATGTTGTTTTCATGCCATTCTTTCTACTTTGAAGCCTAGTAAACTAACTCACTCTGTATAACACTTTTAAATGGTTTTTAGCAATTAATATTGGAAAAACTATACTTGGAGAAGTATATCAGCACAACTTTTACTGATAATTACGAATAGTAAATAATATTATTTAAAATATTGAATTTAAATCACTACTGAACATAATTTACAACCACATATAATATAATTGCAACTAAAACAAGTGTTGTGAATGTAGAAACCACAATTTAGAAATAAAGTAGAAACTTAAAACATGTGGATAAATATTATGAATATTTATATACATAAACAGTTTATATACTACGAACGTGCTAACATGCGCAACTAATAGAAGTTTTATTCTATTTTCCGAGACTTAATGATTTCAGTTTAGCGGCAAACTTCAGCCTGTTAATTTTGTTAATTTAACACTAAAGTAAATAATTATACTTCAATATATTTCAGTTCTAATCGGATAAAGACTTAGACATAAACACATTGTAAAATTGTAATACATGAAATTATAATTAACTGTCCCTCTCTTAATTATCAAATCTTAAACGATAATAGGTTTAAATTTATTGTACTAACTCTTACTTTTTAGAAGTCCATCTTATTAAGAATAATAAAAAAACTCTTCTTTTCAACGTAACTTCCAAGTTTATTTAGAAAAATATGTTTTAAATCACAATGATATAGTTTTTTGCTGGTTTTTCTTATATCATTGTACAGGATAATCCCTTAGGGCTATTAACATCTAGGCTTTAATATTGTTATGTCTTATTACTTCCATACTTGGTCTAGCCTTAATACTACCTAAACATCAGGTACCTAGCTACAAACAAACAAAATGTAACTTAAATGTCAATCTGACGATGCTTCTTAGCGAAACGGCCGTCATTGTGATTTAAAACATATTTTTTCAAATAAACTTGGAAGTTACGGTGAAACGAAGAGTTTTTTATTATTATTGATAATAGGTTTGTTCCAGCAGAAGTCAAACTCGATGTCAAATTGTTTTAATCATGCACAATGATTAAATAGTGTTCAAACACTAAAATTTAAATTTAAAATTCGAAATTTTCTATTAAAGCGTATTGATTTATTTGGTTGCCAACTGTTTAAAAGTAGTCAAAACAATTTGTGGATTAATGTCCCACTTAATTGACCATTTAAGCTTTTTAAACGGTGAAATTTGTGACTCATCTTCTGCGCTGTGGTTAGAAAAGCTTACACCAACTCTAATTATTTAGACTCATATTTTTATATTCTACAATATAATAGGAAGTCAGTAATTACTATGTAAAATACACACAGTATTTTTGAAGTGTAATGAATGATTGTTACTTTACAAAATAGCATTTTGTTACTGACACAGTATTTACTATTTCCAGTTTAATTTAACTGGAATCATTTACTATTATTTTAGATAAACATTAATTGACAATGAATAATAAAGAATAATTTTATTAAATTAAATTAAATTAAATAATATGACTGTCTTTACTATATTATGACTTATTAATAAATAAAATAAAAATATATTTTTTTACATAATTCTATTTTCTAGCCACATGTTCTATTTTTGGTTTCGGTTTTTCAATTTATAATAATTGATGCAATAAAAGCTTTCACACACTGATAAAATCTGAACTGTGAATACCGACAACTGTGACTATTTAAAAATAGTTATAATAGGTATATGCAGATTTTGACTGATTTTGTTTGTTTGTAGTGTAGGTTCGATCGTTCTTTAAATTAGCTTCAATTTGTTCACATTCACAAAATTATAGGTACATAAACGCTATTTGTGTTTAATCTTCGTTTTATTTATCTGTATGTTTAAATTATTTACCTTTTTATTTAAACTACAAAAAATTGGGTTTTAAAAAATTAACACCATTTTTCACTTATGTACCTTCCAACAAAATAGTAATAAACTTTTAACTGTTAATTTTATAAAGAAAGGAAAAACCAATGTCAATGTCACAATTTTTTTATTATTATAAAGGTTGAAAACCAGAATCTGGTTATGAGACCATTTAAAGAAAGATATTAGGAAAAGGAATGACTCTTCCAAACTCTCTGAAATTGGCGTTTTGATATCTCCGTTTTGGTTTAGAGCCAAATATCACGTATCCAATTGGTTAATTTCGACATTTGGGTTACTTCAACCCCCGCTAATTTTTATGTAATTTTTATAATTAATTCATTGAACTTAATGCTCGCTTCTTTACTTAATCTACCATTTTTCTTTTTCAATGTCCATTTTTTTTCTTTCTATACAAATTAATACTTTATCCCGGTTTTAATCATTCATTTTATATTATGCATTGTTTGTTATAATTTCAATGTTACACAATCAACTGCAATCGTGCAATCTTCTTGATTATATTTAACCATTTACTTTGTAACTTTTATAGGTAAAGAATTGTACTTACTAGTCTCTGATTTGTTTGTAATTTGTTTTCTTCTTTGTATCCTGATGTTGGCCTTATTGTAGGCCGAAACTAGTTGCGCTTTACATTTTTAACCTTCATAATAATAAAAAATTTGTGACATTGACATTGGTTTTTCCTTTCTTTATTTAAGAAGAGTCACATTGGAGACATGGATGATTTGCTTCATTTGTTTATTTTTTTATTAAAATATTAATATACTTCTTTTAACTTAAAAAAATTTAATTACAATTTATTGTGTACGACTCAGGTACAGGTTGTTTAATAAAACTCAAAAATATTATTTTCCAAATATTCCAAATTGTGTCGCACTCGTGACACAGAGATCACACAAAATGTACTTTCCTTCTGATAGGCGTTAATCTTTTTTACTCTCTTAGACCTATATATCTGTTCTGTAGTAAAGGAGACAGTTATATATTTAATAATATTACACTTGGTAGCAAATTATTATTATGTCGCAGGCAACATAATAAAACTTGCAAGTAAAAATGTATTAAAACAAATCGTTCTAGTTCAACTAAGCTGTTTGAACTATTTCTTTTGCAGTACAAGAAAAACAGAAATTCAAAAATTTTTGTAGGAGATATTTTTTTCTGGTAGCTTAAAGAGTATTATATTAGGTTAGGTTTGTGATAAGTAGGTGTCCCTCGCAAGAGTCTATTGTGGCTCACAACTATTCATATTTCACCAAACAAATTCAGCTGCCTTTTTAGAGCCTTCTTTGTACCAACCACTGTTTGCTTTTAATAGTTTATTTTTACGGAGGACTTATTCATCTCTATTTGGAAATAGATAGATAATAAGGCAGATCGTAGTTTACTGTTTGAGGCATTATGTCAGATGTCATACCTTCTAAAAGAAGTGGCACGAATTCTTTATTACTCTCTTTTTCATAAAAATATACTATAATATTATAATAAAGAATTTTGTAGCAGCATTAATAGTAAATAAAAAAAAATACAAATCGTCCATTATATTTCAATATTCTTTATAAATGTTCCCAAGCAAATCTTGTAAAATTCAATTTACAGAATTGATTATTGTTTATTTTAGTCCTTCATTGCTATAGTTTAAAAATGTTTTAAAAACTTCTTGTTTAAGTAGCCCCATAAATAAAACCGAGTGATTGGGACAAAAAAAATATCAGTCCATACTGCCCTATCCAGAAAACTGTTCATCCAACCATTCTTTTAGCAGCAAAGTTTTGTGATAAACAGCCATCATGCTAAAAATTATTTGCCTTTCTGTTCCAAGGAGAGTTCTTATAACTTCAGTATTAGGAAAATGTCCAGGAAGTCCAAATATATTTCCTGATTTAATGTCTTCTTCGGCAAATATGGCGCAATTATTCTATCTGGTAAAACAAACTATTTATAAGGTTGACTCTTACGTTGAAACCTGTACAATTTTTCACTTAACTAATACAGACAATTTTGGATGAAACTTTATCAATTACAAATAACATTGTTTTTTTAAGTCAAATCTCGTGTTGTAATCACCATCTTGTAAGGTGTGAATAAATTTTATTTTGCTTGAATTTTTTATTTAATTGACTCTTGCTAAAACCATTTTCCAACACACTTAGGATATACCTTTACTAAATACATAACTAGGGCAGTGAATAATTGTCCTTATTTTATATTATTTTTGGCATCTAGTTTCACTGAATTTGTTTAAACATTTTTGTGAACAATTCTACGTTAGAGGATATTTAGATATTTTTTAATAGCATACCTGTGCGAAATATAGTTTAGAAGATATAGAAACTAATAGTGGGTTTCGTAGTAAAATCCAACAACCAGTTAATTACAAATTTCCTTACAGATTTCTAAATATTTATTATAGGTCATAAAAATATGACTATAAGCAGTTCAGAGTACTATGGGATAATTATTTCAATTGTTATTGAAAGAAATTTAAAAATAAATTGTAAATGGATATTTCATTTTTTGTTATAATAAATTTTTGATGAAGAAATATTTTTAGCATAACAGTAAAAATTTAACTATGTAAATGAAACTATCAGTAATATTTAGACTTTTACTTAGTTGTATTATATAGCAAGTTTCATTTGATATAGTAATAAAAGTATACGGTTCGAAGGTTAGCACGTGTTTTAATTAAAATCATTTTAAATTACAAAAACGTAATACATAAATATCGATAATCTGACCCGTATTATTTTCCATATTTATTGAAAAGCTCCCTCCTACAAAATGGGATTAAGGCAGAGAGCTTAACTGTAGTCTACCATTTTCCTTTAAAAATACTTTACAATAATTAAATGCCAACAAAATAATTTATTATACAGAATTAATTAATAAATTCCAAATAATATATTGTTGTAATTTTAATGTCATTTACAGCAACTTTTTTTCGGGTTAGGTGGAAGAGCAAATGTGCATTGCGGTGTACATTTTATAACAATGTACAATCTGAACCTTGCTCATTACTATTAATATATATTGTTTTTAGGAATTTTAAAATTATATTATACTAAGTGACATAAAAATCCGACCGTCCAGTTTAAATGATTTTATTTTAATAAAATTTGGTGAATTCATTTATTTTACTGAAATAAACAATTGATAAAATTTTCGGAGACCTGTACGATTTCGTCAACTTAGTGAGTTTGATAGGGGAAGCTGGATTTTCTTTTCGGGAAATTGCAGTTAGAGTGCAAAGAAGTGTAGGCGACCGTTTCTCCACTACCAGGTCCATTACATGGTTTGCAGAACACGGAAGACCTAATGACATACGAAGTGTTTACCGACGAATAAGACGTTTTGGCCTGTTTTCATACCGACCACACTGGATCCTCCCTTTAGCTCCAGAACACCGATATAATCACCTTGAGTGGTGCAGAGAACGGTCACTCTGGGATCAGAAATGGAACAATATTGTCTTTAGTGACGAGTCTCGATTTTGAGCGAGGGTTAGAAGACGACGTGGAGAAATTCACGGTTTTTTGTTGAAAGGTATGTTCATTAAACTGTTGGAGTTATGGTTTGGTGTGCTATACCTTATGGTTCAAGATCACCTTCAATCTTCATCAGCATTACATCCAAGAGGTTTTAGAACCCCATCTCTTACCTTATCTTGACACGCTGGCAAATCCAACTTTTCAACAAGATAATGCCCGACCACATGTCGCAAGAGTCACAATAGACTTCTTTCAACATATTTCACATTTTTACCTTGGCTACCAAGATCTACCGACTTAACCCCAATTGAGCACTTGTAGGATATGATGGGTAGGCGATTGCTCAATTTGCAACGTCCTACTGAGACTCTGGAAGAACTTCGAGAGGAGTTGGTGGTTGCCTGGAAAGAGATACCACAGGAGGACATTGACCACCAGATCAGAAGCATGCCTAGGCGCGTTGGAGAATGCGTAACACATCGGGGTGCATCCACACATTATTAAAGGTAAAAGGGCTTTAAAGCAATGCAATCATTTTAACATTTTTATCATTTACTTATTATGCTTCAGTAAGTACTGAATTTTATAAAAATAAAAGCATTTAAACTGGGTGTTCGGATTTTTATGTTACTTAGTATTATAAAAACATTTAATATTATTATCAAAAGACTTATGCAACTACTTAGCATTTAGCATGTATTTAAAATTGCTTCTTTTTGCAAATAAATAAATGTATTTTTATGAAGAGTGAGTTTTTTAATAATATTTTTAAGATTTTTGGGGATGAATTCAGTAGATGATACGACCACAGATAAACTACCAATTTTTCTAATATTACAATTATTAATAAGTACAATTAAATAGTATTATCTTGTGGTCTAATCTTTTTTGGTCTAAAATTTGTTTTACTTATGGTATGTTTTAAAGTTACTCTGCATAAATTAACAATAACGTATTTTATCAAATATTTGTTACAATAAAGTAATAATGTTTCTAACATTTTTGGATGTAATTTAACTAATTTTTTTAAAATAAAATATTTAGTAGTCATGGATTAAATATAGTATTCTACTCGCATATAATGGCTATTATTCGCTCGGTGATTTAGACCACTTACCTGCGCCTCGTGGCCGTTTACTTCACCATGTGAATAATCGCAATCATTATAAGCTCAATGAATAATATACTATTATTCATTAAATAGTTCAGCAGTTCATCAAATTATTTGCCGTCCCTGACGAACCGCCACTGAATATAATTATTTAAAAGTATTACTTTAAACAAAGTAAGAGGATCGTAATCTTTATATTCTCGTTATCTGATTATAGCTCTTAGAAATTCTTCAGTGACTTTATTAAAAAAGACACTATGCCCAACTTGAATATAGTATAAATCAAATTATATTTAATTTATTTTGGTTGGATGGGTTTTTACTGTTATTAAAATTATGGAGATTTGTAATGGTATTTAATTTAGCTTATTCAAATAATTTAATAATTCCTAATAGTATTGTACAGGCATTTTTTACCATTCAAACAAAGCTGCAGCGCTCAATCCTTAATTACTTTTGTCTTTCATAAAAAATATCATTTAGATCCAACTGAAATACAGACCCGGCTTTAATAAAGAATTGTAAACGCTTATTAAATAAAATGTTGGTATATTATAAAATATGTTGCTGCTATATAAGATATTTGTATACTAAACTTCAAAACTTATTGGTCATGGTAGTTTTTCGATATTTAAAACTGTTATTACAAACTACTATAAAAATTGGAATAATGGAAGAATTGGATGAATGAGAAGTTTAATTTTCTTTTAAAATGTTTTACTTAATAATTATTTCTGTTAATCCTAGAAATGCTGAATTGCTGAAATGAGTCTTTAGCCCTCTACCAAATTCCAGTGCTTTTGGTGGCTTTAAGCCATCCACTGAGAAACAGAATATAGTGCCAAATTTACATTCTTTCGCACGCTGGTTGTGGTTCAATAAGAGAGTCCTCTTTCTCCTTACCTGCAATACAATGATGCCCTGGAACCCACAATGGGTGAACCGTGCCGCTATTCGCTAGTCTCTTAAACGTATTTTGACAGTCCCATGCAGACTTAGAAGTAAAGTTATTTGACTTGATAGTTCTTCCATTATATCCCTAATCTATATTCCTCTTCGCGCACTTAGAGTGCCACCCTCTTCTCTTGAAATAGGTCGCCATTTTTCCAGGTTTAGGACTTTTTTCTTCTCTTACTGCGTATATACCTGTCCCTGATCCATTCCCAGTTTTTGAGAGATATATTGACATGATATGGTTTCTCCAAGTCAACTTATCTCGAAAATATACATTCGTTTGTTCTCAATAAATAAATTATTCTTAAGTACTTATATATTTACCATACAATCCCCTGTTCAATAAGAACCAAACGAACATTAGAAATGAATAGTTGTTCACATACTAACAATGTGTTTACATTATTACCCATCTAGCATACCACTTATAATATTAAATTATAAGAGAAAGATGATTTATAAATGTTGAATAATTGCTGCATTAACATCCATTCCTCAGCAATTTAGACTTGTTAATTTACTGTAAGAATATTCCTACAGCCAATTTATAAGAAAGTTTTATAAAGGTTTTTTGATTTTGCTCCGAGAATGTTCTTGGCAACTTAATTATACAGCAAAATTCCACCAAAGTAATGACTAAGTCCTCTTATATAACCTTTATAGAGCAAATTACCTCAGTTTTCCGCCATCTACTGTAGTAGAGCTAAATTACTCTTAAAAATTTTTGCTTCAGACTCTCTGCATAAAGGGATCTAACAATAAATTTACCTCTTTGAAAAGTGCAAGGGTTATAAATGTATAATGCAAACAAAATTTACCACAATATTGCTCAAAATATGGATCTGAATACACATAAAATACATCGACATAAAATAAATATTGAGAAGTTTGTTTTCCATATTACAAAAACAGGTAATTTTATAAAAATTTAATAGATTTTACCTCTAAAAGAGGTTGATTTAAAGATACTAATAAGATTATATTTTATAAAAAAAATTACTACAGATTTTAAAAAAGAGTGAATTTGAGATAATTGTTGATTTTAAATAACAAGAATTCAAAATCTAATTCTTAGAAGTGTGTAAAATTATTTTTCTGAGAATATTTTTTATTTCCAACTCGCATAGTTTGAAGTGTTTTGTAATTGTTATTTAAATGCTCTCTCTAAGTATATTGGTGTTGTAGTGACGTCTTATGCAGCAAATAAGTCTTGTAAATGCTTCTTAAAGAGTAAAATTGATTTTGTATGCCAACGCAATTTGTAATTGCTTCTTACAATGTTCATATTAATAAAATTCTATTTTGACTTACTAAATCGTGTTAACTTTTTTTTAAAATTTGAGATTATTATATCAAAAAATATAATACAAAAAAACAGTGCCCCAATCTAAATTTTTACTATTTCATTTTCAATAAATTGTTATTAATTATGTCAAAATATCTGAAAATTAAAGATGCACAAATTATTTAAAATAATTGCCACAAAATAATATATACTTTAAAAGTAAAGTGATCCTTGTAGGTAAAATATCCCAGCAGAAAACTCTAATACTGAATAAAATAAATCAAATACATAGACCCTCCATTAATACATTAATATAATGGAGCTGTCATAGTGGAAATAAACTCTTATATTATGAAGAGAATAAACTAGTTCCAAACTACAACTATAAGCAAGATTTGTTTCTTAAATATTAATCTCGACAACACCTAACAGAGCCTATGCAAATTTGACAACTCTTTTAGTCTCAAAATTCACTCATACTTCTACCTTTTAATTGTTTCCAAAAATATTGAAGGTGTTATAGTTGCCGTCATTGCGGCAAAAATGATTTATCAATGCTCTATAAACATGACTTATAGAGGTTATATGTATGTATAGCTAGACATCAGTTTCCTTTATTATTCCCTAAGGTGCACTAATAAAACAGTATTAAGGGACTTATACAGTGATTTTGATATTTAATATGGTGCCTCTTTTGCACTTATAGGAAACTTATAGATAATTTTTGAACGTTTATAAGACTTTATTAGGCAGTTTTAGTATTTATTATATGTTCTGTAAGAATATTCTTACAACCACTATAAATGCATGGTATGTTAGTTGGCTACGAACGTATAAAATATATGGGGACATGAGGTTTTTGGAATAACTTTGCAACTACTTTAAAAAATTACTACCTTTCGTATGTTAAAAAAAAAAGCTTTTAATCAGATTTTGGCAACTTATAATTATCTTTCGATAGAAATAACGGGATATTACTTAATTTTTTAGTGTCTATCTAGTTATGAACACAGTAATGATACATTTGTAGTCATTATTAATAATAAAACGTTTTCATTTGTTTTTCCCAATACTATTTTTGATACTTTACTGATTTTCTAGACTAAAGAGGTTACTTGTTTCAGTTAAACAATGGAACAGTTTGTGGAACAGATGGTGTAACTTACACAAGTGAATGTGAACTTCGTCTGGCTTCATGTAGAACAAAGCAATTCGTAATATTGGCCTACAAAGGAAATTGCGGTAAGTTATTCATGCTAAACAGAACTTTTGTGATATTCTCAGAAAATACTGTTGTTGAAAAACTTTTACTTATTAAAATAGGTGATTATTGAATGCCCGAAAAATTACTATACCAGTTTTTTAACATTGGTAATTAGTTAAGTAATATAATTATTGATATTATTATTTGCCGTCAGATGGTGACTTGATTTGTATTAAAAATAATTTTGCTTCAAAATTTAAGCCGACCTAGGAACTCAATAACTATTTTTTGTTGGTAAATTTATAATTTAAACTAATAAACTAAATATTTATTTAAACATAGGATTATTTTTTTTAGTGGAGACTGAATATTAATTTTTATTTTGGTATAAGTGTTTATAAAATTCAATCTCGCTAAAATTTTAGATATTTCAATAACTTTGTTCGTTCGACGAAAACACAGTTTTTGGTTTGAATTTTATTTTATGCTTAAATATAATCTCTCTAAACTTCAATACAGTTGTTCCAATAATTCTGTAATTTATGGATTCTAGTGAGAATCCGGGAGTTTGTCGAAATACGCTTCCACTTCTGTTATTACTTCTTCGTTCGATGAAAATCGTTTCCCATGCATGATTTCTTAAAATATAACATCTAGAATGTTATAAATCTTTTTTTAACTGACTGACTGTCGAGCTGGTTTTCTAGACTAAGCGAAGCAAGTGTGTTTTCTCCTGAAAGATTACATCCAGTTGTTCAAAAAAGTAATAAAAATTAACCGAGTATGTGTTTAATCATAAAAGTTATTATTGTTACAACCTGTTTAATACCAATTTTTGTTACCCAAATTTCTTTGAATGCTAAAGTAAATTGTTCAAACAACTTCTCGGTTTGTTTGTTTTTTAATATCTTACTCTACCAAACAATCTAAATTATTCATTCGGTTAAAATTAATCCAGTATATTTGACCAAACTTATTATTTTTAAAGTTTTGTTTATAAGATTTTACTAACATTAAAAATAGAACTTTTCAAACAAAAATTAATATATTTACGAACCGAGTAGCAAAATGTACTGGTGGGGACCAGTTAGTTGGACCACGAGTACCTGCATTAATGCTCAAGTTAAGCCCATCCTTCAGTTCGACCACAATGAAATTTTATTTCCTAATCGATTCTTCATAAGTATCTAGTCAATTTAGTTTGTTTAAGTGTAACTGCACCAAAAATGAATTTGAAGTGTATGATTAGTGAAGCTCATGTTGCAAAATGCGGAAAAATTCGTTGGAGGTGTGTTGACAGAAAGTGTTCTAAAATTTATACCGAGGAAGACAAAATAACCATCTTAGAAACACATCTAGAGCATAATCACATAGAAGGTAGTACTTCCGATTTGGAATGTTTACGGCGTAATATAATGTCGCTCGTCGCAGTGTTTTTCCACCACATCCTAAAAATCAAAATGAAGTGTATGATACACTCCTGGACATGCAACTAAAAACTAATAAAGCTGAGGAATTCTTTTATAGTTCTCACCCAAGTTTGTTCAATTTTGTAAATATTTTAATAAACTTTCAAGCAGAAACATATGTAAAAATAAATTCCTAAAAATTTTCCACCAAAAAGCTAAAACGTGCAACACAGAAAAAATAATTTAATTAAAGCCAAGATATCAGAATATCGAAATGGCCTTCTATCACAAAAATATTTTGTAAAAATTATGACTTTGTATAATTCACCTTAATAATAAACAATATGTTAGGTAAATACTGATTGTTTTAATACTTACAATACAACCTTAATCCGCTCGAAGAGCTGTCGTGGTCCAACTAATTGGTGTACTTAAAACAGGTACCTAGCCCATGGTCGAACTGTCCGACCCCGGTACTGGTACGTGAGTATTTACTGTGTAATTGTGTTGTGTATAATGTGTTTTATTATGTTGTATATTAATTTTTCTAATTTACTTATCGGTTTTTGATATTTATCGTATTTCAAAATGCAGACCTGTTCTCTAATTTTATCATCTATTTATTTATTTATTATCAATCAGACACTATTTTTTCAAAAAATTAAAATACATTTTTATATAAGTGTTAAAAATATTGATTGTGTTAACTTTTACTTTGTGGAAGTTCATCTTACTAAGAACAATAAATAACTGAACGGTTAAACTAAATTTCCACTATTTAGGGCTAATAACATCTAGGCTTTAATATTGTTATGTCTTATTACTTTCTTACTTGGTCTAGCCTTAACTACTTATCAACATCAAGTACCTAGTTACAAACAAACAAAATGTAATTTTAATAAGTCAATCTGACGATGCTAGTTATTAGCGAAACAGCTGTAATCGAATAAATAGTTTAGTTTAACCGTTCAGTTATTTATTGTTCTTAGTTAAAAATATTGCATACCTCCCAAATTTACTAATAGTATAAAATAAATTTTAGCCACAGATTCTGAAATAGCTTTGAGAACTAAATCAAATAATTTAATTCATGAAAAAATGCAAAGAGAAAATCTTACAAAAGACATATGAAATTAAATAAATTTAAGTCAGATTATTAAAAATGACATTTTAGGCTTAAAATCAATCAAAAATAAAGTAAATCAAAATAACCTAATTGTAATTAAATCAGATAAGGGTAACTAGACAGTAATTTTAAAAAAAGAAGATTATAAATCTAAAGTGAATGATTTCATGTCAAGTAATGTCAAAATTCTAAAAAACCATCCCGCTTAAAAAATTTCTAGCCAAATAAAAGAAAAATTATTTAAACTACCTATTTATAGAAATAAAAATAATAAAATAAAATACAATAAAGTATTAAAAATATATTCTGATGTACAAAATTAATTGTTCAAAATGTAATGCGGCTTACATAACCACTTAAGAGCACATAGATTACAACAACCAAATAAGTTGGACAATGCAAAACACTCATACACACCAATGACATTCAAATACTATATATTTGTGATAAAAAACAAAATTTAGATTTTCTTGAAATAAAAAGACATCTAGTAGATCAACAATATAAAATGGTTAATGAAAAATAAATCTTGGAAGTTCTCTACTATTAAACTGTTTACTTTGATTGATTCTTCATTTTATACATAGATAATTACATACGTACTTGAAACATAAATATCTTAAGTTATTTTAAAGATCAGCATGATATAGTTTCTCCTGGTTTTTCTATATCATTCCACAGTTATACTGATCTTAGAGGGAAATACGATGCTAGATTTTAGCGAAACAGCTGTCATGGAGTTTTAAAAAAGCAATTTTTTAAATAAATAGTAGAAGTTTTTTTAAAACGTTCTAATTTGAATGTTTCTAGTTAGATGGACTTCCACAAAGTAGAGGTTACTGTAATCAATTTTATTAGATTTTAAATAAAAAATATTTATTTAAACTAAAAACTCAAAACTAAAACTTACAAGCTCCAATTGACAATTGAATAATGTTTAATAATAATGCAGGTAGTCAAAATATAGTAAATATATTGTTACAAACTGGTTTAACTGTAGGTATTTATTTTTAAACCCTACTAAGAGAAAACCGTGTGATTTAAAAGATACGGTTATACAAAAACGTGTGGGGTCGGGAGACCTCCGTCAGAAGTTTCTTACGCGTTTTCTCATTTTGCGGCAAAATAACTTCCCATTGTTCGTATTTTAACATAGTTTGTGGATTGTTTGATTTTAAGGAGGGAATTTAAAATATTTTTAAAATTGTTTTCTAAAATAGTATCTCTAAAAATTGTTTATATTATTTAAAATGCAGTGCCAAAACAAACAACACTGAAAAACTAAAGCTTTATTAAACCTGAAAAATTAAATAACAACATTTCAAGTAATGTGAATTTTAAAAATAGACCGCTTCATTCTTCTGAAAAGAATAAAAATTTTTACACGGAGTTCATCAATAGTTGCCGGTGGGTTTTCACTAAATACATCTTCAAACATACCTCATACGTAAGCATCTAGAGTTGTTAGATCAGGTGAATGAGGAGGGCAAGGAAAATTCGTGTTACGGGAAATTACGCGGTTTTCAAAGTATTCTCGAATCAGATCTAAGGATGCGGTCGTGGTATTACAAGTAGCCCCATCTTGTTGGAACCAATGGGTATCCAACTGTATGTTTCTGGCACCACAGAATTGTCTGAGATAAATAAAAAATGTCAAAAAATGTTCTCTAAATCGCACTTGATTTAGTGTAACACGTCTTCTACGATCGTTTTCCACAAAGTAAGAGCCCAATAATCCATTACCTGACACTGCGCACCAAATAGTTACACGGTCACTATGAAGAGGTTTCTCTACAATGATGTCTGGTCGTTCAAAACCAAGAAAACGATTTGTCTGTCAATTGATAAATCCATTCAATTGGATGTGACATTCGTCTGTAAACCACACATTAGAAAAAAATGGGAGTTGTTCATAAACCATTGCCAAGACTGAAGCACAATAACAACTCTTGTCAAGTGTTGTATTGAAATGCGGTAAAATAAGTTGTTGGGTTTAGTGAACTGTATTGAGGAGCGGAGCGGTTGAGCAAAGTATGATGTGGAACCCAGCAGTAGATAGTGGAAGAGGAGGGACTCACCTATGAACGATGTTTTTCTCCTGCTTGATCTCGGGAATCGCCGTTAATGAGCACCTTGCATACCCACACCTCGGATTGACAGGAAATTATAGTTCTTCACTGCCGGCCGGCTTAAGTCACACAACACAAGCACTGAATAGTTTATAATGTCCTTTTTTTGACACGGTACTAGTATTTAGCGGGTTTTTACTAATCTCTTTGATGCCAAGACGCAAAAGTATGTTGACAAGAAAAACGTTTCTTTTTGTACTGTCAAACAGTGTATTTCCATGGCGCTGTTGTTGCACAGCGCGCATGATTTGACTTCTTCCCTCGGAGTACGGTGATACGTGAGTGGGAGAGGGATAGGAATATATTGGGATACCAGATTCCACATCGACGAGCACGAAATTTTAATAATTGGACAATGGCGTAAACAAGTGTGGTCCAATTTGTATTTTATAGGGAAAGCGTTCAATCTTTTTAAACATTCTTCGGGTAGACGTATCACTCAAATTCATTTTTAGAGATGTTCTGCGTAGGCTTCTTTTTGATGATTCTAACACCTGTTGAAATAGCTTTCCTTTATTCGCATTTGTTGTCACGGTAACTGGATGACCATTATAGCTTTTGCTATACTTGGCAACCATTAACAAACTAAGTCCATTTGATCCTCCATTCGCTTACGAGCGGAAATAATACTCAATAATAAATATTTTTACTTGCTTTGTAAGCACCCTTTCGAATGTTTTTGATAGTTTGTTAGAATAAATGTTTAAAAATACCATGACAACTTGTTTCATATGACGCGATTATATTTCACAGGCTTCCAGATTTCAATGTGCTTTGTTTTGCGCATATCCTATTATGGTTTAAAATAGTAATAGGGCAAATCAACTATGAACCAGACTTTTTTTAGAACATTCATTGATACAGTGGATACAAGTTTATCACCACCACTTTTAAACACATACCTATTATACATCTTCGTAGACGATGGCAGTGGTAAGCAAAAATCAAGGAGCAATATGCCTATGCAATCCTAAAAAATGATTGCACAAACTTTCCTAGCAAGAAGGCGGATCTTTAAATCGTGTTTTAGGGAAATTTAGAGTAGCAATAATTTAGTGCTAGACTCTTATTACAAAAAAATACCGTATTAGAAGCGTGACACAGCTTCTGTCAATTTATTTATTTTTGTGTTGGTATTTAAGCTAAATTTATATAATTTGTACATTTTTTTTTCAATTACTTTTACCTCTGAGGATGGCCTATTTTATGGTTGAAGGCGCTTAGCTAATAGATTTAAAATTTTAATATACACACTTACTGAAAATACAAGTTTTCTATTTTTCTACATTCAATCCAAAGTGTGTACCAAGTACTACAGTACTTTATTTATTTTTTTTTTGTTTGGGTATGTCTGAAAGCGCCATATTGTTAAGAATATGGTTGCCATTTGCCAGGTCAGTCGAGATCACAGAACACACAAAGTATTTTACATTCTCTGGTCGTGCTTCGTTTAACTTTGAAGATTGTATTGAAGTACAAAGTGTTCATAAACCTGTAAAACCCCAAAATCGTTTTAAATAATTCAATATCAACTATGTACTATGTACCATTTTTCTCCATATAACCTTTAAAACGTTTATTGCCAGAACTGTATATTTATCTTAGTTTACCTTGTAACTTATGTCTCTGAATGTCAGTAATTCAAGGTCATATTTTTTGCCATAAGACCATCAAAGGGTTTTCGTCGGCTTTCGCTTCTTATTAGTTGAGGTATTCTTTGTTATAACAAACCAATCTACTCTGGTGAGCCAAACCAATTTATTTCCCACCAGTTACTTGAAATTCCTTCCCAACATATCAATACGCCATGTTACTCACTTCACGTAAGAAACGTAGAACGGAAATTTTTAAAACAGTTTTTGTTAGTGCAATAATTCCCCATAAAAATGCTGACTTTACAAAAACATTTTTTCAGTTGTTGCAAATTTATATCAAAACAAGAACTATTGTATTTTTATTAAATGACTTAGTATGTTTTTTAACAAAACCAGCTACATTTTCTTCTGATTTGCTTTCCAAAAAAACTTCAGACTATTTAGAATTAAATATTTATTGGTGAGCTAACGATCGCGATGTTTATTTTCATATGTTGGTACTAAAATAAGTATAATTTCTAAAAAACAGCAACGTTGAAAAAGTCACTTTTAATCCCAAAAGTAGTTTTTATTGTTATAGAAACTGAACGTATTTTTTATGGTAATAATAACAGCAGTAATAGAACTGACGTAATGATTTTCTAAATTGTGTGCTTTAATTTAAGTTTTGTTATATACAGCTTTTCAGATAAAAGTCTTATTAAATATTTTTACTTTACAGATTTATGCCAAGGCGTGGAATGTAAGTATGGTGGAAAATGTGAGGCGGGAGAATGTGTTTGTCCAACAAACTGTGAAGAAGCAGGTGAAGAACCAGTTTGTGCGTCGGACATGATAACTTATCGCAACGAATGTGAACTTCAAAAAATAAGATGTTCCAGAGGGCCTAACGCTACCCCTCTCGCTGTTATTTTTTATGGCGATTGTAGAGAAAGATTTCCTTCTGCAGCTAACTCTTTAAGTAGTAAGTATTTTTTATTTAAAAATTGCAGATTTTGATATTCTACTTAAAAACTTAAATTTATTTGTATTTAAGGATGACCTAAAAAAGCACATAAATGTAGGGTTCCAAATTATCTGAAGGTACAGCTAACAACATATTAAAGGAATTTAAGGAAATATAGTTATTAAAATTCTTAAATGGTGATTATTCTATTTCAAAAAAATTCTAAATTTGTTTGTGTGGCATTCGTGTTACTTAGTAGTATGTTAATGAGAATGAGATTGTGCTCCCCTGAACCTTCACTTACTGGGTTTAGCAAATGCCAAGTGTTCAAATTTATTTTTATGTAAATATTTATACCGTCAAGCCTGAAAAGTGAGAAAACTCTATAAGTGATAGTAATAGCCAGGACCCGTTATTTTAAGCTCCCAGAATCTCTATTAACGATAAACAGAATGCTCTGTAAGAGAGAGTCGTTTTACCCTCATGGACCTTCGTAAGTGAGACTGCTACTTATCTATACCTCTATAAGCGACAATCGAGCTATATTTATTTATATTAATTAGGAGGAACACATAAAAACACAAATTACAAATTTAACATCTGCTTAGTACTTGCTTCGGCAGTACATATACTAAAATTGGAACGATACAGAGAAGATTAGCATGGCCCCTGCGCAAGGATGACACGCAAAATCGTGAAGCGTTCCACATTTTTAGATTTATGTTTAGGTTGTTTCTATTCTGAAATTTGTTACCTATGTGCTCTATTCTATTTGTTTTACCTTTAACCGTGGCCTAATGTTGTGTGTGAAGACGAAAATGCCTTGACGGGTCCCTATAGGCGAGAAACGTGTCCTTGTTTTTCTCCTTTTGTGTTAGCTATTAAATATCTATAAATATGAATCCTGACGTGACTGGCTGTATGACCAAAGGTCTATGCCAAAAAAAACATCTGCTATTTTATGACTAATTCTTAACTTTCGTAGAACCTACCATTGTTTTTGTATTGTTTTCTCGGCAATATTGTATCTGTTCTATTTCGTGGCATCAAACAACGTTTCTGTGTCACTTGCTGTGAGTTGTTATTGTTGCGTACCTCTGTAAGAGAGACACGCTACCCATATCTTCCTCTTCTTCTTTCACAAGGCTGAAATAGGCCTCCCCTTTCAATTTTCATGTCTTTATCCTGTGCTATCTAATGCCAAGCTTTACCCACCCTATCTTTGATGTCATCCAGCCAGCGTTTTTGCGGTCTACCAGCACTTCTTTTGTGTAGTCATGGTCTCCATTGTATTATACGTTTTGTCCACCTTGATTCGATTTGACGGGCGACATGTCCAACTCAGCTCCATTTAAACTGAGCAATAGGTGCTATGACATCTTCAACTTTAGTCCTTTGCCTAATCTCTGTATTTGTCATATGATCTCTAAGACTTCTTAACATCAATCGCTTTATAGCCCTTTATGTTGTTTTAAATTTATTGGCTTATTTGATGGTAAGTGTAGTTGTTTCCATACCGAAAGTCATAACGGGGAGTTTACCCAAGTAGAAACTTTTAACACACTTTTAACTGCACTTAAAAGTGTGTGTTGGTGTAGTAGTAGTGTAAACGGTTTCGGTATCAGTTTCGCCAACGGTTCCAAATTCAACATTTTAGAAACTTGCATTAGCGAGAAACTTTGATTAGTGATAAACCCCTATAAAGGAGATTGAGATTGTACTTCCTTGAGTTCTCACTTACCCAGGTTTGACTGTATATGTGAATAATCAATACTAACATGGATTTTATCCATCTCTCACCCCCAAATTTGCAATGATATCAAAAATAAAATCAAAAGAATTTTCTGGGAATTATACTACACCCTGCAAAAGTAAGCTTTATGAACTTTTAAATACATTTAACCATGATAGTTGCCACCTTTATTTTGATTAATCGTCAAAAATTATACTAAACAGATTCTATCTATTTTACCATATAACCATTGTAATTTTTGATGCCATGATAAGTGCTACTATTCATAATTGAAGTAATGTTCAGAAAATAGCCAGTTAACTTTTCAAATTACATAAATTTAAAACAATTTTAAAAACAAAGAAATAACACAATTTAACTACTAAAACATTTGATATTTAATATCATGTCCATGGGTAAGAAAAATGTATTAATTAATTTATTTTTAGTTACTTAGTTTAAATTTCTAATAACCACATAATTGGATGCTTCTTAGTAACTTACTAACTTTCTAGCAACCTTCCCTAACATCACGGTACAGACTAACCAAATAACAGGTAATGACCTTGATACAGCAATACCTCAACACCCAGACAATTCAATCGTAGAAAGTACTAACACAGAAAAAGAAGCTTGCAAGGATATATTATGTGACTTCGAAGCTACATGCGAATTAGGTCCAGACAATTTTCCTCGATGCACATGTCAATTTAACTGCATAAATGTGTTTACGAGTCCTGTTTGTGCATCTGATCTCAGAATGTACCCTTCGTTGTGTGCTATGAAAATGGAGGCGTGTCAGAGGCAAGAGGAGTTAAGACTTAGACCACTAGAGCTCTGTCAAGGTTTGGATTATGTTTGGATGTAGGAAGTTTAGCATTAACACAATGACGCACTATACACCTTAAATTTTAAAAAAGGAATAGGTACTAGTACACACATTTTAGCCTCGCTATTATATTGATTTAATAATACTATTTTGGCGAACAACCACTTTACCAGTTTTACAATTACTTTTTATTTATTTTTTGAAAAACTTATTTACAAAAACAAATGATAATGTATTTGTAGCAATGAATTTTATACTATAGCAGAAAACATACCTGTGGCATAAATTATAAATTTAATATAAAAATTATACTTCATTATATAATCATTTCAATTATATTTTAAAATTTAAGTAAAAGTTGTTCTCATATTGTATTTTATTATTAACATATTTATATTAACTATTTTTAGTCTGTAAGTAGTCAGTAATATTAAATGGTTTTACATGGTAATTTGACCCAATAATTCTTTATTATTTCCAAACGAAATTAGGAATCCTCTTGAGAGGAGAGAAAACATTTTTAATTTTTAGCGATACAGGATCGTACGCCATTATTTTATATTTTTCACCATGTATTTGCAATATTTTTCTGGTTAATTTTTAATCTTAATGCAGTATTATAAAATTCTAGTAGTTTATATTCATAGACAAAGCTTTGAAATAATTTAAATTTATATATCAAACAAATTGCTTGTTCTAAAGTAATAATGAGAAAATGTTTCTTTACTTGCTCTTAAATAAACACTAAGCAAAACAATCCCAT
Source organism: Ophraella communa (assembly GCA_035357415.1). Classification (NCBI taxonomy): domain Eukaryota; kingdom Metazoa; phylum Arthropoda; class Insecta; order Coleoptera; family Chrysomelidae; genus Ophraella; species Ophraella communa. The sequence goes on from CM068980.1 coordinate 19,864,060, forward strand.
TGTTAAAACATTTGTATCGATTAGAGTTAGTGAGCTGCTACTGATAAACAATCTGTTTGAGTTCTAATAAATTTACATGGCAGTATAATTCAATTAATTTGTAAAACAATACTACTGCTTTCATACGATTATTAAGTAATTACATTATCACGTTTTCATATACCGAAACTATTCTACCAAATGCGTTTGGTAACACTGTTTAAGATTTATCAAATGTTTAAACAAATATGTATTACGTTATTTACAAATTCATCTATGCATTTTGATAATAAATGCGTTTTTTTAAAACAAGAATAACTTTTTTTCCTGGACATAAATTAAAGTTTAGAATTTAATTATTCTCTTTCAATTCATTTTTCACTGTAACTATTGTAATAGATTAAAAATTTTAAAGTCTAAAATCAAATTATACTAACCATTTTTCATATATCTTATTCTATTAATATTTTATCTGTCACTTTTGTATGTACCACTGTACCATTGTTTGTAGGTACCTACACAAGCACGTGCTGTATTTTTCCTACGACCCCCTACAACCAAACTGTTCCAGTAACCATTTTACTTTTAATTTTTATGGGGCTCACGAAAAAGTTAAAATGTCAAATAAAGAATTTTGATGTTTTCCTGAGAAAGGTTTAATTAATTATATTTCCATGCAATATCTAAACACGTTTAAATCCTAATTTTTATCTTGCCTAACAATTAAAATAAATTTTATAAATAAAGTTTAAAAATGTATTATAAGAAATACTGGGGTCGTGGAAAATTCGTGTACACAACGCGTTGTAAAGTGTATTTCTTGCACTCGTTACGCTTCCACACTCGCCGGTAGGCGGCTCGTGCTAAACTTTACTCTTGCGTAATATTTCACTTTCCACACTTGTTACGTAATATACTACTTTATACAGCGCGGATTTGCGGAACTAAAATTTCGTAATCCTAAGGTACTAAAATAAAATCAAAACATAAAACGTCTAAACTAGAAACTAAATAACAACTTAAAATTAGAATGACATCAACAAGTTCTATCAGAAATTTTAATCGGGGTTCAAATCCACAAATCTTGTTTTTTTTCTTTACGTTTTTATTGGATTTTATTATTTGCACATTAATTTAGTTTTGATATTTTTATGGTAAATATTTATTTGAATTTTAAGAGGTCTTGGACCCTCGTTATAAAAAATTGCTTATATACCACACCACTAAAGTCTCTTTTAATCCCTCAGATGAGCTAAAGATAAATTTTAGTCCCTAGTATACAATATACTATTAAGTCTCCATAACTACAGGATGCAATTAATTAAATCATTTAATTCATTTATTAGATTTTAAAAACCAAAAAGTCAATCATTCACCAAATTACTCGATATGAAGGAAATCAATATAAAGATATTTATGTAACACCATATAATTAAATATAATGAAATATAATCATCCTGTATCACACAAATTAGCAGCAGCTTACAATTTTAAAAATGATAGAAATACTATACCTTTAGATATTTTTCTAAGAATTAAAAGTCATCTAGATCAACAATTAAAAGTTGTCATTTAATGGATATATCTTGGAAATTCTCCATTATTACACTATTACACCTATTAGAGGAAAATTTACTGAAACATAATTATTCTTAGTTGAAGGATACCCTAAACTTATTCGATAGGATTGGTTAGGGCACGATTAAATCTATAAAGACGATTCTTTATGTATTACACTTCTACCACTACCTCTAGAAGTTGTGGATTATTTAGACATTGCCATTTTGAATCAGTAAGACTGGGTGTTTTAGGAATACCGGCTGCTATAATAAACTTTTACACTCAAGGAAGTCAGTGGCGTTGATCGATACCATTAAGTTTTTTGTAAACAGATGTCTACAGAATAATTTACATGACCAACTTTATTCCTTTTTATTAGTTTTACGGTATAATAAAAATATGCTTAAACTTTTTTGATGTCTGTATTTACATAAAATAATAAAATAGCAACAGCGTCTTCATAAAGTTGAATCGTGTGGGATTCAAATAACTTACAAGGGTTTGAACGTACTAGACAAGAATTTAAAGCTGTTATCTAAATTTCAACTAAAATATTTCCACTTATTTTATAACATTATGTATTTATTTATTTATTCTTGTTCGTTGCTTTTTATCTCTATATAATAATTATGAAGTTCAACATTATTATATAACACATTTAAATTATTTTGAAGTTGTATGCCAAATAGTATTATTAAACACTACGTGTCCAGCTTAGTTTTTGTAAAAATATACTAATGAGGCACTTTAATGCATGCAAAATAAAAAAGCAGCATGTGGAAACATCTATTTTTTTTGGTTTCACATTTAAATAGTATATTATTTTATTTTATAAAAATTAACTTGTTATTAGCAAATTAATGTTAATTTAATGGTTTTGGTGTAAAATTAAAATTTGAACAAAAGTGGTTGGAAGGTTTCAGTTATTATGTCACTAAATTATAGGAAGTTAATATTTTCCTTAAAAAACTACTCCCAGACTAATTATGTCATTATATCAAATACATGTTTATTATTTATTGGAAAACTGAGTTTCATTATTCAATAACTTGTTACAAAATACCATTTAAATATCTGAGATGCCCTTGCATTTGTTCAACAGTTTTCGTCATTTATGAAATTTAATATTTTTCATCTTGATTAATTTGAGAGCACCCAGTCAAAGTTGCAATATTATTATATCGTTAATGTTTTTCAATGGGCCTTTCAATTATACGACGAGAGCAAGCGCAGTCACCATTATGAAACGGCCGTCATTAAAAACATTATTGTTCTGCTTCAATCCACAATGGCTAGACAAGGAATATTATCTCCACAAAGAAATAAATCACTGGAAACATCGATGGTGTTTCTTTTATTTATGATTTTGTTGAAGCTCACAATTGTGAACAATTAAAAAAGTAGCTAAAATGTCATGAGCGTCCTCAAAAAGGGAAAAAAGCAGGCTGATTGAGAGATTATGCATCAGCATTTGTTATAGCTAGCAATAAAATGATAAAAGAAATTAATATTTTCAAATTATTGTATTATTGTATTTTTTCTCGATTCAGACATAAATGTATTTAATTGAGTAATTCTTTGTATACAAAATAAATCTAAACTGTAAATATTTTTGAAACAAACAAAACAAACAAAAATCAACTGATGCAATAAAGTTGATATTTACTATTGACATCGAAACTTCCATGCGTTGAATCTTGATACCCCAATATTATAGGTTTTCACATGCTGGTCTCAAAAATATATGTAAAGCTGTTTGCTTAATATTAAGACGTGTAAAAATTGCATGAAGTGATACTAATAGGCAGACACTAATGTCAACTTTTGCTGGCAATGTTTTTTTGCTTTTTAAGGAAAATAATTAGGGAAACATCCTATAGTTTTATACACTACTTATAATATTTCGATTAAAAAATTTTACAGTACATTTACGAACTAAGAGAACATTGTATTAATGTTAGTTTAACAGATATTTGTTTAGATTCTTCTTTTCCCCTGAATGTTTTCAGTTGTCAGTTGTCAGTTTCGATAATAACAATTATTAGGAAAGATATTTTTTCACCTTTAAGGCCCGTTTATCTACCTTGGACCCATCTGAGTACCACACGAGGGAGCCCACTTCCAGCTCTAGTTCGACATCACCAACCCGTATTCTATAAATACTTAAATCGCCGTGTCAAAGTCAAACCTGACTGGCATGTTGTACAATGGTTGATTCAAGGATGCTACTGAATTTTTTTCAGGTTGCTGAGATGACCAAGCAAATCACCAGGTTTTAAGTTTTGTGTCTGTTGCAGTCGTAAGGTACTAGCTGCGGTCTCCTTATTATGCAATATTGCAGTGGAGGGAGACCTAGCAGAGCCTCTAGAGTTGCTGTGGGGCTTTCTGCACATACAGTTGATTGTTGATTTTTTGGCCACCACACAAGTAAAACATAGGTGACCATGGACTTTGTATGACTAGAACATTTTTAGGTTTCAAGCCATTAGTCTTTTCAAATAGCCTACTGCAACTCCAGCTCTCCACTAAGACTTTAAATACCATTTTTTTCCAAATAATTGGTCCAAGTTAGTTTTTGATCCAGGATCAGTTCTAGATATTTTACCTCCTTGGAAAATTTTAGTTTTATATTATTTAGAGTTGGAGCGGTCTCCTGATAACGGTATCAAAATTATTTTACATAGATTGACCTCAGTCCTTCCTTCTGACCATTTCTCTATGATGTCAGTTAGAACGTAAAAGTTGATAGTTAAAAGCAAGTTGTAAATTATACCGCTGCATCCGTGTTTTTCTGTGAATAAACTATCAACAAAATATCCCAAGTGTGTTACAATGTTTAGTATACAGTATACTGTTCAGTGTGGAAAAGCCAAATGGAATAAATTCATTATTTCGATTACTGAACATATTTACAGAGAATCCCGAAACACGACAAATTTAAATTATAAATTGACATTATTTTATTGTTAAATTGTTACTGTTTTTAATGTATTTCAAAAATTAACTTAAAAAAAATAATATCATCTTATTACCTACACTACTAATTTATTTCCCGTTTCAGTCTTTATAATAAGACAGTACCTTGACAAAAACCATATCCATTAAAAAAATCCTTTAAAAAACTATCATAGCAATTTTAGTTTGTTTAAAACGCCTTAGCAAATTGCTTTGTAATAATTATAATTGCAGGATATTGTGAATATTATAATTGTAGTTTGAATTTTGTTGGCTGCAATTCATAAAAATGGTTAGATTAACAGAAATGCATAAAGTAATAGTTTTACAGATGTATTACAGATTTCTAATTTGTATTCCTTTATAAAACATTCATTGAACACTGTACTCTGTATAATAATAATCAAGCGAACTGAAATTACTGAAAATATTTCAATTAACTACAAATAACTATTATATGATTTATTAATTTACATTCAATACATAATACAAACACTCCTAGATAATGAATCTTTCTTAACATTTGCTTTAGCTTTGTGTCAAATGTATATCAAGATAAAAAATTTGTTATAGACTAGATACTTTTTCTGCTAAAATTTAATTATTTAAGAAGTTAATACATTTCTGGTTCTCTTTAATAATTTACTTTGTCCACGACAGTCCTATAAAACCTTAATTATACCTTCGCTTTCTCAAGTATAATGGTACTTATTATTCACTAACGATTAATGAACCATTATTCACTGCATGACGTTAAAATATCAAGTATGTCTGAACTTGTTTATATTTTTTTACACAGTATTGTTTGATTTTTAAGTTTTTATGTAACTATCACATATTTTAGGCCAAAAATATTTATTATTATAGTGCCAAATTTATTTAATCTATTACAAAGAAATTTAAATGTATTAAAATAATAAAATAAAACATACGTAGGTATATTCTCCATCATCATAAAGATAAAATATTGAAAATAACCGGGTTCCATATTCGTGTGTGTTTGTGTGACAGCTTTCCGCACCAAATTATATTCTGTATAGGCAACACACATTACGTATGTGATATTGGTGTATATAATATTAAGCTACAGTGCTATCTTGCCGATTTATTATAATTACTAGTAAATTTTATCTGAATGTCGTGGACAAAGTATAGTATTCTACTCTCATATAATGGCTATTATATGCTCGTTGAATAATATACTATTACTCTACGATTTCTTCATATGATTATTAATTTTTAAAAGTGTGGTTTAAATAAAGTTATTAACTCTCCAAATACAAATTACTATATTACGAACTTCTTGATCAGTATTTACCTCATGTGCCAATGATAAATTTGTATAACGCATAGAAAGCTTTTAATATATTTGGCCCTTTTATATTTATTATTCGTTTTCTAGGGATGGAAGTAAAACCATGCAAAGGAGAAAAGCCACTAACTGATACAATTACAGAGAGAGAATTGGATTGTGGTAATGGTCCATTTAGACAAGACTGTCCTGTAGGAAGTTACTGCCATCAAACAGCGAAATTTGCAAAGTGTTGTCGAAAAAGTAAGAAAAGATATTTAAACTTGCCAAAAACATTTAGGAACATATAATTAATTATATTATAATATAATACCGCTTTTTAACTTAAAAGTGGCTTATAAGAATATTAATGTAAAACAGCTAAGCTTAAATACTTTATAAAAAATTTATATATTTCAATTGTTTTGGCTAATTTCAAAATATGTCAACAGCCGAAGCAGTAACGGAGAAAAAAGGTTGTGAGGAAAGTTGGTTTGGATGCTGCCCGGACGGAAAAACTGCCGCACAAGGAGCCAATTTGGAAGGTTGTCCGTCCATGTGCGACTGCAACAAATTGGGATCTTACTCAGATGTTTGCGATGCAGAAACACAACAATGTAGATGTCGCCCTGGTGTTGGTGGCGTAAAATGTGATAGATGTGAACCTGGTTTTTGGGGACTACCGAAGATATCTACCGGATACCATGGATGTATACGTAAGAGAATTTTAAATATTTTATTATTACTAATCGTTTTCCTTTTCCCAAAATGTAATTTTTTAGAAAAAATTTACACTTGCAATTTTTGACAAACGTTCAACGTGGACAGAGTTTATTTGGTAATGATAGTTCATTGTTTATGAAGTTTATTAAAAGCTAGAAAAAATTTAAATATTGAAATCTTACCAAAATACTTTAGGAATATTTTATTATAAAAAAACTCCTTTTAGCAAATCACTTAATAATATAAAGTTTAAAAAATAATTTTAATTAAAACCAAGTATTTTACTTTGGCAACACTGCAGTCGCAAGATCTTCATATTTCTAAGTATTCTAACTGAGTCAACAAATTGTACGTAAGGAGCATAATGGTACGAAATTGTTGCCATCAACTTTGTATATTGTCTTAATCAAGTTTCTTCGCGATGCATTTATTTTATCTGTAACTAACGTAGTGAACACCAACTGATAAATAACATTTTACCACCAGAGATAATGAAAAATTTTAACGTTATGCCATTTTCTGCTTTCTGCCATCCCGTATCCGGTTTTCTCGAAATTGCCAATTTTTCTCTCCATGTAGAAGTAACTCATCGTATCTGTTGAGTGAAATAAATATGCTTCATTTTTATGTATTACGATCATGTTTTACCTTGGTACAAAATGTTATTGAAAAATGTTGGAATTATGTTTTAATTTCGGTTTTTAATCTTTAAAATAACACTGTGGAATTGATATATCAAAAGCAGTGAAAACAATATATAGGTATTAGCTATCAACGGTTTGGAATTTCATTTTCATCGCGTAACCTTAACCACAAAAAAAGTGTCAACAATTTTATAAAGCTTGCGAGAAATTACAGATTGTATTATCAAAAATGTTATCTACACGAAGCCCGAAAACATTTAACAAATTTAAAGAAAAAGAACACATCTAAATTAAAATGTTACAGTTTTTGTACGTGCAAAAAGCATTAGGTAATACCGTTGAGTGATAAATATAAGAAGAGACGCAACGCAATGTAAAATTTTGTGCCTTATGGAGAATCCAGCGTATCCCCCACTATTCATTAAAATTGATGCTGTATTTGAGTGGCGCGGTGTTTAAACATTGAACTATTCTTTTCTCTTGCCCCCTTACGTCGCCTCGTATCTACATTGATACCTGATTACGGACGAATAGTTATTTTAAAAGCGAGTTCGGACGGTTTTTTGGTTAACTAAAAACAATATTTTTTATAAATTTATACCGATTGATATACAAATTGTTATGAAAGAGATATAACTTTCGTATTAAAAAGTTATTTTTAGAGAACAATTTACAATTAAGCTTTAATTGTAGCGTGGAGTGAAAATAAATGGTAAAATAAATTAGCAATAGTTGTCAACAATAAAGTAAAAAAAAAGTGGGGGTTTAGTTTTTTGAATATCTCGAAAAATATTCAAAATTTTCGAAATATCAAAATAACATTAAATTTGCTAAAAGAATTTCCATTCTCGGAACTGTATAACCAATATTTATAATTTTTACTGAGCCCTGAAAATAGTGCCAAAAACTGGTAGTCTGACTTTTATGCGCAGTACCACACTCTGATGCAGTAACTAAAAAAAATATTATAATTCATATTAAATATGAATACTAAGGAATGATAAAATTCATGTAGCTACTATATTCGGATACATGAATAAACAATAATCCAAAGTTAAAAAAATGTCTCCTCATTCCCAATTTTTTCATTAGATATGGTTTTGTTAATTAACAACTTTTTTTGCTGTAAATGTTAACAAAAAAATCGCTATAAATATTTAAATATTGAACTAGAGCCTTAGGATTTGTTTAATTTCGTTCAATTATTTTAAATAGGCTAACAGTTGGAAAAATTTAAAAATTTAAATTTTTCAATTTTTTATCAACAATTAAAGATACTCCTAAATTTAAGATTAAAAAAATAATTATCATTACATTTTTTTCCATATCTCGAATCTATATATTTTTAAATGTTAGATACTACACAAAATAGTATATTAAACAACGCATTTCATATGGAATTCTGTTACACAACAGCCATATGAAATAAGTTGTTTATAACATTTTTTATATTTTGCCATTTTATCATTTTTTAAATTAATTTATTATTTTTATGTAATTACGAAAATTTTGATTTTAAAAAATATGTCGGTAGCACTGTGTAGTTTATAACATTTGACAGTTTTGACATTTAAATTATGAAATGTTAATGTTTTCAAATATTTTTAAATGACTAATACACCAATAATAATATATTATATAAGTAAAAGATGATATTCATATTCACAAATACTTTTTTAAAGAACAATATAAAGTTAATAAATTGCTATTAGCCACAAATGTCATTGTCAATAATCTTGTCATTAGATACTGGTCGCCAACCATTTAAAACAAAAATTTGCGTGCGTAAAAGTTACATTACGATACGCAAATGCGTTTTATAATGAAGATTTTTATGAGTGCAAAATATAAAAATACATTTTTTGTTTTCTAACGGCATTTAAAAAAAAGTGATAAAACAAATGCTATACCGAGATTATTATTTAACTAAAGCCTTAGAATTTGGTTTACTTCATCAACTTATTCTAAATAGGCTAACAAATAGTTCCTCGTTGGAAAATTTAAAAACTTGCATTTTCTGGTTTTTTATTGAAAAAACGTCTAAATTTAAGATTAAAAAAATAATTATTAATACATTTTTTTTTACTTTTAAATGTTAAAAGCTACCTAAAAATTTTCAAAAATATATTCAAAACATATTTATTATAATCTGTTCAAATCTGAAAACAATTTAAATATGGATTCTAATGTAAACATATTTATTAATTAATATAATACCTATACATCATATTTAAAAATATGTCTAGATTAACTACACACTTAATGGAAAATAATCGAGAGACTCACAATCTAAAAATTCCGTTCGCAGTTATTTACTCTACTACGGTCAGTATAAAACTAATAATTCCTAGAAAAAATGAACGGGTGGAGACATCTCTCCGCCAACATCATTTTGCAGCACAAAATCGCTTACGAGACTGCGTCTCTTGTTATATTTCTCACTCAATGATAATACTAAGTATAGGTTAAAAAAGCTCAGCGATGGAATTCCAAGTATATTAATATTTTTGCCCTTTACGTTGGCCATGAACATTCTTTTCTTTGTTACCGCTAAAAAAGAATTTTTATTCGTGTATATTCCACTAATCTGACAATTCGTGAGTGACCTAAAGAACGAGGAGGGCAACAAAGTTTTAAGTTGTTTTTTTACAAAAAGTTTAAAGGATTCATTTACCAAGATCTGGTGCGCTCAATAAAACTACAAGAAGCTGAGAAATACTCGTATAACATATATATGTGTTTGATGCATATTTAATTATGTATGTAGATGTATGCGAATGAAAAAGTATGTAACTGTGTATCTGTATCTGTAATTTATATTGTGGTTAAAGTTTCATTATTTCTTTCCTATGTGTGTGTTTTTCTGTTTGTTATAAAACAGCCAGCTTACGTAATTGAAAGATCGTTTGATTAGTTTCTGAGCTTCTGCAGCCACATTTCCTCATGGACTCGAAATTTTCCGGGCGTTTCGGTTTGATTTTAATATGACAGTAATAACAATATTCACTTTGGTAGGACTCAACTAATCCTTGTAAGGTATGCGCCAAAACAATGGACCCTGAAATCAGGAAGCCTATGAAATATAATCGCGTCATATAAAACAAGTGACAATAGTTGTCATGGTATTTTTAAACACTGTTTATTCTAAAAAACTGTCAAAAAGATTCGAAATGATGCTTACAACGCAAGAAAAAATATGTATTATTGTGTATTATTTCCGCTTATACGCGAATGGACGATTAAATAGATCTAGTTTGTTAATGATTGCCAATCAATTTTGGGAAGAGTTACAGAGCCTGCACCGACTAAAAAGGATTTGTTAAGAGTCGGTGCAAAATTTCGACGGACAGGAAACGTTCTAACTCAACGCAAAAGCTGTAGGTTAGGTTAGGTTCAATGTGAGTGGGGCGCTCAACCACCCCTCCACTGCGACCACCGTTGGGTCTATTGTGGCTCACCCCTAGGGTTATAAATCGCCATACAAGCTTATCCTCCTTGCGAAGTCAATGGTTGTCTGCGGCGAGACCTGTTTAAAGTCGTTAGACTCCAATTTTGGGTGCCTAGTATTTTCCAGGGCGGAGCAAGAACATAATATGTGTTCTGCAGTCTCGTCTTCCACACTGCAGAAGCGGCAGTCTGAAGTTTGACTCAGACCTATTTTCTTCAGGTGGTATCTTAGACGACAGTGTCCCGTAAGCAGTCCTATAAGAATGCGTAGGTCTTACCTATCCCACTCTAGAATCTGCTTAGTTATATTTTTCGAGGGTTTGGAGATGAAAACCTTCGAATGGATTAGTCCTGGGATATCATTCCAGTACATGAGTATTTTCCTCTCTATCGAGCCGGAGATAATATCATTGGCAGTACTTTTGGTAATGCCAAAGAATGGTGCAGGTCCTATAAATCTAGACTCTGCTCCTTTTTTGGCAAGAGTGTCGGCTTTTTCGTTACCCACCACTCCGCTATGTCCTGGTGCCCAGAGCAAAGTTACCCTGTTGTTGGAACCAAGACGTTCTAAGGCTTTAATACAGTTCCATACCAAATTTGAAATAAGCCGGTTGGAGCTCAGTCCCTTGAGAGCTGCCTGGCTATCTGATACAATATGTATGTTTTTGTTTACAAGAGGGTGATTTATCAGCTCTCTTGCACACAATTCAATGGTGAAAACCTCTGCCTGAAAGATGGTAGCATGTGAGCCGATGTTTACTACGATTTCAACCCTCGGTTTGCTACCATACACTCCTGCTCCAACACCTTCTGGAGTTTTGGAGCCATCAGTGTATAGTACGTAGTCCGTCCCAGAGAAAGAGATGATCCCCTTTTCGCATTCGTCTCTCTTCGGAAAGAGGACTTTAAAGGACTGTTCTACGTGCGTCCGGGTGGCTAGGATATCTGAGACCATGCCAAGCGTGTGGTGATCTTTAATTTAACGCATCAGGCCCAAGTGGTCCCAGGGTCTCTCCCCTTTTACTTGACTATCCACCGACAGCAGCCTATAGGACACCATCCTGGCCTCCTTCTCCAATAGTAAATGGAGTGGGGTTATATCCAGGATGATCTCCTATGCCGCTGTCGGGGTAGTGGACATTGCCCCCGTAATGCTGTAGGTACTGGTCGTCCAGTTACCGTGACAACCAATGCGAATCAAGGAAGATTATTTCAATAGGTGTTAAAATCACCAAAAAGAAGTGTCCTCCTGAACATCTTTGACTGAAACATCTACCCGAAGAATTTTAAAGAAGATTGGTGGTTTTTCCTATAAAATTTAGATTAGGAAACATTGCATTAATAAAAACTATTTTTAAAATTTCCGTTCTACGCTTCTTAAGTGAATTGAGTAACATGGCGTATTGATATGTTGGGAAGGAATTTAAAGTAAGTGGTGGGAAATAAATTGGTTTGGCTCACCAGAGTAGATTGGTTTGTTATAGCAAAGAATACCTCAACTAATAAGAAGCGAAAGCCGACTAAAACCCTTTGATGTACTTATGGCAAAAAATATGACATCAAATTGTAATATTAGTTGGTCGTTGGGCGACAATTTGTAACCAAATTATTACGTTTAGCGTCAATTTGTGATATGATTTACCTGTTGATAGTGAATTTATAAAAATATTTAGTTAACTTTTTTGAAAAAATAACAATATACCAAAAGAAAAAATGTAATTTACAATAAAACAAACATTAATCTTAATTTTGTCTTTAATTAATTGTAAAAGATATTACAATAATTAACAAAATTTATAAATGTTTATCACTGCAAAAATTATTATAGTTAAATACCTCGGCTAGGGGTGAGTAAGTTCATTAGCTCTGACTATAGTACAATATTTGTTTCTTTAAGAAATTATAAGGGCGCCACTGAAATCTTTTTATTTTTTATGATACTACTGAAGAAAGTTGTTTTAAGCTGTTATTTAAATAAGTATCATAAGATGACAGAAAGATGTCAGAAAAAACTGTCTATGAAGATAAAAAAAATGAAAATGTACCAAAAATATGAAAATGTACCAAAAGATAAATAGATTTCCTTGGTGCTTAAATATATAGCTGGCCTATTGGCTCCGCCAGTGCCAAGATGAAACTTAGGAAAAAAAAAAAAAAAATTGGTGCTTAAATGAATGAAATTGAGAATACGTTACAAAAAATAATCCGCAAACAGTTCTTTACAAAAACTTATTCTAATACAGTTGACGATACTAAAATGATTTTTATATTTTACGTTTAAGAAATGAAGAAAAACGAGACAGCTGTATAATATTATAAATGCATTTATGTTGGTCGACTTATCTTTTTTTACATAGGATCCGTTGGTTGATCCAGGAGAGGGCTGGTCCAGTGAAGGGTTGGTCTGATGAACCGTCCACCAATGTAGAACCAATCAGTGTAATGTCTTTTAACTTTTGTAACGTCTTTTAACTTTTGTAACGTCTTTTAACTTTTGTAACGTCTTTTAACTTGGAATTTGTAACGTCTTTGGTATTGTATATTCCAATGCTGTGAAAAATTGTCAGCATCAGCCACGTGTTCGTTTATTTTTTTCCGTACAAAAAGTACAAAACAGCGTATTCCGAAATTTACATTTATCATTAGGATATATGACAGAAAATACAGTAGTAACAAAAGATAAATTAATATAACAATTAGAATTCCAAAAAAAGTACTCAACTCGCCATTTTGTATTTTTTTTTATAAAAAAATTTACAATTATTACTTTTAAATTGCCCTCAAAATATACTTAAAATAATTATTTATATGAAAATTCTCATCTGATTATATAGTAGGTACTGTCAAGATTTATAGAAATTATATTTAAAATCTTTTACCAAAAATAAAAATCAAAAAACATACCTGTGTATAACACCAATGACAATAAAAGAATGAATCGTGGTTTAAGGTATTGGACTATGCCACATTAAAGATCGTGTATAAAGTTGTAATTACTGACAGGAATCGTTTATAATAATTAACATGTTAAGAACTCTATACAATAGATGGTGTAAGTGTTAGCCATATAATTAATTTAAAAATACTACGTTTTTAGTTAACATATCATGTTACAAAATTACTGACATTGATAGAGCTAACTTAATAGGTACACTGAGATAAATATAAAATTTTGGCAATAAATAGTTATATAGAGAAAAATAGTGGATAGTATAAGTTGATATTGAATTGTTTAAAACAATTTTAGGGTTTTAATGATTCATGAACACTTTAATTATTAATACAACTTCATTACAATCTTCAAAGTAAAATGAAGCACGAGCAAAGTGTAAAATACTTTGTCTGTTCTATGTTCTCGACTTTGCAAATGGCAACCATATTCTTACCAATATGGCGCTTTCAGACATGTTAATGGTTACCAATCAATTTCGGGAAGAGTTACAGAAGCCTGCACCGACTAATAAGGACTTGTTAAGACGCAAAATTTTGACGAACAGGAAACGTTTGAACTCAACGCAAAAGCTGTACTGGTCGTCCAGTTACCGTTACAACAAATGCGAATCAAGGAAGGCTATTTCAACAGGTGTTAAAATCATCATAAAGAAGTCTCCGCAGAACTTCTCCAAAAATGAATTTGAGTGAAGAATGTTTAAGAAGATTGGTGGTTTTCCCTATAAAATACAGATTGGGCAACACTTGAGAAGACAAGACAAGAAATCAAAAGTTGTTTATTGTGCTTCAGTGTTGACAATGGTTTAAGAACGACCCCTATTTTTTTCTCATGTGTGGTTTACAGACGAATGTCATATCCATCTGAATGGATTTATCAATCTACAGACAAATTATTTTCTTGGTTTTGAACGACCAGACATCATCGTAGAGAAACCTCTTGTTAGTGACCGTGTAACGATTTGGTGCCCAGTGTCAGATAATGGATTATTGGACCCTTACTTTGTGGAAGACGAGCGTAGAAAACCCCTTACACTAAATCAAATGCGATAGAGAGAACAACTTGTATTATTTTCTATTGAACAGACAATTCTGTCGTGCCAGAAACATACAATTGAATACCTAACGGTTTCAACAGGACGGGGCCAATTGTCATACCATGACAGCATCCTTAGATCTGATTCGAGAACATTTTGAAGACTACGTAATTTCCATAACACGAATTTTCCTTACCCTTCTCATTCACCTGATCTAACAAACATTTTTACAGAAAACCTACCGACAAAAAATATTGATGAACTCCTTGAAAAAATGTTGACCTCTTTTAAAAGAATGCAGCAGTCTATTTTTAATAACATACTAGGCAATCTTGCCATGAGTACTGCTTGGAACGCAATGGCGATCACTTTGAACACATTTTGTATAGAAGAAAAACTTAAAATTCGGATTATTTAAAATGTTGTTATTTAATTTTTTATCAAAAAAATTTTAGTTTTTCAGTATTTTTTGTTTTGGCGCATACTGTATTTTCCAGAATAATACGTTTTCTACTTAGGTTTAAATAATGATTATCGGTTTGGTTTGTTTGTTTTAATATCAATTAATAGGTATTTTTTATTATTCTAATAACATTTTTTTAACCTGCTTTTATTTACATCAATACACTTAAAATTGTAAATCTGTAACTACTGTAAACTACTACCTACCTACTTCAGTGTACTTCAGGTAATTTTTGGAAATGATCACATCTTTAAAAATGGTATAATTATAGGGAGACATAAGAACAACTGCTAGTTCACTAAAATTTTATGCTGAAGATAAAATAATACTAATCTAAGCTTGTGGTATCGATCTATTCACACTTTACGAATTAGTCGTACTCCAATAACCAATTTCAGAATAATTGATCAAATAACTTAAATACTAAATAATTCACATACTACCAATTTCCGATTTAAACAAAATAGTTAACATTTTGGGTGAATGAACTGTAAATTCATGGAGAAAGGGCTTTTCACAAAGACGTGTTGTGTTCGCTGTAATTTTGCCAGCTTTAAATTTATTGTCGTGTTCACGTTACATACCACTAGATTTATTACAACAGAGTTGAAGCATAATTAGCCCATCGTTTCATAGTTTTACAATTTTATCTGTTAAATTATTGGCTAGTTTTGATCATGCCAGATTTGTAATAGATTGCAGTGCTTAATTGTGTATATGTATATCTACTTTAATTTTAACGATATTTTGTGTGGTTTGTTCTAGAGCATTTATCTTAAGCGTTAATAGCGTAATTTAGGTAGGTAATAATAAAATTTTACTATGTTTGTATACTTTGATGTAAATATTCAAATATTAGATTCTTCATTAAGATCTAGACACTCTATCAGTTAGTGCAGCTGATTGTTCAACACGTATCCCATGTGATCGTTTCTTTGGATACGCAGATAAACTTAAGTAGCACAAGTTTAATGCTCTTTAAAAATAGAAAAGAAAATTGAAAGCTCTATTTTTTTCATGATATTTTTAATCAGATCTTAAAATTTCTGGGGCCATGCTTCGTTTTCCTTTGTTTCCTTTGGCAAAGTGTTCATGTTTTTTTATAAAAGTTCTAGTAATTTTCCTATTAGTAAACTTGCTTGGTTGATTGGGAGATCATTAAAAGTTTAACACCCACAGTATCATTGATAGTAAACAGAAAACTTTGACACAAAAAAAGAATGGAAACTTACAGAGATGGAAAACAACAACAAAAATGTTCCTTTTTTTACTAAACGACTGACCTCCCTATCAATACTATTTTCGTAGACACTTCAAAACTTTGTCAAACAATTGAAAAATTGAAACAAAAAGATAATTTTATTTATATCTTTTTTTATTATGTATTTATTAGCAATCAAAGCAATAATAGTTCTATAAGCTAATTTGCTGGCTTGAGAACAGGATTATGCTCTTATTTGACATGTCGAGGATTTCTCCATTGAAAAATCTTCTTCAAGAATTTGGTTAGTTCAGCTGGCCAATTCCATTTCAATCTTCTTGTATTTCGCAGTTCTAAAAGTGGATGGAGTAAATGTTTTTGCTTGATTTTGTAGTCTGTTGTGACGATTCCTGTTTCTCGCTGTGATGGTATCTTGAATATATGGGAATTTTAGATCTTTGTGAAGGGTTGCATTAGAGACATACCAAGATGCATCAGTTACCATTTTTTGAATTATATCTTGGTTTTATTTGCTTGCTCAATACTATAAATTCATAAAGGCTTTCTAATAGTTTTGTAAAGTAGTTTTTTTTTCCAGTGACATTTTCGATCTTCTGCCGAATAATCATTGTAGCTCTTTTGTTCGTAAATCATTTGTTTGTGTTTTTTAACTACATGTTGTTTTCAACTTGAATCCAAGTTAATTCCTAGATATTTTGTTATTTCTGATTCTGGTATTTGAATATTATATAAAAATACTGGACCTCATACTTAGTTCTTTCCTTGATATGAAAGTCACTTTGAACTGATTTTGTCTCATTTATTTTTATTCTTTATTTGAGCAGCCATGCTTGGATATCGCTTAAGTGTATTTGTAATATCTCTGACGTTATAATTGCAAGTATAACTGTGTCAATCTCCCCATAACTGTTTCATTATCTGTAGGCAGATCTGCTATATACAGTACATACAATAAAGGTCCAAAAACAGTACCTTGTAGAACACCTGATTATTGGAAAATTGTTAGACACACTTTCATTCACTGTTCTAGAGTGGCCATATTGCTGGCATCTCATGCATAGGGTGATTCATTTAACCTTTTTGGGTGGTTCTACTTGAATTGCTCGATATTTTGCAGGTTTTTGAGTTTTTGAATGTCTTTATTGTTGCTTGCTGGTTTTAAATTAACAAAGAACAGGTTTAGAGGTTCTTTGGTTGCTCTACTGCAACCGTTCAATATATTTCTTGCCTTGTGTCCGTTACTGGCTAGTTCGTTACAGATTTCGTAGATATCTGTTAAATAATGCATGTGCTTGAGGACAATTCTTCAAACACGTTTCTTCTTAGGTTGGTAAGTGTGATGTACATTACTCTCATAAATTTGATTAGCTTTCTGTAGGTCTCCAGTTTATTTTGATTATGTTATCAGCGGCATTTCGTTATATGTTTGTCTTCAGCTATTGTCTGATGTTTATTTATCATTTCAATATAGTTGATTACTCCATAGACGAATATTGGTGGAAATCTCGATATTTTGCATTTAAGGATTCATTTTTATTATTTACTATATTTCTTCGCCTTAATTTTTGTCCGGTTTTTCTCAAATATTTTATTACATATTTATTTCACTTACTTTTGATAGAAAATAAAATGAATAAAGATGGCTTGGAAACAGCTTTTTTCATTTTTGTTTAAATTTACACACTGGCTACTACTGTCTTTTGCTGATATGTTAATAATTTGTTTGTCTTGTACTATTTATAACGGAGCATAAAGAAAACGTGTATACACCGACACAATAGAATTTGAACTTTTTATATCTGAAACATTTTTGAAACTTGTTAATAAGACTAAGAACCCAAAAGGAAGTATCGTTTTAAAAGGAAGTTTTGGGCTAATGCGAAAAAATAGTTTTTTAATTATTTATAAAACTTAAAAATCTAAGAGGTACGAACAGAGATTTGTTTTTAATTTCAAGCTATGGGCTTAAAATTCATTTCTATTATTTAAAAACCTACTTTATATGATATTCAACGTGTAGGAGAATTATTAAAAAAAAAACTATTTAATGCAAGAAATAACTCTTCGACTGGCAAAAAACTTACATAAAATAGATTACTAATAATTTTAATACTACTATGTGGGTCTAAAATGTCCGAATATTTAGTAATAATTAATTGAAAAATGTGAGGATATGGGAATATGCAAAAATGGTCAACATTTATTAAAATCTAAATTAAAAAAATAAATTTTTGACGTGTTTAGATACGGGACATTTCGGTCCGTATGAACCAACAGTCGGTTCAAATTCAACCCACGTCAGAAATCGTAAAATTGATCTGCATCAACCCAATCAGTGGTTAATTCCAACAGTTGTTTCCGATCGTCCATATTCGACTGGTTACTATTTCAATCGACGTTTCATAACCTCAATTTACTGGATTTTGTAAATATATGCTATGTGTGTGTTTATTAAATTAATGTATTACTCCTAGATAAATAGGTATTATTGTTCATAGAAAATACAGTAATATTTTGCAGCTCTTCTGGTAGAGTATAACATTACGGTTTACATTGTAAGTACATTAAAAGCAATTAAAATTGAAAGAAAGATGGATCTGATTGTACTTTAAGTATTTTAAGCATCATACTTCAAAAGTGTAGTGGCTATTCTCACAGAACACCTATAGTGTAGTGGCTACACTATAGGTTCACGACCAGATAAGTATAAAGTGTTAAAAAATGGGTATAATGTTGGTGCATATTAAGTTATTATCATTGACTGAAATTGTCAGTTAAAGGCCTACTGTATAGAATATTCAACCAATGTTGGTATGATCGTTGGTGCATACGGGCCTCAGCAAGTAAATAGGTTGGTAGACAACACATTTTGCAATATAGAAATAACAATCTAACTGTTGTTTGGGTCTAAAACTTTGAGAAGTGTACTATTTTTTTATAACCTATTAGTGTTAAAATTTTTATTAACATCGGTCATTAGCCCAAAAACCGATACCCTCCTTTGTTTTAATAATTTAAGTTTATGGAACACGAGTACGTGAAATAAGAAAAGGGACACCATCTTTTTTGTTTGATCGCTTTTAAATTAAAACGTTTTTAAACCATTAACCTGATGTTAAAAGCCACTTGATTCCAAAAGGTACCATTGCTATATTTACAGAAAGTCATGCGGGTATATCCATTCACGTAAGATTCTAAAGGAATAAATAAACTGACCTACCAGCCTCTTAATGGACCAGAACCTTTCTGGTTCACATGTTGCACGTGATTAAATGAGCAATAATGAAGCCTCTTGAATGGTGTGCAAGATCACCAGGATTGATTAAGAATTCCTCTTTACAATGTGACCCGGAGTCAGAAAATCGTATAAAGAGCATCAGTCGTGAGTTCAGTGATCCAGATGTGTTTTACACTTTTTGTCAACAGTGTACTTTTTTTCTTAATATGGGCGCCACCCTGTATATGATTTTAGAGAAGGGGTAAGTGGGATTACTAAATGTGAGTTATAAATTGGGATAGGTATAGAATTAAAATAGATGGATAGAACAATTTTATTTGATCAAAACGGTTGCATTTATCAAATAGTTGATAATTTTTTTTTAATTCTAAATTTATTTTAACCAAAAAAATGTTTTTATCGTTTTATACTTAAAATACGTCTGTAGTATGAATTGCTCAATAAAAGGAAGTAAAGTAATATTTATCAATCAACGGTAATATGAATTCTTTTCAGGAGCCCATTCTGTAGGTATAAAACAACTGGTGATTTTTATTCAAAATATTTTTAGGATTTACTATTACAGTAATATATTACTACAAACATCAATTAATAAATATACAGAACGTCCTATCCGTTGTAAACAAATTACCCCTAATAAAAATATAAAAATTTAATTTTTCAACGAAGAAATGAAGGTAAACCGATAGGCAATAACTATTATGCTATCTACAGAAAAATAAACTATACCAATAATTATGGAACAAACCAAAATAAATGTTTGCGTGCTGCAAGCAATGAACTTGAATATAAATTGTTACCAAATTTTAAATGCGAAAACTATGAAGGTATTAATTTAGGAAAATATTACCATGTCCAAAAAACAGATCAGGTTAGAAAATTGTCATAATGTTCATATCATTATTAAAATGCATAGAAAATAGAAAATGATATTACGATGAACCAACACCCTTTCCAGAGAGATGGATCCTGCTTTACGAGGTATTTATCAGTCACACTGCCAACTAGGAGTATGAAGAACTAAATCATTTCTTAATGAAGAAGATGAAATCCAACACTTAAAGAAATTATGACCGCCATTAAGGTCGCCGGCAGATCCATTAAAAAAATCTTATAGGAGAATAAAAGGCATAAATCCTAAACGAATCATCCAATTAATTAACACAAACCCATTTAAATTGTAGTGACTTACCCCAACACAGAGTGCCTTAACTTTCAAAATAACAATGCCTCCTACGCCATTGAAGAAAGACTCAGGAAGGCTGCCATTATCATCTACATGTTATTTTCAGAACAAGAAGTAAAACATCATATTGAACAGTTTAGGTATTCCCTCTTTATGGAATATCGATCGTAACTCGATCAAAATGTTATACAACACACCAATTAACTTCTATGTAGACATGTTCTTTTCCAAAATTATGTTGGAGAACGAGGCTGATCGTTAGAGGCCGTGGATTGTGAGTAGACCCGTGACGTCGTAAATAGTTGCGCACAACTGAATGGCAGCGGTGCATTAGATCCTTGAAATGAAAACCGAAAAAGTCGGGCTCGTTTGCTGGTTCCGTTAAAGCTATTGATATAGTACAGGCAAAGTACGTTCAAAATAACAACATGATTATTTTATTGCAGAATATAATTAAAATGTTATAAACTTACCCAAATGACTTCAAAAATATATTAAATAATTATTCTATGTTCTATGTTAAATAATTGGGGAATATTTTTATAAATTTACCTATACCTGAATAAATAATGACTTTGGGTAATTTGGAATTGTGGTTACCTGCTCCAGGTAGTTTAGATAGAATGTATTTTTGCAGTTTAAGGGCGCCCATCAAATCGTCTTTACCAACATGATATGCATTTTTAAACGATATTTTAATGACATACTATTATACTATAACATTAGCCCTAGACAGCTTATAAATAATACAAAAAAAGAGTTAAATACCCTTTGGAAGCCCCGAAGCTTAAATAATCAATACCATATTTTACCTCCTGCTTTTAAGAAAAGTATGAAAAACACATTTTAATAAATAAAAACATTAATTTATTAAAATTAAAAATATATACAAATTTATTGTAGTGGCTCGCAACCTAAGTCGTCATCGTCTTCATCAATTGAAAATTCACTTTCACTGTCGCTGTCTTCTCCTAAGTTTATTACCAAATTCGCTACTTTATTCATAATGTGTTCCTTTTCTAGGTATTCATTTTCCACTTTTAACACATTGGCGCAAATATTTGTCCAGTTGTCAACAGTAACCTCGCTAAATTGTAAATTTTACTATAACAGATCTACTTAGCTTCCTGACACTGATCAATCACCCTGTATATTGGATTTTTTTAAAAGTAGATTTCCATCTTTATTCAATAAATGAGTTATATGTAGGAAGTCAGTATTCCTATATGTCGGAATATACTTAATG
This sequence comes from Ophraella communa, assembly GCA_035357415.1. NCBI lineage: Eukaryota > Metazoa > Arthropoda > Insecta > Coleoptera > Chrysomelidae > Ophraella > Ophraella communa. Next base: position 19,886,000 of record CM068980.1, read on the forward strand.
AATTAATTATTTGTAAAATAAATGAGTCTTGCCACTAAGTGTTGCCTACCAGTAGGTTTCAAATTATTAATTTAGAATTCATCACTCAAGTGACCTTCAAAATTCCCAAAACAAGTACGATACAAAATGAGTTGAAAGTTGTTAAATTAACACGTTACAACTTGACTGCGATGTTAGTAACTTAATTATATCGTTCAGAATAATAAAATCAGGCACAAATATTTTATTGAATCCACAGTAACAAATGTGCGTCCGCTGGTCGGAAACCAAAATCTCAAAATACGAATACAATAAATATTAAACAATTTAGAAATAAAATTAATTGATATAACAATGAAAAAAATGGAAAAAAAAGTTAGTTAAGTTATCAAAACTTAACAATTACTAACCAAAAAATTAATTAAATTAAAATATAATAAACTAACTGATAAATTAATATTAATATTAATGATTAATTTTTCAGCATGTGGCTGCTCAACTTTTGGATCTGTGAGAGATGATTGTGAACAAATGACAGGTCGCTGTGTTTGTAAACCAGGTGTACAAGGTCAAAAATGTACGATATGCACAAATCACAATAAATATTTGGGACCGCAGGGATGTGTTTCAGGTATGTCACAAACACATTTTATTACTAAAATTGTATACCAAATTTTAATTTATTTAAAATATGGTTTTTTCTTGATATATTTTTTTCTGTTTGATTTAGCTGCCGATTTAGCTTCATCTTCTAATCCTTCTACCTGTGCCGAAAGAACTTGCTACTTTGGTGCAACTTGTCTAGAAAAAGATGGTATGTCAATATGTGAATGCCATTCAAATTGCAGCAATATTAAAGATACACAAGTAAGTAACTAGAAGCATATAATACCAAACTTTTTTTTTCTTTGCAAGGCTGTTTAATGAAAGTGTTATCACTTTATTTATAGCCCTTTTTAATTCATTGCCTAATTGCGTAATTTGGATTACAAAATTGTTCCTGTGATAAAGGCGTTCTCTTAAAATTCTAAATAATATTGGTGGACGTGATGATTGGTTGCCTTTTTTAATCAGTACTAGGAAATCTATGTTAAATTCATATGTTCTTATGTATTAGTGTTAGTCTTCAAAAACAAAGCAATTCAAATTTACGTCTCAAATTGCACAATTTAAAAACAAATAATAAAAAAAAACTTTTACCTAACATATACCTATAATTTGAAATCTTAATTGTAACGAGTGCAAGAAATACACTTTCCGATGAGTTATGTATCTAAACGATTTTTTCGACCACCCTAATATTTATTTATAATTATGAATTTTTTAACTTTTTATAAAAAATCTATTTTAATTGTTAGTTGTTAAAAATTGGGATCTAATCGAATTTAAATATTGCATGGAAATAATATTAATTAAAAATCAAATTACCACCTTTCTCAGGAATTAACATCAAAATTCTTAACTAACTTTAATTGTTTTCGTTGGTGTCATAAAAATTAAGACAAATTATTCGAACAGTTGGTAAAATTAATTGGAACTTAAGAAACGTTATGTGTTAGTAATGTGTTTTGAATATTTTCATTTACATTTAACTACTGTAATTCTTCATTTTTTGTTGTTTTTGTTGCTGTTGAAGGATTTTACACACTAGTGTGATAATGCCTCTTCTTTTCTTAGTTTTTCGAATGCGTATGATATTAATAATTTTCGAAGTGTTAAAACTGTGTGTTCGGTGTCATTTTCATAGGGGGTGGTAGGAAAATGTATTTTTATATTCCAATTAATCGTGACAAAATGCTAATTTTAATAGGTTTAATAAATTACATTGTATGTTATTTCATTCAATTAGCTATCAAAAAACTATATTACCATCTATCAAAAGTCATATTTCTACACCTTATACCAATGTGAAAAAATATTTACTTATTTTTACTGCTTACAATTTTTTTTATTATTAATTGAAATATCGATTGACACATTCCCGACACATATTTCATTCCCAGGAAGAAATTTGTGTTTTCTCACAGATGTTTTTTTTTTGTTTGCTTTGTTTTGTATTATAATTTACTCACAATTATCGAAAATAGAATATTTATATAGTGGATATATAGAAAATATTACACACAAGTATTATTTGGTATATTTGCTTAACTAAATTGATATATTATGCAATTATATCATGAACCGTTACATAAAAGTTGTAAACACTATTATTTCTAGGAGTAAGATTGAAATTTAAATACTCCTCTAGATTTTGCATTAGATTACATTTTTTGCTTGTTCAGCAATTTCGGATAGTTTGCATGAATTGGTATCATTCCTTTGAGAACTTTTTTAAAAACCGTGATTAATTTTTAAATTAAAATTAACTAAAAACTAAGATATTTACTGACTTGGTACAATTGTCTAGTACTTGTCAAACACTACGGAAAACGTCGATAATGGCTACTGTTTACAACATTTATATTATTTATATTGGTCAATTTTATAATAAATATCATTATGAGACTAAAGATTAACATCTAATAAACAACTTATAGTAAAGAAAAATATTTTATTCAAAATTCAGGTGAACGTATTTTTAAACCAATTGCTGATTTAGGGTATACCGGGGTTGAAAGTTGAGTTTCACATTCAATTAAGAATAGGGTACTGTAAAAAACGAATAACTTTTTATGTAGTAAGTATGCACATATATATTGAACATTAAAAAAACGTAAAACAGGAAGTAGGTATTCATGAAAACGCACAATGGTGCAAAATGTTACAACCGCTCCCAATCCTGCAGCGATTGTAACACTATATGGGGTCTACACAATCCACAATTAAATAATAAATGAACTTAAATGAGTGCAAATCATCACAATTGTGTGATGTCATCCTGATTGAACCCATTTTTCGCCTGGTTTGCTTCCACTGAAAAGATTTTTGATATATCTGTTTTAACCTTCGTTAAAGGTTGTCTTTGGAAAAATTTCTCTTCACATTCTTTTTCTTCTTCTCTTCATATTCCGATCTAATCTGTTGCTTTTCATGTGTGTCTGTATATACCTATTGCAGATTTCCTTTTCTTCTTTCCTCTGTGTTCTTCTTTTCTGGGGAGCTTCTGGAGCAAACTCTTTTAAGTTGAAAGATGTTGAAGGTACACATTCAGGTTTCAGCTGAACAAGATGTTGAGGATTTAGATTCAGTTTTTTTTGCTAAGGTCAGCCGATGATGAAGATTCCTTTGCAATTTCTGTTGGTGCGCCTGATATTACATTATTTTTATGGTTGATTTCAGCTCATTACAATCGACCCCGACCATGCCTGATAACATATTTCAACAAATCCATGTTGATACCGCCCTAAAATTACCAATTATCAGTACGTACGATACTTAAAAAGTTTAAGAGAAAGTTTACAAAAAAGGGCTAACCTTCAATAAAAAAATAATTATTAGCCTTCAAACATAGTATAAAATAGTTAGAATGCGATACCGAAATCAAATAAAGACCCTCACACTCTAACTATCGTCTTTGTCGCAAAAAAACTGAACTATAGTGGGAGATGCTGTTCTCTTCTAAAACAGCTAATGTAGTCGTAGCTCCACCGAGCGTATTGAAATAAAATCGTAGTGTTACTTTCTTTCCTTACTTTCGACCCCGGTCTACCCTACTCTAGACTAAATATTAGGAAAGTTAAAAATGCTGTTCCAACATTTATTACTTCTATTAAGGTGTTTTCTGTATTGTAAGAAAAATACCGATACACCATACATTCCTAAAATAATAATACATTTATGAAAATTAAATTAATGAAAATCGAAGAATAAAAGTTTGTTTCTAAGCAAAAGAAAATGGTAACTGTTATCCACAAACCAATAATTAATAATTTAACAATAGTTGTAAGGTTAAATGTAGAGTTTCTATCAGAAACAGACTTTAGTCATTTCATATTAGTTTACCATAATTGTGTATGTACCAGCCTTGCGAAAGTAATAATTGGAAACTTTAAATTTTTTCTGATTGTGAGTAAAGATTTTATTTAAAATAAAAAACTGCTATTTATTTATTTATTTTAACTAAAATTAAATAGGGTGTATACATTGATAAATGAATTAAGCTATTACTGAAACATCCAATATATATTGACAAATGAATTTTCCTCAGCGTAAAAAGGAAAAATTGTCTACTTTTTTCTTAAACATTTGTGAACATGCAGATGCAGAATTATTATTTTCAAGTAAATCAATTGGCTAATGAGTTTACACGTGGCTGCAAAGATTTAGCACAAAAGAAAACTTCGTTATAAATTCGCCAATATAACGGACTCTTGTCGCTTGTCATCAAGTAAAATAGCTAATTTTATGTAGAGAAACGTATATTTTGTGTAATTACCAACAAACTTTAAATTTTATATCTATTATTTTATTTTTCAGACTTTATGCGGTAGTGACGGTAAAACTTACAATTCCGCCTGTGATTTACGGCTAGCAGCTTGTCGGCTTCAAAAGGACATTGTTCTACAAGCATTTGGAGCTTGTAAAGGTAAATTTATATATTATAATTTTACTAAACATTGAGTGTGTAAGATAATTTCTGTAAATTAAATAGAAATTTCTGGAAATACCATATAATACTAAAGGTAGTCTAAAAACATAGTAACTTTGATGAGATATGAAAATATATCAATAATCACATTTATGGTGAATTTATAAAATTGAAGTTCAGATTCTGTTCACCGTATAATCTTCACAGTGAAGTTCAAAAAAACATATAAGATCATTTATATTTGTCAAATATAAATGTCCTTATGTGTTTATTTGTACTAAACTTTGAACGTCAAACAACAAGCGAAATCTGAGCAAACATCCTCCAAAAGTTTAAGTGGAAACTGATTCAAAACAAGAAAGCAACATAAATAGCATAAATGGTTAGTTTTATTGAATAAAAATTATTAGAGGCACATCTGAAAAAGTGATAGGGCCTTTATTCAAAATAGCCATTTTATTGTTTAATAATACATTGCCATAAATTAAGCTGTATATTCTATTTATTTCCCCATTAAATATTTCGCTAATGTTTCATAACTATTCTACTTGAAGAGTTTAAAACTTAGGTTATTAATGAGATGTCGAGATCAACTGTCAATCCCAACTCATTTAGATTAATTTTTTCAATGCTGGCGTTAAAAGATTAAAATAAGTGACTGTAGATACATTTTTTGAAAGCATATCTTTTTTAAGTTTTAATTGGATAATAATCTGATATCCACACATTTTTCATTGAGTGGCTAAATTATGGAATCATATCAGTATTTAGAGAACCCTTAGATTTATAGGAAGTTCCCGAAACAGGTCGATTTTTGTTGAAGAATACCCATATTTTAAATAGAAATATATGCCATGCGACAACTCATATTAATTTTTCCTTTAACGAAATTATATATTTAAATAAATCAGTACAAGTACATTTTTATTTAATTAAAATAAAAAAAGATTTTATATTTTACGAAGAATAATAAAAAACTCTTGTTTTAACTTAACTTCCAAGTTTAATTGAACAAATTAAGTATAAAATTACAATTAAAGCTGTTTCGCTATATAACTAGCATCGTCAGATTGACATATATTCAATATATATTCAATATATTCAATAATCAAAAGTCTAGGACAATAGACCACAAAACTTACAGTGCTTAAAAGCAGTTACTCGACAAATGTAAATATGTTTTTATATTTTGCACTTATAAAAATCTTCATTATAAAACGCATTTGCGTATCGTAATGTAACTTTTAGGCACGCAAATGTTTGTTTTAAATGGTTGGCGATAATTGAAGTATCCAATGACAAGACTATTGACAATGAAATTTGTGGGTTAATAGCAATTTGTTCTTTAAAAAAGTATTTGTGAATATGGATATCATCTTTTACTTATATAATATATTATTATTGGTGTATTAGTCATTTTAAAATATTTGAAAATATTAACATTTCATAATTTAAATGTCAAAACTGTCAAATGTTATAAATTACACGCAGTGCTACCGACATACTTTTTAAAATACAATTTTTCGTAATTACATAAAAATAATAAATTAATTTAAAAAATGATAAAATGGCAAAATATAAAAAATATTATAAACAACTTATTTCATATGGCTGTTGTGGCACTCGTTCTTTAAAAAACTCATCGCTACGCGATTCGTTTTTTAAACTTGAACTCGTGTCATAACAGAATTCCATATGAAATGCGTTGTTTAATATACTATTAGGTACTTTAAACTACATTATTACTTATAATTACTCTATAATTTAAAACGTTAATTGAAAATTGTATGGATTTAAATAGAATAAAAATGTTTTCTACCCGTCTAATTAAAGGTAGAATTAAATTACCATTACTTTTAAAATTCACTACATCCCTACTGTATATACATTAAAAGATGGGTATTTGATGACAAACATCTATATGTGTCGAGAATTTCCTACAGATTTCCTACGGATTTTCAAACAATGATCTTATTCTATAATTTAATTCTCCACTGTACTATTATTATACATGACCATAGATAGATTCCTTTACTTTATAAATTATTAATGGTATCGAGAACCCTTTTGGAAATATTTATTTTAACGATTAATTAATAGAATAATATATAATAACCGACATTTGTTTAACGCCTAAAATCACGATCAGGGATGGTGTAAATTATTATAATTGAGGGGTAAGTTAAAATATTAATTGCTAAATGCTTGTAAAATTTGAGAATTGTAGAAGAGCTAGAAGATGAAATAGAATACGGTATGTAACCTTTATTTAATTTTTTAATAACGAAAGTTATTATAAAAGGCTAGAATGTATTTGAAATAAGCTAATTATCTATTATCCTTTATCACAGAATACATACATAATTCTTACCAAATTTTCTCTGTAGTTTTTCCATTTTGAATGAAATGGTTTACGACAAATTAGTTGATGCTTTGATTCGCGGATGGCGTTTGTGCTCCAAATCTTCAGTTTTCAATGATTTTAGATAGATATATTGGTAAAGACGTTGGCCTTTAGCTCTGATTGGTACTCTGAGAAGATATCATCTACCCTGCACTGATGAGAATAATTTTAAAACCGATCAGCACCTGTTCGGATTTCTATTTTGTTTGCGATACAAAAGAGATGGTCAATGGCAATCCTGTGTTCTTTGGAGTGAATTCAAAGGGCGTATAGCTTGGAGAGTAGTTGTTTTTCCTTTAGAAATTCGTTCAACAAATTTCGAAATTTGATTTCAATATTGGCAAATACTTTGACTACTTTAGGTTCAATGTGAGTGGGGCGCTCAACCACCCCTCCTTAATATTATGGCTCACCCATAAGGTTATAAATCACCATACAAGCCAATCCCCCTTACGAAGGCAATGGTTGTCTGCGGCGAGACCTGTTTAAAGTCGTTAGGCTCCAATTTTGGAAAACCAAGAATGTGGTGCCTAGTAATTTCCAGGGCGGAGCAAGAACATAATATGTGTTCTGCAGTCTCGTCTTCCACACTGCAGAAGCGGCAGTCTGAAGTTTGACTCAGACCTATTTTCTTCAGGTGGTATCTTAGACGACAGTGTCCCGTAAGCAGTCCTATAAGAATGCGTAGATCTTTCCTATCCCACTCCAGAATCTGCTTAGTTATATTTTTCGAGGGTTTAGAGATGAAAGCCTTCGAATGGATTAGCCCTGGGATATCATTCCAGACATGACGATTTTCCTCTCTGACAAGCTGGAGGTAATATCATTGGCAGTACTTTTGGCCAAAGAATGGTTCAGGTCCTATAAATCTAGACTCTGTTCCTTTTTTTGTCAAGAATGTCGGCTTTTTTGTTACCCACCACTCCGCTATGTCCTGGTGCCCAGAGCAAAGTTACCCTGTTGTTGGAACCAAGACGTTCTAGGGATTTAATACAGTTCCCATACCAGCTTTGAATTAAGCCGGTTGGAGCTCAGTGCCTTAAGAGCTGCCTGGCTATCAGATACAATATGTTTGTTTTTGTTTACAAGAGCGTGATTTATCTCTTGCACACAATTCAATGGCGAAAACCTCTGCCTGAAAGATAGTAGCGTATGTGCCGAGGTTTACTTCGATTTCAACCCTTGGTTTGCTACCATACACTCCTGCACCAACTTCTGGAGTGTATAGTACGTAGTACTTCTTTAATTTCACGCATCAAGCCCGAGTGGTCCCAGAGCCTCTCCCCCTTCACTTGACTATCCACCGACAGAAGCTTATAGGACACCATCCTGGCCTCCTTCTCCAATAGTAAATGGAGAGGGTTTAGATTCTGGATGATCTCCATTGCTGCTGTCGGGGTAGTCGACATTGCCCACGAATGCCAGTCGCTGAAGTACAGACAAACTTGTCCTGGTGGATTTCTAGAGTCCCTTGGATCACCAGGCCACCGAACCAAACGTGATCATTGGTTTTATCACTGTTTGATCGATCCAGTAAATCTGTTTGGTGTTCGTTCCCCAAGATTTGCCACAGATTCTCCTGAGATTCCACAGGGAAATCCTGTCTTTATTTATTGTTCTTTCCACATAGGCGTTCCAGGTAAGTTTACTATCCAAGATGATCCCCAGATATTTTACCTCCGTCGCAAAAGGAATCGTTTCGCCATATAAAATTGGTTGGCTACTTTACTGATTGCTTTTTATTTTTACTCATTACATTGGTAATAAAGGAACATTTGATATTATTTGTATTTATGAAAAGTCCTCTACAATTTCTGGGGTATATAACCTATTTCACGGGCCTTAACCAAGTGATGATAGGTTTAAGAATTTTCTTACTAACCTACAGGTATTCATAATCACTACTTTTTGTCGTAAAATATCAATTGATTTGTAAAGCTCTGGTATGTGGATGGGTGTATAAAGTGATGTGGGCATGATACCTGTTGTTGAGATAAGTATGGAAACAGTTTTGATACTTTGAACATTCCATTTAGTTATTATTATTATTATTATCTCTGATCATTTCACAGGCATGGTTCTGCGGGTGGTTTGGAAGAAACACCGAGTGTATACCTTGCACCTGGGGTGATATTCCTTTTTATTTAGCACCTTGCGGATTATGTACGCGGTGTTCAACACAACAGATTTTTGTAGGGACACCAGGTTGTGCACACCGGGTAACTGTTTGATGGCTTTTGTTTTTTTGTATGATATTACTCCGGTGGCTCCGATTACTATGGGAACTACTGTGGTCGTCATGTTCCACATCCTTTCTGTTTCAATTTGAAGATCTTTGTATTTAAGATATTTTTCGGCTTCTTTTTCAGTAATGTTGTAATCTGATGGGATAGTGACGTCTTCGTTTTTTGTCTTTGATGATTATGTCAGGCTTATTGGCTTTGATTATTCGATCAGTTTGGACCTGTGTATCCCAGATGATAGTGACGTCTTGGGTGTCCACCACAGGTTCTGGAGCAGCTAGGTGTGCAGCTACGAAGTTGTGTCGCTCCAGGTAAGCCCTTTTTGCCAGTATCGGGCTCCCTGATACTACATAATGGATTGTCTCATGGGGATCCGGCATAATCTGCACCTGGGGTATTTGCCGTTTTTCATGATTTTCACCTGCATATAGTTTGTGGCGAGTGCTTGTTCCTGGCAAGTAGTTATAAGCGCCTCGGTTTCACTTTTGATGTTTGCGGTTGATAGCCACTTCCATGTTTCCTTTCTGTTTATGGTTTCCTTTTCAACCTCTATTGCGATTTGCCCTTGCATCCCTTTCTTTTTCCAGTTTGTTAGTTGTTCCTTGTTGTCCTCATTAACTATATTAATAAAGAAATCGGAGTGAGTAACCGTAGACTTGGCACGACTTTGTCTGGATTTCATTACCTTTTAGAGATAAACAAGCAGCTCCATCGAAACTTGGCTAGTTTTTTACAGAATGTTTTTGGTGGAATCAAGTTTTACATTAACTAAACAAAAATATATTTAAAATGTATATTTTTTATTTAATAAATTTATATTTTTTGCAGATGACATACAAAGTACTGACTGGCCGTACAGTGGTGTAAATCCCCAGCAATTCACACAACCTGACGAAATAAGTTCTCCTTTATCGAAATCCACACGTCATCTACTGGTACCAGATCCTTGGTACTATTACGAAAGAAGCAGTAACGTTCGACCAGTATCATTTGCAGATACTGATTTTAGTGGAAGTAAACCAGGCTCCAATATGTTGTATCGGAACCGTGGTGAGATTAAATTATTGAATTCTACTACATCAAAAAATAAAATTAAATCATTAATTACAAAAGTTGTGGAAACATTGACGTAGTATTTTAAAAATATACAAATTTGTTGATGAATATTACAGAAATACAAAATACAATATCTTAATCATAAAAGCATAAACAATACCGATTGACAAAATACTTGTATTTTTCCAAATATTGTATTTTTACATTCAGGTCCTATTTTTTTATTATTAAATTCATATATGCAGTAGTTTCCCAAAATCCTATTATTGTTTCTAGTGTTTCTTAGAACCATAACTTTTGTATATGAAGTACACAACCATACCACATATTTTATAAAATAGTTTAATATAAAAAGATAACATTTAAAAAGTCCTCTCCTTGATATTAAATGCTACCAACCATCATATAATGGATTAGAATGAAAATGAAATGTAAGTTTTAGGTAGAGAAAACAATTTTCGTCACGTTCATCTCAAAATTTTATAACCAGAGAATTTTTTATCTTTGTTGCATCACTCATTCTGTCGCACACATCAGTAACCTTTGTTTGAGAAGTTTTTAGGTATATTTTGGGTCATTTCCATTCATTTACTTGTTTAATCTTTATAATATAAAACAACTAGTTGGGCTGGACAGTACAGAATATGCTTTACCATTTCGTCTTTAATACTACAAAGACCACAAGTACGATACGTTACTCAGAACTATCTTCTTCAGGTTCTTTTCCAGAATCTGGAATAAAGTGCAACCTGAGGGTTTGACAATTAACGCCTTAGAGTGAGCTAATCCGAGCATATCTACACAGTGCTTAAGTCTTTAGTATTTTTTACAGATGATCTGTTTGGCATTGCTTTATGCTATGCCGAAAAGTGGTTTCGGCACAACGAAACCCGCTCTCATTTTCGAAAGAGTGCCTTCATTGACTTCCGCCTTGCCGTGTATCCAGGCAACCAGAGCAAGGTTACTTTGTTATCTAATACCATCCAGGGATTCAATGCAATTCTATACTAGCTTAAAATCTAGCCGGTTGTAGCTCATTATCTGAAGATTCTCTATTGCAAAAAGTACTATGCACAATTTGTATGGTTTCCAACTATTTTAAAGTGACTTTAGGATATATTTTCATCGTTTAAATATTTTGTTTTTAAATCATGTGGCTTCTCTGACTGTGGATGATATTCATTTGCTTCATTCATTCTTAATCTTTGTAAATTTGGTACTGGTTTTCCATTGAAACTGTATTGTTTTGTTTAATAGGTATCTGAATCTTGTGCAAAAGTTTATCACTAAGTGATTTCGACTTTAGTTTTTTTAATAATATTGTTACTCTATGGACTATTTCCTAAAATGTAATTTCGTGCAAACTAATTCAAGAGAAAAACATGACAATAAATACAACATATCAATGAAACATAATATTCATTTATTTGGTAACAATATTAAATGAACAATCATTATAAATTCATTTTCTACCCGTAAAAGAATTGGTTCCAACTAGATCTTCTGGACCTCTGCGTGTTAATGGTATATTTTCCGAAACTGATTTTTTTAATTATGAAGACGCATCAATGACATTTGTCAAACTGACAAAAAAAATACCAGACACTTTCGTGATGAATCTGTGGTAATTTTGTAGCTTGAAAATTACAGACAGTGGTTTTGTTAGTAGGAAATGTGCCGTTGCTATGATTTTTTACCAGTTATAAATTGTCTAGTGAAATAGTCACTATGATATAACATATTCTATTAAAACGGCACATTAATAAATATTCAGAAAAATGATAACTAATATCTTGAAAGTTCACAATGGAATCTATATATTTATATATAATTAAATTACCTACACGAGCGATTACTATAACATATAATAAAGAACCCTACTTTTTTACAATGTAAATAGACCTTAGGTGGTTATGCCGTGTAGGTTTAAAAATTGGGCTATTAATACATCAAATGAATATATACAAATAGTATAGATTTTCTTTTAACAAAAAATATACGTTCCTTTAGACAGAAAAGCTAAATCGTAATATTGGAATAAACATCTAAAACGAAAATGAAAACGCACAAAAATTGGTCCCCACAATTTTTTCACCCAATATTAATGGAAATATTAAAAAAAAAAACTGTTTTTCCAATAAACGTAAATACAATTACTATATATATCTTGTTGCATCTTATAAGCATTCGTAAATAACTATTATAGAATAGCAAATTCTGTAACAAGGTAAGACTGAAAATTCGATGAGGGCGCGAGCCGAAGGCAAGAGTGAGGATTTTCATTCTAACCGTGGATCATACTATGCTTTCTTCTCGATTAAAGATTTTAAATATATATTTTTAAATGAAATCGAGTATCATACGATTTTTCTTATACGATTATTAAATAATCATTTTCATTATTTCATATTACAAATCTAATTTAAAAAAGACTTTAAATTTATACTGCTCCAAAAAAATAGAACAATCATTTTAAAACATATTTATTTAATAAATATTACAATTTTAATCTATTTTATCTATTTTAAATATATGTTTTTATTCCACGCCACTGCTAAACTATTACATCTATGAGCAAATAATAACAATTAAATGAAAAATAATCTTTAAAACTGAATGAAAACAATTTTCAAAATGTATGTACAATTAATTTAAGTTATCATACATAACATACGTAATTTAATTAAACATCTATTGCCTGAAAGCTGTAATGTTAATAGAGATAAATTTCGAGGAAATAGTTTTAACATACTTTTTGCCTATAAAATGAAATTCCTTCCTCTTTTTTAGCACTCTGACTATTGCACTTATAAACTGCACAATTAACCATTTTAAAATGGCTCTTCAGGTAATTAAAAAAGGTGAAAATTAATAAAAAAACTAAAAAAATACAATTCGACGTTTCAAATTTGTTTACCACCAAACATATGTCAAACGTTTGAAAATTGGCTTCAATCACACGCATAAGGTTTTCATTGCCATGCGCTGTCCTCTCTCTTTCCTAGTCTAAGGCTGTTAGTGACGTCAGGGTAAAGGTCAATTTTTACTACTGTATATCATTCAAAATTATACCTTGTAATCAATGAGAAAATAAATCAAGAAACAATACTTGTTAACACTTTTTTTATCTGGCGTTTGATAGTGTTGTTTATTTGTCAATTCGTGCGCCACCTAGCATGAAACGCAAAATTGATTTTCTTGGCTAGCCATAGAAAAGGTATTTTCTCGCCTCCATAAAGGTGGTAAAATTCAACTTTCTCATAGTGTAGGATAAAAATATTATTGTTAATGCAATCAAGTTCACTTATCCATTTATTTATAAGGTGGTACCAAAAGGTTTTATAAGTACGCAAAATGGAGAAAAGTCAAATATTTAATTATGTAATTTTTGATTTCTAAGTTACACAATAATTTATTGATTATGTGTATGTACAGGTAATGAATTTGCACCAGCTTATCGTCCAACCCCAGCTACAGTCCGTGTACTTGCTGCCTTATTAGGCGATTTGTGTTCGGATAATACAGACTGTATTATATCTAATAGTCACTGTGTTAAAGGAGCTTGTGTCTGTCTTCCTAACTATGTAGAATCTTCGGACCGCCAAGAATGTTTAGGTAACCATAAAATTGCTGTTTTGAATAAATATAATTCTTTAATTTTTTAACAGCAAGTTCTGACGACCAAGAAGAGTTTCCAGCTTGTAACAGCATGCTTTGTAGTAACGGTGGAACCTGCATTGATTTACCAGCCTCTACTTACGCATGCGTCTGTACAGCAAACTATTCTGGGTTACACTGTGAAACGGAAATTTCTCAAGCTCAATACACAATACCAGGTATCTACTGTTTTACGATAGGATATTCTACATCTACAATACTTTTTTAATTTGTATTTTTTATGAATTTTGGGACAAGAGGTGTGTTATAATTCTATTTATATTTTATAGCATTTCACGGTAAATCATATGCAAGATTAAGACCTTTAAAAGCCTATCACAAACTCAGTATAGAAGTGGAATTTCAATCATACAAAGATAATGGTATTTTATTTTACAATCAGCAGAAAGCAGATGGTTTGGGAGATTTTGTCTCACTGGCTATTATAAATGGTTTTTTGGAATTTAAGTATGATTTGGGAAATGGTGCTGTAGTGATCAGATCAGCTGATAAAATTCAAATAGGAGAGACACATACGGTAGTTATAAAAAGATATCATAGAGATGGATTGTTGAAACTGGATGCTTCTGAAGAAATCGCTGGTCAAACCAGTGGTTCGCTGAAAGCGTTGGATTTACTAGAAGATGCTTTCATTGGATATGTTCCTACAAATTATACAAGGTATTTGATTTATTTTTCTTACATTTCGTTAACTTTGCAATCTACTTTCTTCGCCAATAACAGCTATCGCATATAAATACTTACCGATTCCATTAATTATTGTATTCACTATTATTCAGTGCCTTCAAAAAGTAGCGCAAACATTCATTATTAGGTAAGTAAACAATAATATTTAGAGTTCCCGAAACAGATAAACCTTCGTATAATGGAGTCATCATCATTTTTTTCAATATATAGATTTTCTTTTGCTGAACTGATTCCAAGAACGTATAACACATTACTTCAAATTGGTACAGGGTAGGAAAAAATATAGAAGTAATTATGCAAATTGTTTGTGGAAAGTTATACCACAGTTATAAAAAATTAAATGCAAATATATAGTTATGTTAAGGCTGCATTTTCAATAAAATCCTAATTGATTTTTTTTATTTACTTAGTTTCGACATAATATTTTTTATGAACACCCTATTTTAACTTTTTAAAGCACGCCTTAGCGTGCTTATATTGAACTTTCAAAACGCTCGTTACCATGGCAACATAACAAATTCAACAACAAATGACAATTTTTTTATTATTGATTGGACTTGCAATTTAAAATAAAATATTACACTAACAAATTCGAAACCTTTATTTAAACAATATTTAAAAATAATTTTAATTTGGTAAATTAATATGAAAAGTACAGTTACTGCAAAATTTCTTTATGTTTTACCTATATATACAGCATTACCTACATTTTGAACAAATAATTTTGTAAATACCAGATTTTGTAATTCGGGTAATTTTGTTTTTACATTTTACAATTTTGTACCAACATTATTGTGTGATTTGAATTAAATTAATGCAGATGTTGCCGAAGATATTAATTTTGAAATTGTATAAGAAATATTTCTGCAATATGTAATACTTTCATTACTTTCAATTTTTTTTACTGCGATTAATATTCCCTCAACAACTAAAGAAAACAAAATTACCTAAATTAAAAAAATCTGGTGTTTACAAAATTAATTGTGCAAAATGTAATGCTGTATATGTAGGTCAAACACAAAGAAATTTTGAAATAAGATTCAATGAACACTTAAGAGCCACCAGAAAAGTCAAACTATACAAAACACGTTCTTGAACATCCACACTCCCTCATACACACCAATGACGTTCAAATATTACATATTTGTGATAAAAAACAAAATTAAGGTTTCCTAGAAATAAAAAGACTTCTAGCAGAACAATTTAAAGTAGCTAATAAACAAATAAATTTTGGAAGTTCTCCACTATTAAACTGTTTACTTTAATTGAGTCTTCATTTTATAAATAGATTAGACGTAGTTGTAACAGAAATATCTTAAGTTATTGTAAAGATCAGCATGATATAGTTTTTTCCTGGTTTTTCAATATCATCACAGTTATACTGATCTTAGAGGGAAATACATCCAGGATAATCCCTTGGGGCTAATAACATCTAGACTTTAATATTGTTATGTCTTATTACTTCCATACTTTGTCTAGCCTTATAACTACCTAATGAACATCAAGTACATACAAACAAAATGTAACTTCAATATGTCAATCTGACGATGCTAATTCTAGCGAAACGGCTGTCATTGTATTTAAAAACGTATTTTGCGAAAAAATAGTGAAAGTTTAGTTCAAACGTTTAGTTGTTTACTGTTCTTAATAAGATGGACTTTCACATAGTAAGGAGTATTACAATTAAAATTGTAGTGATACTTTCTGTTCTTTCTTATTAATTAAACGTTTAGATATTTATTATTCTTTAGATTTTTTAAACCGCCATTAAAATAGAATTTTTTATCTTTGATTATTTCCATATATGGTATTCTGTCGATAATGTTTTTACTAAATTACTGTAACTACTTCTACTATAGAGCATATTGTGTAATTCTAATTTTTAAACTCACTTTTGATTTGCATCTTGTATAATCCATTATATTTTTTTAAATATGTTATTTATACAGTGCTAGAATTTAGGTCTCATATCATATTGTATCGTATAAGACTTTGATGATAAGGCTTATTGATGAAGACTAGTAACTTTGAGAGTTTAGGTGTGGTAGATCACCTTCCGTAACTTAATGGTATCCGAGATGTCTAGCACGGCCTCTGTATTTTCCTTATTGTTCTAGTTTCAGTTTCCTACGGTATTCTCGGATATTAAATAGCCCTGGTAAAAACCCCGTAAGAACTAGATCTCTCCAGATGTGTTCTCTGACTTCCTCTTCTATTGTATTTACCTTAGGTATGTAGATAGTTTTATCTACACCTCAGAAATATTCTGGTCCTACTAACTGGGAGTTTAAACCCTTCCTTATAAAGTTGTAGGCTTCTTCATTGCCTAGCACACCTTTATCCCTGATACCAACAACAAATTTGTTTTTCTTTTTACCATCTTCCACAAGTTTCCCTAAACCATCGCGTACCATCTTAGATAGGATGACATATTTGTGACCTTATTGCTGATGTAGCTGCTTGACTGTCAGTGAAAATAGTGATGCCTTGCTTGGGATGTCTTCTTAGGATCAGTAGAGCACATATTTCAGTTGCATTAATTTTCTCTGGAAGAACACTGATGTGATGTTTCAATTGTTAATCATATTTGACACATGCTGCTGATGCCCGTTATAAGATAAAGTATTATTCGTCTCACCCTTTATGTCTTTTTTCCAAGTACGACCCATTTTGTAAATTGGTGGTGTTTGAATAATAATGTGGTAGGTTGATGCCATAATAACCAAGAATTAAAATATAGAATTATGTATAAGTTAATTTTACAAATTCAGAGGAAAGGACTCTCGCTCTGCTTGGCATTATTTATTTCTATGAGTTGTATTGTTGTGTCATAGAAGAAAATTTTTGACAATCGAGACTAGCCAGTCATAAATTTAATAGCAGTTTCTTAATAAGCTGCTATTGACAAGTGGTTAACTAATCAGATATACTCGGAACTTAGAAGAAAACATCCGCACAGGTTAATGTTTTGCCAATTCAGAAACATGCGTGTGTCCTCTTGGGTTTTAAGTAAATGTAACTTCATGTGGTGAAGAGTTTTATAAGAAAAATATTTTAATTTTCTTTTTATTTACAAAGTGAAGATTCCGATTTCGTTTTATGAGCAAAAAAATCAGGAACCATGAAATATTTATTTATTTTCGTGAGGTTACAAAATTGTATAGTTTAAACAAAAAACATGGTTTAAATTTATCTTTATTGCTTTTTTAGGGTTTTCGAGAATATCGGTACATCCCAAGGATTTCAGGGTTGTATTAAAAATTTTAAAATTGGTAGACAGGATGTAGAAATCCACGTAAGACAAGAAGATTGGATTTTGGAAGTAAGTGGTATATATGACTGCAGTGAACATGTTTGCAAAACATCTCCATGTAAAAATAATGGAAGATGCACAGAGTTAGGTCGACTGTTCAAATGTGAATGTGGAGCTCCGTACACAGGCGAATTTTGTGACCGATTGGAAAATTCTTGTTTAGGAGATGATTGTCAATTTGAAACAAAATGCCATCATGGCAAATTTGGAACGTCTTGTCAAGAAGGTAACTTGTACTTGTTAAAAGCATGTTTAAATGTTATTATAAAATTTTATCAACAAAAAATTATAAAATGATATTTTTAAGTGATATCTGTATATCACAAATAATGAATTTATTGATCTTTGCCTAAACAAAATATTTTATATATATATTTTAATATAAGTTTTACTAAAACTGTTTTTTTTTAGAATTTAAAAGTCTTCATGGACTTACACCAGAGTTCAATGGCAATAGTTTCATTCAGTTTCCAAAACTCGAGGGCATTAAGAAAAGGTTTTCTATTGAGGTAACATTCATGACTACAGGGTCAAATGGTCTCATTCTCTACAATGGCCAAATGAAAAACGGGAGAGGGGATTTTATTTCCTTAAATATTGCCCGTGGCTATTTGCAGTTTAGATTTAACTTGGGAAGTGGGATAGCAAATTTAACGTAAGTTTTTTTTTTAATACAAGTGATTTAAAAAATTTTCTAAACTATCTAGATTATAAGAACTATTTGTTATTGTACTAAAAGTTATTAATATAACTATTACTATTATAGAAGTTCCTCGACTATATCATTAAACAAATGGCACAAAGTCAGAATATCGCGAGAAGGTCGCGAAGGTATGCTACAAATAGATAATTCAACAGTTATTCGTGGATATTCTGGTACACCATTAACAGAACTTAATTTAGAAACTCCTTTGTATATTGGCTCAATATCGTAAGTTTTCTTTAAAAAATATTTTTGTAAAATCTATCTGGGAACTTAAAAAATATATATTTTTAGCAATTGGAAACAAATACATCGATTGTCTGGAGCATCGAAAGGATTCAAAGGTGCTATTCAAAAAATTACATTTAACGATGTTCCTTTGCCAATCTCCAGTCCTTTGCCGGAATGTATTACAGTTATACATCACAATAATTCAGGATGTACTTCTAATATTGGGTTTTATGATGGAGCGCCTTGTCCATTGGACAACAATCCATGTCTTAACAACGGTGTTTGTGTACCTAATATGAACAACTATACCTGTAGATGTGATGGTAACTACAAAGGAAAATATTGTGAATCAGGTAAGCAGAATGTTAAACTAAGTCATTATTAATATGTAAGTTTCCACATACCTTGAACTTTTCCACCATTTCGGATAAAGTATTCAGTTTATTGCTTTCATATTTATTTTTATAACCAACCCATAAATTCTAAATCCATAATAATTATATATTAAAAAATCTTAAATTAAATTAACTCGATATGTAATGGCCAGAATCTTCTTAAGCAGCCCCACTCGGTGCCTTAGATCCATTTAGGAGGGGTGGATCAATCCCCATCTTCCTCTATTATATATTTATACTTATTTCTATACATCCGTAAATATTCCTCTACTTCCTTCAGTCACGTAAATCTGGCCCTGCCACGTATTTTTGTTCTTCCCGGAAAACCACTGTATACACCATTGTGTTTGTTCCTGCTCTCCAGATAAATATCAGCCACTTTACTCTATGTATTTTTATCTTTTTGATTATATCTTCCCCGTTTAAATGTCATATAATTCCATGATTCATTCTTTGTCTGTACTAGTTTTCATCGATCTTTATTGATCCTAGTATGCTTCTCATTATTTTTCTTTTCATGATTCTAAACTCTTCTTTTTTTGTCATGTATCATTGTCTTTAAGGGTTTTCCTTGTTTATACTTTTCTTTTTAGTAGCTTTTTATTTGCATGAAATTGCCGGTAACTATTTTTTCTGCGATTTCATTCCCTAAATATTTAAACTTGGCTACTTCATAAAACTCCTAATTTTCCTTTTTCTTTTCCTAGTTGCTTTCCATATCTCATTATT
Organism: Ophraella communa; assembly: GCA_035357415.1. NCBI lineage: Eukaryota > Metazoa > Arthropoda > Insecta > Coleoptera > Chrysomelidae > Ophraella > Ophraella communa. The sequence goes on from CM068980.1 coordinate 19,905,949, forward strand.
TTTATTTTATTTTGGTTTATTTTTAGTCCCATATGTGTTTCCCTCGTTCATTAAATTTTTCAGTTTTTTTTTCATTACTTTCCTGTTCTAATTAATTATTACTGCGTAATCAGCGAAAGCTATATTTGGCCTTCACTTTTTCTTAAATTTCCCTCCGGTATTTTTTGCATTAAATATTCCAGTGCTAAATTAAAGTATTGTCGATAATGAGTCACACTTGCCTCACTCCTTTATTAATTACAAAATCTTCAGTTTCACTTACCTTTCTTTATTACAATGCTGACTCTTGAATCTTTCATCTTCATCTTAATAAGTCCTCTCAATTTTTACAGTATTATATGTCATAATGTAGTTATGTTATACAGTATAGAACAAATAAAAATAATAAACTCATTATAATGGAATTAGTTAGTTTTTTGAAAAAACGCTCAGTCAGGCCAGGTCCATTATATTTGTTCCATACTGTATATAAAACTGTAATTTTTATTAAAAACTTGAATTTTTATTAAAAAACTAAATTTTTTATAAAATCATTGGTTCCATATGTAACTTTTCAACATCGTTTACAATTTTGTTATTTATTTTATAGTTGATGAAGAAACGTTATCTCTAAAATTCGATGGTGCCACATATCTTCAATACAGAAACAGAGGTTATAAAAGGTAAGTTGCTTAAAATTTTTTTTGAGTAGAATTTACTAGAATTGCCTCTTACAACTAACAATACTTACTAACATAAACCTTACTAACAGTGAAAATATAACGAATTTTACTGACAACGATGAAGAGTCCTACAATAAAACTTTGGATGATTATTTAGATCATGACAACGAGTTTTTTGATGAACAAAATCATGATTTTGATGAAGAAGATTTAGAAGTTCTGTAAGTAGTACTAACATATTTCTTACTTACTGTACTAATAAATTTGTAAATGAAAAGTTAACTTTTTGTATATCCTGTAGTGTTTGGTTATTTGTGTACACACTATTTAATTAATAGATTATTAATTAACTAATTTATTTCCATATTTAAATTTTTTTACAAGCTGTTTCAGGACGAGCTTCCAGTATCTATATTTTGGAAATTACTTATAGCCTGTTCATAGATTTAAGAAAATGACTAACTGACTCCCATTAGTGAAGACCCCTTTAGGATATGAAATTAAAAGTACGGTCCGTACTTTGGTTGTTATCTAATTATTCGACTAGAATGTAGTCTTTTGCACAAAAAAGCGGACTTTGCTGTGAGAGTATAGATGATTTTGGCAGTATACTTATATTTTCACTGCAAATTTGATTGACAATGTCACTTCATAAACGTTCGCTTCATAGGATGCACTGCTCAAAATAATCAATATTCTGACAGCAACATAGTTACGCTTTTTTATGCAACAGACTTTCCCTGATATTTTTTCGTATTTATAAAAACTATATTTGTTTGTAGTTGGCAGCACAGTGAATTCATTATAAATGCAATTCCTTCAAAGCAAGTAAGGGAGGTTCATGAAAAAAATCTAAAAGTAGTATACATTTCTATTTAAACATAGCCATAGTTGTTATTTTTCAGAGTCCACCCTGTAATTTGGGATTAATTAACCCAAATACAATAGAAACCCTAGATAATATTGTCACAACAGGTAGCTGAATAGATCCCATGCCCGTAGAACCGAAGTTATTTTAAAGCATAATGCAAATTAAAATAAAAATAAAATAAAAATATGCTACATATTAAAAAGCAAGAATTAAATATGAATTAATGCAAAAAGCACTTACTCCTTTAATTGTCGACTTCCATTTCGTCGTATTCATCCGACGATGAGTCAGATTCGTTGCCTGGTCTGATAGGAATTACAATAGGTTCGAACAGTTCTTCAATATTGATATCAACACTCCACGATCGTTCTTCTTATGTCTTTACATGGTTTATGGCATTGGTCCAATTTTCCCGTGTTACGTTTCAAAAAGAATTTATCAAAAGTTGTCTAACGTCATTCAATTTAAAAATTGTATTGTTTCTTTTGTATTGCAATTCGTGGCGCTTTGCAATTTGCAGTAATTCCGATTTCAGCATGGTGTCGTCAAAAGAAATATTCTTGCTCTGGAGCCACTCTTTAATATCTCCTTTTTTCCATGACGTCGTTAGTAACTTTTTTACCAGTTTTGAATGATAACTGGCATTATCTAAGACAACCACTGCAGCACTTGGCAAAAAGTTCAACAGCTGGGAAAAATAATCTTCACAAACATGAGAGATCATTTCCTCGTGGTAATGTTTGCTTGACTTTGATACACAGTCTAATAACCCATTTTATACAAAACCATGTTCACTGCCAAAATGTGCGATTATTAGTCTGCAACCTTTTTCTCGAGGAGCATTTAATTCTCTTGAATATCCCTCCAAAAATGCCTGTCTGACGAAAATTTGAAATATTTGTGTCCATCCATGCTTTAGAAACATTGTGTCCTTCATTCAACCATGTTTCATCTAAATAAAAGATAGTTCTTCCCTCGCTCCGAAACTTTTTAATACTTCTTAAGTATTGTGTTCTCCAGCAAATAATTTCTTCTGTCTCATTCAAAAATTTTCGTTTTTTATGCGACTCATACTTATAAACCCAATTTCTTTTAGGAGTTTCCATAACGCATTTCGTCCAAACATCGATAGATACTTTGTTTACTAACACCGGTCATATTGGAGCACCTAGACACCACATTACGAAAAATTGCTGATGCATCTTGATATATTAGTGCATCACGAACATTTAAAACAATAGTTTTTCTCTTTGAGAAAACGTACTTTGTTTTAAATGAACCACTTGTACTGGAACAAAACTCGAACTTTTTCCATTTTCACTACCGAAAATGTTCTTGGAGTAAAATAATAAAAATATAGATCACAATATAAACCACCAACACTAACGAGTACCTAAATTCTTATGTATTAGGATATAAACAAATCCTCAATTTATAGACTAATAACGTTCCTGTTTTTGCAATTATACACAAAGGGTTACCTTAATTCCTTAACACTCCACAATTATTCTCGTTAAAATCGAAAAACAAAATATTCCAAATATCGTATTATTACTAGTTATCCCTTACCTAAGAAGATTAAAATATGATGATTAAAAGAAATTTCTCAATACCGATATAAATAAGTACGGGCGCTACTGATTTAGGGTCTTGTTTACAACATTTTACGATTTGATGACTTTTCTTAGCTGCCAACTGCAAACAAACGAACAATAGATATTCAATAATTGAAAACTGTTTCTCGGTATTATTTTTATTTAAATTGTCACTGCACCATTATAATGGATAAGGTTACAAAAATAATATAATAATTATTTCCTTATAAAGTAACATTATATTATAATAATAAATTAAATTTATTCACTAAATATATTTAAATGACTATCACTAAATTGAACTATTCACCCTCCTATTCTGGATCAGGTAATAAAATCATTCAATAAAATAGATAAATACAGACCATAGATAAGCTGCTCTAAAAGATCAGGTCATAAATTTCATTTTCTGTTTATGGCTACCCTTCAATAATCTGCTTTAGTCACTTTCTTAAATCTATTATATTCACGATACTCGTGAAAAGTAGTTTCCAATATACAGATAATGTAAGCTAGTCGTACGTACACACATTTTTACTAATACTATATATCCTCTAAACAACTGATTTCCCGGCAGATTTATATACTGGTTGTCTACACTTCCAGTATTTTTCATGAAAACGTTAGCTCTAAATATTTCAGTGAGTTCTGGTCATTGATTGTGTATGTTCCAAGAAAGCAACCATTGCATATGGTAAACCTCATTTATGTTTACTGGCTTTTGTATTAATCTATATACATTTTTTATTTTGTAACAAAGTTAAAATTCTTTTTAAGATTTCAACAATATGTAAATATATTTGTTAAATCCATTATAACTTTTTCAATTTACTTTTATAATACCTCTGTGACTACATTTCACATTCCTTTGACGAAGTAGTGCAATGCTACAATGAACATTAACAGTTTTGAATTAATTGTAGTTGAGTCAGTGGATTTTACGAGGCCATTACTATTTCTACATCTTGTTTATACAGTTCGTGAATGTAAAAGAGAAACCTGATTGGTTTCACTGCAATTCTAGCAGGCGTCTACTGGAAGCTCCTTGAGTACCTTCGTCGCGGAAGTTTGAATATTTTCCACTAACTCAAAATGTATTGGCGGAATTAAAAGGAAAACATATCTGGCGAATAGGGAAGGGGGTTAAATTTCATCATGCTGAGTAGAAATGTTGGTTAACACTCATGGTCAGGTTATAAGAACTCTTTGTGCACAATTTATTTGCTGAAGAGACAGATCTAATGCTTTGTTTCAGTTTGACCCAGCTAATGATCTAATGAAAGAACAAAGGTTACGAACGTTTGTATCGATAGATTTCAGTGCAGTTCAGACGGATACCACAATCGCAGCTAAACCCTCACTCTCATTATTTAATTGTCACGTCAGTGACTGTAACTGTGTTAATTTTTAAGATTTAAAGTTAACAATGATCTATAGCATTTTAAGAAATTTGTAATTTTACTTCATTACAATGTTTCGTTTAAATTCTCTTAGAGCATTGTTATAACCCTGTTATAATGATAATTTCAACTTTAAATAATTTTCTTTTAGGAGGAAGCCAGAACGGGGCAATAGATATGAAATTAAAATACGCACATTTATGTCGGATGGTTTAATCTTGTGGAGAAGTAAAAATAGAAACCAACTTCAAAACTATTTATCAATTGCTTTAGTAGATGGATATCCAGAACTTAGTTTTAACTTGGAAAATCATGAAAAGTTTTGGGCAATAAGGTAAATTGACTTTTTATATACCTACCTATTTAATGCGAAATAAGAAAACTAAATAATTTTACGAGTTTCCACGGTGTCACTACGTGCTAGATTTTTTATTAATTTTGTTTAGAATTAATTTTTTTGTTATTTATAACATAAACCATTTTTTTTAAGGTCCCGAACTAAGGTAGATGATGGACAGTGGCATTTAATTCAAGTTAGAAGAAGAAAGCGAATGGGCTTTATTTCTGTTGATGGACATGACATTAGTAAAGGTGTTGCTAAAGCTGGGGCCATTGCTCTAAGAACTAATTCTAAACTATGGCTGGGTCAGTAAATATTTATAAACTTTTTTTATGATATTTCATGGTTAATCATAACGTTTACATAAACTCAATTTTGTTTAACGTCGTTTTTTAAAATTCTATAAAAGTTTAATATTAATTCATGCTAACATTCATCTTATACTTATAGATTACAAATTGAGCCGGCTCTCCAGCCTTATACCCTGTAACCTTTGCAAATCTATTGTGCAGCACTTTGTGGTTTAAATCGCCTCAACTAACCATACACTTCTGATGAAGTTCACCGGCCTTGATAGGCGCCATTTCAAACAGCCTGCTGCTTCCGGTTTTTCCTATCCACGTTCTAGAAACCGCTGTCTTGTCAAATCTTCACATTGGCACTGGATTGGGCCTCCTGGATAGAACCTATTGTACCTATTGGGTCTACAGTATCTAGTTAACAGTCCTACTATCATTATTGCTGAATTTTGTCCGTATGAGAGCAGGTTTGACGTGACAAGCCAAACAGTTCATAAGGGGACATTATACTGTCTCTATATCTAGGTGTACCTTTCCCACCATTCAAGAGACTTAATTTGCACCCATTCGCTGAAGGTTGCTTTTTTAATGCATTATTTGCGATCCCAATGACGGGTTCAGGTCCCATCAATGAAAACTTTTTCAAACCCTAGGGACCCTTTGGTCTCATCTGCAGGAATACGGTCTGCTTTTTTATTTTCTGATATAATCTTACGTTACCACTAGCTTATTAGGACACAGCTGCCCCTTGAATATAAATATGCAAAGGTGGTAAGTTTAACCTCTAAAGTTAATAAAAAAACATCTTAGTAAAAAGGACTTCCAAAATAGATTTAAACCTCTAAAACTTTCATTGGAGCCGTTCTAATCCGTGATGCTCAGGCATGCCACCCTTTAAACACCAAGCATTTGAATAGCTCCAGCCTGCTGGGTATAATCTATTAGCGTTCTGGCTTATATTTGAATCTATTTTGCATTTATTTATTTAAAGTTAACATAATACTTATGATTTTAGGTGGAACTTCAACGTTACCTCCAGGCCTACCAAGCTCGTATTACAAAGGTTTCGATGGCTGTATTCAAAAAGTTCTAATTCACGGCAAACCTCTAGACTTGTTAGCAAATAATGATATAAGTAATATTAATTTTTGCCATGAGAATGAAATATAAATGTAAGGTATAGATCCAAAATACTTTTTATAAAGTCTTTGTAGAACTAAAGATTTTAAATTATGAGACTGATATTTTACTCTTAAATTTCTGAAACATTGACTTCGATTCACCGATAAATGGTATGCAAAAGTAAAATATACAGAAAAGCGTTAAATATCTTCCCAGTACCAAGAAAATGTTCTACCTATAAAAGCATTCTTTGTTGCTTTATTTAAAAAAGTTTTACTGTGCAAATGTCCATATAAACTGAAAAAATGTATTAGTTGCAGTTTGTTTATTTTTAATAAAATTATGATGTATCTTCGTCGGTTATTTGTAGCAATGTTAGATGAATAAGCTTTTTCTCCAAATAATGGCAATAGATAATAAAAAGTATGTAGGATAACTACACAATTAAAAACGAAGTTTATATATCAAATTGTACCAACATTAAAATATCAAGGTAGGAACAATTACTCTAAATTATTCTTCTAGTTATCTGGTAATATTAAGGAAATTAAAATCACGACATCCGTAGAGTTTTATTATTAACATATTTCACATAAAATAACTTATAACAAAATGTTAATTTACAAAAAACTACTATAAGTTAAATAAGTGTGAGGGCTAAACTTAAAAACCGATGTGAAAGTACATACTGATCACATTTCATGTGGCAATAGTAGATATTAGATAACTGAAAACAGTTTCAGAAATCCTGACTTAATTCTTTAAGTCATTTATGTTAGTTGTGGATTGTTTTATCGAACTATAGTATTTTTCTAGTAATATGCAGTTTTTATGGGCGTTTCATAATTTTTAGTCGTTGTTAAGCTGTATGTACTGTGGAAGAAGATAGATGTGTTAATAGAACAAATTAGTGGATAAAACTTTGTACTATGCTATATATTTAATTTTTACTCAGTTTATTGGTACTAATATATCCAAAGTACGTACATTTTTTTAATAAAATAAGTTCTATTGGCTCATCTTATATGAACGCACTGTAAAATAAGCATTAAAGATGTACATATTTAAGAACCTAGAATAGAGTATGAATGTCAGTTCCACTGTCCTATTGCAGTAAAACATTTAAATATACAGCTTAAAATATTTTTTAATTGATTTAAGTTTTTCTGGGACTGATGTACATGAAGTTTATTTTTCGTAGAATAATTGTGTAAAGATTATAAGATTTATTAAAAATGTATGTTTCTGTTCATTTAAGAAAATTGTTTTAAAACCATAGCTACAAAAGAGTCAATTTGTTCGAATAGTATTTTTATTCTAAAAATTTATATTTTTCTGCAAATTTTTTAACGCCAATTCAAATATAGTTACTCTCTGCTCTTCCTCGTATAATGTTCCATCTTACCCCAAAAAACTTCCTAGATATTGACTTAATGGCAAAATGATTCCGATTTTAATTCCTTTCGTACTACAAACAATGGTACTACTAACATAAAATTGTACACCTTTGGTGTATATATAGCCATGATTCATTGCTAAAGTACTGTTTTGTTTTATAATTGGTACTCTAGCGAAAAACCCAAGGCTCTTAAGTGGCTATACCTACCTATATTAGTCTAAAAGTATTTTTACTTCAATATGTTTTTTTAAAAATAAACGAATAATATTTATTGTCTAGTCCTTCTATAATTATTTACACTTTTAATAGTATTTTTTATGTTATAGTGCCATACATTTCAGTAAGAAAAACTTTAAATTATATTGGATACTAATTATATATTTATATTTATAAGTTAATCCACAATTTTCAGTATTTTCCATTTATTATACTAACCAATCCCTTACATTTTATTAATGATTTTATTGTTGTCATTCGTAAAGCAGATTGGAGAAAAATTATTTTTTTAAATTCTAGAATACTTTCAGTTATTTTATTGTACGAAGTATTTTTTTATTTATCTGGTACCTAACTCAACTGCAAAATATCTCGACTAAATGTGTCATACTCATATTTGACGTGATATATAAAAATACTATATACCTATTCTTCTACTATTACCCTGTAATCCTGTAATTATACAAGAAAATTATTCTACATGTAAAAATACGTATTAAATAATTAAATCATTATTTAAACTTGAGGATTAAAACAATCATTTAATTGAGATTTCAAAGAAAAATACTTTTTCACAAAAAATAATAAATTATCCAAATAAAAAATTCACGTGAAGTCTTTTTTATAATAATCTAGAATTAAATCATCTTAACTAATTGGCTACGAATTTTTAGAATCCCCCATTACAATAAAACTGTAATTTACCTACTTCTTAGTAGAGAGAGTTCTCATTGGTCGATTGTCTAATGAATTTTCTCAAAAAAATTTTGATATTTAATTTCTACCTAAATTGCGTATCCGCTTAATTTTACAGTTATTTTTTTTGTACATAAAAATCCTTCATATTTGAGTTTTAAAATTAATATCAAACTAAATATTTTAGAGTAATTTCCTTGTATATCAAGTTTTCTAACTATATACAATCAATTGAAATGTTGTAACGTCGCAGGGTCATTCTTAAAGAAAATATAATTCCACCTTAGTAACATTTAAGAAATTATCGTATAGTATAAAAATTATTAATTTTTATATCCGTTTTTGATCATTAACAGTAAATGTTATAAATAAAGGGAATAACATTCGGTGTATTTACTGTCAACCCTTTATAATTTTTGTTAAATATAAAATATATAAACATATTAAACATCGAACAGCAATATAGTTCAATTAATCTATTAAAATAGAAACCTATAGTTGCATCGAAAATTATGGATAATTGTATATTTCCAAAGGAAAACCGTAGATATTAATAGTTTTTGGTAGTAATAACAGTGCATGTATGTATACTAGAATGCAAATGAATTATTTCATGGTATTTATATCTATCCAATCCCTTTTTAATGATTTCTTATTAAAATAAATAAATTTATATATATTTGGTTAGCCGGAAATTACTTAATCAAACCATAGGTATGTCGAAATTAATTTGAATAGATATTTTTAAACCTCCTATAATGTAATATGTCAGTAAATACACCCTACTTCTTAAAATAGGCGAGTTTTTTTTTTAATTATTGAAAAGTATTATTATACAACATATCTAACATTTTAACTTTTAAGTATATCGACGTATATCGACGAAGCATTACAAAAACAATACGTATTAGTAGTACTAATATTTAATTTTATGGTATACTAACGATGTCAATTTATTTTATAACTTAATTTATTAGTATTGTGATAATGAAATAAAATCGCCTATGGAAAACTTTAAATAATTTTTATTGCTTCTAAAGCGATTGTCAATGTTCACCCAATGTAAAATGAAATTTTTATTTCACTATACATAGAAATATTTGCAATAGTCTGGTCGAGAAGTCATTTAAATCGGATTTGGGTTACACCGATCCGAAAAATCTGATTTTGGTGTCAATCGATTCGAAAGTTACAAATATAAAAATGTTCCTGAATATCAAAATCCGTTTTAAAAAATTTCCTATTGTTATTAACAATTTAAGATTTTAAAAAAAGGGGGTTTACATTTTTGCTAATAACTCATAAACTATAATAGCTAGAAGAAAAAACTTAACGGATTCTTAAAGGGCAGGAAATTTCCAACAAAAAGTCCCAACCCTCCGAATTGTAGCTCAATTATTTATAGGTCTAAATTAATGTTAAAAATTGCATAAAAAACGGGCGGCGCGTTACCGTCGCAACTACCAAATGACATAAATTATTTTTTTTCAATAAGTAAATATTAATAAAAATATTTTAAAAATTCTAGCACGAACAGAACATGTCAGAGAACAAATTTCTGCAGTCAAAAAATTTTTTTTGTTATTTTTCACATTTCTATCAATTTGTTAATTAAAAAATTACATCTTCATTGATACTAACTTTAAATTCGTTACTGTGAGTAAAATAAAAACACAAAAATTTTTTTAACCCTTGGAATCCTTTATCATATAGCTACTGAACAAAGTTACGTAATAAAATTTTTAAATTTTTAAAAATTGAAATTGTTATTAACAAGCAAAGTAAACAAATGCGATTTTAGATTTGAAAAACTTACATTTTTTTTTTAAATTGTTTACAGTTGTTTTTAATACGCTATAAACAATATGAATCCAATTTTCTTAAATGTTTGTGACCAATTGTTTAAAAAATTTTTATAAACAAATGGCTTATTTAACAATTTAATAAAAAAATTTTTCGCCATTCTATGGTTTATTAAAAACCAATTGTTAATCAACGTTTTTGTTTATTAACAATTGTTTAAATTTAATATTAAGAAAAAAATCCTTTATATCATAATTTTCTCATCTCTACAAAATAGTATTTTTTTTAAATTTTTCAGTTAATTATTTAATTGTTTATTAATTAAACAATTTGTTATAAACAATTGCATCAACAATTAATATATTTTTTGTGACACCTCACAACATACTAAATACCATAGTATACGTTTAATTTTTAAAAAAAAATTTTTCCACGTTTTTTTTTTTAATTTTTTAAATTAATTTTTACTTATTGAAAAAAAAATTGTCATTTGGTAGTGGCGACGGTGACGCGCCGCCCGTTTTTTATGCCATTTTCATCATTAATTTAGACCTATAAATTAATAATGATAGGAAATTTTTTAAAACGGATTTTGATATTCAGTAACATTTTTGCCATTTCGAATCGATTGACACCAAAATCAGATTTTTCGGATCGGTGTAACCCAAATCCGATTTAAATGACTTCTCGACCAGACTACAATAGGATATTATAAATATGGTTTAACATAGTAATAGAAACTGTTGGCATATGTTTTGACACTTTCAGTAATCTGATATAATTTGGTTTATAATATTTTCTCAAATCTAATTGCCATGCCTAAAAACAGCTTTAAAATATTTTATAAAGTTTGCTGTTACTTTTATATCTGTTGAGTGAACTAGACCTAAATTAATTAAAGCTGAACCCTCCACAAAAATTAGAAGATAATAAGTGTGAAAATTAATCTTATATATCCTTAATATGTTTGGTATTATTTAGTGTAAAAAAACTAAAAATTTGTCGAATACTTTCAGACAATTATGTATATAGCTTAAATAGTTAACAATTTGATATGTTGTTAAGTTTTAGAAAATTTAGAATAGTTAGTTGAATTAATCAATAACTGACAGAAGATACAGGAAAAAATATTTGCTGACATTGTTACCTATCGGTTGAGAAAGGCTGATATACAAAAATATTTAGTAAAAAACAAATTGAGGTAAGTAACAGTTGTAATAATCGTTTATTTTTTCCAGTTTCTTCTGATTTGTATTATTTAGATTTTCTGATAGCCATACATTTCTGTACAATATAAAATATATTTTTTTCTTACCCGTCAATTGTTTTATTACTGTCCTCTTTATAAATAATGCAATACAATAACAATAAAATCAATGTTTATTTAATAAAAAAAACATTTAAATAAATACAAAAAAGCTATAAAAGCTATAAGAAACAGCTTGTTTGCAATAATGTAAAATGTGCTATATTAATACAACCAAAACAGTTAATTCATAATATGAATAAATTACAATATTAACAAACACCGTAGTAATTGAATAATACTGTTTTAACTAAACAGTGAGCCAGTCATTACCTTATAATTAAATGATCAAATTTTATTCTCTTACCTCTCCGATATAACACTATTTCATTATTCAATTGCTCTCCGCGCACTGATTGTTCGGTGTTAACTAAGACTGCTCTAGCTGATAACTGACTTCCTCACGCGTGTATCGCCTTTTATATTACCCTCGAATGGTCTTCCAACATTATACTGTTTCACTTACATTATAATGCTCGAGATGTGGTCCATTACTAATAACACAAATCGTACACTTCTTTCACGGACTCTGGTTTTCTTCACTCCCAAATGACCTCCCGTTGAACTGTCGTGAAATTTTCTTTCTTCCATTGTCGGATCATCTTCAGGTGAGGATCACTCTCCTGATCTTCTCTGATCCTGGTGGGTGATCATTCTTCGCTGGCTAGCGTGGTACTTGAAACTGCAGCTTCCTTAAATTCCACCTTGTTGCAGTGGGAACATTGCTTGATGAAAGTAATTTTCTCTTCATCCACCATCCTTCCTTCATTGCTAAAAATATGACCCAGATAGTTGACCCGGTTTTGGAATAACTGGAATTTCTTCGGGTTTAACATGAGCTGGGCAGTTTGAAGTCGTCTGAATACGTCTTCCTAATTATTCCGATGTTCATCAAATTTCTTCCCCAATACTACGATGTCGTCCAAATAGACCAGGCATGTTTTCCAAGATAACCCTCTCAAGTAATTTTATATGAGTTTTTCAAATGTCGCTGGTGTATTACAAAGCCTTTTCCTTCATCTTTCAATTTATTCTTTCGGCCTCCTTTTGGGACGAATAAGTCTCGATAGTGGTCGATAAATTCTCTTATTTTCCTTTTCTCAGCTCGATACACGGATGGGCCAGGTATTGACAACATATATGTTTGGAATGGTTCTTGTCGTCCTTGTTTGACGTCTGTTCACAGATACGCAGGATCTAATTCTGGTTTCTTTCTTAATGGTAACTGGGTAGGAAATAAAAGATGTACCCACAATTCAACACCTAGATTTTTCGACTTTAAAATGAAAATTTGGAAAATCGCTAGGAGCCCTCATTTTCTGATTCGAAGGGGAACTAATTTTCCTCTCTTTGCATCCCTATAACTTAAACTCACTATCGGGGATGAGCACAACCCCTTGATTTTGTATAGGGATAAGGGGGTTGGGATACCTCAATTTGAAGATCCTATTGAGTACTATCTGATCCTGAAATTTAGCTTCAAAATGTCCATCGATGATGAAATTACGGGTAAAATAGTGAAAGAGTACTTAATTTTGTTATTAGTTGACAAGTTTTGCTGAAAATGTTGACGTTCATTACTCCAGATTTCTGGTGTAATTAAACGCCATTCATGAATGATCCGAGTTTGTAAATCATCCAGTTTGGATTTTCGGTAAACCCCATAAAAAATTGTCCAGTGGAGCCAGATCTGGTGATCTTGGTGGCCACTCAAAATCTCCTCTTTTTCCAATCTAGGATCGAGGAAAATTTTTATTTAAGAAATGAAGCATCGGTTGAACGCAATTAGGTGGTTTGCAATCTTGTTGGTAAATAATAGTTTGATGATCATCTGCATTCTCCAATACTTGCACGAGGGCTAGATGAATAGAATCCTCTAAAAGATCTGAATAAATTTTGCCAGTGAGATTACCGGTTATAAAAAAAAGACGATGATGTGATTTCCACAAATCATAAATACCTACCCAAAAATTTAATTTTTGGGGACGCTCAGTATGCGCCTCACGAAATAATTGTGGATTTTCATGTGACCAATGCTGGCAGTTATGCCGGTTTACAATGCCGTTTCACTGACCATTTCACAGAACTGAAGTAGGCGATCGAGATCATCCTCATTTTCCTAAACCAACCATTCTTATAAGAATGGAATGTACGTTTTTTCGTTGTGCGGGAAACACCAGATACATCGAATAATTTCCTAATACTCAAGGTCGTATCCATTGCTACAGACTATGGACAGCCAGGTCGCTCGCTTCGTCTCTTTCAAGCACCCTTGTTTCCAACTGAACCAGTAGCGTCAAATTTGGCAGTTGCACAACGTAAACAGCGGATACATTTTTTCCAGGATGTCATTCGTTAAATAATGGCGCTATTGTTCGCGCAAAATCGTTATTCCTAAAATATAATTCATTTCCACTCTTTCTTCTACGGAATACACCATTATAATTATACTACAAATTTACAATCACTTTGGCACACGTGTAATGTTCTTAAAAATTCAGGATAGACCAGGTAAATTAAAAACACGATCCGTATATTTTTGTTAAACAAAAATTGAAACTTTCATGATTAATTAATTGCTAATTAATTACCTTTTATATGTGTCGGATACGTATAAATTCTCGACCTAAATTCCACATTGCCGCTTTCTGTTTCATTGTCTATGGAATGGTTGAAGCGAAATTTCAGGATCGGATAGTACTCGAGGTATCACAACACCCCTTATCCCCATTCAAAATCAAGGGGTTGTGTTCACCCCCGGTAGGGAGTTGAAGTTACGGGGATGCAAAGAGCGGATAAGTAGTTCCCCCTCGAATCAGAAATTGACGGGTTAGATTAATATTCCACATTTTCATTTTACAGTCAGAAAATCGAGGTGTTAAGTCTTCGTTAATCCACCTTGTAGATATAAGACCCACACTCAATTATACCAGTAGTATATTTTAAGGTACTGGGATACCACATATAATAATAGTAATAATAATAATAATAATAATAATAATAATAATAATAATAATAATAATAATAATAATAATAATAATAATAATAATAATAATAATAATAATAATAATAATAATAATAATAATAATAATAATAATAATAATAATAATAATAATAATAATAATAATAATAATAATAATAATAATAATAATAATAATAATAATAATAATAATAATAATAATAATAATAATAATAATAATAATAATAATAATAATAATAATAATAATAATAATAATAATACCCCGGGGTGGGTACACCTTGTCGTGGTCCCGGGGCTTAGTACCCAACTACATTTCAGTGGTGGGGAAGCTAACGGACCCAACCCTACCCGGCTGTCGCTTCGTGGCTAAGGGTCTGCACTGGGTTTTAACGAAGTCAGAGCGTCTGGCTGCCTCGATGGAGGCAAGCGGTTCTGTCACACCGTGCTCTCGGTTGTCGTGGTCATGTCTCGCGAACTGAGAGTGTGGGGGTCTTGGCTTAATCGCCTGAACCGCGAGGAAACAACCTCTATAATAAATTCCCAATCTCAAGGTATGATGCGTGCCGAAGAGATGCGTGGCTGGTGGGTGGACCAGTCTCTAGCGATCGCCCTCGTGGTACCTGGCGCCCCACGTTGTATAAATGCCTTGCTGCAGTATGGAAGCTCTGCTGCAGTTGACATTTTTTCTTACCATACTCGTGGGAACATTTATGAGTGTGCAAAACCCCACCCCCATGGAGGAGTCTCCCTCCAAAAACAGAGACAAGGCCGTGGAGCAGCCGAATGCCTCCGCAAGGAGCCAAGTGACGACAAATTGCCGGTTCTTGGTCCTAAAAAGAAAAGACGGGGAAAACTTTGACAAAGTCAACCCGTTTCTGATTCAAAAGTGTTTGTATGGTTTATTTGGTGAGTTGAAGATGATTAAGAAAATCAAAGAAGGTTTACTAGTAGAAACGAGCTCAGCTAAGCAATCTGATAAAATACGTGCAACAGACAAAATATTATGTTATTACATCGATGTTGTCCCACATAAAACCATGAACTATTCCCGTGGTGTAATTTATTGTCAGGATCTGTTGAACTGTTCTGTAGAAGATATTCAGAAAGAGCTTGAATCGCAGAACGTCGTTGGTGTAAGGAGAATTAAGACTAAGAGAGATGGAGAACTAAAAGACACTCCAAACCATATACTCACCTTTAATACTCCGATTCTCCCGAAAAAAATAAAAGTTGCCTTTTACAGTCTAGAAGTTCGATTGTATATACCTTCCCCTATTCGCTGTTTTAATTGTCAGAAGTACAATCATACTTCTGACAAGTGTCCATCTCCCCAGGTTTGTGTTTGTGGTAAACCTTTACATACTGGTTCTCCCTGTGAACAGCCTCTGGTGTGTATTAATTGCCAAGGTTCCCACTCAGCTCGATCACGAGAATGCCCTGTGTACAAGACTGAAATTGCAATTCAGGAACTGAAAGTAAAAGAAAATATATCATACAGTGAAGCAAAGCGTAAAGTTAAAATACTTACCCCTGAAAATGGTGTATCCTACGCGAAGGCATGCAATTCAAATCGAGATGAGGCTCTGGTGAGGGCTCTTGTACCACAGCTTGTCGAAGCGCTGAAGGAAGTTTTTACCCCTAAAATTAATGATCATGTTTTCTTACGTCCATCATCTGCTACTCCTAGCGAGAAAAGAAAGAGAACTCCTTTACAGCCGATGTCATCTAGTTCTGATCTGTCAGAAAACGAAGACAAGTTAAGCACGAGTAAACCAGTCGGAAGTCAATATTCCGACATCTCGGACAGTTCACAAACGAGCTGTTTCTCTCAACAAAAAAAGCCTAAAGGATGGCCGAAAGGGAAACCGCGAAAACCACTCTCGTAAACTCTGTGATATTTAGAAAAATTTTATTCTTACATATACATATCTGTGATATTTATACATACTTATTTATATTATTTTTTAACTTTATTATATATATTTATTATATTGATTTACTTATTTAATAACTTATTAATTTATTCATTTTATCTTAGTTATATCCAATTTAAACTTACCCACGTATTCATACTTATAGAACGTTCCAATGGCTAATCAGAAAATAATACAATGGAATTGTAACGGACTCATTCCTCGTTACTGTGACCTAAAACGCTTAATGGTGGAATACGATCCAGTGTGTATTTGTCTACAAGAAACTCACCTTAAATTGCATCAACCCTATCAACTAAGGGGATATGACATCATTAGAAATGACTCCACTGATGGTCTACGAGCCCACGGAGGAGTAGCAATCGTGCTGCGGAATTCTGTTTGCTATAATCGAGTTAACCTACAAACTCCCCTAGCGTCAGTAGCTGTTAAACTCAGCTCCCCACTAACCATAACGGTATGTTGCATTTACCTGCCAAATAACAATTGGAGATTAGCAGACCTAACAAATCTAGTGAACCAGTTGCCTACACCTTTTCTATTGTTAGGAGACTTTAACTGCCACAATACCCTATGGGGATCATTGCGAACTGATGCGAAGGGTGCGGAAATCGAGGAGTTACTAGACAGAGGTGACCTGGCCTTACTAAATGATGGTTCGCCTACACATCTTGCTGCTCGCTCCGGGGATTTTTCCGCTGTTGACCTTAGTCTTGCTTCACCCCAAATTGCACCGAGGTTTCTTTGGAATATTGCTGATGAATTATTCAATAGTGACCACTTCCCTATTATTATCCATTCGGACATTCCACAGAGTGAGGTACTATCCCCACCCCGATGGATATACAGGACTGCTAACTGGGAAAGGTTCCGCTCAAAACTGGAAAATTTTAATGAACCTGATGGCAGCGTCTCTGTTAAGTCCTTCTCTGAAATGATTTTACAGGCCTGCAAGGATGCTGTTCCATGTACGTCTGAAGTTCGCTCTTCTCGAGAGTTGCCCTGGTGGAACCCTCAGGTGGCTCAAGCTGTTAAAGAAAAGAAGAAAGCCTTTAACCGATTTAAACGGATGCCTACCCCTGAGAACCTCGTGCTCTTCAAAGGACAAAGAGCAAAGGCTCGACGTCTGATGTTGGAAAGTAAGAGAGCCTCTTGGTCCTCATATGTATCATCCATCACGTCAGAAACCCTACCAACTGAAATGTGGGCTAAAATTCGGGCTGTAATTGGACGACGTACTTTTCACAATGTTACGCACATTTCTAGTCCAGACGGTGAGGTGGTATCTGACTCACTAGTAATATCTAACGTACTCGCCCATCATTTTGCTCAAATCAGCAGCTCTGACAATTATGCTGAAACATTCCTGAGAAGTAAAATTAACCTTGAAATACCTTTGGATTTTGGTTCTGACTACTTATATGATTACAACTTACCAATTACAGCAGAGGAGTTAAACAACTCCCTGAAAATGGCTAAAAATACTGCTCCTGGTCCTGACAGAATCTCCTTTCAAATCCTTCGCGAGCTTCCCGAAAGAACTCAAAGACTGATGCTTGATTTATTCAACCAGCTATGGTTAAACGGAGAATATCCTCGAGAGTGGACAGAAACTATCGTTGTGCCTGTCTTGAAGCCGAAAAAGGATCCACTACTTCCGACTAGCTACCGCCCAATTAGCCTGTCCAACTGCATGGGAAAACTTATGGAAAGGGTGGCTGGCAATAGACTGATGTGGTATCTGGAGCGCCACGGTCATCTTGTAGAGCACCAAGCTGGCTTTCGTAAACGCAGATCCACAACTGACCAACTGGTGTTTCTGGAAAAATTATATTCAAGATAGTTTTAAGAACCGTCAACATACAGTCGCGGTATTTTTTGATGTTGAAAAGGCGTACGACATGACCTGGAGGTACGGCATTCTTCGGACCCTTCACCGCTGGGGCCTTAGAGGAGAACTCCCAAAATTCATATCTTCGTTCCTTCAAAACCGATATTTTCGTGTAAGGGTTAGCAACTCATTTTCTGAGCGCATGTTTCTGGAAAATGGTGTGCCTCAGGGATCAACTTTGAGTTGTTCGCTGTTTGCTGTGGGGATAAATAGTCTATGTGATGGTATTGATCCCCGTGTCAGAAAATGTATGTACGTTGATGATCTTTGCATATTCTATTCTGGAAAAACTGTAGGAGAAATCATCTCTGTCCTTCAACCTGCAATAAATCGCATTGTGCAAAATGCCTCTGAAATGGGATTATCTTTATCTCGTGTAAAGTCTGGTTGTGTTCATTTCTGTAGGCTGCGAAAGCCTCACTACGATCCAGTGCTTTTCTTGGATGGTACTCCTTTACCTTGTTGGTCAGACGTAAAATTTCTAGGCGTCCATTTCGACTCCAAATTGACCTGGATAAAACATATAGAACTCTTGATAAACAAGTGCAAGTCTGTCCTAAATATTTTTAAGTGTCTGTGCTCGACTAAATGGGGTTCAGAGACACACGTTCTCCTGAAAGTCTATAGGAGCCTTGTCCTGTCCAAAATTGATTATGGCTGTGTTGTCTATTCATCGGCAAAGGCATCACTGTTAAAGAAACTGGATGCCGTCCACCATCAAGGTATCCGTTTATGTCTTGGTGCGTTTCGTACAAGTCCCGTGGATAGCCTGTATTGTGAAAGTGGATTGATGCCATTGGATCTGAGACGAGAGACTTTAATCCTCAATTACGGATACTCAATAATAAGCAATAAGTGCCACCGAAACTACCAAATGTTAACGTCTTGCCTCTCAGAGTATGAAAAGCAGACCAGCTGCCACAAGACCATTCCGAATTCGTTTTCAAGAATTGTGTGCACGATTGGAACTGCCCCAACTAAATTTGGCAGATGCTGGTATTGCTAGCGAATTTCCTTCATGGAAAATAACCTCAGTGCAACTGCACAAAGAGCTTACTGAGCTTCCCAATAAGAAGGAGACGGATCATGTGCTGTTTAGACAGGCTTTCGCGGACTTGCTTTCTAGGTTGAAAGCTGACACTGTGATCTACACGGACGGATCAAAGACGGATGATGGAGTTGGAAGTTCGATGGTGATCAATAAGTGCTGCCACTCATGGACGCTTCCACCAGAATCATCAGTTTTCTTCGCAGAGCAGTACGCCGTGTGGCAGGCCCTGCATTTCTGTCTAATGTCGATGGGCAAGACGTTTGTTGTTGTAACAGACTGTCTATCTATTATGGATAACCTCACTGCTGTAGATACACGGGATCCCATAGCTCAGATGAGTCGTGATTGCCTAGCACTATGCGAAGAGGCACGGAAAAGCGTTAGGTTTGTGTGGATTCCCAGCCACTGTGGTGTGCCTGGGAATGAAGCAGCTGATAAGGCTGCCCGACGTGCAGCTGAGGAAAGCACCTTAGATGTTTCTATGGTCAAATTGACAGATCGGAAAAACTCAATTCGCCGAAAAATCCGTATAAAATGGCAACAAAGGTGGAACGAAACCAGAACAGGGTTAAGACGAGTGTCGAATGAGTTAGGACCTTGGACCCCTGCGAGAACCCTACAGAGGAGTGAACTAGTTCGAGTACAACGATTAAGGATTGGCCACACTGCACTTACACACAGTTTTCTCCTATCCAATGATGACCCCCCGTTGTGCAGCTGGTGCGGACAAATGACCAGTGTGGAACACATTCTAGATGAATGTCAAGTTCTGGCGCTAGTTCGGCGAAGATTTCTTAAAACACAGAGAGAATGGTGGAATTACCTCGCAGATGGACCTGGGATTAGCCAGGTAGTCGACTTCGTCAAGGAAACAGGAATTTTCTGGCAGCTATAGAATAAATCTGAATGGGGCTAATAACCGCTGCTGTTGATGCCCATTAAAAAAAAAAAAAAAAAAAAAAAAAAAAAAAAAAAAAAATAATAATAATAATAATAATAATAATAATAATAATAATAATAATAATAATAATAATAATAATAATAATAATAATACGATACGATAAAATATAAAATTAACAGTACAATATAAAGAAACAATTATATATATATATATATATATATATATATATATTAAAAAATTTTAATTTATTATGACAAACAAATAGAAATATAAATATAAAAAAATAGAAATAAAAATATGATCTCAAACAAAACTGTGCAAGTAAATATAAAAATTACATTATCGATGCCACAAATTCATCAACTGTATAAAAGCAGTTCTCAAGTAAGAAATCCTTAGCAAATTTCAAGAACCTGCGTTGCGTCATATTCTTAATATCCAAATTTTTATGAAATTTTGCACACCTATTATATAGACCAACGTTCAATTTATTATTTCTGGACATCTGAGTTCGAGAGAAAGTATTAACCAAATCATTTCTAAACCTAGTTTCATACGAATGCAATTCCCACTAGCAGACATTTGATTTTGGTTTTTATGAACTAATTTAAGAGTTTCCAATATGTATATACATGGAACCGGTAAAATCCTAAACTTCCTAAACAATTCTTTGCAGTGTGCATCGGGTTTAGCTCCATCTAGAATTCTTACAGCAGCTTTTTGCTTAGAGAAAATCTGTTCTACCCTCGAAGAAACTCCCCACAGAACGATTCCGTACATCAAATGGCTATGAACAATGGCATAATAAACAGTCCTTAGTACATTGGAGTTAACATAATAACTTAGCTGCCGCAATGCAAATATTTGAGATGCCAGACGCGAACATAGGGTATCAATATGATCCACCCAATTGAGATGCATATCAAGAGTAAAACCGAGATATTTGACAGAGTCAAATTTAGCAAGTAATTTACTTGAACTAAAAGTAATTTTCTGGGTTTTAGTGCAATTTAGCTTAAGTCTATTTGAGGAGAACCACTTACTCACACGATCAAAATCTTCAGCACTACGTTGTGCATATGCCTTAGTGGCAATTACAGTATCATCTGCAAACAGAAAACAACGCGAGTCTTTTACCGAAGTCGGTAGATCATTTATATATAATAAGAACAACAAAGGGCCCAATACAGAACCTTGAGGCACACCATTATCTATCTGTAGAAATGATGACTCTTTATCATTGCAGCAAACATATTGTTTCCTGTTCGAAAGATACGATGACACCAGTTCCAGAGTTATACCCCGAATACCGTAATATTCCAACTTCCCTAGTAAAATCTTTCTATTAACGCAATCAAAAGCCTTGGAAAGATCATAAAAGGATACAAAAGTATCTACCCCACTATCGATCCCCTCAACAACAAACTGCACCAATGAAGCTAGAGCACTAACGGTAGATTTGTTTCGACGAAAACCAAATTGTGCAGGTGTTATTAACGATTGATTAACAAAATAAAGCATCAATCTATCCATTATTATTATTTCAAATATCTTACCAAGTATGGGAACTATTGAAATTGGCCTATAGTTTTCAAGAGAATTTTTCTCGCCTTTTTTAAAGGTAGGAAGCACTTTGGAGATCTTCAAGGAGTCAGGCCAGCAGCCCTGTTCGATGCATTTATTATATAGAACAGTCAATGGGGCAACTATATAGTCAACAGATGATTTAAGAATATCACTATTTAAGCCATAAAAATCAGTACAACGCGAATTTTTGAGTTTCATTATAGCCTCTCTTACATCATGATTTAGAATAGCTGGCATAAAAAATGAACAAGACGGTTTAGGAGTATTATTCATAAAAGACATAGGATCATTACCTAAATCCTCTATACTATTTAATATATCATCTGCAACATTACTAAAGTATTGGTTAAATTCATCAGGAGTAATTGTTTGTGGCGTATTATAATTCTTATTAGATTTACGGTTTTGGTTGACTATATTCCAGACAGTTTTGTTTTTATTATTTGTACCTAAAATCAGTGAATCATAATATTCCTTTTTTGTTTGTCGAATTGATTTTCTATACAGTTTTCGCGTTTCTACATAACTACACCAGTCATCAAAGCTATTGCTGTCCATAAATTTCTGCTTACAATCGTTAAGTCTCTGTCTGAAAAGTTTAAGGTTGTAATCGAACCATTCAGATTTTTTAGA
Organism: Ophraella communa; assembly: GCA_035357415.1. NCBI lineage: Eukaryota > Metazoa > Arthropoda > Insecta > Coleoptera > Chrysomelidae > Ophraella > Ophraella communa. The sequence continues at coordinate 19,928,635 of CM068980.1, forward strand.
GGAGTTGTTAACCGATTTCAAAGGAAAACACATATCAGCGACACCATTAAGTGTAGTAAGTATGACGGTTGCACTATCATCGCATTCAAGATCATTAATACAAAGGGCATCCCAATCAACAGATGCCATTTCATTTGTGAAAAACTGTATTCTTTTATCATTAATAATCCTAACTTTACGCGTATTAACTTTAGTGGAAGAAAGAGAGTTTAGGCGAACCTCCAAAGCTAAATGGTCAGCAACATGAACGTCAATCACTCCAACCACCATATCATTTGAAGAATAGTTTGAAATTACGTTATCCAAGCACGAACTGGTATTTGGAGTGATTCTTGTAGGCTGGTTTACAAAGTAATTTAATCCGTACATTTTAAGAATATTGACCAAATTCCTCGAATTGACTCTACTGCCGTTGCCAATGTCCCAGTTAATATCGCCAAGTATGATAATCTTATTATATCTGCTGCAAACAAAGTCAATCAATTTTAATAATTGATCCATAAAAGTGATGATATTGCCAGAGGAAGAGGACCTATATACTGCAATTACAATACAGTTTTCATTTGTAATTGCTGCAGCACAGAATTCCGCATGCTTTTCAATGGAAAACTGATTAACATCAACTTTTTTAATAAGCATGTCAGGCTTTGCAAAAATAGCGACTCCACCATGTTCATAAGTTTGTCTACAGTAACTAGAAACTAAATCATAATTTTTAAGACTAATCATATTCAGACAGTTTTCCGACAACCAGTGTTCTGAAACACACAAAATATCAACCGGAAAATCAGATGTATAAAGTATTAGACTATCAACTTTGTTAGGCAAACTCTGAACATTAACATGCAACAAAATAGTGTCCATTCGTGAAGATATATGCACAGGTTTAGTTGTTTTAATTCTGTTCTTTCTTGGGACGAAAAAATCATTTAGATAAATTCCCTGTGGCCAGACCTCCTTTTTAAGCAATTGATCAACTGACGATCTAGGCACCGAAATCTTAAAAGATGAGTACCTATCAGGAAATTTGGATTTTAGTTTTACAACTGCAATTTTAGGATCAATTTCGTTTAGGAACTTTTTAACATCTGCAACGGTAGCATCCGGGTGCCAATTTGTAGAGGGGTAGTGATTTATATTATCAATTATAGCAGCTCCTAACGTTGTATCCAAATCAGTTCTAGTACCCACAAGAATGTTTCCTGATTTATGCCGTCGCTTGTTGTTTAACTGAATTTTTTGCTGATTATTGTGATTGTTGAGATGAATAAAATCAGAACAGATATTAGCGGTTTCTGCATTATGGATTGCAGCTGACACAGTCGAACTAGTAAAAGTATGTCCAGAAATATTTTCAGTACATTGAGGATCAGCTCTTGATGTAGATGCACTATGAGAGGAGTAATTATAATTTGATGCTGACTCAATATATGATCTAGAGCCAGCTGAAACGCGTTTAAGTAGATCAATAATAATAATAATAATAATAATAATTTTTTTTTTTTTTTTTTTTTTGGGTGAGGAAAAATGCCTAACGCACCATCAGGGACGAGACCTGTCCCCGGTGTGTGGGGCTTGCACCCACTAAAAAACCTCACTTTCTCAAGTGTAGAATCCATCCCGGAACCGCTGGTTGCATTACTTCAGGATGGCACCTCGTATTTAGCTGCGATTGGCTGCCTCCATTGCTTGGGTCTCGCTCTTCTTCTCCTTGAGCACCTTCTCGACGAACACGGCGATCTTCTGCCAGTGGTTGCTTCCAGACAGCATCGTTTGCACGACGTTATCCGGCGTCAAAGGTCCTACTTCTTCTTGTAGCGCTTGTCTATACTCGTTCCACCTCTCGCACTCGAAAAAGGTGTGGTGAGCATCGTCTTCTGTAGAGTCCTGGTATTGACATGCCGCGTCCTCTACTTTACCCCTTCTAGTCAGGTATGCGTTGAAATACCCGTGTCCGCTGAAAAACTGGGTGAGATAGTAGTTTATCTCACCGTGGTCTCGATCCATCCACTCCGCGATGTTGCGGATGAGTCTGGCCGTCCAGCGGCCTCTCGTCTCGTTCTGCCAGCGCTCTTGCCAGCTTTGTCGTGTGAGCGCTTTAGCATCCGCCCGTGCCTGTCTTGCGCCGACCTCTCCTCGAGTCTGGTAGACTTTCCTCTTTTCCTGTGCCAATAGGTCTATCGGTGTCACTCCCGCAATCACCAGCACCGCCGGTTCGGAAACCGTCCGGTATGAGCTGGCGATCCTGAGAGCTCCCCGTCGTTGTACTGAAGCCATCCGCTTCCTGTACTTGTCTTGCTGTAAAGCGTCAGCCCAGATTTCGCTTCCATACAATAGTATGGAATGGGTGACGGTCATCAATAGCCGGCGTTTACTTGCCGTTGGTCCTCCTATGTTCGCCATAAGTCGACTCAGCTTCGTTGTTACCTCAGCAGCCTTGTCGCTCGATGTCCTGATCTGTTCCCAGAAGGTCATCTTGCTGTCCAGCCGCAGTCCGAGGTATTTCACTGAAGTCTTGGTGGATATGATTTCCGTATCCACTGTCATCTCGATCTCCCTAGGGGTTCGTCTCCTGGTCAGTAGAACGACCTCGGTCTTCTCCGTTGCCAGGGCCAGGCCGTGTTCGTCCATCCATCTACTTACTCTTCGCATTACCTGGTTGAGCCTTCTCTGGGCATCCACCTCGTCACGTGCTAGGATGACTGCCGCTATGTCGTCTGCGTATCCTATCAGGTACGCATCTTGCGGAAGCTCCATTCGGAGGATCCCGTCGTAGGACACATTCCATAGGTCTGGGCCCAAGATGGACCCCTGTGCTGCTCCCGCTGTTATCTTCTTCGTACACGGCCCGCCTGCTGTGTCGTAGATCAACTGTCTATCGCTTAAGTAGCTGCGTACCATTCTAAGTAGATAGGGTGGCGTGTTGAACTTGGTGCGGAGGGCGTCCAAAATGACGTCCCACCTCGCCGAGTTGAAAGCGTTTCTTACGTCCAACGTAACTAGCATCACCAGGGGCCTCGCATAATGATTTCCCCGTTGAGCGGCTTCGAAGGTCTCCACCACCTGCGCTACGGCGTCAACCGTGGAGTGGCCCTTCCTGAAGCCATGCTGTCTGATGGACAAGCCTCCCGCGTCGTCAATACTGCTCTCTAGTCGCGTCTTGAGCAGTCCTTCCAGTAGCTTTCCGGCCGTGTCCAGCATACATAGCGGTCTGTGTGCCGAGGCTGTGGTCGGATCGCCCTTCCCTTTGCTTATTAGCACTAGGCGTTGTACCTTCCATCTCTTGCAGAAAGCTCCTTCTGTTAAACAACGGTTGTACATATTCAGGAGTAGCTCGGGACAAACGCGTGCCACAGCTTTGAGGGCCTCCACTGGAATTCCGTCCGGTCCAGGTGCCTTCCTGTTCTGTAGAGAGTTGGCCGCTCTTGCCAAGTCATCTTCGCTGAAAAGCGGGATGTCGTTCAATGGCTCTTCCTCCATTTCTGCAGTCCGCTCCGGATGAGTAGGAAACAGGGTGTCAACGATGTTTCGCATTCGATCTCGTTCGAGGACCGGGTTTGCCGACTTCGCCGCGAGCTTCCGCATGACGAGTTTGTACCCCAGGCCCCAGGGGTCACTATTTACGTCCTGCCTCAGCTCCTCCCACTTGAGCTTCTTACTTCTGTAGATGGCGTTCTTAAGATCTCTCTTGGCGTTCCTAAAGTCTTCCGTCTCTAGTTCTGCCGCGTTCGGATCTCGTCGTCTCACTCTTTTTATCCTCCGTCTAAGCTGCAAGCATCTTTTTCGGAGAGTCGCGATCTCGTCGTTCCACCAATATGCGGATCTTCTATTCCCCCGGGTTTTTCTCCTCCTTGGCATAGAAGCGTCGCAGGCCCGACGTATTAGAGTCATAGTCGCATCCGCAACTGCTTCCGCCGGACCGGGGCATTCCATCACGGCGTCCTTTCCCTGGATTATGGCAAGAGCCAAGGCTTCTTCGTTCAACTTCGCCACGTTCCATCGAGGGCCTGACGGAGCGGGGTTTCGCCTGATCAGCTGGTCTCTTGCCAAGCTGTAGCTTATGTACTGGTGGTCGCTTCCGGTGTAGTCTTCCATGACCCTCCAGTCGACGATGTCCCGCACAATGTCCTCCGAGGCCAGTGTGATGTCGGGTATCGTCTCCCCGTAGCCTGGTCTTCTGAACGTGGTTGTGTCTCCCACGTTCACTACACTGAGTCCCAGTCTGGCCGCCATGTCCAATATACGTCTCCCTCGTGAATCGGTGTATTTCATACCCCATTCCACGGCTTTGGCGTTGACGTCTCCTCCCAGGATTATGGATCCTCTCATTTCCCGTAGATCATCTTCCAGGTTGTCAAGCTTGCCCTGGAAGTCCGCTATCGGTTCGTTTGGTGTGAGATAGCAGCTCACGTAGGTGATAGTGCCGCACTTTGCCCACACGTATCCGCTCCCGGTTCCATGGTTTTCAACAACGATCCTAGTCGTGTCCGGGATCCATAAAGCTGCGGTGCCGAGTGTGTCCCTGTACCACCCGGCGCATTCCTTGTCCCGGTACTGTTCGCTAATAAATAGCAGATCGGCTCCGGTGTCCAGTTGAAGTTGGATGAGGAGGTCGTCTGCCGTTCTGCTTCGATGAATGTTACCTTGAAGAATCTTGGTCATTTGTTTTTCCTTGCCTGTTCTAGTGCCTTCCTGAATGTCGCGCAGGCGCCGGCCCCAGGGACATGGCTCCGACTAGTGGGTTCGCCTGTGCAGAGGAAGCACCTTGCAGCACTCTTGCAATCTTTTCGTTGATGGCCTTTATCCCCGCAGTTAATGCAAAGACCTTCAGCTCTCCTGTCTGGACCTGGGCATGCTGTCTGGCGGTGACCGTATCCGAAGCATTTGAAGCATCGGGTGACTTCCACCCTGCGTCTGATCCTGCTGTTGATCCAGCCGATCCCTATCTTACCTGCCTCTAGTAGTTTAAGGGCTTGACGTTCGTTCAATTGAACGATAGCCATTGTCAGTCCTCTGCCGTTGGGCTTGGTGAGGGTGATCTTTGCTTCGCCGCTAGCCTCTCCTAATCTGCCGTTTACTGCTTCTCGGACTTCCTCCGTCGTTGTCAGGCAGTCTAGGTCCCTAAACTCCAGCGTGGTTTTGGGCTCTAGTGTGGTGATGTTGGCCTTCTCACCTAGAATCTGCTTCAGTTTGCTGCTGAAGCCTTCCTTATCCTTGGTGTCACGTCCTAACTCTAGTAGCATGTCACCCGCTCGTGTTTTTCGCACCGACCTTATAACAGTGCCTGTCTCTTCTGGATTCGGCGTACGATCTGCCTTGTGTCGGCTTCACGAGGAGAGCATCCAGTCGCGGTTTTGCCTGCCGCGTCTTCTGCTTTCTCTTTTGGTCACCTTCCTTTTTGTTGCCACCAACCGTTTTCTACTTCGGTTGTCTGTGACAGTCTTTGCAGCTACCTTCTGTTTTCGGGCTTGCTTCTTCTTGTCTGCGCGATTCTGTTGCCAAGGGTTCTCGGATGGCTGTTCACCCGATTTCTGCTCAGCTTCCTCCTTGCTGCTGCCCGCAATCGAGTGCCTCGAGCCAGTGGAAGCCGTGACGCTCTTTCCTGCAACTTCTTCGGCTTCGGCCTATTTCCAACTAGTTCTGTAGAACTCGATGGAATCGACGGCTTCTTCCAGTTCTTTCAAACCGTTTTTGACATCCATGGAGATGTTCTTTTGCCTTGCCATCCCGACCTTCATTTTCTTGATAGCCTCCTTGCATATCTTCAACTGTTCTTTCTCCCGACCTCTCAACTTCGTGACGTGAGTCTCCTCTATACTTTTCGCCGTTTCTCTAGCTACATTTGATAAAGACATAATTTGTAGTTCGCCAGCGCTTCGTGTATGGAGGGGCGGGCCGAAATAGCCAGGAACGGGTATACCCTCAGATCCTTGAATCCTACCCCAGTTCCCTGAGGCCTGACCTTCGCTTCACCAATCCCGGAATACGCGGACGGACTGGAGCTCGCCCGGGGCAATGCAGATTCCGACATCTTGCATCCACCATACACTACCTGATCAGGGCCCGAAGTGGCTGGTTCCTCACAACGCGTCGCGGTTCCTCGTCGGCAGAGCAAGCTCACATCAGCCTAGTCCCCGGTCGGATGAGAAGACCGGTCGGTTCGTAGGCACTCCCGGAGTCACCGCAACGCTTGCGAATCTGTACCTGGGAACAGAAAGGAAAAGGGAAGAGGAAGGGAAAGGGACAGCGGACAGCTGGCGTCACTGGCTGTACCGTTTCCGCATACGGTAGCGGTCCTGGGGCCGGCCAGACAATAAATAATAATAATAATAATAATAATAATAATAATAATAATAATAATAATAATAATAATAATAATAATAATAATAATAATAATAATAATAATAATAATAATAATAATAATAAAAATAATAATAATAATAATAATAATAATAATAATAATAATAATAATAATAATAATAATAATAATAATAATAATAATAATAATAATAATAATAATAATAATAATAATAATAATAATACCCCGAAGGGGAGTATGTTGGTTTTATAATGGATAATACCCGTTGTGAGATCGACATACTAAGGGTCTGACGAACCCACGAGGCCCCAGTCCAGCTGCCCGCTGTCCCACCTACCATTCCTTATTTTCCCTTCCAAAATTTCCTTGTCCTAGAGGAGTAAACCTTAAGGAAAAATCCGGAATTTCAAGGTGGAAACAATCGTGCCGATGAAATGAATAGCTCACCTGTTAGTGCAGCTGTTAACGATGTCTTGTGGGTACTAGGCAATCCCTACTCGTATTTTAGCCTTACTGCAGTAAGGGAGCACTGCTGCAGCAGACGCAATTTTCTACCCTACTCGTGGGATTTGGATGGCAAATTCAAATGATACTCTAGAGGTGCCACCCTCTCAAAACAATGGCAAAAGTAATACGAACCTGGAAAAGGCGGTGAATCCCCGGTTCCTGGTCGTTAAAAGGAAGGATGATGACTTTTCTAAGGTAAACCCTTTCCTAATACAAAAAGTACTATGGAATTTGCGGTTCTCTAAAAAATATTAAAAAAATTAAAGAAGGTTTATTACTGGAAACTACGTCATCAGCGCAAAGTGGAAAATTATTAAAAATGACCAAATTTCAAAATATGGATGTGGAAGTAATTCCACATAAAACTTTAAATTACTCTAAAGGAGTTATTTATTGCCCCGATCTGTTAAATTGCACTACAGAAGAATTAGAACAAAAACTAGTTGATCAAGAAGTTAAAAGTATATATAGAATAAAAACGAAACGAAACGGTCAGATAATTGAAACGCCCAATCATGTTATAACATTTAATTCCCCTAATCTCCCAAAATCAATTAAAATTGCATTTTATTCTCTGCCGGTTAGATTATACATCCCACCCCCTTTGAGATGTTTTAGATGTCAAAAATTTGGACATACTTCACTAAATTGTAACGAACCACAAATTTGTGTGTGTGGAAAAGCACTCCACACGGGAATCCCATGTGTTGAACCGATTGAATGCCTACATTGTAAAGGAGACCACTCTGCACGTTCTAAAGTATGTCCCATATTTCAACAAGAAGCAGCGATACAAAAAGTGAAAACTACAGAAAAAATTTCGTATATGGAAGCAAAAAGAAAAGTCAAAGTAACAACCCCTAACTTAGGAGTTTCATACGCAAAAACGGTAGCTAATAATAACAAATCTCCAACCTCTTTAAACCAACCACAACAATCTTCTAATTCAGCTAATGTTTTTCAAATCAATTCTAAAGAACTTGTAAAGGAACTAGCTCCCTTACTAGTCCAAGCCATCCAGGATAGTTGCGATATTTCTGGATCACAATTTTCGGACAGTCATTCCCAGTCTTTACCTCTAACGTTCAAACGTCACAGAGACCAGTCATCGGACGATGAATCTAGTTGTAGTGTAGCTAGTTCAAGGAAAAAACAAAAAGGAAAAAGAGGTTGGCCAAAAGGCAAACCAAGGAAGAACAGTAGAGAAAAACTAAATTTGTCTCAACAAGCACCCGGCACATCTCAAGAAGATATAACAATTATATCTTCTAAAAAGATATCCGATAGTCCAATGACGCAGTCATCTAAAACCACTGCAACTTAAAATTTAATTTAAATATCTATTTAAATTTGTTACCAAAAATAAAAATATCTTTTAATTATCTTTTAATTAGGCATACAACTATTAATTCTAAAGTAAAATGACTTATACAAACAATACAATTATACAATGAAACTGTAATGGTATAAATAATAATCTTGGCGAACTACAGCTCATTAAAAACAAGTATGCCCCATTTATGATTTTATTACAGGAAACTCATCTTAAGCCTGAAGAATACTTTAGATTTAGAGGATTCCAGTGTTTTCGTAAAGACATACATCCAAAAGACAGAGCCAAAGGTGGCGTAGCAATATTCGTTAGAAATAATATCCCTGTAAAAGAAATTAGATTAGTAACTAACTTACAAGTTACAGCAGTACAAATAGATTACCCAATTAAAATTTCAGTTTGCACCATTTACTTACCTGACGGAAAATGGCATTCAAAGGAAATTGAAGATGTTATTAAGCAACTTCCGCACCCAATCCTATTTACAGGAGATTTTAATGCCCACTCCCCAGATTGGGGCTCTCGAAAACGAGATGGTAGGGGTCGCTGTATCGAGACTATAATAGAAGATAATAATTTAATGATATTAAATTCTGGAAAACCTACGCACTTTTCCGCAAGATCCGGTGAAATGTCTGCCATTGACCTTACACTTTGCTCCCCTCAGCTTGCAACTAGACTGATTTGGAACGTTGTTGAAGATCTTCACTCTAGTGACCACTTTCCAATATGTATCCAAATAAATTCAACCAAAGTAGATATATCAATGAAAGAAAAATGGCTAACAAAAAGAGCTAATTGGGAAAAATATGAAGAAAGTATTAGAATACCTAACCTTCCAGATGATGTTGAAGATGCGGTCAACGCGGTTACCGACTCTATAATAGTCGCAGCAAATAAAAGTATTCCATTATCAAAACCAATCATACCTCATAGACCAGTGCCATGGTGGAACAATGAAATAAAAGCAGCCGTTACTCTAAGAAAAAAAACATTAAATACATTTAAAAAACACCCAACGTTAGAAAACTTAATCATATTTAAAAAAGCCCGAGCTAATGCAAGAAGACGAATTAACGAAGCAAAAAAAGCATCTTGGCAGGAATATGTTTCTACAATAACACCTCACGTTAGCCTCCAAGAGATCTGGAGAAAAATTAAAACCATAGCTGGCAAAAATACATACAATATACCTCTAACTTTAATTTCTGATAACCGCATAATTTCAGAACCACAGCAGATATGTGAAGTATTTGCAGACCAATATGAATTAGCCAGTAGCTCAAGGGCTTACGACGAAAACTTCTTATACTATAAATCAATAGAGGAAGCGGTAGGGTTAGAGTTTAATTGTTCACAAGAAACAGCTTACAATACTCCACTTACTTTTAATGAACTCAAACATGTACTAGATAAGTGTGAAGAAGCTGCAGCCGGCTATGATAATATTTTGTACAGCATGATAAAACACCTATCCTGTGAGCAAAAACAGACTATTTTAAAATTATTTAATAAAATATGGAACCGAGGTACCTTTCCAGACGCCTGGAAAATAGCTGTTATAATTCCAATCCTAAAACCAGATAAAAGTCCACTAGATCCAACCAGTTACCGTCCGATATCATTAACAAGTTGCCTTGGAAAAATTTTTGAAAAACTAGTTAATATAAGACTCACTTGGTGGCTGGAGTACAATGGTTTCCTATCAAAAGCACAAACAGGTTGTAGAGCTAACCATTCATCAGTGGATACATTGGTATATCTCGAAAATGAAATACAAGAGGCATTTCTAAATCAAGAACACGTAGTAGCTGTTAGCTTCGACATAGAAAAAGCTTATGATAGGACATGGAGATACTCAGTTGTCAAACAGCTGTACGACTGGGGTCTACGAGGTCGTCTTCTTTCTCTCCTAAATAGTTTTCTTCAAAAAAGGCAATTTACTGTAAGAGTCGGGCCTAAGGAATCATCTTTAAGATCCCTTGAGAATGGAATCCCCCAAGGTTCGGTTCTCAGTGTCTCATTGTTTGCAGTGGCAATTAATTACATAGTTGAAAAAGAACAACAGAATATTAAAAGAATTCTGTATGTTGATGATCTAATAATATTTCAAAGACATAAATCAATGGCTACTTTAAATATATCTCTAAATAAAGAAATTAGTGAAATAATTACTTTATTGCAGTCTAGAGGAATGACACTATCACGTGAAAAAACGAATTGTATACATTTTTGTAGACAACGACTTTCCCACGAAGACCCTTCACTATACATACAGGGCCAAAAAATAGAAATAAAAAATTCTATAAAATTTTTGGGCATTATTTTTGATAACCGGTTGTATTGGGAAGAGCAATTAACCCAGCTTGAAACAAAGTGTAAAAAAGCGCTAAATGTAATCAAGTGTATGTCTAGTATGAGATGGGGTGCTGATAGAACAGTCCTCTTAAAAATGTATCAATCTATAATACAAGGTCGAATCGATTATGGATCCGTTGTGTATGGATCTAGCAGGCAAACTAGACTTAGTCGACTTGACAGAATTCAATTATCAGCTTTAAGATACGCAACAGGTGCTTTTAGAACAAGCCCTGCAATTGCCGTGAATAGTGATGCATCTATACCCCCTCTGTACTTAAGAAGAGACGCCCAAGTAATGAAGTATGCATCAAAAGTTCTTTCTCGACCAAAACACATTAATTATACCCTATTTCTATCTGAAAATAATTTTATGTCAAGAACTAGAACACGTCCGTTACGAATACGAAATCTTGAGACTTGTGAAAAGTATTCAGTTCATCAAAAATCAATTCATTATGCCATTACCGGTAGTTTCCCTCCTTGGAGCTTATCTGTTCCAGTTACAAATCTAAGACTTTCGTCATGGAAAAAAGAAGAAACGGCAGCCGTGACATATAGAACTCTTTTTAATAGTGAACTAGAACTATATAATAATTGCTTAGTTATCTACACAGATGGATCAAAGAATGAAAACGGTGTTGGTTCAGCAATTGTTGTAAATAATAACCATCACCAATGGTCTTTAAAATATGAATGTTCAGTTTTTACTGCTGAACTATATGCAATATGGCAGGCTCTCCTATTTTTTATGATGTCCAACGACAAAAATTGTGTAATTTGTTCAGATTCTTTAAGTGCGATCGTGTTGCTAAAAAATCCATTCACGAGAAATATTTTAAGTCAACAAATATTACAACTTATTACACATTTAAAATCTAAAGGCAAAAATTGTAATTTTTTATGGACTCCGGGACACTGCGGTATTCAAGGGAACGAAATGGCAGATGCAGCTGCCAAACAAGCCACACTTTCTCCCGTAGATGACGGAATTCCAATCCCCCTCGAAGACCTTGAAACGGAAATTAAAAACAAAATTAAAAATAAATGGCAACAGAACTGGAATTGTTATACTGGTCTATTAGTCCACATCAAACCATCCGTAGACAAATGGACATATTGCGGATCCCTATCCCGGTATGATCAAGTAAAATTATGTAGGCTTCGTATAGGGCATACACGATTAACCCACTCCTATCTTCTCGCTGGTAATCACCCCCCAAGATGTAAACACTGCAGTAAGCGCCTATCAATAGAACACATCTTTTCATGTACTCATTTTACAAAGCAAAGATGTATATTTGACATAGATTCAAATTTAATAACAACAATTAAAAGTAATACACCTGCCAGAAACATATTGGACTATTTAAAAACCATCAATATTTTGAATAAAATATAAAACTTATTGTTGTACATCTTTAACAATTAACAAACAATTGTGTAGGAGCTGCTAATGATCAAAGCAATCGATGCAGCACAAAAAAAAAAAAAAATAATAATAATAATAATAATAATAATAATAATAATAATAATAATATTGCCCCTAAGGAAACAGAAAAGTTAAATAAATATATAGATCTACAAATAGAGATATCACGCATGTGGAGTACACGGACAAAAGTTATACCTGTTGTGGTTGGAGCCCTGGGAACAATAAAAAAAGGATTTCAAGATAAAGTCGACGACCTTCCTGGTGAGATCAATAGTGCACAAATCCAAAAAATTGCCCTCATGGGTACTGCCCACATAATTCGTAAAGTACTATGTATACAATAAAAAACCTCAATATACATTAAAGCTTTAGGATTTAGGCAAAATCCCGGCTTAAAAGGATACAATTCCGACCTTAAGTTTAATGTGGTCGTGATAAAAATAAAAATAATAATAATAATAATAATAATAATAATAATAATAATAATAATAATAATAATAATAATAATAATAATAATAATAAAGTGCAGAACCTTAAACATCGAAAAGGGAAAAATTGTCAATGGAGATGTGGCGCTACCTAATGGAGATATAATCGCTGCCATGCAGAATGGGGAAACCTATAAGTACTTGGGATTTCAACAAGCCAGATTGCTAGACCAAAAACAGTCCAAGTCCAAAATCAAGGATCAGTATACACAGAGAGTTAGTTCATTACTAAAATCCGAACTGAACGCAGGAAACCTTAACCGAGCAATTAATACATATGCCGTACCTGTGTTAACTTATTCGTTTGGGATTCTACGATGGACAAAAACTGAATTGGAAGATATTCAGAGAACAACAAGGACTATGATTACCAAGCACAGATATCACCATCCAACATCGTCAGTACTCCGAACAACACTACCGAGAAAGGAGGGAGGAAGAGCTCTATGCGACATAATCAATCTACACAACAAGCAGATAAATAAATTACGAGACTTCTTTATCACTAAATCAATGTCATCTAATTTACACAAATTTGTTATAGGAGCAGATAAAAATTATTCCCCTCTAAATTTAGCAGGTCCTAATGTGGATTTAGAAATAACAACAGATGCTGAGAAACACGTAAAATGGGCGCAGCAAAAAGCTCTACATGGTCGACATCATCACGACCTTAACCAACCACACATTGACAAAATAGCATCAAATAGGTGGCTTGCTGACGGTACCTTGTTCCCAGAGACTGAAGGATTTATGATGGCCATTCAGGATCAAGTAATTAATACGAACAACTACAAAAAATTTGTTATCAGGGACCAAACTATTACATCGGACAAGTGTAGACGGTGCCAACAAACGTCGGAAACCATACAACACACCACATCAGGATGTTCAACCATAGCCAACACGGATTATTTACGCAGGCACAACCAGCTGTGTAATATTATCCACCAGAAACTGGCCAACAAATATGGACTGCTGAATACATATACACCGTATTACAAGTACAATCCACAGGCAGTGCTCGAGAATGCAGATTTTAGACTCTACTACGATAGGTCCATTATCACTGATAGACAGGTGACAAATAATCGACCCGACATTGTAGTAGTGGATAAGAAAGCTAAATCGGTACTGTTAGTCGATGTTGCAGTTCCAAACAATAACAACGTTTTGGATAAGTATAATGAAAAGATGGCAAAGTACACCGATCTTGCCATAGAAGTGGGACAGATGTGGCATGCAGAAAAAGTGGAGGTGGTACCGATCATCGTATCATCAACTGGACTCATTCCCAAAAGTCTTGAAGACGGTCTTAAAAAACTCGATCTTCATAAAAACACTTTTATTGACTTGCAAAAAGCGGCAATTTTAAACACATGTCATACTGTCAGAAAATTTTTAAATATGTAAATTTTGAGCCTAATCCCATTTGCGTTTACGCTCGGGATAGGTAAATATTACCAGCGAAAGCTGAGTAAGTGCATAAGTCTTTTGATAATAATAATAATAATAATAATAATAATAATAATAATAATAATAATAATAATAATAATAATAATAATAATAATAATAATAATAATAATAATAATAATAATAATAATAATAATAATAATAATAATAATAATAATAATAATAATAATAATAATAATAATAATAATAATAATAATAATAATAATAATAATAATAATAATAATAATAATAATAATAATAATAATAATAATAATAATAATAATAATAAAAAAGTGGAAAAAGTGGAAAAAGTGGCTATAATTCCTATTGTACTATCAACTACAGGAATCATTCCCAAATCACTACATCAAAACCTGGAAGTACTTAAAATTAATAAAAACGTCTCAACTCTTCTGCAGAAAGCTGTCATACTCAACACCACACGAATAGTCCGCAAGTTTTTAAATCAGTAGATGAGGATGCTTGGTTTCACCCGCACTTCATTAAAGCCCCAGCAGTAAAGCTGAGTAGATGCAAAAAATAATAATAATAATAATAATAATAATAATAATAATAATAATAATAATAATAATAATAATAATAATAAATATAAAAATATAAACAAATACTGAAAATAATTTCATATACAAGGTGCAGTCAATAGTAAAAATGAAAAATTAGTAGAAAATTGATTCTACCTGCACTCAAGGTAACTTACAGTTATAGTTTCTATGAAAAAACAACTACTTCCTGGGCTATATGCCCCAACGGACATTAAATTACATTCCAATAGAAAACGTGATGGCGACCGACTTCGTCGATACTTAAAACCATCTCTGTCGATACTTAAAACCATCTCTGTCGATTTGAAAATCAACGGGAAGAGCACTACTCGTAGACCGGTTTCGACATTATTGTCCCATCATCAGTACGAGGCAAGTAGTTCTTCTCATCCCGCAGAGCAGGTTGCAGAATGATTCTTTTACGCCAATACATAAACCGTGAATCCACGATTCCATATTAAAAATTCGTAAAAGCGCCACCCTACCGTTCATTTGCAAACCAACAGATCAAAGGAAACTGCTAATCGAAATATGAAAAAATACTGAAAATAATTTCAGATACAAGGTGCAGTTTATAGTAAAAATGAAAAGTAGAAAATTGTTTCTACCTGCAACCAAGTTAAAGAAACTTAATAGTTTCTATACCAAGCTTGACCGTTTTCTATGAAAAAACAACTACTTCCTGGGCTGTATGC
Source organism: Ophraella communa (assembly GCA_035357415.1). Taxonomy (NCBI): domain Eukaryota; kingdom Metazoa; phylum Arthropoda; class Insecta; order Coleoptera; family Chrysomelidae; genus Ophraella; species Ophraella communa. Next base: position 19,943,785 of record CM068980.1, read on the forward strand.
CCCAACGGACATTGAATTACATTCCAATAGAAAACGTGATGGCGACCAACTTCGTCGATACTTAAAACCATCTCTGTCGATACTTAAAACCATCTCTGTCGATTTGAAAATCAACGGGAAGAGCACTACTCGTAGACCGGTTTCGACATTATTGTGCCATTATCATTACGAGGCAAGTAGTTTTTCTCATCCCTCAGAGCAGGATGCATTCATTTGCAAACCAACAGATCAAAGGAAACTGCTAATCGAAAGATGAAAAAATACTGAAAATAATTTCAGATACAAGGTGCAGTTTATAGTAAAAATGAAAAGTAGAAAATTGTTTCCACCTGCAACCAAGGTAAAGAAACTTAATAGTTTCTATACCAAGCTTGACCGTTTTCTATGAAAAAACAACTACTTCCTGGGCTATATGCCCCAACGGACATTGAATTAGATTCCAATAGAAAACGTGATGGCGACCAACTTCGTCGATACTTAAAACCATCTCTGTCAATTATTAAAAATTAAAAGTATCAAACATGTTAGAATAAAAACAAAAAGTTTAACGGATTTGTTCACCAAAAAAAACTACAAGAAGCTGAGAAATACTAGTATAACATATATGTATTTTTGGTGCATAGGTACGAAATTATGTATGCAGATATATGCCAATGAAAAAGTATGTAAATGTGTAGTTTTTAGTAATTTATAATGTGATTAAGGTTTTATTTTTTCTTTTCTAGGTGTGTTTTTTGTTTGTTATACAACAGCCAGTTTACTTATTTGAAATATTACAGTAACAAAAATATTCACTTTAGTAGGACTCACTAGGATTCACTATTCCTTGAATGGGATGCGTGATAACAAAGGACACTAAAATCAGGAATCCTGTGAAATATAATCGCGTCATATGAAACAAGTTGTCATGGTATTTTTAAACATTGTTTATTCTAAAAAACTGTCAAAAACATTCGAAAGGGTGCTTACAAAGCAAGTAAAAATATTTATTATTGAGTATTATATCCGCTTATACGGGATTGGACGATCAAATGGACCTAGTTTGTTAATGGTTGCAAATCAATTTTGGCAGGAGTTTTAGAAGCCTGCACCGACTAATAAGGACTCGTTGCAAAATTTCGACGAATAGGAAGCGTTCTAACTCAATGCAAAAGTTGTACTGGTCGTCCAATTACCGTGACAATATATGCAAATCAAGAAAGGCTATTTCAACAAGTGATAGAATCACCAAAAAAAAGCCTACGCAGAACAATGAATTTTAGTGAAATATCTACTTCAATATTTGCAATGGTTTATGAACAACCCCTATTTTTTGTGTGGTTTACAGACGAATGTCACAACCATCTGAACGGATTTATCAATTGACAGGCACATCGTTTTCTTGGTTTTGAATGACCAAACATAATCATAGAGAAACCTCTTCATAGTGACAGTGTAACAGTTTGGTGCGCGGTGTCAGGAAATGGATTATTGGGCCCTTACTTCGTGGAAGACGAGCCTAGAAGACCCTTTACACTAAATCAAGTGCGATATAGAAAAAAAATTTGACATCATTTTTTGTTGATCTCAGACAATTCTGTTGGGCCAGAAACATACAGTTGCATAGCCAATGGTTTCAAAAGGATGAGGCTACTTGTCATACCACGACAGCATCCTTGGATCTGATTTGAGAAAATTTTGAAGACCGCGTAATTTCCCGTAACAACCCTTCTCATTCACCTGATCTAACAACTTACGTATGGGGTATGCTGAAATAAGCCATTATTACAGAAAACCCACCTGCAACTATTGATGAACTCCGTGAAATAATGTTAACCTTTTTCAGAAAAATGCAGCAGCCTATTTTTAATAACATGCTAAGCAATCTTGTTAAGTGTTATCAGTACTGCTTGGAACGCAATTGCGAGCACTTTGAACACATTTTATATAGAAGCAAAACTTAAAATTCGTATTATTTGAAATGTTATTTAATTTTTCATGTTTAATAAATCTTTAGTTTTTCAGTGTCATTTGCTTCGGCGCATACTGTATTTCATTTATAATGGTCTTAATACGAGAACCTTCTTTACATACCATTCTCCATATCCTTTGATTTTGACATTACCGATTGCTTTGTCTCCATAAGATTACTATGTTCATCTAAAATTAGTGCTGTATGCAGAAGCTGGTGTATAAATAACAAAGTGAGTATGATATATCTAAACTATATTTTAGTCCCTTTTACTTCTATACTTGAAAACTCTGTACAAAAATATTTATAATGATGTCAACATCAATTTTTGAAAGATTTCTTTAGTCTGAACACACTTTTTTTAAAATGTAATTAATTTTTTTAAAAAGAAATGTTTTAATTCACAACTCTAACTACCTTACATAAGTTGTCACAACAGGAGTGGCGTTACTGGAGTTTCGTTTTAAGTCGGTTTAAATTGTAAGTAATTATTGTTGAAAACAAATAGACTGGGAAAGTGTGACGTCAAAATTTGTGTTCTATGCTGTTGAACTGGGAAATGTCAACGAAATGATTCCAAACGGCAACATTATAAATATCCAGAAATAACTTTTGTTTGAGTTATTTAGTTATTATTAAATTTTGAAATATAACGGTATCATAATTAAATACATATAAGCAAAATCTTTCCAAATTCTATTTTTAAAGTACCATTTTTGTACGTATTCTTAAAATGTATGACAATGCACAACTTTGAAAGTTATGTTATAATATTTTTACGGAAATTTTTCGTCTATCTACTTTAGTAATATGTAAATCATATCAATGAACACTTACCAATGAAAAAACAGTAATTAACTCCCAAAAATCAAGAAAATACAATAAAATAGTTAATAACACCTCTATAAAACATACCATAAAAAAAGTTGTTTGGAATCATTTGGTTTGACACTTACGTCACTACTTTCCCAGTAGAATAAAAACTATGCAGTGGCCCTTCCCTTACACTTTAGCCAAAACATATTTATATATGTATATGTTACCCTAAGATTATAAACACCATTAGTTTACAATGTAACTCGCGAGATTGTAAACTATCGAAAAATTATGAACTGAACCAAATCATTTAAAATTTAAAGCAATATTTTTGGTTTGTTTATAATCTCTCCTTAGCAAACCATCAAATTGTAAAAGAATCTATAAAGTTCACAATCTTCCTGATTTTTTTTACTCGTAAAATGTGAACAATCCCTGATTGGTCGGTTTAGGAATAGTTCGTGCTGCATCATAGTGTTAGGAGATAAATCGAGGAATTGAATAATAGTTATTCATTGTACAAAACGATCAAATTGTACTTTATCTTAGAAAGCGTTTTTTAGCGTCGAGACGTTAATTAATGTCGAGAAGATAATGCAATTTTATCATCATATGCAATACAACATTTTTTTCTATAGCAAGTTCAGGTGAAAAATAGAATTTCAAAGAAAATTGTAATTTTTGACACAAAAATCGCAATTGTTTTGCTCCGTTGATAGGGATATGAATTACTCTATCAACAAATGTTAGGTTTTGGTTTTTGCGGAGAATATTGTTGTATCCAAGTGTATACTTGGCGGATCTGAAAATGAATCCAGTACCTTGAATCAAGTGTTTAAGCAAACGAGTAGAAGTTGTGATGTTCCAAAAATAGATATTTCTATTAATGTTAATTGTAAAATTTCGGTTGTTTTTAATTCTTAAATGTTTTGAACTTGTAAATTTTATTGAATAAAAAAAAGTTGAAACATTTAATCTACCCTTGCGGTTAAAGTGATACTTTATCTACTCAAAACAGTTGTTATAACAACACTTTAACATTAACTATGGAAAAAAGGAAATGCATATAATTTGTTTAATATCAGTACCTACCATTATTTTTTAATATTAACGTTTCGTATGGTTAATTAAAATTTATAATAAACAAATTCAAAACATGAAAAAATATTCAATTATAAAGAAATAACATAAATCAATAAAAATAAAACTCACTAAAAAATAAATAAAAAAAAATCACAAAAACAATCTGAGAACACGAAAATTATAATATAGGTTATGTTCGGCGAATAACAGTTGTTTATCACTAAAGCGTTACTATTTTTATTAATCACTGGAGTAATATCACTTGAGACGTTTATTGCAATAAAACATTTGTTCAGCAACCGTTACCAATTGCAAATCGCATGCGCATTGATTATTTGGCCTACGAAAATATTTAATGCGCATGCGATTTGCAGTTGGAAACGGTTGCTGATCATCTACGAATAACGCTATTATTCAACAATATTACTTCGTAATTTTAACTTGCGTACTGATTTCAAATTATATGTATTATTTGCTTTATTCAATTCTCTATTTATTTCTAACCATATGGTACAATACAAACTAATAACACAGAGTAATAATACAAATCAGAGTATCGACTCTATATGGAGGGGGTAAGCATCCATTTCAGGTATCGCCATGACACTTTGGGAGTATCCATAGCCGTCGCCGTTAGTAGGCAGTTGGTTATTTGTGAATAAATCAGTGATAGCGTTTGTATTGTGTGGAATAGTGCATTAAACTATTTAATTCAGGTACAGAAAACTGCGAAAGAGATGCGGAACAAATGTTACTTACATTAACATAAATACTACTGATACATGTACTCCTTCTCAGTGTTCTGTATCTGATAAAGACAACGAAACGGATTATCGTAATAATACGGAAGTACGGGTTTTATTTATTAACAATTTTTTTTACAGAATATTGGTTAGCACAAAACAGACTATCCAATATTCTGTTTTGGGGTTTATACTCCCAAAAAATGGCTGCTCTTATCTTATGAACATCAAAGGAGCCGACAGCGAGTCGATACTCTGATTTGTATTATATACTCTGTGCTAATAATAAACCGACTAATCAGCTATGGGTCACAATTCTTAGGGTAATCAAAATCAGGCAGATTGAGAACGAAAAATATACTTTAAAGTGTTAACGATTTGGTTTAGTTCACAATTTTTCGATATCTTACAATCTACCGAATTATATTGTAAACTAATGGTGTTTATAATCTTTCGGTGACAAATATAACATCTACACCTTCTCTATTAAGATTGATATGCTCAGAAAATATATGCTGAGTTGAAATAAAATTGTAAATTTCGACTGTATATCTTTTATTTAACATGTTTGACATTTAAAAAACAAAATAAAAGTGTCATAAATATATACAATTTAAAATATAACAACCTAACCATTACAAAGTTGGTATACTTTATAGTAATTATCTTTAAAATAGTTAAAACTGTGAAATACATCGGTTAGCATGGCAACATTATTCCATTCCATCTGAAAACAAAAAAACAAGTTTGCCTGATATATGAGGTGTACAATTAATTAATGTTTTGTTAAAGATTTCTTACATTATAAATTGTTATTTAAAATTATTTTTCTTCTTGACCAACCAAGTATAAAGTACATGAAATGTGCGTGTAGTGGCGTACATCAAATATTATATCACCACAAAAACTCGTATATAAAGGTTGGCTGTATTTAAAAAATGCCGACAAATGTTTGATACATATACATATATATACATAATATACATATACATATATATATTATATAATACATTAGATCCAAAAATTACACAAAAAATTTGCGAAATACAGTTATTTTTTATTTATGTTATTAACTTGATTTAGTTTACCTTTTAAATCGTTTTATATATAACATTTACATTTTCAGAATATGAGAAGAAAGTTTTTTCATTGTCGTCCAATTATGAATAAGTATTGGAGGTATTTGAATTCGTTAAAATTATACTGCTTTACATAGAAACACTAAGTAAAAATGATTTTATTTTAATCGTAAATATCAGGAGAATAGTGGTATGCAAACCATCAAAATTTGAATCCAATTAATTATTATAAACCACTTTTTTTATAATAATTAATATAAAAATTCTTTAGCGATGAATCCCGATTCTGTTTAGAAATGTATTACGGTCGGGCACATGTAAGAAGGCGACGTGGAGAATGCCGTGAGCCTCAATTTTTTGTTGAGAGACATGTGCAACGTACTGTTGGTATAACGGTATGGAGTGCCACTGCTTATGGTTATAGGTTTAGTATACATTAGAGGCACCATCGCCACATCGGTCTTCGGATTTATCCCCAATTGAATATGTGTGGGACATGATGGGTAGAAAACTTAATTATCTACAGGAGCCTCCTCGAACACTAGATGAACTACGACACGAAGTGTCTGGTAATATGGAATGAGATACACTAGAAGCATGTTGATCACCTAATTAGAAATATGCCTAGACGTATAAGAAACTATGGCCCAATGACTAAAAATTGAGAAGTTTAAATAAAAAAAAATGTAATAAATAAATTGGATTCAAATTTTGATCCTTTACTTACCACTCTTCTCCTGACATTTGAATTAAAATCTTTTTTACTGGGTATTCGGGTTTCTATGTCACGCAGTATATTTCTTATAGTTACCACCAAATAAAGGCAAAACTTATTTTGTTTTAACATACATAAGATATAAATCCAGTTCGATAAAAATAATAAATAATAAAATTATTCGATGTATAAAACAAATCACCTAGGTACTTACATAAAATATATATATAAATTAAAACAAAGACTTAGAATTTGAAATTGAGCTTTCGACAAAGAGAATTGATGCGCTTCTAACACAAAAGAGGTTTCTTAGAAAACAAAAACTTGATTATAAAATCTACTACACAATAATTTCTCGTAAAAAATAATTCACTGAGAGAGATAATTGTTTATAATGCACAACAATATTTAACCCTATTCGTTTTAAAACAAATATTAATTTTAAAAATTCTGTTCCATGCACTACTAGGCTCTTTTGCTTTGGTTTGCCTATATAGAATTGGCATATCATATCTCCTTGTTTCATTGGTAAAATCTAAATTCAAGTATTGTTATCTATCAGTCTTTTTCATTTGTTTTTGTGCTATTCTTGTTATCATTTTTATAAGCTGAGAAAAAAGTAAGAGCTTTCATTAATTGATAGCTTTTTGATATTGGAATATTAGAGTCGTATAGTTTTTTAGAATTTTTACAATCAACATAAAACCACCAATTACACTTCAGAATTGTTTGGTCGAACAAAGTGGATTCCGGGCACAAGAAACTCTTCATAATGAGACCATCATCTGTTAAGGCACAAACATGGAACACCTGAAAAAAGAAAAATAGTACTAATTGTTTGTAAAAGGTAAAATAAGAATACTAAGAACAATAAATAACTGAACGGTTAAACTAAACCCACTATTTATTCGAAAAATTCGCTTTAAAATTAAATTACAGCTGTTTCGCTAATGACTAGCATCGTCAGATTGACATAATAAAATTACATTTTGTTTGTTTGTAACTAGGTACTTGATGTTGATGAGTAGTTAAGGCTAGACCAAGTAAGGAAGTAGGAAGGGATTATGCTGGATGTATTTCCCTCTAAGATCAGTATAAATGTGCAATGATATAGAAAACCCAGGAAAAAACTATATCATGCTGATCTTTACAATAACTTAATATATTTATGTTACAATAATGTCTTATGTACGTATAAAATGAAGACTCAACCAAAGTAAACAGTTTAATACTGGAGAACTTCCAAGATTTATTTGTTTATTAACTACTTTAAACTCTTGATCTGCTAGATGTCTTTTAATTTCAAGTTCTTCTAGAAAATCTAAATTTGGGTTTTTATCACAAATGTGTAGTATATGAATGTCATTGGTGTGTATAAGTGAGTTTGGATGTTCTAGTAGGTGTTTTGCATAGTTCGACTTATCTGGTTGTTGTAATCTATATGCTCTTAAGTGTTCATTAAATCTTACTTCAAAATTACTTTGTGTTTGACCTATATATACTGCATTACATTTTGGACAATTAATTTTGTAAACACCAGATTTTTTTAATTTTGGTAATTTTGTTTTCACATTTAACAATTTTTTTCCAATATTATTTTGTGTTTTAAATGATATTAATGCTGATGTTGCCGCAGATATTATTTTTGAAATTGCATTGGAAATATTTCCATAATATGTAATACTTTTATAGCTTTTAATTTCTTTAGTTTGTTTTGGAAATATTAGTTCTAGTGACACTTTTTGTTCTTTCTTTTTAATTAATTTATTTATCAAATGTATTGGATAGCCATTAGATGTAGCTATTTATTTTATGATCTCAATTTCTTTATTAAAATTATTTTTGTTCATTGGAATTTAAAATGCTCTATGTATCATGGAATTATAAGCTGCTAATTTATATGATAGTGGATGATTTGAATTATATGGTATGGTTACATCTGTTTGTGTAGGTTTCCTGTATATTGAATAATTTAATGAATTAATAACTTTTTCAATTCATAAATCTAGAAAATTAATTGAATTATTTTTTTCAACTTCTAAAGTAAAATTAATTTTAGGATGCAAGGTATTAATATAATTAAAAAATATATCTAACTGCCGTTCGCTACCTACAAAACCTGCTAACACATCATCATCATCTATACCAAAATACAATATTGTTTTTATAAAGATTTTGTTTTTTAAATTATCCATAAATATATTTGCTAAAATTGGAGAAATAGGACTTCCCATGGGAAGACCCTCATTTTGAATATAAACTTTGTTATCAAAAGTAAAATAATTTTGACTAATGCATACATCAAATAGATCAATTATGTCAGATATTATACCTGGATGGATATTTCTTTAATCTAATAGCTTTTTAACTAGAACTATACATTCTTTAGGAGGTATTTTTGAGAACATATTAGTTACGTCAAACGATACTAATTTAGTATTATTTTGTAAATTACATTTATTCAATTTTTTGATCAAATCTAATGAATTTTGTACTGAATATTTAGATGTGTAACCATAATTGTTTAGAATATAATTTTTTAGCTACTTTAGTATTAGGAATGTTAAGATACGAAACTACAGGTCTAATTGGTTAACCGTTCAGTTATTTATTGTTCTTAGTAAGATGAACTTCCAAAAAGTAAAGGTTAACACAATCAATTTCATAAAATAAGAATAATTTGTAATAATCATTAAATTTGTATAATAATGATATATTTATTAATTCTCCAAAATTGTATGTTTTTCATAGCAATTTATATATTGGCCAAATAATATTGGTATTTTAGACATTCAATGTAACACAAAAAAATGCTTTTCTTAAAAATGGCATCTGTTTTAAATATTTTTAATATTTTAATAATTTAATTTTAATAATATTATCCCTAATGGTTTATCCTGGATATATTTTCCTCTAAGATCAGTATCAATATATAAAAACCAGGGAAAAACTATATCGTGCTTATCTTTACAATAACTTAATATATCTGTGTTACAATTACGCCTTACAATCAAAGTAAACAGTTTAATAGTGAAGAACTTCCAAGATTTACATTCCCATTTACAACTTTTGATTGCAAATAAATCTTTAATATATTTCTAGACATTTATTGGTTCGTTTATCAAATGTTTTATCAACTACATATTTCTGACACTCTATAATAACCCTATCCAAATGATTTTTAACAAAAAACCTTTGCAGATAAATTCTATATTTTAAGTATTTTAAGGAATTATCCAGAGGAGTCTGGAGATCTAAGAAATATTTGAAAATATTTTCCAAAGCACCTAACAGCACCTGAATGGTCGATTCAAATAAAGGGATAATGTTTGAGAACAGTTCGTAGTTTTGTTTTCCCACTTATATTCTACGATATCAAGGGATGGACCATTACGCATATGCTCGATAACATAATAAAATACTATCTGCCGTAACTTAAAATTCAGAGTCCCTGGTCTCAGAAAGAGTTTTTTGGCTAAAGAATCTGCCTCAATGGTTTACGAATGATCACGAATATTCGGTAGAATAAAAAAAACCAAAAATACACATTTTATTATATTCGTAGTAATACTAATTGTCTTTCTGTTTTTTATTGCCACTTACTCATTTTAATAATTCAGTTTTCTTTCACACCAAAATATCATGTATATGCTATTCTTTAATTTGTAATTAAAAAGAGATTTTCCTTTCCATTAAATAATGTAGTAAACTTTCCTAGGCAGTGAGTGACTAAGTACAAAATTGTAAAATTTATTACTAAAAACTGGAAAATTGGTAATCCCAGAGCAAGAGTCCCGCTAATTATGATTGGGTTGAAACATTAAAAACAAAATATTTATTTCTTATGTAGCTTTTAGTTCCAGCCAACATCGCATGTGTTTAATTCATTACATATTTTTTATAGAAGAAGCTAAAAAAGTGCACATCTTTTTAATGTTAACAAAACTTTACTGATGTGGATATTCTATACATAATGTAAGTAAATACCGTAGTTCTATTTTTTGATACTATTTTAATTTATAATACTCTTTCAAGATTTTCACTTTAAACTACAAATGTTTATCTTTTTAGGTATATAGAATATTTTAGTAAATTGAAATATGTTTTATTTAAAACAAAAACACAATCACATTTTATATCTGTGTGCAAATTTCCATAAATTAATTTTAAGGATTAACTCTTCCTCACAACGACATAACATATATTTCAATTATGAAAATAAAAATTAAGCATTATTGCATTATTATTGAAATATTATTTACTAACAGAAAATGAGTCAATTTATCAAATTATCAAATTGCTTAAGAACATACTATTGGTATTATAAAATTTCTATTTTTGAAGTGATGAAACGTAAAGTTCAACACCTAAGTTCAAAGGTAAACAGTTATCACTGACGTTTGAATGTGAAAGTAGGTGGACATAATGAACTTTTCCTAATTACACCATTGACCTTGAAAATGCTCATGGTTCACAAAAGCATTTAATTAAAATTGTTTACACTTATGATAGGAGATAGTGAATTGCCATTATGAAAGGTGATAAAAAAATAATAGTCTTAATTTAACCAAATTAAATAGCGTGGTAGATAGAAATAAATAACTATTGAAATTACCACATTTTAGTGATGTTTTGAACATCTAATTATTCAAGACAATAAAACTAATTATATTATTATATTATTTATTATAATTATATTATAATTATATATACCCTAAAATGTCATTTTTCAACACAGTCGCCTGAAAAATACTTTTCGTAGTTCATCACTCAACAGATGTATTTACAGAACTAGATTATCTGGAGTTCAGAAAAAGAGTTCGTCTTACATTCGTATATTACATAACAAGTGTGGAAAGTGAAATATTACGCACGAGCCGAGTAGCGGCAATAGAGGAAATATAACAAGTGAAAGAAATACACTTCCCAACGCGTTATGTTCCCGATTTTTACTACGACCCCAATATTTTTTATAATTTGAACTTTTTAACTTTATTTATAAAATTTATTTTAATTGTTTAAACGATTTAAACAATTTTAAATAATGCACATAAATATAATGAATTAAAATCAAACAACCACCTTTCTCGGGATTTAACATCAAAATTCTTTATTAGCTATTTGACGTTTTATTGTTTTCTTGGGCTCCATAAAAAGTAAAAGTAAAATGGTTATTGACACAGTTGGTGGAATTAATTAGAACTTGAGAAACGTTATGTATTAGTACCTAATGTATTTTGAACATTTTCATTTACATTTAACTCCTCTAATTTTCCATTTTTGTTGTTTCTGTTATACCCACAGTATACCCAAAAACCACTTATTGAAATTTCAAGCAACTTTTATGAAAATAATAAGGTATAACACACCTAAAAACATACTTCCATAAGTAATTAACTGGAACTAATAAATGCATACCTAAATGTATATTTGGTTGCATAGATAATGCAACTCATACAATATTTTTTATAAAAGTATTAATTTGACATTTATGTTACCAATAGATAATATTTCTTGATCAAATTGAACAAACCAAAGTGATTAATTCAAAAAAATTAATAGTTTTTTATTTAATAATCTTGCTTAAATTATTACGTTCTGTGCGTTTTCAAAAAATATTACACTTGTGTGATATTGCTTCTTCTTTTCTTATTTTTCTGAAGGTGTATGATATTATTAATTTTCGTGTCAAAACTGTGTATTAGGTGTATGAGTTGCATTATGTATGCAACCAAAAATACACTGACCTAGGTGCAATAGGGGTGATTGGCGCATACAACAGGAGTAAAACGTAAATGAAAATGTTCAAAATAGGTACTTTACTAACACATAACATTTCTCAAGTTCCAATTAATTTCACCAACTGACCATTTTACTTTTAATTTTTATAGATCCCACAAAAAAAATTAATATGTCATTTAGCTAATAAAGAATTTTGATGTGAATTCCTGAGAAAGGTGGTTATTTGATTTTAATTAATTATATTTCCATCCAATATCTAAACTCGTTAATCCTAATTTTTAACATGATTAACAATTAAAATAAGTTTTATAAATAAATTTAAAATATTTATTATTGTAAGAAATATTGAGGTCGTAGGAAAATCTTCACTCGTGCGTAATACTTCACTTTCCACACCCGTTATGTAACATACCAGTTTAAGATGGTTGGCGACATAAGTATCTAATGACAAGACTATTAACAAAGACATTTATGGCTAATAGCAATTTATCAATTTTATATTGTTCTTTAAGAAAGTATTTGTGAATATGAATATCATATTTTACCTATATAATATATTATTATTGGTGTATTATTCATTTTAAAATATTTTAAAACATTAAAATTTGATAATTTAAATTTATAATGTTATAAATGACACAGTGCTACCGACATACTTTGTAAAATCAAAATTTTCGTAATTTTCATACAAATAATAAATTAATTTAAAAAATTATAAAATGGCAAAATTTTAAAAATATAAATTATTTAATATACTATTTCGAACAATAACCATATCTTCTGGACAGGTTTAATAAACTGATAAAATAAATAACTCTCTTTGTTTATAATAATATATTGTGCTCCAGTACACTATACTTTTCTTAACATATTTATCCAACTTAAAACTTTATATCTTAATAGATATTTATCTCAGCTGCAATTTATACCTATTGACAGTATCGCAGTTAGCAATGTTATTGTAGGTACAAATATTTAATTTTTACTGACAGAATATTAATTTTAATTTTTAAAAGTAAATGAAATTATTCAAAGATTTTAAAAGATATCCCACTTAACTTGATTTGAAAAAAAATTGTTATTCTGTTTGTGTCCTTGGTGTGATAGTGAGGTAAAAAGTGTCCGTTGACCAAACAGTACGCATAATAGTTTTATGATTTTACCCATCATTTAGAATAGATCATCTTAATATTTTAAAAGCTGGACATATACTATGCAGCTTCCTAGGAGTTGCTTAGACTCCCTATGACATTAGGAAAAACATCCTCTAGAAAGCTACTTCACTAGAAGTATTGGCATTTTAGAGATTAAGTACGGTATGGTAGGCATAAAGGATTTTAGGTTGAAATGCAGAAAAGCTTAGATGGCTTGTACGACCTAACACGACCTGATATATTCGAAAACGGTAGTACGGTATTTTATGATGGGTTTGTTCAAGCAACAATTAAACGTGGTATCAAACCATTTAAAATGACCGCAGAAAGGAACTAGTATCGAATATTAGTTCCACGCGCACGTTTCAAATCATTTGCTACCAAATTTTACTGCTGCTTGAACAGAACTAAATGATTAACAGCACACAGCAATAAAAGGACAGCATTGTATGACATACTTGTAACATCCGTAACATCCTTAACATACATAACACTTCCTCTTGTCAAATGATTAAAATGTCAAGTCTTCATTGAATTTGTGGTTTGGCTTCTCACTCTTTTAGAACGTTGGGGCATTTCCAGGGTATTCTGATTGGTTACTGTCCTATCATTATTTGATACGTCCTCTGCTAATTGATACATTGAGTTTTGCGTGCTCTTATGCATCCATATCAGATCTTTTGGTTTATTTGGAATTGAATTTTCGACGTCATTAGAAACTTTACCTCTCTCGTATTTATTTTCAACTATTGGAACAGTTTATGCAACCCATTTGAATTTCTATGCAACTAGCGTATGTATTATATATTTCTATAAGTTATAATGGACTTAACCTTCTTTTTTTTTCTTTTCTGTGTATTTTTGTAATGTTAAAACCGCCACTCACTTGGTCATGTACTTATAACTACGTAACATGTACTTACAATTGCTGCCTTTTGCAAATCGATGAGAGCGTTTTTATGAGAATCGAGTTTCTCAAGACTGTCTTCAAGACTTCTCGGGATGAGTCCAGTTGATGATCGGTACCACCTCCACTTTTTCTGCATGTCATATTTGTCCTACTTCTATAGCAAGATAGGTGTACTTTACTATTTTTTCACTATATTTGTCTAAAATAGTGTTATTCGTCTACTAAATACCTATACACCCTATTACAAGTACAATACAGAGGCAGTGCTCGAGAATGCAGATTCTACTACGATAGGTCCATTATCACCGATAGACAGGTGACGAATTTTTAACGCGGCAACAGAGCGCAATTTTGCCAACATCTAAAACATTTTAGCAAGAGATATGTTCGTTTGAAGTTTTTATTTTTATTTTATTAGTCCAGGAGTTGTATTTGATATAAAAATTAATCACGTAACCTTTCTTAAAGCATTTATTTATTATTTGTAATAACTTGCGTAAATGTAAATATTTAACAAATTTATAGTGAAAAAAGATACTGATTGACAGTAGCAAACGAAAGAAGGAAGTCAAACGAACAGAGCGATTTGTTCACTTTGATGACGTGCACTTATATTTATACTGGACAAGCCATAGGTATAAGTGCATATTATTAAAAACATTTTCAAACAATTTAAGTTTTGAAAATGTATTTATATAATATATATATATATATATATAATTAATTAAATTTATGTTATTTGCCGACTAATAGGTATTAAACCAGAATTTTTGGGGTAAACGGCAATGTTTTTTAAGAAAACTTTTTTACTTGTTTTCCAAGCTTTCGAAATATGTTTATTTCATTTCCAAGGAATATATATATTTAAATTGATTTCGACATTTACCATTCACAATACATTTTAAATTATATTCAAATTTTTAATTTAGATTTAAACTTTAATAACGAACATACAAATTCACATAAGTGAGATTAACCTGTCACTTTATTGGATGAATAAATATTTATTTGCCCGATAATCGACAAATAATTTATTTGGAGTTTATTCTTAGAATAAACTTTATTTGTCGTTGGTGAAACGCAAATCTGTCAGATTTATTATTAAATAACTTTATTCGATGAATAGGCCGCTATTTGTCGTTGGTGAAACCGGGCATAAGAGACGTATATTTCTTATCTGCTCCTATGACAAATTTATGTAAATTCCTCCCTCCTTATTTGGTAGTGTTGTTCTAAGCACTGACGATATTGGATGGTGACACCTGTACTTTATCATCATAGTCCTGAATTCCTGAATATCTTCCAATTCACGAATAGGTCAACACAGATACGGCATATGTATTAATGGCTCGATTTAGGTTTCCTGCGTTCAATTCAGATTTTAGTACGGAACTGACCCTTTGTGAAAACTCATCCCCGATTTTGGACTTGGACTGCTTAATCATTAAAGTTTAAACTTCTGTATCATAGAGAAATATAATATATTTTGAGGGGTTGAGGTTTCAGCGTTCTCTATGGTTTCAGCTGTCAAAAAATTTCCACTTAAATATCGAGGCCGTACCAAAAAATATCCTGAAATTTTCCATGGTAACAAGACAAAATTTAGACATCTTATTGGTTACAAAGTATAGGTGGGAAATTTTCTATAAAATATTGACAAAATTCCATATAAATAATATATTAAAAAAATACATATAATATTAATAAGTCAATAAATAACTGTAACAACAAAAACTTTCTTTACTTTGGCGACGTTGCAGTACTTGGCAGAAATATTTTTTATAACGTCGTACCCTTCATGTTTAAAATGCACAGTCCTTTTACTTCAGAGTTTATAATGATATAATAAGGCACATGTTAAGTCAGTTTGGACCATTAATTCTTTTAAACTAAGCACCAACTTGAATTTACTAATTAGCGAATAAACACGGTTTTTTGATGTTTTTCACTTCTTACAGGTTGGTAATAAGAGTATTAAAATTGAAATAAAATCTATTTCATACCTACACTGTTACCATCCACGTGGTACGATGGAAAATATTATAGAGTAAACATTTAAATATTTTTTAAAGACTACATTTGCCCTTACTACAATCTGGGCAGTCTTTCCTGAACATTTCAATATATTATTTTCTCTGTTTTTTTTCTTCAAAGGTAATACCACGAGTCCTTAAAATTTTATCGATAAATTTTTAGTTTCGACGAAAACTTTTTTATTTGGCAAAAATACGAAAACAAACTGAAATGTGATTTTATCTTATTCAGTTTGTTTGAGAAGTTTTGCCTCAAACAGAAAAGTTTGAGCGTAGAAAATAAAAATTTATCTAGTAAAATTTTATAGGACAAATATGGTATTTGAGAAGATTATTTTTTGAACCATTCTGTACAATTTATCGTTATCTTTTCACTAATTTTCACTATTTTGCTTTTAGCCATTTTCGCTGTTTAATTGTTCCATATTGTTATTGAATTTTTGACAGTTCTATGATTTTAACGATTCTGGTAAAACGACTAGTAGTTCTATCAGTATAAAACGGAATGATTGGCTAGCATTTAGCACAGAACAAGATTAAGCGTTTTCATTGGACGAAATCAAATAACGGTGATATTTTGACATAAAATTTTTATGAACATTTAATTATTTAAAAATTAGTGATTTACTACGGTTGCGGTGAGGACAATTTTCGAAAAATGGCAGATTTGGAAGAATCTAAATAAGTCTGCACATACATTTGGTCATTATATTAACAAGAATATTTTTTCTTTTTTAACATTTACAGATATCTGTACAAAGAATATCGAGAGGACCCTCCATAGTACTTTTTTGTATACATCCTTTGGTTTTTTCTCCAAGTAGTGTATTATTATTATGTTAAAATGTTAAAATACAGCATTTTTTTATTTTTGGAGATGTTCTATACTGATCATTTTCGAGCGTATTCCTTAATGGGAAATCAATAATATCGTTGTACTTTTATTAGCTAAAAATCAATAACATTGTCTACTTACCATACAACCTAAATCTTCATCAGCGTATAAACCCGGAAAATGTTTCTGGTCTCCACAATAGAATGAAGTTTCTGGTAATTCTACTCTCGATGCAAAATTGTCGTCAAAATTCTTGTCATAACCGACAGGGTAATATTCTTTGGGTGCATTCATAACTTTTCCTACACTATTAGCATATTTATTAGAATATCTAGGAGTAGTGGGTTTTTTCTTTTGTGACGGCAACGGTAAAGGTCTATTGAGTACCACATCCTGGTCGTCTTCCATAAATGAATTATTATCTGGAAGCGCGATGGAGTTACTTTGAGGTATAACCTCATTGTTACTTGCTGCCGTTCCTGGAAGTATTCTTACTGCAAAATTGTCATTATTGTTTTTGTTATGGCTGTAAACTTTAAAGTCTTTTTTTGGCACTGCTATTACAGCCATAAGTTCATGGGGAGATGGCTTGCCTAAAACAAATTAGATACATTAAAAATATGTATAATATTACTTAGTCTGTTCGGTGGATCTTTTCTCATGAACGAAACTATTTACGAATTTCTTTTTATACTTTATCTCTAAATCAAAACCCCGAACCTACACGGTTTTTCCTTGGATAACAGAATACTTTGAAAAAGGACAGAAAATAAGGAATGAATTTTATTAATACAACCTACATAAGGTGCGTTCTTTTTGACTGAGATCTCAGCTCACTTTAATTGAAGTGATCTGATATAAAGTGATTTGAGTAAGCACCAAAAAGAACGACAAACGCGCGACCTACGATTTCTTGCTCCCCACCACTTTATTTCCGACTCAATTCTAACTGATACCCCCGCATAGCACATTCAGCATCGGTAAAGGGGGAGGAAAAATCTAAGCTCACTTCGAAGTGAGTGAATCGAAAAGAACGCGCACATTACCGATGTGAGCTGAGATTAACTGAGATCTCAGTCAAAAAGACCGCACCTATAATAAGAATTTTAACAAGTATAACCATGGAACACAAAGAAATAAGTAGTATTTATTTGCTTTTCGTTTTGTGCTCTGCGTGTCAGTTATGTAAATATTGTTTTTACAAACGACATTCGTATTTATGCTTTTGATTCTAATTTGTGCCATAAATTTATATATTTCTTAAAAAACAGTTGTTGTAGGTTAATTTTGATGTGGGTTCAAATATTATTTTAGTTAATTTGTAAGTTTTTAGACATTAGAATATCATTATAACAATATGAAATAAACGCCCATCGGAATGTTAGTCATTTCCTTATATTGATATTGAATTATATCTCGACCTACTTTTTACTTCTTCTTTTGATTTAATTCATATGCACATGCATCGTGACGCATGGGAAAAGATACACCGAACAGACTATATATATATAGTTTCAGTGTTGTAAAAAGTTGAAAAACATTTATTCTAAATAAATTAAATAGGGGACTCAAAAAAATTTCACATCCCTTCTAAAACTGAAAAGATAAAATCAAATTTTTATAAAATATTTAAACCTTTTCAAATTTATTCTAATACCTAACAACTTTAAATTTAATATCTTCAGTTATAGGTATCTTTTTTTTCAGATTATATTAAATATGGCCACATTAACTGAAGAGTACCGACGAAGACAAACAACGAGATAAATACCAACACAATTAAGTTTTACCACTTTTATAATAACTACTCTTTGCATAATCATGTTTTTGTTTTCTAAAATGTTTATAACCTTTTCTTTCACTAATTTATTATACAATACTACATGTGTAATAATGTAAAATATAATTCTTTTGTAGGGATACTGGAGGACTAATATTTAAAGATGCTTCAAAATAGTAAAAAGCAAGATACTGAGATTTTGCAGATTGAACAAAAGGCAACGTCACATTAAAGGATTTCAACCAAGAACCTCAACTTTTAGTACTATAATATGCAAAATCAGTAATTTACCGAAAAAAATTACATTTTAAATAAAAAACAAATAAATTATTATTACATTTTATTATTTGTACATTTTAAAACAATAAATCAACCTTAAAATATTCAGTCATGCAGTTACATTTCAGTCTACTCACTTTTATGTTAGTTTCTTAATATTATTAATACAAAATTGACCAGAGTACATTATTAGATCTATACACTTATTCACTTAATTAACATAACAATAATTTAAATTAAAGAAAAAAATCCAAAGTGTTAGAGAATTGTATTATAAATTTAAGATAGACAAAGAACAAGCTACTAGTTTTGGCCTAACATGAAAGCCATTTATCCATCTATAAAAAACAGTAATGCGTTAAAGAATGCATCTTCTAATGAATCAAAAAAATTGACTATAATTGGGCAATAATTCGGCAATTTGTAAATTACTAGATCTTTTAAATAAACTGTTGTATACAAGATGTATTTTATTTATCATTTAAAGCAAATCTTTTTTCTTATAGCCACCATTTTTTGAAAAAACGGGAAAACTTAAGATTACTCCTAGATGACCATGACTTTAAATCTTTTCTAATGATAAACAGCTTTTTCTAATAAAATTGTTTGATATGTACTGAAATAAGGACATTTTACTCCTAACTCAAAATTAAATTTTCGAATGCAACTTGTATATTAAGCGTTTTTCACCATATTTTGTTGATGCACAAACTTTTATGAAGAATAACTCGAAAAACCCATAATAAATAAATTTCCAGTTTGGTGAGGACTTTGGGGACGACGCTGTATAATGTAAATAAAGAAAATATTTAACTTAGATATATAACTTTATATTTTAAAAGACAATGTCTCTATTAGTATCGCCATCATATTTGTAGATTTTTTCTTTTTTAACTATCTTCCTCATTTTTAAATAGATCATCGTGTATACATAATGGAAACTATTAAATGCTACCTACTATAAACTTTATTTCATGTATATGCCTTTTTTAATATGAGAGCTACATGTGGTAGATAGGTACATATTTAAAAATAAACTTTAATTCAATAATTCAAAACAATTTAACTGTTATTGTTAGATAAAATATAATTGTAATTTCTGGATACTTTCCTACAACTTTATTTGGATGCATCACTACTTTAAATTGAGAAATACTCCATTAGGTACTCATACTCCTTAAATAGAGTAAACGTGTATGCACTACAAGAATACGCTAAGAAAAGAAATTAATAAAAGTATGTAGTGCGCATCTTTTAGAAAAAAATGTATCCAAAACCTTAGTGGTGAGGTGGACTTGCTGCAGGGCATTGAGGAAGACTTGAGGCTTGCAACCGAAAATGATCTGGTCATACCAAACGATTATCAAGCCCATGGTCATCTATGCTTCATTTATGTGGTGGCCAAAAATGCAATAATCAACGACTTGTGCTGTTATAGAAAGTGCAACGGCTGGTTTGTCTAGGAATAACAGGGGCTCCACAGCAGCCCTAGAGGCGATGCTGGGTCTCCCTCCACTACAATATTGCATTATGAGAGAGGCCGCAGTTGGTGCGTTACGACGGCAACAGATAGAAAATTAAAAATCTGGTGACTTGGTTGGTAATCTAAGTATCCTGGAAAAATTTCCACTAAACCAACCAATCATTAGACACCATATCAACGAGTGTCTATATCACGCCTACGCAAACTTATGTATCTTTGTTTTCATAGGAGTGAGCAACTACACTCTCGTATGAATTATTCGAGAGTACGAGTCCTGGTTACAGAATAGATATTTTTGCTCCGCGAACGCAGGATTTTAAATCCTGGATTAGTAAAAGATCTACCCTGAACGACCATCTTCAAACTTGAATATGGCATCGGATAGTGCCTTACTGGAGTAGAATTGCTTACTATTACGCTGCCTGAGCCTTCGTAAATACTAGTTCAGTATATCACGTGCTTTCTTCAGTAAAAATATATAGATATGTATTTGCATAGTTTATTAATATTTGTTGTCATACTGTAAATAATTATGTTAATATTGGAGGTAGGTTGGCACCTCGACTATATTAATTAATAGTAATTAATATTAGGTAATAATGTTTTGTTACCACCATAAAGTCTAGTTACAATATACCTACATTTATAAAATTTGTTAACGTCATTAACGTATAACAAAGACCAATCCTGTAAGCTGTCAATAACACACAATCCTCAATAAATTTAATATGCCTCATAAAGCACAGTAAACAAAACGCACAGTTGTAAAATAAATCGCACGGCTCCCTAGCAATTACTTTGTAACTGTCAATAGACGTCGGCATTTTATACAAAATCTCTTATTTTAAGTTTTATGGATTTGTATATTTATTTCATTATTATATTATATTTTTGAAATAAATTTTTCGCATGCTTCAACAATATAATCATATTTAATAATATTATATTAAAATTAAATAACTGTACTGTTAATATGAAGTAATTAAATGTTAAAAAATAAAAGTACGTAACTAGTGCTGTAAAGCATTTTACCTACGACCACCCCTCTACATCGTCAATAACACACAATCTACAACCTATGTAATGTATCTCTTTACGCACAGTAAAATAAACGCACGGCTTCCCTAGCAACCACTTAGCAACATAGACGTCGCTATTTTATTCAAAAATTTCCTATTTACATATTTAAAGGTGAATTTTATACTGCATATAAGTGGCAGATAACATTTATTAGATATGATTGCATCTAATATATATATATATATTTAGAGTTATTTGAAAATATATATTTGATTCGTTTCCATTAACCCTACTTTCTTTCTGTATAAATGGATCATAATATAAATGTACTACGCGAGAAACCGATCAGTAACATTAAATTAATCAAATTGATTGTGTTAACCTTTACTTTGTGAAAGTTCATCTTACTAAGAACAATAAAAAACTGAACGGTTAAACTAAACTTCCACTATTTATTCGAAAAATACGCTTTAACATTCAATTACAGCTGTTTCGCTATAACTGACGATGCTAGTTATAGCGAAACAGCTGTAATTGAATGTTAAAGCGTATTTTTCGAATAAATAGTGAAAGTTTAGTTTAACCGTTCAGTTTTTTATTGTTCTTACTAAATTAATCTCTCAAAAATGACGAAAATGAGTTTTACTACAATAAGGAGCGTCTGCGCATGCGGCTGACGTCTGACTGCATGCGCACACGTTATTATTTACCAAAAAACGATTACCAAAAAACATCCCATTTTTATTGTTCTTATAACTTGTTTGTATGCGTGAAGTATTATACAATCATTAAAAAATATCAAGTGATAGTGAATTGAATTTAACTCCATCCAATATAACTATTCCATTCGTGCGTAAAATGCTATTTACCACACACGTTACGTAATATACAATTACGCACTCACGGAATTAATTTTTCCGTTCGTGTGTAAAATGCTTCTTACCGCACACGTTACGTAATATAAAGGTGCGTCCTCACTGATGCGCCGCGCCGCGCCGAGCCGTGCCAAACATTGACTTTTTACTAAGAACAATAAATAACTGCACAGTTAAACTAAACTTCCACTATTTATTTGAAAAATTCGCTTTAAAATAAATTACAGCTGTTTCGCTATAACTAGCATCGTCAGAGTCGGTACATCAAAGAAAAGTGCGCGATGAACGTTGTTCAGTGTGGACGTCTGTTTGTTTTGGCGCTCTTTATTTTGACGCGCTCGTAGTTTCCACAGTGTTTTAGTGTATATTGCAGTGTTTTTCTTCATTATTTTCGGACCAATTAGGCTAACAATAAACTCGAAATCTGTTGAGGACAGGTGACAAAAATGTTTAAACTGGCCTGTGTCTTGAATAGCTAAATCATTTAGCAGATCACTTCCACTGTATCTGCTTCTACTTTTAAATAACTCTGTCATCCAGTATCGGCGTTTTCTTACTAATTTTCTTTTTGGCTTCGATATACCAGCATTAATAACAATAAATGCAGCGCAAGCAATTTTTATAGACTCGTCGTCCATGATGACACGGAAACTTATTTTGATTAGTATGAAAATGCGCGGGTCAAAACTGGATCATTCGCAAACACAAACGAACTATTAAATGTTGCAGCAGTTTAGACGTTCTGCAAGCAATGTGCTTGTGAACGTTCGCGAACGTCTAGCGCTGCACGGCGCGGCGCGGCGCATCAGTGAGGACGCACCTTAATATTATCTAGATTAAAACTAACAAATGTTTGCGTCAACTGTCAACTTCTTACTTAATACAAGTGCCGTGGCGATAACTATTTTTGTACCATATCTACCGTATTTATTAAAATAAGGAAAAGTATAACCTTAAGCAAGTGTGTGCGATAACTCCTTATTATTAATTTGATCACAAAAATAAAATTATTTGTTTAAATTTAATATCCGTTTTATGAAAATTGTGAGATGTATAATAAAACTGTTTGAACAAAAGATAGAGGGGACGTAATTGGATTTCCATTTCTTTAATAAATATCATATTTAAAACAGAAATAAATTAGTTGAATTTATAGGTACAAAAAACTATTTTACATCAAAAAAAAAGTGTAGAAAGGTGTAGAAAAATAATATCGAAAAGGATTTGATCACATTAGTGTTTTTCATACTACGCATTACCAATAAAATGTATATTGAGCACCAGTTCGTTTAAGTTCCAAAATTAATATCGTATTTACTAATCTTACAATTATGAATAATGCTATTTGGTTTATAAAGGTTCAAAATTTTATTATCACAATCTTTTTTATAAACTTGGCAAGGTTCAGAGCAATGTTTTTCTTATTTATTATTATTAACATACATTTGGTATCTCTATGATCAGATAACAATTCTGAAACTGATCAAAACTGTGCAGATTTTAAATTATACAGGAAAAAATTTAAATAGGTATTTCCTTTCTTCGGCAAAAGGCTTTCCTTCATCTTAAAATCTTAATTATATTGATATTATAACAAGTACCTTGGAAGACAACTGATAAATTTCGATTGCCATTTCATTTTTTTCAGAAAAGTATAAATACGCTACAAAAATATATATTTTATTTACAAAAAACAAACGTGTGACTTGAAAAGGATATCTCAGACAACTGAAAACATTTAGCACACAACTACAGTATATTTATTTCCACGATAAAAAGTTTATTGATGTTTTATCATAAGACAATATATACAGAGCTGAAATAAAATATGAAACCGAGTAAATATCCTTAAAACCAAATAATGCACAGTATTAATATTTTATTATTTTTTAGACCAGTTGGTATAAAACATAAATATTTTAAATTTTGATAGTGTAATCTATTTTGACATTAGGTAGTTCACTTATTTTGGCCAAGTAAACCGTAGAAATAAATATACTTTTGGGAAAAACTTTATTTGGAGGTTAACATTAATTTCTATTTCCTTGATTTTACATATGGTTTGGACGCTTTAAAATTTTTCATTTAACACTTAATAGTAGTATTTCTTTAAAATAATATGTTTTTGCTAATTTGTTTACAAAACTTCTAAAGCTCTATTAAAAAGTGTATACAGTATAGGACTGCTGTCTTGCATTTTCTGGCCTATTTTAGATGAATTCAATGCAGCAACAAAATCTGGAAAAGAAAATATTAAAAATATGAGAAATTGCAATAATCTCTTTTGTTTTGCATATTATACACACAAAACTTATTTTAAGAAAAACCAAAAGAGAACCAAAACAAAAGTATAGGATACACAATTCTCAATCCATTGTTAAAACTAAGGGTTGCCTAGAAGAATGAAACGTACGCCTTCAAAGTTTTTTGATATTTCACTATTATAAACTAGCATCAAGTTAACAATAAATATATTTTACTTCCAGGTTTCTCCTAAAATGGAATTTCTTCTTTCACAAACTTACTTTATTATTTAATAAGGACATCTAGAGTATTTTATATCCATGTCAAATATGCGTCTTCACTAAATGGAATATCGAATCTCCTTGAATTCATTTTTTCTTCCATATCGAAACAGGAATACCTATAAAATATTACCTGCACTCGTATCAAAATCTTAAGATAAAAAAGGTTCAAACAGAAACACAAAGTCGATACTTCAATATTTAATCAAAGATTTGAAATTTTGGAACTAGTTAAAATCACAGATTACCATCAAAACAAGAGAATAATTTATTATTTATAGATTTTGGCAGTAAAGTCCGTTAATTTATAAATATTAAATAATGTTCGTTTTTTATAATGAAATGAAATAAACTAAAATCTAACTATTTGGTTTCAGGAAAAAGTTATTTAAGCCGTCAACTTAATCTAAAAATCAATAGTTAGCGCACGCGCTAACGTTGCACATAAACTTGTCAAAAGATAACAGAATGTTATCTAACAGAGCTTTAACAAGAGTTTATGCAACCGACCCCAAGAAAAAAACAAACAACCTACATAATTTAATTTAACACATATTAAATTAAAGATAGTAAATGCTAGATACACAAATCATACATCATAAATATTTATTACTTTACTAAACAAATAATTGTCACTGTCATAAGTAAAAAACAACTTAACTTACCAAAAATTTTATAAGATGCTGAAACACTTGTGAGAACTGTAAACACATTTTATTTATAAATTGTTGGAATACAAGAATACTGCTGGTTACAAATTACTAACTGTCACTATTTACTTTTAAACTTCACAAAAGCTGAACGAATACTAACTGACTTCAACGCGAATGACCCGCTTTATATACCAAAATACTTGGCATCTCGGTTTTTCTCGAAACAACTATTTACTAAAATCCAAATAATACTAGAATGTTCCCGAACAACTACCAACCTAAAATAATCGTATGTCAAGTTACTGTCAAAATCTTCTTCCTCATTTACGGACTCTACTCTTTATGACAAGCAGCTACATCAAAATACATGCATTCCTCTCGCATCTGTCACAATCATCCGTCACATTCATCCGTCACACATCTCGTTGCAATATTAAAAAATGAACTTAAATTAACTTAACATGATAATTGATAGAAGAAGTTGATAAAAGTAAAAAAGTAGAAGAAATTAGGCAAATAAGTGGTAGGGGCAAGATATGATTAGTGGAAAATAAATTTTGTGTAATGAGAAATAGGTGGTTGTTCAAAAAGAACAGTGGTTTTGGCCTCAAAAGAGAAACCAAAAAGTGTTTTTTGGAAAAGGTTAGAGGTTGAAAAAGAAACAGTCAAATATAAGATGAAGTAATCCTTGTCGTAGGGAACAACAAATAAAGGAATATAAAGTAGCATCCCCAGGAGGAGTACTTAAATTTAGTGTTTACATGTGAAGCACTAATGTCAATACCAGAGTATACTTCATAATGCTGGAAGAATATAAAAGAAACAATGAAAAAGTGAACGGAATTTATCCAATGTAAGCGGAAGATAAAGGGCAAAGGAATTAGCATGGTTCACTACCATGAAAACCTTATTCTTCAACTAAGCAAAACGTTCAAATCACAAAAAAGCCACCACACCAAATGAAATAAACCAATATATAAGGTTAAAAGTCTGAAAATGTTGGAAACGGAAGAGGAAGAACGTGGAATCTAAAATAGAAGTAGTTATTGTAATACACGACAGTAGACATGTCAAATTAAAGGTGAACAAAACATAAAATTCAAGTAATATATTATATTTATTCATCTGGCATTTACTACCTTTAACTTAATTTTGGTTAAATTAGATTATGTAGGTTGCTTTTTTTCTTGATGCATCAACTTATTTTAATACTGATTTAATATTTTGTTGTTTCTTACTAATGTTACTTTATATCATTACCTTTTTTGAAATTTGATTAAGATTATTGTAATTAGGCTTACTATTCTCTTCTAATTATCTTTTTTGAAATTTATAATATTTTAGCATATTTTTAAACTTTGATAATTTTTAATATTTTATTTATGAAAAATTTTCTATTGTTGACTTTACTTTACTTTTATCTTTCTTTTCTTTCTATTTGCATTGTATTGTATTTTTACAGCCTGATGATGGTTTGATGAGGCCGAAACTATTTGTAACTTTTCAAATCATTAATTAAACATTGTGCTTTGTGTTTCTCTTTGAACCTTTTTTGGATTGTACCCACATTTGAGAAACTGAGGACTTGCATGATTCATAAGATAAAATTTAAAACTATAATATTCTTTCGAAGGCTGATGTGGTTGTGTTGAGAAACTTCAAGCTTTGTCTAATAAGCTAAAATACTGTATTTGCCAAACTTTTTTAATTTAACCAGTAAGTCAGTAGGAATTAAGAAAAAAAACCATAAACAGGTTATCAGGTTATCACATGATATAGAACATTAGGTCACCAATATTAGCGTGATGACAATCGACAATTTTTTAAAATCCAACCATGTGTCTCAAGGCACCTCATTGGAAAGGTCTTCTAATGATCTTTACAACGATGTAATTATTTGAATATTTATTTCTACAGATTCGACCAAAACTGTTTATTTACTACAATGTTTCATAAATTCTGATTCACGGAACTATGTTATTGTAACGACCGCCACTGGAAATAAAACATGGTAGTATACCCAAAAAATATTTCTGTTTTTTGGATATGTTACCGATAATAGTACTAAATTCTAATTTAACACTAATTGATGTGTATCAGTCAAGTATTCAATAGTTAAAATTTTTAAATTAGCATAATTTAGTAATGAAGCTTACAGAAGGCTTTGGAGATATAGTAAGAACACAGAGAGAAGTTGGCAATTTATTTAATGCTAAATACGCCAATCGTGAACCCAATTCTCAATCAACAATTAGTTAAATCGAGAAAAAGTTTCGGGAAACGGGCCCCAAAAGTAGTAGAAAGTCAATTTCCGAAGATAAAAGAGTTAACGTTTTACTTGGGGTTATAGATATATAACAGATATAATTTTATAAAATATGTACTTTTTTCGGAAAAAGCAACTTTTATGCTCAACGGCCATGTAAACCGTCAGACGTATCGATACTGGGCAAGTAAAAATCCTCATTTGATGCAGAAGTATAAGACACAACATCCTGAAAAGGTGAATGTTTGGGCCGGCATTATAAACAGTGGACGGCTAATTTATGGAATATTATCATTATTTCGAGAACCGTCGAGTTTTGAGGGTAATCCTGAAACAGGTCGATTTTTGTTATAAAATACCCATCTTATAACGTACATGGAGTAAGGATGACGTCACCGGTGTGGGTGTACTGACGTAATCATTAATTTTTTTAAATAGAAATCGGTATAATGCGACACCTCATTTGAAGGAGAATTTAATTCTCTATTTAACGACATTACATTTGTAACTAAAATATTTTTTTAAGGGTACAAAAACATTTTTTTTTATTTAAATTCAACCAAATTACAACTAATGATTTAATTCTTAACGTCCTTTAAAGTAACCAAATTATGCATAATAATTATTTTAAATTAAATGTTTCAAATGCCATCCATCGGTTCCTGCCATGACTTTCTGAAATAAATACTTAAAAAAGCAAAAATAAGTAAAAATAATAATGGACACAAAAAGTTATCTCATAAACACTGAAACTTTTTGTCAAATGTTAAATCAAGCAAGTGATATTGGCATAGTTACTATAATATTTATTGTAAATATTTTTTGATTTTGTGAATTGTCATCAGTTGTAAATTGTAATTTTTACTTTTGAATACTAAATTATGGCTCACCTAAATGAAACACAACGCATAGAAATATTAATTCTTAGCGGATGTGGAGATAAAAAAAGAACACAGAACGAGGTAAGCAATTTATTCAACGCAAAATATCCAGACAGACCCATCAGCCAATCAACAGTAAGTAAAATAGTCCGAAAATTTGGAGAAAATGGGCACGTTAAACATATTCCAAACGCTGGGCGTCCTAAAATTGAAGACAGTGTGAAACTTGATGTTTTATTAAATGTCCATGACAATCCTCACAGTAGTTCAACACAAATGGGTGAATATGCTGGATTTTCCCAACGATCAGTATTACGTATTTTAAAAAAAGAAAAATACCATCCCTATACAAAATTCAACTACACCAGGAATTAAACGACGACGATCCCGATCGCCGGCTTCAATTTTCTGAAATTATGCAGGATTTATGTATCGGCAATCCACGTTTTATCAATCAAATCCTCTTTTCCGATGAAGCCACATTTTTTTTACATGGTACCGTGAATCGTCAAAATTGCGCAATATCCTCAGAAAGTGAATGTAGCAGGGATCATCGATGACAGAATCATTGGCCCTTTTTTCTTTGAAGAAAATCTAACAGGAGAACGTTATTTAACTTTCTTGAGAAATTAACTTATACCTGTCCTTGCTAACATGTATCCAAATACCAATAATGCAAATTTCCCTAGTGACAATATCTGGTTTCAACAAGATGGAGCCCCTCCGCATTACGCACGTGAAGTACGTCAATTTTTAAATAATTGCTTTCCCAGGAGATGGATCGGAAGACGAGGTTTTATAGAGTGGCCAGCAAGGTCGCCAGATCTACCACCTCTAGACTTTTTCCTGTGGGGTCAGTAGACCCCAAAATTTACAGAACTTAAAAGATAGAATTAGGCATGAAATGAGTCTCATTACTCCAGAAGTCATCCGCAATGCAAGAAACCGATGGAGGGCATTTCGAACATTTAATTTAAAATATTTATTATGCATAATTTGATTACTTTAAGGTGCGTTATGAATTAAATCATTAGTTGTAATTTGGTTGAATTTAAATAAAAAAGAAATGTTTTTGTACCCTTAAAAAAATATTTTAGTTACAAATGTAATGTCGTTAAATAGAGAATTAAATTCTTCTTCTAATGAGGTGTCGCATTATACCGATTTCTATTTAAAAAAATTAACGATTACGTCACTACACCCACACCGGTGATGTCATCCTTACTCCATGTACGTTATAACATGGGTATTTTATAACAAAAATCGACCTGTTTCAGGATTACCCTCAAAACTCGACGGTTCTCGAAATAATGATAATATTCCATAAATTAGCCGTCCACTGAATAATCAGATAATAGATGTGCCTTTGATGTACGAACCTACTTAAATGCTATTTTTCCAGATAGGTGGATAGGAAGAAAAGGAACGATCGAATGGCCACCCTTAGGCTTTGGGATACTTGAAGAGCAAATTTTATCAACGTCGCCCAAATAATATATAAGAGTTGACCTGTATAAATTGACCTGTTTTTGGATTTTTTTCAAAAGTCCATTATTTTGGAAATAATGAATTTGTTCCATACATTAGCGACATACTATAATACTTACTGCTTATGAAACTGAATAATAGACGGTCTACAAAAATTATAAAATTGTTTAATGGATTATAGGTCCTAACCAATCAATGAAATAAAACATACGAAATATGATTAAAAGGATTGGTGTATAACATATAAGTAAAAACTAAGAAGTGAATTGGTGAAGAATAATTTTGTGTTAAAATCACCATAACTGTGAGGTGCTTAACTGTGAGCCATTAAATTTACCTTGGTTACTTGGGTTATTAGACAAAAATTGTTGATTTTGCACTGAGGATGGAAATAACTTGATGCAGTCTTTTCATTCTGTATGTAAATAAATACGGAACGTTGCAGCTTAACGATTAATGCAGGGGAAAACTTTCTGTTGCTTTTCCAGACATATTTAAAAATGGACTATGGATGCTAGTTTTTTAAAATGCTCTGAAAAGAACCATAAAAGATAATAGAATAAGAAAACAATTTTTTGGAAAAAACGTTGGTAAGTCCTTCTTTTTTTCTTCCTTAAAAAACAGTACTTTGAATTAAAAAAAAATCGTTTAATATTAACTAATGTTTTATTTCAACCATATTATATGTTTACTTACCTGATTTTAATATTCACCAAAATCACTAACACTATAATGTTATCAATATCTAATGATAACATAATCACACAAATGTTTTTGTGATTTAGTCATAATTGTCGAAACCTGATTTAATATGTTTTTTATGATTCAAATTGTGTGTGTTTAGAAAAGCATGTCCACTACATTTGCTATGGTTCTCTCAGTTCAGAGATCGTATCCAAATCTAAAAACAAAGATATTTACACCATTTTATGGAATACATACCTACCTGCGTACTCTGCAACTTGATAGAGATAGACTTTTTCCTAAAACTTTCGGGAGATTTTGGAAGTTTTCGATTTTCAACCTATCTACCAGTAAGAACAATAAATAACTGAACGGTTGAACTAAACTTCCATTCCTTCCTATTTATTCGCAAAATACGTTTTTAGATGCAATTACAGCTGTTTCGCTAAAACTTGCATCGTTAGATTGACATATTGAAGTTACATTTTGTTTGTTTGTAGTACCTGATGTTGATTAGGTAGTATCAAGGCTAGACCAAGTATGGAAGTAATAAGACATAACAATAAAAAAGCCTAGATGTTATTAGCCCTAAGGGATTATCCTCGATATAATTCCCTCTAAGATCAGTATAATTGTGCAACGATATAGAAAAACCAGGAAAAATTATATCATGCTAATCTTTTCAATAACTTAATATATTTATGTTACAATAATGTCTTATCTATGTATAAAATGAAGACTGAATCAAAATAAACAGTTTAATAGTGCAGAACTTCCAAGATTTATTTGTTCATTAACTACTTTAAATTGTTGATCTGCTAGATATCTTTTAATTTCAAGTTCTTCTAGAAAATATAAATTTTGTTTTTTATCACAAATGTGTAGTATACTGTAACGTTTATTTATTTTTACTAGTCTTTTTAATTTATTTTTATACTATTTAAATCACTAACACTGTTTAATTTATATAACACAATTTATTTACAATACTTTAATTTATATAAGACAATATTTCTATTCACATTTATCTAACAACATACTACTAACTAACTCAAATATTCGAATCGGTCCTTTAATATAGGTAAGTGTTGTTCCATCATACTCCAGTCTATTCTCGATCGTATCGAGTCTAGATGCTTCGCTCATCGGGCGCCGTATATTCTCGAAGACTCTCGCATCGTCTGTTTCCTTCGCGTCTGGTCATAGCGCCAGGGGCGTACTCGCACAACATTGCCCCCTCCTTAAGAGATAGTTCCTCCTGGAACTTTTACGGAATTGAGACTGGATGGAGATACTTGCAACTGAATCCTCGTCTACAATTTCCAGTTGCATGGAAATAACATGGAATGGTCTTTGATGTCAGCTGGACACGGGGCGAATGGCTGCATACCAACACTTGGACTTCGGTATCTTGAAAGATTACTTCCACCATATTTCGGATGACCCTCCAATCCAATGAGTTGCACTCTATTTTCGGCATGGCTAGCTTCTGTATGTTGAACTCCAATACGTGCTCTCTCAAGTTAAGTAATGATTCCCATATATTTCGATAAGTGGGCTGGTCTTGGTAGGTATTCTTGGTAATCAGATAGAAGAGGCAACGGGAGTCATCTCGAAGTATCAAAGCCTTCCCAGTGGCTGGTAACTGATTTCGAAGTTCTGACAATCGACCAAACTTCCTTCGAAAGACAGACGCTAATCCTCGGCCGTCGCTAATAGTGGCGGAAACGCTATGGGCCAATGAGTAGTCATCAGGAAGTGTGAACAGGTCTTGCTGTTTCTCAATAGTCACGCCGTATCTAGCTTTCCCAGTACCTCCATATGCACCCATAAATTCTTCGATAGCAAGGTCGGGTGTATCTTGAACTTGATTTACGACTTCTTCTTCCTGGTCATGATCTCCTTCAAATTTCGCCAGTCGGTTTCGGTGTACTACCTTAGGTTTTCCATTCGGGGTCTTTATTATACGGTATATGACGTCATTGATTCTTTTCTTGATGATGTATGGACCCTCCCAAGATTGTTGTAGCTTTGGTGAGTACCCCTTCTGTCTTTTTGGGTTATGGAGCCAGACTTTGTCACCTTCTTGGAAACATCCCTCTATAGCTTGGGTATCATACCGTTTCTTCATCCTGTCACTGGCAACTTGAAGATGGGAGCGAACCAAATCATGCATGTCGTCCATTTTTCTTCGTAACTGTATTACATAGTCTTCTCCAGCTATATCCTCTCCAGGTCGGCATCCAAACTCGAGGTCGCATGGTAACCTCATCTCACGTCCAAACAAGACTTTTGCTGGTGTCTGACCTGTTGATTCATTGACGGCGGATCGATAAGCCATTGCAAAGAGCGAAATATACTGGTCCCAGTCCCTTTGGTGATTGGATACTACTTTTGATAGATATTTGCCAATGGTTTTATTCATGCGTTCTACCATTCCATTTGATTGTGGGTGCAATGCTGTAGTTCTTGTTTTCTTCATTCCTAAATTGTCGCAAATTCCTTGAAAGAGTTGACTTTCGAAGTTCCTTCCTTGGTCACTGTGAATCTCCAAGGGCACTCCATATCGGCAAATAAACTCCTTCACTAGCACGTCTGCGACAGTTGCTGCCTCTTGATTTGGAATGGCGTAGACTTCAACCCACTTCGTAAAATAATCCATTACCACCAACATGTATTTATTCTTATTCTCAGTAGTGGGGAACGGTCCAGCAATATCTAAAGCAATTCTCTCAAATGGGCTACCAACGTTATATTGTTTCATGGGAGCCTTTCCTCTTTTCTGAGGTCCATTACTAGCAGCACAGATGGTACACTTCTTACACCAGTCATTAACATCATCGGAACTATTCATCCAATAAAACCTTTCACGAACTCTCTGCAGGGTTTTCTTAACACCAAGATGACCTCCTGATGGACTGTCGTGTAACTGTCGTAGTACTTCGGCTACTCTACTCTTTGGTATAACTAATTGCTTTCTGTTAACGGAACCGTCATCATTTTCAATTATTCTCTTTAATAAATCGCCTTCCAAAATGAAAGACTCCCACTGGGCCCAATATGATTTAAGGACTGTAGGGAATTTTGACACTTCTTGCCAAGTAGGTCGACGATCTTCTATCTTCCATTCTCTCATTTTCTTTAAAAAAGGATCATTATCTTGTTCTTCTTTAATTCTAGTAGGTGCCCAGTCGTCGTTAACTACAGTTGTTCGTAGTATTGCAGTTTCTTTTAATTCTGTCTTACTGCAGTGAGAACACTCTTCTGGGCACGGTCTTCTGGAAAGAGAGTCTGCATTTCTGTGACTTATCCCAGCTCGATGTTCGATCCTAAAGTCGTACTCTTGGAGTCGTTCGATCCACCTGGCAATTTGACCCTCAGGGTTCTTAAACTGCATTAGCCATTTTAGGGCTGCATGGTCCGTCCGGATTAAGAATTTTCTTCCATAAAGATATTGGTAGAAGTGTTCTACAGACTTCACAACTGCCAGGAGTTCTCTTCCCGTAACGCAGTAATTCCGCTCAGGTTTGGAGAGCACTTTACTAAAATAACCCAGGACTCTCTCTTGTCCATCTTGAATCTGTGAAAGGACTCCTCCAATTCCGACATTACTGGCATCTGTATCCAAAATAAATTCTCCTTCCGGTTGTGGGTAGCCTAGTATCGGTGCTGCGGTTAAATGCTTCTTCAGAGTTTCAAAAGCCGTTTGACAGTTTTCATCCCAGCAGAACTCTCTCGTTTCCTCTGTAAGGCGTGTTAATGGCTTAGCAATGTCTGAAAACTTCCTGATAAATCTGCGATAGTATGTACATAGACCAAGAAAACTTCTTATTTGATGTTTATCAGTTGGTTGTGGCCATTGTTTGATAGAAGCGACCTTGTCCTTATCTACAGACACGCCCTCTTTGCTGACAATATGACCCAGATAATTAACTTTGTCTTGGAATAACTGACATTTCTTTGGATTCAGCATCAGTTGGGCAGCTTGAAGTCTTTTAAAAACGTCTTCTAAGTTTTTTAGATGTTCTTCGAATGTCTCCCCCAAGACTATGATGTCGTCTAAGTAGACCAGGCACGTTTTCCAAGACAACCCTCTCAATACGTTCTCCATTAGCCTTTCAAATGTCGCAGGAGCATTACATAGTCCGAATGGCATGACATTGAACTGAAATAATCCAGAACCGGTGGTAAAGGCTGTCTTTTCTTTGTCTCTTGGGTCCATTTCTACCTGCCAATAACCAGACTTCAAATCTAAGGTAGAAAATAATTTACTTCCAGCTAGAGTGTCCAAGGTATCGTCGATTCGAGGCAGAGGATAACTGTCCTTCTTGGTAACATTGTTCAACTGACGGTAGTCTACACAGAACCTCGTAGTTCCATCCTTTTTCTTGACCAAGACTACCGGAGAGACCCATGGACTGGTAGAAGGTTCTATCACTCCATCTTCTTCCATTTCTCGAACAATCCTTTCAGCTTCTTGCCTCTTTGCCTGTGGTAATCTTCTAGCTGATTGACGAATTGGCTTGGCATCACCCGTGTCGATTTTATGTTTTACAGCAGAGGTACGTCCTGTCTTACCTCCCTTTGGTACAAAAATGTTGCGATACCGATGAAGAAAATCTTTCATTTTTCTTTTCTCTTCTCGGTTTAAAGATGTACCAGCAACCGCCACCATTTGTTCAAACTTATCGTTGGAATTATCGGGAATAGCTGTCTGTCGAATTATAGATGTTACTGGTACGGAGGTTCCAACTTTGGTCTCTTTTCTTTATCGTAATTGGGTGATCATTGACATTTATAACTCGTACTGGAATTTCTTTAGCAGAAGTGACCAATCCTTTTCCTATCAAAATTCCTCGACCGACCTCCTCATCATGGTTCCATGGTTCCATCATCACAGGTATTCCTTCGTCAATAGTTCCTTGCAGTCTGGCCGCTATGATCGTTTCGCTTCTACCAGGTACCACAGTATCCTCCAGGACAACGGCTGGCACGGTTTTGTCCTCATATGGATGAAGGAATATTTCTTCAGAACCAACTTTGATAACTCTGTTCTTGAAATCCAGTTGGAAACCATGTAAGTTCATCACATCCATTCCTAATATGACATCTTCCTCAATATCAGCGACAATAACAGTATGCGTGAACTTTTCTGAGCCAATTCCTATTTGAACCTGGACTTCTCCAAGGATGTTGGCTCTATCACCTGTGGCAGTTCGCAGTCGTAGCCTTGTTGGTAAAAGCTTCTTACGGCTATTTATAGTTGTTGGCCGTATAATCGTTCTGGTCGCTCCAGTATCCACCAATAGTGTATACTTTTTACCGTTGACTTCACCATTTACATATACACAGTCGTCGCGGCATTTCAAAGAGGCTATTAGTATGAGAGGGTCTTTGGAAACGTTCCGGGTCGAAGCTACCCCCTCTAGGCCGGCCCGTTTTAGTTTTTCCTGTGGAGTAGTTTCTTGATTCGTAGTGACCCCAGGACGTTTACATGAATTGCGAGTATGTCCTATTTCACCACAATTCCAGCACCTGATGGTCTTCTTCTTTTTCTTATCAGTAAAGTTCTTCATCATGTTTACTAATTGGTCTAACTTATTTTCATCTTCCTCTTCCGTTACAGACCTTACTTTACTGTATCCTCCACAAGCTTTCGAAGCCGCTTCATACTCAAGCGCGGCAGACAAGATGTCAACTAATGTTTTGTGGTGGGCTAATCGGAGTGTCTTTGCCATTTCGTGGTCACGAAGTCCATCAAGAAATGCTTCAACAGCTAAACATTCCATCATTTGTTCTGGAGCTGAAGGGTAAGCAAATCTTACCAATCTGGCAATATCTACTTCGTATTCTTGAAGTGTCTCCTCTCGCTTCTGTTTTCGAGTCTTCAACTGCGATCGGTGCAAGTTCGTGACCATATCGCATGTTCAAGCTTTTCTTCAGTTGCTCAAAATCATCTGTGTCCTCCACTGGTATGGTCTGAAGAACATCCAAAGCGTCTCCTCTCAGAGCGATGGTGAGGTTTATTGCCTTCTCTTTTTGGGACCATCCGTTCGCTCTTGCAGCTGTTTCGAACTGTTTGAGATAATTTTCCCAAGACATCTTTCCGTCAAAGGTTGGGGCCTTAACACGAACAGAACTTTCGTTGCCTTCCAATTTCGGTTTCCGCTCCACTTTGTAGCTTCTCATTTCGTCCTTGTTTTCCTCTCCTAATTCTTCCATATCTTCTTTACCTCCTTTTTCCATCTCTTCCACTTGCTTTTCCATTTCTCTTATTTTCTCTTCAATTTTTTTTTCAAATGAAGACATTTTATTTTCCATAGAAGACATATCCAAAGAAACTTTGTTTTCCAAAGAAGAAATGTCAGAAGAAACTTTATTTTCCAAAGAAGAAATATCAGAAGATACTTTATTTTCCAAAGACGAAATATCATTTTTTCAAGAAGACATATCAGTAGAAACTTTGTTTTCCAAAGAAGAAATGTCAGAAGAAACTTTATTTTCCAAAGAAGAAATATCAGAAGATACTTTATTTTCCAAAGACGAAATATCATTTTTTAAAGAAGACATATCAGTAGAAACTTTGTTTTCCAAAGAAGAAATGTCAGAAGAAATATCATTTTTTAAACAAGACATTTCGAAATATCACTCTTTAAAGAAGACATATCGGAAGAGATATCACTCTTCAAGGAAGACATATCGGAAGAAACTTTATTTAATGAAGAAATAATTGTAGCAGAAGAGTCGTCTACAAAAATATGATTTTCTGGATCTAAACCATCATTTTCCAATGCTTGCTTAAGTCGCTCCAACAACTCAGTCTTCCTTCCTGTTGTTTCCAATTCACGATCCTCCAGCTCTTGACGCAATTCTGTCACTTTCAAGTCACAAAGTTTTTTCGACATATTTATTTATTTATTTATTTTTTTTTACCTTATTTATTTACAATATCCCACTTCTGACACCAATGTAACGTTTATTTATTTTTACTAGTCTTTTTAATTTATTTTTATACTATTTAAATCACTAACACTGTTTAATTTATATAACACAATTTATTTACAATACTTTAATTTATATAAGACAATATTTCTATTCACATTTATCTAACAACATACTACTAACTCAAATATTCGAATCGGTCCTTTAATATAGGTAAGTGTTGTTCCAGCATACTCCAGTCTATGCTCGATCGTATCGAGTCTAGATGCTTCGCTCATCGGGCGCCGTATATTCTCGAAGACTCTCGCATCGTCTGTTTCCTTCGCGTCTGGTCATAGCGCCAGGGGCGTACTCGCACAACAATATGAATGTCATTGGTGTGTATCAGTAAGTTTGGATGTTCAAGTAGGTGTTTTGCAGAGTTCGACTTATCTGGTTGTTGTAATCTATATGCTCTTAAGTGTTCATTAAATCTTACTTCAAAATTTCTTTGTATTTGACCTATATATACTGCATTACATTTTGGACAATTAATTTTGTAAACACCAAATTTTTTTAATTTTGGTAATTTTGTTTTCACATTTAACAATTTTGTTCCAATATTATTTTGTGTTTTAAATGATATTAATGCTGATGTTGCCGAAGATATTATGTTTGAAATTGCATTGAAAATATTTCCACAATATGTAATACTTTTATAGCTTTTAATTTCTTAAGTTTGTTTTGGAAATATTAGTTCTAGTGACATTTTTTGTTCTTTCTTATTATTTAATTTATTTATCAAATGTATTGAATAGCCATTATATGTAGCTATTTTTTTATGAGCTCAATTTCTTTATTAAAATTATTTTTGTTCAACCGTTCAGTTATTTATTGTTCTTAGTAAGATGGATTTCCACAAAGTAAAGGTTACCACAATCAATTTCATTTATCTACCAGTAATTTTGACATCCTTAATATTAATATTGTCATTTAATCTATTATTAGTTATATTTTCTTGCGTTGTTTGTTATTTTTTGTGCTTTTTTTGTGAAATGGATTTGGTATTAGCGAATTTTATATAAGAGACAGAAGAAGATCGAAGAGAAATGCTGAAGATTGAATAGAAGACATCTAAAAGATTAATGTCTATGAACTTCCTGACAGAGTTTAGACAATGATTTCGTCTCCATCCAAAATTTAAAAATTTATTAAGCAGTGAATTATTTTACTAAGAACAATAAATAACTGAACGGTTAAACTAAACTTCCACTATTTATTCGAAAAATTCGCTTTAAAATTCAATTACAGCTGTTTCGCTAATAACTAGCAAAGTCAGATTGTCATATAGAAATTACATGTTTGTTTGTTTGTAACTAGGTACTTGATGTTGATAAGTAGTTAAGGCTAGATTAAGTAAGGAAGTAATAACATTAAACATCAAAGCCTAGATGTTATTAGCCCTAAGGGATTATCCTGGATGTATTTCCCTCTAAGATCAGTATAACTGTGCAATAATATAGAAAAACCAGGAAAAAACTCTATCATACTGATCTTTACAATAACTTAATATATTTATGTTACAATAATGTCTAATCTATGTATAAAATGAAGACTCAATCAAAGTAAACAATTTAATAATGGAGAACTTCCAAGATTTATTTGTTCATTAACTACTTTAAACTGTTGATATGCTAGATATCTTCTAGAAAATCTAAATTTTGTTTTTTATCACAAATGTGTAGTATATGAATGTCATTGGTGTGTATAAGTGAGTTTGGATGTTCCAGTAGGTGTTTTGCATAGTTCGACTTATCTGGTTGTTGTAATCTATATGCTCTTAAGTGTTCATTAAATCTTACTTCAAAATTTCTTTGTATTTGACCTATATATACTGCATTACATTTTGGACAATTAATTTTGTAAACACCAAATTTTTTTAATTTTGGTAATTTTGTTTTCACATTTAACAATTTTGTTCCAATATTATTTTGTGTTTTAAATTATATTAATGCTGATGTTGCCGAAGATATTATTATTGAAATTGCATTGGAAATATTTTCACAATATGTAATACTTTTATAGCTTTTAATTTCTTTAGTTTGTTATGGAAATATTAGTTCTAGTGACACTTTTTGTTCTTTCTTATTAATTAATTTATTTATCAAATGTATTGGATAGCCATTAGATGTAGCTATTTATTTTATGATCTCAATTTCTTTATTAAAATTATTTTTGTTCATTGGAATTGAAAATGCTCTATGTATCATGGAATTATAAGCTGCTAATTTATGTGATAGTGGATGATTTGAATTATATGGTATGGTTACATCTGTTTGTGTAGGTTTTCTGTATATTGAATAATTTAATGAATTAATGCAAAATACAATATTGTTTTTATAACTAGAATTAAAGATTTTGTTTATTATTCATAAATATATTTGCTAAAATTTGAGAAATAGGACTTCCCATGGGAAGACCCTCATTTTGAATATAAACTTTGTTATCAAAAGTAAAATAATTTTGACTAATGCATACATCAAATAGATCAATTATGTCTGATATTATACCTGGATGGATATTTTGAATAAATAGTGGAAGTTTAGTTTAACCATTCAGTTATTTATTGTTCTTAGTAAGATGAACTTCCAAAAAGTAAAGATTAACACAATCAATTTCAGTGAATGATTTTCTTCAAAAAAATGTATTATTATAGATTCCAAAGCTCTAACGAAGAATTAAAATCTCTATTCCTTCCATCTAATTTTTTTTACAATTGGCTAGGTAGTAAATTAAGTATTGTTGACATTTTTATAGTCAATCATTACATTAATATTAAAGGAAAGCCACCACAAAGTTAAGAAAAATGAATAAAATGCTCATTTTTAATTAAAAATTAAACCTGATAAACACAATAACCTAACAATGCTTTATTATGTATGTACCTACAGCATACACCTTCTTACCGTAACAATATTTGTTTTTTTGTTTTGGCCATAAAAACCATAGATCAGCCATAAAAGACCCTTTTAGCTAAATTGATTGTACTAACCCTTACTTTTTGGAAGTCCATCTTATTAAGGATAATAAAAAACTCTTCGTTTTAACAAAACTTCCAATATTTATTTAAAAATTGCTTTTTTAAAAGACTCAATGACAGCTGTTTCGCTATGAAGCATCGTCAGATTGACATTTAAGTTACATTTTGTTTGTTTGTAGCTAGGTACCTGATGTTTAGGTAGTATTAAGGCTAGACCAAGTATGGAAGTAATAAGACATAACAATATTAAAGCCTAGATGTTATTAGCCCTAAGGGATTATCCTGGATGTATTTCCCTCTAAGATCAGTATAACTGTGCAATGATATAGAAAAACCAGGAAAAAACTATCCCTTTTAGCTGTTTCTATTTCTATCTATTCATACGGAAAACCTCCGAAAACCTCCGAATAGACATACGGAGTTACAAGAAATTTCCTAAAATAGAAAGAAATAAGAAATTTTCTTTCTATTCTGTTACAGAGTTCCTCTGCTAGTTCCATTATTATTTAATTTCATCAATTAGAGATAAATATTTAAAATCTTATTATGTGCGTTATGTAACTTTTTGTCAATAAAATTTGTTTTTAATTTTCCTTTGTTTTTATATTTAATATAACTTTTCTTAATTTACAAAATTAAATTGTAGCCTTTATACGAAAATGTCAAATGTAGTAAGCACAGTTAAATATAATAAGTAGGTATAATTTACTTTTTTTAATAAACTTTCATTAAGAATTATAAACAAATAAAAATTTAATGTTAATAGCTTCGTAATAAAAATTATATCTTAAGCAAAAAGTATGATTGGTTTTACATGAAACATAAATTAAATTTAATAACTAATTACTCATTTCATTTGTATCACCTGAAATAAACTTCGAAACGATATTCTTAGTACAGTAGGTACCTAATAGGATTTTCGCGTTTCTTAATGTGCAAATATGTAAAATAGTTGTCAAATTCTGTTTTTCAGGAGAGAGAAAATAATTAGTAACGGGTGTTTCAATATAAAAAAGGTGAAATAATACCCTTGCAAAGTCAGTATGAAAACAAAATTAAAGTTTTTTGTTGTAACAACTCTAAAGTTTCAATATCTCGGACAGTCCAAAAAAATAAATGAATTTTAAATACACAAAAAATATCCTGAATACTATGTTTATCTCGTACAGTTCCTTTGTTGTATTCTCACCTATACATAAATATATGATTAAATTTAAATTGATATAAAATAAAAAGTTAAACTGCGGTTATATATTATAATAAAACAATTGTGGAATTTTCTCTACTTAACAGCCTAATATTTAGATCATGTGATTCAACAGGGAATTGGTTTTCCTAATTTCTTTCACTATTTCTCAAAAAAATTAATGAGAACGCGTAAAACAAGAAAACTGTTAACGTTAGTACTTATGAGTATTCTCTAATTGTTGTATTAGATAACACACAATAAATAATTGCATTTTAATATTTTTTGTATAAAAACACATACATTTTTTTTAAATGTTTCTAAAGAGGGAAAAAGAAAATGTTTTAATTGTTAACTAAAAATAATAAAAAAATTGTAGATAAAGCTAAACTCTTATGGTATGCATTATTTTAATGTAAACATACAAACATAAACGTTTTTACTCACAATCGGTTAATGATTTATGGATTTCTAACCTTTGAAGTTGAAAGTACTTTGACTTATTACTAACTTTACTTTCCCAGCAAGCCGGGAAAGTACTTTCCCGGCTAGCATCTGTCACTTTTCTTACCTGCAAATGTCAATGTCATTTTTGATTAAAAGATGGTTTAGAAAGAATAGAATCCACTCAAAATTTATTTAATTAAGAGACAACAACAATAACAAAAATAAAACTATTTTGAATTATAAATATTAATAGTTACATTAGAATTATGATTACTATTAACGGTTAAAGTAATATAAAATAAACCCAATTTGATTACATGTACAATTAATGGCGTCGTGTATCGACGACAAACTTATTTTGTTACCTAGCAACGATCTCAAAGGTTACTTAAAATAATTCATCTTTTCACATAATGAAAATGGATACTTACAGATATTTGAAACGAAATTATTATTGGTAGATTGTGAGTATTAGAAATCCATAAACCACTAACCCATTGTGAGTAAAATAGTATACAAACCTGGTGGGAACTCTTTCTAGCCTCGCGTCTGCAGTTTACCTTGCTGCTCGGCTGAAATAGAGTATTTTCCCGCTAGGTATGTAATATACTATATTCTGAAACCTGTTCCATAATTCGGCTACTTCATATAGTTCAAACCAAACCTTCTATCCGTGCGTTTTAGTTTATTGAATCCTTTCTAGCGCATTAAGTTGGAAGTGACAGAAAAAAGGTAGTGTTTTCCAAGAAATATGGTTGACTGTTGTTAAGCTACCTGCTTTAATCCTATTGTGTAGGAGAGAGCTTGTAAATAAATATAGAAAGTATTAAGGGACGGATTTTAGATGTTTATATAATTTAATATGATTTTAAGTAAAACAGGTGCTACAGGTAGCAACGTATTAGGTATTAAATATAACTGAAAACTTCGCGAGAAATGAAAACTTACAAATTTAACCAATTTCAAATTATCATAATTTGGTCTTGTCGGCTAATCAGGGGTCGAATTTGGCATACATAATGAGTATCTTAACTGCAGTCAACCAGTTTTCTTGAAAAATACTATACGTCCATTATTATTGTATACAGAATTTAGAAAATTATGTAGCGTTGACGTGTAGTTGCATATTAAAGCGGCTTAGGGATCTATAATTGGTTGAGGTTTATAATATGCTAAATTCATTACCAAAGAATTATATGAATTAAGATAATTTGTCGCAGAAGTACTTGATTGTTAGTCCTATCACAATTATTACGGGTAAAATGACAATTGTCATCCAGGTTAGTATTTTTCAACATTGGTTAGTGAACACGTTATATTATATTTATTCATTTTTTCCATAAAATATTTTAAATATGTCAAGATATACCGAAGGAGAACAGAGAGTAATAATAAAATTGTTATTATTATTAAACAGTATTGATTTTTTATTTCAAATTCCAATAAAAATGTCGGATTTAACTAAAATGTCATTCAAGGATTTGCTAGATTCCTAATCTCCTATATGTTATACTTGGGCAGGGTTTTCTTGGAGGTATGGCTTAGATAATTTGCGGAATTTTTGATAGAGCCTTATAGTTTTTAGGTGTTTTGGCTGGTCTATATTATTTGCACTATGGATG
This sequence comes from Ophraella communa, assembly GCA_035357415.1. NCBI lineage: Eukaryota > Metazoa > Arthropoda > Insecta > Coleoptera > Chrysomelidae > Ophraella > Ophraella communa. The sequence continues at coordinate 19,987,996 of CM068980.1, forward strand.
ATATACGTTAGGTTGGTGACATTGTTTATAATTAACGCAAAAAAATTGGACGCAAAACCGAACTTTGAGGTTCTCCACCAGCAAAAACGCTTTCAGAATGTTTACCAGTTGTCCCCTGTTCGTAAGGCAACCAAACTGCTCTTTTGTTTATTTTTAAAATAATAATAATAAAAATAATTAAACAGTTTATCATACTTTCAATTCCTTTCGATAAAGTTGGTAACACAAAAATTGATCTTTAGCTCGAAGTTAATTTTATATCGCAGCCTTTACGAAGTGGAGCAATTACTGCTGTTTCAGAGAGTCGAGGAGAACATCCTTTTCAGAGAAATTATTTATTATTAAAATTAACATGTTTGGAGTCTAGATCCTCAAACGTTGCGTTTATGTTTCCAGTAAAAATAATGACACTTCATTCAATCAAGTTCAGAGTATAACCAAACAGCTAATCGAAGAGTAATGTTCATTTTATTGCTACTTTAATGGTTTATGCCTTAATCAAACTATTCCAGAATAAATCTAATAGTCTTAAATATAGTTTAAAAAATACCTGAAACTACGGATGGTGGCGCCTTGCTGCCTGAGTATGCCTCTTCAGCTGGAGGAATTGGTTTAAATGGGGGTACTACCACTTCCGACTTTTTCGACTTTGAAATTTCACCCAAAGCCGAAGGAGTGACTACATCTGCTGGACCTATTCTCGCATCTGCTTGGGTCATCTTAGGTACATAACTATTCTGAAAAAAATAATAACAAAGTGAAAAATAACAATTTACAAATATATGCGTTGATAATAGTTTAATCATTTAAATTTCCAGTCAAAAAAACTAAAAAAAAATTTTACTGAGTAAAAGTTACTGGACTGAATATTTCCTCTTATTCATAAACATATCAAAATGTATGGCTAACAGTAAATACTAGGAATTATCTCATGGCTAAACTACCAATGTATGTTTTGAGGGCAATAGCAATTCGTACAAACATTTTCTAGGAAAAATTTTTATTTATTTATTTTATTATTTTATTTATAAAATGTTGTTATAAAATAATAGTTTTACTAAATTACAGTCCTTTGTAAGAGTTATAGCAAAATATCTCTTTCTTTATATTCTTGTGTATTTATTCCTTTGTTTGTTTTTCGTTTTGTTCCCAGCACTACCACAAATATGCTTAAATAAATAGTTGTAAGAATGTTAAACAAACTCTTGTAATGAGATTACCAATAAATACAATCAAATTCATTCTATTCTAGTAATAACAATTTTCTTAAATTAATTTTACTTCTATTTGATTTTCATAAATTTTGTTTAAATAATGATTTATTGTCAATATCTTTTTTTTCATTTTCATTGAATATATAAATTTGCATTTGCATTTTATGAATCAAATACAGTTATCTGATAATTTTAGTTATTTTTCAAGGATACTATTATTTTAATATTTGTTTGATTAAACAACGGGCCATTAAACAAATGACACGAATATGTCAGAGGTAAACAGGGGGATAATTAACATAGTAATGAAATGCATTATAAATTAATGAAAAGGCCTTCACAACATGACTTATCATATACTTAGGACTAAAAGACTATTTGTATTTTATCGTGTAAAATAATGCTTCATGTTATTGTTATTGCATCATAGATACCAATTTTTTAGTCCAACGTTACAAGGTATTCTTACAAAATATAATAAAACTTAGTTGAATAATTATTGTGGTTACTAATTTAATCTCTTGATGATTTTAGAATAATAATTTTTCAAGGTTATAATAAACGTTTACCTAAATAAAATATTGAATAAAAATACATTTGTTTTAATAACTTTATAACCAAAACCTTATGTTTAATTAAAGATAAAGAACTGTGACTAAAAAATTGCTCTTTCCTAATTAAATTATAATGGATTCTCAACAATAAATTAAATACAACTATAACAGATCTTATACAGCTATAAATAAAAATTATTTATTCCCGTTTAACTGGGTGCTTAAGATTTCCCTCATGACTTTTCCTTCCCAGAATATTGTTTGCAAAATTCGGATGCTTTTAAATAAAATCTAACATCATTTCCTTTTGATTACACCGTCGCCTTCGTCTTCCAAATAATTTACTTTGTTTTGTTGTGTATTATAATAATAAAAAAATTCAAACAACCCGTACAAAACAAACCAATGAACTTAACCTTAACAGTAACATATATTAATTATCCCCAGATATTACTAAAAGCCGAAATCACCCGGAAGATTTCGACTGTCATGGCGGACAATTTTGAGTTGAAATTACACTTAGAATCAGCACCCTTATCTGTCTTGGTAACAGTATTCATTTTAAAACAAATAAACGGTGGTTATTTAGATAATTATTTTAGAAGAATAGTTTAAGATGTTTTAAATTATTTAAGTGAAAGTGAATCAAATTTAGTACTTTTAGTTTAGATAGTTCAGTGTTATAACGGTTGGCTAATATCACAAATTAATCAAAAATTGGTGAACATCTACAGTTGCATCAGTTGCGTTCACTTAACGCACTCATTGTTTTAATTCAAGCTTGGTAGCTCTTTCCCTAAGTTGAATGAAGAGGTGGCTGAAACTTGATGATCTATGCTGGACAGTGAAAGTGTACGACAATGTGGTACGAAATATGTAGGCTAGTTATGGCCAGCATAAGTTATGGTAGTGTTGGGAAAGTTTTAAATATAAAAACAACTAAGCTTTTTTTATGTTATAATAGCACTTACATGTTTCTTTGCTTCTTGTTGGGCTTGAACTAACTGGGCTGTGAATTTGGAAGCTGACACTGCTCTCCTTTTATTACTCTCAACATTAGAGAGAGATTCTTTAAAACCTAATTCGTCACCAAGACTAAAGCCTGGAAACAAAATAAACAATTAGACTTATATTTTTATTATTTTATTACTTTTATCATTGAACTATTGAAATGCATTAGTATAATTGTAATACCTAGAAAGACAATATGTGGCGAATACATGTTTGATTTGGATTTTGTTAGTTGGTCTATAATAAACAATAGTTTATATTCATAAGTAAATTATTTGTCAATAGTTTGTTTATTTTTATACCAAAAAGATATATTCTTTATATTTTAATAGGCATATACTAATAATTTATTAACATATTTTTATTAAATTTTAATTTCATTAATTTTTACTTTAATTTTTGTTCTTGGTTGCGGAAAGTGATAAATTGTTAAAAATTAAAATTTTGTTTTAAACTTCCCTTATATCACCAAAACTATTTTAACAATGTTCTTTGATTAAGATATGGCAAAATATAAAAAATATTATAAATAACTTATTTCATATGGCTGTGGTGACACTCGTTCTTTAAAAAAGCCATATGAAATGCGTTGTTTAATGTACTATTAATATATAAAATTCTCATGTCACGGTGTGCGTGATTGAACTCCTCCAAAGCGGCTAGACCGATTTTCGTAATCTTAGCGTGCATTACGGCTTGAGTGGAGAGTCGGACAACTTCTATTTTTCATTCCCCTAAATTTTAAAGACAATATTTGTTGTTTTTAGTTTTTTACTATACAGCATACAAAAATACATACTACTCTAAATTTTCTCCTGTCTACGATCAACACTCTCATTACTCTCATCGAACCCCAATTTTTCCATCCCGATTTTTATTTTTTTCTATTCTATCCACAGATCTGCAATAAGGGTGCAAGATGGCAATCAAATATTATAATTGTAATACGATAAATTCTTATTCAGTATTTATTATGTTAAGTTCCTTGAATTATTTTTTTTTAATCAATTTGATCTCCCGCCCTCGCCGGTCGACTACTGATCAACTATCAATCGATCAGTTATCCCCGCCAAATGTTGTCTATATATAAAAATGAATACTTATTTTTTGTCACATCACGCGTGAACAGCTGGACCGATTTCACTATTTTTTTTGTTGTGTTTGATATTGTCAGGAGATGGTTATTATAAAAGAGAAAATTCAAAAAATTGGGCGGGAAATTAATTAATCCAAAAATACTTACTTTAGAATTTAAGAGTACTTCTATCTAACCTTAATGCTTTGGACAATGCAATTTTATGGACATAGGATTGACATAATGCATACTGAATAACCAATGTTTATAAGTGCTTTCTTTCGAGGTAAACATTTGTACACAATACGAGGGTACATTAAAAAGTTGGTAGATGGCGACAGGATATTATTTAGCAAAAATTTAATACAAGGGTATACTACTCTTATTTAACAAAAATATAATACGAGGTTACATCAATAACTTGGTAGATGGCAAAAGGACATTATTTAACAAAAATGTAATATCAGGGTATATCAAAGAGTTGGTAGATGGTGATAGGATACTATTTAAAAAAAATATTATACGAGAGTACATTAAAAAGGCAGCTAGTATATATAAAAAGCTCTAGCTATTGTTTTGTAGCTTATTGGATTTTAAGAAGGTCAATTCTACAAGCTTTGTTTTATTTCACCACTTTCAAATGATATCATTTTTTTAAAGGAAACTTCATTTTTTTAATTTAAGTTTCACTTACTAAGCTTATTTCAAAAAGTATAACACGTTGTTCCCAATTGGTACAGGGTGGACACAGAATTACTTACAAAATAATATATGAAAAATAATAGTGATGTAAACTTTCGTTACTTTTAAATACTTGTACCCATTAGTTACTTTGAGCATCAAAATCCGTTACTTGGGATTGGGTACTTTGGGTATTGGGTACTTTTAATTTTCACACTTCAGATCAGTAGAGTATTTTGATGTAAAATTTCGTTACTTTTAAAAACTTTAAAGGATTAGGTACTTTTATTATCAAATACATTTACTTTGTTTTCGTACTCGGTGGTAGTAGATTTTTCAGATTGTTAAAATATGTGTATGGGTACAAAAGTAACGGGTATTTCGAGCAACAAGGAATGGTTACTTTGGGTATTAAACCAATACCCGTTACTTTGTATTGGGTAGTTACTTTTTTTACATCACTATACGTAACGTGTGTTGTAAGAGGCAATTTACGCACGAATGTAAAAGTTGCGCAAGAAGTCGCTTAGCGGCGAGTACTTAATTCCGTAATTGAAAAAATTGGAGGCTCCATTAAAAAAAATGGTGATGACGTTACATTAGATAGTGGAAAAAATCTACATGTTTCGCGCATTTCCAATAGTATTGTATATTTAGCTAATAATGAATGTATGAGACACTTTACGAAAGCACTATATAATATTTTCCTCCTATCAGTAATCCTTAAAACACTCAAAGACAGAACGTATTTTTCCTTGTTCCTCACAATCTACTAATGTATTGAAAAACGATGCAAGATTTTAAATTATATGGTAAAATTAAAAACAAAGTCCAGTCAGTTTCATTTTGGGGAACTAATATACTAATAATTTTGTCAGTTAAATCATCTGAAATAAATAAATTTTAGTGGTTTTAAAAATGTCGAACCTACACGGCGTAACTTTTTATTTTAACTTTAATTACAATAAAAAATGTTATTAATTCATTTTATGTCATTTTACTTATAAAATAAAAATTTTTAAAAATTTTCGTTACTGGTAACGTGAGCTTAATCTTATCTCTACAGACCAGATATTTCCCCAAAAAAAAAGTTTCTGATTCTTGTGTTTTTAAAATATTTTAAAATTTTTTTAAAATAGTAGGATATTTTGAACTTTGGGTACAATTTTAATATTATATTTCACAAATACATGATTATGTGGTATATGACATTGAAACAAATGTGTAAATATTTAATAATGGGCTTTTAGTTTGCATTGTTAGTTCAATATTTATTTTATGGATCCGTTGTTTGCTTAACTGTTTCATATACATTGGACACTGATTATCCAATAAAATCCATAAAATCCATTTAAAATCAATTATACCAACAAAATGTTGGGTAATAGCTTACCATGGTCATTGGTTGTGATTTTACACTTTATATTAAAAAATGTTTCTTGTTATAGTGTAATAGTTGACGTACTACTTAAAAAATGGATGGTAAAGTTATTTGTAATGTCCATTTATAGACATATTTAAATATGTAAAAAGTAAACAGATATTTTTTCTAGAATAAATTTAAATTAATTTTAACATAATAACTGACATGTTATCTAACATATTAAGTATTATTATTTAAACAAAATGTTTTTGTTAAATATAATGTTTCTCATTTTACATTCATTATTTAATTTAACTCAATATTGTAGAATATATTTGAATTAATGATGAGAAAGTTCTTACTAATAATATTAACATAAAAAATTTCCTTTGTGGTTATTGTATCATGTTCATAGAAGTATAGCAAATTACTTTGTATGTTACGTTTATGGAAAAAAGTACCAATGGTCTTCTTGTAAACACAATTTTTAACCTTGTAGAAGATGAAGCAACTAATAAATTACACAACAGAACTGAATCTTATTTTATACCATGAGATACCATTGAAAATTACTTACAGTTACCGGTTTACTATAAAATTACCAATAAAATAAATTTAATTACTGTATATTACTTTTATAAGAAATTATAAAACTAAAATGTTATATTTTAAACTAGAACAGTATGTCTTAAGGGGGTAGTAAGGTATTTTTACATTTTTTATTTATTTTATTTGATGTACCTCTTAAAATTATTCTGTAAAAATTTGAAAGCAATTGAAGTAGCACTAACAGAGATACACAAGTGTAAGATTCCGCCTTCCGATTTGACTACCACCTTTGAACGTATTTTTCAAAGTTGGTGAACTCAAAATCTACTAAAACGATGCTATTGATATTTCGTACACTCTTTCTCCACATAAATTACAAGGCAACGCTTTGTTTTTTCTTTTTTAAACAAAAATTTCTTATGAAAAATCAGCATTTTTTTATTGTTAGTTTATCCAGTAATGGATAACGAGGTTCACAGCGAATGAAAAGTTTGTAGAGATTCTCTGTCTTCTGCTAATTTTTTAATACTTATTAATAAAACTTCCCCTTCATCGACCTCTACTAAAAGTTACATTTTACGTACTAATTTCCGGCCATCTCTGCTATAACAAACTTACATCCCGATAGAGCAAACAGACAAATCCCAGCTAATATGATATGGTTTCAGCCAGATCGGGTATCACCTCATTGCCAAATTAATGTTCCCGCAGGCGCGGATCGATGGAATAGCCAGCACGATCCCCTGATCTTACGCCATTAGACTTTTTATTTATAAAACTAAACAATTCAAGCTGTTTGTTTTCACATCAAATCACAAACTTATTTTTTGCAATTTTTAAACTATTCGTGTGCGCAAGTCACTTTTGAAATAAATTTCGAACTGATCTCTGATTAATGTGAAAACTGTAGACAAAATGTGTATGAGTAAATCATCCTTAAGATATTACCTAAAAAGAAGATTTAAAAGAAAGATTCATCAGAATAATTTTCTTTTTAGATTAAGTAGATTTATAATAATATTAAAATATCAAATTTTTTTCCCTTTTTTATAAAACTTTTAATATTTTTGTGTCTTGAAACCTTTTTTTTCTTCATTTCTTTTTTTTATTATTTAAATAGCTAACTCTCTCTTAAAAATCAGTCTACTTGTTTTTAGTACTATTTTCAGGGCTCTGTAAAAATTATAAATATTGAAGAGTTCCGGGAGTTGGGACTTTTTTTAAATAAATTTAATGATCTTTTCAAATCTTTTTTAATATTTCGAAAATCTTGAATATTTTTAGAGATATTAAAAAAAATAAACTCTGATTTACTTTATTGCATTTGACTTTTTTTGCTCCTTTTGGAACCTTTCCTTAAATGATCGAATGATAACTCGTTCCTACTTTTCTGTGAATATTAAATTATTTTATGAAAAATCGTAGATGTGAACCAGACTAACAGTTCAAAAGTTATTTTGTAGTTAATTGTTATATGCAGTGTGGAAACCACTTATGGAATATAATTATTTGTGGGCTTAGTTAAGAAGATTATAAAAAACGCTGGGATCCGTCAACTTTGAAATTCAAATGTGAGCTTTTTATACATACATTTAAATGTACAGGGTGATACACGCAAATCTGGCATCGTCCATGATCTATATTTTTAATGAAACACCCTGTATGTTTTTATGATTTTAAAAGCTCCTTAACAATACGATATCAACGAACTGTACCATGTAGGGTCCATTATGAATTGTACAGGGTGAAATTTTGAAATTATTTATAATTTTTTTCAAAATAGTAAATACATAAAATTGTGAAAATAATAATGTTTCACGCCTTAAATAGTGGTTTTATTTTTAATTAGCTGAATACAGACCTGAAATTTCTTCACTATCAATATTTTGGGTTTCGTTAACAATTTCTGTCACGAATAGGTAAAAACTGTATAGATACTATGCCAATATAAGTAAACTAAATCGATAAATAATGTCTGTCAGTTGTTGATGTGTTGACATTTTAATATCGTAGTTATCAATTCTTACTCAAAAACTAATATCTTGCGAAGTAATAATGAAATATTTAACTTGGACTCACCGCATTGAAATTTTAATGATTGGTTACGGCGATAGTTGCAGAAGTCAAGTTGAAGTGGCCAACTTATTTAATCAGAGGTATCCTCAGTTGCCTAATATTTCACAAGGTACTGTGTCTAAAATTCATGCACAATTCAGAGAACATGTCAAACCATTAAAGAGAAAACCGCACTTCGTTGAAGATGATGTGAAAGTGGATATTATGTTAAGGTCGTGGAGAATCCAACGTCATGTTTACGTCAAATTTCTCGTCAAAATAATATGAGGCACACAACTGTCCTTAGGTGTTTCCATAAAGAAAAACATCCATATAAATTTAGTTTTGTGCAAGGACTAATAGAAGACGTAGAATGGATTTCTGCGAAAGAATTATGAATAAATTGAACAGAAATGAATTAGCTGTTGGTACAATTATTTTTCAATGAATCAACATTTACATTGAACGGGGAAGTAAACAGACAAAACTGTAGATACTGGTCAGAGAAGAATCTTCATTGGATGCGTGAGACACATACTCAATTTTCTCAAAAGTTGAACGTTTGGGCAAGTATCATAGATGGAAATTTGACAACCGAAAAAAATTTAAGCATGATTATAGAAGAAGTTGTTCCTGAGTAGGCCAACTTGTTGTTCTAGAAGATGGGGAAATTTTAATCTCGTTCGATGTTAGTTCTTTATTTCCTAGCGTACCGATTCCACAAACTTTACAGTATCTGGAAGAACTACTCATCTTGAATGATTTGGGTGTTGAAGTTAGAACTGAATACCTACGATTAGCTAAACTATGCAATGACCAAAATTATTTTCAATACAACAATCAGGTTTATCAACAATATGAAGGAACAGCGATGGGTAATTGTTTATCACCATTTATAGCCAACCTTCTTATGAGCAATTTTAAAACACAGATCAGTCAAGAGTTCGAGTATTTCCCAAGGATATGGTGTAGATATGTGGACGACATTTTCGCAGTTTTCAATACGAAGAAATCATCAGTAGAAGATTTCATTTCAAAATTAAATTCAAAATTCACAAGCCTAAAATTCACGTTTGAACTAGAAAATAATGAACAGTTACCATTTTTGGACACATTAGTAATAAGAAATAATAACAAGTTAGAATTTGATATTTTTAGGAAAGACACCGCTACGTATAGGTATATTCCGATAGATTCTTTTCACTGTAATCAACACAAAATGGCAAGTTTTCATTTTTTGGTTCATCGATTAATTCATTTTCCTTTAAACAAAACAAGATATAACAGAGAAAAGAATTTAATTGAGGATATAGCTGTACTTAATGGATATGATAGAAAACTAATTCATAAGCTGATCAATCGCCATAGTTTTAAGAAATCTCTTTGTGAAACCACCTTTTTCCAGCGAGAACACAACGATAGGAAATTCATTTCATTACCATTTATTCCTCAGTATACCAAAGGATTGAATACAATTTTCGGCACGGTGGGATTAGGTTTAGTTCATAAAACTAGTGGCACCCTGAGACAATTGTTAGGAAATCCGAAGGATAAGAGAGAAGATCTGGAAAAAGCGGTATATATGAAATAAGCTGTAATGATTGTGATAAAAAGTATGTTGGGCAAACAAAAAGATCGGTTAAAACAAGATTTAAAGAACATTTAGCTCATCTAAAATATGGACGTATAGAAAAATCTAGTATTGCCGAACATGCTTTTACCAAAAACCATTCTGTAAATGTAGATAGTTTAAAATTGTTAAAAAATGTATCGAACAATAGATTGTTGGATGCATTTGAAAGTATAGAAATTATTAAATGTAAAAATAGATTAAATAAGGACAAAGGACCTATCCCAGATAGTCCACTTTATAGTTTATTATAAGAAAACTTATTGTAAAAATGCTTTCGCGCTAAAAATTGGCTTTGCCGCCAAAAGATTTACCGCGAAAACATTTGGCGCTAAAAATGTTCTATATATAAGGTTAGTTTGTAGGCATAGCTTTAGTTTACCTTCGGTCTCTGAAGAAGATAACTTGGTTATCGAAACGCGCGTCAGGCATATAAAAGTGTGTGTTGGTGTAGTGGTAGTGTAAACGGTTTTCGGTAACTAAGCATTTGTTTTAATGTAAAAAATCAATTAAGCCAATTATTTTTTGTATTTACTATCTTGAAAAAAATTATAAATAATTTCAAAATTTCACCCTGTACAATTCATAATAGACTCTACATGGTATAGTTATTTGAGTTATACAGGGTGTTTCATTAAAAATATAGATCATGGACGATGCCAGACTTGCGTGTATCACCCTGTACATTTAAATTTATGTTTAAAAAGCGGATATTTGAATTTCAAAGTTGATGGGTTCCAGCGTTTTTTATAATCTTCTTAACTAAGTCCACAAATAATTTTTTTCCATAAATGGTTTCCACGCTGTATGTATTTGTAAACCAGACTAGGCATGAGAATTGAGGATTCGCTCTTATTTTTTCCGATGTTGCTACAAGGTAATAGACGATACAGGATATCGGAATTTATGGACAGAAATTATTTAATTCGATAATTTAGAATACGCCGAGATTAAACATTATCTTAAAAACTGTAAATAGAAAAATGATTTAGTTTGTTATAGGCACATACAGATGTTCTTTTGCCATCAACTTCTTTCTTGAGATTTATTTATTGTTATTTATTCATTAAGTTTTGTTTTTTTAGATGAAACAAGGTATGATTAAAAATTAATATTGTATTTATCTGAACATTCACGTTTAGTTATGTTGTATAAAATTGACCAAATGCAATTTTTGTTATTTCCACTTAAGCTAATAAATATATACCGAATATATTATAACAATAATTTATGAAGATTGTATTATTGTATTGTGATTATTATGTTAATAATAAAGTATATTAATATTGTTGCATTTCACATCGCTCTCCTTATTTTTTTTTATTATAAAAACGATAAATAAAAACTCTTTATTAAAACAAAAAACCAAGAGCCACTACTGTATGCTCTTAAGTTAATCGATACGATTTTATACCTTATACACGACAAATGAAGCATATAATATCCTTGAAAAAATCAGGTAACAACATCTATTCCTATTGCTTTGGTTTAGAAAAGGTATTTTTTATAGAAAAATTGCATGTATAATTTAAATTACGCACGTCTTAATTCAAATCATATGATTATGATTTGATTTTAAGGTTAATCAAGAATATTTGTACTATTAAAAGTGAAATATTTTTATATGTGAAAGTTACATATCGAGTATACTTATTTCATGACATTGAAAAACCTATAATATAGAGGTTACAAGGTAATTCCAAAGTACCACATTTATTTAAAATGTTTTTACTCTTGCGACTTACATGAAAATATATTTTTATTTAAATATCTGTTTCTCATTCCATAAATAAATAATAATAATAATAAATGTTTGTAAATACTAACTAATTTAGGTAATCTATAATTACAGAATTTTAATCTATCATCATTTGTATTCGTTTTTGTTTTGGTAGGTATTCGGTCTTTGTAACCCGGTCTTTTGGTAAATTGAACTATATTTAAACCATTTTCCAATATACAGTTTAGTATGTAAACCATACTAAACCATATTGCGCCTGTGACAATATACCAGAGAACGCCATCTATATTATGGATATTTACTTATTTCTATTACCAACATTTCAGAAATATTGGTATAATCAAAAACATTTTTGGAGTAATCTAAGGTAGATGCCACGTATTTCTCGAGGATTTATTAATTGCTATTGTTCCAAGGAGGAACGAGGATTTAATTGTATTGTCCAATCATATTAACCCCATTTTCATGCCTCTTACATTCTCAATATCCAAGCCATCCGCTACCAATTTTTCACCATTTCTTTTGCGAGCTCTTAACCTATTTTTCTATTTTTTCCCGAGTAGTTATAAAGCCAATAAAAATTCTTTATTTCTGCATTTTTCCACCCGTTGGGCGCTAAATGTGCGAGTCTTGTATAATAGGTGTGTAAATCTTTTTGTTTCCAAGGATTGTTTTTTAGTTTTTGATTTGAAAACCAGTTGATTGATTAGGTTGTTGAAGAAATTTGTCATAAAAAGGGCAAAACGTCAATAAATCTTTAAAAGCGAAATAGCATACTGATTTCATCACTAGACTGTTATTCTGATCAAGGAAATAACAGACAGAATGACTTATGTCTATGCCAAGAAAGAAAAAATATGCATTTACTGGACCCCTATTCTTGACGGTGATAGAATAGAATTCTCCCTAGGGAGCACTCCCTACTTTCATTCTATCACCTTTCTATTGGTTACATGAAACTGTATTCTTGAGTTCGATAGAAAGAAGTACAGTCGCTTTAGAAAGAAGCAAATTGATAAGATTGTTTGAGCAGGGTTGCCAAATAGTTAAACCAATCGGAATAAAGAATTTTTGACAATTGAAGATCATGCAAACAAACGTGGTTATTGTTTATTTTTTACGGTCTCTAAAGTGTTTCATGAGCTATATTTTATTTCATTTCTACATTTAATTCTATTTCATAGCATAATATTTAGTTCTAGTTTTTTATTTAATATTGTTTTTAGTATTTGTATGTATTTAGTTTAGTATTAATATTGTTTGCCTTTGTGTCACCGGTGTGTTTACAATTTACAATGGATTTGAATAATGTTTTAATTTACGACGCTATACAAAATGATATACGAGAAGCAGAAGAGAATATCAATATCAGAAGAGAAGTTTTACCCTTGGTAAACCCATTTGATGAATTAACAGATTATAGGTTTACAAGGCTTTTTAAATTGAATAAGGAAGTTTGTCGCGACGTTATAGTGTTTCCAATCTTTGGAAGAGCCCCCATGTATACTGTTCAATAAAGTTGACAACTCTGTCCATAGGGCTTCCATTTTTTCTTTTGTATAGGACTGCGTTAATTTGCCGGAGTACATTTCTTCTCTTGCAGAAATAAAGTCCACAAGAATCTGCTTTTGTTGGCTGTTCATAGGAGTACTACTCTTTTGTTTTTTATTTTCTGCCATTTTCACTATACTAATATGTCTTATCTATGTTCACTACTGTTACTTTTGGTTAAAAAAAATAAATATAAGGTTGATAACGGACGGACAATTATTTTTGATTATTGAAACGAAACGACGAAATACATCAAATAACATATAACCAAGAAGCATATAACTACTATGAAAGAAATTACTTCTATACTATTTTTGGTTCGAAAATAAAAATCCCTAACACCTTCTCTTGGTGTTATAGCGGTTCCTTCAACAATAACCAATAGAAGTAATTGTTCTCTCGGGGAGCAACCCTTCTGTCGGTACAGTGAGAGAACGAATTTCAAGAATACGGTTTTGGCATTTTCAATAGAACCACGCCCACTTTCTATTGGCTGTTCTATTCTATCACCGTCAAGAATAGGGGTCCTGATGTATTACATGAACCATCTGGTCTTGATGCTCTTGATCTGTATAGTACAGTGAAACATTATTGAAACATAGGACACAATTTGTAACCCATTCTGTTACACAAATCACTGATAAAATGTAAATCTAATCGCACTTTCTTATTTTGTTAGCAAAAAATTTTGGTAGATGATATGTACCACAAATCAAAATACAAGTTTGTGAAGTCACATAACTTATTGCAGTGACGTATTGTCAAAATAGTATTTTGACATGGTATTTGAATCTGAATTTTTAATTTAATAGAGATATATATAGAACACAACAACAATCCTTTACAAATATGTTTAAATTTTTTGCCTGCGTTTGAACAATTCCCACAAAATTTTCCGTACTTTCATAAATTATTAGTTTAAACGTCTGCACCATAGAAAAATATGACATATTTTTATTTGTCTGTGGTCTGTACGTTGAGGTTTATGCGTTCTATGTCGTTTCAGTTGTAAAAAAGTGTCCACTTAAATATCATGGCGCTACGAAAATATTTCCTGAACTTTTTTAAATTGCCATGGTAACGAGTCAAAATTAAGACATTTTATTGGTTAAAAAGTAGAGATGTGATATTTTCTGTAGTAATATCACAAGAGAGTGAGAATAAATTAAAAATAATTCGACAGATTTTAGAAAACTTGTTGCCAGGCAATAGACACGAGAGCCCGAAGGGCTCGAGTGGCTATTGCCAGATGGCAACAAGTTTGAGAAAATGCCTGGAGAATTATTATCTAATTTATCGAACTCTCGTGTGGTATTCGATAGATTATTTTTTGACGTTACAATCAAAATCACTTTTAGAAAATAATTTGACAGATTTTATTCAAACCTGTTGCCAAATAATTGGAATTGTTTCCAAATCGACGCGCTGCTTATCATGGTATTCTTACATGCACTTTCAATGATTATATTATTTATTTCATGGACTGATGATTCACTGAAACGTTTGGGATTCATTTTACGAATTTCTTGAAAATTTATGACAGACGCGTCAGATCAAGAAAATACGTTATCATTTGGTTGTCATTCAAAAACAATGTACATTGAATTATTCTCGCTGGAATAATGTAAGTAGATTATTCCCACTATACTAATGTTTTAATTTGCTAGAACGTATATGAATTACTAAAATTGAAAATGTCTATTGGTTTCGAGAAACGTCAAAAAATAATCAATATAAAATCATGATATTTTCACTTATTAAAAAATGATTAAAACAAGTTCACTGGTAAATCAGTGGGTTGCTATGAAGTACGTACATAAAGGTAATATATAATATACAAGAAAAAATAAAATAAGTCTAGTGTTTATATATTTAGTATTTTTTATTTGTTTTTCTTTGTGTTTACCTACAGTGTTGTATTTAGATGTAGTAAAGATTAGTTGTTTTCTAATATAAATCTTTTAAATTAAAAACCAATATTAACAAATAAAACAACGCCTTACAAAATATTATGTAATGTAGGTATAATTTATTTTTTTATAAAACACAAAGAAAAACAAATTTATTACTCAATATTTTTAAATCTAACGTTAATTTAAGTGTTTTGTTTATATATGTTGTATTAAGTTTATAGATATTTCGTAAAAAATATTCATTAGTGAATCTAATTCATATTTGATTCTTTTTTACGTAACGTTTGATGTATCTAATTTAAAAATAAAAGAAAATAATCATTTTGGTTGAATCTAATTTGAATACAGGTAGATAATGATTTTAAGTTATCTAGTAAAAATGATTACATAAAACAAAACATGTGAAATAAAAGTGGCAACATAAGTATCTTTGTCAACTATAAATTCAATCTATTACAAAATTTGTGAAAATCTTCAATTCACCTTAGTTTATTATACAAATAACGCATTTTATTCAATTCTAAAATTTCAGTAGTTTTTATTTTTTTTATTGCTAAAACCTTGTTCTTGGTTGGAATTTGACATAGTTAACCTTAAAGAGTTTTGTGAACGGAAAGTTGATTTAGTTTATTGTAGAGCAGATTTAATTAAATTTATTCAAAAATCATTAACATCAACAATGTTCAAGTTCATCAGGCAATTTTTAGTTTTAAATTGTATGCACTATTTTATTTTTATATTTACTAAATGGTATTTCTTACGTCGCGCGTCGGTGTCGATTTAGAAAACATAACAAAATTTTTTTACCAACCCACATTGTGTAATACAGCAAAAAATTTGCTTATTGATAAATTTATCGCAAAAATGTCCAATTAACTTAAAAATATAATTATGAACATATTTTTGTCTTCTTAGATCATAATAGGCAATTCATTATTTCATTACCACTTTGGAAAAATTTTAATTAAATAATACAGGTTTTTTGTTACTTTGTTTTTATTACAATGTTTTCATTTATTAGTTTTTTTTATATATTTATTATAACTAGACAACAAGATATACTAATATAATTTTGCATCGTGGTAAAACGATTTTTGATTTGTTATTGTTCATTGTTGACTGATCGACAGAACTTCGACTGGTAGAACATAACTGACACTACTTACTACTTACTAGTTTTAACCCATCCAATTCAGTAAATCAGATTATTTTAGTTTGTAAAAGCCAGTTAGACTTCTCTGCATTTCCACCTAACCTAACATAACATAACCTAACCTAACCTAACCTAACCTAACCTAACCATCTTTTGTGCCTACCTTAATCTACGAAAACTCTAGAACGCCAATACTTCTCGGGAAGTAAAACAGCTTTTTAAAGGCATATTTCTAATTTGATAGGAAATCAGATCAACTCTTTCTAGGCAATTAAGCCGTTTGCAGAACAATGCTACGAATTCACATAGTATGTGTTCCGTCGTATCTTTATCGCCTTCGCAGAAATGATAGTTTTCAGTTTTTGAATTGCCCATTTTTTTGAGGTGATACCTCACAGTGAGAGTCCAGTGAGAAGACCTACGGTCAATTTAATATCTTTTTTGCTCATTGCGAGAGGGCATTTTGCTTTTTCAGGTGATATATCTACAAACATTTTAGCTTGTCTCAGTCCTGGTGTATTCATCGTAGTCGATTCTCTCTCCAGGAAGGAAGTATTAGCGCCTTCTTTTGAGAGTCAATCAGCTTCCTTATTACCTATTATCCCTCTGTGACCTGGCATCCACATCAAGGTGACTTTCTTGTTTCTTGAGGAGTTGTTTACATTCCCAGACTCGTTTTGACTCATAAGTAAAAGAACTCAGAGCCTTTAAAGCTGCCTGACTGTAAGAATATAGATGTTTGTCCTTCGAGTGCCTCTTCCGAGACACTCCTGGACACTAACATCTATAGCGTGTAAATCCGCCTGAAATAGACTAAATAAACAATAGTGTATTAGGTTTTTCCACAATTAAACTTGACAATGGCAGCTGTTTTGTTTACATAACCAGAATGACAGATCGAACTTACATTTTGTTTTACAAGATAATTATTTATTTTTGAGTAACCAATATCAAGACTAGACCAAATATTGATGTATTAAGACATATCATTAGATATTATTAGCCCAGATAAAGAGCAAAGTTCAACTTCGGCAATAAAAAATACAACTACTTTATTACAAAGCTTTTCTTTCACTCAAATCTAATGATGAAATGTGACTTTAATATTGTTTTGTGTTGTACCGTATTTTATAATTATTAATCAAAAAGGGATATTGAATTTTAACGAGAGCTATTGATGTTATTATCGAGATATTTTTTAAAATGTAGATTTAAATTGTACAAAATTCAATACTTGAAAGTTCTGAAGAAAAGTTTACTTCTAAATTTAGGTGGCAATATTACGCCTTTAGTTCTTAAATTTTAAATTTACACATCTGTTATAAACGTTATATTTCTATACAAGTAGATGGTCTTCCACAGAGTAAGGGTTAGTACCTTAAGTTGTGTTTTTGGTTTCATTTAAAAGTCTAAAGAATGATTATAAATGTTAATATCTATTTTTAATTTTATTAATTAGTAAAAAATGATCAGTTCGCAGTGTAGTTGAATCTCGATAAAATCTAGGTATTTATCATTTGTACCCCTGAGGACTCCAGGAGCATTATATGCACACTAACACGGCCCTGAAACTATGCAGCAGTTAAGAAACCTCTATTGCTTCAACTCTGGATGTAAATCAATTTAACAATTTAGTGCCAAGTAGTTTTTTTAGGCTCGTGCAGGACACACTACCTATTGAAAAAATTTGTTGGATTTTGAAAATGATTGGCCGAGCAGTTTATTTTATTGGTCAGTATCAAAAAAATTTTATTTTTATTTATCATATCAGGAAAACCAAATTCGATTATTTTATTAATTTTTTAAGTAAAAGTTGATGTTAGGCGGTAAAGGTATTAATATGATTATTATATTACACAACAAAACACTTTCTGTAATAGAAAGCAAGAATTGTATTTTATTGAAGAACTAGATATTAGAATATATCTAGCCTGACAACAATGGGAAGTTAAAAATAAGCAGATTAATTTTGCAAGTTCTCCACTGTTAGGTTGTTTACAATAAAAAAATAATTTAGATATATTAGCATACTAATACCAGACTAATTTATCCAGGCTATAATTCTTAAAGGAATAAAGATTCTCGAATGGGACAAAAACTGATCTATTCCAATACACTTTAATATGGCGTGGAAAAAATTATCCCCTAAATATTCATCCCTTAGTTACAACCCCTAACTTTAAATTTCTTAATAGCACCCTGTACATTTTTTTATAATTTTGGATTTCTTCTTCCATTGTGTATTCAACAAATTTTCCAAAAATAAAATAGGTTCGTAGGTAATCAAGAAAATAGTTTATTTTTTATTTTTATTAAATTAATCCTTAAAGCTTAATGGATCCATAAAAATAACAATTAATTATTACATTAGATGTTCGAATTGAAGTCCAGTGGCAGAGAACATGGTTTTCTAGAAAATGGGTTATTAGACTTTGTATCAAAGTCAACAAAAGATTACCACGAGGAAATGACCTCTGATGTTTGTGAAGATTATTTTTTCCAGCTGTTGGACTTTTTACCAAGTGCTACAGTGTCTGTCTTGGATAACGCCAGTTATCATTCAAAACTGGTAAAAAAGTTACCAACGACGTCATGGAAAAAAGGAGATATTAAAGAGTGACTTTAGAGCAAGAATACGACACCATGCTGCAAACGGAATTACTGCAAATTGCAAGGCGCCACAAATTACATTATAAAAGATATATAATTAACGAAATGGCGAAGGAAAAAGGAATAACTGTATTACGTTTGCTACCTTATCACTGTCAATTAAACCCTATAGAATTAATATGGGCACAGGTAAAAGATGTCTATGTAAAAATATGGATCTGATTAGTTTTTGGGGAAATCAGAACGTAGGAATGAAGTTTTCAAGGTGGTTTGAAAATAAAAAATTTTATTACGAAAAGAAATATCCAATTAAGAGTTCCAAAATTAAAAAAAAAACAAAAAAAATAATCTAACCTAATAACATGAGTCTTAAAAATTTATTATAGGTAAGGCTTTCTTGATTAATTTAACAAAAATAAAAAATAAACTGATATTTTCTTGATTACCTATGAACCCATTTTATTTTTGAAAAATTTTTTGAATAAACAATGGAAGACCAAATCCAAAATTATAAAAAAATGTACAGGGTGCTATTAAAAAATTTAAAGTTAGGGGTTGTAACTAAGGGATGAATATTTAGGGGATAATAATTTTCTCTCCACCATATTAAAGTGTATTGGAAATGGAATAGATTAGTTTTTGTCCCATTCGAGAATTTTTATTTGTTTAAGAGATATAGCCTGGATAAATTATTCTGGGACACCCGGTATATCTACAACAAAATTTTTCAAGTTATTGTATAGATCAGCAGCACAATTATTATTGCAGAGTTAATATTAGAGGGAAATATTTTCTAGGGCTAGTAATATTTAGGCTTCAACATTGTTATGTAGGTATCATTCCTTCAATGCCTTGTCTACTGTAAATACTACTTGTTTAATATCTTTAATCAATTATCTCATAAAATAAAATTTTACTTCGATCTGTCAATGAATGTTAATTCGAAACAACTTTCATTCACTACAAAAGTTAATTTTTCAATATAACACTGGAATAATTACTTTATTATAAGTATATCACAATATAATAAACTTCAACAAATTTAGGGTTGGTATAATAAATATCATTAAAACGTAATGTTGCAAATAAAGCCTATCTGTGATACTTCACCTTTCAATAACGTTTTTGGTTCTTGCATGCAATTAATTGTACAATCGTCTACCGACATATTGAAATTTGTAGTTGTTTATAATATAATATTAGATCCATGCACCAGAAAATAATGATTACGGTTACGGCAAGATATGCGGTAATAATAGTATATTTTGTTTTCGTTTATTTTAATGTGTAAAGTTTACTCAAGAACAGAACACAAACAATAATTTCAAAAATAAGTCTCTCGTACTATGTGTCCCTAAATAATGGAATAAATTCTATGTGCCAAAATTTGATGTTGACAGATTTTAATCCTTTCAATTATTTTATGTATTGGAAAATTTGACAACTGTTTTAATCTCAAACATCATTCATACTTATACTTATACTTTTATAACATTTCCTTTTAATTGTTTCTAAAAAGATTGAGGGTGTTATAGTTTGCTCCATTAATATGAATTATGGAGGTTGTATAGCTAGACATCATTTTGCTTTATTATTCACTAAGCTGCACTAATACAACATTATTAAGAGGACTTATACAGTGATTTTGCACTTTTAATATGGTGCCTCTTTTGCACTTATAGGAGCCTTATAGCTAATTTGTGAAAGTTGAGACTTTATTACGCAGATTAAGCACATATTATTTTTGCTGTAAGAATATTCTTACAACCACTATAAATGCATAGTGTGGTAGTTGGGATTTCGCTGAAGATTCGGAAAGGACCTACTATTTCAGTCTGTTATCGCTGAATCTATGCGGTATGGTCGGTTGAGGGTATCAACAAAATAACTTAATAATCAATGTGGGTCCAATATTGACTCACCAACCGTGATTTATCCATACAATTTTTTTTAACTAAGATATCAGTGGAGAAAGTCACGTAAATCAAACAAACGTAATAAAAAAAGGGTAACAGTAAGCTTTACCTCCATCGTAAGGTGTTCGAGAAAAAAGGTCGTTCCGAATATCCATTTGACCGCACGTAGAATACGGTGCTCCTATGTGGTGCCCAGACTTAGCGATAGAAATGCGTTGGAAAATATTCAACGTAAAGCTACAAGGCTATCCTACCAGCAAAGAAGACCGCAGTATTCTGATAGATTGACTATGGCTGGATTATCCATCTTTGAAGATCGTGGACTCCGTGATGGTAACCACTTTCAGAATTTTAAGATATAACTCTGGCACTTCTCAAAGAAATTGGAAGGAGATTTCTATAGCACACAAAAACAAATATGGCGAGTAATAAAACAAATAAGAAAAAAATTAGCAGAAATGAATGAAAGGAACAAAATAACGGAGGAGGAATTGGATTAATTATCTGGCAGAGTCATTTGACGGATCAAATGAGGAAAAAGTAAATATACAACCATATATTAGACAAAACGTAGAAGTTACTATAAATGAAGTTGAAACAGCCTTGAAATAAATAAAAAATGGGAAATCCCAGGACAAAACGCACTCCAGAATGAATTAGGTACTAAAGTATGGAGGTGGACTTGTTTCACTCTCGGATGAACAGGTTTTCAGATCTGGAAGACCAAGTGTGGATGTTGTAGTTGTACTAAGACAGATAGTAGAAAAATCCTTAGCATATAATAAACCGGCCTTTTTATGTTTTATTGACCTGACAAAAGCATTCGATCATGAAAAAAAAAGAAGATGATATAGTACATCTGTTATATAAAAGAGACATGCCCATCAATATAATCCAAACCATGGAAGACATTTACCAACACTCCAAAACCCAGGACGGCATTAATGGAAATTTAACAGATGAAATACCCATTCACGGTGGAATCAGAAAAGGAGATTCACTAAGCCCGTTAGTATTTATTCATTATTATTATGGATGAAATAAAAAAATTACGACTTGGCAACGGATATCATCTGGACGATACTGTTCCGTTACAAGTGGCTTATTTAAAACAAAATGCGTTTTCTCAAAGAGAAAAAACTATTGTTTTAAATATTCATAATACACTAATATATCAAGATGCATCAGCAAATGTTCGTGATGTGGTGACTAGGTGCTCCAATATGACCGGTGTTAGTGAACGAAGTATTTATCGATTTTTAAGTGAGAGAAAACAGGGAAATGTTAGTGAATCAAAAAAACAGATAGGAAAAAAGTCCATTATGGTCGATAACTTTAATAGAGATATCATTAGAAGACAAGTCCATTATTTGTACTGAGATTCCGACTTTGAACAAAGTTATGACTGTAAGGTATATCAGAAGTAGATACGATTCCCAAATTTGGACGAAATACCTCATGGAAACTCCTAAAAGAAATTGGTTTTAAGTATATATATATATATATATATATATATAAGAAGCTTTATGCAGGCCTTTTAGGCCCATAGCTTTAAAATCTCATTCCATTCTGTTCGATTTTTTGCTTTTCGTTTCCAGTTCCGGATTTGTTTTTCTCTTAGGTCCTCCTCTTAGGTCTCTCCATCTTCTTCTAGCTCTGCCTCGTTATCTCGTCCCTTCTGGGATTTTCCAAGCTATTGTTTTTAAAGCTCTGTAATCGTCCATTCTTTGTAGATGACCTAGCCACTGCAATCTTCTTTTTTTTTACAAATTTGCTGACGGGAGCCTCTTTAAATAATTCATATAATTCGCGATTTGATCTTCTTTCCCATCCTATATCCGTTTTTCTTCCTCCAAAGATCCGTCTTAAAATTTTTGTGTCCCAAGTCTCCACACGTTGTGTTGTTTTACTTGTCATTATCCATGTTTCGCACGCATAGGTTAGTGTGGGTCTTATCATAGTTTTATAGATTCTGATCTTTGTTTTTCTGGAAATTCCTTTACTTTTTAGAACTCTTCTTAGGCTTCCTAAGTATGAGTCGCATAAAAAACGAAAATTTTTGAATTAGACAAAATAAATTATTTGCTGGAGAACATAATACTTAAGAAGTATTAAAAAGTTTCGGAGCGAGGTAAGAACTATCGTTTATTTAGATGAAACATGGTTGAATGGACACACTGTTTCTAAAGCATGGATGGACACCAATGTTTCAAATTCCCATCAGGCATTTTTGAAGGGTTGGAGGGATATTCAACAGGATTAAATACTCCTCGGGGAAAAGCTCGCAGACTAATAATCGCACACATTGGCAGTGAACATGGTTTTGTAGAAAATGGGTTATTAGACTTTGTATCAAAGTCAAAAAAAGATTACCACGAAGAAATGACCTCTGATGTTTATGAAGATTATTTTTTCCAGCTGTTGGACTTTGCCAAGTGCTACAGTGGTTGTCTTAGATAACGCCAGTTATCATTCAAAACTGGTAAAAAAGTTACCAACGTCATGGAAAAAAGGAGATATTAAAGAGTGATTCCAGAGCAAGAATGCTGCAAACGGAATTACTGCAAATTGCAAGGCGCCACAAATTACATTATAAAAGATATATAATTAACGAAATGACGAAGGAAAAAGGAATAACTGTATTACATTTGCTACCTTACCACTGTCAATTAAACCCTATAAAATTAATATGGGCACAGGTAAAAGATGGCGGCAAGAAACAATACAACTTTTAAATTCAATGACGTTAGACAACTGTTGATAAATTCTTTTGGAAACGTAACACGGAAAAATTGGATAAATGCCATAAACCATGTGAAGAAGTAAGAAGAACGATTGTGTAGTGTTGATATCAATATCGAAGAACTGTTCGAACCCATTGTAATTCCTATCGGACCAGGCAACGAATCTGACTCATCGTCGGATGAATACGACAAAATGGAAGCCGACAATTAAATGAGTAAGTGCTTTTTACATTAATTCATATTTAATTCTTACTCTTTAATATGTAGCATATTTTTATTTTACTTTTAAATTGAATTATGCTTTAAAAAAACTTTGGTTCTACGTTCATGGGATCTATTCAGCTACCTGTTGTGACAATATTATCTAGGGTTTCTATTGCGTTTGGGTTAGTTAATCCCTAATTACAGGGAAGCATCTTTAAAAACTAACAACTATGTTTCAATTGAAATGTATACTACTTTTAGTTATTTTTCATGAACCTCTCTTGCTTGGGCTTTGAAGGATTTGCATTTATAATGAATTCACTGTGATGCCAACTACAAACAAATATAGTATAACATAAAACCTATATTTATTACAGGGTGAGTACCTACTCTCTGCCGTGTATATTACAGATTCGGTAAGAAGATTTCCAGAGTGGCCTTGTAAAAAACGTAATTTGTATTTCATGTTGAAAATTGTAAATCAAGCACTCGTTACAATTCTATACTTAGAGTTAGCATATTTGTTATCCCATAGGTACAAATTAAATAAGTTATTCAAAAACAAATTTGTTTTACATATTTTTTTGAATCCTAGAGGTATAAAATCGTGACAATGAAACGGTTCTTTGGCCGACAATAGTTGTAGTTAGAAAGTATTAAATTAACCACAAAACGTATTACCTAATGCTAAATCATAAAATAATAAAATATTGCGGCTACTTAACGTTATATTGGTTATTATAGTAGTTGTGATAAAATACAATAGATCCTTACTATAAAAAAACGATAAAATATACTAATTGTTTATGACATAAAAGAAATTGCACTATCGCCAATATTTTTCATATTTAAAAAATAAGGGACAGTAACCAAAAACATTCTTGTTTTTAAATTTAGGGCTTCAACCAATTTTGGAAAATATTACTAACGCCATTATAAATGTATTTAAATATTATGTAAAGATGTTTTATAAATATTATATTATAAAAATGTAAAGAATATGATGATTATTCTAATATATCTACTAATTTTAAAATATTCCATTAAAACTTTTAGACCAATAATATATATTAGCAATATTCAAAAAATCAATAAAAAAGTATGGTTATGGTTTTTCTGCACATGCCAAGATTATTCGGCTACTATCCGATATTTGACCTCTTCTGCCGCTTTCTTGATATTCAGTATTAGGCCGAAAAGTATAAAGACAAAAACATATATTATTATAAAAACCATAAATTTGAGAAAAAAATTGGAGAACATTGAGTCAATAATAACAATAAAAATAATAGCTACTAAACTAAAGGAATAAAAAATAACTAAACCACAAAAAGAAATACAATATGGAGATGCAAAGAAAAATTTAAACAAATATATCGAAGAGGAGGATATTATTAGAAAAACAAAATAAAGGTAAAGAAAAATATTAAAGAAAAGTTAAAAGTCCACATTTTACATAAAGGACAAAGACTGAAACAATTAGCTATAAGTTGGGAGTGCTAAACGAAGGTACAAGAAAAAAAAGAGCTGATTCTAAAACAAGAAATTCTGGGCAACAAGAGAACCACAACATCAGCCAGAGAAAACATATAAGAAATAATAAAGCTACTTAAAATAACAAAAGCCTCGGAAAAATGGGATTGTACAAGAAAATATAAATTAGGGTGGAAAAAAAGAAATGGTTAAAGAAAAGTTTTTGGACGACAAAAAGTGAAAAACCGAGAATGGATTCACAAATCAAAATTAAGAAGCTTCTTCACAACTAATCATGATATGAAACCAAAAAGAGGAAGAGGACTCCAGAATAAGATGCCTAGCATCAACTGGTTCAACTGACAGAATAAACATCTTTATTCTTTGAACCGAAGAACATGTTTGTGCAGACAGGAACCCGGCGTGGAAGGCAAAGGATGCAGGAGTCGATATTCTAAATACTTAAATATGAATCTATCAACTAAGGTTACAAATTGATAAAAAGGTATCTAAAAGCTAAGAGTTTTAGTGGAGTAAAAATTTGATAACTAGTTTTAATTTTAGCAATTATAAATGGTTATGTTTATTCTACAAACCAAAAAAGACAATGTGTTGTTTAAAAATATTTTTGTACGCTACTAATGCTCAGTTTCACGTTTTGTGAAACAGTAATTAATCAATTATGCGGCAAACCATAATCGATAATGAATTTTTACTAACAAGTTAAGAATTTTGAAATAAAAAAGTTTCTCATATTATATAACAATGATTAAATATGCAAATACAATTATAACTAAAGTAACAAACAATGACAAACAATTTTCTTTAAGAAGCAAGAGGCGAGCAGTAAAACTATTAATAATTAATTATACAAGCAACAGGGAGCATATTTATACTGAATAATTTTACCATACAAAATTGTAGAAAATCAACTGTACCGTCATACTGAAGGTAGTTAAAACATCATTTTTCAGGGTTTCTACAATTTTTTTACGGTGTAACAAATTCCCTAGTAACTGATCTATAATCATTCTATCCTAATTCATCTTAACACTTTCGGCATTTCTGTCTTTTAAGCATGCTTGCTTCAATAGAGGTAGTCATAGATATAGGTACCAGTATAATACATGGCTTTGTAGACTAGTTTTAAAATTACAAGTAAATGTTAGATGAAAATAAAAATCTACTTATACAATATACTACAGAGTAAAAGACACATTTCTTCGAAAAGTATACTTAATTAACAAAACATCAGACCTTATTTTACGTGTTATATTATTTATGTATAGAAAGACTAGGCATTAAAGCATTAAATGCCCAACATATTTTTTGCGTTAGCGTTTTAAAAAAATTAAAATAATTTTAATGGAGAGACGTAGATATAATATTTTAATTATTAATAAACATGTTAATTTCTTAAGCGGAAGTTACCGTTATCTCCAAAAACATTACATTTATTTTTTATATACAGTACTTACAAAAATTTATTTTGTTTTAAAAGTGTGCTTTTCGAATCAGTGCGTTACAGAAAAGAAAGGTAGAATTTACCCAGGCCTATGTGAGCTTTAACACCACCAAGATTTCTAACTCGAAACAGCCCTGATTTCTTAAAAGCACAGTTGAGGGTAAATCCAAAATCAGATTCCAATACACAGGTCGGTCGACCTAACCGCCAAGTCCCGCCTGTAAGGAAAATTAAGCTTTTACTCAACAATTACCATGCTATTAATTTCTAATTTTCCTTGCACCTTACAATCTACATTGTAACATCTACTTTACCATAGCAAAAATTTTTAAAGTGTATCTGTTATAAAAAAAAATAAAAATACTTAGGAATAAATATTTTGTAGGTTACGGAGAATATACATTTAGTAAATATCTTGTAATATTTTTTTCATGCATCAGTACATTAAATTGAAGCTGTAACAGAAAATTGTGAAATATATCTTTTCTAAAAAAAAAATAATCTGAAATTATAACGAAGTAAAATAAAGGAATAAACCTTACCAATAAACTGATTAATTTTTGAAATTTATTGTACAAACCCTTACTCTCTGAAAGTATAGAAGTAATAAAACATAACAATATTGAAGACTAGACGTTATGAGCCCTAAGGAATTGTCCTAGATGTATTTCCCTCTAAGTATATCAGTATAACTATGCAATGATATAGAAAAACTATAGGAAAACACTAATCATGCTAATCTTAAAAATAACTTAATATATTTGTGTTACAATTACGTCTTATCTATGTATAAAATGAAGACTCAATCAAAGTAAACAGTTTAATAGTGAAGAACTTATAATATCTATTTGTTCATTAACAACTTTAAATTGTTGATCTGCTAGATGTCTTTTTATTTAGAGTTCTTCAAGTAAATCTAAATTTTGTTTTTTTTTACCACAAATGTGTACTATTTGAATGTCATTGGTGTGTATGAGTGTTCAAGTAGGTGTTTTGCATAGTTTAACTTATCTGGTTGTTGTAATCTATATGCTCTTAAGTGTTCATTGAACCTTATTTCAAAATTTCTGTTTGTTTGACGTATACAGCATTACATTTTGGAGAATTAATTTTGTAAACAGAAAATGTCCCTACAACTAATATTCCCTCAACAAACTAAATAAATTAACAGTTATGAAAGTAAGAACAGTAAACAACTAAACAGTTGAATAAAACACTATTTATTCGAAAATGCGTTTTAAATTAAATAACAGCCGTTTCGCTAGAATTAGCATCGTCATATTGACATATTGAAGTTAAATTTTGTTTGTTTGTAGTTAGGTACCTGATGTTGATTAGGTAGTATTTAGGCTAGACCAAGTATGGAAGTAATAAAACATAACAATATTAAAGCCTAGCTGTTATTAGTATTAAGAGATTATCCTGGATGTATTTCCCTCTAAGATCAGTATAACTGTGAAATGATATAGGGAAACAAGGAAAAAACTATATCATGCTGATCTTTACAATTACTTAATATATTTCTGTTACAATTACGTCTTATCTATGTATAAAATGAAGACTCAATCAAAGTAAACAGTTTAAAAGTGGAGAACTTCCAAGATTTATTTGTTCATTAACTATTTTAAATTGTTGATCTGCTTTAAATTTTGTTTTTTATCACACATATGTAATATTTGAATGTCATTGGTGTGTATGAGTGAGTGTGTATGTTCAAGAACGTGTTTTGCATAGTTTGACTTATCTGGTTGTTGTAATCTATATGCTCTTAAGTGTTCATTGAATCTTATTTTAAAATTTCTTTGAGTTTGATCCACAAATACAGCATTACATTTTGGACAATTAATTTTGGAAAAACCAGATTTTTTTTAATTTAGGTAATTTTGTTTTTACATTTAATAATTTTGTACCAACATTATTGTGTGATTTGAATGAAATCTTCTGCAACATCTGCATTAATTCAGTTATACTGATCTTAGAGGGAAATACTTCCAGGATAATTCCATGAGGCTAATCATCTGCAGGTTTTAATATTGTTATGTTTTATTACTTCCATACTTGGTCTAGCCTTAGTACTACTTAATCAATATCAGGTAGCTACAAACAAAATGTAACTGCATGCTCATTTTAGAACAACAGCCGTAATTGCATTTTAAAAACCTATTTTTCTAGTAACAAGTGGAAGTTTCATTCAAACGTTTAGTTATTTATTTTTCTTAATAAATTATTTTGTGTTCTGAATTAATGAATGTCAACGACAATAAACTCTGGACATTGTAAAAAAAAACAAAAATTACAATAACAGCAATACAACTAGGATATAAATTAATCAAATACTTTTTATGAACAAAAATAAAATACGATCAGGGGCACTCAATACATTACTCTTGTGAAACTGGAAATTCAAGTGATCGAGCAAAACTATTAAAACTAAATAAAAATTTACAATATTTGTTGATAATAAATTTGTCTTAATTTGAAAGGAATGAAAACAACATTTATCACAAATAAGTAAAATAAAAACAACAACAATTGAATTAAATTATTTATAGCTTCAAGTACTTTACTGAACATTACTTAATATAACTAAAAATAGATACTTTTAATTGAATCAAAATTAGGGTCGCTTCAAAACATGAAAATCCAATTTGTACAATAAACATTAAAAATGCAGAGTTATCAAAATTAAACATTAGGAATTTTATTGTATCTTCTTACCGCGCTGACCTATACAGAAAACAATAATAATGATTGATGGTCCTTTAAATTTAGGATAAATTTAAAAATACTGGTACAGAAAAGAGTTTAAACTAAAACCAAAATTGTATCTATTTAATGTTTAAATCCTTGCCTTTATCCAAAATTTCAGTAACAAAAAATCTATTGGAAAATTAAGCGTATGCAATGACTCGACACATATGAATGAGATGAGGGGGCATAATAAGCTCAGAGCTGCCCTGCAATCTAGATTTCCCTGGCCTTCTGTTCAAAAAAGAAGCATATGCAATGGACAAATTTGTATATACAGATGTACAAAATTCTTATGAGACGTAAGTTTACTTATGAAATTTTTGCTATAATAAGTTTAACTAATATCACAGAATCATTCCAATAAGGTTAGAATAAAGAATTAAAATTACCTATATTTATAGAAGAATAATATTTTACAGAATAGGAACAAGAACGATTTTTTACATTCTTCTAAGATGAGGTTATTTATGTTTTTCTTTGAAGAACGTATTAAACTTTTTGTTGAATAATAGATTTGTTTAATGATTTAATATTTCCTGATTTATGGAAAAAAGTTTAATCTCGTAAAAATAAGTAGAAGCATTCTTAAATATAAACATTTTTCTTACTAAAATCATAAACAACTACGAAAAGTAGGCAAATTTTCTTAAACTATTATTTATTTTTAAAATGCAAATATTCCGGCTGTAAACTAAAACAATACATCAAAGCAAAAAAAAAAAATTTATATTTTAAAATTACATCATAACTAATGAAATAAACAGTTAGTTATTTAGCATTAAAATAAAATTAGATATGTACCTACTGATACTAATTTCTAATGATTAGTTTAATTAAGTTATTTAATATGTAGTTTGTTACTAGCATACTAGTTTAATAGACAATCTAAAGAAAAATTGTTTAACAAGAGTATTAAAAAATGAAGGGGACATAAAACAAAATTCCAAAGTCACAAAAAGTACATTGACCTGCTAGAATGAAACATTAATTATTTTTTTTATATTTAATAAATGCATTTTAGCTTAAAAATGTTCTGAAGCAATTTAAAATTTTTGTTCTAGGGGATTAAAAATAAAACTGAAAAATGTAAGTGACAGTAAATACAAAGACATTTAATGTAAAATAAATGTCATTAAAACTTGTTTACCGCAAATTTAAATTTTTCTAAATTGCTTTCGAATTTTTATTTTAAATCTTACACATCTAACCTCCACTAAAAGCAAATTTCAATACCTTAATATATTTGAATATGTAATTCAATGTAGATGCACCGAAACTGTTACATCAATTGAGGGCTACTTTATAAATATGATTAAAACATTTTTGGAGTAAAAATTAATTTTTATAAATGTGATTAAAAAATGCCAAATTTTTACCCAAATTTATATGGCAATAGTTTCAACTTATCAATTGTTGTAATTTTTTTATAATTAACCTAATAAAACAATAAAAATGAATGAAATTTATTATTTTTAGTGAAAAGCGGTTTATAAAAAAAATTTATTTATTGCTGCTAAATGCGGTTGTTCATAAACAACCGTTAGGTTTAGAGTGACGCAGCGCGCCTAAAAATAGGACTACCCGTTTGTTTACTTTCTTGTTTTTAACTTTTGCTATTTTTTTCGGCTCCTTTTGGAAACTTTCCTTAAATGATCTACAAAAATTAATAAGACACCTTGGTAGTAATTTTCGGCGAACATTCAAAATATTTATGAAAAATCGTACTTGTGAACCAGACTACCAGTTCACGAGAGATATTGTAGTTATTTGCTATATTTGTGAACCAGGCTATGTAAAAGACAATGCAGGATATCGAAATTTATGAACAGAGATAAGTAAATTCCATAATTCGAAATACGCCGAAAATATACATTATTTTAAAAAACTGTAAAAAGAAAAATGATTCACTTTGTTGTGTTTCAACTAGCTCTCTCCTTATTACTTTAATTATTAAAAAAACCAAAAAAAAAGTTGAAACTATTCATTACATCAAGAAACTTGATGTAAGTCGTAATAGACACGTTAAAAAAAATCGATCCAAATAAAAAAAAGTCTCTAAGACTTTTTAATTTTTTGGCAGACGTGGGCACTATTGTATGTTCTTGCTAGCTTTTTTTTCGGTAACTTTTTTTACCTTCATAATTGTTTAAAACTATTACTTAATTTATCGATAGTGTATGTTTTTTTAATATTTTTGAAATATATTGGTTAGGTTAGGTTAGGTTAGGTTAGGTTAGGTTAGGTTAGGTTAGGTTAGATTGGGTTAGGTTAGGTTAGGTTAGGTTAGGTTAGGTTAGGTTAGGTTAGGTTAGGTTAGGTTAGGTTAGGTTAGGTTAGGTTAATTTTTAAATATATTGGTAGTCGTTATTCTTGGTTGTCTTTTGTAAAATTTTGAAATATCACACATTTCAGTAAACACAATCATTATTTTTTACACCGTGAGGAGTAAAACTAGTTCTACTTTAGTCTCACATTTGCGGGATTAAAGTGTCACTTTTACTCCCAAGGGAATACATTTTTTTAAACCCAAGGGACTATAATACAACAAAACATATCTACACTGAAAAATAAATAACAATTTTTAATTAAACATCAGATCCTTCTATGAAAAATCTTTGCGTGTAAGATACTGCTTCTTAAAATGCGAGTACAGAGACGAATAGCAGCGGATAGTTAGAATCAATTAAATTAGATAGTTCATCCCTCTCACATGTGGTTAAATCCAATAGAGAAATTTCAATAAAACACCAAGTCAAACCACAAACTTTTTATTGTAGTAATATTAATGTTGGTCACAAGAGTCACAAGAGTAGAAATTTAGGGTATTAACACACAGTTGTACTGGGTGTAAGTTATAATTTGAATTTAAACGGTGTGGCATATGGTTTGAAAAAAAGTCAAAATCAAGGAAATAAAATGAAGAGGAAAAGTTCAGCTAGAGGAAGTAAGAAACCAAGACTGGAGAGAAGTTTTAGGATTTAATCCTACTAGATGGAGTACAAAACCAAAAGTATGACAAGGGATGGGGAATCACGAGGGAAAAAGGAGTATGTCCCACTAGAGTAGGATAAGAGGAAAGGATAAAGGGTTCGTATAGTCTTTCCAATATTAATTGCTAAAATCTATTTAAAAGTGTCATACAGACTACCAGTCTAGAGAGAGCTGGGTTCCAACGATACAGAGTGGATGTTTAACTGGGGAAATATGTCGTTTTCATGCCATTCTCTCTACTTTGAAGCCTAGTAAACTAACTCACTCTGTATGACACTTTTAAATGGATTTTAGCAATTAACATTGGAAAGACTATACCAAATAAAATAAAAAGCCTAGTGTAGGAAAGGGGTTAGATGAAGGAAAGAGAATGATTCCCGGTAGAAAAAGTAACAACAGAAGGTCCAGATATTTGTACAAATGAGGAAAGTATGATAGTTCAAATAGGCAAACGCGGATGGAGCTCAAAACCACGTGGTGGCGCTTACTTTTTTTTGTTTTTATTTTTCTGTTTATCCTAGGTTTTATCATTAACATACTAAATTATTTTTTAAACTGATATGGTTAATATTTATTTTAATTTTAAGGGGTCTTGTGCCCCACGGTGTAAAAAATAGAGTATATCCCAAAGTACTAGTTTTTTTAAACCCTTAGGATTAACATGCTTGTCACTGTACTCGAAATACTTGTTCAAGCACTTTTGAAGTAAGCACTGCCCAGCTCTACATATGGGTCAAAGCTAATCTGTAAATGTAAACAATCCCTTAAGAAAGTGACAAGAAATAACAAGGTCACCTAAATGTGGGTGCCAGGTCACAGAAGGATAATAAGTAATGAAGAAGCTGATAGACTTGCAAAAGAAATGGAGAATATACCATTCTTTGGTCCAGAGCCCTTATGTGGTCTTACAAAAAGCCGCACCGAAAGAAAGTCCATTTCTAAGAAGAGCATCGTCTACGATCTCACTTGATGAATACACCAGGAACTGAGGCAAGCGCTAAAGAAACAACGGAACACATATTATGCGAAAGCGTAGCATTGTTCTGCAAACGGCTTAAATTCCTAGAAGGAGTTACTGTGACTCCATATTAAATTAGGAATTTGCACTCTGGAAAGCTAGAAGTATTGACGTTCAAGAGTTTTAGTAAGTTAAGGTAAGCACAAAATATCTTCGTAGGTCGACGTGCAGAGAAGTCTAACTGGTTTATACGACCTAAAACAATCTAATCCAATCTAATCTAGCTTTGTTGAGGTTTCTTCAGTTCTCCGTTCTAGAATTTCATTTTGGTGTCCGGATTTCATTTCTGACTGTTTTCGGACGATTTGTGAACTATCAATATTAGTCCTTGGTTGAAATTATGGAGAGTAGAGAGAAAGAGCAAAATCTCATATGTCGGCCAATTCCTTTACTTCAACAGCGACATCTTCATTTAAAGCTGTTTGAGGAACAATTCTACAACATAGAAATTATGCTCCTTACCTCTATCCTCCATAGTTGAAAGTAAGAATTTTGTCTGGGCTACTTAGGCATCTGTCTTGGTCACTGGTCTGTTTTTGTAGTTATTCATGTAAAAGTTTACATTTAAATTCTAATATTGTTAATTTATTATCAGAATATACACAAAACACTAAAATAATGTATACGCAGATGATTAATCATTTAATATATAACATAAAATAATGCTATCAAATGTTAAAACATTTTTAAGATCGGATATTTGAAAATAAGAAGAGGGATATGTATTATAGTGTTATTTTTTTAATAATGCCCGGAATATTATAAAACTAATTATTCTCTAATATTTGATAGCACAAAGCATAAATAATAACTGACATCGAATCACCATAAATGAAGGAAACATTTGGAAAATTTTAAATAACTAATTGTACTGGTCATAAAATTAATCGTTATTTTTTCATCAAATATTAAATGGAAAGATAATATGACAAACTCAACAGTATGTATATATTTTGCTTTGCGAAAAAAGATAGTCTTGTCTGTACATACAATAACTATTAAAAACAATATTATTATTGAAATGTATTATACCAACCCTTACTTAATAATATTATATTATATTTCATTAAATATTATCAATAAAACATTTAGGAAGAAATCTACAATTGCATTATGGCTATCTGAGAATGTCTTATCCCTGAAAAAGTTATTACTTAATGTCTTTAGTACATTCTTAATCAACTAAATATTTATAATTACTCCTGCTCACAAAATGATTTCAATATGTAAATATTATCTTGTATCTAAGCTACTCTATCTGTTAGAATAGGAAATAATTAGCTAATTTGAATGTAGGTACATACTTGGAACAACTACAGTGAGGACGTGAAGGTTTGTATAAATTAATTATTTTTGTAACTAAAAATATTTTGACGAAATCCTTTAGCAGAAATATTTTTTAAATTATACAAGCCGATCCGCAATTCAGAATATAAATCGACCAGTCCCAAGCACGTAAATAAATTACGAGACATTTTTATCACCGAAATTACACAAATTTATGGATGCTGAAAAACAAGTAAAACGGGCTCAAAAAGTTCTAAATGGTATAGTAGTTTTCACAATAAATGGTATTGACTGAAGGATTATAATAAAACCAATTAGACCCTTAGGCTGTAAAATCCGAGGTGCACATCATAATTGTAAAAGGACCTGATTCAGGTAATTTTGTTTCTCAGAGAGGGATTGTAGAGGTTTACAGCTTACACTTCTTGTTCATTTTAGTCTTTGTATTTCATTGGAAGTGTTCAGCTGTGTTACAGCGTGCAATCATTTTATAACATTTATTTGTTATTACAGACATTAATAGCAAAGATTTTATACCCCAACTTTCAGTGGTTCGTTAAAGAAGAATCACTTATCTTATGACGCGAAAATCATTATAAAAAATGTGTATAGTTCCTTACTTCAGCAAGGATATAACGCGGGTGCTGCAGCAAGATTAACCAGTATTTTGACGAAGGTGCCTCTTACTTCAGTTAGACGAATTGTTGAACATTCCATGGAATCAAGAAAAAAGCGTAAAGATTCCGGTGTCACAAAAAGTCTAGACGAGTGGGAGAAAGATTTGATAAGGCGAAAAATCTACACTATGTACGATGAGCAGCGTTTCCCTACAATAAAAAGTCTGAAACAGCGGCTCATCAATGACGAAACTCACATCAACTGTGGCCTCACTACTCTTTGGCGAGCTCTGTCTGCAATGGGCTTTAAATATCGCAAAATTGACAAGAGACAAGTAATAATGGAATCCACACGTTTAATAAACTGGCGTTCTGAATTAGAAAATACCGGTCTGAAAATCGGCCAATACTCTACCTCGACGAGACGTGGTTTGACACGCATGACACCCCTTCCAAAGGATGGTCTGATTCCTCTGATAAGTGTAAAACAAAAGCACCATCAAATAAAGGGAAGAGAATCACAATATTACACGCAGGATCAGAAAATGGTTGGATCCCAAACGTTATGTGGCTTTCTGCCAAAAATATTAAGGATGTTGATTATCACGAAGATACGACAGCAGAGCTTTTTAAAGATTGGTTTAAAAATTGTCCGTTACCCAACATTCCGCCATACAGCGTTATAGTCGACAATTGCAAAAAATTACTGGCTCAAAGAATACGAAGTTAGAGGTTCAAAACTTCATGGCTGCAAATGACATAATATATTTTGAAGAAAATTATACAAACTTTTACAAGTGCTACAGTCATTTTATTTAAAAAAAAAACGTATGTTTGTGATACAATTGCAGAAGAATTGGGACATGCAGTGTTACGACTACCTCTCTACTACTGCGTGTTCAATCCCATAGAGCTTATGTGGCACCAACTTAAATCGAGTTTGCGCGGAACCATTACTTCTTTACTTCTCCGACTTTAAGTGGTAGTGTGGTAGAAATAATTAGGAACTGTATGAATGACATTCCTACCGAGAGTTGGAAAAGTTCTGTTAGTCATGTTATAAATGTTGAAAACTCGTACCTTTCTGTAAAATCAATTGCGCCAATTATAATTAATTTAGATGAGGATAGCGATAGCGACACTGAACTAAATATAGAATAGAACTGTAACATTTAAATAAATTACTTGTATATCTCCTATATTATGCAAAATTCAAATTTCTTAAGTTCGACCCTGTAGCACATTTGCATCTTTTACCTGATGATTTTCTACACAATGAGATTAAATCGGGTAGTTTATTGCAGTTAATAAGCCAATACCATTTACTGTGAATAATACTATAGACATCATCACGACCTTAACCAACCATACATTGATAGAATTGTATCAAATATGTGGCTTGCTGAGGGTACCTTGTTCCCAGAGACTGAAGGATACAACACATAAGATCAGGATGTTCAAGTATAGCCAACACGAATTATTTACTCAGGCACAGCCAACTGTGTATCATTATTTACTAGAAACTGCCCAACAAATATATGGACCACTGAATACTTTTACACCCTATTACAAGTACAATCCACAGGCAGTACTTTTAAGACTCTACTACGATAGGTTCCGACATTGTAGTGGTGGATAAAAAAGCTTAATCAGTACTGTTAGTGTATGTTGCATTTCCAAACAATTAGAACATTTTGGATAAGTATAATAAAAAGGTAGCAAAGTACACCGATCTTGCTATAGAAGTAGGACAAATGTGGCATGCCAAAAAGTTAAGGTTGTCGCAATCTTCATATCATCAACTGGACTGGACTGAGAAGTCTTGAAGACAGCAATTTTAAAAACATGTCACACTGTACGTAAATTTTTAAACATGTAATTTTTGAGCGTATATTACCGGCAATTGCTGAGTAAGTGCATCAGTGCAATAATAATAATAACAATAAATAGTAAATTCTTAATATTTTAGTGTTTTTCAGTTTCATTTTTTATTCTTTTAAATATGTACACATGTGGTTTATCATAGTAAATATTATAGTTGCAAGTTACATTGGCTAATACATTTATTAAACTGGGCTGAATTAACTGCCTATCAATTAAAAAATGAAAATGAACATACCTTCTAATACATGGATTTCTCTTTGTATTGTTTGTTGTTATTGAAGATAATCGTACTGATATAATTTAGTTGAGAACACTAAACAACCGTTTAACAAAACACAATTTATAAGTAAAACTAACTTTTTTATCAATCACAGTTGTTTCAAGTAAACACTCATCATCAGATTGACGTACTGAATTTATATTTTGTATTTATAAGACATTTGATATTCATTAAGGAGGTAGTGTTTATACTATAACAAGTGTTACCTACAATTAAAGCCTAGATATTGCACCTCGGGTGCATAGATATAGAAAAACCAGGAAAAAATTATGCAGTAGGTTAAATAATTCACATAATTTATAGATTATAATAAACATTATTACAGCTATTAGATCTTAGTATAAAAAATTATGCACCAAAAAGTAATTTTTGTATCTATAAATTTTACGTTTGTACCTTTGTATTGTATTTACAGTGGTTTAGATTAGTTAAAAGAATTTTTTAGCACAGGGTTTAAAGAACTGAAGGCTAGATCTATTAGGAAAGACATCTACGGGTAACTCATTCCATATTATGGATATTCTGGATACACAAAACTGAAAGTAATTATATGTACGGCGTTTCTAGAGTTTAGCTAATTTCTAAATGAAGAGGAATCAATGTTAGTTTTTTTTAACAAAAATCGTTAAAGTAGCCATTAAAGAGGCAGACACCACCAAACAATGGTTTGGTTGTAATTGGATAGGACCAAGGATCGTTATCACCTGTGTGATGTCATATCGCACATATGATTTTTATATTATACCACGCTAGGTAAAATTATATATTCCAACATTTTTATATACATATTAAAGAAAATTTCATTTATTTAAGAAATTATTGTTCGCAGGAAAATAAAGAAACTGAATTTTATACTCTTGCTGTTTCGCATTAGCTTGTTATGTAATATTCTAGTAATTTATTTATTTGTTTATTGGTATTTAAACATTATTTTACAACACAAATAGCTTTGTAAAGAAATTTTATTATAAAAAATATTTTTAATGATGCTATCCTAATTCTACTTTATGTGACACAATTTTATTTAGATTGGAAATACGGTTCATTGAAATCTGATGATTGCTGCATTTTTTAATAATAAAACATGGAACAGGTGATCAAAATAATTATTTTAACATGTCGCAAAGAAAAGTATCTGGACTGACAATTAAAAGTACTTAATTCTTTTAACATTTATAAAGATGAATTTTTACAGACGTCAATTTATAGGTTCTTGGATATTTTATTCCTAGAATCGTGTCTACTGGTAAATTTAACAATAAGTGGAATTGGTAAAACCTATTTAACGCTGTTGATTGATATTTAATATGAAGTAATTATATAGACACTAAATATTTTTTGAAATTCCTCAACTTTTCCGATACAACACAAGCAATGAATCCTAAATATGCATATTCATTTCTGATTTTAAAACAATAGTCAAAAATAGTAGTAAAATAAAAAAAAGTATAATAAATACAAATAAATTAAATATTTAAGTCACATCTTAAATAAATATTTTTTTAATTGCCAAAAAATAGGAAAAACTCACCCACAACTATTTCACAAATGCATAAATAAATGTTTTATACCTACATATGCACAATTAAATAAATGTTTCAAAACGATTCAATGTAGAAACACGTGACCTCCATTTACTGACGCTCCCGTAGTTAAATTTAGTTTAATAACCATAATTTTGACCAAATAAAAATACTGCGCGTGTAGAATAAAAAAATGGAAACCTACATAAAGTTATCAAAGTACTATAAACAAAATGAAGCAGCTGAAAAAGAAAATAGAAAAACTAAGAAATATTAAAAAAGCTACACGATATTCTACAAAACCAACAAGGAAAATTGACGCCGTATAACTATGAACTACCTGTAAATATAAAAGAGGTAAAAATTTAGGCCAATTATGACAAGGCATGAATTTACATATATATATTAATGTTAGGCGGAAACTTAAAAAACAAATAAACATTCCTTGAAGAAACCAGGCCAGAAATATCAACAACAAAATAAATAATAAACACAGATAAGAAAGTGATGCGTGAGATACTTATGCACCAAAAAAGGCTCGGTGATATCAGAAAAATTTTCAAACACATTCTTGATGGTTCGATAAAAGAATGAAAAATGGAATAATGTGATAAACCAAATAACCGAAGGGCAAATTTAAGCACTGGAGACCACATAACCGTGTAGTGAAAACCTCACATCATACTGAAACAAAACCAAAAGGCGAAGAAGAAAAGAAAGACGAAAAAGGAAAATGTAATTTTAATTATTTATATAATACCGAAATACAATCAACTAGTGCAGCTAAAACTCTTATGTATTATATTGAATTATAAAGCTATTTCTCTGAGTTGCCAAAGTAGAATTTTGGATAGCCTACTTTGTTCTTTTGTTTTATCTGAGTTAATAAAAAGCCTAATATTTTGGTATTGTTTTTGTTTTTACACGAGGATTACTATCACTATCAGACTCTAATTATACCAGTCACAAAGAAGTATACAAATAAAAAAATAGAAAAAAAATACCTCAATAAATCTAAGTTCAGCAAAAAATAATAAGTTAAAGTAACCGTACTACGATTAGTTTTTTACGGTACTTATATTAACAAATCACTTTAAAAAATGTTAATTTTAGGTTACCTGAATAACCTGAATACATTAACTCAAACTGAGAACTTAACTTGGCAAATTCAAATCTTGAGAGTCGCGTCTAAATATTTAATTTCAATTAAGTAGTAAGGCATAATTTATTTTACTGTACTTATTGGTTATTATTTACTTTCATTATTTTTTGTCTTGTTTAAACTATTTGGTTGTTTTATTAATCTTTCTATTTATTATCTAACATATTTTTCTAAATAAACTTTTAATAATTTTTATTTGTTCGTTTAACAAGTTGTCACGATAATTAATGTTTTTACTGTATTGTTTTGTTAAATATTGTTGATCTTTTTTGTATAATAGTTTCGACTTATTTTAAATATCATCTTTACATTCAGTCATAATGTTCCTCCTACTGTTGTGCTTTAAAAAAA
Organism: Ophraella communa; assembly: GCA_035357415.1. Classification (NCBI taxonomy): domain Eukaryota; kingdom Metazoa; phylum Arthropoda; class Insecta; order Coleoptera; family Chrysomelidae; genus Ophraella; species Ophraella communa. The sequence goes on from CM068980.1 coordinate 20,028,762, forward strand.
TCGTTATTTCAATATTTCCAATATTTACAGTTGTTACTAGAAATAATTTTACTAACAATTAGGGCCTATTTTCTCAGAAAATAGCATTTTATCCGTATATATTTTTTTGTAATGTTTTTAACAATTATATTATAGTAGATAATATAATGATAATTGTATCACTTAAAATATTATTAACATAATTTACAAAATATACTTAATATAAAACGTTACATGGTCAAAACCAAAACTTTCATTCTATTTTTTTGAAACGATTTATAAAAATTTACGGTCTTAAATTTCATTCTAAGAACAAGAAAAACATTCCCTGGAATGTTAAAAATCAATTTAAAACAGTAAAATATTATTTTCTTGTTGATGTTATGATGGTATTCTGTTTATTTTAAATATGGACGTATACATTCCAAATGCATCAAATTTTTATCGCGTATACCTACTTTATTAAAAACTTATTCGTGATATTTCATTCACGTAAAGTACTTTCCAAAAACCTAATGAAGAGAAATTTTAATGACTCACCAATTGAATTTTTAAAAAAATCCGGAAGTTTACATAAATAACCTCATTTTGTTAGAAATGTTAAATATACTTGTCCCCAATAAACTGTTAATGAATCTGATACTGTACAAGATATTTACAATATAAAATAATTATAATAATTAAAATAAAAGCCTACCTAATATGGAAATAAACAAAAGTACACATGAACACCTCATTATCACTTTTTAAACCACCAAAACTATAAAGTCTTTTTACTATATTGAATAAAATAAAAATAATTGACCATTAAGACCGTGGTCAATCAGTGTCCGTACTTCAACTGTTGGCACCTGACTGAAACCAACGTGACCCAGTCTCACTCTTACGGCTAACGGTATCGATAAAAGAAAGAGCTAAAATTTATTATAATTTGATGTTTATGTTTGTATTAGGTCACATTAGCGAATATCACCTAACGTGTAAACTTCGAGGTTAATTAAGTTATTTGAGGATTCCTTAAAGTACCAGGTGAGCCAAATACCACAAACAAGTATTTTATCTCAATTTGGACAGTTCCTTACTAAATATGATTATTTTTTTGTTTTTATTATCAACCGAATTATTTGGTGTTTTTTGTGCTTCTTTCTATTAACTACAGCCTATTTCTTTCTATTATTTTTCTATTACTAAAAGCGGCGCAAAATTAACGATATACCAGGTGTAGAGAAGACTGGGAAAATGGTTTACCCGTATGTGCAGAAATAACATTGTGACAGGCGGCTTAAAAGGAAAAGGATAACATTCTCAATAAGTTTATCCAAAAACGGTCACAATTTTCCAAGCGGAAACTGCGGCAATCCACTACTGTGTTCAAGAAATTAAAAGGCTGAAAACAACATATTAAAAAGCAAGAAGTGCTAAGGTACTGGACTCTGTGAAAGTCAATTCTAGACTACTATAGGATTGTCTGCTTGCGCCGAATACTCTGGGAGATCGTGACAGAGTTACGGTAGTCTGATAAGGTTCAGAGATGCAATAAAAAGGCAGATGGAATGGCCAATACCATTCTTTGGAACAGAAACTTTCTGCAGCATTGCAAAAAGCACAAAAAAACTAGCACACCCTTTATATTTTTATGATTTTAAAAGCTTCTTAACAATACGATCTCAACGAACTATACCATGTGTTGTGAATTGTACAGGGTGAAATTTTGAAATTATTTTTAATTTTGTTCAAGATAGTAAATACATAAAATTGTGAAAATAATAATGTTTCACACTTTAAATAATGGTTTTATTTTTAATTAGCTGAATGGAGACTCCAAATTTCTTCACTATACTAAAACCAATGATTGAGCGTAAAGCGCGTTGTCATATCTAAATTTTACGTTACCAGTTTATAGCAGAATCAAAATATAGTAAGCAGTAGAGTTGTAGGTTGTGGCAAATTATAGATAATACACAATACCAGTACGATTAAAAGGTATTATTTATGACAAAAATCAGTAATGAGCTTGTAATGAGTAATACTTATACATTTCCTGATTACTGATCAGTTAAAATTCATTATTTTCTGTATAGTGTTAGGTATTTATGACAACTAGTGTTAACGCTGTACGCAACGATATTTCTGTCTTTGTCACTTTACTGTAACTTCCATCACATCATCCCAGACCACAGTATTGTAATTGCAAGCATGAGCGTATCATTGGTTTGTGAATTATACAGAATGAATTGTACGTTTTACAAGTAAGTTAGTCAGCATCGGCGTGTTGTGTTAACAATTGGTGAAAGTAATAGTGCTTATAAGTTTTTAATTGATAAATTACGATATTGCAAAGTGTAAATAAAATAAATAAAAAATGTGTATGAATATTTGAAATAATTGTACTAAGAATTTTTCTTGCATTCTTAACACTCTCAAAAATAATAAGCACGCCCCCGATTTTGCTGTCAACTGGGCATACTTCTACTCTCAATCATTATTGGTTTTAGTATACGTATCAATATTTTGGGTTTGCTAACATTTTTTGTCACGAATAGGTAAAAAATGTATAGAAAGCTATGCCAATATAATTAAACTAAATCGGTAACTAATGTCTGTCAGTTGTTGATGTGTTGACATTTAAATATCGTAGTTGTCAATTCTTAATCAAAAACTAATATCTTGCGAAGTAATAATGAAGTATTTAACTGAGGCTCAACGGAACGAAATTTTAATGATTATTGGTTACGGCGATAATTGCAGAAGTCAAGTTGAAGTGGCAAACTTATTTAATCAGAGGTATCCTCAGTTGCCTAATATTTCACAAGGTGTCTAAAATTCATGCACAATTCAGAGAACTTGAACATATCAAACCATTAAAGAGAAAACCGCACTTCGTTGAAAATTATGTTAAATGTCGTGGAGAATCCAACGTCATGTTCACGTCAAATTTCTCGTCAAAATAATGTGAATCACACAACTGTCCTAAGATGTTTCTATAAAGAAAAATTTCATCCATAATAACTGACTTTTGTGCAAGCGAGTTGGCCAACTTATATTCCAACGCAATAGATCTGAACCTACCGGATGAAAATATCTGCTTCCAGCAGGACGAAGCAACACCCCATTATGCTTTAAATGTAAGAAATTACTTGAATGAAATTTTCCCCAATAAATGGATTGGACAAAGAGGTACTATCGAGTGGCCAGCTAGATCGCCGGACCCTACGCCCTTGGATTTTTTTCTGTGGGGTTATCTCAAGAACAAAATATATGAATAAAAGCCAACTAGCATTGCAGACCTCAAAGAAAGGATAACTACAGAAATACGGGCTATTTCACCTCAAACTTTAAACAAAGTTCGGGAGGACTTTTATAGGAGACTGCACAATTCATAATAGACCCTAAATGGTATAGTTCGTTGAGATCGTATTGTTCAGGCGTTTTTAAAATCATAAAAACATACAGGGTGTTTCATTAAAAGTATAGATCATGGACAATGCCAGACTTGCGTGTACATTTAAATTTATGTTTAAAAAGTTCACATTTGAATTTCAAAGTTGACGGGTCCCAGCGTTTTTTATAATCTTCTTAATTAAGCCCACAAATAATTTTATTCCATAAGTGGTTTCCACACTGATTTCGCTATATATAGGTGTGAAATTATATTTATCTAAACCACATTTAATAGTATAAATAAATTTGTCCTATATTTGTTTGCGATTCAAGAAAATTTTAGGTATATGTAGAATTAATAAAAATTGATTTGGCATACCTTAAAGTATCATTGCATATTGTCAGGTTAATTTGCCCAATTCTTTGAACAAATGAAAGTGATTTGAATTGTATTTCATTCAATAAAATAATATAATATTTATAGTACAGTGTGTAAAAGCCAAATGGAATAAATTCATTATTTCGGTTACTGTACATATTTATAAAAAATCCCGAAACACGTCAAATTTAAATTATAACTTGACATTCTTTAACGTGAAAATGCAACCCCTACCTTCAACCCCCTTAGAATGACAGGTACAACCCCCAATTTTTTTAAATGGGAAGTATAGGCTTGTGATATATCATTTGAAAGGTCTCTTCATTCTCTATTCAAAAATGTTTTTGTTTTTAAATTTAATGCAAAAATTAACATAAAAAAATAAATATCATGTTGTTACCGAAATTCGCTAAAATTTACTCGAAACTTATTAAAGTATACTTAAAACTTATTTCCCGTTTAGGTCTTGATAGTGAGAAAGTGAACAAAAACCATAGCAATGTGGTTTTTAGATGGTAACCATTAAAAAACTTTAAAGAATTTCCGTGGCAACGCTATTTTAACAAGCATTAGTAAATTGTTTTATTTAAGTTGTCATTGTTGTAATTTAAGTATAAAGTTTGTTCAATTCAATTCTGAAAAATGGTCAGTAAACCGTCATGCCAAGTAAAAGTTCATAAAACTTAACTGAAGCTGGCAGAAGTTATCCAATATGCTATTACCTGGCCATCTAATGAAGAGATTTTGTTATTAATTTTTTACTTAATATAGTACACTTTTATAGATTGGCTAAAGAGATTATTAGCTCATGAATTTGGTATTACATTTGTACAAAAAGAATAAAACTTTATTTTAAAAATTAATTGTTTTAATTATTTAATGCATATAGTACTCACAGTAAAATATACAAACATATTTATTTATGTGTACTCTTTATGTTCGCTCTTTAATTGATATATCTGAGGTAGCATATAGTCAAAATATATATTTTGCAGTTTAATAATCAAATTAGTAGTAAATTTTTCATCATTTATGAATAATATTTAAAAAATCCTCATTTTTTAACGAATATACCACAAAATCGTAGGAATATCGCATACTTCTTTCCCAACGTTGCAATTTCTACTTCTAGCCAAGACCACCGCTTTTTTGGCAAAATGAAAGTGTCACTTCTTTCTTCTATACCATGCAAAAATATATGGCCAGCATTTACGAATTCAAATAAACTTTGAATAGTGAGTGTATAATCCAGAGTTTATTAAAACACAACAAAATAAGTCGGTATTAAGGATTTAAAATATACAAACGTACCTTCCCTGCAACTTAAGTGTATGACTATATCAGAAGTAAACAAAAACACGAAATCAGATCTAAAACATTAAATTGAACGATTGTTGTACTTTTCATCAACAACACAAAATACTAAAGCACAATCAAATAAAAAGTAAAATTTTTACAAAACATTCAATGAAAATAACAAAAACAGCACAATAAAACCACTTAAATATCAAAGGGCTTATATGGCAGCTGATTAGTTTTACTCCTTGCTAAGATGACATTGACATTTCAGAGCGCCATCTATACAATTCTAGATTGCCCAATTCTGTATTCTAACCATTTAGGTACTTTACTTTTTCAGTGACTTACCAATCAATGCTCCCTTTCTTTGCAGATTTTCCATTAATTACTTCTGTTTTTTCAAATAATGTTAATATCGTCTGCAAATACAAGTATCTGAGATTGTCTACTAAGAATCGTTTCTGGTTAATTAAACTGTATTTTATTACAATTTCCACATAAAATAATGTAGCGGATATTATTAATCATATTGATCTCCAAAGATACAAATTGTCCATGCAGAACAAGGTATGTAGGGATGTATCGCGTTGTATCCTTACAGTAGGCGTTTATGTAGTTTGTATAAATAATATAGTCTATATAGTAGAAAATAGTTAATATAGAAGATATGATGTTTGTATTCTCAAATTCATGCTCCCGATTTTTAAATAAGAATTTCAAGCCCAGAAAGTATAATATTTTACGTTTTACGTTGATATTAGAATTAAAGAAGATGAATTAAATGAAAATGAAACAGCCAGGGGGGAAGAGGCAACTCCAGAGAGCAGCGGTAGGGCGGAAACCACCGAGGTCGAAGTCCCTCCGATGCCCTCTGCATCATTGAGGTGCCCACTGATGCAGGAAGTATCGGAGACTACCACATCTCTGACCATCAACAAGACTCACCTAATGAGGCAGCATTGGAGGTGGGAGATGTAGACGAAGACAAGGACAGGACGCTGGTCGGTAGTGAGGAAGGTGAAGAAGCGGCCCTCCCTCTCAAGAACTGAGGTAAGGGGGGAGTAAAAAAGAGGAAAAAAAGCCGGGAATCAATATCTCTCAGATAAACGCCCATCACGCCAAGGGATCATCGGTGGTTATTTCAAGGACGTTTATCAGAAACCAGATGGGATTTGCACTGATTCAGGAACCATCTTTAATAGTAATCTTGTTATATATATTATAGGGAATGCCCCTACTTTTGTGACTAGAACAAGAAAAGAAGTGCTAGACATAACTCTACGTACACCGAACCTTAAAGATTGAGTTATGTATTGGAGAATAGCAAACCAACCATCCCTCTCTGATCATAGAATGATTATGTTCAAATTATAGTATAGTCCTTCTGAGCCAGCACTCAGGAGAGACCCCAGGAAAACCAACTGGGAAGACTACAACACTAACCTGAAGAAAAGTCTCCGGACTAAAGAAAATACCAGAAGCCATGCCTCTATGCCTATGAATCAAGCTGTCCTCTACAGAGGACCAGAAAATCAAAAGATGCGATATGGTGGAATAATCATCTGTCATCTAAGATCCTAGAAGCGACAGCTCTTCGACAGGGCCAAACATAACGGAGATTGGCAGAGCTGCACCTAGAAAATATAATAAGGAGATCAGAAGAGTTAAAAGGAATAGCGAAAATTCTGAAATGAAAGAGATGCTACACCAGAAAGCGAAAAAAAACGAGCCCTACTCCTGTTAGAAACTCACTTTCATGTAGTTACTTCATGAAGCGAGCAAACTAGAAGACCTACTAGGGAAGACACTGCAATGGCAAAATACAGATGCAGTAAAGAACGGCTGAGATGGGCTAGGAACACTTTCCAGCCGTTTAAAACACCTGGAATGGATGGAATATTTCCTGCCCTACTCCAACATATCCAAGGGGCAATTGTTTCTCTCTTGATCCAAATCAGTCAGAGCAGCCTTCAACTGGGATACATACCAGAAGCGTGGAGAAGGGTCAAAATCACTTTCATCCCAAAAGCAGGGAAACGGGACACCACGCACCCAAAAGCTCTCACATAGTTTGTTCCCAACACGATGGAAAAAGCTGTAAATAACTACAGTAGGATAGAAATCTTGAAATAGGTGCCATTGCATCCCCGTAAACATGCGTACTAAGCGGGAAACCGCCTTGATACAATTATTGACGAAATTCAAGTCGCTGTCCTTCTAGACATAGAAAGGGCCCTTGGCAAAAGAGCACTGAATGAGAAAGGAGTAGATAGAACTACTTCAACCTGGATTGCGCAACTGCATCTACAAGAATCGCAGAAAAATCTATATCAATGTGACGAGAGGCTGTCCGCATGGGGGAGTTGCATCCCCACTCATGTGGTTTCACTGTGGACAGCTAACTGTCAACTGACCAGAGAAGGCATACCGTGTCAAGGGTATTCCGATGACATGGTTATCCTTGCAAATGGAAAGTATAAAAATGTCCTCTCTGATACAGTTGAAAGAGGACTGAACATTACGAAATAATGGTGTAACTCGCTAGGACTCAACATCAACACCACCAAAACCACAATACTAGCCGTCACAAGGAAAAAGGTACCTAATTTAAAAATAGGGAAGAACATCATCGAGTGGAAAACTGAGGTTAAATATTTAGAGCTAATCCTAGATAGCAGGTTACTCTGAAATAAATACGAAAACGAAGTAATGCACACAGCCACAAAGGCCATCATAGTTTGCAGGAACATTGCAAGAAAAAACTGGGGATGTACGCTACGTATTCTGCAATGAATCTCCACGGCAATAATGAGACCATTAATCACATATGGGGTAGTGGATTGGGGCACAAGAGCTAATCTGAGTACTACAAGGAAACATTTTTCGGATACTCTGCAATGGAAGTGATTCTAAACTTAACTCCACTGCACATTAAAGTAGAAAATTTAAGGAAAAAACAATATACAGATCAAAGAAGAAATTATCAGAGAAATACCTCGATCCATTCAAATTGATCAAACTTAGTGATATGCCAAAGTAATTCAACTTTGTGAGAAAATGCATCAAAAATTTCAGTAATAAATCTGAATGGGATGAAGACACTATACAGAATTTAAACCAAAATGTCATAAAGAGTTATACTGACGGTTCCAAGCTAGAAGAGGGAACTGGAATAGGAGTTTTTGGACCGAGAGCTAGGACACACACACATTTTTCAAGCAGAAAGATGTGTGGAATTCAATATTGAGATTGTGAGATTGTGATCTTGTCGGATCAATATCAACCATACATCAAAGCGCTGAGCTCACATACTATGAGATGGTTTGGGAATGCCTAGGCTAAATGAACGAGACCAAAAGAGCACTGTCACCCTCATAAGAGTCCCAGGTCACATAGGAATAGAAGAAAACGAAACAGCAGATAAGCTGGCAAAAAAAGGAGCCGAACCCCCAGATGTGGGACCAGACCCATACTGTGTGATTAGCATAAGCAGAAAAACTAAGAAAAGAAATAAAGAAGGAAAAACGCAAGTACTGGAATCAGGTGAAAGAACTTAGACAAGCTAAGATACTTCTATGACCAGCTTGCTCAACCTCAGTAAAAAAAGGCTCCGGATTTTAACGGGAATATTAGCCGGGCATTGTCGGTAAATAAGTCATGTGAAGAAATTAGCGTTAATAGGTAAAGTAAAGTGCAGATTCTATAAAGAAGAGGACCAAGCCTCAATACACATACCCTCGGAATGCCCTGCCTTGCAAATTATGGGGCCAGGTATCTAGTAGCACACGAAATAGAAGAATATTTTTATAAGGACCTAACACTATTCCAGTGTACCATGGATACAAATGATAAAGTAAATGTCTGGAAGTTAAGTATTTTTTTGGATACAGGATTAAAAATAATTTATATTATTCACTCCGGCGCCATCTAATAAGCAGTAGACAAACTAAATACGAACTTTTACTCCAAGATAGAATACTTTAATAAAGAACAATACATTTAAATAATAAATGAATATTTAATTTGCAACAACTATTGAGTCATTTTTTCAAAACAAGATTCGCGATCACCACGGAGTCATCTACATTTGGAAATTTCTACGTAGAACTTCTGGAAAACAAACATTTCCTGTGTTAATAAAGTGTTAATTATTTCTTTGCAGTTATATATTTGGTTCGATTTTTTTATTTAATACCAAAAGCATACCTTTGATATGATTAGTAAGTCAAAAAAATTTTGTTCAGTGTCGCAGTGCAAGAATTATTCATATGCAAATGTATCCATGTATTGTTTTTCCAGAAACTAGCTGGGATGGGGAATTTGACTAAAAATCGGGAAATCTGTCAGTAAATATATGTGCGTTTGCAGTGAATTTACTTTGGAAGATTTCACACTCTGAAAAATAATTTTTGTTTGCTTAAGAGGGGCGTCAAAAATGTGACAGCTGAAAACGGGTGGCAAGCCTGAATTGTGCCCAAAATTTCAATAATTTTGTAAACAACAAATCTAAAGAACGCCTTTAAATTACATATTCAAATTTTAACAGGATATAGCTTAGACCTTTCTCTAGGAGATAAGGTTTTTTAGTTAAGTTTTATATTGTAATAAAAGAGATATTGGTGTTTAAGTGATGGTATGTTTTTAAAAAGTTTGACAATTTGTGATCACGAATCTTTACGCCAGAAGCTTAACTCCTAAAGAAAGCATAGAGAATGCGACTGGCAAAATATGAAGTTAAAAAAAGGTATATTTTTGAGATTTGTTGCACGCAAAATTTGAACATTGCACTAATCTGTCAATTTAGTTCAACCGTTTTGGTGGCGCTTTTTTCAAAAACGTATGTCTAATCTAATTCTCCAAATCCAAACCAAAACACAAACTTCACTTAACATAACCTAACCTTATTTCTCGTTTATAACGTCAAAATATATTAATTTTGGTGTTTTGCTTTTAAATATATAATTGTCTATATTTATTTACCAGAAGTCAAAAAAATTAATTTTAAAGTATATTTTCACAGTTTGCGTTGGTTTTTACATCGTTTATAGCATTATCCAACTGTGATATGTGCAAGGAATTTAGTGTTATGAACCGTTGTTATTTCCTAAATTACTTTTTACTTAAACACAGTTGTCTTATTTTAGTCGAATTGGTAAAAATGTGAGTTTTGAGAAACCTGATTTTTCTTTATACTTTTTTAATCTTTAAGTTACCTTATATCTTTATTTGTTAAATAACATAAACCCAACCTAAGGGATTTACATTTATAAATTAAAACTACATATGTAAATATTAACAGCTAAGTGTTAAACTGTTTTTCTAAATAGGCAGGATAATGTCCACAAAGTAAGGGTTTCTACAATATTTATTTACATGTTCAATATGCATAAATATAATAGCTTTCTCTTTAGATAATGTGAAGAATAAAAATTTACAGTCAAATATGTAATATTTTTATTAAAACAGTTTTACAAATTTGGGTTGGATACTGAATACATCTGTTATCTTTATATATATCCCCCTCGCCATTGAAAGTTTGTTGGTAAATGATAAAACAGACCAAAGGGTTCCATATTCATGTCAGAATGAAGTTCATATATGGTGAACTGGGTACATATAATTGAGAAAATGAGTCCTAAAAAAGAAAAACATAAAACATTTACTTGTTATTTACTAATAATATGCAGATGTTATTTGGTAATGTTTAAAATGTAATTGAACCCTAAAATAAACATTTGTATTTTAAAACACATAGTATCCCACAATAGGTTTCATATTGATGTAGCCATGGGTTCTATAATGGTCCAGATTCAATGTTTTTGAAGAAAGAGTTCTAAAAAATAAAAGATTAGAATTAACAGTAAAAATTTTTAATTATTTACTATAAATAGAATAAAGCCTGTGTAGGCTGTTACTTCAGGTCCAAAGTTTTTGAGGAAACAGTTCTAAAAAATTAAAGATTAGAAATAAAATATAAAATAATTCATAACATTACTAACTCGGTTACAAATTTTGTCAGTCTTCTTACTATCAACAGAATACAACCAGTGTAGGCAGTTATACTTGAGGTCCAAAGATTTTGAGGAAACAGTAGCATATATTTTGAAAACCATTGATTTATTTCTCCAACAATTTAATTATCTAAACATAGATGAAATAACATATATGGTTGCCAGAAAAAGTATATTGCTAAAAATGGTATTTTCAGGACATTTTTGAAATACTTTAGAAAAGTAGTAACCTATTGAATCCTGTAGAAATATTTTGTTTTCCATACTCCACCTAATAAAATAATCAAAAATTAATCAAATAGTTTTGATTTAGAAAATAATACTAATATTCTTCCTGGTCTATCCTAGTATTTAAAGTACACAAAGGATGGCTCAAAGGACGAGTAGCATTAACACTTCTCTGAGATGCCCTAGTAAAGACTCTTAGATGAAACCAAAGAAATATGCTATCCAGATAATGCTGATTATTTAGTATCAAGAGGCAAATTCACAGGGGAATAAGCACACAGTAGCAATAGTACACAAAGTACTACTGATTTTAATTTTCCAAAGAAAATACTTCAACATGGGCAAATACCATTGGTAGGTACTCAAAAAAAAGAAAATTCATATATCTAATATGCAAAATACCTATATCAATACATCTTTTAAAACTAAATTTGATATTTAGACCTACCTATTAATTGTAAAAAAATTAAACCAGTAAATAAACAAATTAAAACTTACCTCTTATCACTTCTGATTACTAGATGGAGAGTGCTTTTAAATGTAAATAAAATATGGATCTTTATAAAATAAATAAGATTTTTTCATTTGTGTGAAAGATACCAGTTAAAAAATTCAGTTACAATCCTATTGGATACATTTTAATTTCAATTGATTCCACAAAGTATGGGGTTGACATTTTTGGAATATAATTAATAGCCATAATTTAACGATACAATTAGTTTTATTATAAGATATACCCATAACATTAACAATTATGTTTAGTACTTGCAAGAGTATTGTTGGCCAATCGCTGATAGTCAGCTTATCCCACTTCTTTAGATATCTTGAAAACAGGTGCACAAAGTGTATTTCTATAGATACTAGATTGGTTAGTTATTATCGTAGGTTATTGAAAACATTATTTTTTCTTGCTCCACTTTCTCAAAATAAAAATAAACTATAGGTAAGCTTTATTGTAGGGTGTGCTTTACTTTGTACTCCATTTTTCATTAAATCTGGATCTGGGTAGTAATTTAGGAATGTCCAATACTCTCTAAAAAATAAATGATATTTATTTATTTAGGCAGTAAATAATTAGCAAGGTACCTACTTAATTGAAGTCATATTGAAGACAGACTAACCTGTTAATGTTTACAAACATTATAGTAACACTTTTGCAATAATCATCAAACGTTTTGGAAAAGTACTTAAATTTTTCCCCACAAAGTATATTCTAAAAATTTACATCTACTTCAACACCTTCAAATAATACATCTCTGACTGATCAAACTAACAACTAACCTCGTTTAATTTTGCATTGTTGCCAATAGATTTCAATCTCAATTTTAAAAAAGGTATAATTACATACTTTACACTTTATTTCAATTTTTCTTTAGATCATGTTGATGTGTGTATATTCAGAAACCGTAATATGTTTGTATTACAATTAATATATTTATTCTAATAAATACCTTAATTAGTAAGGGTTAGTACCAGAGCTGGGTAGTATCCAGATACTTCTGTATACGGATACAATAGCTGGATACTTTTAATGTATCCGAAAGCTCTTTTAAATTTTGTACCCGGTATCCGTATCCGTGACCAAATTTTAAAGTATCCGGTATCCGGATACTGTTTTTAATATTCGAATACTTTTAAATTTTATTTATCGCCCTCCGATAATGCACCTAACGTAGGCACAACACTGCCCTTCCTTTAATTCAGATGTGTCTAACATGTTAAATCCCATTTTTCGTACTGGTCACCGTTATAATATATTATATTCTAATGGAGCTTTGCTTTTACCTATAAATCAGTTATAAAGTTTCATAAGTACGTTATTTATTTTTTATATTTTCTATATCTCTCTTTTCAAGAACCCCTTTGTACCTTGTATTTATAATTATTAGAAGAAATTATTTTTCGGATTATAATAAAGGACTTCCTAATATTTATATTTTTATTTTAGTGTACCTGCAAGTACAAATAAGTACACCCCCTAAAAAGTTTGAAAACTCGGCTGGTCCGACGCTGGCCAAATTCAGGCGGTGACACGAAAAAGTTTTTCGTTAGCTCATCATTAAATGTATATATATATTACATTAAAAATACATGCACATCACATAGTTTTAATACCTACTAATAATTTATGTCCTTTTTCAAAGTATCCGAATACATTTTTTTAAATTTTTAAATGAAAGTATTCGAACTGTTTAAAAAAGTATACGGATACATCCGTATCCGGTATCCGGATACTTTTTTTCAATATCCGACCCAACTCTGGTTAGTACAATAAATTTCATTAATTAATTATTTGTTAGGAATGCCGAAATCTTATTTTATTTTTTTTATATATCGATATTTTAAATCCTAAAAACAATTTGTTACGCCTATGACACAACAATAACACACAACAAACTTCCAAAATGTATCCAAATAGGATATTTAAATAAAAATTATACAAGTATTTTTCATCTGTTTATGGTCTCAAGGTCAAATGTGTGTCGTGTCGTGGAAACATTCAAAGATTTACGAAGCAACATTCATATTTTTATCTCTGTCTTAGATAAAGAAAGTCGACAAGCTCTAAAAATATTCAAATTTATAACAAAAATACTAATTTGAAACCACTATCGCCATCTACTCTACATTCTTATAATTTAAAAATAACCAGATTTTTCACTAAATTCAGGCAGTCTTACCAAATTAGAAACGCCCCTCTTAACGGTAACACTCAACATTATATAAATTAAGGTTAGGTTAGTTAGTTTTGCCACCTGGTGCCAATGGTAATCGCGAACAATGTAATTTCAATTCTACCAACATTGCTGTTAAGCTATACAGTGCGTCCATAAAATAATAGATACAACTAAATGAACAATAATATTGAGAATTCGACAGGTCCATTTTTTATTTTAAGTATTTTCCAATTATAATCTAATCTGCAGGGTGAACTGCCTGCCATTTTCCCCCCATTTCAATTTTTAGATTTCTCTTGAGCTTATTCAAAAATGTATTAACTGGTTGCTTCAAGGGTGTCAAAATAAAAAAATAATTATGAAAATGAAAATGTTTTATGGAGTTTATATAGTGTTATACTATACTGAATGTAATAAACAAATTAAATGAAATTACGCAATTATGCAATTACTGTGAAACACCTTGAAAAAATTGGGGGTTCCATTTTAAAAATGGTAATAACGTCATCACAACAAGGTGATTAGATTATACTTAGAAAAAAAAATAGTAAATCAAAATAAAAAAATTGACCTGTTTCAGGAATTTCCAATATGATTGTTTATTTGGCTAATAATGAATTTATGAAATTATTCGACGCATTGAATGTAAAAGTATAAATATTGTCAAGAAGTTAAAGACCATTTTAGTGACGTTAGTTGTCAGTTTTATAATTATTAGGTAAAATTATTCTTTCTAAGCTGAATGTTAGTTGTCATTGAGATATTTATCAAATTAGATTCTTCTCTTCTTTTGAGTTGGTCATCCCTTTCAGAGGTTTATCGTCTAGCAGAGTTTACTAGAACGTTCTGTTTTACGAGAACGTTCGTGAAACAGATAGAAAATAGAAAAAAATTATATATAAAGGCAGACATGTCAACTTGAAGTTAGTTAGTACGCGAAAGTTCGCAATACAGTATAGTTAGTAGAAAAAGAAAAGTTGTAAAGTTTATTCTTGTGTGTTTAAACCATTAATTATTACTCTGGGTACTCTCGAAAATCGAGACCGAGACCAAGACAACGATTTATTTCGAGACTAACCTATTGAGACTGATGGACCGAGACTCTCGGTTGTAATAGTTTAGTATATTTAGGCTCAAAAGTACTCCAGAATAAATTGTGTATATCTATACAAAATACTTCCAATCTCAAAAATTAATTTTGAGAAAAATATGCATAAACGCATTAAATGAATACTCAATTCATGGTTTGTATATCATAATTAAGTTTTTGTGAAAATTTTAAAAATTTCCCAGGAGCAGCTAAAGTAAATAAATATCAAAAAAAGTAACTAAAATTATTATTAGTTATAAAATTGTATCTTAATAAAACTAGAATCAAAATATTTTTGACCTATAGGTATAACTGAAATTATGTACTTGTTGAATTAATTACCTTATAGCATCTTTAGCAAATCAAAAAAATTAAATATTTTCACATAACCTATCACAAAAATCCACATTGCAATAGGTGCGCGGAGAAGTTATTATAACAATAATAAATCACTAAATAAATCACTACAAAAATAAATGTTTTAGTCACTAAAAAATAAATGTCCAAATCACTACAAAAATTAAAGTTCAAACACAATGTTTATTTCGCGCACTCAGTATAATTAGTTGGAACGATACGAACTGTTCAAACGGAGACACTCTATACAATGAGTCGCCCGCCAGGCGGGCTAAATGGCAAAGCAAGGTTAGCGAGAGGATGGAGGGTGATGATTTGGGTCGCTGGCGAGAGTTACCGGACTTATTAATATATCTATGGACGATGGCTAAACTGTTTATTTGACTTTTATTTCAACATTCACAACATTAAAGACAATTAAAAATTTGTCAAACTTTATACTTAGGTACAGTTTAATGTTGGTGCTGAAAGTTCTGAAGGTTGTTAAGATGTTGCCCCTTTAAGTTCCCATAAATATTAGTGGAAATATCTCAAACTTTAAAGGTTATAAAACGGGAGCCAAAGTTAATATGTAAAATGCCTATGGGCCACATATTTCAAGTGAAAATATCTATTGTCATTTTGTTTAATGTTGTCCTTTGCTCTTTCAGGTAGTGGTAAGCTGGTAAGACTAAAGTGAACTAGGTAATTGGAATAAACCTATGTGAAACAATATCGAAAATACTTCTAAATATACTACTATACTTTTAAAGAGTAGAAAATACCAATATAGATAAAAAAATAAAATAAGAAATATATTTAAATAAATATTACAGATATATCTATATCTGTACTTATATTTTAGCATCAAATAAAAATCTAAATAATTTTAGGTTTTAATTTAAAATTGATCCAATTCTTAGGATCTACTTCTGTAGCTGAACTGGCACAACGCCACAAGGTTATCCTTGAATGGGTACCAGGACAAACAGGGATCCTTGGAAACGAAAAAGCTGACCTAGCCAGGGAAGCTTCAGAAGGAACCCTGATCGGACCTCTCCCCACATGTGGGGTCTCATACCGACATGTAAAGGGAATAATAGAGGAACGGTTAAGGGAACAACATAAGAAACTCTGGATGGAACTGCCTGGACTCAGGCAATCCAGATTATTCATAACAGGTCCATCCAGGAAGAAAACTACAGAACTACTCAGCCTAAGTAGAACCCAACTAAGAAAGGCAGTGGGACTGCTTACAGGACACTGCCATCTCCGAAAACACATGAACATAATGGGCTTGCGAGGACCCGTTATGCAGAAAATGTGGTCAGGAAGATGAAACTCCTCTTCACGTAATATGTCACCCCAGAAGAATAGAATAGGATCTACTTTGTATATAATAAAACAATAATACAAACATTGTCATTTATGAATTTATTTTTTAGAAACAGTAAAAAAATTAACAACATTACGTACTACACTTGTTAAGTTTCTCCATAAAACAAAGGGTGATAAAAAGAATTTTGCTCATAATCACCATCTGCACTATATTTTGAGGATTTATTTCCATCTCCGCCTGAGCCACCACTTGCCTTTTTCCCTCCACCTCCACCATTTCCACCACCGTTACCACCACTTTGATCAGGTTTTTGCGGTGGTGGGGGTGGAGGAAGAGGATTTTTTCCAGCATTTTTAGCCAATCCTGCCGCAGCTGCTGCGGCAGCTGCAGCAGCATTAGCAGCGGCAAGTTGTGCTGCAGCTTGTGCTTTTTGTGCAGCAGCCTGTGTAGCTTGAAAGTCTATTCTTACAGCAGCTAATTGTTTTCCTAGATTTTCTAATCTGTCCTTCGCAGACCCAACCATGGCTTGCTGAGCAGCTAACTCACCAGCAGCTTCATTAGCCGCCTGGGTAACGTGATCTGCCGCAGCTTGGGCCGCGTTTAAGGTATTTTGAAGGACCTGGACGTGTGTTCTAGCTTCTTGTGCTGCCCGGTTT
Organism: Ophraella communa; assembly: GCA_035357415.1. Classification (NCBI taxonomy): domain Eukaryota; kingdom Metazoa; phylum Arthropoda; class Insecta; order Coleoptera; family Chrysomelidae; genus Ophraella; species Ophraella communa. The sequence continues at coordinate 20,046,138 of CM068980.1, forward strand.
GTTTGATCAGCTGCTCTTTGTGCCTTGATGGAAAAATATCAATATTAATATTATACTAAAACACAATTCTTAAAGTAATTATATTAAATATAATTTAATAATATTTTTAGTATTAACAAAAACTTTGTTGCTCTAGAATTTGGTTTATTTTATTGGTAACAATGTATTCTAATATTTATAATTTAAGGAAACGGATAAAAGTTTCTTAGTTTAATGTGAGATTTTACAAAAACTTAAAAATTATTTATCAAATATTATGTATTTCGTAATCTTATTTGAATTATTAGTTTAATCACAAAAGATTATTAAAATCATTATTAAAACTTTTTAGGTACATTAAAAAGAATACCTGCATTAACTGCTGCTTCTCTCCCATTAGAGCAGTTTGAGCATCTCTATGTTGCTGTTCTAGTCCCTGAAGAAGAATTTGTTTTCCTGCTAATGCAGCCTGAGCTGTAGCTGAGGCCTAAAACAGAAAAGCTAACTTTAATGTATGTAAAAAATATCAAAGTATTAAACTTTTGATTTTTTCGAAATTTGAAATTTATGATAAAGTTTATCAAGCTCATCGATTCAGATATATTAAAACTCTCTTTAAATAATTAATCTGTAATCGATTGAGAAATTTAGTAGGAGAAACATTTGCGAGTAGCTCATTTCACAATTTATACATTCTGGATATAAAAGATCGGGTGAAATAATATATACTAGGAGATTTAAAAAAACTAAATTGAAAATTTAAATGGGTATTTGTAATTTTATTAAATAAACAAAAGAATAAAATTTAAAATCAAACTTACCGCGGCTGCTGATTGTGCTAATGTGTTTTTGGCAACATAAGCTGCTTGATGCCCAGCAGTATCTTGATTGTTTACAGCATCATCAGCAGCATTTGACGATCCTTCTGCTATGCTCCTTAAACTGCTACCAGCACTGAAACCTTGTTTCTGCTTTGGTAATTGTAAGTTGGTAAACTGGACATCATAATTGGCTAATATGTCTATATTATTGTACTGCAGTGACTGTTGAATTGGAACTGCAAATATACAAAAAATATTAACTTGTTTACTAATTGCATACAAATAATGTCGCTATTAGGTTTTATATCAATATTAGTTTTTTAACTTCCTTGAAGTAATTTAAAGATTTATTGGTTGCCAAATTGCATGTTATTTGTTTTTTTTTATTAATAAATAGATGGTAGAAAATGAACTTATACTAAAACCATTATATATACAAATGGTATTATAGTGTAACAATTACATTAATAATTGAACACAAAAGTATTTGGTATTTTTAAATATAATTAAAAACATTTTCCTGGATCGTTTTTTTTTTATTTTTTTGTATATAACACCACTTCTGAAAAATTGCAGAAAAGTACAGCATCATCCTCTTATTTAGTGACTAGTTCTATTATCTGGTAGATTGATGTAAGGTCAGTATTAGCATGCTTTTTTTCATATTAAAGTTAGTTATACTTTCCACCATTTAAGTAATTCATGGTCATTATTGCAGTGTATTACCTAAGTAAAGTTTAAACATTTACCAGTCGCTCTTACACGGTTTTCTGCAAAAGCAAAGTAGGTCCATTTTTTTAATTTTTTTAATAAAAATATTTCTAAGATATGCCTCTATTGATGTCAGATTAATATTGAAACAATTTGCTATTACTTGGAATAATCAATAATTGATAAAAATTAGTTTTGTATTAAACACTCCAGTCAAATTTAAATTTATTTCATCAACTTTGTTATATAAATATTTCTATTAATTTATTTTTACTATTATTGGCCAGTAGTACCACTTAGCTCACCGAACAAAACTTCTAATTATTCGAGTACTTTGCTTATAAATTGTAACCACAAAACTTGATATTTTGAATACATGCTGTCATCAAGATACATGTTTCAGATAAACAAATAGTTGTAAATAGTAAATCAAAAGGATTATGTATTGTGCGTTTTATAAATTCTATATATTTTCCGTTTAAGTAATGAAATAGTCAAAATTCCTAAATGAACTGTTTCGTTTTCGCAAAACAATAAAAAATCTTTCTTTCTTAAACATAGTTTATTGGAGGTCAACTGAATTAATTACCCTTAGTAATAATGAATATAATAGTATATAACGTAACGTGTGTGATAAGAAGCATTTTACGCACGAATGGAAAAAGTGCGTAATTCCGTGAGTGCGTAAAATGCTTTACAGCACGAGTTAGGTACTATACTTTACCTACGAACTACTTGTACTTTTAATAATACTTGAACAATAGCAACAATAGATAATTTTATTATATAACATTTAATTACTTCATATTAGCTATTATAATTATTGTTTATAGTAACAGTACAGTATTAAATATTAATGGTACTTCGGTTATTTTGCTTGTTAAAGCATAAGAAACATTTATTTCAAAAATATATTCGTTAACTTGCTGAATAATAACGTATATGCATACGGTCAGACGCATGCTCTAATCTACAAAAAATATCTCAAACATATCGGTTTGAAATGAACGCCAAAGTGTAGTGAGACATATTTTCGTTGTTTTTTAGTAATTAATTTAGTGTTAGTGATCGGTTTTACGCGTAATATTGAAATAAAGTGCATTCTAAATATTCAAAAGGGTTTTGTAAATTGACTGAAAGTGAAATAAAAGTTACATAACAAATAAAAAGTACCATTTTATACGTTCCGATAGTATCTAAAAGTTAAAACACCTTCGTAAGTATTTTTAAAAAGTATCTCGGTAATAAAAATATTCTAAATGTTTAAATAATTAACTTTATTACATAAAATGACATAAATTAATCTGGATAAAAGAAGTGGGTTGATGAAAAGGAATAAATATATAATTCCAAATAACTCTAAACATTAAATGCAGACTTATATCTAATAAATGTTATTTGCCATTTATATATAGTATGAAATTCAACTTTAGATATGAAAATAAGAAATTCTGAATAAAATGCCGACGTCTATTGACAGTTACTAAGTGGTTGCTAGGGAAGCTGTGGGATTTACTTTACAACCGTGAGCTTTCTTTACCGTGCGTTATAAGGCATCTTACATTGATTGAGGACTGTGTTATTGACCGCTTACAGGAGTGTTTGTAGGTAAAACACCTTATCACATGTTGCTTGTAAAATTCTAAGTTTATTTTAATGGTATAATTCTTCAGAAAATTTTAATATTTATTTTAAATTTTATAGGGGCTTCCGGGATTTGTAGAAAAACACTTATGAAACACTAAATGCTTCGGGGTCAATATAAAATACTTTTTTGTTCGATAATATACCTTAAAATTATTAATTCTCTCATTAATTTTAAACAAAAGTAGAAAAATTATTTGTTTATATAGACATGAAACTAGGGTAGACTAGTGTACATTTTCCACCCCATTATGTTGTTGTTATTTAAATTTAAATTATAATTTTAAATTAATTGTTGGTCCCTAAGAAATCAATCATATTTATGAAAAAATACCTTTAACACTGCTTCCTAAAAAATGCAAGCACATGCATATTAAAGTTTTTCTTTATAGCTATTAATAATAATTTTAGGAGAAATTTTTATACCTATAAATAACAAGAAAACAGTTTTATTCATTAGAAAGTAATAAATTGTAAAACACTCGCATTTCTACTGTATTATTTTTTAGATATTTTAAATAACCAAGAAAAGAGTGGGAATCAATGGATCAGTTGTTATAAGATGTTTTAGAATTGGTTAGTAATTTGTTACACTTTTTTAATATGAAATGAAGTGTAACATTAGAAACCATATTGTCGTAGACAACTATTATAATCAATAAAAATTCACATTTAAAAACTGAAATAACCTTAGATAGTCGTAACTGTTACATCAGACCCGTAAGATTTAAATTAATGTCTTTAAAACGTTCATTTTATTTTTGAAACAAATTTATCTTAAAAAATAGGGAAAGTAATTCAATAAAACAGCCTGTCGAATTTGATCAACCGTTGAAATAATCAGTTTGTATTAAATATTTAAATAATCAAATTCAGAATGTAACATTTAAATTAAGAATTTAAAGAATAGAAATACAGTAAGCACGTACATAGTAATTTAACATTTAAGAGAAAGCAGTAAGTAAATAGGTGACATAAAATATTAGACCTATTATTGGGTTTGAATTATTTATTTGTAGATAACTCTATAGAAATATATGTATTACTTGTAAAAGTTTTATTTTAATTATCAAATATTGGTATTAAATAAATAATGAGACACTTTTTAGTCCAATTATTATTTGAGATAATATTCATCGGCTTTTAAAACTACTGAGTGCTTACATTCTTAAATTTTAAAATTTTGTTTAAAGTGAAGTAAATTCTAGAGAGTAAATTTTAAGACATAGTTCCTTGAAATCCTATTATTGGTATAAACGATAAATAAATTGTGTAAATTTAACTTTTTAATAGAATATATTTTTTATACTTACTTAAGGCAGCAGCTAAAAACAGCATCCATATCATGTCCTTGGCTGAAAACATTTAGGCATAATAAATAAAATTTGTTTAAAACATTCCAAAATACAGTATGAAACAAATAAAAGGAATAAATTCATTATAATGGAATAGGTTGGTTTTTCAAATTTTGTTTACTAAAAGCACAATTTTTCAACAAGAATGTAAGTTCCCTCCATTTACCATCCTTGGGCAGTGACGTCATTGACCATTTTTTTAAATAGTAACCTCAATATTTTTTTATTGATTTTGATACATCTTGCAATTTCCTACTCGGAAACATATTTGTAATATCCTGCATAACAATTTTTTTGAATAAGTTATTTAAAAATCAGGCACATAAATTTTATTTTATTTGGGAACACAATAAATAAATGAAAAATAATTATTAATGATAATTGATAAAAAAGAATTTAATAACAATCACTTTTGTTCAAGAACTGAAAGATGATTTTGATAAACAGGTTGAATTTTGTAAAATCATAAACATAAACCCAATGTTTTTAAAAAATGTACGTTTTCCGATTAAACTACATTTTTACGGTATTGGGCTACCGAAAATCCACACTGGCAAGCGTACCGTACTCCATTTCCAGGGAAAGTGAATATTTTGGCGTGAATAGTAGGTAACACGATTGTTGGGCCATACTTTTTCGAAGAAACCTTAACAGGTCTGCTATATTTATAATTTCCGCAAAACTTATTAATCCCCTAATTGAACCGATTGTTCCCAAACAGAAATGATTTGTGGCTACAGCAATATGGTGTGCCTCCACATTATGCTGCCCTGGCGCGAAACTACCAACATCTTCCCAAATCGGGGGATAGGTCGAAGAAGATCAATCGAATGGCCTCCTAGATCACCCTATTTAACTCCTCTTGACTTCATTTCATAGGGATACTTAAAAAGTAAAGTGTATCGATATAGACAACAAAATGTCAATGAGCTAAAAGAAAGAAACGTATTGAGATTGCAAACATAACATAAAACAATGTGAATGTGTATTAAAAAAATTTGCTATGCAAGATATTGAAAATAATATGTTGAGTAGGAAATGGCAAAATGTATCAAAAACAAGCAAAAAAACAGTCAATGACGTCACTGCCCAAGAATGGTAAGTGGAGGAAACTTAAATCCTTTGACTTGTTTCATACTGGATACATTATACACATAACTCAGAAAAAAATTAAAGTCGTGTGATAAATTGTCCAAGTAAAGATCAAAATATGATCAAAACAGATGCATACAACTAAAATGTTGAATCTGGAACCGTTGGCGAAACTGATACCGAAACCGTTTACACTACTACTACACCAACACACACTTGTAACTGCCTGACGGGCGTGTCGCTAACCAAGTTATCTTCTTCAGAGACCGAAGGTAAAGATAAAGAAGATAACTTGGTTATGTGTTGGTGTAGTGGTAGTGTAAACGGTTTCGGTAGATGCATACAACACAATAATACCATGGTAAAAAGGGACTATTTAGATTACGTGATCGGATCCGATCGGACAGTTATATCAGAAGATGAAAACAAATTACTTTCTATCTTGATATGAGACTGAATGGATGGGTAGAAAAGGGAATAAATATAGAATTATGAGAGTACTAAACTCTAGTTTGGAGTTGTATTTTTTGTTTCGAGGCAAGAGATTTTGATTGAAAAAATTTAAAGTGTAATGTAGGCTAAGAAACATATTTATCTAAATTGCCTCCCTATAGGATTAAAATCCAATTAAGGAGTAAAGATTTGTATATTATAATTTACAGGTAGGTATTGTATAGGTTGTGTAGGGAAAGGGCATCAGTTAAATGAGTTAAATGATGACGAAACAAAAACATAATTGAACTATTGTTTATAAAACAAACTCTATATGTCTTGACCGCTGTTGCAAATCTATAAAATTAAGAACAGTAAACAACTAAACGGTTAAACGAAACTTCCACTTTTTAATCGAAAAATAGGTTTTTAAATCCAATTACAGCTGTTTCGCTAAAAACTAGCGAAACAGTTTCGTTTAAACGTTTAGTTTATTACTGTTCTTAATAAGATATACTTTCACATAGTAAGGGTTAGTACAATAAATATTAAATTTATAAAACACTAATTCTTAGTTAATTGCAATGCTCGAATGCACAATTCTTGAAATATATTATTCATTATACGTTTTTTATACAAACATAAACATACGTTAAATATTTACGAGTTATTTTGTATAAATAAACTAACAAAATTTAATTTTAAACCGGTCAAATGCATTGAAATTTTCTGACTTAAGTAAATAATTCAAACATCCCCACAAAAAATTATTTAATCAAATATCACTATCTCGTTATAAATTGATTACTTTTTATATTTCCACAATTGTTTCACAAATCTTTCTGACTTAAATTTTTAAGTAAATATTTTTGGAGTATTACCTAAATTATTTCCTAACGATTATTACTTAAAATATAATTACTTTTCTTCTTTTGACACAATAAAGAAAGCAATTTTATACATATTAATTGTTTTTTTTAATTAAATTAAAATAAATAAAAAGAAATTCACCTACTTCACTGCCGCCGCATTTACAATAATTTTTGCTTTTCAACTATTTTAGTTTATGAGATTAAAACTAAGTACTCAACTTTCAATGTAAATGGTTAATTTTAGAGTTCTCTAAATTGTGTCTATTTTTATATTATTATTATATTTAAACATATCGATAATTAATGAATATTTAGTGATGTTTTGTGAAATCCAATATTTTTTTTGTATTATTTTCAATTTGAAATTATGTCAAGACCGGTTTTTAGACAATAATTTCATTTATTATCTATGATAATGACACTAATTCCATAATTTGTCAGTTTTAAAATCCTCTCACATGTCACTTTAACACATTGTAGATAATTTCACAATAACACTAAAATATAGATAATGTCACCTACCCGTTAAGAATTATAACTATTTTAAATAACTGATGACAAGTACACACTGCACTGCCATTATACAAAGTCTAAGTTATATACCGAGTTAGCCAGTCTAATCTGAGGGGGGCAGATATAAATAAAATAAGATCAGACATACAAAAGTAATTTCTACAATATTAAAAATTCCTTTAATATTTTTTTACTCTAACCGCAAACAAAGTGAAACATTTTATGTATCGAATTGATTGCTCTCAATCTTGGTTTTTTGACAGTTACGGTAGGTAAAGATTAAAGATTTCTCTTGAAAAATAATTGTATTTATGCTTCCCTTTGTGTATGATCCAACTGTGCTACGAACTCATTTCATTAAGAAGTGACGATGCGAAATCTGCACTCACTAACTGTTGATAAATTGATTATTTGAAATAGTAACCCAAATAAGAAATAAAACTCCTTCCACATTTTTTTAGAAAATAATTAAAGTAAGTAAATTCCTCTTGTGTGACTACTAATTTTGTGATACATTGAATTCCATTAACTGCTGTTCCAAAAACCGATTACCTTCAAATCTAAATTATTATAAAAGCAAGCGAAAAAAAGAAGATTATTTAAAATATATCTTTTTATTATACTAATTGTTATGAGAAGATAAAAATAGTTATGTACTAAGGTATTAAGGAAACAAGTTTTAAAAATTTTTTTACAAAAACTAATAGTAAAACATTGGTTGCAAAATGTAGCGGGCCGGAAGTTGTTGTCACAGTAAGAACGTAATACAATTACTGTGTACGAAAAGTATACAATTTTTACTCTGACATGTCTTTTATACAAATAAATAGTATAAAATGGTACCAATAAATGGTAGAAAAGACAGGTAAGAATAAAAAGTGTACACTTTTCCATACAAGATAAAACAAATAAATTTAATAATTTTTACAGGTGGTATAATATTTTAGTTTAGTTAAAATGTTACTTAATTATAAGTATAAGACAATGTTCAGTATTAGTCTACGGATTTTTGCCATCTAACTTACTATACGAAAGGCATTATAATTTTTTTCTACTCCCATGTGCGTAAACGTCAAAAATCGCACTGTCAACATTGCTTGTAAGTGACATTTAACAATAACATGCGCATAATAAGATCTCATAACAAACACGTGCGTTTAGATAAGAAAACTTATCTATCCTTGTTTAATCAAATTGCAATAAAATTTTTATCTACGTAATACTTTATTTGGTCGATTTACATACTTTTAGTAAATAGAAAAACTTTAAAAAACTATTAATATTCCATTTAAATTAATTAAAATAGTAATGCCCCGAAATGTCGGCAACACATTATACAATTTCTCAAAAATAAGTCTCATTTTCTCATAATATGTTATGGAAATAAACGACATGTCATTTACACTGTCAAGTTTTGTATGCGAATGAACATTTTCCCAACTTCACCTACAAAAATGTCTACTAGTAGTAGAGAAAGATACGAAATTACCTATTAAAAACTTATGGGTTGGCGACACAAGCATACCGTAAAATCATGTTAGAGAATGTTTTCCTTTGAAGAATTATCAAAAACCATGAAACCATCTACACTATGGGCCATTTATTCTATGCTGAGAACTACACTAAAAATTTACATATCAAATTATCCAAAACTAATCAAAACTAATGGATTTGAAAGTAAAAAATTAAAAATCCTGTCTACACAACAAATTGATATGTATCTGAAAGATGCTCCAGACGATAAGCATTTGTTGTCAAAGGTAAAGAATTAAAATATTGTTTAATTATCATCACATAATAATGGGTTTTGAGGTTATCCTCATTATCCTCATTACTGGATTAAGCGGGGCTTGCCGTAAACAAGAACTTGGAAATATAAAAATGGAAGACATTCAGGATACAGGAAATTCTTTTTTAGTTAATATTCCAAACTAAAAGGAGACGTTCATTTGTAGTACCAGATACGTTTTATACTATATGTCAAAAATATATGAGTTTGCGCCCTCCTGGAGTGGAAACAATTACACAATCGGTAGTACACCACGTAAAATTGCTGAATACCTTCAGCTGCCGGAACCAAAGCAATATACTGGCCACTATTTTAGGAGATCGTCAGGAGGTGATATGCTATCATTAAAGCGACTAGGTGGCTGGCAATCTTCTGCAGTTGCTGAAGGCTATGTAAATCAGTCACATAAAAATTTAAAAGACAACGCTTCACGAATATCGGAAGCGATTACCAATAATAATTATCAATCGTCATCTTCTGACGTTACAATTATAGATAACCGTTCATCACCGTTAAGGCATAAGGGACCAACAACTTACAATAATTGTTCTATTGTTATTAATAATTATTATAAAATTTTAGATAATTGCGATTTCCTTAATTTCATAGAAGAAAATAGATGGGCGTAGAAAGAGTATAGTACGTTATACGAGTTGCAATCCCATTACGCACTTGTAAAATTTAGTAAAGTAAAATAAAAGTAAACTTTTTTACGTTATGGGTTACTTACAACTCTAGTTACGTAATATACTATTACAATAAATCAACAATATTCTACAGTTAGACTTGTAGAAAGCAAGCTTTAAATTGTTCATAACTTGGTCTTACATTACGCCTTACTCCGTCGAATTCGCGTGGTAACCAGAAGGGTCCAAAATCTGGGCTGCGATTTTCTAAATCAATCGACGATCATCGTACACGACTAACCGCATGCGACAGTCGCATCGAATGAATTATAAATGTTGTATTTTCGACTTCCGACCGATCGCTTTTTCCTATTGCAAAGTTTTGAACGTGGCAACACAGCAGATGTCAAAAATATAATCTCTAATTTTATTTGTTTAGAAATTAAATAACATAGCGGTTGTTTTAAGAGGTGGATTGTCTTCAGTCTTGGGTATTAAGGTAGTTTAAAAATGATAAGTATTTATATAAGTATAAATCACTTGTTTCTACTTAGCAATGTACCCTTAATAACTTCTAAAATAATACCATTCTCTCAATGTTTAGTGAAGATATTCGAGTTGGGGCGTTAGTGTTTCAACTAAATTGTTTACCAGATCTTTTGTTTTGTTTTTTTAAAGTCTGTATCCCCCATATCTTCGAACGGGTTAAGCAAGGCGTATAACGTCTATCCGGTCTATTAAATAATATTTCGGCTTCTTCTAATACATCTACTCCATTTAAATTGATTTGATCATTAAAATTCATGATAGCATGTATTAAATGTAATACATATATAAATAACAAATAAATAAACAAATACTGGAATGACTAATAACATACAAAATTACCGTCGTACACGACAGGAAACATCGGCTACTTCAAGTCAACCGATGTCATATCGCACACGATAGATTGTGTCGGTCACGGCGATTCAAAAATACATGTTCTTTCAATTTCGTGCGAAAGAGCATGCGACAGCGCATCGCACAAGCTCGAAAATCGCAGCCCTGGAGTGAGAGTGATGGAACCGAATTTTCGAATATTTTTCAGACAAAAATACAAAACATAGACGTAAGTACCCAGGAGACCCTCTGTAAAAGCACCCCAAGAACGAATATTTTGCAGATATTCTTATTATTCTTACAGATAGATAGCTTTAAAGGATTCGAGTTCTTTTACTTATGAGTCAAACTTAGTCTGAAAATCTAAACGATATCTTATAAAATTGACAAATATCCTGGCCAAATACCAAAACGATTAATTTGGATAGGTAAGCGTGTTGCAAGAGATTTTACAATTTGATTCAACTTGGACCGATTTTGTTTTCCACAAATCAAACACTTTATTTAAAACATATATATATATTAAAGTAGCTAAACGTTTAAGAATACACGTTGTAGATGGTAATAAAACTGCAATTCTGCCCTAGAAAGAACTTTTAAGTTAGTAAGAAATTGGAGTTTTTTTAAAGTTTATATGATAAGCACAAGAAAAATCTGCAGCTACAACCAATATGTCAATTCATCCATGAAAATCAAAAATAATCACTAAAAAGCTAGTTTACAATCTAGAACTTTGATTTCATAAAGAAAATATTGAATTATGTTTTACTAAGGAATGTGTTACACTTGACAAGAATACAAGAAGTGTAATTAAAAGTTATCCGGAAGAAATAAATCCATAGTGCCAAAACTACATTGAAAACGATGAGACTTTTTGTGGAAGAATATCTTCACTGAGGTGAAAAGTTTGTTGAAATACTGGTCTAATGGAATATTTTGTTAATCTACTACTGAAGTAAAAAACAATCTGTATTATGCTTTTGGAAAAAATATGCTGCCAATTCTAACTGAATAACAACTGTCAAGTAAAGATCTTATAGTAAATAAATAAGAAAGAGTTAAAAATTGGTTTTACTTTATCGTATATCAGCTTTTAATGTTAAATTAGGCTTAATTTACTACTAACTGAGTGCAATTGTTTCTCGTTATATTGTTGTAGTAATTACTTCGGCAAAAGTTAATCCGAACAGTACACGGTCTAATAATAGTGGAACAAAAACTAAAAGATATTAAAAAATTCTTAACTAGACCTGGGCGATAAATGGAATTGTTATCGTTTATCGATAACTGAAATTTATCGATTTATTGATAAACTTATCGTTAACTATCGATAATTATCGATAAACTGATCGTTAACTATTGATAATTATCGATAAACGTATCGTTAACTATCGATAATTATCGATAAACTTTTCGTTAACTATCGATATTTATCGATAAACATCGATAACTATCGATCTCTATCGATAATTATCTATAAGTTATTAAGTTATTAGCCGGCGATAGTTAACGAGTTGCGACGAGGAAAGACGAATCGCTGTTTTTCTTGAGATTACCTACATTTTTATTCTGATCCACAAACAAAATCGACCTAGGAAGTGAAAACCATATTATATGAGTTGTTAATAATATTAAGTTTTTTTTTCTTTTCTTCTTTCTTGGCATAGACATTAGTCATTCAGCCAGACTCAATATATCTACAGGAGATTACAAAAGGTAGAACGTGTACACATACTTCTCGCCCCGTGGCCGATCAGGGCATTTTTGTTTAGACATACAAGACAAGGCCTCGGAAAGAAAGGTAATATAAAACAAAGGTTCTAAGTCTGTTAAGATTCATTAAGGCGTATTTGGGTGTTTCTTAAAAATTTGAAGATTGGATCGAGAGTCTGAGGTAAAGCTTCTCTGCAGAGCATTGAAGGTTTATTTATTGGGGCAAAGAAATTGGCCTTTATCAGGTTTCTTATAGCTCATCGCAGAAAGTCTTATTTTTATTGCATTCAATTTCAAGTTTTCCATTTTTCCACAGTAGTCGCATAAGTCAGTTTCTTTGACATTTATCCTATTCAAATGTTGTCCATAGCTGGCGTGTCCTAACCGCATTCTTATTACCGTAGTAATATATTTCCTGGGCATGTTTAGATTATTGTACCAAGTTGTTTTGGGTACGTTTGGCTGTATTAATGTATATTGTGCAATATGACTTGTGCAAAATTCTTTCCAATCTGATTTTCATATTTTAAATTGCTTCATTTTGCAGAAGTTTTGGAAGTCCTCACCGCAAAACTTGTAGTCTAAATCTTCTCCAGTATTTATCGCGGATTTTGCCAATTTGTCAACGTGTTCATTGGGTAAAATACGTATATGAGTTTTTACCCAAACCAAAATTATATCATCTTTTCTTTTCCTTAAATCTGCTAAAACATTTGTTATTTTCAAGAATAATAACCTACACATAAGCGAATAGATTACGATAGTAACGGATTTTTCATAAGCATGCATTGTACTTGACAACAATACAACAATCTCGTTAATTGCACCTATTTAATCCGCATGCGCGAACCAACCCCCACTCTAGTAGTTCCCTAAATGCTCCTGCCCCTTATAAAATTGTGTTGGCAAGCCTGTCAATCCGTATGTCACTTCTGCATAAGAGGTTAGTTGTTTAGTTTGTTTATGGAAGGTAGAGGTAAGGAGGATCAACTTGTATAGAAATAATGTCGAAAAACTGTCCAGCAGTAAGAAGCAAATAATAAATGGCGCCAGAGTAGCAAAAGGGTAGACAACGTGAAGTCAGTAACCCTCCATAGGTTAAAGAGAGTGAAGTGAGTTGACATAGCCGATCATAGGACAAATTCTTCTTTTCTACTATTTGTAACGGCTTGTGATACTTACTCTTGCTACTGTGGCGCTACCAATATGTTCTCTTTCGATGAACCCTTTTTAATACATTGAGTTGGCTCTCCTTCCTTCTACCCCCCATAATTTCGTTCACGAGCAAAGTTTGAGTGCATCTGTATTTTGTTTTTTATTTTTCGACCATCGCAGTTTTTTATTGTTATACTCTATATATACTCTGTTATACACTATAAATAAAAATGTGAACTTTTTCTTTGTTGGTTATGGCTAATAGAGGTTTTTCATTTAAATAGTGGATTTCGTCGTAGCAAAACGCCGTTTTCTATGACAAGACGTAGTCATATTTTAGCAGTGGAAAGAAAAAATTCAAAAATAGTTGGGCATGAGTATTAACTAAAATGTTGAATGTGGAACCGTTGGCGAAACTGATACCGAAAACCGTTTACACTACCACTACACCAACACACACTTTTATATGCCTGACGCGCGTTTCGATAACCAAGTTATCTTCTTCAGACACCGAAGGTAAACTAAAGCTATGTCTACAAACTAACCTTATATATATGACATTTTTAGCGCCATATGTTTTGGCGGCAAAGCCAATTTTTAGCGCGAAAACAAGACAATTTCGAAAGAGTCGATCACTTGATCGAGAATGGTTCTTACGTTAAGATTCAAAAAAATCCACTAAATAAAATTATTTCCACGGTGAAGAGCACTCTCAAAAGTTGTAAGAACCTTGTCACCGATTCGTTAAAGTATAAATTAACTGTAAGTAACCCTACATTGTCAAAGCTCTATTGCCTTCCTAAGATACATAAACCTGGGAAGGCAATGAGACCTATTGTTTCAGCTATATGTACACCTAGTTATAAGATTTCAAAATGGTTATCGAACGAGTTTGAAAATCTACCCAAAAAATGTAACAGTTTTTCAGTTAAAAATTCATTAGAATTTATCTAGTTAAAGATGTTGTTCTAGAAGATGGGGAAATTTTAATCTCGTTCGATGTTAGTTCTTTATTTCCTAGCGTACCGATTCCACAAACTTTACAGTATCTAGAAGAACTACTCATCTTGAATGATCTGGGTGTTAAAGTTAGAACTGAATATCTACGATTAGCAAAACTATGCATGGAGCAAAATTATTTTCAATATAACAATCAGTTTTATCAACAATACGAAGGAACAGCAATGGGTAATTGTTTATCACCATTTATAGCCAACCTTTTTATGAGCAATTTTGAAACAGAGATCAGTCAAGAGTTCGAGTATTTCCCAAGGATATGGTATAGATATGTGGACAACATTTTCGCAGTTTTCAATACGAAGAAATCATCAGTAGAATTCACAAGCATAAAATTCACGTTTGAACTAGAAAATAATGAACAGTTACCATTTTTGGACACATTAGTAATAAGAAATAATAACAAGTTAGAATTTGATATTTTTAGGAAAGACACCGCTACGTATAGATATATTCCGGTAGATTCTTTTCACTGTAGTCAACACAAAATGGCAAGTTTTCATTTTTTGGTTCATCGATGAATTAATTTTCCCCAAAACATGATATAACAGAGAAAAGAATTTAATTGAGGATATAGCTGTACTTAATGGATAAAAAACTAATTCATAAGCTAATCAATCGCCATAGTTTTAAGAAATCTCTTTGTGAAACCACCTTTTTCCAGCGAGAACACAACGATGTGAAATTCATTTCATTATCATTTATCCCTCAGTATACCAAATGATTGAATACAATTTTCGGCACGGTGGGCTTAGGTTTAGTTCATAAAACTAGTAGCACCCTGAGACACTCCAAAGGATAAGAGAGACGATCTGGAAAAAAGCGGTATATATGAAATAAGTTGTAATGACTGTGATAAAAAGTATGTTGGGCAAACAAAAAGATCGGTTAAAACTGGATTTAAAGAACATTTTAGCTCATCTAAAATATGGACGCATAGAAAAATCTAGTATTGCCGAACATGCTTTTACCAAAAACCATTCTGTAAATGTAGATAGTTTAAAATTGTTAAAAAATGTATCGAACAATAGATTGTTGGATGCATTTGAAAGTATAGAAATTATTAAGTGTAAAAATAGATTAAATAAGGACAAAGGACCTATCCCAGATAGACCACTTTATAGTTTATTATAAGAAAACTTATTGTAAAAATGTTTTCGCGCTAAAAATTGGCTTTGCCGCCAAAAGATTTACCGCGAAAACATTTGGCGCTAAAAATGTCGTATACCTATATAAGGTTGGTTTGTAGACATAGCTTTAGTTTACCTTCGGTCTCTGAAGAAGATAACTTGGTTATCGAAACGCGCGTCAGGCATATAAAAGTGTGTGTTGGTGTAGTGGTAGTGTAAACGGTTTTAGGCATGAGTATTAAATAAAGAGATATAGTTGTTCCACCATGCTTTGCCGTTAAGTCATACATTGTCAAACTTTATCTCACATTCATGAAATGGATTGACATTAAATTTCGCGGATGCTTGACTACTCGATTGACTAATCGATTTCAAGCGAAAGGTTTGGTAATTACCACTGTTTTTAACGGAAGCCCTTGGTTATAGTGTGGTCATAGCCCTTTTCAAATGCCAAGCTTCAACCAAATACTCTCGCTTGAACGTTGTGGTTTATCTGGTTATTACCATTATTATTACCATATATTTTTATTGTAGTTTTACTAGTGTTTTCTTAAAAGTAGTTATTGTAGCGGACGAATTTTTTGCTGTTGCAAAAAGATTGAATCGCCTACCAAGGCCGTATATTTTTTCATAAAGACTCATTTAATGACTGACAAGAGAATCTTGTCAGAAAATTGTATCGATCAATAAGAAAATTTGCAGTTTTTAAAACTATTTCGTATGAAAAAAGCTACATACTACCACCTAGTAGCAGTTATTGGCACAACTGATACAGAGAACATTTTGTCGGTGAAATACAGAGGAGGTAACCATCCTATAGAATTGCAGTTGCAAATGTTAGTGATTTTGTGGTGCATGACAACGCAAGATACTACAGTCAGTATCGGGGACAAATTTAAAATGTCACCAGCAACTATCATGGCATTTGTCAATAAAATTTTGTTTTTTACTTTGACATTAAAAAAAACAGTATATAATTTTTCCAGAAAATAAAAATGAATTGGAAACTATTTTAAGAGGATTCCCAAATTATCCTGGTGAGATCTTATTGTATCATATGTTTACTTCAACATTAACTGTACTTTCTTCCAGGTACTGTAGGAGCAATAGATGGAAGTCATATTTTTTTGGAGAAAGCACAACAATCTAGTTACATAAGGTTTGTTCCAACCAAGCAAAGAACCGTTCTAGAACGGTAATATTACCACTCACGAGACCAAATTAGTGCACTGCGCAACTCACTACACCACTGCGCACAAAAATTACTGTTTTAGAACGGTTCTCTGCTTGGTTGGAACAGACCTATTGATAGGTATAGGCGACAATCCATAAACTTGATAGCTATTTGTGAATCAAATATTTACGTATTTACGTTTATTAAGGATAATAAAAAACTCTTCGTTTTAACAAAACTTCCAATATTTATTAAAAAATTGCTTTTTTAAAGGCTCAATGACAGCTGTTTCGCTATGAAGCATCGTCAGATTGACATTTAAGTTACATTTTGTTTGTTTGTAGCTAGGTACCTGATGTTTAGGTAGTATTAAGGCTAGACCAAGTATGGAAGTAATAAGACATAACAATATTAAAGCCTAGATGTTATTAGCCCTAAGGGATTATCCTGGATGTATTTCCCTCTAAGATCAGTATAACTGTGCAATGATATAGAAAAACCAGGAAAAAACTATATCATGCTGATCTTTACAATAACTTAATATATTTGTGTTACAATTACGTCTTATCTATGTATAAAATGAAGACTCAATCAAAGCAAACACTTTAAAAGTGGAGAACTTCCCAGATTTATTTGTTCATTAACAACTTTAAATTGTGGATCTGCTAGATGTCTTTTATTTCAAGTTCTTCAAGGAAATCTAAATTTTGTTTTTTATTACAAATGTGTAGTATTTGGATGTCACTGGTGTGAAAAGAGTGAGGTTGGATGTTCAAGTAGGTGTTTTGCATAATTTGACTTATCTGGTTGTTTTAATCTATATGCTCTTAAATGTTCGTTAAATCTTACTTCAAAATTTCTTTGTGTTTGACCTATATATACAGCATTACACTTTGGACAATTAATTTTGTAAACACCAGATTTTTAATTTAGGTAATTTTGTTTTACATTTAACAATTTTGTACCAACATTATTTTGTGTTTTAAATGATATTATTGCTGATGTTGCCGAAGATATTATTTTTGATATTTTATTGAAATACTTCCACAATATGTAATATTTTTATAACTTTTAATTTCTTTAGTTTGTTTAGGAAATATTAGTTGTAGTGCCACTTTCTGTTCTTTTTATTAATTAATGTATTTATCAAATGAATTGGGTAGCCATTAGATGTAGCTATTTGTTTTATGATATAAATTTCTTTATCAAAATTAATTTTGTCCATTGGAATTGAAAATGCCCTATGTATCATAGAATTATAAGCTGCTAATTTATGTGTTATAGGATGATTTGAATTATATGGTATGGTTACATCTGTTTGTGTTGGTTTTCTGTATATTGAATAATTTAGTAAATTATTAACTTTTACCAATTTTTAAATCTAGAAAATTAATTGAATTATTTTCTTCAACTTCTAAAAGTAAAATTAATTTTTAGGATGCAAGGTATTAATATAATTAAAAAATATATCTAATTGTCGTTCGCTACCTACAAATCCTGCTAACACATCATCAACATATCTATACCAAAATACAATATTGTTTTTATAACTAGAATTAAAGATTTTTTTTTCTAAATTATCCATAAAAATATTTGCTAAAATTGGAGAAATGGGACTTCCCATTGGAAGACCCTCATTTTGAATATATACTTTGTTATCAAAAGTAAAATAATTTTGACTAATGCATACATTAAATAAGTCAATTATATCTGATATTATTCCTGGATGGATATTTCTTTCATCTAATATCTTTTTAACTAGAACTATACATTCTTTAGGAGGAATTTTTAGAGAACATATTAGTTAAATAAAATTATAATAATTTAGTATTATTTTGTAATTTACATTTATTTAATTTTTTTATCAAATCTAATGAATTTTCTACTGAATATTTAGATGTGTGTCCATAATTATTTAAAATAGTATACATCTAAATATTTAGTACAAAATTCATTAGATTTGATAAAAAAATTAAATAACTGTAAATTACAAGATAATACTAAATTAGTATCATTTGATGTAACTAATATGTTCTCTAAAATTCCTCCTAAAGAATGTATAGTTCTAGTTAAAAAGATATTAGATGAAAGAAATATCCATCCAGGAATAATATCAGATATAATTGACTTATTTAATGTATGCATTAGTCAAAATTATTTTACTTTTGATAACAAAGTATATATTCAAAATGAGGGTCTTCCAATGGGAAGTCCCATTTCTCCAATTTTAGCAAATATTTTTATGGATAATTTAGAAAACAAAATCTTTAATTCTAGTTATAAAAACAATATTGTATTTTGGTATAGATATGTTGATGATGTGTTAGCAGGATTTGTAGGTAGCGAACGACAATTAGATATATTTTTTAATTATATTAATACCTTGCATCCTAAAATTAATTTTACTTTAGAAGTTGAAGAAAATAATTCAATTAATTTTCTAGATTTAAAAATTGAAAAAGTTAATAATTTACTAAATTATTCAATATACAGAAAACCAACACAAACAGATGTAACCATACCATATAATTCAAATCATCCTATAACACATAAATTAGCAGCTTATAATTCTATGATACATAGGGCATTTTCAATTCCAATGGACAAAATTAATTTTGATAAAGAAATTTATATCATAAAACAAATAGCTACATCTAATGGCTACCCAATTCATTTGATAAATACATTAATTAATCAAAGAACAGAAAGTGGCACTACAACTAATATTTCCTAAACAAACTAAAGAAATTAAAAGTTATAAAAATATTACATATTGTGGAAGTATTTCCAATAAAATATCAAAAATAATATCTTCGGCAACATCAGCAATAATATCATTTAAAACACAAAATAATGTTGGTACAAAATTGTTAAATGTAAAAACAAAATTACCTAAATTAAAAAAATCTGGTGTTTACAAAATTAATTGTCCAAAGTGTAATGCTGTATATATAGGTCAAACACAAAGAAATTTTGAAGTAAGATTTAACGAACATTTAAGAGCATATAGATTAAAACAACCAGATAAGTCAAATTATGCAAAACACCTACTTGAACATCCAACCTCACTCTTTCACACCAGTGACATCCAAATACTACACATTTGTAATAAAAAACAAAATTTAGATTTCCTTGAAGAACTTGAAATAAAAAGACATCTAGCAGATCCACAATTTAAAGTTGTTAATGAACAAATAAATCTGGGAAGTTCTCCACTTTTAAAGTGTTTGCTTTGATTGAGTCTTCATTTTATACATAGATAAGACGTAATTGTAACACAAATATATTAAGTTATTGTAAAGATCAGCATGATATAGTTTTTTCCTGGTTTTTCTATATCATTGCACAGTTATACTGATCTTAGAGGGAAATACATCCAGGATAATCCCTTAGGGCTAATAACATCTAGGCTTTAATATTGTTATGTCTTATTACTTCCATACTTGGTCTAGCCTTAATACTACCTAAACATCAGGTACCTAGCTACAAACAAACAAAATGTAACTTAAATGTCAATCTGACGATGCTTCATAGCGAAACAGCTGTCATTGAGCCTTTAAAAAAGCAATTTTTTAATAAATATTGGAAGTTTTGTTAAAACGAAGAGTTTTTTATTATCCTTAATAAGATGGACTTCCAAAAAGTAAGGGTTAGTACAATCAATTTAGTATTTACGTTTGTCTTTGTTGGCTTTCCAGGGTCAGCACATGAGTAGGTATTCCGTCAGTTATGTGAAAATATGAATGTACATAGCATTATATTTTCAGGTATTTGAAAATACAACTTTTTTCAGGGAAATAGAGAGAAAAGGGACACAAAATATATTTTTCGATGATGAAAAATATCACTTAATAGGAGATAGTGCCTTTGCTCTGCGCAAGTGGTTGATGACACCTTATATAAGAGCACAAATTTATCTAGAAAAGGAAATAAAGATTAATGGTGAAGATTAATTTTTGTAAATACTTACAACATGTGCAAGGCAATTGAAATTGTCACTGCTGCTTGTGTTCTACACAACTTTTGTATAAGGAGTGGAGATATTTGGAAAGATGAAGAGACAGCAGATTGTTTTACACCAAATGAGGATGCTAACGATGGCAGGGTAGCAAAGAAGAAGAGGGATAGAATAGCAGATGTGGTTTTTAATTTATGAATTATTTATTCATCTTGCATTATTTTAAATAAATCGTCGGTTTGCAGCATAAAGTCACTAACTGACACATTTTTTTAGAATTGTGTTTTATGAGAGGTAACTACTAGTTTTCAATAGTTCTATATATGCATAAAGTAATTAAGTGTGAATAAAGTCACTGTTAATAATAAATTTGAATCACTAACTATAAGGTGAAACATTATTTCAAAACATTAAGTCATTAAGTTACTTTCTTTAACTCGATGTATTGCAAAATGTTAATGTCACTTAATGACTTTATGCTGTAAACCGACGAAATATTCATTTCTTTTCACAGCTTGAGATTTTAATAACCTTAAACATAAGAGTTCAATTTTTGGTACTGAATGCTTTCTCTAAAATATGAAGTAATCAGACTCTTTGTTCTTCAGACTTTTTTAAATGTTCTTTCATTAATTGTAAGTGTTCTTCTGATTTGACATTGCTCTGTTTCATTTGCTCTACAATTTCAGAGCTCTTCGACAAAGGCTTACTATTCTTTCTATACAAATTTTTAAACCTATCTGAAAATAGTTTTTTTATTGGATTACCAATCTCTTTATCCGATTCGTTGCTAATTGTACCTATGTTCCTCTTAAGGTTCTCATTTGTCTTAAGGTTCTTTTTGTGATTTCCTAGAGTTTCAAAAGAATCTTGCAGAAAACGAGGATTAACTTTATCTTTTTTGTCAACGAAAAATGGTGGCATTTCATGCTCACCCAATCCAGTGATTTTTTGGTTTTTAAGGAAGGCATAGTACGCCTTTACTAAATTTGCAAATTTCTGCCTGCACCTTTCTGAGGGATTATTGAGATGTGTTTTGGATCCAGTATTCAATAAGCAAATGTTGGTATTATTTAATATATTTTCAATAATTTTTCCTCTACCAAATGTATATTCTGAGCCCCACATGACATTATGTGCGTTAAAATCTCCAACTAGAAGTACAGGAGAAGGAAGTTGATTTAGTAGGTTATTGAATTCTTCTTCAGTAGCTTTATAATTAGGAGGAATGTATATGCTGCAAACGGTAATTTTATTGGGACACCAAATGGTAACAGCTACAGTCTCAAAATTTGTGTTTAAAAGCAGGCTTGAAGAATAATAATCTTTAGAGACAAATATAGAAGCTCCACCGCTGGCATGTTTATGTGTCTATCGAAGGTAATGATATCCTACGAAGTTCTTTAATTTGCGTTTGTGTTCTTCTTTGAAGTTTGTTTCTTGCAAACAAATTATATCATCTTTGCAATCGTAAATTAATTTATATGTTCAAGACGCGGATAGAATCCGTTGCAGTTCCACTGAACAAATTGAATTTATTTTAATAAGAGGTTTTTTGAGAAGAATCTGACTGTGAATTTTGCGAGTTAAGTGAAACAATAGAATTATCAGACAATTAATCGTCGTCTAACGGAGTTAGAGATGTACAAGAGGATAAACTTTCAGTTTCAATGTTTTCGCTGAGTTGATTTTTAATTTTTTTGTAAATCCTTGTAAACCTGTTTTTAAGTGATCTATCTTTCAATGAAGGGTATATAGAGTACATGTCATTGAGAAGAGAAGGAATGTTATTAGTGAATTGTTGTGCTTCTGCCAATGGGTCACTACTTCCGAAAGAATTTTCCAGAAAAGCAATAAAATGAACAGAAGATATAGAATAAGATTCTGGCAATTTATTAAAAAGATCTAATATTATATCCCGGGAGGTATCACATATTTTTGAATCTGTTGTGTTTTTCTTGGGTTTTTTTCCTAGTAGGTTTCAAACTACCTTTAGATACGAGTCCAGGGGGAGGAGTGACCATTGGTGCATCATTTTTGGTGACAGGAGACTGTAGAATAGGAGTGGACGCAGCTGAATCAAGTGAGCCTGAACATACCCTCTTTAATTTATTTACAGAAGAAGAGGGATATTCCTCTTCCTGCGAAATCGTAGGATCGTTTTTCTCTGTTAAATTAATTGGTAGAGATGTAGAAGGTTTAGGTAAGGTGTTGAATGGAAGGAAGTTGGATCCCTTAGTACAGGTGCATGTGCATTTAGAGTTGGAGCTTGCGTTGTTTGATTGTTTGAACAGTTTGCGGATATGTGACCGGATTGTTTACAAGTGAAACATTCCATTCTGTCTGTGGACAAGAATATTCTATATCCATTATTATCAAATTGTACTACTAGAGAAGTTTGGAGTTCGAAGTTATCTGTGGGAGGGATTATATAGATTTGTCTGCGGAATGAAAGAATGTGGTTAAATTCATCTCCTGGAATACCGGCGCGTAATAAAGTTAACGGTGAAGTTAACTGAAGTCCAAAGTCTTTTAAAGCAGATTCTATTAACCCGTGGGGTATCGATGGGCAAACGTTTGATAGAATTATACGATTTATCGGTGTAACTAATCTTCTTATGGTTAGTTCTTGATCTCCTACTTTAATCACAGGATTATTATTGATCAACTGGTCTAATAGGTTGACATTGTTTAAGTAAACACATATTCTGTTATTAGAAATCCTGGAAGCAAAACTAATATTTTTTGGACCTATTATATCACCAACACCTTTAACATAGTCAAATAATTTCAAGTTGTCTGCGGAATGAAATAGAATGGCCTGTTCTTTCTTCGGAAATGTAGCTTTGGGAATTAATTTTGCAGCTGCAACATACGATGTAGAAGGAGTAGTTCTTGAGTTAATGTATGTCATGGTGTTAGAAACAGTGGAAGAACTTTTGTTATTTTTGTTACCCTCGTAGTCGCGACGTAGCGACGCTTTTGCGAAGACTCTATTGAAAATTTGGTTCCTGCAGCAATGTAAACGAGCTGATTTTTTTCCCAAATCCATCTCTCTACATACCAAGGTGGATACAAGAACTTCCCAATCAACCCCGAGGAAGGCTAAAAGACTTTGGATTTTGAGTGAGGTGAAAAGTCATTATAGTAATATAGATGTCATTAACATAGAGTTGAAATATTTCTATTTTTTGATCAATTCCACAATAAGTCATTCTGAGTTTGTTTCCTTGGATGGTGATATTAGGGATTGGGTTGAGGATATTGGATGTGAAGTTTATTCTAATTTAAAAATAAAATTGTTTAATCTAACTCAGTCAAAAACCGAATTTTATAATAATAAACAAAATAAACATTTTTCAGATTTCAAATTTCACTAACGTTTTCTCAATCTTATTAGTTACACGTTTTCTGATTTACATTTAAAATTTCTAAATATTGGTTTAAAATTTAATTATCCCAATTCTTTTAATAAAAATATCAAACTTTTGTCTGTAGACTGTGAGAATCTTATAACTAATTCTGACCTGATTGACAGAGATTTGATCAGAACTGATCTTTTACATGTCATCCAGAGAGAGACACATAGATCTTACCCAAATTTCAACCGTTACCCTTCCCATCCCCTTTATAACTCAGATTATAGATCCTTGAGATCCTTCTCCAAATGTATCACTGACAATAATCTGATTTTGACTAAAGCTGATATAGGTAATTGCGTGGTAGTTTTGAATAAACCTACATTATATTGCTAAAGTTGATTATTTTCTCTCTTCTGATTCTTTTTTTATCAAATTCTTCTGATCCTACAATTAAATTTTATAACTATTTAAAATTTTGGTCTTAGATGCCAATTTAGGGATACATTATCCTTTTTTGATCAAAGCCATTTAAAGTTATGTCCTATAGGTAGATTGTTACCCCTTTGTTATATGGTCTTCCTAAAATACATAAACCAAACTTTCCCATTAGACCTATTGTAAGTTTCATTAATTCTCCAACGTCTAAACTTTCTTTCTTAATCGTCTTTTGAAAAATCTAACTATTTTTTCTAACCCCTATTCAATTAAAAACTCAAATTTTCTCGTAGACTTTTTACAATTAAATTTCTTACAGATTCTTTTATTTTTTCTCTTGATGTTATTAACTTATTCCCCAGTATTCCCCCTTCTGATTGTATTTCACTAGTTAGGAAATTGCTAATTTTTAATAATGTTCCTACACATATTCTTTTTCATTTATGTTCTTTATTAGGCTTATGTTGAGAACAAAATTTCTTTAAATTCAATGATTCATTTTATCAACAATCTTCTGGTTTAACTGTGGGTTCCAATCTCTCTCAATTCTTGGCTAAAGTTTTTATGTTTGATTTAGAGGGTGTATTCTTGAATTCTAGTTTTAAGAGTAACATTTTATTCTACTCGAGATATGTTGATGATTGTTTTGTCTTGTTTAAAGGCACTCTTTCTGATATAGACAATGTTCTTACCTGTATAAACTCTCTTCACCCTAGAATGAAATTTTCTATTGAAATAGAAACTAATTACCAGATTTCTTTTTTAGATATTTTGATAACTAAATACTTAATGGTTCTTTTTGTTTTGATGTCTATAGAAAACCTTCTACCACAGATTGTCTTATTGATTACTACTCCTACCACCCCCTTTCCCAGAAATTAGCATCTTTTAGATCCTTCTTTTATAGATGTTTCTCCCTACCTTTGTCTCAAGATTCTTTTAATAGAGAGATTAATATAATCAAACAGTTGGCAGTTAACAACCACTATCCAATGGGACTGATTCATAAGTGTTATTTTGATTTTTATTTTAAATTCAGACTTTCATCAAAAAACCAGGTTTTAAGTTTTGTGTCTGTTGCAGTCGTAAGGCCCCAGCTGCAGTCTGTCTCATAATGCAAAAAGGTAGACCTAGCATCGCCTCTAAGGCTGCTGTGGGACACGTGGTCATTGCCCCAATTATTCCTAGAAAACTAACCGTTACACTTTCTGCAACTTAGCACATGCGTTGATTGTTGCATTTTGGCCATTGCTTCTCCAATGAAGCATAGATTACCATCGGCTTGATAATCGTTTGGTATGACCAGAAGATCATTTTCGGTTTCAAGCTCCAAGTCTTCCTAAATGGCCTGCGGCAAGTACAGCTCGCCACTAAGGCTTTGGATAAGATTTTTTCTAAATGATTGTTCCAAGTTAGTTCTTGATCCAGGGTCACTCCTAGATATTTTACCTCCTTGGAAAAGTTTAGTTATAGTGTTCATAGTTGGAGCGGTTGGAGACAGGCAAAAAGTACAAGGACCATCGCCATATAATCCAAGACTTGTCTGGGAGTGCACAGAAGGTCCAGTAGAAGTGTACGCACGAATATTTTTGAATTTGCCCCTTTCACTGCTAAAATATGACTACTTCTTGCCATAGAACACAACGTATTGTTACCCAGAAATACCACAATTTAAATGAAAAAAACCCTTTTAGCTGTCTAAAGCTACCTTATATTTGCCGTATAGCCCCGGCAGCTCAGGCCATAAACCACAAAGAAGTTCCAATTTTTATTTCGTTTATTTTTAATAGTGCGTATAACAATAAAAATACTGCGATGGTCCAAAAAAACAAAATACAGATCCACCCAAATAAAATAAACTAACCTCTTATGCTCTTATGCATAATAATATACGAATTGATAGGCTTGCCAACACAATTTTATAAGGGACACGAGCATTTAAGGGGAACTAAGAGTGGGAGTTGATTCGCGCATGAGTATTAAATTTGTGCCATTAACGAGATGGGTATTATTAGGGACATAAAGCAGTTCTAAAAATCACTATACCTTGTCCATTATAAATATAGTAGCACGTCACAGCTGTCAAAACGGGACTGTATTGCCAAGCATTTAAAATAGTATTAGAATCTAGTAAATATCAAACGAAGTTTCTCTAATATTCTTCTTTTTATTTTACCAATATTATGCTAGGTTTGAACGCGGCAACAGAGCACAATTTTGCCAACATAAAATATTTTAGCATGAGCTTTGTTTGTTTGAAGTTTATATTTTATAAGCCCACGAGTTGTATTTGATATAAAATTAATTACGAAACCTTTCTTAAAGCATTTATTTATCTTTTGTAATAACTTGCGGCCTACGAATTTCAATATTTACCAAATTTACAGTGAAAAAAGATACTGATTGACAGTAGCAAAAGAACGAAGGAAGTCCAACTAACAGAGCGATTTGTTCACTTTGATGACGTGCACCTATACTGGATAAGGTATATTTATCCGTATCACAATGCGCATGTGTAGAAGCGATAGGTGGGTTTCGTTACGTTACGTCTATATTTTGTTGATTACATTTGCAAAAATATTTTGACCATAATGCTATCTCTTATTAATATTTTATGAATTATAACTACCTACATTATACAACTTATTTTATGAAATGTTTAAACATTGAACTTTTTCATTCGGATAAATCATAGAAATGAGTTGCTCAATAAGCGAGAACGCACGGCTTGTCTGAAGCGATGATATAAAATCCGTCGTATACTGAGCATTGACTCCAACATTAGAAAGAGTGAGAACTGTAGGAGAAAAATAGATACATTTTGGTCACGTAACATAGGGCAACAAACAATTCGAATTATTATAAGGAGTTATATAGGAAAATGGAAAAAAAATATTAGTTCAAATGCCGAGAGAAAAATTAGAGTGAAATTTGAAAATATTGGATTAATACTATATTATTAGTATTACATTGCTGTTTATTGTAATGTGAAATTTATTGTTCTAATCCTTACTCAATGAAAGTCCATCTTATATTAATAACAGTAAACAACAACGGTTGAATGAAACTATTTATTCGGAAAACACGTTTTAAAATCAATGACAGCTATTTCGCTAAAAAGTAGCATCGCGATCATCAGATTGACATATTGAAGTTACAAACAAACAAAATGTAACTTCAATATGTCAATACAAAAAAAATTTGCGTCGCAACTGCAGTATACTTACCTTTGCATACCTGACCCAAAAGATTTTAATCCCCTGTCGTAATTGGGATTGGGTTTTTTCTTGGGTAAAAGGTAGGTGGTACCTAAGGGCATTTAAATATCTTTATAGCAAGTAGTCCCATTTATCAATTATCTATTGAATGAAAGTGTTTACTATTTTACGAGATCAAAATGAAGCGAATGCTAAGCGAGCGTGGAATTACGAAAGGAAGAGGTCACCTTAATTTGCATAAAGTTGAGCCGTACCGCAGTTCCGACACCGTTTTAAGGATTCTGGGAATTGGTACCGCAGTTACCCCACTACCACCCTCATAGGGTGTCTACGGGGGGGGCGTGGTATGTCAAGGGAGTCGGGCTTCTTAAGTTGTAAGAGCCTCATGACCGACCATCTCGGGATAAGCAATAAATAAGGATCCTGCATGGGAACCCCAATATTTTCTCGCGGATCAAACGGAATAGAGGAATAAACCTCTATAAAAAACCAGCAACATGAGGCAGCCATGTTGTATGAATTGTTCAGCGGCAGCTACTGCGTCCGGTGTCAACCGTGAAAAAAGCCTAGATGAGTAAACTTCGATAAATAATCCGTAATTCACGCTCTTAGCTATCGTGGCAATGGATGAATGGCTACGCCTAAGTCAGTCATGAAAGGTTCCTCCGTGATACCTGGTGACCTTCCGGAGTCCCCAGCCTTACCAGCACAAGCGGGCTCTGTGGTGGTGCTGTCAATTCCCAGTGGGATATGGTATGGAAGATATAGAAAAATAGAAAAGGAAGTAATGGAGGAAGAAAAATAAAGGAAGCAGGGAATCTATGGGAAATCCAGGAAGGTAAAACGAACACCGGATAAGGCGGGAGAGCCTAATGAGTGGATGGTGAAGAGGAAGGATGTATCGCTTTTGGAGGATAGGGAGCATAAGAGGAAGCAGAAGGAGAAGAAAGGGGGAAGTTAGAGATTGAGAGGGAGGCAAATGAAGAGAAGGTAGAGGATCTAAAGGAAATGGTAAAGCGGCTGAAGGAGAGAATAGAAAAGCTGGAAAAGTAGAATATGGAGGCAGAGAGAAGGATGAGGGAATTGGAGAAAAGGAAAAAGGAGAAAATACGATCAAGATGGGAGGTATGACAAGGGGACTGGGACTTTGGCTGTCAATAAATTTTTACTCGGCTTTGCAGGGAAGATCGCTTTATTCTATTTATTTTATTGGCATCTTTTTCCGAGCAGCTCCCATTAAATTAAGATATGATAGCTTGATTTATGATGTTTTCATCTAGGTAGTACCTGAGTTTTGGATACACGCCGAAATGAAAATCCCAGAACCAGAGACGTTCGAAAAATACGTTTTAAGGTGGAGATAGAAAGGAAGGCGAAAAATGTGAAAGAAGATTGTGTGTGAAAGACGAGGGAAGGCATGGAGGAGTCAGTGAATAAGCATTATATGTTGAAGGCAGCACAGAACGCGAAAGTGCGGGCAGCATGGCTGGGAAAATTGATATTTTATGTAAAAAGACAGTGAAAATGGAATAGGAAAGTTATTGGTAGGACGACTGAGCAGAGTATGCTGTACGGAGCGGAAGAGAGACTGAAATGTGTGGGGTGGATGATGATGTGGGACACGTGTTTAAATGTTAGAAGAACAAGGAAGTGATGTAGAAGTTGGAACTCGGAGAGGCGGGGTAATGGAAGAACGTGGTAGAGATAATGTTGAGAGGGGGGAAAGAGTGACTGGAAGCGGAGCAGTGGAGTGGTATGAATCTTATGAGAATAGTATGAGAGGGACTGCTGCCCGGTCTGAAGTTTGCTAGGGTAGTGATTACGAGGCGGTGGTAACGGCAAGTTTAAAGTGGTTAGTAGGCATTTTCTCGGTGGTGAGTCCAGCACTAGATAAGGACCCATTCGAACATAAGTTTCGCATCTCAGACAAGAAAAAAATTGAAATCGAGAATTAAGTTGCTTCTCCTGATAAAGAGGCATAACTTATATATCCACTTTTTTTTACTTGTCAGTTTGCAAGCTATTTTCTTGAACGCATAGAGAAAGACGTTCTTTTATTTATTCCTCCTTTTAAATGAAAAATTCATTGCAAAATTTCGGTATTATTTATTCCTCCTCATTTGGATCTTTTTTACAGGTTTCTGACAGGGGTCCGCCTCAACAATATAGAGACAGATTATTTGAAAAGCTAAAAACATCTGGCATTTATATATAATAATACAAAAATTAGCAGGCATCATACAATGTTTTTTTTCAATAAAAGAGTACATATACTAAAAAAGGTCAAATGAAACAAGTAAATAAAACTGAATTTTTTTTATATTACTAAAATATTTTTAAAATTTACCAAACAGCGACATTTCAGGTAGGTTTATGTTTATTTTAGCTGCCGCTATTTCAGATTCAATAATTTACATTAAATATGGAATTACTAAATTAAACTATGCTACCAAAATATACGCCAAATTGTGAAATGAATAACATAAAATTATGTAGTTTTACTATTTATAATCCCTTAAAGAAATAAATTAATACTACAAGGAAACTCCATAAACATCAGAAAAAATATACATTTTTTATTGGTTTTTATTTATATACACATATATATTGATTTATTACAGTGAGGTTGACCCTTTTTTCTAAATTTAGAGTTTCATACATATTTTTTTTTTAAATTGAATAAAAACGTATTTTTAAACATATAAATATATTTGGAAGAACACTGGAATTTTAATAGAGAACTATGAAGAGTAGAAGGAAGGAGGGCTAACTTGTATAGGAATAATGTCTAAAAACTGTCCAGCGGTAAGCAAATAGTAGCAGCAGGGTAAAAAGACAACGTTGAGTCAGTAATACTCCATAGGTTATAACAAAGTGAACTGAGTAGGTTGAAAAATTTAATATTTTTCGTGTATTTAAATATTATGCAGTATTTAAAATCTCAACTATTTACCTAGTCAAATGTAATTTAATTTCGTTTCTTACTCTAACAATTCATTTTGACGTAGCCGATTACAGGATAAATTCATCTTTTCTATTATTTGTAACGTCCTGTGACACTGTTGCTATTGTGGCGCCACCAATTTGCTTCCTTTCGATGGACACTTTTTAATACATTGCTGTTGATTCTCCTTCCTTCTACCCTTTATATACAGAACAAACGATTATAACGAAATACAAATGTCGAGAACTTTTTTCAGACCATACATTAACTGGGGATATTCAACCAAGGAAATGAAAAACTGTTAACAGCGTAAAATCAGGTTAGTTATGTGTATATAATAATTTTCTATATTTAACAAATAAGAAATTTATTTGGTTGTAATACTAAATTAAATTCAAAAATAATATAACAATTGTACAATTACATTTTTATTTTGTACAGATTTCTTACCAAATAAATTCCAATTTGTTTTAAAAAAATGCCTTATTACTAATAATAATCATAGATAAAATGATAATTAAGTTCATTCTTTTAAAAAAGTTTTCAATTCTCTTTAATGAATTCTTCCTGATTTATCTGTTGTCAATATAAATGTATTGTTAGTAATCGATTCCCTAGCAGACCATCGAATTAGTCCGCCTGATAGATAAGAGCTTGTGCAAATTATTAATATTTACCAATGTCAATTTAATTTACAACTTATTTGAATAATTAAATATTTTTATAGAACTTTATAATTTTTAGACACTTCTTGTCCCTATATTTTCATTTTTTAGGTACGTATATCGTCTCTTTAACAATGCTTGCAAGTGTTGTTTTAGTGTATTAATTTTTATTTATTTTTACGTTTAAAATATGTTCTTTCTTTTTATAATTTTGTCATTTTTACGCTTACACATAACTCGTTATTTATTTTCAGAGACCTCTGCAGCATGCAGTAAAAATAAAGAAGGACCATGTTACGAAGAGAATTTAAAAGGTCTCTTCGTTTT
Source organism: Ophraella communa (assembly GCA_035357415.1). NCBI lineage: Eukaryota > Metazoa > Arthropoda > Insecta > Coleoptera > Chrysomelidae > Ophraella > Ophraella communa. The sequence goes on from CM068980.1 coordinate 20,077,952, forward strand.
TTGATGCAAAATTGAAGTAATTATAGAAACACCAACCGAAAATACAGATCAACTTGGATTAATTGAAAACTCTGATGACTTTGTAAAAGATGCGGACTATGTGAACGGGACGTCAAGCATCCCTACATCCAGTTCCGGTTCTACGTCATGTTCTTCTTGTAGTTCTGATTCTGAGAAAAGCGAGACATAAGAGTTGCAAATAGAAAGGAGGATGGTAAGGTTCGAAAGAAAGAAAGCTAGGAACAGAAAAATGGAAAACAAAATTTGGCACAGAAGTTAAGGAATATTGGATCACCTGAAACTGGACGAAGAGATAAAACAAAGTATCAGTACCTCGGATTCCAAGTCATGACTGCCGCTCAAATACAAACCGGGAATTTATTGAAGGTGGATTAACGGTTGCCGATTTACATAGATCCTAGAAAAAATTACGACAAGAAGCTCAGAAGCCTGCAGGAAATTATGTTTTATACCATAAAATTTTTAATGACGGGTACAACAATTCTTTTTTCACACCGAAAATAGATCAGTATGACTTCTGTGTATCTTACCAAAATGCAAGTGAAAATGATAAGGAAACAATAAAAGATAATTTGGAACAAATTTGGCATTTGAATGGACCAGCTGCATGTATTCGTTTATGTTGAACTAATTTATTTTTATCTCTAAACGAATTAAAACAAATGTCACATTTGAACTGCTTTTTACCTGAATGAAGATTATCGTGATAAATTAAACTATCTTTTTTGATAAACCATTTTAAACAAATTTCACATTAAAATGGTTGTTCGCGTGTGTGAACTAGCATATGTTTATTCAAATTGTGTCGTAGGCTAAACGATTTTAAACATGTTTCACATTTAAATGATTTTTCGCCTGTGTGAACTAGCATATGTCTCTTCAAATTACCTATCTGGCTAAAATATTTTAAACAAATTTCACATTTGAATGGCTTTTCGCCTGTGTGAACTAGCATATGTGTAGTCAAATGGCTTCGTACGCTAAACGATTTTAAACACGTTTCACATTTAAATGCTTTTTGGCCTGTATGAACTAGCAAATGTCTTTTCAAAAACCATTGCTGTCTAAAAGATTTTAAACAAATTTCACATTTAAATGGCTTTTCGCCTGTGTGAACTAGCATATGTGTAGTCAAATGGCTTCGTACGCTAAACGATTTTAAACACGTTTCACATTTAAATGCTTTTTGGCCTGTATGAACTAGCAAATGTCTTTTCAAAAACCATTGCTGTCTAAAAGATTTTAAACAAATTTCACATTTAAATGGTTTTTTGCCTTTATGAACTAGCATATGTGTATTCAAATTGCTTCTTAATCTAAACGATTTTAAACATGTTTCACATTTAAATGCTTTTTCGCCTGTGTGAACTAGCAAATGTCTTTTCAAATAGCTTTGCTGGCTAAAAGATTTTAAACAAATTTTACATTTAAATGATTTTTCGCCTGTGTGAACTAGCATATGTCTTTTCAACAACCATTGCTGTCTAAAAGATTTTAAACAAATTTCACATTTAAATGGCTTTTCGCCTGTGTGAACTAGCATATGTGTAGTCAAATGGCTTCGTACGCTAAACGATTTTAAACACGTTTCACACTTAAATGGTTTTTGGCCTGTATGAACTAGCAAATGTCTTTTCAAAAACCATTGCTGTCTAAAAGATTTTAAACAAATTTCACATTTAAATGGTTTTTTGCCTTTATGAACTAGCATATGTGTATTCAAATTGCTTCTTAATCTAAACGATTTTAAACATGTTTCACATTTAAATGCTTTTTCGCCTGTGTGAACTAGCATATGTTTATTCAAATTGTGTCGTAGGCTAAACGATTTTAAACATGTTTCACACTTAAATGGTTTTTGGCCTGTATGAACTAGCAAATGTCTTTTCAAAAACCATTGCTGTCTAAAAGATTTTAAACAAATTTCACATTTAAATGGTTTTTTGCCTTTATGAACTAGCATATGTGTATTCAAATTGCTTCTTAATCTAAACGATTTTAAACATGTTTCACATTTAAATGGCTTTTCGCCTGTGTGAACTAGCATATGTGTAGTCAAATGGCTTCGTACGCTAAACGATTTTAAACACGTTTCACACTTAAATGGTTTTTGGCCTGTATGAACTAGCAAATGTCTTTTCAAAAACCATTGCTGTCTAAAAGATTTTAAACAAATTTCACATTTAAATGGTTTTTTGCCTTTATGAACTAGCATATGTGTATTCAAATTGCTTCTTAATCTAAACGATTTTAAACATGTTTCACATTTAAATGCTTTTTCGCCTGTGTGAACTAGCAAATGTCTTTTCAAATAGCTTTGCTGGCTAAAAGATTTTAAACAAATTTTACATTTAAATGATTTTTCGCCTGTGTGAACTAGCATATGTCTCTTAAAATTACCTAGCTGGTTAAAAGACTTTAAACAAATTTCACATTTAAATGATTTTAATGATTTTTTGCCTGTGTGTATATCCATATGATAAAGTAACTCAGAACTTACTGTAAATGATTTGTAACAAATTTGACATTTAAATGGATTATCAGCTGCATGTATTCGTTTATGTTGAGCTAATTTACTTTTATCTCTGAACGACTTTGCTTCCTGGTTAATTGACTGAAATTTACATCTAATTTTTTTTACAAGATGCTGTGCAATATGCCATACAATTTCAAATCTTCTGGTGTACATACTTCCACATAACCCACAAATGAATATACTTCTTTGTAAAATCCAATATTTTGTAGAGTTACTTGTAGTCAAACTTCCTGCAATTTAAAACTTACATTATAGTTTAATTAAAAAAAATGTACGAGAAAATTAAAGGAAAATATATGTATGTATGATATTTTCATTATGTGTTTTAAAAAAATGGTTAGCATTTTGTTGAAAATTATATAATATTATTGTTATACAATTCAGTAATAGTGAACTGTAGGTCACCCTGCTGATGTAAACGAAGCATTTTTTTACAATTAATGGTTTTGGATCCACGAAAACACGATTGTCCAATATAACCAAAACATTCACATCAAACTTATTTACTTAAGAATTAATCAAATCGTGCATTCTGATATGTTTTCACAAAGTAACCCAATGAAAAGTTATAGAAGAATCAACAATAGGAATATACTGGTATACTCTCTTCACGCTAAGATTCACAACAAGATCTTATAAAAATAAACAATGGGAAAAGCAAAAAGTACATCATTAAGTACTTCTGGTTCGCTCATTTAATCATTTATAAAACGATCCATAATTTTTATTTCCCTTTGCCAAAATTTTCTTTTTGATAGCTTATAGAATTCCAAAAAATGGTTCATATACCATGGTTTCTGCTGGCAAATTAAAATAATGGGGTAAGGTTTTGAAGAAGAGGTATGTTTTCTTTTAGCAGCTACTGAATTAGGTATTCAGTTGCGTGACTGTTGTGGTGGCATCCAAATAAACAATTTTCTATGCTCTGAATTTTTCTCAAACCTTGTAGCCAATTTTGGCTAAGGTCAAGCTAAATCAATGGTTGACATAATTATTTTATCAACCAAATTATGTCCTCTTGTAGCTGGTCAGATGTCTAAGATACGTATGTATCGGACCATATTCTTTAATGATATTAATGTCATTAATAATTCTGCTTCCCCAATGGTCCATGAACAACGTTAATGGTTATGGCTTCATTTATCATTTCACTGGACACCGTTTACCAATTCTTGACACCTTAAAAATCCCTAGTTTCGAAACTCCCGTGTATAGTAAGTTTACCTGTTCAGGTACATATTATATTAGATACCAAACTAAATTGGAATGAATCGTACGACGTCTGGCTAGTAAATAACGAGACTGCTTATGAAAAAGAGTTTTATTTCAAAAATTATTCTACAATCGAATGCTCCCCTTCAATTTACTCCCCTTCCCTCGCCACACACCGTTCCATTCGTTTTTTCCATTGGTCAAAGCAATGCTGGAAGTCTTCTTTTGTAAGAGCATTTAGGAACCGATTTTAGCTTCACCTCTTTCATCGACTCGAATCGGGTACCTTTTAAGGCAGATTTGATCTTTGGAAACAGAAAAAGTCACAGGGTGCTAAATCAGACGAGTACGGCGCGTGTTCGAGCGCTGGAATGCCTCTAGCGGCTAAATAACGCTTTACAGACAGCGCGTTATAGGCAGGTGCGTTGTCCTGGTGCAAGATCCACGATTTGTTTTTCCACAACTCCGGCCGTTTCTTACGAACTCGCTTAGTTTCAACATCATATTGGAATATCCAGGTTTCATCGCAAGTGATGATGTTTTCCATCAATGCAGGCTCTTCATCTAACCTCTGAAGAAAATTTGAGCAGATCTATTGACGGACGAGCTTTTGGTCAGGGGTCAAATGTTTTGGGACCAACTTCGCACAGACTTTCTTCATGTTCAATTCGACATGTAAAATTTTTCTGACAGTTTCTTCATCGGCTTTTACAGTCTCAGCAATCATCCGAATGCCGATACGACGATCTCCGCGAACAATTTCATTTATTTTGTTCACTGTTTGCAGAGTTGAAACAGAGACAGGTCGACCTGGACATTGGTCATCTTCGGTGCTCTCTCGACCCTCAGAAAACCTTTTATACCATTCGAAAACACGCGCATAAGATAGAGAATTCTCACCATAGGCCTCTTTCAACAACTTATAGTCGGAGTTTTTTTTAATTAACGAGAAATTTCACATTGATCCGTTGCTCGTGTTTTTCGCAGACATTGTTATCGGCACAAGAAAAAAACACGTTCGTTTCTAACCTCTACAGAAAAAATACTACTCCAGCTATCTAACGCTGCATTTGTTTCCCACCCTACCACTCTAGGACGCCTTCTGCGCGCGCAGTCTCGTTATTTAATAGCCAGACCTCGTATATCAAAGTGTAAAAAAACATTAATATCTGTGGGGAGGGGATCCCAAAATAAATCTTATTTTAAAAGGCATACACAAGAACAATTTTAGATAGTTATGGGTAATTTTTTGTATGGTTCTGCTACAAAATCTCATTTAACTGAAACTGGCGCGATGAACCGCCTTTGTATTTAAGACGAGTCTATTTAGCTGAAAATAAGTCTTAAATGTAAAGCGAATAATCATGACTCTTTATTAGTTTAAATTTTATCACAACAGAAAATCTAATAATAAAATGGCGAATGAATAAACAATCGCTGATGCATACACCAACATGTTTTTTGACGGGTGGAAAACTGCTCTAGGCCCTAGGTACTTGGTTCAACTTTTCCTTAAGCCAAGTAGAGACATCGCTTTTTTTCCCAACCGAATGAAGGACCCCGGTATTCCTCAGGACCACCTCCCTAACCAATATTCCAATAGGAGGACGCCCACCAACACCTACACAGTGGCACCACCTGACAATGTTCAATATTCCGGAACCATCTCAACAACATTCCTTCCTGTTTCTACAATACTTTCCTAAAACGGTTCCCCATACAAAAGAACTAATTTTTCCAAGCACCAATACAAAGTCCTCCTGACGTTCCCTAGTTCTCTAACATTTGAGACTAGCTTCCTTCATATTTTAAATAACTACATTCCCTAATTTCAGCTCAAAAATTTCTCCTCTCGGACCACTTAAAAGCACTAACTCCGTCTTCTCCGGTGTCAATGCTACCTCCATTTCGCCTAGCCGTCGATTTAAATTCCACAACACCAGGTTCATTCTCTTCTCCAGTTTGACTACATCCCGGTCCATTCCTAATACTGCTACCCAATTAATTTGACGCCATTCGGCATCTCCATCCGCCATTCGGCATCTCCATCCGCCAGAGCGGATCATAAAATACATTCCAAAAGATTGGTCCCATATCCAATCCCTGTGGTATTTCCGCCGTCACCTTGTATTCATCATCCCCTCCTACCAGGACCCCTATTCTTGACGGTGATAGAATAGAACTCTCCCTAGGGAGCACTCCCTACTTTCATTCTATCACCTTTCTATTGGTTACATGAAACCGTATTCTTGAGTTCGATAGAAAGAAGTACAGTCGCTGTAGAAAGAAGCAAATTAATAAGAATGTTTGAGCAGGATTGCCAAATAGTTAAACCAATCGGAATAAAGAATTTTTGACTGCAAACGTGGTTATTGTTTATTTTTTACGGTCTCTAAAGTGTTTCAGGAGCTATATTTTATTTCATTTCTACATTTAATTCTATTTCATAGCATAATATTTAATATTAATATTGTTTGCCTTTATTTCACAGGTGTTTTTACAATTTACAATGGATTTGAATAATGTTTTAATTTACGACGCTATACAAAATGATATACGAGAAGTTTTACCCTTGGTAAACCCATTTGATGAATTAACAGAGTATAGGTTTACAAGGCTTTTCAGATTGAACAAGGAAGTTTGTCGCAACGTTATAGTGTTTCCATTTTTTCTTTTGTATAGGACTGCGTTAATTTGCCGGAGTACATTTCTTCTCTTGCAGAAATAAAGTCAACAAGAATCTGCTTTTGTTGGGTGTTCATAGGAGCACTCTTTTGTTTTTTATTTTCTGCCATTTTCACTATACTGTATATGTCTTATCTATGTTCACTACTGTTACTTTTGATTAAAAAAAATAAATAAAAGGTTGATAACGGACGAACAATTATTTTTGATTATCTAAGCATGAAACACACATCATATAAAACCAAGAAGCATATTACTACTATGAAAGAAATTACTTCTATACTATTTTTGGTTCGAAAATAAAAATCCCTAACACCTTCTCTTGGTGTTATAGCGGTTCCTTCTGAAATAACCAATAGAAGTAATCGTTCTCTCGGGGAGCAACCCTTCTATCGGTACAGTGAGAGAACGAATTTCAAGAATACGGTTTTGGCATTTTCAATAGAACCACGCCTACTTTCTATTGGCTGTTCTATTCTATCACCGTCAAGAATAGGGGTCTAGTAATGAGCGAGATATCACGAACTGTTATTTAGTAACTGATATCTAGAATTCACGAATCACGACTGTTACCTGATCTCGTAGAAAAGCGTGACGTGATCACAGCCACGGCACAATATTGCCGAGTTTCCTATCGTCTTCTGTCTGTTAAAAAATCACGTTTTTATATTTCAATATGGTCGATTATTGCATATCACCATAAGACTTGACATAGACTGCAAGCGACATGGTGCCTTGTTGATATTTGTAGAGAAGTAAAGTTGAATTTCGCTTCACACCATAAGATTAACACGTGCAATATGCGAGATCGTGCCTTACGGACTTTGAAAACGAATTGAATTCACAATATTTTAATAAGTATGTATATCAGGTCCGTGAAATCGGAGTATTGGGAATCATTTAGTAGCAAGTAGCAATTTTTGTGTGATTTACAGTTTGTAGCGTAGGTTAGGTATACCATATGCCATACTATAATAAAACTGCGAAAGTCGTGATCACGTCACGCTTTAAAATCACTGATATCAAAAAATCACGGTAGCAATTAACATTGTGATTTAAAAATCACGATATCGCTCACCACTATAGGGGTCCAGGGCCCTTATTCTTATCATGGGGGCAAAACTGAGAGAAGGGAACTTTCGATCACACGAATAAGGCGTAGTCATATTTCTCTCGATCGGTTAAAACCGTATTCTTATCCAAGAGATAGTGACTGACTATATAATAATAAAGATGTTTTTAATATTTGTGAAAATGCAGTTTAAATATTCAATATTGAAATTGGCATTTTAAAGGGTGGCTGTATCTTCCATAATAAAATATTTACAAAGAAATACACAGAGATACAAAAGTTTAAGAATAGACGTTTGATTCCAGTGGCGGTCCATATTTTGTTAAATTATAGCCCTAAAAAAAGTTGGGTGGTGAAAGGGGTGTTAAGCCCCTCTGAAAATCCATAATAAATCAAAATAATTGAATGCAACTGTTTCCAATTTATTGGGTATTCTCGACTAGTATTTCCTATAAATTTTTATACATTAACGTTAAACCATTTTAGAGTAATGTTAAAAAAAATTATTTAAATTTTTAACTTTGCCACCCTGTTACTTTTTTTGTGTGCACTATTGTATATAGGTAAGTGGGGTTCAACCAACATATTTTTGACCCTAAAATCTGTGGTATAATTTATGACCATTCTTTTCGGGACACCCTGTATACCATAGCCAGAACTCAGTAGTTAATACATACAAAAAGAAGTAGTAGTAGTAAAGTTAAAATTTGTACCTATTTCAATTGTATTTTTTCAAATGTTTGTTGTGTTTTGATAGTGCCTTTAGTGGTTTAAAATAATCTTCTAATACAGTAAAACCTGTGTTAACCTGTTAATATAGGCCAAAATATTTTAGTAGTGATGAGCAAATGCAAGACCAAGACCAAGACCGGGTTAGTCTTGGTCTTGGTCTTGCATACAAGGTCTTGGTCTTGCAGTCAAATAAGCAATCTTGGTCTTGGTCTTGTTCTTGCAGGGTCTAGTCTTGGTCTTGGTCTTGCTCTTGCACCAAGTCTCTTGCAAGTCTTGCACTTTTTTTTTAGATTTACTGGGGTCCATTTTTACAAAAAAAAAAAGAAAAAATAGTTTTTAAAATCATTACAAGTAAAGAAAGATTAAATGAAAGGGATAGTATTTTTCACTAGAAAAATTTTGTTTTCTTTATATTACATTGTAGCGATAAATCAAGTACGAAATAATGATTATCCTAACAAGTACGGAAAAGTTAATTTCCGCAAGAGTTGGGATCAATATTTTTTTAAAAACAAAATCACCTCAAAAATTATTTAGATACTTGAAAAGATGCGATTGTGACAATTAAATCTTTTATAGTGTCAATAAATACACGATTGTAGCTATAGCAACCCTACTTAAACAGGTGAGTTTGTTGTTGCTTTGAGTGAGGTTTACAGGGGTGATTTAATAAATTATGATTTTGGAAATATATATGAATATTAAAGTCACTGAATTTTGCGTCTCTCTATAAAAAATTAGTCTTTGCAGGCCTATTAGCTGGGATTTGAAATAAACTAAAACTATGTTTGGTGTTGATGAATAAAAACAATAGGTAGAATACATTACCAATAATAGAGCTTATGTCAATATTTTAGAAAGATATATTTTAATAACTAAATACTAAGTTTTCACAACTATTAGAAAAAAGTACCTACTATATGTATAAATATTACAAAACATTTTTTTCTTTTGATTCAAATAATGAAAAACAAAAATAGGACAAATGCTTCGAATAGATATAGATAAAAACTATTTTAGTTTCGTTGCCCAAAAATTGATACACAGTAACCAGACAAAAAATCACGTGCCATTTTTGCCAAGATAAATTTTTCATCATTTGTTTCCAGGTGACGACATACGACATATTAAGATTTCGTAGACGCCTTCAGTTTTCCGTTTCTAAAAATCTTACTTTTTTCTGACCTTTTCTGCAAGACCAAGACCAAGACCGCAAGACCAAGACCAGTCTCGCTCATCACTATATTTTAGTCTATTTGTTGATGGAAATACCCAATATTATTAGGTATCTACCTACCTAAAAATGGGATGAAATTATCTGCATTATTAGTAACTCAGTCTTTCTGTTACATACATATTTTGTTAGTGTAAAGCTTTCTCCATGTTCGAAAGATTCTTAAGTTGCTATAAAAATATGTCGCAAAAGAGGAAACGTTTGTCGCTAAAAGACAAAATAAATATAATCACCGAAAGTGAAAAGTATGGTTTAAGTTCGCAAAAGTTGGCCGAAAAATATGTGGTTGGAAAAACTCAAATTAACGATATTATAAAAAATAAAAGTGAGTTAAAAAAAGAATGTTAAAGAAGGTGTTAACTTGGAGCAAAAACGAAAGTTTTCGAAATCAGAAGGATTGGCAGTGGATCAAGTCATCTAGAATTGGTTTTGCAAAAAATTATGACAAGATGGCTGCATAAATTTGACAATAGAATGAAAAAACAGAATAGAAAAGTGCTTCTCTTTCTGAATAATACCACGTCACATCCTAAAGTTCCATTAGAAAATGTTAAAATAATCTTCCTGCCACCCAACACCTCATCACATTGCCAGCCCTTAGATCAAGGAATAATTCCATTAATTTGTAAATGACATTTCATCAATAATTACAAATAGTGAGTTCCTTATGTTTGCTGCTGACCCTAGCTGATGCATTTTTGTTGTAAAATGACCTTAAATGCTTAACCAATTGGTGTGAAGTAAATATGCTTTACTTAAATATAAAAAAATGTTTCAAGATTACATGTCATTTAGTAGGTCATGGGATCTTGTCAACTATTATTACAACATATACAATGTACCTTTTCAGATATTAAGATCCAGGAATAATTTTTGATTCTAAATTAACATTAAACATATTAATGAAACTACTACTATAAGGCATTATAGACTTTTGGATTTGTACTTAGAAATAGCAAGTTGTTTTTGATGCAAACTTTAAAGATGTGATATTTTAGTTTGGTGCAATCAATTTTGGAATATGGTTCTCTTATTTGGTGTCCTTATATAAATAATAATGATATTGAAAGCATTGAGACGGTACAAAATGAGTTTTCGAGAGAATGCACATAAAAAATGTCCCTCTCAATATTAGCAAAGTGGCTACTTCAAATAATTTAGTAACATACCTATCAATGTTAAACTAAAATAATGAAATTGACATTTTAAATTTTACTGAAAAAATATTAAAAAAGCATTGGTAAAGGTGTATTTTAGGTCACCCCCCTAGGCGCATGCGCGATAATTTTAAATTTATTGATTTTTAGACGAGTTTGAAGTTGCGGTGTTGTCGGATTAAATAATTTTGTCCCTTGAAGCGAATAGTTTGGTTTGGGTTTAGTAAATTTGATTTAAAAAAAAGAAGCTGGTAAATATTTAAAGATTAAAGGAGTTTTATAAATCCATAAATAATAAATTATATGCTGAAAGTAGTAATTAAAAATATAAATAAAAAGCTTTCTTTTTTTAATTGGCAAATATACCTATAAATCTCTTGCTTTAATGGTATTCTGTGATTTTAATTTATTATGGTTTAATAATATTAAAAATATATAAACTTCTGCTATAAATGCCATAGAAATCATAAAACAGCAATTAAAAATAGGAATAAAACAGCAAATAAAACTAGAAATAGAACATGTTTTATGTTTTCATTCATGTAAATGACATATTTACTTATTTTAATTATGGTTTAAAATTCATTAAAAAATATAAACTATTAATATAAAGGCAGAAAATATTAGTAAAAACTTTTGTGTAAGTGATTCATATGTTTATATATGTACCTCAAGTTTAAATCCAGAAATGTTTTCAGATGCAAAATTTATTGTTCTGACTCACTATTTATTTAAAAAAAACTTAATTTTCCAGTCGATATCTAATTTGTCTAATTTATACAAGAATATCTATGTAATATTCATCTTTTTAAGATCTTTCACTCAGTTTATTTATTCACAAAAATGTGGCAACGTAGCTTAAAATTCAAAGTTTACCGCTCGGTTACTGCTCTCGTCGACCAATAAAATTAATTTAAGAATTCAAATTGCCGCATGCGCCTAGGGGGGTGACCTAAAATACACCCACAAAACATTAACCTACGGGCTTAGAAAAGAAAGCTTTATGGTCAAGGTCAAATGCTTAGACAAGGAAAGAGAGTGGACGCGTAACCCAAGTCGTAAAACTGTTACCACTTGCCACATAAGGTTTGTTCATACAGAAAATCCCTGACATGTTTCCAACATGTTGTGGATATAACAGGGTGGTGACAACTAATCATGGACTTAGGTACGTTCTTTTTCACACCATGTATTCATCAATGATGGAAGTGACGTCACTCTTTGATGACTGAATTGTTGGAGTCACCAGTGATATAAAAAAACGCATGACAAATCCGTCCACCATCTCCATACATCGATGGAATGGGTTTGCAATTTTGGTGCACAACACAGTAATAAATGAACGCGTGGTTACGTCAAACTAGATTTCACCAAAGAATATATGAACGTGGTTGGTGCATTGATGGAGCCACCGGTGAATAAAAGAACGTAACTCTTGTCCCTGATCTGTCGGTAATTTGTAAATGTCCTGTGTGAACATCTATTATATGTAGACGGAGGTAGACGGTAATTGGTATCACAGAACACAAATTTTGTGTGTATTCTTTTGGTATTCTGACAGTGTTGATGATTCATTGGCAACTGCCGGACTGACTCTAAAATGCTCTATACATCATGATATTGTAGCACTGTTTGATTAATAAAGTTTTTATTTTTGGGTTTTATTCTCTCCTCAAGAATATCTTCAATATCGGAATCTGTAGAGGATGCATAATATAGGTCGTTAAATTCAAATTCATTATGCTTCAATATCAATTTTAAATGCAGAATAAATAATAACTTTAACGCATACTAAACTAAACACTGACTGACTGATTAAATTCTATCTACCATCATAGAATAAGGTTATAAGTAGAAAAATTCAAATCAATCAATGATCGGTATCGTCACAAATCATTTGTTAGTCACAGAACAAATCTTGGACAATTTACTTGAGATTTATCCGCAAACAGTTTTGACTGTCCTCGGATTGTCAGAATTTTCTGTACGAACATCCGACACACGAAGTATAGAACACAGGAGTCTGAACGGTTTTTCATAGTATTCATGTACGCAATAAATATACCCAGATTATAGTTCTCTTTTCTGCCACTGGTGGCGCAAATATTCGGGACGTACCGTTAGTATTATTACATGTAATTGTACCATGAACTAGCACGCGAATACGGAAATTCCACATTTCTCATAGCGTTTTCTTTTGAGACCAGAGCAACGCACTGAGTGCACACTGAGAGCGAGTTGTGTGTTCTATTGAAATGTCATTAGGGAGAGCAATCTGTCACACATGTTCTTTTGAATAGACTGCTCGCTCTCAATGTGACCTGAGGGCACCAAAAACTGCTCTGACTATTCGACTCAGGGCAATACCATGGTACAACAAATTTACAGGACAGGACAATACGAATAGGTTAGGTTCAAGCGTTTAACGCTTAGAACATAAAGTTTGTGCAGAATATAAAAACGCTTCTTTATTTTATTTTATTTTAGCACGCCTGTAATCTCATATTCATCAAAACAGCTCTATACTTTAAGTTCTCCTTCAACGTATAATCGCCTTCGGTAATTTCAGAAAAAAATTTCTAGTACTAATAATAACCAAAAAAGTGCACTATATCAAATGCATTCTTTTGAAATGTCAAAAACACACAGTTCGCCCTGAAAACGTCCGTTGCCAGTGCACAGTAAAAACTGGGGCAGTGCAAGAGCAATCTCAGTGCGCACTGAGGGCGCACTCAGATCACTTTCTACTAATCTCAAAAGAAAACGCTATCAGAGTATTTTTTTCCACAGAGGTGTCAATAGCAACAAGATTTGCCGCGTAATAATTTAAACGAGTACTTCTTAAAGAGTGGCGCACTCTACTGGCAAAAAATCTGTCCCGTAAACTGAGGCCATTCGCTCAACATTACGTTCAGACTCCTGTGTTCTATACTTCGTGATCCGACACTTTGCTTGAAAACTGTCAGAAATCACTGAGAACAGACAAATAAATACTGCGCAGACTCATGATGTCCCCGACAGGTTTCTGATTGCTGTATGAACAAACCTATAATCGATGGGGTCAGTGGCGTAACATAATGTTTACAATACATTTTTCCCACATAATAGGTAATAATTGTATGTTTCTTAAATACAAATAATAGGTTGGTATCAAAGGAAGGAAGTGAATAAAATTCAGCAAAGGTACATATAGGTACATTTAATAGGTATAATAAAACAAAAAAAATCATATTTATATTATAAAATACTAACTATATTATATTAATCAAGAAGTATATAAATAACAAATAAAATTTACTAGTAATTATAAAAAATCTTTATTTGTTATGAAAATATTAACATAATTAATGTATAACTACCTTAATTTTAAATAAATACTTAAATTAAAACTGTTTATTTGCTGATATTAATAATGATGTTTGACTATAGAACATTTTTGTTCATCATTTAAACCATTAGACAAAAAATAGCCAAGTGGAAGCTTCCAGGTGTCATTAATTGCAACTATCATTAAAACAACAGCTTCTTTGGCTAATTCATTTGAATCATCATCCAAATCAACCCCAAAATTGACTAACCATGGAAACTTTTACCATTCCATACCAAGTGCTGCCCAATTGACATCTCATCAATGATAAGAGAACAAAGTAATGGTTTATTTGAATTTTCTATAAGTTTACTCAGAGTATTGAATTATTCAATTGTGAAACCAGGAGCTGCATAGTTTGCAGCCATTTCCCAATAGTGCTTCTATGGGGCAAACACGTTTCAAATACTGTCCTGATATACTTGTAAGCTTTATAGGAGAGAAAAAATTTAAAGTCAATGCAAATTTTCCTAATCCAGGTGGATATTTTTTATTTTTAGACATTGTTCTTTGTAACAATTGCTTATTTACACTACTCACATTTTCTAATAAAATGGCTTTTTCATTATCAATCTAATTCTTATTTTTCAAACTGGTTATTAATTGTTTAACCCTTTGTCTCCTAAAGGTACTTCTAAGTACCTCAAAATGACCATACCCTCAAATGCCAGAAGTCGAAATCATGTATTTTTCATTATACCGTTTGAAATATGTTACTGTTTTAGTTCAAGCTATAAATAGGTCTGAAAGTGACTGCAGCAAAATAGCATTTTGACATATTTCTGTAAGTGGTACTACTAAGTACCTTTGGTAGTCATACTATGCCAGAAAATGAAAAATAAAATAATAAATTTTTTATTCATTAGATAATACACTAGATTAGATTGAATTCATAGATTAGATTATGATACATCATGGTACAGTGAAAAACTGTTTTTTTTTATTTACACAGAGAGGAAAACACCACAAGTAGAACATGTTGAGTGTGGTTTAGATTGAATTTCTTGAGCACTACACATTTCACACCTTCTAAGTCTTTCAACTAATTTTCCTCTGTTTCCTAATCGTATTTCTGTAGTTGTAGCGCCTTTTTTTAGGAGTCGGTCTTGGGTTTGTAGATTTTCTCTTCCTTTGAAGGAATTTTGGAGATTTGATACATAAACCAAGAGTCACTTCTCTTCTAAATGATAAAAGTGTCATTTTTGGTTCATTTCTTGTTTTTTGTACAAGACGTATGCGTTCACAAAAGTTATTTCAAGACAGCCCCAAAATATACGGTGCCACCATTTCTTTGAGCGCCTATCAATACCATAACACTGGCGTAGTTGATCATGGTAATCTACTCCTCCCATAAATTTGTTATAGTCTTCAACAATTTGAGGTCCACCAATCCAGCAAGTCGTGCCATCTCTTAGCTTTCTCTTTATTTGAGTAGTTTCAGTGCCATGAAAATTAGAAGCAAATGTAACTATTTTATTATCTTTCCATTTGTAGAAAGTAATGCCAGTATTTGAAGTTTTATGATCAAATTCACCTCGCTTCAAACTTTTATCATTTGTCATTCCTTTAGGTAACCCCTTTCTGTTGCTTCTGATGGTACCACATGCCAATGTTCCTTCAAGTTTTAACTTCTCAAGCAACCTAATACTGGTGAAATCATTATCAAAATAAATGACCTTATTTTTGTGCCATTCTTGCTCAGTCAATTGTAAAACAATTCTCTCTCCCAAGCTGTAATTTGCAAATTTTTTAGTAATCTGTTCAGTCTTTCCCTGATAAATTTCAAATTTCTTTACAAACCCGGACATGTCACTCAAAATCCAAAACTTGTAGCCTCTTTTTATGGGCTTCATAGGATTGTACTGCTTTATGGAAGAGCGGCCCTTGAATTTTACAAGAGATTCATCCACACACATTTTTTGTTCTCCCACGAAATTCAGGAACATTGAATTCAAGGAGTGAATAAATGGCCTGACTTTATATAATTTGTCTGTATTATTACTTGGAATAAGGCTATTATCATTGAGATGCAAATGTGATAGTATAGTTTGAAACCTATTTCTTGACATTGTTTCAGGTACTACTTGTACTTTCAAATCATCTGCAGTGGACCAATAACTTTCAATATTTGGCACAACGTGATAACCCATAAGAAAGTTTATTCCGATAAATGCCAGAATTTCTTCTTCACTAATGTTTAAAGTTTTACCTTTTTGTGTGCCGTATAAATTTGTTTGGAAAGTAATATTGTGTAGTGTTTCACCTAACAGCTTTACAAACACGTCAGTGGCAGTTGTACATTCACTAAAATAAACTTCCTCCCAGGACGCATAATTGAATTCAGGCAATAGAATGGCACTTTTTTCTGTTTTCGTCCAAATACGCTCAGGTTCATTTTCTTGTTCAATACACTCTTCAAATATTTGTGGTTGAATTTCTTGCTCTTCAGCCTCCAGCTGCAGATTATCTTGAATTTCTTCCTCATCAGAAGCAGGTTCAATGTCTGAAAATAGTTATCATTTTCCACTAATTCCAATAACTCTGCATCAGTTAGTGGACGATTTCTTTCCCAATTTGTTGACATTCTGCAATAATGAAATCATTAGTACTGCTACATAAACATAACCTAGTAGGTACCAACGGTACTTGTAAGTACCAAATAAATAATGACGTATATATATTTCAAAATAATTAGAAAATAATATTTATATATTGGATTTGATAAATAAAGTGCTTACCTTCAAGTTAATACGAATATCGAACTTTATAAGTCAAAATTACTTAATTTTAGATCGATTCAAATCGTACTACACTTTCTAACTTGCAAGCTGTCATAAAATTTGCTATTACATGACGTTTTTGAAGGTGTTGCCTAAATATATCTCAAATATAGGTTCGTTTATTCGGTACTTTGAAGTGCCTTCAGCATTCTAAGCTCTACGGTTTGGTTTTACAAAATAGTAAGAGAATGAAAATGAAAGACTTTAAAGTACCTTTGGGTAATAATTAGGGTTGACATAAAATTGACTTCTGGGAGACAAAGGGTTAAGGGAAACAACTTTTCTTTTTAGCCTGTTTATAGATTGTTTCAATACCCTAATTTTTCTAGTCTTCTCTTGACTTCTAATAGTTTCTTGAAGTAACTTCCATTTCAGTATTTTTAACCAGGACAGTCAGCTGTTGGGTTTAATGACTGTGTTAAGGAAGTAGAAGGACCGGGGTCTGTATTTTGAATATATTTGAATGGTGCTCTCCTTTTTGCCTAGAAAAAACAATATTTTTATATATATATATATATATATATATATTTCCAATTCACAAAAAATTTAAATTATGTTTTACTTAGAACTGCCAAGGTGTTTTATTGTTATTAGTTATGTAGGTACATACCTTCCTGAGTTGCAGGTATGTCGGCAACTGATGGAAAATTATTGGAACAGCTTCATGGAGCAAATGTACTCTTGAATTTACATCAGTTTTATATAACCAACATTCCTCAAAGTGTTTTGACCAATGCCTATCATTTATAGTTGGTTCCCAAATCCTTAATTTTGGTGTTACCTATCCATAATTTGCGTTTTTCTACATTTGTAGGAAGGCTGTAACAAAAAATAAAAAGTTCATAAAATACCTAAATGTTTTTCTAGTGAAAATTCTCTTATTTTACAGTGAATAATTCTTTTGTCGTTTTGAGTTAGTCCTTTTTGCATTAATCTCCTATTGAAATGAATAGCTAGATTTATTTGGAGAAACTTAAAAATTGCTTACCTACGCCATTGGTAAAATGGCTGTTTTGAAGCAAGAAAATATATTATTTATGCAGATTTAGAATGAATATTATTAAACCGCGTTATCCAAACACTATAATTAGATGAATTAAAGACTGAATAATTACATACTTAAATATAATTACTCAGAGGTAACTCTTATCTTATCTTTTAAAATAGAAAAATCTACAAAAAAATTCTCAATCGTTTATTTACCTTTAAAATGAAATTCCTATCTCCTTTTTTCGCTGCGACTTCGGCATCCGTAAGCACAACAATTCACCATTATTCAGTTCAAAAATAATTCACAATTTCAATAATTTTCACTTATAAATTCACAAATGAAGCACACGCTGTATTTGCTTTGTTTGCCACAGAAATAATGGCGTCTGCTAAAAATGTGTCACAGAACGCAAGCTCAAAATAAAGCGAAGTGCGGTATCCATATCAATCCATATGCTTTCCTAATCTAAGGTCAAATGCAAATTATAGTTTATGGCCCAACCAGAAAGGCACGAGAGCGCCACTGTTGCTGTATTTTCAAATCGGCGACGAAAAGAAATCGTTATTAATGACTATTTTGTGTTTGATCGTGCTTTGATTAAGTTCGTTCGTTGCATGTGTTGATTTTTGATATTTTATTGGACATTTTAGTGATAGTTTTGAGTTTGCGATTTTTACATACATTTTGGTAAGTACTTGAATGTTGCACAAATATTTTATTTTAATCTTAAATTTTCAAATAAGTGATGAAGTGTGAAGTGTTAAATTAAATAAGTTTTATCTATTTGTTGCAGATACCTTACAAAGACTTGTAATAAAATAAAATATGGATTATTTGAATGTAGATTCCAAGAAGAAATGTTGTGTTCCAAATTGCTCAGGTTCACATGTAATGCATCGGTTTCCAAAGAAACCAGACCGCTTGCAAATGTGGCTCAGTTTAATTAACAACAAAGACATTAGAGATTTGCATCCTAACACTTTGTATAAAAATCGTCGAGTGTGTAGTTTGCACTATGAAGAGAACTCTTATGTTCAAAACTGTGGGAGAAAATTATTGAAAAAAGATGCTTTGCCTTCTTTATATTTAAAAGCATTTGAAAGTAATATATTTTTTCATCTAATTAAAATATTTCAATATTGTAAGTAGTTGTTTTATATAAACATTGATTTTTTGTTTAAGGTGTTGAATTAACGAATCCAACAAGTACTCCCATACATTCTTCTGCTGAGGTTATTGAGCAAATTAATATGGACCGCCAAATTGACAATGCTGAAATAACACAAGTCTACCCAATGAATACTCCTACAACTTCAAGGAGTAAGTTTGCAATTCTTCTTATTTTTGGATATATCAATATCAAATTAAAAGTTAATCATATTTATACTATTTTAAATGTGTTAATAAAATTGTTTTATTACAGAAACAAGAATTTTAA
Source organism: Ophraella communa (assembly GCA_035357415.1). NCBI lineage: Eukaryota > Metazoa > Arthropoda > Insecta > Coleoptera > Chrysomelidae > Ophraella > Ophraella communa. Next base: position 20,097,177 of record CM068980.1, read on the forward strand.
AAGAAGTTAATGTTACTCGTCAGTCAATGTTATCACCAACATCAAGACATTTTTATAAAAAGGTTGTTAAGGCTTCAAACAGAATAGCACAGATGAGCAGTAAAATAAAAGATTTTAAAGAGTCAATAAAATAGTTAAGGTAAAGGATGAAAAGTTTGAATACCTTATAAAAATAAAATCTCCTTCATCCCAATTTGATCCTGTAAAACTCCATGCCTATGATATGTGTAATAAAACAAGAAAATATAATAAATAAATTAAACAGTATTATAAATTTTGTATTTTTTAATCCCAAAAATTATTATTTAATTAAGATATGTATAAATCTCATACTTCCACTACACTACTTACCTAACAAGAATTTAAATTGAATTGGAAATAACCAGATTCCTAAAAATAATTAAGCTACTTGCTTTTATTACTGCAAACTGTTCTTCGAGAATCTGGCTGGTTCCAATACAGTTTAAATTCTTGTAGAAACATCTTGAAATTATATGTAAGTGTTAATAAATCTGAATTTCTAACACGTTTGCTGTGGTTGGGCCGGGAACTATTCTTTTATAAACTGACAATTATATTGCTCTTCTCTTTTTAAGTCCGTAGGTTAATGTTTTGTGAATACACCTTTACCAAAGCATTTTTTAATAACATAAATAATATATATTTATGAATTAAAATAGGTTATTTTTATAAAAATTACAGCAGAAGGGTAAGAAATAGCTAAAGTGAATAATTTAATTACCTATTACTAAAATTATTATTTGGAAGCCAATAGATCTTTTCATAATCAATATAATTGGAAAATGCTGAATAAAATTAGCTTTTAGTGTGATGATATGTAAATGAGTGAAAACTTAAAAAGTATCCAGCAAAATATCCCGAAGTGCTCAATTATTGTTTATTATATCCCTACAATGAATTTAAGTACTTATAGATTAAGATCTCTTATCCTAACAACCCTCATTAAATTATTTGGCTTACTTCAAAATATCTTATAAAGTATTACGTTTATCATACCTATTCTTGGTGGGTTTCTACACTTCAATTGAATGGAGTTGCACTTCACGACTTCATCATCATTTATTAAATGCTCCTTTTTCTGTTTTACTGAAAGCAAATTATTTTTTAATACATAAGCTTGGTCGTCCATTTCTTCTTTGGTTGTTTCATACGAGAGAAAGTGCTCTTCAACTTCAAATTTAAGCTCCTCCATGAAAACATCATGTGGTCCTTGAATCACCTCCATTGAATAATTTTTAAAGGTTAACTTTGCAATTTACCCATGAAATAATTCACAATGACATTATAACTTCAAGATAAAAATATTATTTCCCAAAACTTTTATCTGTTTTTAAAACTTTTCATTTAATACCTCTCACACTACAAACTACAATACAATATCTCTTTATTGAATACTCATGCGCAAATATTTTTGAATTTTCCCCTTCCACTGCTAAAATATAACGTATTCATCATAGATATTTATAACCTTAGGTTATAATATCTATGAACGTATTGCTACCTTAGAACATAAAATATATTTTATATATTAAATACCACAATTTAAATGAAAAAAACTCTTTTAGCTTTCAAAAGCTAGCTTATATTGGCCGTATAGCCCCGGCAGCTCAGGCCATAAACCACAAAGCAAAGGAGAAGTTCAAATTTTTATTGGCGAAAACGAGCAAAGGTAGAATGGGGAAAACAAACACATTCTCCATTTGTTTGCGTGTTATTTTTGAGCAGTGTTTTAGAATAAATGAATCACCACACGTACCATCTTTCACTAACGATTTTTACCACACATAATTCAAAACAGAAATAGTTAAATTAATATTGAATCAAATAGCTGATGTTATTATTTTCCCCATTCCACTGACAGTTACTGCGGCGATAACTATCGGAAAAATTTCCGCGAATTTCGTTCGTGTACGCCGCTTGCTAGTTGTTATTGTGTTTTTCTTGTCTTTGTGTATTTAATATTAACGACTTGTGTGTGTACCTAGACTTCTCTTTGGATTTACTTTACTTTGAATTACTGATTACTTTTGCATGTCATGCCAACACAATTTTATATGGGGCACGAACATTTAGGGGGAACTACTAGAGTGGGAGTTGGTTCGACCATGAGTATTCAATTTGTGCCATTAACGAGATGGGTCTATTGCTCTATTGCGTGGGTAACTGACCACAGCGGCACAGAGTAATACTCTGTAACAGCGGGTACAAAGGGAACGAAGAGATGGACCATAACCCTTTTGTGGGTTAGCAAAAAGAGTCGTTAAGTTGCAAATTACTAAATAGGCATGAGGACGTCTCAAGGAGTGTGGAAAAGATCACCAGGGTTGCGTTCATAAAGTTTACTCTTTAACTCAGAGTTAAGGCCGGTTTATGCAACGAACATTATAATTACATTAACATTACATTATAATTACACTTTCACTAAAAAAATGTTGTCGTTCATGCAAGACTTCATTACATTATAAATTCTGTATTAGCGCATGCGTATATTGTCCACTATTGACAGTCATGTTCTATGCATCTGCTACAATATTCAAAAAGTTCAAGTTGTTATACTACTATCCTATTTTTGATTTTGTTAAAATATTTTTTATTGCTTGTAAAACCGGCCTTCAATATCAACATTACCTAAACATAGGAATTTTGACATAAATACTAATTCAACATTTCCATGCTATCGTACTGCGCATGCGCTTTTACTGTTTCCACTAAGAATATAATGTAATGTAAATGAAAAGTTGAACGGTTTCTGTTGTGTATCTATCGTAGAAAGGCCGTTTGAACGCATAGTGGTCCCTGACGGACTTATTACCCGTCACACCATCTAGTTTAGCGACCGATCTGCTATTAGTAGCCACAACAGATAGTAGTGCGCGAATCGCGATTTAAACCGAGTGATAGTGAGTGAAAACAGGTAAAAACCCACTTTTTCGTAAATAACTTCTTACCTTTCCGATAAACCTCCCAATTTTATTGTTGATTCGGTCGAATTAACACTTCTTCTTATCATATCAAAGCAAATCTTCGGCATCCCTTGAACCCTTCACGCTCTTAGCGTGCACTCTCAACCCGGCGCGTCCACCAGGCTCCTCCACCAATTTTTTTCAAATTCCTTCAAAACCACAAATAACCAATACTACTATTCCTAAAGCACAAAACCACACGGACCCAACACCACCCTCCACTAGCCGGGGAGTCCTCAACTCCTCGGCAGACGGAGCTCGAAGCTAAAATCCGTCGTTTTTCCGGAGATGCCGCCTTCTGCTGCATCCCCCTAAATTCCAACCCCAGGGCCCCTTCAAAGCCCAACTCTAAAAAGCCAAATCTATCATTTGTCTGCAGAAATGTAGACAAAGACATCCCCGAACAAGAGTTTTCAGCCATCTTGACCGAAGCCCAGGTCGACCATATACGTTGCTGGAGAATCATCTCCAGAGCTAACGATCTCCCCACCTCTATGATGAGAGTCATCACTCCCAATGAGTCTCACTTCCACCGCGCCTTAACTGAAGGCATCTAATTCCACGGCCTCATTCATCCCTGTGAGGCCTCAAACTCCAACGCATTTCCTGCAATACGCAAGTATTGCACCAAGTGCACCAAATTAGGTCACTTGTCTGCCGAGTGCAGATCTAAAGCCCCCACCTGCCCCATCTGTGGCGATCCAGGCCACAAGACTGAATCCTGTAAAAAAACCCTTTCCCCCTCCTGCCCAAATTGCAAAGGCCCTCACCCCGCCTTCAATCCTAGATGCCCAAAACGCACCGAACCCCCAATCCTCCCCCAAGAAACCGCCCCTATTACCTTACCTCGTCCCAAAAAACTCCTTGAGTTCCACCCCCAAACGAAGTCTTAGCCACCGCTCTTCTGAACGCCGTCCCCCACTCTCGCGACATTGTCGCCCAAACCCTCAACCGGTTACTGCCTGTTTCGTACGGCATTAACTGTACCATTCTGCAATCGGGCAACCAAGCCCACTTCACATTCTCTCCTGTTCCCAGGAGCACTCCTGTTCCCAGGAGAGAATGTGATCTCCCTAGATTTTGATGGACCTAGTCCTAGGCACTGTCAACTACCAGGGACTCAATCGAAAAAGGAATGCTCTCAAGCATAGCCTTTTTCAAGATAATATTCAAATTATCGGCCTCACCGATACCCTATGTAAAGTCCCGCCCAGTTTTTCCGGCTACCAAACTTTTCACAGAAATAGGGACCAATTCTCTAGAGGTATCGGTTTCCTTGTCCGCAACGGAATTGCCACCACTACTCTCACACTACCAGCCCACCTCTCCGACTTGGACTGCTTCGGCATCCAAGTCACATCGAATAATACTTTATTTAACCTATTCGTATACTACAAACACCCATTTCAACTTCTCTCCACTCAACTCCTTCAATTTCAATATGTCTTAACCATTCGCAATTCCGTCATCTTGGGCGACTTTAACGCCGATCTCCGATCGGCGCGCAGTCGGAGAATTCTAGTAGAACAATTGCTAAGCGGATTCCGTGTGCGGTGTTTCTTAGTCCCAGCGGCAGCTGGGCCACTGGAATCTATTTCTCGAACTGGGTAATCGCTAGCGTTCGAGTCGACGGTAAAGATAGATGGGAAAACCGGAGCTGTCGCTATAATTTTGGAATCAACTCTACAATCATACATGCCTCGCTCCCGCATAATAAGTGTAAGAGAGATAGCTTGACGATCATATCGGCAACGATGTTCCTTCGAATCCCTAGATAAAATTCATATACCTTATCTTACCTTCGCCATGGGCGTGGGTTACTGTGTAATGAAAGTAAAAAAAATATTTATTTTAAATTCAAATATATTTTTATTACAATTTTTTTAAATAGTAATAACACATATTATGCATGTTAATAAGCAAGTTGGAGAAATAATAGTTGATAGAGGTAAAATCGAATATTTTTCATGTATTATCTATATACTTACCATTTATGTTATTTGAGTTCAAACTCACAAACCAAGCCAATTAATATAAAACAGAAAAGGTATAGCCAAAAAATTAAATACAAAATTTAAAACAATACTATCTTTCTCTCCTTTTGTTTTTCAACACATTTATTCAGACAATCAATTATTACAAATTAAATACCAGTTAATTATTGTAAAGATAAAATAATTAGCAATTAATTTAACCAGTTCCAGATTTCTCCTTCTTTTTTTGGGGGTTGAAAAATCACTGCTTGCCAAATCTCCAATATACCTTTTCCTAAAATATGAACAAAATTACATTGTTATAAATAATATATATATATTTTTTATAAAAACCTTTTTTAACTTGTAATCTTTTTCCTTGTTCTGCATTGGACTGCAAAGAAAACAGATAAGAAATCATGAACTACCTCTTTATTATTACTTCAGATTCTGAGACAGTCTCTGTCTTTTCTGAAGATGAAGAGATGGGTCTTAATCTCAGATATTTCGCTGCAATTTTTGTTTATTAGACATATTAAAATATGTTATAATATATAATCAAAATGCTTACAAATTTGAAGGACCAGCTTGATTTTATTCAAAATTTAACTGGGAAATATTTGGATTCCCTGGATTGTTAAAAAAGTCTTCACAATCTGTATCAAGAGACCTAAAATGTTTGTTTTATTTAAAAAATCTATAATATTTTAAAAAAAGTTATTGCATCAACCCTTACTTTTAAAATTTTACCAAAGTTTATCTTAAACCAGATATTCTTTACTGAGGTAGGCAATAAAAAATTATTTTCAATAGTATATAAGTTATATAATGATCCTTTAATGTTTTATTGCTTCCATAATAGTAATAAAATAATACCCCATTGTAATAGGTAAAAATGTATTAATGTATTAGGTATTTACCTGGAAGATTTTGTAGGAAAATTTTTTACCTGCAAGACACTTCTTCCGTAATCATGGGCATATACAAATGTGGCTCAGCTTTGGGTTTAAGTTGTTTTCGACCTGATATCTCAGTAATTATAATATCGCTTTCATCAAAATGGTCTGAGTAAATTGAGGCATATTTAAAAACATGTTGGTTATTTAAATTTAAAATATTTAGCCACCTCTGCGTTCGTTTAGTGGAAAACTAAAATAATACAAAATAAATCTATACTCATAAAAATACATGTAATAAGATTTGTAACTCAAACTGAAAAGTTTAAGTTTTTATAGACATACAAAATACCAAATATTTGTTTACTAAAAATTTTAACTGTACCACTGGATAATCAACAACTTTGTTTACATATCGTAATGTCACTTACCACCGAAATATTAAGTTTGGGTTGAAAGAATCCATTTTTTTACAAACTACCCACTGACGAACCATTTTTAATAAAGTTTAACAGTTTATTTAAAAAAAAAACACCGAATAACACTAAGAAACACTAATGAATACTAAACCACCGCACCACAACACTGTAAATCCAAAAATGGTATGAAATAATAAACTTGTAGTAGTTCCAACCCCACAGCGTAGCCAACGCTTTTCCTAAGAAATTTAATAATACCGAATTGTATGAGATCCGATACAGTAAAAAGGGCTTTCACAATAGATCTGAAAAAGGTCAAGGTGCAATACTAAGAACATTAAACAAAGAAATTTGTAATAATACGCTGACTATTCAAAAAATAATAAATAAAGTTTTATTACAATTTTCTTGGGGTCCCGCTCAACAAGAAGTTTTTGACGCACTCAAAATGTTGCTGACCTCATCACCGATTCTAAAGCAAGCAGATTCATCTTTGCCCTTCATACTCAAGACTGATGCCAGTTCCTATGCTATCGGAGCATGTTTGCTTCAGGGGGAGGGAGAAGATGAGCGACCTGTCGAGTATGCCAGCAGGTTACTCACGCCGGCTGAACGCAACTACAATACGACAGAGCGTGAAGCCTTAGCGATCGTATATGCAGTAAACAAGTTTAGCGGGTAATTGGAAAATTCACCCATTTTTATAAAATCAGTTCACCAACCATTACGCTGGTTAATGACCCTACGAACACCCAGTGGTCCGAATAGAATATATACCCGGGAGAACCAATAGTATCGCAGACTTATTGTCACGTCCGTCATGCGACGTAGCAGAACAAAACTCCTGTGAGGTTTGTACCATCGCCATTAGTCTACCAACCCAAAGCAAAGCATCCCTTAGAGAAGAATAACTCTCTGACCCGGAGGTCAAGAAAATAATAGATTGCTTCGAATCGCCCGAACCGAACCAAGTGGACTTTAGCCGATGAACTGACCGAGGATACATCATGAACAAAGGAGTACTTTATCACTTTACCCCTGATGTAGAATCAGAAGAGGCCCAGCTGGTAATATCACGCTCAAATATTCCCACAATTCTCAAAGAATATCATGACTCCCCTACCGCTGGCCACTATGGTGTAGAAAAAACCATACAACGGATAATCACCCGTTACTACTGGCCAACGCTCAGGCGAGACGTTACCCTTCACGTCAGGAAATGTGTCAAATGCCAGAAGTTCAAACCAAACAACTTTAAACCAGCGGGACTGATACAAACTCCCGTCCTAGCGCAAAGGTTCGAAACCATAGCAATGGACCTCGTTGGACCCCTTCCAGTTAGTAGAAAGGGTCATCGATGGATTTTCGCAATAGAAGACACAGCTACAAAGTGGATAGAGTTATTCCCACTACGCATTGCCACGTCGGAAGAGTGTGCTAAAAGAATGATTTCCGAAATTTGTCTACGATACGGAACCCCCCGACGGGCTATAAGCGACAATGGTTCGCAATTCGTGAGTGTTGTGATGCAACATGTGTGCCATTGTCTCGGTATACATCAATCCCTAATACCAGTTTATCATCCGGCTTCTAACCCGGAGGAGCGGAAAAATAGGGATCTAAAGACTCAACTCGCCATTCTAGTTCAGGATGATCACACCGGATGGGACGAAATGTTAGCTACTGTGAGGTTCGCGATGAATAGCGTTCCCAACCTCAGTACTGGATTTTCACCGGTATATCTCAATTTTGCTCGTGAAATGCGTACGCCTTTCGATGTCAAGCAAGATTTACGTGTTATATTGGACAACAATAACATTGTACCCGAGATTACTCCCTACTTAAAACGACATGCGGAAACTCTGCAACGCGCGCGCGAAACGAATGAAAAACAGCAGGACTCTGCAAAAAAATATGCCGACGAACATTTTCGCGAAGCCCCTACATACAAACCGGGTGACAGAGTGCTAATCGATATTCACGCACCAAGTAACGCTAGTGCCGCGTACACGTCCAAATTTGCTCCTAAACGCGACGGGCCATATTCGGTATTGAGGCAGGTATCAGCGACTACATATGAGGTAGCCAGCCTAGCGAATCCTACCATCCCCCTTGGTAAATACCATGTTTCAGCCATGAGGCCATTCGTCTCACACGGGACCGAGGAGCCGCCCGAACCAGTACGACCCCTTCGCCGAAGAGGCCGCCCGAAGCATCAGACTCATACCGAGCTGCGTAAAGAAGAAGACGACCGCCAGGCTCCTTCCGAGCTTCGTCAAGAGGAAAATGACCGTCAGGCCCCTGCCGAGCGTCTTCAAAGGGACCAATCTTATCCCTCTACTAGTTGCCTAGCTAGACCGGAGCGAATCAAAAAAGACGCCACACCGTTATTTAGTGTAATAATTCTTGTATCACTCCCGAGACGTTGGAGTAATACAAAGGGGGAGATTGTAACATTAACTCGTAAAGACCATCAACCCCTAGCGCCAGCCCTGTCTTACGACACCACCTGGCGGTAAACTTTCACCGGGTAAGGGTAGCTGTCAGACGATACACGTGTTTTTTAACATTATTATTTTGTATGTGTGATTTCAGTATACTTAGTTTTTAATAGTGTCTATGTTAAAAATATGTTTAAATAAAATTAGTTCTTTTCGTACTTCAATCTTTTCGAACGGCAAACCACAACAACACCCTCATTATATAGACAATTTATTTATAAACCCATAAATTGTTGTACTCCCAATTTTGATTGAATGAAAGAATGTAATTTAGATATTTCAGCAGAAAGAACGATTACATTGTTTATTTAAAAACAGTCCATTATTGATAACCTCTAATTTATTTAATAGGTATTATTTATAATCTGATAAATAAATAAATAAAAACACAATATTAAATGGAATGTTATTTAATAAAAACAATCAAAAAATTTACAATTACTAAAAGAATACTGAGATTTCCATAACAATAATAAATTAAGAAAAGGGACACCTATTTTCATGTGCAAAACAAAATATAATTAACATTGAAAATATAATTAATAAACTATATCCACAAATAATAAGTTAATAAATTTTTTTCGTCGACCTCTACAAAAAGTTAAATTTTATGTAGGTACTAATTTCCGGATGAAAAATCGACTATTTTTGATGGTGGAAGTAATTTACATCCGCAAACACGGTACAAGAACGGCGAATGGATCATTCTCGTAGATCTGTGACAATTACTGTCATTTGCTGTTGTCAAATGAAGTATTTACGACATTTTAATATGTATTAATATTAGTAATTGTACATCTTAGAGATTGATTTAATCTTTTAGTGGGACGTAGTTGAGGTCAGCAAACAGGTAAGTTCTTACTTTCATAAAGGTATGTAGAGGACGACGAAAAAATGTAATATGCGCCTCGGTGAAAAAACGTCTATTGTCTCGCCTATAATTAAGAGTTTTTCGTCCTTGGTACATAAATAACTATTTTAATAGAATAAAAAATAGACACAAACATAACAATTACTTCGGTTTAAAAAATTCAAAGTAGAAGCAATGTACAAATGATTAACTGCAGTATTGCAAATAAAACAAGATTAATTATTTTTATTAAACTAAAAATTATATCATTAAAACAGATTAAGCTGAAACTCCACCGTTTTTCTATTAATCTCAACAATAGTTATTTAAAATGCACATTACATTTTGAAGAGAATTCACCTTTGATATTAACTCCATTGTTACATTGGGATATTTGCTTACTTTAATTAAAATAATGTAAAATTAGTAATGAGTTAATATCGAACATAATCAGTAAATTACACAAAAAAAATTCAAATTTATGGTCACAAATTATTTTTTCGTCGACCTCTACAAAAAGTTACAATTTACGTACTAATTTCAGGATGAAAAATCGGCTACTTTTGAAGGCAAGTAATTTACGTCCGCAAACTCTTTTAGTCCTCTGTGGTTGCTACTATACGGCATGGATCATTTTCGTAAATCTGTGACAATTACTGTTATTTGCTGTTGTCAGCAAACAGATGTATTCTTACTTTCATAAAGATACGTAGGGGACGACGAAAAAATGTAATATGCACCTCGGCGAACAACTGTCTATTGCCTGGCCTACTGGCTCGGCTGCGCCTTGTCTAGCAATTTGCAAGCTCGACTATAATAGATAGTTTTTCGTCCTTGGTACATAAATAACTATTAACTAAATAAATTAAACAATAACTAAAATGTTGTTTAATATGTGGATGGTGCCAAGCATTTTTTGGCGATCACATAGCCATACATTAATTAATTGTATTCATTGTACAATCAACTGGCTATTTCACTTCTTTATCTTTTACAGATAACTAATCCCAAAACTGTTTTGTACTCCCATTTAATTCAAAAAACATAAATACTTGCGTCAGACTAGAGCAATTGCTTTTCTTTTAGTTTATTAGCAAAAACAGGTGATAACATTTGATAATTTATTTGAATAAGCTATATTTTTCCTATTCGTTGTATTGTATACATACAAATTCGATGCAAAAGTTTAGAAAATAATCTCCAGCAAATATTTTGATGTTAAGATGTGATGTGAGGATTTTGTATACATATCGACAATATATTTAAAATTACCTATATCACAATGTTTGCTATTTATATAAATATATATGAATTTAAGTATTTTTTAACAACATGGAAACCTTATATTGTGAACATGAGAAATTGTCTGAATTAATATTGATAATGGGATTACCTACACTAGCTTTTCTTTTACAAATAGTGAGTGAAGGCGCAGAAACATTTTTTTTGCTTTTAGATTAGTAAATAAACAAACCACAATTCCAATAAATATCAATTACTGCAAGTTTTTAAGACAAAACTTCATATTTCATTATTTTTAAAAGAATTAAAAATGAAAGATAACGGGGTGATTTTATTCTTTTTATAACTTATATGTTTTACAAACAACTAGTAAAATAGTAAGTAATTAAAACAATGTTGACTGTTTATTAATAGTAGGTTACAAAATATTCCCATAGATGATATATTATGAAGTTTTGATTTTCTACTACAGCCTCTTAGATAATAAATGAAATTAAATGTAAATAATAGTTTAAAATGATTTATTCTCATTTCACATAGTTTGGTAGGTTTTTTATCCAAAGAGTATAAACGTGAAGCTGAAAATGTTAAATTTTTATATATTTCATTTATTTTCAGAATATAAATTAAATAATTTAGATTTACCGCTGAATTGATTTGTTAATAAGTATGCATGGCATTTATGTTGACGAATAAAGAGTTACAAAATTAACACTTAAGCAAATATTACATACATCACCTCACCTAACGTCAAAAATTGATTTTATTAAATTCAGACTATAAAATCGTATTTACCACAAAGAATTATGTATTAACCATAACAATTATGTGGACTCATTTCAATTAAATACATCTTCAAAATAGTTCGTAATAATTAAAAACTATCAAAACTTTTTTTATAAAATGGTTATTATGTTAAATCGATAAAAAATACAGATATGAAAACAGGTGTACCTTAAAACAATCAACCAATAATAAAATATAAATTAAATTAGTGTATCATCTTGTGAATTTTTAATATTTTACCTAATCGCTGTTTAACAGTCTTCATACCTTTTCGAGGTTTAGGTGTCGTAGTGCCACTACATGATGGTGTGACAGCGATCGAAGTTGATGAACCCGGTAAGGAGGTGGCACTGGAGGATGGGCTGCGTATATCTATTTTAGGTTTAATTTTCCTACGGCGATACTGCCTCTTAGGAATCTAAAAATAAATCCAATTAAATATCTGCTATTATATACTTTCTCATTATTAAAGAAAGTGCTAAGTACAATGAATATTTGTAAGATGATAGCCATGTGTGCCTGATCCAAACTAGCATTTTTTTGTTTTTGTCTGACATACAGTATCCGCTAAAATAAACAGTACCGAAAATAAAAATAAAAATTAATTTTTAATTTCTGTAATGTAAGTGTTCAAAATGTTCACCATTTCGACGCAAACAAGCTTCATATCGATTTTTTATAAGTCAATAAACATATTTATAAAAAGTGGTTGATGGAACTGCCGAAAAATATTTTGTATTATTTCCCGTAGTTCGGCAATATTCGCCGGCGGATTTTCCGAATGAAATATTTTTTCCTTTATTATGCCCCAAATGTATGCGTAAGGTGGCGTCAGATCAGGTTAATGAAAAGGATATTCGAGAAATTATTCTATTATCGAAATGCTGACGGAGTAAGTCTAAGGTGCGCACAGCTGTATGGCTCGTTGCACCATCTTGTTGGAACCATTGTGTGCGAAACTGTAGATTTCGTGCACGGCAAAAGTTATTTAGATCTCTCACAAAAGGTGTAATAATTTTCTCTCTATAACGTTCTTGGTTGACAGTAAGTGGATTCTGATTATCATCTTCAACGAAATAAGGACCAATCATTCCATGACCAGATACCGCGCACCAAACGGTAACTCGAAGACTGTGGAGTGGTTTCTCTACAATGACATCAGGACGTTCAAATCCAAGGAATCTGGTTGTTTGTCGATTAATTTAGCAGCTAAGATGAACGTGACTCTCGTCTAAAAACCATATGTTTTTCAAAAATTCGGAATCTTCGTAAATTAAACTCAACATGTGACCACAGTAAATTTCTCTTGCACGTTTGTCCGCAGCATTTAGTCGTTGTCCAATTTGAATACGGTATGGATAACCACCAATTGATTTGAACATGCGACGTAAAGACGTTTCACTAATGTTGAGTTTACATGCAGTTCTTACAAGACTTCTTTGAGGTGATTGCACAACTTTGTTAAAAACACGTCCTTCATTTTCGTTAGTGCATACTGTTTTTCGACGACCTGAAGAACCTTTACGTTGACACAATACACTACCAGTGCGACGAAATTTTTCAACAACAGCCAACATCACACTTTTACTAGGAGCTGCTTTATTAAATTTTTGTTGATATTTTATTGACACCTGTTCTAAGCTTGGACCATCATTACTACCTTTTCCGTATGAACGAAAATAATGCTCTACCAAAAACACTTTTTCTTCCGTTGTTAGAACCATTTTTAAATCAAATTTAACTGCAGCGTACTATTAATATATCATCTAATGACAATTAAGTCAAATGTGACAAATCCATATTACATAAACAACTCCACAGCACTCTTTGTTTCGGTACTGTTTATTTTGGCGGATACCGTACATGAGTACATGACTGTAATGACGTCTTCAGAATGTTTTTCTATCGAGCGCTACTTTGTTTGTTGGCAGTCAGAGAAAAATTTCATATTGATGAAAAATAAATTGAACTTAAAATTTTCATTCGATTATTTATAAAGACTTGTGACGTGAATGATAAAAACAAGAATGCAATTAATTATTTTTGTTACAACAATCTTTATCAGCTGAAGAAGCTGTCGATGCATTCAAACACCAAGTTTTGGAGGTATTTCTTTCTGAGTGACATGAAAAACGGTTGAAGTATATTATGCAAAAGTATTTAAATTTTAAGGAGTAATACTGTGAACAGCAATAATTACTGTTTGTTTGGCTTACTATAGAAACGTTCAGTAAATTCGAAAGTGACATAAATCTGTTAACAATATTTTTATTTCAATAAAAACATTTTACTGTTTACTATTAGGAGCCCGTATCCCATGCAGTCGGAAACGAAAATGTGTCAATGATTTTTTTGTCCATGAAGTGCAGACATCTCTTAGTAATAGGATAAACTAACAGAAATAATAATAGAATCCTTTCACTAAATTGCTCTATTCATCGGAAAAAATTTTACCTGCTAAAAACACATGTTTTAGGGCTAAAAACCAGTTATATAATTCTTATTTCTAGACCTTGCCAGCCAACAAAATATATTTTGTATTTTATCTCGGGAAAGAACGAGGGTAGATCAACATTTAGTAATATCAATCTCTATCTCTATCAATCTCTATAGTAATTATTACTTTTATCTTTAGTTTTTATTAAAAACATTTTTTATTTGTATTTTTAATTCTATAATATATACCTAATCACCGGTAGGGTAAGTTTATTATTTTTATAAGTTTATGTGATTCTTTTTAGATCAGTTCTAGGTAAGTGTCAAAAAATTAATAAAATATTATTAACTTAGAGGCGATGCATTTACATATGACACATTAAAGTGGTCAACATATTTTAATTTTGTAATACCTATTTACTTGCGTCGAAAATTCGGAGACTAGATACTTATGAAGAATAATGATGTTTTCTAGAACGTTGCTGGATTTAAACTAATGTTAACCCTTCAGGATTATTTGTTGACTTGAAATACGGTTTCTTAGGTGCATCGCCTGATGGTAAACGAATTATTGTAACTATTATATACATATCAGAGTTTAATAACTTATTATGTTTTAGGTTGTTTAGGTTGTTTAGGATGAACTTGTTGAAGTAAAATGTTTTTTAAAAGTAGTCACATCAAAAATATCATTGGTCGCATTCAGGTAATTTGTAGCTATATAGCACTGCAGCGCTTTTACGCTAGAATTCGCTGAACTGACTTTTAAATTAGTTGACATGTCACATATTTAATTAGTGTTCTGTGTGTGACATGACGTTTTGGTTTATTTCCTAACCTTTATTTTAAAATAAAAATGAATAATATAGCGCAAATTATTGATGACTATAATGATGAAATGGTTGTTGTTAACATAATTAACAACAACCAGCAAGATGTACCCGTGGTAGCAATTAATGAGAGAAGGCGTCATCAGTTGGGAGAAATCAAAAGATTACATATAGTTAATATTTTAAACTAAGGTCAAATTTATAGAGCATGATGTGTATAACTATTTTTTATTTTTTTATGTAAAGTGTGATATCCCATATTTATTTTTTTAAGTAGTTGTTTAATAATAGAATACTTATTTTTTTCAATGAATTTGTTAATGTACCAATAAAGTTTATTATTATTTCTACCTCAAAATCATTGGACATAAACAAAAATAAATTAATATTCTTTATTTAAAAAAAATACAATAAGTAGTTTGTTTAATAATAGAATATTCATTGTTTACAATAAATTAGTAAATGTACAAATAAAGTTTATTATTATCCCTACCCCAAAATTATTCTACATAAACAAAAAAAATTAAAACAGAAATTAACATTCTTTATTTAAAAAATACAATTTTATCAAAAGTTTTACTTTACTTTTGGTTTCTTTCTACTTTAACTAATTGCCATAATAATTTATTTCTTTCTTTTGCTGTTTCCACCAATTCTTTTAGTATTTGATTATTTTCATGTATTGCTTTTGTTAAATTAGATATTTCGCTCACCCTTTGTGTTTCTTTTTTTAATAATTCTTGCCTATAATGCAGCAATCCTATTCTGGATTTCTTTTTTGTTGTTTGAGTTGTAGAGGGAGTTGAACTGTTAATAATATAATCTGCTTTTTCAAGACATGTATCATCTGACTTATCTTTCACTATTTTACATGGGCTAGATGCTTTATGTGTAATGGTACTTCTGTTAGACATTCCAGAGACAAGTGTTGTTTGAGTGTGAAATGACTTTTCTTCTAGGGGGAGAGAAGACTCTATTGTATTTACTTCCATATTTACAGTTCTATCCAATACAAATATTTCACTCATTATATTATAATATTTCCATGATATATTCCCTTTCCCGGTTCTTCTCTTTGTATTCTGGTTGTCTCGTATACGCATAAATGTTTGTTTCAAATTTCTAAATTTCTTATCTAAAGTTTCTTCATTGACATAATAATTATGTCTTAAAAATACAGAAACAATTTCTTGCCAAAGACTTCGCTTCTTTATCTTTGGGTTTCGAAATTTTTCTTTTCTTACCTTATACTCTTCTAACAAAAGAAGAGATGTTTTTTCATTCCATATAAAATCTAAAATATACCATTTAAATAAGCATAGCACTTAACTTTACAAACATACTTTTGTATCTTACCTTCAGATTCCGGTGACGCCACTCGAGAAACCTGGAATTCTGGCTCAAAACTCTCCCAGGGCTCTGAATTTACCAATTCTATTGTTGTAAAATTATTATTATTAAACTGCATGGCATATGAATAATCTGAAAATAGAAATAAAGTTGCCATAAACTAACGTTTCCAGATATAATAATCTTTAATAATAATAAAAGGTTAATAATAGTATTTATATTAAAATAAAGCTAAATTATTTTATGTCAGGCTACTTACCTTTCTTCTTATGTGTAAATGGGGTTTTTTTATTTGTCACTTTTTGTTTAAAAAATGATTTTTTTGTAAAACGATCTTTTTTAAATCTTATCAGTTAGCTTTATTATTATTCTTCTTTCAAACGTCAAAATTTGAAGCGTTCCAGCGTACGAATATATATGCTGCACTGCTGCAATAAAGCGCCGCAGCGCTGTAGTTCTAATATGTCAATTCAGCAGCGCGGCTTGATGAAGCGCTGTAGCGCTGCTGTTCCCTGAATGCGACCATTGAGAGAGGCCGTAGAAAAGCGTATGGTTCCTTGCTTAAAAATTGAAAATAGTGAAATTCACTTAAAGGAAAACCACAATTATTATTATCAGGTAAGATTTGTTACTGGCTTTTCATTTTACTAATTTGTTTAGAATATTACAAATTATTGTTTTTAGATACAAGGACAACTCGGCATCACAAGAAGAAAAACATGCCATTTTATTATTTATACTGGAGATATGAATCCATTTTTTACCGAAAATATAAATTTCAACGAAACTTTTTTTAACAATATGGTAGAAAAGTTGAGACGATTCTATGAGGATTGCGTTGGGCCGGAAGTTATTTTAAACAGGAGAGGCAAAAGATTAAAATATAAAGATCCACCAGAAAATATTTAAATGTAATAATAATAAAAGTATATTTTTTAAATAAAATATTTTGATGCCAGTTTTTCTTTTTACTTAATTCAGAATACCACGTATACAAAATTTACGCTAACATTTTTTTCTCTCAGAAACCTGTGACCAGATTTCTTCCAAAATTTGACCAAGAAGTGTCTATCTATATGGCCACCAATAATTGGTATTTTTTTCAAGAATTTTGAATTTACAGTTTTTTGTTATTAACAATTTTATAATTTTTATATTTATTTACAACGATGTTTATTCTGTGTCTAATGGTTTTTTAATTGTGCTGGGAAAATGGAATAATAAACACTTATTCTGTAAGCGATCGCTCGGCACACAAACAATAATTTTATTTACCCTCATATATAACTATAGATGGCCAGCCGTACGCTGGGCATATTATAATTAAAATTTCTTCAAGATATAACAATGATATAACTGGTCTGCTGACAATCAATATCCGCAAATCAGTATTCTTTTTTTCATTTTACTAATTTGTATTATTGAATAATTGTTTTGTAAATATCGTAAAATATTTAAAAAACGTTACATTAATTTATAATACAAAATTTTTTTTTGACTTCGTTAATAAAAAAAAGAAAAAAATACATAGCGCCTAGTTCCATCTATGATAAAAGTTATAAACTAAAGTACAATTATTTCGTCATTAACTACGTCCATTTTTGATCCAAAGTGAAAAAATAAAAATAAAATGCAGCATGATTTTAGTTTCTAACTATTTCTTAGGTCTGATCTCTTTAGAAAATTCTGATTGGGCTATTTGATAGAAAAATGTTCAACTTAGGAAAGGTTTAGTTTCATTTTAAGAAAATTTATTTAGATTGTTGTTTATTTATACAAATGTAAAGGTCTAAAATAGTTCGCATTCAACAGCTCTTTTTCAATATTAAACCATTAATTAACAAAAAATAAATGTAATCCTTACCTAAGTTAGACCTTTATATGCAATTTAGTGAAAAAAATAAAACGATTTGAGTTATAATAACAGAGAAAGTTAGAATAAACTTTTGGTCTGCAGGTGCCATTCTGATGTACAGCGATACCCCGTCCTTAAAGGTATAAACTTTACCTGATCAATGCCAAAAAATTGAAATTAAAAGAATTACCTTAATTTTTTCAGGTACTTCATGTAACCTTCTGGCTGCTGCAGCTTCAAGAACCTTCTCCACGGATTGTTTTTTAGTACCTTCTCTAGCCGGTCGATTCATTTTAGGTAACAGTGGACCAACTCTTGCTCTTGGATTCCAGGCTTCATCTATTTTCGATCTACCTCGAGACTTAAATATGTGTACATCATCGTCATCGGAATTGTCTAAAGATGGATAAACTAATAAAAAATGTGCGTTTAGAAAATAAATGTCTCAGAACCTAACAAAATATTTATTAAAAAAATTTTTTGGATAATGTTTAAAATTAATTTTGACAGTTATATTACCTACATCATACATACTGCCGTGTTAAGACAGGAGGTCGTATCTGCAAAAACACCAGTTTGTAGAAAAATGCAATTTTCTTCATCTTATTCTGCCATTAAAACTAGCAACAGTTGAAAGCTAATTTTTTCTATATATATAAAATGCACAAATTTGAACCTCCATTGAGAGCCTCTTATTGATCAATTAGGATTTGGCTGAGATATTTGATTTTGTGCAGATACGACTTATAGACTTAGGAATCGATTATGTTTTATATGTGGTTCATTTGCGTCAACATGTCGTATGTGTCATATATGACTAGTTGACTAAGTATGTGAACAAGAATACTTATTATATTGTTCGAAGCGTAAAGCATTATTCAGAAATTAATAAAGAGGAAACAATGGAGATGTTAATAATGACGGTAGAATAATGAAAAAATGGTTATTCAAAAGTAAAAAAATTGTTAATGTGTAAATATAGAATCAATCTGAATTAGCTGAAACTGGTAGTTCATTCCAAAATTTCAAAACGATTCGGCGGAAGTATTTCGGACAGCTTTGAGATCAAATTTAAATTTTGATTTATGTTCACACTCTTTGGCTCATTTCTTATTGTCGGAGGGGGTACACCATATGTAAATGCTCGATTTGTCAAAAAATTCAGTTCTGTGAAAGGGCCGTTAAATTCTGTTTTGTGGAATAAATTTTTAAAACCTCTTCTGAACTGAACAACATTAAAAGCGTTCAAACATGGTTTTGGCTTAGTTTTTCCAAGCTTGAACCTAGAGGAGTGATCTTTAGCATCATAAAAATCAGTGACATTCATGTTTATAACTTCAACTCTGGAGTTATTCGATTTTTTTATGCAGTTGACATAGTCCTCGAAGTCCATCACTTTCTTCTTCTGCTTTAACGATTTCTCTACCTGGTGGTGAAATGAATCCGCAGACATGAATGTGTGTCTAGTCTCCAAATATTTCAATGTAATCGAGAAGCAGTTAATTTCAGATGAGTTTATTAGGTACACAAAGAGACAGTAGAGGTTCCAGTTCTTATTTTGAGCCGCGCAATTGTCCATCCACATAATGGAGCGTCTCTGTAGAGAAGACAACATTTGTACAAGCTTGACATTATGTCAAATTTGCTGCGTCTGCTATGCCTTCATGCCAAAAGACAGCAACCGGTTTTCTAGTATTTGACTGTTTACCAATAGGTACAAAGGACTCGTTGAAGCAGATTATTCTAGGTGTAAATATCAACTCTTTAAACATTTCACAGCGTGAAAGCATCATAACCTTAATAAGAATTATAATAGCTACAATCAATAATTAAAAAAATGCAAATCTACAGAGAAGGCTAATAAATCTTTGGATGCATCATCCTTGTATTCTGTTCATGCAACCACAGCATTATCGTGGTGTTTCTTCCACTTTACGCATTCTTCACATTCTGGAGAAATATTTTTCTAACTGTGGCTCTCGGTTTTAGAGCGAACGTCGAAAGATTCACATTGCCAGCACTCTTCATGGCCTAGAGCGGCAAAAGAAATATTCATCTCTGCGACTTGGTTACGATAAAGCTCATACGAAATTATGGATTCAGGAAATTTTTGCAAGTTTATGTGGGTTGTTATAATAGTGTCTCTATTTATCGTTTTTTCAGATGGATGTCCCATTATTTATGCTTTAGCACGCTTTCACAAAAACATAAGCTCATATTTTTGTAGAAAATAATTTGACATTACTATGACAAAATGTCGTAACTGATTAAACTTGTTGACGTTACTAAGACCAAACGACTTATCTGAAGCCAGAGCTTCGACATATATGACAAATGGACCTAGTAATGGTCAGATACTATGGTTTGATCTAGCAAACAGCATATATTGGCAGTTACGACTAATCGTTACCACTCAATTTGACGTATTTACAGCACAGATATGACTATCAAAGTTTGTACTATAAAAATATTATAGACAACCCAAATATGTGAAAAACCAGAAATCTCAATTTTTGGCAGATACGACCTCCTATCTTAGCACGGCAGCATATGTATTATTGATACTGTTCTGTCGCTGTCAGACAGTGATCAGACAAACCCAGATGTTTCAGAAGTATGAGTTGTCTTTTAATTTCATACTTTAAACAGTGTAATAATAGATGGTTCATAATTAAGATAATGTTACCTACATGTTTCACTGAGTGATATTTGCTTTTATTAGCAAGTATACGGATTTAGTATGTTATTCAAATGTTTAATCATATTATTTTAACCTGTTCTTGCGATTTAAAAAGTAAGTACCCAATCCAACTTTTAACTCTCTTTAGTTCTTATATTGCTAAGTTGCCATTATAATTTGTTTAACGTGATGTTTGTAGGCGTTTGATCTTATTAAAACATTTCCAGGTAGTTTGTTTAGCAACCCTCATTAAGAGGGTCAGAGTTATTTTGAAGACATAAATAAAACTTAGTATGTCAATAAAATTCATACTTCAAAAATAATAAATATGTATTTTCTATATATTACTAAATAGCGCATAATAAACAATCTGGATTCTTTTGGTAATTAAAGTTTTTGCAATATAAACATTTATTTAATTGTAAATTTGTTCTTAATTAATTGGTTTTTTCAAAAGCAACATTAATCCAATAGTAAGACCTTTGTTTTAAGAGTGTATGGCCCTAGACGAACTGCAGGGCAAGTGTAAGGGGGGAGGAAGCACTAAGGCGGGGCTTAAATCAACGTGGTCTAATGAAAGATAAGCGTAGATATTATACAATCATTTAGGGGTTTGCAAATATTTATTGCTGTTAGTTGTAATTTTATTTAGATTCTAGATAGTTTGACTTCGTTCGGTCGGAACATTTGCTTTTTTTTACCTGTGACGTTTTGTTATATAATAAACAACCAATATTTAGTTTTTAATATATTAGATTAATACAAATAGAACTTTTTTTTTTATTTTAAATAGTGTTTGTTTAAATTTTTATATAGTGTAGAATATTTTACGATGGAGACAAAAAAAAATCGCGGAAAAGCAAAGATGAGCCTAAGTGTAAAACGCCTCAGCATAAAAAAGAGAATGAAACGTATAAGGTAACTGTTGTTTTGGATGAAATAATTATTTTTTAAACCAAAGGAAAAATCCAAAGTCAATGTCACAGAATTTAATATAATTTGGTGATAAAACACATATAGTTACTATTTTCGGCCTAACAAGGAAAAACAAACAACACATTAACATAAATTAAAAAGGAAGAAAGTTTATGATTAATTAGATGGAATTTTTGGAATGGTTGGAATCTACCCTTTATATAAACCTTTTTGTATACCATTACGTATTTTATTTTTAAAAATTCCATCTAATTAGTTTTCTTCCTTTCTTTCTTTTCAATTTATTTTAATGTGTTGTTTGTTTTTCTTGCCTATTTACAATTTTTTCCTTGTCTTGACATATATTTATTTTAATTATAATTAATTTTTTAAACACCTTTCTTTGCTTGTAAGTGTTGTTTAAGTATATTCATCAACTTAAATTTTTATATTAATTTTTAAGGTATGTTTTCTTTTTTTGTAATAATTTTTACGTTTACACATCTGTTTTTTATAGCCTGATGATGGCCTCCTTGTTAGGCCGAAACTAGTAACTATACGTGTTTTACCACCACATTACAATAAAATTCTGTGGCACTGAGTGTTAAAGACTATACGTATTTGTACTTTGAACTAATTCACACATAAATATATTAATTATAGCAACAAATAAATATAATGGCCAAAAAAATATAATAAAAGCCAATTAAAAATTCAATATTTAAAAACATTTTATTTACAATTTAAACAATAATTTGAAGTGTTTTCTACTATGTAATACATTTTGTAAAAAATTCATATTTTCATTTTTTTTTATAAATTTCAGTGAATTTTTCACGTCAAATTAAAAAAAAAAACAAATAAATAAAAACATTGAATTACTATTATATTTTCTTTTTTATTATTGCAGATCCACAAAGGCATTATCCGAAAATAAAGAAAATGAATATTGCAGGATATATCTGATCAGGTTGTAGCATGTTCGTCAAAATCAGAAAAAAAATTTGAAATAACTACGGAAGGCAAAACTATAAAATTGGAAGAGACATTTACTTTGGAAGGGAGAAGAATAGTAGATGTGAGTCACTTTCTTGATGAAATCAAAAATATTTTGCATCCAGATAATCATGATCCTGGAAACGAATGTACCATATTCAATATTATTATTATCGGTGAACGTCGTTCTGGATTTGCATCCACTTTAAAAGTAAAATGTACTATGTGCAATAAAAAATATGATGTCCAGACTATCTTTGATCCCCTCGGAATAAATGAACAAGCAGCTCTGGGTATCATGTCAGTCGGATTAGGATTTACCCATCTCGAGAAAGTAGCTTCTGCATTAGAAATTCCATATGGTTCTCATCGAACTTACGATAAATTCAACAATGTTGTTTGTGATAAGTTGGATAAAAAGTCACATGAAACAATGGTTGAAGCACTTGAAGAAGAAAAAAAAATTGCGGTTAATAATGGAGATGTAATTAAAGGAGTGCCATTTATTACGATAAAATGTGATGGGTTTTGGGCCAAACGGTCTTATAAAAGAAACTACACCGCATTATCTGGATGTGGAGTAGTAATAGGCGCTAAAACAAATAAAGTAATTGGCATGGATGTCAGAAACAAATATTGCTTAATATGTAAAAAATCCGAAAACAGTTGTGTAAAACCAAAACCTCATTCCTGTTTTAAAAATTGGATACTTTCATCTAGTTCTATGGAGACCGATATAATTGGAAATTTATTCCAAGAAAGTTTAGAAAAACATGGAGTTATATTTAAAACGATGATAGCAGATGGAGATAGTTCGTGCTATCAGAATATTCTAAATCGCAATCCATATAGAGAATTTCAAACAAAGGTGGAGAAAATTGAGTGTAAAAATCACCTTTTAAGAAATTACATAAATAAATTAGGGGATATTTGTAGAAAGACAGAGGCCGGTCCAGCAATTCTAAGAAAAAAAATTAAGGTAATATATAATTGAATTGTTTTTAGCATCTTCTTTATGTAATCGTAAAGTATGGATTTAAAATCCGCCCCTTTTTTATTTTATGAAAGTACACATTTTATTGACATTATATTAAAATTTTAGGATAATCTTCTGCGATTTAGATCATCTGTAAATAAGGCTGTCGCATACAGAGTAAATGAAAATGTATCTTTTCAAGAAAAGATTAAAAATTTGCGAAATGACATTATGAATGGACCTAGTCACATTTTTGGAGAACACAAAAATTGTTCTGGTTACTTTTGTAACGAAAATTATAACGAAAAATCTGTATTATCCGACATGAAATTAACAGGTAAATATGACTAGAGTGCGTAAATTATCTCGAGAACAATTAATAAACATCGGTTCTCGCAATTCTTGGTATTGCTTTGCCTAATAAATAACAGGTATTTATACAAAAAAGAGTAGTCGTTATTTACCTATTAGGGCCTTAATAGATACTTCAATTTAATAATTTCTTAGAAGGATCATTACGTTATCTTAGATTTCCACAAAACTATTTTTATAAATAATACCATTAATTTTCTGAATGTCTACCTGTTTTACCTGGGTGAGGTATAAAAGGGATTGGATTCTAATATTTTACATGAATAAGATTTATTAAATAAAGTATAACGAGTACTCAGAAGTAACAATAATCAACAATACTACAATGTAATCAAAGTAAAGAATATTATAAATTTTTACCAAGTATTAATGAGTACTGAGAAGTACTTTAATTGAATTTAAAGATGTTCAAAAATCAAAAAATATCACAATCGCAAATAATAAACCTTAAAACAAAAGAAAATAAGTCTAGTTTAAAAATGTCCAAAAACACCAAAACTACCAGTTTCACAATAACAAGCACAACGTTTAGAAAGCTTGCTGATATAAGTAAATAAAAATTTAAATAAAATAAACAAAAACAATGTAATCTTCCCCGATAATAATTTTTAAAAAATGCTAAAATAACACACAGCCTTATAACTGCTACCAAAAGTATCATTAGTGTTACTTCACACCTGCTGATTCTGCTCTTGGCACTTATTTAATCTTGCCATTTAAATAACCAACCCTTGTCTAGTACATAATCATGTTCACGAGATAATCAACCAGCTCTAAATAATATAAGAATTATTTAAAAATTTAAATAACATTTTTATTTTTTTAGCCTTATATGATGTTATGATGAAGCCAGTGAGATACCTTGCGTCACATTCAGAAAGTTTGTTACATTACTTGGATACAAACACTGTTGAACAATTTAAC
Organism: Ophraella communa; assembly: GCA_035357415.1. Taxonomy (NCBI): domain Eukaryota; kingdom Metazoa; phylum Arthropoda; class Insecta; order Coleoptera; family Chrysomelidae; genus Ophraella; species Ophraella communa. Next base: position 20,122,162 of record CM068980.1, read on the forward strand.
TCTTTAATATGTAAATATATAGGAGGAAAAAGAATTAATTATTGTTCGAGGCGGTCATTTCAAGCTAGATGCCATGCTGCAGTTTTGCAGTGGAACACAAAAAAAATGGTTTCGACCATATCTGAATCTTTAACGGGTACTACACCAGTAATACCAAAAAAAATTGAAGAACGCTATTCACGCCAGCGCCAAAAATACATCAGTAGTCGAAAGAGAACATGGAAAAAAAACAGCGAAGACTATGGTGAATCTTGTAAGAAACCAGATCTAAACGACACCGACTTGGAAGCATTTAAAAAAGATTATGTAAACGATAATTACGTGAAGAACCAGGAAGAACTGGAAAAAATCGAGATTCTCACAAGAAGCCAAAATGAATCGAAATTATGGCACGAAGAAAGAAAAAAAAAGAATAACTGCATCACTATTTGGAAGTGTTTGTAAGTTATTACCAGCAACAGGAAGAAAACGCTTGGTAGAAAAAATAATATATCCGAGGACCATATCTACTCCTGCTATTTTGCACGGAAGGCAATATGAAAGTAGGGCCATTGTGGAAATGGAAAATATTTTAAAAAATAAAATAATAAAATGTGGCCTCTTTATACATAAAAATTACCAGTTTCTTGGAGCTTCACCGGACGGAATACTTCAAGACAACTCGGCGATTATTGAGGTAAAATGTCCCTACTCAGCCAAATCAATGACTCCAGAAGAAGGCATTGCCAAAAGAAAAATTACGTTTTGGGGAAAAAATGGTACTATAAATAAAAAACACAATTGGTTCTACCAAATTCAAGGCCAACTACAAATTACGGGTCACTCAAAATGCTTTTTTGGTGTTTGGACATTTCTCGGAATGAAAGTAGTGGAGATAACAAAAGATGACCATTTTTGGGAGAAAAAAATGAAACCAAATTTAGAACTGTTTTTTGAAAATCATCTTTTAAATGAATTGGTGGACCCCAGAAAAACCAGAAATATGGACATCCGTGATTAGTTTCTTTATAATTAAAATTTATCCAAAAATAATAAATAAAATATCGTTAAAATATAAATTTTTTTATCAAGTAATGTCATACATTAACCATATAGAATTGAATAATACTGACATATCAATGCAGTTATTTTTTATGTCACAGTTGGTAGTTGTGTGCAATTTATTAGAGGGGGTGCACGATTCTTCCATTTTCCTTTAAATTGGTTATATTTATATATTATATTTTCTATCATTATTTAACACTCCAATTTAAATTTCAAACTTGATATATCTGATATATGTCACTTTAGTAAGTACCAACATAATTAAATGAACACAAAAAGTACTAATTGTTAAATAATTTTATTCAAAAAACATAAATAAATGTGAATTATAAAAAAAATATTATGTAAAACTTTTGCCAAAATGACTCACCTTGTGGCACTAGTGCAAAACGAACCGCGAAGCGGTAAGTTTTGCAAAGTACGAGTTACAAATAACTATTGTCTTAAAATATGTGTTAGTTTTATATACATTTAAAAATCATATATATACCATACCAAGTTTAAACATACGTGCTGTTGTGACGTCATACCGTGAGTAAGTGAATAATGGGTAACATTATACTTGAGGACGCACATGCATAATAAATAGCGTTTTCTTTTGAGATTAGTAGAAAGTGATCTGAGTGCGCACCGAGGGCGCACTGAGATTGCTCTTGCACTGCCCCTGTTTTTACTGTACACTGGCAACGGACGTTTTCAGGGCGAACTGTGTGTTTTTGACATTTCAAAAGAATGCATTTGATATAGTGCACTTTTTTGGTTATTATTAGTACTAGAAATTTTTTGTCTGAAATTACAAAAGGCGATTATACATTGAAGGAGAACTTAAAGTATAGAGCCGTTTTGATGAATATGATATTACAGGCGTGCTAAAATAAAATAAAATAAAGAAACGTTTTATATATTCTGCACAAAGACCTATTTACCTCCTCCATAGTTACCAATTTCAACTTGAACTTGACCGTTAAACGCTTGAACCTAACTTATTCGTATTGTCCTGTCCTGTAAATTTGTTGTACCATGGTATTGCCCTGAGTCAAATAGTCAGAGCAGTTTTTGGTGCCCTCAGGTCACATCGAGAGCGAGCAGTCTATTCAAAAGAACACGTGTGACAGATTGCTCTCCCTAATGACAGTTCAATAGAACACACAACTCGCTCTCAGTGCGTTGCTCTGGTCTCAAAAGAAAACGCTATAAGGTTTTATAGGACTGTAGTGGACAAACATTATTTTATAATTATAATACATTTTAAATAATACTTACTATAATCATCGTCTTGATGAACATTATTTACATTTTCTTCAATTGGACTTTGTACATATCTTTTTCTTTGGGTTTTGTTGGGTGACCAATTCTGACTAATAGAGAGCATACCAGCAATTGCTTCTTGCGTTGAAGGCGATGTTCCACCATCAGGAGTTATACTAAAAAGGTTAAAAATATAAATAAAAATTAGACTATCAAAAATAATAATTTTATATAAAATACCAACTTAAAAAGAAGTTTCAGAAACTTCAAATTTGTTTCTTTCAAATATAAACAAATATCGTTGAGGAGATTATCCTGATTAACTTTTAAAGTTTCCGTAGGTTTTTTTTTAACTACTGTTCAACTAATGACCCCCACCATTTTACAATACCAATGCAGCACTTAGTATTTAGGTATATGATATATTCACACACATTTTTATTGAAGTACATTCATAATTTAACAGAATACAAATGATAAGAAAAGAAATGAAACTCGTAAAATAAGCTCGAGCCTAAACGCGTTTTAAAAAGTAATACTTGTAATTTATTAGTTAAAAACTTCCAATTTTGCCAATGACCGTTAGTGTTTGCATAATAATACAGATATTGCTTAGACATTTTATAAAAGATATTGAATAATAATTATGTTTTTTAAAATTTTGATAGGAAGTACAACTTGTGTTTTTTTTTTAATTTTTATCGTACAAGATAAAGAAACCTAAATGCTAAATTTTAGTCTTTTTAGATTAGATTATGTAAGGGCTGTGTAGCTATAGCCTTTTCCCACCTCGAACTTTTCAGATCTATTGTGGTAGTCCTTTTACTCTATAGAAATTTATCCAGTCTGGCCTTTTAGAGACTCATTAAGCTGTATAGTGATTCCCCCTCGTAAATTCTAGACGTAGGCTTTTCTTTGCCTATAGTTACAAATCTGTCTTGTAAGCCCTCCACATTCACAAAAAATGTGTTTAGAGGTTTCCTTTTCTTCCTCACAGAATCTGCATAAAGCAGCTTTAACGCGTACATGTGCTTATTGAGCCTGTTGTACCCTGTTAAAAGACCTACAAGTTTTCTAGTATTTTGTCTTTTGTGCTTTAACAGATACTCTGGTACTTTTGACGTCGGACCTGTTATGAATTCCTTCGCCTGCCTCATTCCTGGTGAACTTATCCACCAATCCTGAGACTTTGTTATTGCCCATTTATTCATGTGCATCTTGATGGTTGACTTTGAAGGGTTCTGGTCCGTTAAGAGGCTTCGCTGCGCCTTCTCGGGCTAGTAGGTCCGCCTTTTCGTTTCCTTTGTGCCCACTATAACTGGGTACCCACGCAATTGTTTTTGCTACCAACTTCTACCAAAGGTGTTAAGCAGTGCCAGACCAGTCTCGAGTTAACCTCTGTTGCGTTTAACGCCTTTATGACCAATTGGCTGTATCCCTTCTTTTAATATGAATAGACCAGCTCTTACATCCTTTTCGGTTATTGAACCATCTGTGTAGTACACAAGCTCTGCTTGGATTGGCGGTCCATTTTTCCAAGTTTTCCTATCCGTGATCGTAGTTTTAAAAGTTTTCTCAAAGCTATATTTCCGCACCATTTGATCTGAAATTCCGAATATTGGGTCACTGCCCAACTCCTTGTGTAGCTCGAGATATTTGGATCTACGTAGGCTTATTATAGGCGTTGTCCTTTAGTAAGGGGGTACGTGACCGCCCTTGCCTGCGCCTTAATAAACACCGGTAGAGGCGTTAGGTTTAGGTTTAATAAGACTTCTAAAGCTGCTGATGGAGTACTTGTCAGGGCACCCCTAGCTTGCTATTGAGGACCTGCAAGTATGCGTTATTATCAACACCAGTAAATCTTACCAAGCAATTTATTTTTGAAATATATAGTTAAATAACCAAAATATTTTAGGTACATAGTGATTTGTTACAAAGTAGTATTGTGCCCAACAGTTCTTATATTATATATTGTGGGACGATAAGGTTAAAAATACACGTTGCCTTATGCACAAAACTACTTCTCTGGCAATTATGTTATTTAGACAGAACTAAATATATACTGCAATAACAGTCACCGCCTGCGAGTGTTAAACTGTTGTTTGTTTTGTGTTCTCAATATAAAGGGTTGAACTATAAATTTGTCATATAATTGGATTAACACTTTTTAACTAATAATAATGTATACGCATTATTTCTAACAAAAATTGATGGATCCATAATGATTTTAAATATCAGGAAACGTCGACTTGTTTTTTGTGTTTTTATTTGCTATTTATTTTTAATTTAAATTTGTAACACAACAACAAAAATAAAGTTAACAGTATAAAATTATAAAAGATGACAGCAAAAATAATTAAAAAATATTAAATTGCAACTTACGGTACCGACAAAGCTGACGCTTGTATTAGAGATTCTATTCCATTTGATCCCTCTCCTGAGAGAGTTTTCACTTTCTTAGCTGCAAAATAAAGACAAAGATTATTTAATTAAAATTAATTGAATAAAAATAAGGCGATTATTTAAGAAGAGGGAAGTCTCCTATTTTTTTACTCTTTTAAATAATTCCTAATAGTTAAAAATTCAGGTTTAATTCATGTAACTGCGAAATTATTTATAATTTGTAAAATATTCCTTCAGTAAGTAGTAGTTTAAGCGCTCTGTTCGCATTTTACGAAATGGCAACAGCGCACCAACAGGGAAGGTTTTGTTTACGATTTTGAAGATTTGTTTTGGACTTGTACATTTTTTATTTTATCCAAAATAATAAAATTACTAATAAGATATAAAAAAGCGCAAAACTAAAGCACTAACAAAAAAAGCAACAAACGTAAACAAAGCAATAAGATCTTCTTTTTCTGTATAATTTGTGGCCTGAGCTGCCAGGTGGTGTCCGGCAGTTTCTTGCCTCAGTAGGAGACCTTGCAAAGATTTTTATGATTTTTTAATTAAGTTTCTGTGATCTGCAGTAAATGTTTGATTGAAGCCCTTATATTCAGAAGAATGATACTTGCATCTTCTAATATATGTCTGCAAATAAGTTGGTATATTCTGCTGATATTCTCGATGTTGATGCCTCGGTTTTTATATGATAGAGTACGTAAGCAGCTGGCACGGGAAATGATACTTTTCTTTGTGTTAGTCCGAGTAAAATGCCTAGGTATTTTACATGAGGTTGTGGAAGAAACTTTTTATACTAGAGGGTTATAATTGGGGAAGAACTTAAGAAATACTCTTCATTTATTAAATCAAATCAATGTCTTATGGGTAAATATTTAAAAAATCTCTGCTGCTGTATTTGTATTTTTTTTATAACCAACTAACTAGAAATGTGTCGATTACACATTTTAAATTGTAGTTATCTTTACAGAAGTGTTCTGGATCTTTATTACAAATATCTGCAAATAATATATTAATCAATATTGGTGATACCTGTGGCAAAACTATTTCATTTGTGAATAAGAAGCACTGAGTCCCAAACTGCTCGTTCTGTATTTCATGGCTTACTCCGTAGAAGACAATCAAAGGGAAACATCGTAAACATCGTGTGATCGTTAGTATTGTATTTTTTCGTTAGTTATTGTACATATTTACAAATTTAGAAAGTAAACATTTTACAAAAAACTGCTTTTGTCATCAACAGATTTTGTACAGATGAACAATGTGATGATACTATGCAAACTCAAAACATTCCAGGAAAGGGGATGATTTTAATATGTAATACCTACTGTGGGTTATTTTGCAATTTTATGATCAACTACTAATTATCTTTTATGGGTATTGCAAACTTTCCCAGTTCTCAAAATTAGTTTTAATGCATGATTATAATCAACAGTTGTTACTTCTATTGAATGGATTTCTATACCTTTATTTACATACATTAATCAATATTAATATGTAGTCTAATAACATGTTTTATTTAATAACTACGGTATGAAATTAAACATGAATTTATTAAAATGTTAATTACTGCTTTTTCAGAAATCAGCATCCTCCAAAAGTTTTTTCTCGTTTAACGGAATAATTAAATTTATGTTAATATTTAAAAAAAAATGTCTTCATTATATTAATTATATATAAATTTAAATACCCTTAGAGTCGGCTATCTATAACTTTTATAATATGTGGTGAATTTCCTGGAATATTTGTCATCTATTTTTACTCTTTGTTCTTTTTGTAATTATGTTTTTTATAATTCTAATAAAGGTCAGAGACCTCTTTAAAGGTACATGAATACCTTCATTTTATATAGTTTATATATTAAACCATTGTGCCAGATACTATCGAAGTTATTTGTAACTAGTATGTTAGATTCTTTCTAAGTAAGGTTATTGATCGATAATTACGTATTCTTGCATGAATAATCAAATATTTTAATGATGTAAGTTATATTTTAGTTTTTCGGAATAGCTTTTGTGACAGATTCATAGCTTGGTTTAATATCTTTTATTTCATACTATACCCTAAAACATATCTTTACGGTCTTGGTTAATCCGGAAAATAGAATTTTACCGAATAGTAACACGTAATATATTTCATTACGTGCTACTATCCTGTAATGAATATGACTTTGACAGACCTTAATTAAATTATAAAACCAGAAAGTTTCTCAGTGTATGTCCTCCACACAGGTAAAACAAACCCAGGCTATGAAACTTGGGTTGTGGTGGTTTTGGCAGGTAACAGGTAGTAAATGTGACCAAAATTGTGTCCGAAATTATATATATGTATAAAGCTTAGTTTTCATTTATTTCATTGGTACAGTTGCAACCCCCTGCCAGACACCCTTAAAGTAGGGTTAATTTTAATGATTCTTTAGTTTTAGTATAAAATCTAAGCGAGTTCAGTTCACCGCGATCTTTTACTGAAGTTGTGTTTTTTTGTGCCTTCCAAAATAATGTGGCATTTTTTTAATGTTTCTTTAGAAAATAATATAATGTTACCATCGCTTTTTTTACAAACAAAACAAATGGATTTATTGCTTTCCTCTTCCATGGAAACGCTTTTTTATCACAACCGGATCACATTTATTTTATAAAAAGTGCTCAAATAAATAATAAAACGTTTGCTATACGTATAACAATTCACTAAACTGTACAGATTAATTTATTACATTTTTGGATTATTGATTTAAATATTTATATGCATAAAATCTTATTTAACAATTTTTTAAAAGTTAGATTTCTGGTCTCTAATAATTTTATACAATAAAGTTTCTTGATAAATCTAAAAAATACTTTACCACAGAATACAGAGTAAAAGACAGTTGATGTGCAGTAAAAGATCGACGTGAACTGAACTCACTATCTCGCTCGCATTCGCATACGCATATACCCTTCGAGCTCGTACCTACAATAGAACTTTAATGTGCCTGACCCTATAAGGGAACTATCGAAACATTTTGGCTACTGAAAAAACATAATTTTATACTTCTCCAAATAACAAATATACAGCTCAGATTTTATACCATAACTAAAGTATCATTAAAATTAACCCTACTTTAAGGGTGTCTGACAGTGAGTTACAACTGTCTGGCTATCGACGGGCGATTCCTAATATTATCAGCAATGAAATAAATGAAAACTGGGCTTTATACCTTAACAAATTTGGAACACGATTTTGATCACCTTTACTACCTGTTACCTGCCAAAGCCACCGCAACCCAAATTTCTTATCCTGGGTTTGTTCTTACCTGTGTAGAGGACATACACCGATAAACTTTCAGGTTCTAAAAACTCAGTTAGGTTTCAAACATATGAATATACATTTATTGAAATTCAACAGCAAAACTATAAACAGAACTTACTTATTGCCTATATTAAATCCACGATTATATTTTCGTTCCCAGGAATAAATTGATCTTGAGCCATTTCGTGAAAATCGGATAATGACATGACCATCACTGACAGTATCATATTACATAACTTAAAAACAATAATATCATATTTCTATGCCAGCTATCTTAGCATTGAATGCAAATTTCGAAAATAGCAAACGCCGATAAATATATGAATATTTTATTTTTTCACTGTTCTTTTGCATTTTAGGGTACAGTATGAAATAAAATGGTGTACGTCACACGTCTGGTAAACTTCTACAGTTTCGAATTCTGGACTCGGTTAAAACATCTCACTCGTACTGTAAAAGTGTAATTACCGGACTAGTGTAAATATTTATTCCTTTATACAATATATCAAAATAGTTTCCTTCATATACAGTTTGAGACGATAATTTCTTTGTGGAAATTTTGTTAGTTTAAATTGGGGTACATCCTTACTTAATAGAATTCTTCATAGTGTGTGACAAATATTTCTAGTTAGACTACTATTTTCTTCAATTGCTGTCTCAATACACATATTATCAAAAATTAACTCTTTATAGGAGTATACTTTCTTATACCAAAGGTTTTACAAAATATGAACAATTTTATTATTAAACTGTGTCCGATTTAACACCCTGTATCTTTCATAAACCGTAAAAAAGTGTAACCATTTTGACTCATACAAGTAGTAACAAACAAAATTTCTAGAAATTAACTCCTTAAAGGACTCACTAGGTACACGCGTCTTTCCACTTGATTTCTTAGGTTTCTTTGGCGGAGATTCATCTATCATAAAATTAAAGCAGTCTTCATCTCTATCACTATCATCACGAAAATCATAAATATCTTGGGAATTACCTCCCAAATCATCTCTGAACACATAGTCTGCTGGTGGTGTACTGGGAATCGGTGGAGGTAGAATATCCTTTGATCTAAAAGTTAAAGTGCAAACCGTTAAATGCCTGAAGATAAAAAGGCAAAAATCTTGGAAATGAATAGTTGGTGAAAACATAATATTAATACTCCATTGGGCATATAGCCCAGGAAGTAGTTGTTTTTTCATAGAAAACGGTCAAGCTTGGTATAGAAACTTTTAAGTTTCTTTACCCTGGGTGCAGGTGGATACAATTTTCCACTTTTTCAGTTTTTTATTGACTGCACCTTATAGAAATTATTTCTTGATTGTTAACTCCATTTAACTTATTTTCTATGACGTTTTATTATTTAGTTAGTATTAGACTTAAGTTAAAAGTTAGCAAAAATTACTAGTTTGTAAAGTGATAGATTTACAAACATTACAATCACAAGTCTCTTCGTTTAAATCGGTGATCAAAAATTTCTTAACCAAGAATTTGGACTCCTTCGACCACCCGTTCCTAGTCACTGACAAGAAAATAAAAGGAATGGAAAGTAATACGGAAGTAAGGAAAAAAATCCTAATACAACAGGAAATACAGCAGGTAAGGAAAAGAATTATAAACTTAAGAACCAAAGTAAACAAAAAAAATATGAACATGGATTCATCCACAAAAATGAAGAAAGACTATTTCGACGAGACAAGAAGAAACGACTTCGCGCTATCACAGGGCATGTCAGAATCCCAACATCTAGAAGACAATGAAAATTCGAAATTAGGTAATAACGAAAATGTCAATTCTCTGCTGCCAAAAAGCCTTAAAATATTGTCACGGAACGATTACCAGAAGAAGGTAAACTACCTAAAAGAATTCAAGAACATTGAGTGATATGCCTATACCATTAACGATAAAAAGGAATCATAGAAGTATACACCTCCAGAGGAGATCTGTGTGGTAGAAAAAAAAGGAACTATGAATCCGTACAATGGTATAAAAATCGCCAAGGTTTTAACCATCGTCTGAGTACTTTTCCTATGGAACAAACTGTGAAGTGTGCAGGAGCACACAAAGTAACTGACCTCCTCTGGGAACAAAAAGCCTATCATCTGTAAAAACCTAAACACCCCGCAAAAATAGCAGAGACGTCAATACCACCAAAAGCAGTAGAGACACAAAATAACAAGAGGTATAAGCTACGTCCATGCTACCCACACGGTAACCAAAGAACTAGAAAAAATGTTGGCGATGACATCGGAGTTTAAGAAATATTCAAAAAGATGGAATCGATAGAAAATATATAAACCGAAGATCCGGAAGCACGGTATGGTGTCTTTACACAGTGGAAGCCACAACAATAGTTATGAAAACCAACGTTGATGTGAGAGTACCTCCTGTTTCATAAACAGAGGATTAAATAAGAGTTGACAGATAAAACGACAGCCTGTTTAAGTTTGATAACTAAATCTTCCTTTATTTTTGCAACAATTATACACCAACACGGAGTACAAAGATAATTTAAAATATTCGGCAACTTACCTAACTTTAATAATTTTCCGAAACAAACTTTTTAAATAATTTTCAAGACCTAACCTTTAAGCCCTACAACTTAATAACGAATGGTCGTAGAGAATAAGTTACATGAAGTACACATTTTTGCTACCTGGAACACCCTGTCGATAAAATATGTAAAAAATATGTAAATATGAATTATAATTGTAGAAACTGTTTAATTGTATATTACAATTTTTTATTCAAATAATTACCCTAATTTAATTTTCATCACAGTTCCACCTCTATGAATAGCTACAGTTTCTTCTGGTCTATCAAATGACATATTTAACCACTGTTGAGTATCTAGGTTTCCTGTTCCATCAATAACAGAAGATTGGTTTTCGGCAGACGTCCCCGAGCGTTCATAAGGGTACATTGCAGGCTTCGGAAGGGTAAGTTTCAAGGGCGATTGACGAGAATATTTTACAGGGGTTGTCGGTGGTGGGGGTAGCTCGTGAAGTGGCATAAACTACAAAAAGCACAAGTATGTATTACACTGACAATAAAAAAGAAATATATTTAATAACTAAATTTTATGTATAGTAACACTGATAAACTGTTATAAGCATTGTTTACATGTTAGGTTAGGTTAGGTTAGACTTCTTATGAATAGTCAAACACTTTTAGGTCCACCTAGAACTAAAAGATCTATTATGGCTCATCCTTAGGTTTAGTTCTCATAGCCCTACACATCTAATGAAGCTCATCAGTCATTGACGAGTTGATGCAGATGCGCCGCTTCATTTTCAGCATGGCAAAATCTACTCTATCAGTCCAATTATCACATGTACATTGAGGCGGCTGTGTCCAGTAAGTAGTTCTAAATTCATGGGTCCTACCTGTCCATATCCGGTAGGTATTGAGATCTGTAATTATAAACCTCTCTTAGGAATGCCTTGGAGTACCTTAGACCGTCTCATGTGATCCACCCAGGTAGATATTTTCCCTCTTGCTACGTTATTTGCAATGAGTAATAATCTTTTCTGATTAGAAGGTCCGCTTTTTTGTTCCCTTCATTACCAGTATTGTTTTATGTTTAATTTTTATCTTTAATTTGTTAAGATGTTTATTTATCTTTAGAGCTCCAATATCGAAATATTTGTCGACTCCAAGTAGTATTGGATAATTTCAAGTAAACCGGTCAGACCTTTGACCTTTAAACGCTATTGAAAACTAAAAACTAAGTTATAATTAGAGTTTGTATAAATACTTACATCTTGGGACGTTGACTTAGGTAATAATGAATAATCAACAAAGTCTTTGTTTACTGGTTTTTTTCTTTTCCTTTTTGATTCCCTTTCTGGTTTTGGTGGATTTAACTGAATTATATACCTTTCGGCGTGTCGAATTTCTTTACCTACATCTTTCAAAAGCTTTGGAACATTTACTGTTATTGGAATTTGTTCTCTGACCGACATGTTATACTAAAAAGTAATGATCATTTTTATTAAAAGTTGTGGCAATTTAATCCGTAATTTTTAGTAATTGCCGGTAAAAATAACATTTTTTTTGTTTTTAGTGAATATGGAATTCCAATTTGACATTAACCTAGTAGAGAAATCCCCAATTTAAGTTTTTAAGAAAGTGTCAGAAAAATATAGATTTAGCTAATTTAAAAATAAAAAACATAAATATCTCTTATTAATGATACTTAATAATTAAAAAAGCTAGTCCAAAATTCTGTGAAGATTTAAAAAAATGTAAAGAAATAAAAATCGATTTATTTACTTTGCACACTAGACTACCTTCTTAAATGATGTTAAAGACGGGTCTCCTTAACCAAAAAAAATTACTAATCTTTCTCCCCAAATCATTCTTTATTTTTTGCATAGAACCTAAAATTACTGTACTTGGTTAAAGTACATATCCTAATAAAATAGCCAGCTCTAGAATAATAGAAAAAAATGTAGGGAATGTATCGACGTTTCTAATCAATGACCAGTAATATTTGTTTCATATAAAAATTACAGTTTGCAGAAGCAAAAGAAACGCATGAAACGCTTGAGGGTGCATCAAAGACTGATAAGAAACTTCTAAAATTACGTTTAAAGATATAGGTTATAATGCGATAACAAGGGAATTACATTTGTCTATTTGAAAGGACATAATATAACATTTAATAACAAAATTAAGGGTATTTTTGAAAATAAGGAGTAAAGTACAAATTCTGAAATTTAACATTTAGGTGGTATAAATTACTGCGCATCGAATGCAGCATCGTTCAATTCTGCTGAAGGAAAAGAGTAGCTTACTCTTAAAGTCACTAAGAGTTAAGAGAGGTTTTGAAAAGAAGGGGTGGGGCTCAAATTCTGAAACTTTAAAATTTCAGAAGTGCAAATTACCACGCATCGAATAAAAGCAGTACCGTTCGATTCTGCTGAAGAAAAAGAGTACTGTACTCTTGATGCCACTAAGCATAACGGGTGGTTTTGAGAAGAAGGGGTGGGGTAGAAACTCTGAAACTTAATATTTCAGAGAGTTAATGTGTTCAACAATATAGTGCCTACAATAAAAGGGGACTGATGGTAAAAAACCACTTTTATTGCGATCGTCGGTCACGGTTTATTGCTTATGTTCAAAATTTGCACACAGGATCGGTTCTAGTATTTGTATAATTTGGGTTAAGTATAACCATTTATATTTGTGTTCCCGTAGTGAGAGTTGGTCTGTGCTGTTTAATAATTTTTGTGAAAAATATTTCGTCCTTGGGAAACTGCATCAGCGGCGCCCTGTGTTACTGTTCCTGTTCGACGACGAGTTTTATCCCTTGATGCCAAAGAAATCGTCAGACATGTTCATCAGAAGCTGGTCCAAAGGGGTTGGGCTCTTACTCCTGCTGTAAGAGAAACCAGCGATTTGACAGGGATACCGGAATCATCAGTGAGAGTTCACATTTCGAGGCCAATTCATCCGAGACGAAAATGAAACGATAGTGGTGTTTCCAGAACCACTGATGACGGTGATAAAGATTTGATAAGAAGAACTGTCTACTCTACGTACGAAGAAAACTTGGTGCCTACTATCAGATCATTGCAAACAAGACTAAGGAGCTCCACTGAGATAAGGATATCAATTGGAAATCTATGGACACTTTTATCCAAACTAGGTTTCAAATACTGCAAAATTGACAAAAGGCAAGTTATTGTGGAATCCCAACGGATTAGACAATGGCGTTTTGAATATTTGACAGCCATAAGTGATTATAGGTCTTTACAAAGACCAATAATCTATTTGGATGAGACCTGGTATGATACCCACCATACGCCGGCAAAAGGATGGACCGATGGAACAGTGCGATGCCAATCAAAAGCTCCATCGAACAAAGGAAAACAGATGACGATTATTCATGCTAGATCAGAAGATGGTTGGATTCCAAACAGTTTGGGACTTTCGGCGAAGAACATTCAAGATTCGTCGTTGGATTACCACCAAGATACTACAGCCGAATTGTTCGAAGATTGGTTCGAAAACACTTTACTGCCAAATATTCCTCCGCATAGTGTCATAGTTATGGACAATGTCAGTTCCAGTTACCATAGTCGCCAATTGAAGAAGGTTCCAGGCTCTTCAAATACAAAAACGGAAATCCAGAAATTTATGCTCCAAAACAACATGTACTTTGAAGAAGGATATAAAAAAACGCAGCTTTTAGAGGTTCTAAGGACATTTAAAATACAGAAGACATATGTATGTGACACAATTGCAGCGTATTCAACCCGATTGAGCAAATGTGAAGAAAACTAAAGAACAAAGTGCGGACCCAAAATACTATACCTACATTATGTCCTTCTGTAATTGCATTAATCCGGCAAAATATAGATAACCCAGCCGCTGATTGTTGGAAGAGAACAATAAACCATGTTATAAAAGTGGAGGATTCATACAGGGCATTTCATACTAACATAGAACCCCTTATAATTAATGTAGACGACGATAGTGATAGTGAAACTGAATTGATAAATTAAAATATTTAAATTTTTATTAAATTTTATTGTGAATATCCTTTAATATGCGTTTCTATTAAAAAATTATTTTTGCAAATTTAATCCTGACCTGCGTTGTTTACCCAAACTTGCCAATACCTGAGATAAAAATACCTAACAAATTTATTATCACCATCAGTCCCCTTTTATTGTAGGCACTATATTGTTTAACACACTTTACAAATTACCTTGCATCGAATGAAAGCAGTATCGTTCGATTCTGCTGACTGCATAGAGTACTTTACTCTGAAGCTAGTTGAGAGGGGGAAACAATATTATCGATTGTTATATTAAGTATAAAATATCAATTTGTTTTTGGTGGTACAAATTAGTACAAAATCAGTACTAATAAAATCTGTCCTTTACTTTTATTCTTTTATTTTTTTTTTTCGGGTGGTCCTGCTAGCTTCATATTAAGTTAGTAGCGTCACGATTTATTTTTAAATGGCACGGGGTACAAAATTCTTTTTGGTGGTACAACATAGTACAAAATAAGTACTAAATATTCCAACAGGTCCGATAAGATTCTGCCGATTTGTTCCTGCTAGTTTGATAGAGCTGCGATTATTATAAAGGCGGGTACGCATATGAGCATGAACACGAATGAGGCAATCCCAGGACGCATCAGTATACGTATGTATTAGTCTGAACGAGGCGTGTAAATTTGTTTGGATACATAAAAGTGAGGCATCATGAGGCATCACCTCGTGCGCCGCTCATCTGCGCTCAGATTCTTTTTCTTTCTTAGTAAACTACTTAAAATACGCAGCACGTTCAGCACGCCTCGTGCGTCCACTATTGAGATCACCCAAAAAAATATTTCTTCCCGAGGCCGAACCGAATCCGAGGCAGATGGTTCGGCCTAGGATTGCCTCATTCGTGTTCTTGCTCACATGCGTACCCGGCTAAAGATAAACACCTTTAATCAACTTTGTATTAATGGAAAAGTAACAAATTTTTAAATATTTACCTTAAATAAAATAAAGGAATATGAACTTAACTGATATAGGATACAGATAACATGTTCTATTAATACATGAAAGTTGGACACAAT
The DNA here is from genome assembly GCA_035357415.1 of Ophraella communa. Lineage (NCBI taxonomy): Eukaryota > Metazoa > Arthropoda > Insecta > Coleoptera > Chrysomelidae > Ophraella > Ophraella communa. The sequence goes on from CM068980.1 coordinate 20,137,720, forward strand.
ATTTTTTTCTACGAATAAGATTACTTGAAAAAGAACCTACATTTTATAATGCGTCTTTTTGGATTTTACAGGTGAAAGCGTACATGTTTACCTTATGCAACGCTTTTGCGTGGTTTACAAGAAAAATCATCACGACGTCTTTTTTAAAAATAAGTAATTTTTAAATTTAATATAACCAGAAACTTAGATAATGACAAATCAAATATCAAGAAACTAACATTTGATCACCATAGGATCATTAGAATAATTTTTAGGTGTACAAATTCAACAGCGTTGAAAAAATATTGCACCGTTTTGGCGTGACCAACTGTAGTGATGAAAGCAACGGTCTCTTTGATTGGTCCACTGCATACACTAGCAGTTGATTATTTGATTTATCTGGCTTGTGCAACCCACCGGGTGTAACTAAAGCTGTATCAAAAACTGTCAGATCAATGGCTAAACCAATGGACATTGATTGGATACTACGGTATTTAAAAAGTACTACAAATTTTGGTTTGATTGTGCGTATTCAGATGTAGATTTTGTGTGCGACATAAAAACTCAGACTTCATAATTACAAAGGCAGTGGCTCTCTCCATTGCTGCCAGCAAAGGGGTCAAAGAACTTCTGGTGTGGCTAAAAGAATGAGCTAAGTCAAATGTGCGAAAATCTAGACAATGAGATTCCAAAATCTTTGAAACTTATTTGGAGAAAACTATTCTCAAAAATAAAAGAAAAAAATTTGAGCATTCGAAAGTGGTTTGTACCAATAGTATTTATAAATATAATGACTGCTTTTTGTCATCCCTTCCACCACTTTATGTTGGATCATATAGAAAGTTAGTTGGATATCTTAGGGTTTTTAAACAACAAGGCATATTTAATAAAACCACCACCTCTAATGGACAGGATGCAGAAACAAGCTCTCGATCTCAAAAAGGGTAATTGAAGTATTATGTGAGGGGCTGTCCGCAGGGAGGGTTTCTATCACCTGTATTGTGGAACATGTGTACTTATCAGAAGTTTTATCAGACACAATAGCCTACACTGATGTCTTGGTCATTTTAGTAACTGGAAATATGAGAGCTCTATTTAAGACAATACAAGAGGTTCTAAAAAGCACAAAAGTATAGTGCGAGCACGTGACTATCGGTTAACAAAAGTAAGACGGAAATGGTTCTATTCGCAAAAAAAGCAACTTAGTGCTGCTCACTCCTAAAACCAAAAATAAACTTATCAGAGGTAAAATACCTTTATAGTATGTTAACCTGGAAATAAAATAGAATAAAAAATGCATATATTTTTTGTGTATAGACAGAATTTAATTTTAGACAATAACAACCTTAAGCAAAGTGCAGAGGTTAGTAAAAATTTAACATTTTTTTAGTGACGCTTTTCTGTAATAAAGAAGTTCTAATTCAATATATTTCTTGGTTTGTTTGCAGTAAAAAAAATTATTTGTTATTTATGACAAGCATATAAAAATTTGTAGAGATTATAAACCTCCATAAATTATTTTTAAAGAAGATTTGAATTCCATTTTCTCCAAAGAGAAATGAGATTGAAATTTTTAAATTTTTTATATATATTAATATATTATAATTATTAATGGCAACTTAATGGCAAATCAAAAAATAAATTTTCATTTGTTATTAATATCATTTCTATAACAAATACCTACATGTAAAATAGAAGAAACCACATATCAATTAAACGGCTACTATTGCCTTGAACTTATTTGCTAAGATCTTTTGTGCCTAACTGTCATTAAACGAATTTCTTCTATATTTTTTATGAAACATTTAGGCATACTTATATAAAATTCATTCAGTAATTTATAGAGATTTTGTTAATGTGGCATTAAATATAATAATATATCTAACTGAGGGATTTTTAGAAAATCTATTTTTTTTATAAAAGACCACATATAGCAATAAAGAGATCAAATATTAATTAATTGCAGATGTACGTAAATCTTTGATTCCATTATCATATTGTATAGATTTGATGAAACTTTCGGACATGTTTAAAAATAATAATAAGACCTATAAAAATAAAAAAAAAATTTATTATAAATGGCCAGGTATATTTATCAACCTTCCCAATTACTATAGTAATAAAAAAATGCATTTTGGACGCTTGTAAATAGAATTTAATCTATAATTAAAGTCATATTTTTTATGTTTAATCACCACAGAGATAATGCATTATGTTCAATTTTAATTATTACAAGAATAGGTTAATGAAAAAAAAATTAGTGGTACAATACTTACATCTTTTTCAGTGTTCCAATGTTTTAGACTTTGTAATAATGCTTTAACTCCTGCCAAAAAGTATTCAGGACACCTACTTTCATGCAAATTTATTTCAATTAGTTGTTCTAATAAATAAACCGCAGCAAACCAGTTTATCATTTCAAAATTCGGATAGAGAAACTTTTGTTCTGTCTTAATTTTTTTTTCAATTTCATACACACTGCAATGGCAAAAATAAAAAATCTGCTATATAAATATATACTGACATTCAAAAAAATCAGAACACTCAGTAAGAGTATTGAAACTTATGGAGAATGTGTGTTTGTGTGTAAATTATTTCATTTTTTTTAACCTAGAATATTAAACAAAAAGAAAGTTACTAAGTAAAGACTGGGTCAGCCGTGTTTTTTAAAACATTCAAGATATACTTGAAATTAAATAATTCATGGTAACTTAAGTATGGATATGTTATAGTTCTGTAAGAACCTCTTGTAGTAACTCTTTCTGTATCAGGACGTGCGGTATCTTGTTGGAAAACAGGTTGAATTAATCCTTGTAGGTATAGTAGGGTAATAGGCTGCAGTAGGTATGTTCCATATGAAATTATTCACATTTAAATTTCGGTCAATTAATACTAGGGAATTTACTACCTTATGCTAGAGCACTTCACCACCATAACCCACTGGTTGTTGCCTTCCCACTCTACTGTAATTTTCAAACGACAGTATTGTGGTACTCTGTATTGTAGAGTCGCAATTTTTAAATATTAATCTTCGTGTTCTATTGTATGTGTTCCGTAAACGGTGCCTAGGCATAGTATCTTAGTAAATAGCAGAAATAATCGAATCTATAGCCATGAAATATTGGTGCAAACTTTTTTGACAAAACAATTTTAAAAAAGTGTTCACCTATTAAAATTTAATTACAATTGGACTACTCTTTCTAGGTGCTCGGATTTTTTGAAAACACAACAATTCTACAAAAGTAAACTTCTAAATTTTTTAAAACAAAATAACACTAACAAATGATAATTATTATTTACCTTAACTGCATTCCTATATTAAGGCTATGTAAGAAATTTCCCCCAAAAACTAAAGAATCGACTGGAGTATAAACTGCATGAATCCATCCTGTGGGAATGAGCATTGTTTGGCCCTGTTTTATTACACATTTAACACACTGATCCACCTGAAAAAAAAACTTCATTATAGCACTGATCCGCATGTGTTTATATCTGCATTTGTGGCTATATTGGAATTTCGACGACACGTAATGGGGTCTCATAACATACACGTGCGTTTAGATAACAAAAGTTAAATTTCTTTGTTTAATCAAATTGCAATGAAATTTTTATCTACATGGTCTATTTACATACTTTTAGTCAATAGAAAAACATAAATAGGTAGATATCTATGTAAAATAATTTGTTTGTTAGTAAAAAAAAGGTTGTGAGATAATGGTTGCTGTAAGGCTTTACTTTTCCATATCAATGTTTGACGTTTCGGTTCCACAATCTTATTGGCTAGTTCATCTGAGTCCCCGGTTCGATTAAAACGTTTCAATTATTGTGCGGAACCAAAATGCCAAAGAAGTAAACACAAGCGAACATGGTGGGGGTTGATGTGGGTTACAAACAATAGGCCCATATCTATTTTATTTTTCATCTGAGCTTTTATATTAAAAGAGTAATGCCCTTAAATGTCGGCAACACATTATACAATTTAAATAATTGCGATTTCCTTGATTTAACAGAAGAAAATAGATGGGCGTAGAAAAAGCATAGTACGTTACACGAGTTGTAATTCCATTCCACACTCGTGAAAATTGAATTAAGCTTTTTTACTTCGTGCTTAATGGGTTACTTACAACTCTTGCTACGTAATATACTATTTTTCACAGGATTCGTTATATATTATATAAAGGCTAATATTGTGAGGTTTTTGCCTTTTTTTCTTTTCTTCGAGTTTGGTTGGCCTGCCAGACTGTATGCGGTTATTACCTTTCAGTCCCCTATCTTTTCTAAGCTAGAGCTGTTGGTTGTAAATGTTTTTTTCAGTTCCGGTGTGGGAAAACAAAGACATCATTTGTGATGGAGCCTGAACTTTTTCAATTTGTTAACAAATTTTTTGATGACTCATATTGGAAGGGCACTGATCTTTTTTTAATATATAAGAAAGCTTCCATTCTATCAATAGTGAAATCATAATCTTGCGTAGGTGTTTAGTTAATTGGCAAATCAAACGAGCTATTAACAGTTTCAGATGGCTGTAACTGAGTGATCAATACTAACAAAGGAATGTTTTACATTCGGGCGATTTTTAAATAACGATGTCAACTGAAATAGGTTAGATTTTGTGGCGGTAATAGCTAACAAAATAAACTTACAACTTCTATTCCAATACAGTCAACTTTTGCACTGTAATAGATTGAAATTTGTTACTTGTTTTTTGCAAACAAAACCTACTTGATTTCAGTCTCCACCGCGATCGTATTGGTAAAGATATTGTAAAATCGCTTCCGGTTCTGTACCTACTGATTGCCGACTTTTTGTACTGAATTGTACTCATTAAAAAAACATAGTTTTCGATATAAAAGGCTGGTAGAAACTTAGGTCCCAAATTAATACAGAAAAATTATTTTCATTTCCATACTTTGTACCCAAATCCAATACAAGTTGGTACAACATTAAAAACAATGAATTTTCAAAAATGTGGTGCTGCTCCAAAAAACCATTCTTTTTAATTATCTTTTACATTTTTTGAATTTTTGCAGAATATTTCAGTACTATGTAGTACAAACTGATACAATGTTCAGAATAGCAAATTTCAAAAAATGTTGAAATCTATTTAAAAAGAAACATTTTAAATACATTTTTTTTTGTTTACAGAATTATATTTCTTATAGCAAATATTTAATTCTGAGATGCAAACTATTTTTATATTTTCTGTTACCAATACCTCAATCATAACACAGATATTTTTAAATATTTTTCAATATTAAGTTTTTTGTACTTACCTGGTCTCCAAAAAATGTTTCGCTTTGACTTGTTGATGTCATCCACTGAGAATAAAGTGTTAAATTTGCAGGTGTGGGTTTTATAAAATAAAATATTTTTTCACCTTTTAAAACATGATACCACACACTGGTACCACCAAAGTCTATGTGAAAATCAGTATAAGAATCTTTCACACTCATCAAGCAATATTTTTGAACTTGTGGTCTTCCTGGATAATTCATAGGCCATACATAGTTTGCCCAATCTAAAGTACGAGCTATGCAAGGAGCCTCTATTAATTGTGATAACCTACAAATAATTTTTAAACAAAAATATTAACAGCTTGAAAAATATATACTCAACAACAGTTTTTTTTATAATATCTTACAAAACTATATTAATAATAAAGTAGCAGGGTTTTGATAAATAGCAAAATAACTGTTTGTGATAGCTTTAATGTTTTATAATGTATTTGAATATCAAAAACTAGCACATACTTATTATTTTCAAAAAGGAAAAAGTATTAAGATTGTCAATTCTCAGAGTAATCATATCAACTTTTTTAAACAGGCATTAATATTCATTAGGCTGTTGAGTATAAATGTACAAACATACTAAAGTACTATATTAAGAATTGCTTTGTTTAATAATTTTACCTATACTTATAGACGAGAATTTACTACTTTAACTGTAAGACAGTTGGGTTAAAAGTAAGTAATTTAGTGTGCAAAAGTATGACTAATCATGAATACTATAGTCATTCAACATAATTTATGACAATGGACTAATTTAGTATGATTGTATTCAATAAAATGGTAATAGTAAACATTTAGGAAAAGATACTTGACACTAATTTTGCATTTAATATTTCTCATCTCGTAAAATTTAATAATAAACAATTAGTAAGTTTTAAATTTAGCACCAACTAAGAACCAATAATGAAGTGTTTAATAGTCAACATTGCCAGATTTTAAAAGTGTAAATCACAGATTAAATATATAGATAGGTTTATCTTCTTTGTGTGACAACAAATAAGAGAGAGGTTTTGTCAGTTAATTTTAATGCACAGATATCAACAACATTGTAAATTTTCTACTTCTATTTTATAAAATTCAAGAATAAAATAACACTAAACTAAGTATTAGGTATTACTTTTAACCTAAATGTCCCACCCATCCACTAAAAGTATACTACAATTGACAATATTCTTTGTTATATATCTAACCAATATAAAATTGGTTGTTTTTTAGAATTATCTGTATATTTATACTCACCCAGTGCCTGAAAATTCCAAACTAACAACATTGAACACTCTAGTACGATTTAAATTACTGAAATATTCAACAAATTCCCTAAGTTTCATTTTAATATTATTTTGGCGACAAACATCAATAACATCAATCTCCATTTCACCACCTATAAATGCTTCCACATCATGAACACTAAAATTTTCTGGAGGCACTATCAAATCTAATCCATCTTTTGTATCTATAGATATAGGTTTATTAAATCCATGTGTTTTCAAAAATGTTTCTGTAAGCTGCTGTCCTCTCATATGTAAAACAACATCTGTTTCTGGAGTGAAATGTCTAGCACACAGTTCTTTTATAAACACTGGTGTACCAGTTTGGACAGATTTAGTTGAAGCATTATCATCCCAGTAATCATGTCTATGCCAATTACAAATGGGTTTATCTAAAATATATTTTATTAATTAATAATTCAACTATTAATTGTTCATATAAAAAATCCTTGAAAACATGATTTAATGTATTTTAAGAAATTATCTGGATGTAATTTATTTTACAGCCATAACTTATATTTAGTTATCTATATAAACAATTTAAATTGCTTTGTTATTGTATACTTTATTGTAGATGTGACTTTATAATTGCTGACATAAGCATTCAGCTTTTGATTGCAATGCAATACATAAATTGGCTATGAGCTTGGTACTTTTAAAAAGAAATAGTGTTAAAGAATATTCCTCTTAAACATAATACATTACACCCTTACAAAAAGCAGGGAGCAGATTACCAAAAGTATGTTGGTAACCAATATGTATGATATTATTTTATAAAATGTAACAGACATAAAAATATATGGATTTATTTAAAAAATCACTTCTTACTTATGGATGGCCCAAAGGTTGGAGTACATCTTGGGCAATGATATTTGTCTATTTCTATAGCTGTGTACTCCGGAAAATTGCAACAACTGAAATAGAAAGAATATTAGTGGTATCTAATATCTAAGATAAGATTAACGAAGACTTACATGCTATGAAACCAATCTTTACAAGCATCACATTGTATCATGAAAATATTTGGATCATATGGCTGACCACAAAGACAATAAGAATTTTCCATAGCGTAATTATTCGCAGAATAAATATCTGGTTGCTCGGAAAATGTATGTTGTGCTTTAAACATTTTTGACGTTGTTTTGTTTGTCACTTGCTGCCATACCAACTTTGGATTGAATGTTTATTGTTTCTTCTACGTTTTCATTTCTTAAGATAACACAGAAAAATGTCTTATATGTAATGGATATCCAGTTAAACAATTCATGTTCTGATGAATGTGTCTATTCTTTTAGTAATAAGTTATACACAAATTTTGTAGAAATCAGAGTGTGAACTCTAACAGAATAGAAAGAAAATTACTTTCTATTTTTGGAACTTTCTTGTAACGTTACTCCGTATGTCTATTCGGAGGTTTTCGAGTAGTTCCGTATGAATACAAGATAGAAATAGAAACACCTAAAAAGGTCTTTCTATTTTCTATTGCGGATCTGTGGTTTCTATGGCGCAAAACATAAATACAAATATTGTTACCTTAGACAAGGAAAGATATGCTTCATTAAAACAATGCAAAACAGTAGTGTGCAATAACTACCTATTAATGTTCTCAAGTAAGCACCCTGTTTGTGTAATAATATTTTAACGGGCTGACATTTAGGATAAAGACCTTAAAAAGAGAAGAAGAATCTGTACACTGTAACTGTGCACCGCACAGTCACAGTCACATTTATTTATTCCAGAAGACAGAACCATGACAGAACCATTTATTTAGGTTATAAATTGATGAGAAAATATAAATTAGTACATCTTGTTTCTAAAAAATAAACATTTTTAATGTCAAACTTAAATATACCAAAGATGATTTTAACTTCTCCCCATCAAGAAGAAAGATCAGAAGACTCTTCAGCAGTGGCTTTAAAATTTACAAAATACTACGAGATAATTAGAACGAACGCCGATAATGGTTTACAAGAAATCCATCAAACCAGAATAAAATTTTTAAGAAAGGAATTGGATTATATTAAAGATACAAACTGGAAATACGAGCCAGTTGATAAATTTATAGCACAATCTTCTATATCAAATTGAACTACAAATAATTGATCTTTTAGCATGATTGGTACACATTTATAGGGTTGAAAGTTGTGATACTGTTTTAGTAATTACTAATTAAGGAAGCATTTTTAGTGCGGTTATATTATATTGTTATATTTGTTCTTCAGAGTTTGGTTGTTTAAGAAAAGTTTAATAATTTTTAGCCCAATATTTTTCACTGAATTGAAGCATATTTTGTCATATATATGCTTACTATTGTACTTTGAAACTAGATTTTTTACCTGTACTTTATTACTCTATTTTGTACATTTTTATATAGAACTTGTATATTACTAGTACATTTGCTTATTATATTTTATCCACACTTAAATATATATAAAATAGAAATCATCACTATTATACTTTTATTGATTTGTAGAGTACTATACTTGCACTATATTTTTATTTTTCATTATTTTTTAGACATAATTCTCATGATTAATATAATACTGCTTCTGTATTTCCCAAATCTGAAATAGAAATACAGAATAGAAAATAATAAAAATATGTACACAGATTTACATTAGCACTTGTATTTTGTCCTGTAGGGTAGTCTTTGAAAATTTACATTTTGGAGATTTATTCGACTTTGCTAATTAGAGGATGGCTGAATGAATATTTTCCTGGGCAATGGATGGGACATTATGGACCAATATTTTTCCCGCCCTATCCCCCATTTAACTATTTTAGATATTTTTTATGGGGCTACTTAAAATTAAAAATTTTATGCAAATAATTCAAACCATAATATTGAAGACTTGAAACTAGCTATCACTGATGCTGTTAACGAAATTACCCCAGAAATGCTGCGAAATACTTACAAACAATTTAGAAAGAGAATTGAGAGATGTTTTGTAGCTGGGGGAGAATATATTGAATAGATTTTTGTGCTTACTTAGTGTTTCTTACATTATTATTCTGTATTGTTATTTTTGATAGTGATTATAATTCTTGAATAGTTAACATTGTTTTCAAATATTTATTAAAGAATGACAATTTGAAAATTATTTATAAAAGTTTGCAGTTACTGGGTACATCGTAAACGTCACTCACTTGATTAATACATTATTTTCGAACTTAGGGCACAAATTCATACGGTTTTTATACAACTGGCTTTCAAACTAATATTTAAACATTTTTCACCTATAGGATACCCCATCCGTGGACACGCTGTATATAAATATTAATACTAATACTTAGTATAAAGTTATAATATATTTTAAATATTAGGATAACTCCCTCATAACTGGCGGACGGAATATATAGCGGAGCGGAGTTGCCAAATCGATTTTACCGTTTTGGAGCCAGGAGCCCACTTCTCCCTCGTAATAATTTTTACATTTTTACCTAACAATTATATTATCATAACTTTTTTATCAATTACTTGAAATATGTTTTTATACATTTTTTAAAAATTTTTAAAGGTGGCGTGGCTTTTGAAATTTTAAAGTATTTTATTTTTATCCATAATTTTATTATAAACTATACAATAATTCTTCATATACTTTGTTGCAAATATGTCCTACAAGTCCATTTTGTAGGTATATAGTTTAGAGCCAGTAAGTTTTTAAGTTGAGTTTAAGCTTCATTAACAAAAAAGTATTTGATAACACAATCAAAAATTATTAATTACCTACAAAAACTGGGTACTTTTAAATAAACTTTGTAAGATACTAATAAATATTTAAAACAAATAATTGTAAGTAAAAAACAATAATGTGAGTATTAGTACATACTAAATTAGAGTATTACATGAAAATAATTTTATAAAAAGGTGTAATGTGATTATGAGTATTTCACTTAAATATTATTCAAAGAGCGTATAATGATAGCTATTATTCATGAGTTGAAGTTTATGAGCCGTAGGCGAGTGGTCTTAATAATAATAGACAGTGTAGGCGAGTAGAATACTATACTTTATGCACGACTTTTAGGGGTTTTTGATGACAAATTTTATTTCATTCCATATATAGAGAGATATTGCTGTGAGAAATCCTGTGCGGCGTTATTACCACAGACGTTATATTAACAATTGAGCATGCGCAGAATGAGTTCCATAGACACGTTATAATATTGTTAGCGCAGGAGTCCGCCCCTGTATGTGCACTGCTTTCACCGTTCGGCTTTAGAAATCTAACGGATCGAGAATAATTTAGAATTGAGAAAAGTAGTCGCTAAAAGTGAAAATTAATTTGTGTATTTATAGCGAAAATAAATTAGTGACGTCATATAAATTATTATTTAGGTTAAAATAAAATAAAAGATAGATATTAGATATAATTTTACACATGTAATTATGTATCTAAGTCATATTTAGAATTTTACTTAGTTGTATTATATAGCAAGTTTCATTTGATTATAGTAATAAAACTATACGCGAAGGTGAGCACCTGTTTTAATTAAAATCATATATCTAAAATCCGGCCCTTAATACTTTCTATGTTTATTGACAAGCTCTTTCTTACACAATGGAATTAAAGAAGGTAGCTTAATTGCAGCCAACCATTTTTCTTGAAAAACACTATATATGTTTTTTAAATTTTATTAATACCTTGCATCCTAAAATTAATTTTACTTTACAACTTGAGGAAAATTATCAATTAATTTTGTAGACTTCAGAATTAAAAAAGTTTATAAGTCACTAAATTATTTAATATACAGAAAACCAACACAACCTGGGCCGGTATTCTCAACTCACTCCTCTCACAGCTAGCGATCACAAAAGGGAGTGATTTGATTGGCAGCGATATGGCTTTTCTAGATTCTCATGTATCCCTCCGCTCGCAAATTTATGACACGAGCAACTCTGAATACCATATTATACATAATTCAAATCATCCTCTATAACACATAAATTAGCAGCTTATAATTCTATACATAGAGCATTTTCAACTACAATGAACAAAAATAACTTTGATAAAGAAATTGATATTTTAAAACAAATATCTACATCTTCTAATGGCTATCCAATTCATTTGATAAATACTTAAATTAATAAGAAAGAAAAGGAAGTCGCTAGAACTAATATATATATTCCCTAAACAAAAAAGAAATTAAAAGTTATGAAAATATTACATATTGTGGAAATTCAATTTCAAAAATACCTTTGGCAACAAAACGCAAAATAATGTTGGTACAAAATTGAATGTAAAAACTAAATTACCCAAATTAAAAAAATCTGGTGTTAAAATTGGGTAATTGTCCAAAATGTAATGGTGCATATATTGGTCAAACACAAAGAAATTCTGAAGTAAAATTCAATGAACACTTAAGATGATATACATTAAAAGAACTAGATAAGTCAAATTATGCAAAACACCTACCTACTTAAACATCCAGACTCACTCACACACGGCAATGACATTTGTGGATAAAAACAAAATTTAGATTTCTTTGAAGAACTCGAAATAAAAAGACATCTATCATATCAACAATTTAAAGTTATTAATGAACAAATAAATCTTGGAAGTTCTCCAATATTAAACTGATACCTTTGATTGAGTCTTCATTTTAGACATAAATAAGACGTAAATGTAAAACAAATATATTAGATTATTGTAAAGATCATAATATAGTTTTTTCCTGGTTTTTCTATATAATTGCACAGTTATACTGATCTTCAGGTTAATCCCTTAGGGCTAATAACAACTAGGCTTTAATATTGTTATATCTATTTAATCAACATCAGGTACTTGCCTTGAAAAAACAAAATGTTACTTCAATATCTGACGATACTTGTAGCATAACAGCAGTTATTGTGTTTATTTTTTAATTATACGAAGAAGTTAAGTCCAAACGATTATTTTTTATTCCTCCTTACTATTAATAACATAAGTTCTATAATTATTTCTCCTGCATTCTACGCAGACGATCTCATCATTTTCTGTTAAGGAAAAGTGACATCCAGTACATGCTCCCGCCTTCAAAAAGCTCTAGATAAACATCTACCATTGGGCAATGGGTTCTTGCTTCAAATTTTCGCTTTCCAAATTTTTCCAAATACAATTTAGCAGAACAAGATTTCATCTGTCTCCAAATATAACATTAAATGGAGTCGCATTAGAAACAGTTGACAATCTAAAATTATTGGGGGTTATCTTTGACAATACACTGGCCTGGAGACACCAAATAGAGAACACAAGATCAAATTGTTCTTATAGACTAAATCCAAACTAGATTATGGTTGCATTCTCTATATGATTGCCAGCAAGTCCAACTTAAGATCGCTTGACGTCACACAGAACAGTGCTCTACGATTCTGTCTTGCAGCCTTCAGATCAAGTTCTCCAGAGAGTATTTGCATGGAATTATAAATATATAAATAGATGTAATCGAATTTGGTGGAGGTTTGATAAATTTTATTACTGGTTGGATTTTAAAAAAAGAATAAAGATATAAGAGCCTAGATTTAGGCAATAACATCTTCTGCAGGGCTGGAGTGGGAGTCGTATTGCCCATGGTGAGATATTTAGTGGGTATTGTAGGTTTGTATTGATGTGATTGGGAAATAATGGCTCAAAGCGACAGATGAGTGTTTTTTAAAATTAGCGAGGCTGTCGGGCGGAAAGCAGAAGAATTCGCAGGCAATTAGCTCAAATTTGGCGGTGAGTTGGACTTCGTGGGGATTCGGGAACAGATCTGTGGCTGTACTATTCCCTTCCTTTCAACCATAGCCTGACAGAGCGCCGGGGAGTTAGCAAGGTGCTAACGGGGTAGTTTGAGGAATTTGGAAGATTCCTCGAGGAAACTACTCGGGATTGTTTAGGAGAAGATAATAGATATTTTGATAGACGGTAGGGGACATTAAACAAGGAAGTTTTAGTTTATTTTTGGTGGTCGGATGTGTTGTCGGAAAGTAGGGTTCGCTGGACACAGCGCGATTGCAGATTTTTGTATCGGTTTGGGAACGGGATGATGGTGTTTTCGTATACTACGTTGGTGGGGGGTAAGACGCTTTTAATATTTGCAATATCTAAGAATGGCTCGTTCACAAGACTGTATTGTTCTTATAATGCTGGTGAAGGCGGTGCTGTATAAAACAGCTTTGTAGTCTAGGAGTGGGCGGATGAACATTTTTTTAGGTGTGCAGAAGAGTGGAGAGGTGGGTTCTGACTTATTTCTTTTCCAATGCCCTGATGAGATTGGCTCGTTTCCGAACAGAGTCCAAAGTGGACTTTACATTAGTCGGTGAACAGAGAGTGTAAGTATATCTTACCCCCACGTAGACGGCTTCCTTCCGGAGTTCGAGTCTTTCCCCCGAGAGTATTATTTGAAAGTTTATCGTGGAGAGTGTCTGGATGTTTAAAAAAGATAAGTTGCGTTTTATTTAAATTTAGGGAAACCCTACCTACATTTGCGACACCAATTTGAGAAGGAATCGAGGAATTCTTGGAGACGGGTTTGAAGGCGGTCACTGTTGGGGGCGGATACAAGGATTGCGGTATCATCAGCATAAAGCTGAATGTGGATGTGCGGGTTCCGAGGAGTGGAAACGTCGTGGGTGTAGATCAGGTAAAGTAATGGAGCTAGGATGGATCCTTGGGGCAATCCGACCTGGGAGTGAATGGTTGGGAGAGTGAGCTACCAGATCTGACTCTGATAGTGCGGTTGGTACGGTCACTGAAAAAATTTTTGTACATAATATTAATGAATGCTGAACATTAAAAAAAATTCATTGGATAGATGAATTATTTCATTAATTCAATAACTTTATTTGCATAAATTAAAAACCGATTCATTAAATCAATGAAAGTTCGTTCATTAAATTTAAGATGCAATATTTCATTACAACAATGAAAAAATATTTTAATATTAATGTTTTTTTTTTCTTTATATTAATGAATATTTTGTGCATTGAGTGAACGAATATAATTCATTATCTCAATAACTTTAGTTCTTTAAATGAATGAACAATTTTAAAATGTGTATTCCTTCATCAAATATATGAACGCGGTTATTAAAACAATGTATCGCGTTCCTTAATTTAAGGAACGCTACTATTGTCTCCAGCCTCTAAGCCGCCTAATTTGCCGGTTTAGCGCGATTCACATCGAAGTTCGCGGTAGACGGTTGTATAAAGTCAGTGCCAAGTTCAATCAGGTTCTAAATAATAATAACAATAATCACTTTAATGAAAAAGAGCGATATTTGCTGATCCAATTTATTGTGCAACACTTTCAAGAAAATGATTTGAGAATGACACTATCACAAAGTCATAAAAAAGAGAAAGAGATCATCGAACGATTTCCTAATGAGAAACTTGTAAGTAGCAAACTTCTCTAAACTGAACTTGTTACGAAATTTTGTTTTTTTCAGTAATATTACCGCACTGCTAAACGGGGGAAATTGTATTCCAAATACCAAAATGGATCAAATTCTATAAAAGCAATGATAAATTACGTTGGAATTAAGAGAAAGAAAAATGCTCCCCTGGTAGACAAATTAAATGAAATTCACAGTAAAGAGCTAGCAGGTAAGTTAAAATTATTTGTATTAAAATTGTGTTTCTAGTTGCCATTTTTAAATTTTTGTTCAGATGCTGAATGAGATGCTGAATCCTGCATTAAATCTCTAAGTTCGATAATTTGTCTGCCGAGGAATTCGACAACGTTTGGAAAGGGTGCTCGAATGCTAGGCTGCTGTTAATAAAACAAGCTAATTCAGTAGAAGAAATTTTAAAGGAGTGGCCGTTTTACACCAAACCATCTGGTAAGTGATTGATTTTTTCACGCATCATATTTTTTCTCAAAGTTCTTTTTTAGATATTCTTCGATATCGATGTTGCATTTAAAAGCGAAGACTTAATCGATAAGTGGAGTATAAACTTTTATGTTTTTCATCAATTTCTTTTAACCCGCGTGAAAGACAAACAGACCAGTGAAATATCAGAAAGTAAGTTCTACATATTTTTTTTATAAGGAAATGTAATGTAATTTGTTGCAATTTATTTATAGATGGAAAAATTGCGCTTTGCTATGGGCACTTCATGGATATTTTGTCCCAACTAAGAAGATCGTTAGGAAAGAAAATGGAACACAAATTGTTACAAAATTCACAATTAGGGTTTTTAGCACCTTCAATTTTTAAGTGTTTATTTCGTTTAATGTGTATAATCAGATATTTTTTACTTTTATATATTTTTATATATAAATTATATGTTCCTTTTGTTATACACTTGTATTTTATTTAAATTTCACACTACCCTACCCTACCCTACCGAAGAAAATCAAAACCATTGATTTAATGTACAATGTTCCTTGATTCAAAGATTACAGTTCATAAATTTAAAGAATAACTTACCTTATTTTTTTTAGGTTCGATGTGAGTGGGGCGCTCATCCACCCCTCCACTGCGACCACCGTTGGGTCTATTGTGGCTCACCCCTAGGGTTATGAATCGCCATACAAGCCAATCCTCCTTGCGAAGTCAATGGTTGTCTGCGGCGAGACCTGTTTAAAGTCGTTAGGCGCCAATTTTGGGAAACCAAAAATGCGGTGCCTAGTATTTTCCAGGGCGGAGCAAGAACATAATATGTGTTCTGCAGTCTCGTCTTCCACACTGCAGAAGCGGCAGTCTGAAGTTTGGCTCAGACCTATTTTCTTCAGGTGGTATCTTAGACGACAGTGTCCCGTAAGCAGTCCTATAAGAATGCGTAGGTCTTTCCTATCCCACTCTAGAATCTGCTTAGTTTTATTTTTCGAGGGTTTGGAGATGAAAGCCTTCGAATGGATTAGTCCTGGGATATCATTCCAGTACATAAGGATTTTCCTCTCTATCGAGCCGGAGATAATATCTTTGGCAGTACTTTTGGTAATGCCAAAGAATGGTTCAGGTCCTATAAATCTAGACTCTGCTCCTTTTTTTTGGCAAGAGTGTCGGCTTTTCATTACCCACCACTCCGCTATGTCCTGGTGCCCAGAGCAAAGTTACCCTGTTGTTGGAACCAAGACGTTCTAAGGCTTTAATACAGTTCCATACCAACTTTGAATTAAGCCGGTTGGAGCTCAGTGCCTTAAGAGCTGCCTGGCTATCTGATACAATATGTATGTTTTTGTTTACAAGAGGGTGATTTATCAGCTCTCTTGCACACAATTCAATGGCGAAAACCTCTGCCTGAAAGATGGTAGCATATGAGCCGAGGTTTTCTGCGATTTCAACCCTCGGTTTGCTACCATACACTCCTGCTCCAACACCTTCTGGAGTTTTGGAGCCATCAGTGTACAGTACGTAGTCCGTCCCAGAGAAAGAGATGATCCCCTTTTCCCATTCGTCTCTCTTCGGAAAGAGGACTTTAAAGGACTGTTCTACGTGCGTCTGGGTGGCTAGGATATCTGAGACCATCCCAAGCGTGTGGTGATCTTTAATTTCACGCATCAGGCCCGAGTGGTCCCAGAGCCTCTCCCCTTTTACTTGACTATCCACCGACAGCAGCCTATAGGACACCATCCTGGCCTCCTTCTCCAATAGTAAATGGAGTGGGGTTATATCCAGGATGATCTCCATTGCCGCTGTCGGGGTAGTGGACATTGCCCCCGTAATGGCCACGCATGCCAGTCGCTGAAGTCCAGACAATCTTGCTCTGGTGGATTTCTGGAGTCCCTTGGACCACCAGGCCACCGAGCCATACGTGATCATTGGTTTTATCACTGTTTGATAAATCCAGTAAATCTGTTTGGGGCTCGTTCCCCAAGATTTGCCGCAGATTCTCCTGAGATTCCACAGGGAAGTCCTGGCTTTATTTATTGTTCTTTCCACATGGGCGTTCCAGGTATATATAACTTACCTTAGATCAATTACCGCAAAATCATTATATCAATGAATATATTTCTTTAAAACTAGGAATTATCATTCATTATTACAAAGAATTTTAATACATAAATATTATGTAAACCTTACATTAAATTAGTACAACACAGCATTGAATCAATGAAATAAAAATCATTGAATTAATGAATCACCATTCATTGTTACAAGGAATTCGTTCATCGGAGGTAAATCCATAACTGGTGATCATTGAATTGATGCACTTTTTCTTTAATATTATGTACTTTTTTGGTTCAGTGAGGAATAGATGAGTTTGCTAAAAGGAAGAGGACAACATTTGGGGAAATAAGAAAATTTGAGATATGGGTTAAATAGATATTAAAGGACCGGGAAGAGAGATTCGGGAAGATTTTTAAGAGACTGATGTGATATTGCATCGGTGCCAGGTGTTCTCTTCACTTAAGGGGTGATGATATGCGGGCTTAGAGTTATGTTTCTGGTTAGGAAAGTTTGTCTGAGCAGCAAAATTATTTTGAGAAAGTAAATTATTTGGAGGCATTTTGGAGGCTCTCCTTAAAGATTTCAGCTTTTGCTCAGGTGCATGGATTTCTTGACCTCGGATGTAAGTGTGAAGTGATTTTTTTCTTTTTATCGATGAGGGCGTTGAACTTTTGCCAAAACAAGTTTCCCCGTCTGTAATCCAGGTCAGCAGTGGTATTTCTCTACTGTGTTTGCTTGAAAGTGTTAATTTCAAGCGTGACCCTGACCGTGTTAAGCCTGTTCCACTGTGTTTTGATACTTGGGTCTCTTATTGTCTGGTGGTAGTCAGTAGGACGGCGGTTCTTTGTGCATCGAGATGTATAGAAATATGGTGTTGGAACAGTTGCCAATCAGCCTTTTCAAAATTTAGAAACGTGTATGTTGTTGGCGGGGGTTAGATGGGGTCGAACGGATATGGTCAAAGTTTAGTTCGGCAAATATTGTGGGGAAGTCCTTATTTGCGGTAGCCTTATCTACATTTCTGCAGACAAGTGAGAGGTTTGGGGTTGGGCTTTTGGGTGGAATAGATTGGAATTTACGCAGATGGCTGCATCGCCGAGAATAGGTGGAGTTTGGATTCGAGTTCCGTGGGCTCGATTGGAGAGGTAGTTTTAAGTAGGGCCGTTTTAATAAACACTTCATGTGGTTAGGTTAGGTTAGGATTTCATATTTATTCAAGAAGGTCAAAAGAAATTTTTGATTGGCCAGGGTGTTGGAGATGTAGGTTTTGAGGGGTTCTATGGATTTTGGTTTGCAAGGAAGTTTGGGTAGAGTTTTGGGGTTTTGGTTTTCGTGTTTTCTTGGTTATGTGGTTGGGGGTTCCTGGTCAGGGTTAGGGGATGTATGAGTGGTGGAAGTGGGTTGAGAATCCAGAGGGACTAGGGTCTCGGATCGGGGTGAATCGGTTGCCTACCGAGGCGGCATAGGATAGAGTAGGAGAGGTTGGACGGAATTGGCTGCGGAGGAGTAAATTTTCCTGTCGCAGCTCGCGGTTTTCCCACTGGAGTTGATCCACACGGGCGGTGAGTATGTCGGTTTTTGATTAGGACCCCTTCTTTCTTTGGGCATAATATATCTAAATCATATTTGCTCCTTATATAGTTGACACAATGAAAGCAATATATCTGATAGGTCTCAGTGTAACTAATCACCCCTAATTTCATCCAATCATATATATAGTCAAATAAGGGCAATTAATGAAAACTCTTTATATTTGTGGAGCTTTCGAAGATGCTTATTTTTTTCTTCAGCTCAAACTAAAATTATAATATATATATATATATATATATATATATATATATATATATATATATATACCTCAGCCGAGACCTTTGAGTCCATTTCCCCTTCCATATCAAATGGGCGGGGCTATAAATTTGTTTAAATTTATATCCTGCACATTCAGGCCATGCAATGTTGCCAGACTTTGTGAACTATTTAAAAGAACTTTTATATTTATAAATCTATGTATATATATTTATAAATAGTATGTATTTTTCAATATCTGTTTAAAAGTACTTTTTAATTAAAATTAAACAGAGTTTATGCTTAGCTTTTGATTTACATTACGAAAATGGAAAGATTTCATGTAAAATTATTATTCGCTTTGGAATGAGTCGATGAACAGGATTGAATAGTAAATTTTAAGGGCTCTTGGTAAACAATAAGTATGTAAGAAACTATTTAATAAACTTTTAATTAATTAAGCCGTCAGTTGCCTCTAAGTCCTCTGAATGGTAATCAATAATATTATGGTTCTCCTAAGATTGATTTTTTTCATATTTCGATATTTGGGGGTCTGTTTTAAAATTTTTATGGGCTCTATGTGAAGACAAATTTAAAAAAAAAGTAATGCATTTCTTCCCAGTCACTGTTTCTTCTCTAAACGAATTATAATATTAATTTGATACTGCAATGTTATGTAGAGTTTTTAGTACCTATTCGTCTTTGTTTACTTTTATACATTTGATATTGCAAAAATATGAAGATATTATAAGTTATTTTGTATTTACAAAAATATTGTAAATTAAATATGGAATATTGGGGCGTAACACAATTACGCCAGTTTTATGATTTAAAAATATGTCGATTTCACTAAATTCAGATAAAAAAGGTTCTTATGTCAATTGCACCTGACAATAAAAACACATTAAAGAGATTATTTTAATACTTTGAAAATAACCGGTTTAGATACCGAAAACCGTTTACACTACCACTACACCAACACACACTTTTATCTGCCTGACGCGCGTTTCGATAACCAAGGTATCTTCTTCAGAAACGCGCGTCAGGCAGATAAAAGTGTGTGTTGGTGTAGTGGTAGTGTAAACGGTTTTCGGTATTAGTTTCGCCAACGGTTCCAGATTCAACATTTCGGTCTAGACGTACAGAATAACTGAAAAATATATGTAATATACATTTGTATTTAAATGCGATAAAAAAACATTATTAAATTACTTAATGAGGTTAGGCTGGTTTGTATTTTTTCCTAGACTTTATTCAGTTTGTCAGAAAATTAAGTTTATAAATTAAAGCTATAATTAAACTTTCGTTTAACCGTTGTGTACCTACAATCTCAACATTTTTGTCAGGTAAAATTTGGCCCAGGGAGTTAGGGCGATTAAGTATATGAAATCGTCCCAAAATTATTATTATTTCTGAAAAATTAACGAACATAAGATATAAAACACTAAAATATTAATAAAGAGGGTACAAAAATAGTAAATGAAATTAAATTCAACAACTTTTTTATCATTCACCTATTCTTTATCAGTTTTAAACAACGTTGAATTTAAAGCTGTATATTATACAAGGATTATGATATAACCATTCCATGAAAGTTGCATTGGGTGTTAGTAACTCAAAACAGCAACAAGTAAAATCATTCGTCACCAATGAAGAAATAGATTATTATAAATTGTAATAAACAATAGCTTTCAGTAATTAAGTGTCACCAAGAGAATTATAAATGTATACTGACAAGTTATAGATTCATTGGGACCATTTTATTCTTTCTTTTAAATACATTTTACATTCATTTGGTATCTTCAGGTCCCTTTGTTAAAATGCCTATCTGGAGCTATCTGGTCAACTGTAATTTGGTTCGCTGTAATTTTTTCCGTCGGCCAAGGAATGTCTGGGGTTGAGATGACTTTATTATTGTTATATGTCAAATATTTGTTATTATATGCATATTTGTTCGGATTTACTTTTTTGTGTTTGGTTGCTTAAGAAAACCATTCACTAATTAAATAGATTAAATAGCAAAAATATACCTACAGTATGAGTAATATTTGGGAGTCTGTTTAAAATTTTTATGCGACCTATATAAAGATTTAGGCAGAATTCACACCAGAGCAATAAGCAACTGACAACTAGCAATACACGATACACAACATAATTATCGCCTTCAAAAGGTACGCAATGATTAATGTACGTATTCATATCAAACCGACGTCGATATCACTCGATAGAATATCTATGGATTTTTATCAGCAGCAACATGATATGTCGATCGCTAGAGACAGATGTTGCTTGAATGGTACACGTGTTGGTTTGTTTTTGCTCAAAATGGATGAAAAGGAAGATGTTTTTTGTACAAATTATTCAAAAATATCCGTGTTTATATAATTACACACTCACTGATTATACTACACGCCACATTAACGAAAAAGCTTGGAAGCTGTGGAAAGAAGCAAAAATTTCAGGTACGTCTTTTACGTACACGCCGAGATATAAAAGAGTAAAATATTAATAAAGTGGATACAAAAATGGCAAATTAAATTAAATGCAATTTTTTTATCATTCACCTATACTTTATCAGTTTTAAACAATGCTGAATTTGAAGCTGTATATTATACTAGGATTATAATACATATAACCATTCCATGAAAGTTGCATAGGGTGTTAGTAACTCACAACACCATAAAAAAATTATTTCTATTTATTGTGTCAGGTTGGTTTATTTCGAAACTAGCTTTATTTCCGCATTTTCTGAAATATCAATTTCATAGTACTCATTAAATCAGAATCGACGTATTCCAATATAAGTAAAATCATTCGTCACCAATGAAGAAATAGATTATTATAAATTGTAATAAAAGATAGCTTTCAGTAATTAAGAATCACTAAGAGAAATAATTTACACTTTTTACTGGTAACCAGCCATAAAGTAGAAAACAGAAGAATTTTAAAAAAGCGGTAATTTTAACCACGGGAATTATAAATGTATACTGACAAGTTATAGATTCATTGGGACCATTTTATTCTTTCTTTTAAATAAATTTTCCATTCATTTGGTATCTCTAGGTCCTTTTGTTATAACGCATGCACCTATTTGGGCAACTGTAATTTGGTCCGCTGTAATTTTTTCCGTCGGCAAGGGAATGTGTGGGGGTGATATGATTTTATACAATGTATTTTTGTAAATGAATGATTTATTTGTAATTATGTCAAATATTTGTTATTATATGCATAATTGTTCGGATTTACTTTTTTGTGTTTGGTTGCTAAGAAAACCATTCACTGATTAAATAGATTAGATATCAAAAATATACCTAAAGTATGATTAACATATACGATAAAAACATTTTTTAATTACTTATTGAAGTTAGGCTGGATTACATTTTTTTTCTGGACTTTTTTCAATTTGTCAGAAAATTAAGATTATAAATTAAAGCTGTAATTAAACCTTCGTTTAACCGTTGTGTAAAATTCCAACATGTTTGTCAGGTAAAATTTGGTCCAGCAAATTAGGGCGATATACAATCGTAATTCGCCCTAAAATTATTATTCTTTCTAAAAAATTAACAAACATAAGATATAAAAGACTAAAATATTAATAAAGTGTGTACAAAAATGGCAAATTAAATTAAATGCAACAACTTTTTTATCATTCACCTTTTCTTTATCAGTTTAAAAGAATGCTGAATTTAAAGCTTTATATTATACAAGGATTATGATATAACTAGTGATGAGCAAATGCAAGACCAAGACCGGGTTAGTCTTGGTCTTGCAGTCAAATAAGCAATCTTGGTCTTGGTCTTGTTCTTGCAGGGTCCAGTCTTGGTCTTGGTCTTGGTCTTGCACCAAGACTCTTGCAAGTCTTGCACTTTTTTTCTAGATTAACTGGGGTCCATTTTTACAAAAAGAAGGAAAAATAGTTTTTAAAAGCATTACAAGTAAAGAAAGATTAAATGAAAGGGATAGTATTTTTCACTATAAAAATTTTGTTTTCTTTATATTACATTGTAGCGATAAATCAAGTATGAAATAGTTATTATAACAAGTGCGGAAAAGTTAATTTCCGCAAGAGTTAGGATCAATATTTTTTTTAAAAGCAAAATCACCTCGAAAATTATTTAGATGCTTGAAAAGATGCGATTGTTACAATTAAATCTCTCATAGTGTCAATAAATACACGCGCGACTGTAGCTATAGCAACCCTACTTAAACAGGTGAGTTTGTTGTTGCTTTGAGTAAGGTTTACAGGGGTGATTTAATAAATTATGATTTTTTAAAAACAAACATTTTAAAAATCCCTATTTTCATGTAAAATAATCTCAATTTTTTTACTATTTGTATGTAGTCCAACAAGATAAAGATAATAATACAATAATTTGTCAAAAAGGTTATCGGAAAACATCTCTAATTAATAAAAAAAATGCGTGCTGGAAAAAATCTCCGTGTGGGAAAAAGATATTGTCTGAATTAAAATGTTGTTTTACGCATGCTTGTAGAAATTTTTTTTATAATTTATTTATTTTGACAATTTTTTTAGAATATAGTTTTATTATGTGTCAATGATAATAATATATAGAATCAGACGTGAAAATCTAACATTTAATAATTTTATTTATGAGTTTGGAAATATATATGAATATTAGTCACTGAATTTTGCGCCTCTCTATAAAAAATTATTCTTTGCAGGCCTATTAGCTGGGATTTGAAATAAACTAATACTATGTTTGGGGTTGATGAATAAAAACAATAGGTAGAATACATTACCAATAATAGAGCTTATGTCAATATTTTAGAAAGATATATTTTAACAACAACTAAATACTAAGTTTTCACAACTGTTAGAAAAAAGTACCTACTATATGTACAAATATCACAAAATATTTTTTTCTTTTGATTCAAATAATGAAAAACAAAAATAGGACAAATGCTTCGAATAGATATAGGTAAAAACTATTTTAGTTTCGTTGCCCAACAATTCATACACAGTTACCAGACAAAAAATCACGTGCCATTTTTGCCAAGATAAATTTTTCATCATATTTTGAAGGTGACGACATACGACATATTAAGATTTCGTGGTCTTGGTCTTGTTCTTGCAGAAAATGCAAGACCAAGACCAAGACCAAGACCGCAAGACCAAGACCAGTCTCGCTCATCACTAGATATAACCATTCCATGAAAGTTGCATTGGGTGTTAGTAACTCAAAACAACATAAAATACCCGACGAAAACGTTAAAAAAATTATTTCTATGTATTTTGTTAAGTTGGTTTATTCCGAAACTAGCTTTATTTCCGCATTTTCTGAAATATCAATTTCATAGTACTAAATCAGAATCGACGTATTATCCCAATATAAGTAAAATAATTCGTCACTTATGAAGAAATATATTGTTATAGATTGTAATAAACAATAGCTTTCAGTAATTATCACTCAGAGAAATAATTTAGACTTTTTACTGGAAACCAATCATAAAGTAGAGAACAAAATTTTAAAAAAGCGGTAAGTTGAACCACGGGAATTATAAATGTATACTGACAAGTTATAGATTCATTGGGGCCATTTTATTCTTTCTTTTAAATAAATTTTCCATTCATTTTGTATCTCTAGGTCCTTTTGTTATAATGCATACACCTATCTGGCCAACTGTAATTTGGTCCGCTGTAATTTTTTCCGTTGGCAAAGGAATGTGTGGGGTTGAGATGACTATACATCAATGTATTTTTGTAAATGAATGATTTATTTCTAATATGTCAAATATTTGTTATTATATGCATATTTGTATGGTTTACTTTTTTGTATTTGGTTGCTAAGAAAACCGTTCACTAATTAAATATATTATATAACAATAATACATAACAAAAATATACAGTATGAAGAATTTTTAATGAAATTTATGAAAGCCTAGCCGGGTACTTTTAAATAGTTGCCAATATTAGGAAAAACTACTATATCTATATTCCTTCTTTTGCAATCGATTATCAATATCAATATTTTGATTTTCTATTGCGGCCTTTTAAAAAGCGTCTTTAAGAGCAGACTTTTCTTCTTTAAAAAAGAAATGGTTATGAAATCATTTATTTTTAGAATGCAAGATAAACAACAGTTTAACAAAATGAAATATTCGACATAAGGAAGTTAATTTTTCAAAATAAGGTGATGGAAGATTTTGTTTGTTTATTTCACAAAATAAGTGTTAAATTTCATTCTCAATTCAAATTAATTTATCATAAAGCGAAAATCTAATACGTTTTGTTGCTCTACATCTATACTTTCCGGTAGCGATATCAGATGTTGCAAATTCAAGTAAAAAAAATTAAAATTGCATTACGAGAAAAATGATATATGTCTGGTGTCTACTCTTCGCACATATAATAATATAGTGGCTAAAAAGTTCATTTGGGTCGAAGTTTAAGTTCTTAAAAATAAAATATGTTTATTTTTCCGAATTTTTTTGGTGTCTATAATTACTGCTGTAATTCTGTTTAAATTTTGTTCACATTTTAATTAGATACAACTTTTCTATCAATCTCATATTGATCCTGTATAAGGATTATACCACATATGAACTTTTATAGTGCATTTTATAGTAGGATTTTTGTCAAGAATATTTACCTATTGCATGGCCTATCGGCCAACGTAGGTACCTATATTATGTTAAATTATCTACATTATTTCAGTAGTAAATTAAGTACTTTGAACAGAAATCTAAATTTATTCTAAGTTATTGATTTTTTCTGACCAGTTTGTTTATCTCTATAAATATATTCTTTATTTATTTAGAGTGTATAGGTATAGAGCCTTTGATATTATATAATTATATTACATAATATAGTTATATTATATATTTTTCACTAATTTTCTTGTTTATTTACAGATTTTAGAAACAATAAAAATCAAAGAGAGAGATGGACATATGCTTCATTGTTACTGAAAAAGTACATGTTTATAGACAAAGCGATAAAATCCCATATAATACAGTATAAATATAATAACAATTATAAATAAATATCCAACATTATGTTTAATACAATGGTGACTAAATCATTGGTTAAATACTACTACTCTACTATAGAGATTTTCAGAAACATAAGTACATATAAATAGTAATGTCCTATGAAAAAGCTTATTAAAAAAAGTGAAAAAATTTGTATGAAAAAAAAGATTTCAGAATTCAATGTTGTTAGGGAAACGAAGTATTTCAATTCATTAGTATATCTGCTTTATTTGTTTCCTGATAATTTAAATAGCGCTAAAACTGTTAAAAATTATTTTTTCTATAATGTTAAATAGTTATATTTCCATCTGCATTTACAAAGTTGTTTTATAGTCACATCCAATTATTTTGCAGTTAATCTAGGATATAATAATGTAGGCTTTCGAGTTGGATTCAACATAACTGGAAATATTAAATCTCCTGGTCTTTTTTGTTAACTAACTGCGATTTAACTTAGACTCCAAGTTTCATTTGTTAAATCGGAAAAGTACTATTCTTATTTTTCTGGAAAAAGTTTCTTCAAAATTATTTAAATTCCTATAAATTATATATATTAACTCTATTACTGAATCACTGAAACCGTCTTGTTTCCTATGAAAACATAAACAGCAATACACAAACAACAATAATATCTGTAATATTAAAAACCCACATAATGATTTTAAAGAACATATAGGTACAATTATTTTTTTTTGTTTTTGTTATATAGCTATATAATTATTTTAAAATCATAAACTCAGACAATTTAAGTCAAATGATTTGTGTTAAAATTGACTGTAAATTTTATCGTTATCACAAGTTTTTTAAATAAATATTTGGCTCAATTTTTGATGTAACTTCATATTTGTTGTAAAAAATGTTCAAAACATAATTATTTTTCAAGAATACTAATTTAATGCGTACCAGGAACATTAAATTCTTTTATTAATTTTACTTTGGCAACATTGTAATTTTTGGTCTCAAAGTGTACAATAATGGAAATCTTTTTTAAAATTGGCTCCGCCCTAAACCACGCCTTTTGGCCTCAATCTGAAGACTTAAAACCTAAAATTTTCGGAGATCATTGAGTCCATGGCCTCAATGTGTCAAATTGGCTCCAATCGTCCGTTACGCGGACAAATTGTGGCCCCAAACTGTCGATAGGAGGTATATATATATATATATATATATATATATATATATAATTTTAATCTATTTAGAAATGTTTGTATACCTACGAATAATTACGAAGTGCATATGCTTTTTATGCAATATACTTTCAATGATATTTATTGTAAACTTGAACTAGGAATTAGAAGTAATAACAAAGGAGTAAATAGTAAATAGTATTATATTTTTCACTTATCTATACATTTTTTTCAAAAATGCATGAATATATCTGTACTTTGCTATTTTTGCGACATCTACTACTAAATAGATAAAGCAACGCCACAAATTGATCGTAATGAACATGACTGCTTTGTACCTAGGTTACTTTATTAGCATTAAGAAATATTTCGTTGCTTAACGGAGTGATGTCGCTACTAGGATAACGTCGAAGTACCATTAGAATATGGATAACTTGCTAATATGCCAATATGTTGGTGTAGTGGTAGTATGAACTACGTTTAGTATGGGTAATTTGGTAAATTTATTAGAATTTTAATAGTCTACAAAATATACACCTTTGCAGTTAAAAATGCAGAATAGAATAACTTATTAATATAAAACGAATTTTTTTATGGTGATGTTTGCGCTTGTTGTCAGCTGTGATAGGTTTATATTTCTTATTGTATTCATTTATATGTCATAATTTCATAATTGTCTAACGTATCACACACAGCAAATGTGTCCAGTCAAAAACAGATGCTTTTCTTCATCTGCTTTAAGTAACTCCCTAGCGGAGTGAAGGGTACTGTCTAGGGTTTCATCGAGACGAGAAATCTCGTCTCGAAGACAATTTCTGGTCTCGTCTCGATTATCGAGACGAGAAATCAACAAATTCTCATCTCGATGTTTTTCTCGAAGACTCAACAGGATCAGCAGGTAATAGGCGGAGAAAATCTTACAAAAATGTTGAATCTGGAAATATTGGCGAAACTGATATCGAAAACCGTTTACACAACCAGTACACCAACACACACTTTTCTGCCTGACGCGCGTTTCGATAAGGTTTACCTTCGGTCTCTGAAGAAGATAACTTGGTTATCGAAGCGCGTCAGGCAGATAAAAGTGTGTGTGTTGGTGTAGTGGTAGTGTAAACGGTTTTCGGTATGGAGAAAATCTTCGCAGAATCAAACGAACGATTAAAATATTCAAACCTTTTAAGTCACCTGAAAAGAGTTACAACTGTATTAGAAAGGCTATTTAAAACCAATATTGCTTTAAAATACATACCAAAAACCTGGTTGGAAAATGTTTCATGGATGACCTGGCGTTTTATCCCAAGAGCTTATATACTATCTATTCTTTTTAAAACTATAAAGATATTAAAAGGATATCATATAAGTGAAAATCTTGCTTTACAGAAGAAAATGTATCTACCAAACAAGTAAATCTATACTGTTACTGCTTTACAATGCTATTGCAAAAAACTCAATTGGTAGAAGTGCAGAAAAAGCAAGCCTAAGTGGCTTGCAAGACTTCTAAGTAAAGATTGCATACAAATAAAAAAAATAGTTCGATTAACTATTAACAGGCACATTTAAATAGATGAATTAGTAATTATCACAATTTTTTTAACCGTGGTTAAAGAAAATGTACTTATTATTATTATATTAATTTGTCACACAGTTACTATGGCCAACTGAGTCTAAATACCATACACTTAAGATGTTCCTACTGTTTTATAAGACTTTTTGGATTATATGCGCAGTGCTTAACACAACGGCCCTCTGCATAATTGCAAGATTCTGCCTTCCAGAAACTTCTTTGATTGATTGTTATTGCTTTCGCCCGAATAATAACTAGTATTATTTTGGTCTTTAAATCCCATAGTCTTTGAACTTCACTTTGTAAATCCTTGTAATTATTTTCTATGCTTCTATTTTAGTTATATGAAAGTCTACGAGAATGGCTACATTTACCAAAAAGAAAGTTTTCCTCTATTTGTTTGAACTTGCTTGGGGGTGATAATAAAGGGACTGGTTTATGCTTATAAAATTTTTCTGTCTCTATCCCGTACTTTTTGCATATATTCCGGTACTACAGTTTTGTATCGATTCAATTAGGCTTTTTTGGCTAAAATTGGGTAACCCACTATTACTTGATGAATAGTTTTATTTTGAGTCCCGTAAAGTCTATACTTTGGATCAAGATTCTAGCCTTCATATAATTTGTAGGAATTTTTCTTGCCATGCAATGCTAAGTACTTATGTTTCCTATATGAGGTGTGCATAGTCGAGCCATTGCCATTACTACTGATGTTTTTTTTCAATTTTTTTAGTATTTGTTCATGCATAAGTTAAGTTAAGGTATTAAGTAGCTATCTTTAATAGTCTACCACCTTGCGACTCACGTACAGCCTATTGATATCAGCTCTTGGGTGTCAGACGGTCTACTTTTCTTATTTCTTATTATGCCATAGCTATATTGGTATAGCGAGTAAAGAGATCTCTTATGAAGAGATGGCTGGTATTTTATTTTCTGCTTTAACTTATGTTTTCGTAATATGACCTATTCGCCTATAGTATTCGGTCTTCAGCTTAGTTTTAGTTTTTTTGTGTCGTACTGCCTCATATAGAGCCGTTAACGTCAATTTTTAAGATTTTGGCTTTGATAAAATTTATCAATTCCGAATTTAATTTCTACGTTATCACTGAATCGTTTCACCATTTGTAATTCTTCTTCATTCTTTGCTATTATTTTTGCATCATCTTTATAAAGAAGATGGTTTATTTTTTATTTTTCATTTCTGCATTGATATCGGCAAGAGGTCAGGCAGGGGTTTCCACTCATATTCAATGCTTTTATAGAGTTAGCCGTCAGGAAAGTCAGGCACGGAAGCGCCCTCGCAAATTCGAGCGCGAAGCAAACCCCTTCGTACCATCCTTTACTGGAACCATTTCGCCTCATTTTTAGGTTTCTATTTGAGAACCTCTAGATAAGATCAGAAATTCTCGCCATCCAGTAATCTAAAATAATTTTTGGGCATTTAGTTCAAAAGTTAAGGAAAAGCAAAGTTTTCTCATTTATGACACTCACTCACTGACTCATGATCATCAGAATAGAACTAGTACTTCCCATAAATCGGAGAGCTCAAATTTGGTACACAGTTAGGGTTTAATGGTCACATAAAAATAAAACCGTAAAACTAGGATATTCGAAGATCTGGAGTACCTGGTGACCCTGTATGTATGTATGAGTTAGGGGTGATAATTACACTGCGACCTATAGGATCTATTGTGTCCCCCCTTACTTGCCGTGTTCTGATATTTTCTCAGACCTATAGCAGCTCTTCGAGTCCTATTTTCCTGAGGAAGTTTAGGACATCGTCGGGCTTCAAATCAGGTAGATCCCCTTCCTCTATTTCATGTGCTCCTAGGTATCTAGCCCTAAAATTTTGCAAGGCAGGGCATTCTGAGAGTATGTGTATTGAGGTTTCATCCTCTTCCTCACAGAATCTGCACTTTGCTTCATCTGCTAACCCTAGTTTCTTCATGTGGCTTCTTAACCGGCAATGTCCGGTTAATATTCCAGTTAGAATTCGGAGCCTTTTTTTACTGAGGTTGAGGCAGCTAAGAGATCTCTTCTGGTCATAGTTCCCCAGTAGTATCTTAGATTGCCTCAGTCCTTCCAGCTGATTCCAGTACTTGGATTTTTCCTTCTCCATTTCTTCACTTAGTTTTCCTAAGATTACTCTACTGCTGATCCCACAAGATGGTTCTGGTCCCAAATGTGGGGTTTCAGCTCCTTTTTTGCCAGCTTATCTGCTGTTTCATTCCCCTCTATTCCTATGTGTCCCGGGACCCATAGGAGGGTGACAGTGTTCTTCTGGCCTAGTTCATTTAGTTTGCCTAGGCATTCCCAAACCATCTTCAAACTGATTATATTTGAGTTCAGCGCTTTGATGGCTGCTTGACTATCCGACTTGATCACAATCTCTTGTCTGCAGTAGTTTCTTCCAATATTGAATTCCACACATCTTTCGATGGCGCGGACTTCTGCTTGAAAGATGCTCGGGTATGTGCCCAAGCTTTCTGAGTATTTGGCTCTCGGTCCAGAAACTCCTATCCCAGTTCCCTCGTCTAGCTTGGAACCGTCCGTATACCACTTTATGGCATTCTGGTTTAAATTCTGTATGGTGTCTTCATCCCATTCAGATTTATTACTTAACTTTGTGATGAATTTTCTCACAAAGTTGAATTTCTTTGGCATATCATCTCGGGGCATTTCCCAAGTTTGATCAAATTGAAGTGATCGAGGTTTTTCCCTGATAATTCCTTCTTTGATCATTCTATATATTGTTTTCTTCCTTACACTTTCTAGCAGAATGTGCAGTGGGGTCAAGTTTAAAATCACCTCCATTGCAGCAGTGGGGCAAGTTCCCATTGCTTCAGTGATTCTCGTCGTGCTCAGATTAGCCCTTACGCCCCAAGCCACTGCCCCATATGTGATTAATGGTCTCACTATTGCTGTGTACATCCATTGCAGGATACGTGGGTTACATCCCTAGTTCTTCCTTGCAATGTTCCTGCACACCATGAGGGCCTTGGTTGCTTTGTGTATTACTTCGTCTTCGTGTTTATTCCAGAGTAACCTGCTATCTAGAATTAGCCCTAGATATTTTACCTCTGTTTTCCACTCGACGATGTTCTCCCCTATTTTTATGATTTTTAGATTAGGTTCCTTTTTCCTTGTAAAGGCTACTAGTGTGGTTTTCGTGGGGTTGATGCTGAGTCCCACCGAGTCACACCATTGTTTCGCAATGTTCAGTCCTCTTTGAACAATATCACAGAGGACATTTTCATACTTCCCTTTTGCCAGGATAACCATGTCGTCGGAATACCCTTGACATGATATGCCTTCCCTATTCAATTGACAGAGCAGACTGTCCACAGTGAGACTCCACATAAGCGGGGATGCAACTCCCCCCTGCGGACAGCCTCTGGTCACATTAATGAAGATAGTGTCTTGTCCTGCCTCCATTTCTGCGATTCTTGTAGATAGCAGTTGCGACATCCAAATGAACGTCGTTCTATCTACTCCTTTCTCAATCAGTGCTCTTTTGACTGCCTCATGTGGCGTATTGTCAAAGGCCCCTTCTATGTCTAGAAAGGCACATACCACGACCTGGTGACCCTGATTAGAAAATACAAGAGGCCAACCAAACTATTACAGATCGACATACCGCCTTTATCAAAAATATTCAACTTAGTTGGCCGCTCCATTTGATACCAAAAATCGAATGTCTGAACCCTCGGCTGATCTATTAGAGACATAGTAATGTCATTGCAAAAATGCAGCGTAGTGGGACACATCTAATTTAACCTAGCCTCTAGCGTCCCACGTTTCTACAAAAAGAAGTAAAATTCCACCAAAATCATTCTGTAAAAAACTAGCCAGCCATGTCTTGATAGAGCTAGTTTATCTCTAAAAAGTAATTAAATTTAGACAAAGTCGTGTCAATCTGAGGTTATAGTTTAAGTTGTATGCCTTGGCCGTTGAAGGGTACAAAAAGGTACAAAACTAGGTGCTCCATGACACCATTGTACCAATCTATCGTCAGAACCACTATCCATTGACGATGGAAAATTGCCATTTGGAAAAATTAGATTCAATAACCAGGCTTGATAACCCTGCGTATTTCAATAATACTTATGTGTAAACGAGCCTGAAACAAACAATATAAAACATTTCCAGTACAGACGGACTTCTAATCATTCACAATCTATCAATTTTATGTTAGATTGGTGGTCAATTTGACGCTCCAAAAGGAAGAGAGCAGAAGTCAGCATTGTCAAGGTTGAATGCATGTATTTCACAATCAACAACAGTAAAATGAGACACTAGCGTCTAATTACCAATACCAGTATGGGCTATTACCTCGCTTAACAAACATAGTTACAACAGATATAACACATTACGTGTAAACAAAATTGACTTGTAATAAAGAATGTTCAACGGCCAAGTCACACAATATTAACTATAATAATAAAGAAATCGCAGTAAGGAACCTTAGACGACTTTGTCTGTTACTAGATATATAGATAGAGATAAACAAGCAGCTCCATCGAGACTTGGCTAGTTTCTTGCAGAATGTTTATGGTGGGATACCGACTTAGAGCTGCTACTAAACACTATGGACAGTACAGTTAAAGATCTATCGCTTAAGATTAACATCAATAAGACTAAACTATTAACATGCAAAGCAGGTCTGCGGCCTTAATAAAATATAATATTAGACCATATTCCACTCCAAAATGTAACTAGATTTAAATATTTGGGTAGCGTCTTCACCGCGGACTCAAGATGCAGACATAAAGACCAAAATCGGCTTAACAAAACAGGCTTTCCACAATAACAAACATCTGCTGGCCAGAAATATATTCCAGAAGCCAAGAGGAAACTCATCAAAGAGACAGGGAATATTTAGAAGCCTTCGAAATGTGGTGTTGGAGAATGACGGAAAAAATTAGATGGACAGAGAAAATTACGAACGAAGAAGCACTGACGAGAGTGGGGAAGGAAAGAAAACTGCTAAAGGTTATAGAAATTATAAGAGATAAACTGATTGGTCATCTTATACGACACGAGGCTTTTATAAAGAACAGCATAGAAGGCAAAGTCGAAGGAAAGCGAGGAAGGGGAAGACCGAGAATAAGCTACATGAAAAAATAAAAAAAATAAGCGGTCGTGTCGTATAAGAAGGTCAAGGAGGCGGCCCTAAACAAAATTCGATGGAGAGAACTACACCGACAAGAGTAGTACTCTTAAGTTTATGATGATCCTGTGATCGAATAATTCAAGATGATATAATGATAGAATTTGGGTAGATGTTCTGGATATGATGAGTGTCTCTACTATTCAGTTGTTCGGTATACTATCAAACGATTTTACCTAATCTATTCACGAAATTACAATGTTTTTGCCATTTTCTTCGTAGTCTTTGTTATTATTATTAAGATTTGCAATTAAATATCCTTAATTTAAAAAAGGTAATGTGACAAAAATGTATAATAAAATGGTTAATCAACTAAACTTTTCTTTGTATATAGTTAATTCAAAATTATTTTCATTATTTCAGTACTTCAGGACAAGCAAATGAATAATAAAATAACAAATTTAAGGAAATATTTGCAACATATTTAGTGTTGATTGATTGAATTATTTTGTGTGCAGTTGATTCTACATAAGAGATTTAGGGTCCGTGACTGTCCTCTTCGATTGAAAATGTTTCTCGGAAACGTCGTCAGAACAACGTACTTCGATTAGGTAAATGAAGATTTGAGGGTAATCGAAGAAAGCCGGTGGCCGCCTTTCACTTGTTCTCCACTGTCCCTCAGGAAACAAATGGGATATATTGGCACGCCTACTACCATTATTTAAACAAATTTCCGTTTGCCACCTTTCTTGTTCCTTTGGTATATAAATACGAGAGTAGTTCCTAGCTGTATTTTCTTGTATATGGAAATTAGCCAAAATCAATTACTGGAATAACTTTGGCCGGCAAGTATTTACATCTAAAGAAATTTATTTTATATTTATATAATATATAATTGATTGGTTTGTCTTTCTTCACTAATGGAACCAATGGAAGGTTTTTTTTTATTCACATGTTCTTTTAAATTTTCTTATTTTCTTTTCTTCATTCATAGTGTTCCCTAGAATTTGTGTTTTGTTTAATAATTTTTTGTTTAAATTAAAGTTAAATTATAAGAATCTAGTTTTCTAAAGATTTTCCTTTTTCTAAATGTTAGAGTTATTGAGTTATTTCATATTTTATGAATGATAACTAAAAATTTGGTTAATGCCATATTTTGAAGAGTGACTTATTTACATTTTAAAAGTTAGCTTTTGAAGTTGTTAAACGCTTTAAAAATAATTACTGTTTTATGAAAAAAGTATTATAAACTAAAGTAAATTGATACTAGTACTTCGACCAATTATTATGTTTTTGATATTTTAAATCGTTAGAAAAATAAATTTGTTTGCCTACGCCCACGAAACACAACAATGTTCCAAAGTGGATCCAAATAATATTTAATAAAAAATATACAGGTATTTTTCATGGAATATATGTCGTGGAAACCTTAGATTAGAAAGAAGTTTATAGATACCCGACTCAAACGGTCTTTTAAAAACGTGTTTACAGTGCCACTCGTGACCTGAGTACTAACTATATAACTGTATTTTTATTTTATTGGTTATATTAAAATATTTTAAAAATATTCTGATAAACAGAATAAATATATTTTTTAAAATATTTTTAATATATTTTTATATTGTTAACATTTTGGTATTGACTTATATAGAAATAAAAATAAAATAAGCAATAATTCTTTATTTTTGCAAAATAATTTTATTATAATTAGAAGTCAAATATATTTTTCTTGTTTCCCCAATCATTTTTAAATGGATCTATTACATTCTGGTGTCCTGGGAGTAGCTTCTGTTAGAGGATCATCAGAACAATGAGAGATGCTGGTTTCTGAAAAAGAAATATTAAATATTATAAAACTGAGTGGTCGATATAAAGCTCATAATTAGAAATTGAAAACAAAATTGTACATTAACCTATAATAGTAGGTATTTCAACTTCCCTATTTGTTGAAGTGATGAGGTCTGTATAATGCGAATCTGGAAGGTGGATGCCTGAAAAAAAATTATGTAAGCTCTTGTTATTAAAAAAAGTTTTTGCTTTAATTCACAATCAAACTTTTAAAACCATTCCCTTACCTGGAAGTTTTAGAGTAGCCACAGCATCTAATTATAAATCAGTAACATTTTCTATTCTGTAAGAAAAAGTTGTAAAGTGGTCAATGCAGATTCTAAATTTATAACGGTCCTTTCCAGTTATATTAACCAAATCTGGTCTTGATTGTGGTAACCTTTACTTTGTGGAAGTCCATCTTACTAAGAACAATATTATTTTTTATTTTTATTTAAAGCATCACACCATTTTCTTCGGATAGATAAATATAATGTAACAGAAATAATATAATATGCATCATATACTAATACATAGGTATACGCTGAAGCTTAAAAAAAACAAATTCTTACCTGTGGATACTTTGGTAAAAAATGCACTTTTTTATAGTTATTTTTATAAAGGTTACCCGCAACAGAACCAAATTTTAATAAATAACTGCAAAAACTCTAACTGGAAAATATAAATACTAACGAGAAAATACAATACTATCTATCACACAAGTACAAAAACTCTAGCTGGAAAATATATCTACTAACGAGAAAATACAATACTGTCAAACAATATTGTTGACAACATTTAAATTAAAAATTGTTATGTCATTAACGGATTTTCGTGTTGGTTGTGATTTTATTTTCGATAGTGGCGACTTCCGTGACCTGAGTATTAACTACCAAGCGTGGACCTGTCATTTGAGGAGAGTGCCCAGGGCATGGTGGAAACATTCAAAGACTTACGAAGCACAATTCATATTTTTATCTCTGTCTTAGATAAAGAAAGTCAACAAGCTCTAAAAATATTCGAATTTGAAACCACTATCGCCATCTACTCCACATTCTTGTAATTTAAAAATAACCAGATTTTTCACTAAATTCTGGCAGTCTTACCAAATTAGAAACGCCCCTCTTGACGGTTATATTCATTAAAAAATACATTGAAGTATTATGTGTAGAGATAGAGACAGAGAACTCTACCCCGAAGATAAGATTTCATGTTTTTCGCAACTGTTGAGCAAATAAATAAAATTTAATTAAATTATCATGTGTTTTCCTGCAATTATTATGTGATTCTTCGTGTATAATATGGACATTTAAAATATAAATCTAATTTAATAAACAAAATCCAATATTATACAATGTATCATCAAAGTAGATTAGAGTTAGTGGATTTCCTACTTGTGAAATCATGTTATTGTGAATTAATAATTTATCGTGTTCCAAGACAGCTTTTTAGAAATTAGGAAATCTAAAAGTTTTGTGTATATTAGAGTGTAAAACACTCAGCCCAATAATTGGTGCCATCATTTTTCATTTCTAATTTGTATATAGGTACCAGACACCTTTGTTTTCTTTCTCTTTTTTTGTATAATATTGTGATATTTAAATATTTATGATTCATTTATAATTTTAAGCTTCACCAGGCTTCGACAATAAAATTTTTTCAGTGATTGATTTCTTAAAGTTTGTTATTTTTATCGAATATAGGACTATTTTATATTATCATATAATATTAAATTAATCTCAATATGTTTTTCTAAAATAGAGTAATATTTTTTAACTTTCTCACCAGAGGCACATTCAATCTTGTCATCAAAACAAAAAAATAGTATTGATGTTATTTTTAAATTTAAGATTTATGAATATGTTAACGGAAAACGGTCAATCGATACTGCTCAAGGCATTAAGGGCCCAGCGTCTGACCCTTTCATGGTCCATTGGTGTTGCATGTGGATTTCGCGCTTTTCCTTTCTGCTTTTACCGATCAATTGCTGCAAATGGATAACGGACCTACATCCAAAACCACTTATCAACTGCAGATCACTTTATTTTGTGCTTGACACGCTTGAAAACTCTCGATATTTTACAAGAAGTGGATTTCATAAATATTATTTTTCGCCCCCTATATTATACAGTTAATTCTTAGTAATTCTTTCAAATATAAAACTGTATTTTAACTTATCAGAGATAAAAATAAAAATGCCACCTTTTTTTTACTTTTTATTTAATGTCTAAATAACAGATATCTGTTCCACGTAATTTACAATAGAAACGAAGTGCAGAGAGGGAAAGTTGTAGTTCACGTAAAAATTATAAATATTGCAACCTACTTTCCAACAGGTCCCTTTAAAAATATAGTTAGGGGGCTAACGGATTTTGTTATCGTTATACTTTTGTCGTTGCTATTGATACTTTTTTTTATGATCCTTAAAACAAAGTTATCAGGTTTTAAGCTTGCAGCTTTTTGCAGTGTAAGCACCAGCTACTGCCTCTCTCATTATGCAATATTGCAGCT
Organism: Ophraella communa; assembly: GCA_035357415.1. Classification (NCBI taxonomy): domain Eukaryota; kingdom Metazoa; phylum Arthropoda; class Insecta; order Coleoptera; family Chrysomelidae; genus Ophraella; species Ophraella communa. Next base: position 20,176,029 of record CM068980.1, read on the forward strand.
AAGGAACCAATGAAATTTGGTATCACCAGATCATATTCGGTTTCAAACCTCACGTCTTCTCAAGTATCCTGTGGCAACTCAAGCTCACCGCTAAAGTTTTAGCAATATTTTTCCTCTATGATTGTTCCAAGTTCTATAGCTATCGTGCTAGTGAGGCTTCTGAACCCTTTTTCTCTAGTGCCCTTTGGATGGAGTTAAACAAGGTGTTACCCTCATGTCAATGAAGGCGCAATGGGCTATCTCTTTGTATTTAAGATGTTTTTTTATTAAAAAAAAATAAATAATTCAATTCGAGAGACTCGATAATTACACCAGCATCAAATAAGTATTATTAATATAAATATAAATATAAATATAAATATAAATATAAATATAAATATAAATATAAATATAAATATAAATATAAATATAAATATAAATATAAATATAAATATAAATATAAATATAAATATAAATATAAATATAAATATAAATATAAATATAAATATAAATATAAATATAAATATAAATATAAATATAAATATAAATATAAATATAAATATAAATATAAATATAAATATAAATATAAATATAAATATAAATATAAATATAAATATAAATATAAATATAAATATAAATATAAATATAAATATAAATATAAATATAAATATAAATATAAATATAAATATAAATGAACAACAAAATTAGAAATTCCCAAAACAGGTCGATTTTTGATTTCGATTTACTATTGTTTCAAATCATAATATACAGGGTGAACCACTTTCGTGTAATGACGTCATCACCATCAACGAAAAAAGGTAATAAACACATTACATGAAATTACGTATTGTTATACAACTACTTTGATAAACTATCAAGAACATCCAGCATTATTCTTAATAATTGTATCTTACGCTTTTATTAGAGATCCAAGTCCCTGGACTATAAAAATATTTTTGTTTGGCATTATTTTTTACCATTCTTTCTATTTGACAAAAATGTCAAAAACATTGAAGCCCAGTTTCGTATTGTTAACGCTTTAGAGAAGGTACGTTCGTGAACTTTTTTACAAAATGCCTTTAACCGAAAGTGACAGGATTGAAATATTAATGATGATTGGTGTTGGCGATAAGATGCAGACTCAACAAGAGGTATGCCGATTATTCCATGAAATGCACCCAGATCGTGAATCTATTTCACAATTTACAGTAAGAAGAATGAGCGAAAATACTGAGAATTAGGACATGTGAGGGATGCAGCAAAGCAAGGTAGACCAACAATTGATGAAAATATTCAACAAGACATAATTTTGTCGGCTGTAGAAAATCCACACTGCACAGTGCGAGGATTATCTAGGGATTTTAATATTGGAAAGTCTTCAGTATCAAACATTTTCAAAAAGGTAAAATACCATCCTTATAAAGTACGTCTCATCCATAAATTGGCTGTAAACGACTTTGAACGAAGAACTGAATTCTGATAAACCAAAATAATATTTTAATTGATAACGTTTTATTTTCGGACGAGGCAACGTTTTATTTGAACGGTCATGTTAACCGGCGGTAAAACACCCGTTATTGGTCTGATGAAAATCCACACTGGATGCAAGATTACCATATGCAAAGACCACAAAAAAACTAACCTATGGGCTGGTATTGTGAGAAATATAATTATTGGTCCATATTTTTTTGATGAAAACTTAACAGGAGCATTATGTCTGGATTTTCTACAAAATACATTAATTCCTGATATGATTCAGCTTTTTTCTAATATTCAAATACCCACTAATGTAGACCGCAGAATCTGGTTTCAACAGGATGGCGCACTGCCACATTTCGCAGTAGCTGTGCGCGAATTTTTAAACACAACTTTTCCACAAAGGTGGATAGGAAGAAGGGGACCAGTGGAATGGCCTGCTAGATCACATGATCTGAGCCCATTAGACTTCTTTTTATGGGGTTATTTAAAATCTAATGTCTACTTAAACAGAACTGGAAATATCCCTTAACTACAAGACCGAATCAGACAAGAAATACAGAACATAACACCCGCTATGCTACAGAATGCTAGAGACGAAAGTAATGCCCGGTTCAGTCATTGTCTAACGGTCAATGGAGAACAATTTGAACATTTATTGTAAATTTTCGTTTGTTTGTTTGTTTTTGGAAGTGTATCACATTAATTGCATAACTACATAATTCCATTTAATTTGTTTATTACATTCAGTAACGTATTACTTTCCATAAACAATTTTTATATTTTTTTTTGCATTTTTGCCCACCCTGTACCAATTTGAAGAACCATATTATACATTTTTGGAATCAGCTCAGCAAAGGCGATTTGGAAATTGAAAAAAAAGGGGGGGTCCATTTGAAAAAAATGGTGATGACGTCGTTACACGAAAGTGGTTCACCCTGTATATTAGATTATGATTTGAAACAATAGTAAATTGAAATCAAATATCGACCTGTTTTTGGAATTTCTAATTTTATTGTTCATTCAGCCAATAATGAATGTATGTGTTACTTTATGGACGCACTGTATATATATGTTAGTCTGAAACATTTCAGAAACCGAAGTAGGTTATGAAACAAGCAAATTTAACTCAAACCTGTCAACGTTATTGTTCGTGTGTGTTTTAAAATTATTTGCTAAATTGTGTTAAAAAACAAATGTAAACCAAACGAATCAGTGTACAGGTACACATAATTAAAATATTTCAAGTCACAAAAATTTATGTTATATGATTTAAAAGATAAACTTCACCAATTGTTCTAATACAATTTATATAGTAGTATAGTATTCTACTCGCGTATAATAGCTATTATTCGCTCGGTGAATCCTCGTGAATATTAGCTATAATTATACGCTCATTGAATAATATACCACTTATTCCACATTAATTTAGAATCAATACGACGTATTAATTTGGAGTTTAAAGTTTGGTGGTCAGATTTATCCATTATTGTTTTCAATGAACTGTAAATTTATTCCCACTCCCACATGGAGAATAAAATAAAAAGATAGAATAATAAAAAAAAATAATAGGTTGAGAAAAAAATCAAAAGCAAAAAAGATTCTAAATTACAAAGTATGAATATTAATAATGAAAACATGAAATTTATTATGTATTATATTTTGGTAATCCAAAATAGAAATCTTTTGTGAGAGAAACAATTACCAACTAATAATAATGATAATGGATTTAACTAGATTTTGGCATTGATGACTGGCCGTTTCTTTGAAAGCGATTTGGCTTAGTGTAGTTGAAAGTGCGGCATAGGGTTATATTCAATTGCTTCCAAACAGCTACCCTAATTAACAAAATGTAATTAAATCAATTAAGGGCATAGCGTCGGTCGAGCTGCAGGGATTTATTTCAGTTTCCCCTCCTAAGATGTTAGCCCATTGCACAGAGTGTCAGGAAGCCCTTAGCTTGTTCGGGAGGAACTTTGCGCTTTAAATGATACCTATAATAATGCAATGTATCTAAATTTATGTCTGTTCCTAGTCGGAGATATGCGAACACAACATTGTATTGGTATGAACTGGTATTTTATAAAAGTACAAACTTTTTTATTGTTGTATTGCATTTAGCCCATACAGAACACCACCATTAATTAGTTTTAATAAACAACTTCCCTATTTTTAACAGGCTTTATATTAGCTTGAGTTGTAACTATGTATTGTAACAGTACCTGTTAACATTTTAAGCACCTGGTATCCTAAATATTAAATTAAATTAGTACCGCGAGCTCCATCTTTCCGGAAGAATTCTTAATAATAAAATAATGAATACGGTCTCTATAATTATAATTGGAAGTTCAAAGTAGCTACGCTACGAGGTGTACTAATGAGTTGCCATTATCGGGTTCAAGAGGTTTTAATAATTATTCCCAGTCTCATTTCTTGTATTGGTTTACTGTGATATACAGGTATGTTTTTTTTCCAATTTTATAATTCCTTTTTGTTAAAATATTTATAAAACATCGAAAGTTATATTTTATATCAGATGATAATTTCAACATATTTCATTATTATTCGAAGAATCTTTATATGGTATTTAAAAGTATTAATGATAATTTTTTATAAAAAGGCTAGTAAAAGTACATTTCTGGAATTTTGATTAGTGTGTAAGGTTGTTACAAAGTAAATTTAATGTAAGAATGTATCTTTTGTAATCTATTAAAATACGTTAGCATCTAACTGTAGATTTCGGACTATGCTGATTTGTACTTTTTGTGCCAGAAAAGTAAATGTAACAGTGTTTGACACTGGTAATTTTCAGAAAGTTGGAATATAATACAGTAAACTAGAAACATCTCTTTAATTTGAAGATTCAGTAAACTTGAACAGCTTGTAAACTTTCAGCTCTCGTATGCACGAACATTTTTAACTGGATCATCTCTACAACTTGGGCAGATCATCCCTCCACTCGTGATCTTCCTTAGTCATTTGGAACCACCTAGACAGTGCCGCAGCTACCCCAAGGTGCGGCGAAGGATCGTCCACTATTGTTAACAGATAAGTTTATTGTGGTATATCAAGTTTACTGTTCCCATATTTTTTTCTCTTTTATAACCGTTTATATCTATCTATATCGTCAACTGTAGTAGAATAAGTATTTTTAAAGAACTGTTTGCGGATTATTTTTTTTGTAACGTATTCTCAACTTCATTCATTTTAGCACCAAGGAAATCTATTTATCTTTTATCTGTTGGTACATTTTCATTATTTTTTTACTTCATAGACAGTTTTTTCTGACATCTTTCTGTCATCTTATGATACTTATTTAAATCACTCAGCTTAAAATAACTTTCTTCAGTAGTATCATAAAAAATAAAAAGATTTCAGTGGCGCCCTTATAATTTCTTACAGAAACAAATATTGGACTATAGTCAGAGCTAATGAACTTACTCACCCCTAGCCGAGGTATTTAACTCTCATAATTTTTGCTGTGATAAACATTTATAAATTTTGTTAATTATTGAAATATCTTTTACAACTAATAAAAGACGAAATTAAGATTAATGGTTGTTTTATTGTAAATTACATTTTTTTTTTGTTATATTGTTATTTTTTATAAAAGTTAACTAAATATTTTTATAAATTCACTCTCAACATGTAAATCATATCACAAACTGACGTCCAACGTCATAATATGGTTACAGTATATGCATCTACATATGTATTTATGTATGCAACGGAATCTTTGAGCTTAATTTTCACTGGTTTCTAGAATTCTGATTAATTTAAAACTGTGCATACGTATTAAGGCCCGAAGACAAATTATTTGTTCCTTATTAAGACCGCCAGGATTGATACATTTTCACTCACAAATTTATAGTTTTAGGAAGGTTTAAGTGAAATTCTAATTGGAATTCAATAAAACCAGTCGAACACATGGAATTATCGCAAATCATCTAGAGATGGAAAAAAGGGTATTAATATGGAGAGCGGTTGTTCCGACAGAACAAAGTAATAACAGAACAATGTCGGTGATAATGCGCAAGTGGACTTATAGTGAGCGACGTTATATAAATAATTGGTTGGGTTAAAAAAAAGAAATATATCAGAATATATAGAATTTTAAAGTAGAAATATTTATAATCCTGTGATTGTGTTCCAGTAAATATATCAGATATAAATTTACATAAGTAATTTTGTACTTCACAATAATTAGTAATAAGAAAATAGTTTAATGAAATTTATTGTACTAACCCTTACTATGTGAAAGTCCATCTTATTAAGTAGTTTTAAGTAAATAGTTTAAAGTGCTTTTTTTTCACACTGCAAAAAAGTACCCATAAACAAACGTTCCATAATGTTGTTTATATTGTTCAGTTTCTCCTAAATAAAATGTATTTTCTACCATACGCCCTGGTTATTCATTCGAAGACGGGGATCAAACGATCCCGTCGAGCTTTGTGGTTTGTATACACCTGTTGGGAGCCCTTTCGACCCCTAATTATCTCTTTATCGGGTGGCAATAGTCAGACGGCCACTTTCTCGGTCAACTGGCTTTGTTTAGATTGGGTCTTTGAAGGGCAGTTGTGCCCCCGGCTTCCATCTGATTATTTCTTGCTAAAGACCTAGATTATCATTTTCAGTTCAATTTTATCTAAAGGCAAAGTATTTTGTAAAGGGATAACGAATCAGCTAAAAGTACGATTTAATCAGATCTACTTAAATATTATAGACTGAACATACTTTAGCTGATTATAATAATAATTGGTAAAATCCAACTAATGAAATTAAATGTTTATATGTTTAAATCAGTTATTTTTTAGAGTTATCCGTTTTTTTTTGTTTTGAAACTATGTTACTTATAAATCATTGTGATACTTGTGATTCAGCTAAAATATATTTATTGTCAGTTAATTACGTAATATGTATTGCCTATACAGAATATACTTTGGTGCTGGAAGCTGCACACACAGACGAATATGGAACCTGGTTTATTTACAATATTTTATACGATCTTTGATTTTCTTTGTCTTTATAGTCTTTGTTTTATTTTTAAATTGCCACATAATAATTAATTAACAAAATAAAATCCAAATTTACAGGATATAGTTGATGATGGTAAATTATTTATCTTACATAAATATATTTACGTATGTTTTTAAGGTCAGATTTTATTTTAATACTTACATTTAAATTTTTTTTGTTATATTTAATAAATTTGGCACTATAATAATAAACATAATTGTCCTAAAATATGTTTTATTTAGTTACATAAAAACTTAAAAATCAAACAATACTTTGTAGAAAAGAGAATATTCTCATAAAGTTTAGACATATTATGTGCGGTTGTGCCGTCATACAGTAAATAATGTTTCATTATTCACTAGTGAATAATAGGTAACATTATACGGGAGTACAAAAAAAATATAAAAAAAGTAAAAGGGTGAAAAGCAAAGATTTTTCAAATTTTAAGTAAGAAGAAATCAGTTAAGATTATTAAAAAATTTAAAAAATAAAAGAAACAAAAATTAATCAATAAGAGTTGTTATATTTAGCTGATTAGATGTTTAAAAAAAATAGCTGGAAATGAAGATATTTAGAGTAAACAACTAAAGGACAAGGAAAAAGGATAACAACTGGAAGACAAGGAAAAATGATAACAAGTGGAGCACAAGGAAAAGAACAGAGTTAAGGAAAACAACAGTGAAGGACAATAAGTAGCAGTTAAGATTAGTTAAGATAATTGAGTTAGATAAGTAGTTAGGTGTTAGTTAGACAGAACTTTGTTCTTATTTATTTTAAATTCAATGTAAAAATTAAAGCAAATGTTGGTTTATAAACCCTAAAATAATTATCGTTATAATAAATAAAATAATATCGTTAGAAAAAATTCAAAATTTAAATCTAGCAGAAGCAAACCATAATTAACACTACATATTTTTTTTATTTTTTACTTTTTACTACCTGTAATAATCATACATTTGTTTATTTTATAGTTTTTTTTATTGATTAAATTAGTTAGAAGATATACGATCGTAGTTCAAGTTATCAATTTAATTTTTTTTTTATTTTGAACAATTGTTAGCTACAAAATATTTTTGTGAGCTGTTAGATGTACTATAAAAATTTTTAAAAGCTAATTTATTAAAACATATTAACCAACCTTCTCCCAAACTCTCCAGAATCGCGTAATAGGTGCCAAAATAGGCAATTTCGAAAAGACCTAATTTATCCCGACTTCAGAATCTAAGCGAGCTGTTTCCCTCCCAGGTTAATTTTGCGGTTAAAGTAAAAGTTGTTTGGAAGAAATAAGAGGCACATAACATAAAAATTAACGTGTACATAAGTACTTTCTCAAGTTAGTGTTTAAATGAGAATGATTGCGGAGGAATTGTACACAAGGGTGCAATAGCATAAGAGTGCGACTCGTAAATGTGACGCACATACACAGAGTGGGACTTTAACTTTCCGAAATATTTGTCTAATTTAAATGATCCTTTTTAAAACCATAAAACGACTTAAAAACTATATAAGAAAATAATTAAATAAAAACTTCAATATATAGAGAAATTTCAATGTATTTTGATTGTTCCGAAGGAGACCAATCGAGTTAAATACACAGGGTTAGTATAAAATATGGAACACCCTAAGTTTCTCCTCAACGGTTTAATATTTAATGAAAATGCTCATCTCCTACTAAGAAGATCTAAGAAATTCAAAAATGCTATCAAATTTAATGTACCATTTCCTGTTAAACCGGAAATGAATATCAACCTGTAAATTTTTCCATTGACATTTCTATTGAATAATTGATGCTTTAATCAATATTTTATCATTTTTGACTTAGTTAGCCATAGATGACATATCAAACCTTTAATAGCCAAATGACTCAAATGACAATGTTAAGTTGGATGTGCTACTAGTACTTGAAGAAAATCCACCCAGTTAGGTAGCTCTTGACTTTGACATAAGCCAGAGTTCCGTCAGGACCATAATATAATCATATAAATTTCACTTTTGTCAAACTAGAATTTTACGAAAACATTCAGAACAGACGTATAGCAAACCTAACTTTATAAAAAAAATATGTTATCGGATGAAGCAAAATTTTGCTTAAGTTGTAAAGTGAATAGACATCACTGTTGTATCTGGTCTAGTAATAATCCTAGTTGGATGAGGCAAGTACAAACGCAGTATCCGAAGAAAATAAATGTATGAACAGAAATGATAGACGATAATATTGAAGGTAATGTCTAGATATTTACAAATATTATTGTACCCGCTATTGCAAATAACCCAGTAATTCCTGCAGAAGACTTATGGTTTCAGCAAGACGGTGCACCTGCACATTTTTCTAGGATTGTGCTCCAGTGTTTAGATCAAGTTTTTCCAGGTCAATGGATAGGGCGTAGGGGTGCTATCTAATGGCCATATCGCAGTCCTGATCTGATTTTTTTTCAGTGGGGTTATCTAAAAAATCAAATATACGGAAATCGACTCACAAATGAATTACGAATAGGAAACTTATTGCTGCAAGTTCGGAACGAGTTTTTGCAAAATTCTTTACGAGAATTTGAAGACCATATAGGATATTGTCAAGTAGCAGAAGGGCGTAATTTTGATAAATTATTGATTGTAGCCTTGAATATTATTATAAATATATGAATGGAAAGTTTTACTGTATGCAGAAATTCACAAGGAATTAAAAAATGTAAAAATTTAGAGAGTGTTCTATTTGAAATAACAAAGTTGATATGCATTTCCGGTTAAACCGAAAATGGTACATACATTAAATTTGATAGAATTTTTGAATTCTTTGGATCATCTTAGAAGGGGGTAAACCATTTTATTTAAAAATAGTAAACCTTTTAGGAGATACCTAGGGTGTTTCATACTTTATACTAACCCTGTATGTTTAAGTACTTTCTTTTACTCATTTAATTTATCAGTCAAGAATTACTAAACCTAAATATGTATTTATGTATTAGTTTTTCTTTATTTTAACTACTGTTGAATTTAATATTAATTTTTACGTTCAATTATTAAGTTCAACCCTGTTGCGAGGGGATGTACGGGGTTGCCGCTACGGGTCGATTAAGAAGTTTGGCACGCAACGATCCGCTACGTTTGTTTCTCCTTGCTTGTTTCACACAAACTACGATCACCTGAAACTCTCGAACAAACTCAAATTACCAACTTTTCACTTTTTCTTTCTTAGAACACATTTATTTTATAAATTATTTTAATGCTTAAAACAAGGTACCTACCGTTTTAATGACATCATTTATGAACCTACTTATCTTGACTGGTATTCAGTAATTGTTACCAACTAATTGCCTTGATGTTTATTACTATTCAAAACTATTTTATTGCTGAATACCTACTGTTGCCAAATTCATTTAATTTATTAAGCTTTCTTTAAAGAACACCTACTAATAATACTAAAATATTGTGAATGTGACTTCATTCGTAAAAACTCCGTGTGTAGCGATAAAAAGGTGGATGCTACAGATAGCTTGGGCGGTATTCAAGGGGAGTGATTGATGCGTATTAACGTGTTTTGAATAAAATCTAGAATCTTAGAGTGGAGGGATTTTATATCATCTGCATACAAAATGTGCATAAATAATAGAATTAATTGCAGATTAAATCACTAGGAGTAGAACGGAATAGGTATACAGTTTACAGCTGAGCTGAAACCGAGGCTGTAGTGAGCACGAACCACAAATTAAATTGAAAATATATTGAAACAATATATTGAAAAGGTATATTTAAGGGTCATTTCAAAATTTATTTTAATTTAATATTAATAATATTAATTAATTATTAATTAATAATATATATTAATAATTAAGTTATAGTATATTAAGTATGGAGAATGGTAAGGATTTTATACCGATCGAAGACAATTGTTTGGAGGAGGAGCGGAGCGACGACTCCAATTATTGTCTGAGATCGGTTACCCATAACGTTCGACATGCTTATTGTTTTTTGCACGATTGATAAATTATAAAATTAAACATTTTCGTCATATTGACTAGTTTCATTCATTTTATCAAGATAGATACTTTGGTTGTTAGTTAGTAACTAAGGTGCATAACAACAATGGAGAATTGAGTTTTTATTTAGTTGTCAATAAATAAAAGTACAATTTTGATTATTATAAATTAAAATATGAGAGAAAGTGAATTTGAAGAAATTGAACGGGCTTGGGAAGAAGGGTGTTCCGCAATTATTCCCGAAAAATCCAAAATCCGTTATCAAAATACCTACCAAAGTTTTAAAAAATGGTGCGAAGGCAAGAATTTAAGAATCGATGAAAAGACTCTATTGGCATATTTCGTTCAAAGACATATGCAGTTAAAAGCTCCTGGAAGCCTCTGGGCAGAATATTCAATGATTAAATCCACCGTTTTTTTATGATGGCATTGAAATTTCCAAGTTTTCAACTTTGATCGCGTATTTGAAGAGAAAAAATGTTGGCTATAGGCCTAAGAAAGCGAGCATTTTTACACGGGAGCAATTTGAAAAATTTCTGATGGAAGCACCGGATGAAGAATTTCTAATTCACAAGGTAATGTAAGCTAGTTTAGGTAATAAAAATATTCAAATGAAGATTTTTCCATAATTTGTAGGTCGCAATGATATTGGGAATATCTGGTGCCTGTAGAAGAGAAAAATGATACAATATTACCATGAATGACATCCAACAAACCGATGGTTTAATGATTGTAAAAGTACCCAATACAAAAACGAACATCGAGCGTAATTTTACAGTCGTTAATAAACCAGACGATAAAATTCCATATTTAGAAATTGTGCAAAAGTATATAAAACTTCGTCCATTACAACTAAAATCAAATCATTTGTTCTTAAAAAAGGCCAAAGGAAAATGTTGTTTGTGCTCAAGTAATAGGGAAATGGACAATCGGAGGCTGGCCTTCTCAAATTGCCAAATTCTTAAATTTGCTTAATCGCGAGAACTATACTGGCCATTCTTTCAGGAGGACATCAGCAACGCTTTTGGCTAATAAAGTTGTTGATGTCCTCGGAGCGTCATGGAGGTTGGCGTTCATCGACAGTGGCAGAAAGCTATGTAGAAGATTCTCTTCAAAATAAAATAGATTTTGCCGAAAAAATATTGTGCAATACTAGTAATACTACTAATGTATGCGATTCTGCAGAAGTTTCTATTAGTGGGATTTCATTAAATAATTTAACAAATTGTACCATAAGTTTCAATATTAATAAATAATTCGTTAGTTTTCTTTATTCTTTCAAAAAATAATTAAAAATTAAGAGATTTTTTAACTCAACGTTAAGTGAAACTTACCGTCGAGTTGGATTACTTACCGTCGAGTTGCTAGTAAATGTCACCTACTGACGTAAAATCTGTCACGGTAAACAGTCAAAAATGATCGTGCAAAAAATTTTATTAGTTTAGATTATAAAAATTTATGTAATGTAAACAAAACTTGTATTAGGTAAGTATAGATAAGAAATGTTAGTAAGTAAGAAAGTATGAAATGTAAGTGAGTAGTGACGAGGTTTCGTTGCCAGGGGATAGAAGTTTGACAGTTAGTTATTGAAAAAGTCAGAAGGAATGAAATTATTTTTTTTAAATAAGTCATATAGGTTGAAAAAATATAGTTTAATAAAAAGTAAATGTCAAATAGAAGAGGGTTGAAATCAATAATAAATAGAGAAGGACCTAATTATAGAAAAGCTGAAGCAGTATGACGGTTTATGGAGAGAGATTTTTTTCGTTTTTGGTTGGAGATTTTAGAAGATTTTAAATATTGATAAATAAATCGTTATTATATTAATAATTATTAAATTAACCTTACTTTGTGACGCGTTAGGCTCCGCCCATAATGCCATTTTTATCGATCGCGTTGAAGATAAATGGTACACAATTACTAACAACTGTTTATTTTATTTTGTTTCTTTTTCCAAATTTATGTATAATATCACAAGAGGTTAAATTATATCCGAAAATTTTTTTGAAGGCACGAATATCATTATCCCGAGGCGCGAAGCGCATCGAACGAAAATTTCCAGGAATAATTTAAGCTTGCGTGGTATTTGGTAAGAAAATTTCACACCATAATTTAGAAAACAATTATTAATCCTATCTGACGTCTGTCACAAAGCCTCATAATTACTAGTTTAAACGTCTGCACCATTGAGAAATATAACATTTTTATTTGTCTGTAGTATATACATTGAGGTTTCAGCGTTCTATGTCCTTTCAGCTGTCAAAAAATGTCCACTTAAATATCGTGGCGCCACGAAAAAATTTCCGGACATTTTTTAAATTACCATGGTAACGAGTCAAAATTAAGACATTTTATTAGTTAAAAAGTAGAGGTGTGAAATTTTCATAAATATTAATAAATAAATCGTTATTATCCTTTATGAAAAGTTCAATTAATCTTAATTTATAAAGTCGGAAGCTCCGCTTAGGTATTACTTCTTCTCCTTATAGGACATAAATTACTTTGTCTCCCGCTACATGTAACATGTAAAATCTATGATTTATACATGTACATAAAGATGCATTTTTCCGCAGCCTGAAGAAAAAAGTTTTATTTGAGGGCGAAAATGGAAACCACGGTTTTTTTTAACATTGGTCGCGATATGCTTGTGTTTTTTTGGTTAGATACACTACAATATCAAACAAGCGGTAATTTGGAATACAGGTACCTACTGATAATATTTTCTAGAAATGCAAATATCAATGTTTATTAAAAATAAATAAACAATTATATTAGAAAAACTTGCTTAGTGCTGAGAAGAAAATCGTCTTATATTGACGATAACAAAATGCATAAAGAAAGTTCTAAATTTAACTGTGTTTCTTAAAGAAAACAACACTCGTCCTGCGGACTCGTGGTGTTTTCAAGCAACTCAATTTCGTGTAGAAGTAACTCGACAGACTTATCGCGAAAATTTAATCCCTAGTGGTATTACTACTGAAAAATTTTTGCTCTAGTAGAAGTCAAATGAGATCAGTTAATTTGAGGTTTGACCACAACCGCCTGCGGCGTTGGTCTGTTTCCAAGTAAGATGTCCTTGGGTTATTACTATTGAAAATTAAAAAAATGTTGAAAAATCAGACAGCCGATATAAAATAACAAAGTACGTTTCGGGATTTTCAAGAGGTATAGAATACTGATTCTTTTTCCAAAAATGTTTAATTGTATTTTTTGGTGATTTATTTAAAAAAATGGAAACACATTATCAAATATTTGAATAACTATATGTACTTAAGAAATCGAAGATTTTTATATAAGAAAATTTTAAGCAATTCTTTGAAAATGTTCCCAATAAATGACAATGCCAAGGGTGAGCTATACAACATTAAAGTTACCCATATTACAGATTTGAATTCAGCACTATTAGTTGCAATTGTTGCAATTAGTTGTTATTCCGAATACAAAAACTAAAAAACCAAGGAAGTTTACAATTACGGGATAATTTTCCAATATTGTAAAGTAATACTGGTCTCTGATGCCTTGACGTACCGCTGATATTTTTTTGATTAATTTCTAAATGTACATAAAAAAAGTATAGATGCTGGAAATCTGTTCTAGTAGCAAAAGCAAAAAATTCTTTACAAAATCGAATAAATGCAGCAAATCAAATAGTTTCGTTAAATGAATCCAATTCATCAGTAAACGTCCTCACAACCTACACTTCTTCCTGCTAAATCTGTCTCTACAAATCAATTATAGTATTATAGAAATACTATATAAATTTAAATAAATAAATATAAATATTCAGAACAATAAACAACTAAAAGGTTGTATTAACTTTCACTATTTATTCTATAAATTGCAATTACAGCTGTTTCGCTAAATAAATAGTGAAAGTTAATACAACCTTTTAGTTGTTTATTGTTCTGAATAACATGAATTTTCACACAGTAAGGGTTAGTACCATAAAAATATAAATATTACCTATAATAGTAAATAAGTTATTCACATTTTTTATTTGTTTTTGATTCATGGTTTTTGGTCCTGGAGAAAATACTTTGTTATTTGGTTGGAATGAAAATCCGATCTACTCACAAATAGGGTATTACACTCATTTTTGAAAATTGTCTTAATTAGATTCTACAATGCTAGAAAACTAGGGTGGACTGGGTACGGTTTCCCTTATAAAGTCCAAAGTTTTGCTTTTTAACCCGAGCGATGAAGAAGATAATATGTTAAATAAAAGAGCATCATGTTTCTGTCACTAATAGGTAATGTGATTTTAGTTCGAGGTGTGTTATTTTTAAGAGTAGATCAAATCAGAAAATAAATTCGATTTGTTTCAACAGTCCCTATACCAGGGGCAGTTGAAACACATGCAAATAATACAAAATATAATATTACAACATGTTTTATTAATTGTTTATTTTAAATCTAAGAATAATTATGTTGCTCTTTGACAATAGTAATCAGTATTTAATATTTATATACTCGTAACGATATTTAAATCTATGTATATTATCAATCATCTGTAACGTACGTAAATTAACAAAGAACAAAACAAAAATCAACTGTTTGGTTTTTAAACATAGCAAACTAAACAATAATATTTAATAAAAAAACGAAAAGAAAACTCTCTTTGGCTTTTATTAGTCTATCAATCATACATAAGATAAATTTAAAGATCAATTAGAATCGCAATTTTGACCACTTTCTATGCATTCTTCGTGAGCCCATAGTTTACAACTGATGCATTGGATCCACTGTTCTACGGATCTGCTTTCTGAGTATGATGACATACAAACAATACAAAAGTACTAATTTTCTGATGATTCCTCCTCTTGTACATTTTTCTTTTTTCCTTTTAATTTTTCCTCCATCAAATTGCTTCTTTTTTCCTCCATCCAATTGCTTCTTCACTTGTTTACCTCTTGTTCATTTCAGTCTTATTTATTGCACTTTTCTTATTTCTTCTCTCTCGGGTGTGTCAGTGTAGACTTCCTGGTTTTTCGCCCTCTATTATTATTTTTCCTTAGAGGAGCTTTCGGAAATGGTCGTATTGTTTCCAGTGAAAATACAGCGGAAAATTGTTTGAGCCAGAGTCATCTTGCTTTCGAATATACCTTAGAAGCGAACAATGGTTTAATCCGTGATTCTCTGCCGTATTTCACAATGATTTTCTGGTTTTAACCTTCTCATATGCGTCTTTGTACTTCGACAAGTCTATTTGTCCTTACGCGTACTCTCGGCATCTAAGAATACATGAAAATAAATTAATACAATGTTTCAACCGTACCCAATAAAAATTTTTCAACCGCCTCCAACTCCTACTTTAGGTAGTAAAATTCAGTTATAGTAATTGTAACAACGACACACAAAAACTAGTCACGATGTCATATTCCACTAGCTTCATTTCAAACAAAAACACACACTCAAGTCTGTCACTTCAATAGAAACGACAATGATTGTAAAAATCTTCAAGCAAAAATACTTACTTTTGGTCATCAAAATACAATAGGGTCTTCTAAAAACAGCTAAAGCGCGCGAAGAGGTTCGTGTTTAAACCGGTCGTCCACTTCGTTCTCCCCTTGGACCCCTCACCTCTCCACCAGCGGTTTGCGAGATATTCGTGCTGTTTCAAACGTCCTTTGTTTTAACCGTACACAGTCTACCCTTCTAAAAAACACAACATTTTTATTCAATCGCTAAGTACCCTAAAAGAGTATAACACATAACAAGTGTGGAAACGTAACGAGTGCAAAAAAATACACTTTCAAACGCGTACAACTCCAACAATTCTTATAATAATGAATTTTTTTTTCACTACTAGCCTATATACCTAACTTAATAGAAAAGTTTTTTTAACCAAGACAGAAACAGTAGTAGTAGTAGTAGTAGTAGTAGTAGTAGTAGTAGTAGTAGTAGTAGTAGTAGTAGTAGTAGTAGTAGTAGTAGTAGTAGTAGTAGTAGTAGTAGTAGTATGTAATATATAAAAATTCAGAATAAATTCAGCACATACAAAACATATACACAGGGCTTTATTACCCAATTCTTTACCTGTAATTCTCCATTTTCTGTTAGTATACCCAAATTGCAATTATTAAAATTTCAAAGCAAATTGTATGAAAATAAAAAGGCATTCATAATACATCTAAAAACACATTTCTAGAAGTAATAAAATAAATAGGACTATTATTTACCTTGGATAAAAAGGAATACCTAGGTATTTAAAGTGTATAGTTGGTTGCATAGATAATACATCTCACCAATTTTTTTATAAAAGTATTAACATTTAATTTACCAAAAACATATTTCTTGTTTAGGTTGAACAAACAAAAGTGATTTATTCACAAAAATGAATAGTTTTTTATTAATCAAGCTTGCTTAAATTGTTACGTTCTGTGCGTTTTTAAAAAATATCACACGTGTGTGATGTTGCTTCTTCTTTTCTTATTTTTCCGAACGCGTATGATATTACTAATTTTCGAAATGTCAAAATTGTGTGTTAAATGTCATTTTCATAGGGGGTCTTAGGAAAATGCATTTAAAATTAACATTTTCAAATTTCGCGTGTAATTTGACGAGAATGCAGGATGCAGTGGATACCATTGTGTACTCCGTGTTGTGAAGTCATTTCGCTGCGCATACAAATGCAAAGAATTTAGTGACTATAAAAGGACTTAAATTAGTATTGTTTCTCTTTAGAAATATTTGCATTCCTCGGTTTTAAATTAATAAAATTATGACTAATAATAATGCAACAAATAGGTTGCAGACTACTGGTACACCGAACAATTATTGACAATTGGTAACTGTCACTTTTGTCACTTTCTATATATATATATATATGTATATATAAATGTATATAAAAGAATAATAAAAAACTCTTTGTTTGAACGTAACTTCCAAGTTTATTTGAAAAAATTAATTAAAATACAATGACGGCCGTTTCGCTAAGATTAGCATCGTCAGATTGACATTTAAGTATTTAAGTTACATTTTGCTTGTTTGTAGTTAGGTACCTGATATTATTTAGGTAGTATTAAGGCTAGATCAAGTATGGAAGTAATAAGACATAACAATATTAACGCCTAGATGTTAATAGCCCTAAGGGATTATCCTGGATGTACTTCCCTCTAAGATCAGTGTGCAATGATATAGAATAACCAGGAAAAAACTATATCATGCTGATCTTTACAATGACTTAATATATTTGTTTTACACTTACGTCTTATCTATGTATAAAATGTAAACTCAATCAAAGTAAACAGTTTAATAGTGGAGAACTTCCAAGATTTATTTGTTCATTAACAACTTTAAATTGTGGATCTGCTAGATGTCTGTCTTTTTATTTCAAGTTCTTCAAGAAAATCTTAATTTTGTTTTTTATCACAAGTGTGTAGTATTTGGTGTGTACGAGTGAGATTGGATGTTCAAGTAGGTGTTTTGCATAATTTGACTTATCTGGTTGTTTTAATCTATATGCTCTTAAGTGTTCATTGAATCTTACTTCAAAATTTTTTTGTGTTTGACCTATATCTACAGCATTACATTTTGTACAATTAATTTTGTAAACACCAGATTTTTTAATTTTGTAATTTTGTTTTTGCATTTAACAATTTTGTACCAACGTTATTTTGTGTTTTAAATGATATTAATTGTAAAAAATTAAAAATGGAGCCGTTTACTTATACATATGGGGATTTTCGTAACTTTAACTCCGTAGATTTTCTTGATGATATTAACAATGCCGACTTAAATATTATTTATCATACTCCTACAATTGATGATAAAATTGGTATTTTTAATAATAATTTGATTGGCATATATTATAATATACATGCACCGATTAAAAGTGTTAAAATAACTAAAAGAAAATCACCATGGTGGACAGGCACGATACGGTTATTGATGTCTTTAAGAGCCTTGGCAAAATACAAAATCAAAATCTGTACAGCATTGGAATTACTACAAAGAGTTGCGTAACTATACAAATGGAGCAATATACCGTGAAAAAAAGCTTAAGTATTTAGAATTTCGAAGGCGCCGAGCTGAACCAAAGGCGATGTGGAGGGATTTAAATGATTTAAATATTTACAGTAAAAATAAAGACACACATATACCTGAAAATTTATTAAACTTAAATACTATCAACCAATCCTTCATAGATTCCTCCAAGAGTAATTACAATGCAGACCCTAACCGTATGCGCTTTTTTACACAAAATGTAATGGAGAATGATTCTTCAGTCCTGTCCAATAATCCTACCCTATATTACCCATATTTTCAATTTTTGTATAAAAAAAATGTTTTTCCCCCCATCTGGAAACAAGTGCACGTAATTCCTTTACCTAAAAATAATAATCCGATGAGTTGTAAAGATTTAAGACCCATATTTTGCGCTATCTCTAAAGCTTTTGAAAAAATAATAAATAAAAAATAATAAACAAATGATGAACCTTTTTATAAACTAATAATATTTTACCTATCCATCAGTCTGGCTTTAGAAAACCTTATAGTTGTACAACTGCTTTATTAAAAGTAACTGATGATATTCATAGGGCTCTAGATGAAAATAAATTAGTTGCATTGATTCTGTTAGATTATCCAAAAGCTTTTGACCGTATTAATTATGAGTTACTCCTATCAATATTACATTACATGGGTTTTAACATTAACGCACTTAATTTACTTCACAGCTATTTATGTAATCGAAGACAATTAGTAATTTACAACAAGATGACTTCTATTCTTTTAAATGTCATACACGGAGTCCCTCAAGGATCAATATTAGGGCCCATTTTGTTTACTATTTATACTCGTGAATTTCACAAAAAAATAATATAATGTTCCCATCATTTTTATGCCGACGACTCACAGATTTATTATACATTTCCCGAGGATTGTGTTGAAGTAGCATGTCGACATATCAATGAAGATATAGAATCACTAGTTACAATTTCCAACCAATTTGGTCTTATTGTTAATAACACCAAATCAGTTGCTATCCTATTCGGAAAACCTGCTCCTAAAAAAAGGTGTCTTAGCAAACTAAATATTAGAGTGAGGGGAGAGAGTATAAAATTCGTCAATACTGTAAAAAATCTTGGTATAATGATAGACTTTGATTTACACTACTCAACCCATGTTACTTCAATTTTGTGTAGGGCATTTGCTAGTCTTCAATTAATAGGTATATGGAAATCGAGCAATACTAAATAAGAAACTTAAGGTTATATTATGTGAAGCTCTCGTACTGTCACATTTGAACTATGGGGATGCTGTGTTTGGTTCGGGGTTATTAAAAAGGGATATTTTAAGGCTACAAAGGGTACAGAACTGTTGTATAAGATTTATATATGGGCTAAGAAAAGGTACTCCTACTTCTAAATACATTAGGGATTGGAATTGGTTAAATATTGCTGAAAGGCGTGTGCTGCATGAATATGTATTATATCATAAAATTATTAAAAAAGAAAACCGGTTTATTTATGCAACAAAATTCGTTATAGAACTTGAACCTGAGGCACATAGGTCACTTAGCAATTCCTAAATATAATAATCTGTTCAAAGGCTGTTTTACTTATAATATTGTCAAAGTTTACAACTGGTTACCGAATGATTTAAAATATTTTTCAGATCTTGCGTTCAAACAAAAAATTAAAAAAAGACCAATTCAAGGAAAATATAATTTCTATTGGTCGCTAGAAAAATTAATTGTCAGCTTAACTGCAGGCTTTCAGGCTTTCCGTCTCGAGGCTTTACTGAAGTTGCTTATATTCTAGTAAATTTTAGTAATTAGGTTTTTTTCTTTCTTTTCTGTTAATATTATTGTAAATGTGGAATTTTGGAGGCCCATTTTATATAGGTACTTTTCTATATAAATGGGCTTTACTGGTTGAGTGGAAAAGCAAAACACAGTTTTAACTGGGAATTTGAACTCTGCCATTTGGCTAAATGCATATATCTTTATAATATAGTTTAATATGTATTTAATTTTTATGTTTTGGCCAATAAAATCATTAAAAAAATACGTAAATGTCGCAATCTGACGATGCTAATCGTAGCTAAACGGCCGTTATTTTAATTTAAAACCTAATTTTTTCAAATAAACTTGGAAGTTACGTTCAAACGAAGAGTTTTTTATTATTCTTAATAAGATGGACTTCCAAAAAGTAAGGGTTAGTACAATAAATTTAATCATATATATGAAGTTTATTTTTCACAGCCAAATAACGTAATGGCGTCTACTATAATCGAGATAAAGAACAGATTATACAGACTGAAAACTTTGAATTGAATTTTAAACATTATTTTATTATTTTGTGAACTAAAACTAATAGTTACCGACTGCTTTTTGCCTGAGCTATCTCAATTATATATCTCAATTATATATTTTTAGAATTGTTCTCATACAGAGTAAATTACACTATTCCAATTTAATATTCATAGTTAAGACAGGACAACGTCTACTGGCTAGCCTAAAGATTTTTACGTTTAGATTAAAAACTAAGGAAGATTAAAATTTTAAAGTGGAGAAACTGTCGACTGTTTAGGGTTGTTGAGACTATGACTAAACTTTTCCTCTTTTATAACGTTATAAATGAGGTAATATCCTTTTGCATTTTGGTTGCATGTTTTAATCTCCCGACAATAATTAAAAACAACGCTCATTTTGCCTTCGCACAGATTTTCTCCTATCTCAGACTTGGTTTGTGACGGAATACCTTAATCTCAATTAATCCTTTTTATTTATTTAGAAAAGGATTAATGTTTTCACCTTAATGGATTAAATTTAATGTTATGGCATATCAGCAGAATATCTGTATTGGTCATCGCGTTTCTGGTTCTTTTTATTTTATATTCCATATTAATATTTCTATTTTATTTTCTGATCATTTATAAATGCATTGTAAACGCTTAATTTTTTCTTATGTGGTTTAATATTTTTTCTCGTAATAATATCATAAGAGAGAAAATTTTGCGGCAAAATTTTCGACTGGTATGAAAGTTTGTTGCTTGGCAATTTGCGCGAATGAAACTTTGTCAAAATTTTATGAGCGAAAATTGCCAAAAGCAACAAAACTTGAATAAAACCAGAAGAAAATTTGGCCGGAAAAAAATGTTCTCTCGAATGGTATTCGACAACACTATTTCACGAGAAAAACAAGACAATATCAACGAAACAATCTTTGTTTATTTGTTAACAATATTAAATGAACAATTATTATAAGTTATAGTAGTTTGCCTGTTCTTTTCTACTAAAGATTGATTTTGTGTATTTCGACATGTAACATTTGTGAAACTGACAACTATAGAAATACCAGACACATTAGTAACGGATCTGTCATAATTTTGTCGCTGAGATATTATGTATTGTCAATATGAAATGTGCCGTTGCTATGCAGTTTTGTCAGTTAAAAAAAGGTCTAGTGAAAAAGTCGCCAAAATGTTTGGGTAGGTATCCACTTGCCTGCTCTTCCTTGAAAAATTCTGATCAACTTTTTTATAAAAGAAAGTCCCCACTTTTGACATCTTTTTAAAAAAGTTTGTTCACTTTTTGTCATCGGTTAAACCATATGTCAATATCTAATATAAATTATAAATTAAAATATCATAATTTACATAACGATTGTTTAAAATATGCACCATTACTATGTTGGCACAGACCAAATCCTTGGTAATTAATTGTACCTCTGTTCTTAACCCTGCTTTCAAGTAAATGCAATAAGTAAAATTACCTGCTACAGCAAGTTTTTGTTAATTGGCACTACAAGTTCCAAGGCAAATTAATAAATTAAATTTGTTTATTATACTTACTAAAATACTAGTCTCCTATAATAATTCTTTTACAAAAACGTATTATTACGTCAAGTGTCTAGTAAAAATAAACTTTACATCCCATAAACAAGAAATATTGCATCATCATAACATTGAAGTGTTTATAAACTAATCCTAAACACTTTACAACTCCTCTTTTCTCTTTAAAATCACTTTTTTCCACTGGGACTGGCCTCTTACAAAACCGTTTTCACCCACAACGTGTAAACAGTCAATTTTTGAATAACAGCTCAGAAATAAATAGCCCTTCTCTGAGCAATTTGTTTTATAAACAGCTTTGATATGTGGGTAAGTAAAACCATAAATCACGAGAAAGAGAACAACTTTATGTCAGAGATCTGTGCGCTTTTTAGGGAGGGTTAAAGGGATGTAATCTTTTTTGAATTATTAACATTTTTTTTTGGATATTTCAAATATAATAAATAAAACACTAAAAATACAATGCACATTATTGTTAATAATTGTTTACATAACTGAATAAATTTTTTTGATATTATAGATATTGAAATGTTATAATTTCAAATTTATAGTATTTCCAACTATAATACAGCAATTAGGGATTGGGTCTAAAATATGAAATATTGTAGTCTTTCTTATTTATTTATACAATTTTTGTGGATAAATTATACACACTACGCCTGAGTACTATCTATTTATTTGTAAAATATACGGTTAAATTACTTAATTTATATACACTCGGTATATCATTCCTAATTTATTTTTACCGCTCTGATATAACACTATATAGACTTATTTCACTAATCGTTTGCTTCCCACGCACTGTTTACTGTTAACTAAGACTGTTAGGAAATAACTGACTACCTGCCCGGTGTGTCGCTTATGTATCGTCCTACCATCTAGAACCGGGTCGAACATTCGGGAAGAATTATTTTCGAGAAATAGAACAACGGGGACCAACGGGAAATAGAACCGCCGCATTCGCCTTATTTAAAGTTTGGACAGGCCTGGCTTTCGAACTTTACGAATTTCTAACAATATATTTATTTTTTCCAATAAGCAATAGATAAATACTTAAGCAATACAATGTATTTATAGCAAAAATTATCCACAACTTTCAAAAAGAAGGTCATTATTTGAATTTGAAACTTATGTTACAATTTGTTAAATTATTTAATGAAATCCCAATTGTTTCGGCTGTGGTTTCACTTCTAACAGAAACTCCTGCAGAATCGCATACGTTAGTAGTATTAATAGTATTGCACAATATTTTTTCGGCAAAATCTATTTTATTTGGAAGAAAGAGAATCTTCTACATAGCTTTCTGCCACTGTCGATGAACGCCAACCTCCATGACGCTTTAATCCGAGGACATCAACACCTTTATTAGCCAAAAGCGTTGCTGATGTCCTCCTGAACGAATGGTCAATATAGTTCTCGGGATTAGGCAAATTTAAGAATTTGCCAATTTGAGAAGGCCCCGATTGTGCCTTTCCCTATTACTTGAGCACAAAGGATTTAATTTGATTCTTAAGAACAAATGATTTGATTTTACTTGTAATGAACGAAGTTTTATATACTTTAGTTACTACCTAACAACCAAAGTATCTATCTTGATAAAATGATTGAAACTAGTCAATATGATGAAAATGTTTAAATTTATAATGGTATCAATCGTGCAAAAAACGTTATAAGCATGTCGAACGTTAAGGGTAACCGATCTCAGACTATAATCTCAGATAATAATCCTCCCGCTTGGCGGTCAGATTATTTAAACTGTCAAAATGACACTCTTTATAATTATGCAACAAGTTATCGATGTGTAACCTGGTTATTTTGAAGTAGGTAGTATTACTAGTATTACTACTGATTATATGAAAGACAGTCGAGTTGAATAGAAAATCACAGCTGTAAGTTTGTTACTGACACAGAATTAAACAAATAAAATACGAATTTACATTAATTACGATGACTTACATAAATACAAAAACAATGCAATCAAGCAAAAATTCAAGATATCATTTATTTATTTATGTATAACAATAATTATTAAGGCTTTCAAATTGTGAGAAAATTTAACACTACCTAATTTTATTTATTATTTACAATGTTAACTTTAATGGTGCAGCCAGTGCACGAACCAATATTTATTCCCAAACCTGATAAGTCAGATTCAGCCCTTATTAATACCTTTGTTGTTTAAATAACTATTAATGTATCCTTGTGTCCATTTGGTTACTGGGATTTGCTTGATCAGTAGAAAGGTATATCTTATATATAGTTTTTTTATTCTTTTATTACGTTTTTGAATGATATTCTTTTGGTAAAAATATTTGCATAACTGCTACTTGAAAAAGGCACATATAACCAACTAAAATGTCGACAAAAAATTAAATAGTATCAATATTATAATGACGATATTAATATGGACCTAAATCACTTTAAGACAGACAATTTTGCAACAATATCACTTTAGCTCAAATATCAACTTTTTGTATATTTCAGTTTAAATGCTGGATAATGATTATCTTAAGTCGAATTATGTCATGTAATTCCAATAAAAACTATAATAATTTGCTTTATATTTAATTTTTCTCAGAGAACACAAACAGAATTTATATAAACTAGTATAAATATTTTGGATACTCCCTAAATAGGTTGAAAGGAACGCCTTTGCTCTGAGTGCAGATTACAACGTGTAACAATTTGACGTCCTTGATAGGAGGTTATTTTTAAGGTGTACGTCGAATAAATCGTTCCTACCTTTACAAATAAGATTTGTGTGGTTGTTTGTTGAAAACAGAACACATTAACCGAATTTTCTTTAAGGAAAGTGTATTTTGTTTGGGCCAATAAGAACGGTTGTTTACTCCTTCAACAAGAATTTTTCTTTATTAAAAAAACTAGACCTCCCAAAAAGTTTCAAAATAATACAAAAACATCATGTGTGGTAATGTGATTTTACCTAATCAGTTCGATTAAATTTCATTTGAGTGTAGGGCAAAAAATACTTTTTTTGTACACACTTAAAATAAAAAAAATTAAAAATAATTATAACAGGCATCCACCACACTAATACACAGTTTACCTGTTTTAGGATCGGCTTTTTTAATCTCTGTTAATCAGGTTCACCGTGACCATTAGTTAAAGTTTCTGTTAGGGCTGGGTTCAACTGAACTTACTTCGTGATGTCTTGGGCCTATAAATATTCCTTCAGCAACTTTTCTAGCTAGAAGGTCTGCTTTTTCGTTCCCTTCAATGCCGGTATGTCCAGGTGTCTAATGTTCCTCTAATGTTCCTCGTAAAGAAATATTAAGATGTAATTAATTCAGTTCCGTAAAAATGATGATATTTGCAATGCGACTAAAATAAATACATGGAAACAAATAGCAAATTTTTAAACTACATATGAAAATTAAAAGAAAGTAATAAAAGCTTGCGAATAAAAAATTCTCCATTAAAAAGACGGGAAAGAACCAACTGAACATAATATCAATGAATGTTAGTGCATTTAGAATTTTCCGAACTCAGAACTTCAAAGGCTCAACCCAGTATATTATGTTGCTTTTAATAATTAAAAAAAAAACAATTTCAATTTAGTTGATGCAGAAATTAGTGTGGCAACTGGTAAAGAAGCAATATTTATGGGACATTCCATGCCAGCTTATCCTACCGATTGGATTTACATATCCGATTTCGCTTAAATTTGGGCGTCTTTTTGTACCCTTTGAAAGAGGTTCCTATAAATTTTTTCATATTTTTTCATTCAGCCAATCGAGAGATATAATTTTCGAAAATTTCGGGTATTTTTTTTAAAATAGCCATAAATTGGTAAAAAATTGTCCGATTTGGGACTTTTTTTAAAAATTTCTTGTTTTTTGATGAACTTTTTGAAAAATTTATGCAAAAAATTATTCATCATAAATTTGATTGCTTTTTTTTCATTCCAAAGTTAAAACAAGAATTGTATCCTTCAAATTTTTTTAAAAAATTCTCAAAAATTCTACTCTTAAAAACACAAATTTTAAGCCGTCTCGTAATGGGATAATAATGGGTTATAATTTTTTTTAAATTTTTAAAAGTCCCAAATCGGACAATTTTTCACCAAGTTATGGCTATTTAAAAAAAATACCCGAAATTTTCGAAAATTCATATCTTTCTATTGGCTAAATAAAAAAATTTGAAAAAACTCATAGAAACCTTTTTTGAAGGGTACAAAAAGATGCCCAAATTTCAGCAAAATCGCAGATTCAAATCCAATCGGTAGGATGAGTTGGCATGGAATGCCCCTTATATAAGTTATGAATCATGCAGGTAATATTGAACAGTTAAATAACATACCAGTGTTACACCATGAAGTTCTTCTGGAGATCACAATAGTCAAAATCCTAATATACCCCAGATATGTTGAAGGGGACAATAGCATCACCAATAATTATTCAATCATTCCTTCCAGTTTAGAACAGTAGTGCTTGATAAATAAGAAGAAAAGAACAGAATTATAAATTACCACATGCAATAAAAGCATAGAAAAATTGGAACTGTCTGAAAGTTTTGAAATGAACTAAAAACACTAATAGAAAATACAAATAAATAAAGTTGTAAGAGCCTTATCTGTTATAACATAGCATAAATAAAAGATTAGGCAATAATAATGTATTATTTTATCTAATTTTAATATTATCATTGCTGACAAAATTTATAGCGGGTTTAATGTTCCCTTTAAATTTTTAGAAATAATTTTTAAATTTAATACAGATGTCCAAAAGGTTGGAAATTCAAAAATTGACTGCAAGACTAAAATAAAAAAGAATAAAAATAGTAAAAGTTAAAATATATATATATATATATATATATATATATATATATATGGTTTTTAGTTTTCAACTAGTCAGCCGACTACCCTTCAATTGCTATATATATATATATATATATATATATATATATATATATATTGAGATGAATAGCTTAGCTTCAGTCAAAATAAAATGTAAAACTTACCTCAATATGCAAATATAAAAGGATATTAGACACTTTGTAGTCTTCGATAACAGATATGTATTCAGGCAAAACCTCACAACCTGAGAAATACCTAAAAACATAAAAACTGTGTAAATAAATGCTATCAGACAAAGGTGAAATCAGTGTATAAACTATAAATGTTACAGTGATAGACAGAGTAACCATATTTCATTATAAAAAGTCAGATAGTGAATGCTTAAAAGACTATTTCAACAACAAACTTATCAAAAAATAATTTAAATAGCTTTTTCATGAATGAAAACAAAGTTTTTTAGACGTTTATTTTATTTAGTTTTTCCTTCAAAAACTAAATTGTAAAATATTCCGATAGTAATGAAATTGTAACAGTCAATAGAGCAAAAAAAATGATTTTCATTAGAACTCAACGAGACGAAGGATTTATGGCAAACGAACGAGAAAAATATGGGATAGTGTCTGAAGTAGGTATTACGAAAGATAATATATCACGAATCATCGAAATCGTAAAAACACAGCATAGGTGTGGATTTCAAAGGATTTATTGAGGCGAGAATTTGCCGATTAGTAGCATTTCACTATAATACTCCGAATTAAACAATTTTCGCGTGCTTGCTTTAACGTTCCATATTCTTGGAAGTATTTTAATTAATAAAGATTTATAAAATCTTCTTTAGATTCGAATTATTTGTAGTTTGTAATCTTAAACTACGTTTGTCTGTCACATTATTAAAGAAATCAAATTCTCGTCATCCCTAGTAAACTTTTTATATTATTTTATTATACAACTTCATCACTACAATGTTTCATCCAAAAATTATTTTAAAATGTCAATTAAAAACGTCTGAAGAAATAGAATAGAATATCCGATTATGTAACTTTAATTTTTGTTAAGCACTCCCTATACCCAAAGTTTATAAAAACAAAGTTATTTTGTAATATTTATTGTAAACCATAATTATTAACCTATTATGTGAAAGGAATAAACGTTGAGTGTAACAAACAATCCTTAAAAATAATAAATTTTAATAAACAAATTAAGAATAATAAAAAACTCTTCGTTTGAACGTAATTTCCAAGTTTATTTGAAAAAATTATCTTTTAAAAATAAACTTGGGAGTTACGTTCAAAGGAAGAGTTTTTTATTATTCTTAATAAGATGGACTTCCAAAAAGTAAGGGTTAGTACAATAAATTTAATAAACAATTTATTCTCCAAGTCTCCAAAAGTATAATTCTAACCATAATAATAAACTAAATGTTCAAAGTGATGAATTGGAAGTGGGGGCCCAAATGATTGGCCAGCCCGGTCTCCTGATTTAACTAATTTGTATTTCTTTTTTTGGGGTTTTAGAAAAAATGAAGTTTATAAAACTCCCCCGACTACTAGACACGACATGAAAGAGAGAATCACAGTGGCATTTCAATATGTTAACGTTGATATGCTGAAAAATGTTAGTCAATTATTTGAACTTAGACTGCAGCATTGCATTGATGTTAACAGTGAACACTTTGATCATTTAGTTTAATATCATGGTTAGAATTATACTTTTGTTGACTTTTTTTTTAGAATAAATTGTTTATAAAAATTTACTATTTTTAAGGATTGTTTGTTATATTCTATTCTGTTTATGACAAAACCATTTAACACATCGTCTACATATTTACACTAAAATAAAATATTGTTTATATAACTAGATTTAAAGATTTTTTTTACTAATTTATCCATAAACACATTTGCCAAAATTGAAGATTTCCCATTGGAATACCCTCATTTTGAATATATACATGTAAAATAATTTTGACTAATGCATACATTAAATAGATCAATTATATTTAATATCCATCTTTCATCTAATATGAAAATTTCATGACACATAGCCAGCCGCCAACCTTCATGAATCAATTGGGTACATGTCCAGAAATAAGGAAAATAAATTTGTTGTTACCATTTCGTTAGCTACAGGAAAACTTTAGTAGGTACATTTGTTCGATTTTTTTGCTGGAATCTTTAGGAGTTGTGCATACCAAAATTGCATCAAAAATAATAATTAATCAAACAAAATTTCCTTCAAATTAATAATTTTGTTTGTTTCGCTTCCAGGACTTGCTTTTATTTCTAATTTACTAACGTAATATTATCAGAAAATTATCTAAACCTTGTTCTTAACAAAAGACATTGTTAAGCAAATCACCTTGTACAGCTGCCGGTGGTGTCGTAACCCATTTAGTGAATCCCTAGACACTGGGGAGTAAAACAACCTGATCCAACTTGTTTTATTAAGTTTTCATGAGGAGTGAATTCAAAATTGGGCCGCGTCTGATTCCGCACCTCTTTTCTGGGATTTCAAATGTTGATTTTACTCGGTACAGGAACTAATTATTTCAACTTTGTCACATTACGAAAGTATATCGTTTCTCATGGTAAATACGAGTATCAAGTAGATATTCTATTTTCTTGTCATATTGATTAATTAGGTTTACATGTTTCTATTTGGCTTTAAAGTCAACTAAAATAGGAAAAGTAAAATTATAGTTTAAAGTCATGTTATTATGTAAGTAAACTGGAGGGTCCAAAGTCAACTCATTTTGAGATGTTTAAAATTAGTCTGAATAGTAAATATCCAGAAAAAATAGTGAAATCGTTTTTTCGATATTATTTTTTTTAGTATAAATAATAGTAATTTACGTAACAAATTCCAAAAGTGATATTTTACGGGATAAGTAGGAAATTTCCAGGGCGAGCCGTAGGCGTGTCCTGGAATCCTGCGAGTCCCGTAAAATCACTTTCGGATCGTGTTACGAACAATATTTTTTCTTTAATAAAGAAAGGAAAAACCAATGTCAATGTCACAGTATTTATTACTTAATAGTATACAAGTTGAAAGTTGAAAATGTAAGGCAACTAGTTTCGGCCTACAATACGGCCATCATCAGGCTACAAAGAAAAACACACATTACAAACTAATAAAGGTAAATAACAATTCCTTACCTATAAAATGAAATTTACAAGTAAAAGGTTAGTATGCTCCTTGAAGATTGCAAGACAGCAGTATAGTTTGACATTGAAATTGTAGCAAAGTTATGTATATATACTTAAATAATTGGTTGAAGACCAAGCAAGAGTTATGGTACTATGTTATAAGAAACGAAAGTAAGGATGAGAAAATAAAACAATATTTGGACATTGAAAAAAGGGGGAGCCATGGGCTCAATGACTTTTAAATGTTTGGCATACAAAAAATATTTCAGGAGGTTGAAGTACCTTAAGTACCAAATTACCCGATAAGGGAATTAATTTTGGTTTAACAAAGGAATTCATGAATTTGTGAACCCATTTAAAACAGGTTCCCACAGTCAAGAACAACTTTATCAAGTTCTCTGAAACTAATGTAGCAGAGAATTGAGAGTCAAAGTGATAAACAGTAATCCTTGTAAGTAAGGAAAACTGAATTGGAAAAAGAAATATTAGTAAAATTGAAAAAATTGTAAAATAGTCACAAAACATATTGGAAAATTGTTTGTCGAACATTGTCCATATTAAGCAGGGCGACAAAAAACTTAATAACTGAATTACACCACACTAAGGTAGAGAATAACTATCTTCTGCACGTGAGATTAAAAATGGCGATAGACACACAGAGATTGGGAAATCATAGAACTTATGATATGATAAATGAATTGACACAGATCATGGAACAGGAAATCGAAAAGAGACATGGATGATTTGTTTCATTTAATATTTTTTCTGTTGTAAATTTTTGTTCAAAAGGGTTAGATGAATATATTTGCTTATTATAAACTTTTTATGATAAATTGCACATAAAAACAGCTCTTAGAAATGATTTACTTATGAATATTAATCACACAATTATAGCAATTACTGATATTTATATTATTAGGGACATTCACGGAAGTGGCTGTATTGAAATTAGTATTATTAGATGTGTCAGTATTTGTACTGGTTTTCGAAATATTCATTTGTTGTGATCCTTTTCGATCTGTGATGCTATTTGAATCTTATTTCTCAAAGAATTTTCTACGTATCCGTCTGCTACACTCTTGATTTCCAGCCCCCGTGTTTATTCAAATTGGTTATGCACCACCATCAACTAATAAAGTTGCTGAGCTTCTTCGTAAACAGTGTCCGGTGTATTCTTTGGGATGCGGCAATTTAAGAAATTCAGCTATTTTGCAGGCGATATTACCAAAAGTGTGAATACCAATAGGTTGTGTAGTACATTTTCCGTTTTTGTAATATACAAACAATCTACGATGTGGTGTGTTTGATGGACGTAATGACAAATATTTTCTGTATAAAAAATATTATTTTCTCCAATGACGACAAAGGATCTTTCCATATTCGTTTTGGAATTGGAAATTTTAATAACTAACATGTTCATATTGACTTCTATATCTTCCAATCTCATTTTACACAACTCCTCCCAACGACTAGCACCTGCCAAACCAATGATCAATGCAACATAAAATACGTATAAAAATTACTTAAAAAGAGGTATTACTTTTAATTATATTACGTTTGTTATCTATTTCTTCTTTATTCAATATTTTGGATTTTTTTGGTTTGTAACCAACGGATTTTCTTTTAAGAAATGCAATAACTTTGGGATACCGGCTTATATCTATATTATTTTTAATGTTAATTGTGGACTTGAGCATTGAGTAATTGCTCCATAGGCTCGAGGGCTTTAAGACTTTTGATTTTTCCATGAAATATGCAAGAATAACTTCTTCATTTATAGTATGCACTTTTTTATCAATGCTCCATTTTTGAAATAAATTGTAGATCAATTCATACCTCTTTCTTGACTTTGTCGGCAATAATTCATAAATAGCTGTTTTAGCAACCTCACTAATCTCATGTGGAATCTATTCGATTTCACTTTCACTATCTATTTCCATTTTTTTGAAATGCAAAAGCGAGAACTTTCTCAAACTATATCTCACAAGCATTGTCGTAATAAAAATAAAAGTTGTTATTGTTGCCAAGGCCGCCTATAGTAAGATACCCAAAATCGTTTCGAAAGAAAAAAATCGTATTGTATAATGGAACTTTTGGGACGGCTGGATCTAAAAAATTTTTAGATTTATAAGAGATTTGAGTAATGCTTGGCATTTAAGGATTTATTTCAATTCAATGGTTTTAATAACTAATTTCATTTTCTTAACTATGTAAAATGTGTACAAATATTTTTGTCCTATAGCATTTACATTTTATATTTTGGTACTAATTTGATAGAAAAGTTGGTTAAAAAATATTGTTTGTCAAATATTAAATCTAGCGATAAAATGTATATTTGTATTTAAAGTTATATGTATCTATGTTCCAACATTTAGCAGCAAATAAAAATAAATATTTGATTTATACTGTAAAGTTTTACCTCAACAAACACTATTTTCCTTTACGAAAAACTTTTCTTTGGTTTGTTACTTGCTTCTGGTTACCTCAAAACTAAATTTTCTGTATAATGATCACTTTGGATTGTTGTTGATTCAGTTTGTTTGATGTTGGTTACGTTAAAACATGGCGGTTCTAATAGAATAGAAATAGCGGTGTTTAAAATAAATTATAAAAGTGTAGTATTTACTTTATTAAATTGACAAATATATTATAAAAGGGAAATTAACTTGTGATTAATTGGGAAGGTTGAATAAAAATATAAAATGTAATGTTGTTTGCGTTTTAATTTATGTAAATAGTAATCTTTTCTTCTTCTTCTTCATTATCACAATTCATCTGAATTGAATGGATTAAAGATAACTAATACAATAGGCAATACACCTACTTTTGTCTCAACAACAAGTAAAAAAGTCATAGATGTGACACTTTGTAGTGGTAAAACTCTAAATATGGTAAGAAAAACCCTTGGGATCACAGACATTCTTGTCATAAAGGAAGCACATACTCAAAAGATCTTTTGGACAAGCAATAAAGATCTATTGAGCTGCCCTTTTTATTTTAAAGCATCTCATCTATTCCTGTCTTTCTGCTCCACAGGGTAGAGTATTTGAGATTCTTGCGAACAAATCACAAACGCTTTCGTACCTGTCTTTGATTTTTTCAGACAATAATTGTGTTGTAGCAGCTGCTGCTACATTAGAAATTTCGTAAAATTTTCAAACTCACTATCGCTGCTACTTTAAATAGTTTATTGTGACCATAAGCCATACAAATTTTCGAAATTCAAAATGTCAGCTAGACACCAACATTTTCATACTGACAATGACAACAACGATATATTGCTACTTTCTTAAGGATAAAGCGTCCGGGAAGTGCGTACTTCCCGTCCGGATGCAGAAAAAAAAGTTTTAGATATATTTTGCGCTCTTCCACCAATTACATCGGTTTAATCCTTCAAAATCTAGATAATAAATAATATATAACTGAGTTTGAAACTTAGAAAAAAAGGTTTCTTATAATATTAAACATAATCAACTTAAAGGGTGGTTAAATAAAACATTTGAACTATTTAATCGTTCTTTTTTTATAAAATATATCAATAAGAACTATATTACATAAATGTAGGTTTCTAGTAAAGTTCAACACCACCTGCTACATTTGTTGATTGCTTCTACAGATGTACGATTAAATTAATGCTTGCTTAGATATCTGTCATTATACATTCTCCATGTCCTAATTACTGAACGTTTGTGTTTATTAAGAAGTCCCAATCCCTCGACACCAAATGTTTCCGAATCCCTAAACATCCAAACACAATATTCCACGTCTGATTTTCCTTAATTTTGTACTTGATGTAAACAATTTAAGTTTACCCGTTTTGTTCGCATCCTCGTTACTTTCAGATGATATCCGTAATTGTATTAGAAATTACACACAGAAAAATGTTTAAAATCTTTTACTGGTACATTGTATTGTATCCTATAGTATTTTCATAAAAAATATTGATACAATAAAAAGTTATAATATTCCTAGAGTAGAATTTTATGAAAAATGAAATATCACTTTTCGGTACATAGTTTGTAATAGTATATTACATTACAAGTCATAAAAATGTTTCACTGCAGACGAGGAGGACGAGCAGTCAAGCAAATACATTTTTATGATGCAGGATGTATTGTATTTTTTTTAAATTGGTAATTATAGAATCTAAAATTTATAGAAAAAAATAGGCTTGCATCAGAGCTGTGACAAATTTTAGAAAACGTTGTCATGACAAGTAAACCAAATGTCAAATTTTATTATTATAAAAATCTGAAGTGTTATGTTATTTTGAAAAATTATTAGGTACCTATTCCTGTTATTTGTGTTTGTTCCTACAGACAGTGGAAAGTAAAAATGAGTAGGTATGAACATTTTATTATCGGCCTAGTCATGGAAATCTTACTTTCAAGACTCAAATTAGTCCGGAAATGACAATTTTCATGCTGATTTAAAAAAAATAATCTAAAATTATTGGAATAAAATTTGAACGTAACTTCGTGAATTTAACTTCTTAATCAACTTCAAAATTTCCGAGTATATAATCTACTCGTTTGTACATTTATTAAAATTGTGTTGATTATAGAAACATCAGTTAACATCCTTACCAAGGATAATGATGTTAAACTGAACTAGGATCAGCGCAGATAGTCGATTAGCAATGCATGATAAATCACTCAGTAGTATTTGGATGTCGTGTTGTAGCAAATAAATGCTCGAGCACAGACTTAAGCGCAGTAAATGCGCTAATAGCATTTACATAGGATAAACAAAGCCTACTATTAATCTTATGTACTCTTGACGAGAGCTTTTCTCCGAGAGCTTCAGCAAAGAACACGTCTTGCCTGCTTGTGTCTGTTATATTCTGTTCGCATCAGTGGTGTAGTCAATATAGTATTTACGAATTGAAGCAATATACTTATATTATTGTAATAAAATAAAAGTCGGAAAATGGTTTTGTTTATTAAAGAGGGTAAAATTTAATAAAAGGTGTGTTTGTTTAATTAATTTTTATATTGTTAAATGTTTTGTTATTTCTGATGGTTTCTTGATTTTTTTATTTTTATTTTTAACTCCTTGAATTAAGCATTTTTTCAGTTTATGTTCCTGAAATTCTTCTACCAAATAGAATACTTCATGACAACTGCCACACACCAAGATATCCATACATTTTAACTCTTCTTGTGAACTTTTAATAGCCAGTGGACCTTGCATAACTTCTTCAGCTGATAACATTTCTTCTAAATCTGAATCTTTCAATATGGGAGCTGATAGGTTTTCTGTTTTATTTACTTCAGCATCAAGTCCCTCAGCTTTCAATCCTACTTTATCTTCTTCCACCTTTGTATCTTTGACAGGTTCTAAAACTGAATCTCCTTCATGCATTCTCTGTGGTTCTTCTAGAGAACATACTGTATCCTTTTCCTTATTTGTGACATCTTCTTTAGAAAGATCATCTTTAGTATCACCTGTTTCTTCCGATTTATTTTCCAAATTTACAAAATTTAAAGATGAGGGTTCTTCAGATAAAGCAAGGGATGGCATAGACGTATCTGCAGATTCGTCGGGAGTACCGGTATCGGTATTTTCTAAATTTGGTTCTTAAGAAATTTGTGATTCAGTGTTACCTGTGATATTTTCAGAAGTAAACGATTCTAAGAATGAATCTGCTTCTGAATTTACTGTTGTAGACAAGGGGACGTCGTTTAATTCAGATATTCAGATTCAACTTCATTGGTAGTTTCCGCTTGTTCTCTTGTTCCCGCGTCTTTGTTTGTATCAATACTATTTGTTTCTAACGTTGGCTATTCATCAATCCCCTCTTAGAGAGTAGAGTCAACTGGTTCGAGTATTTCCGTCGAAACTACTTTCTCAAATTGACAGCTTAGTTTCTGTATTTTCCAAAAAGTTTCACCGCAAGCGTTCCAAACATAGCTATAGTGCTGGCTCTTACTCAACCAAATTGTATACACAGATCATAGGGTACAGGATGTGCTTTTTATATTCCAAATGAATCTATATGATTTTTCAATTTTTACTGCCGAGGCAGTAGCTATATATAGTAAAATTAAAACAAGAAGCGTTGCATGTCATAGATTTCAATGTCGTCGTTCTTCAGTGATAAAAACTCAATATTTAAAAAATAAAAGAATCTCTTATTTAAAATTTAGTTATTTTAGACAGGTATTGTTTTACAAAAAAGCGCTGTTGCCAAACGAAAAATTTGGAAATAAAATATCGAATATACTATTTTCTTCCTCTTCTCCAAATATTAAACAAAGAAGAATCGGAAATTGTCCTTATCAAGTTATAAACAACTAGTTAAGGTTATTTCTTCCGATTTTCTGATATTGTTGTGGCCATAAAATTATCTGTTTTTCAAAATTACATTAATATGTATATTTTAACTTGTTTACTATTTTTATTCTATTCTTGCAGTCCATTTTTAAATTTAAAATAAATTTCCAGTATTTTGGAAATCTGTATTATATTTAAAAATAATTTCCAAAGTAACCTTTCAAATTTTTGTTGCATGTGTATTTTTCATTTTAATTTCATTAGATGTGCCAATCAAACCATTTTTCATTTTGGCAAATTTCTCTCAATATAATTATGTAAATAGCTTAGACTAGGAAAGAGAGAGGACAGCGCATGGCAATGAAAACCTTATGCGTGAGAGTGAAGCCAATTTTCAAACGTTTGGTGGCAAACAAATTTGGAACATCGAATTGTATTTTTTTAGTTTTTTATTAATTTTCACCTTTTTTAATAAACTGAATAGACATTTTAAAACGGTTAATTGTGTAGCTTATAAGTGCAATAGTCAGAGTGCTAAAAAAGAGCAAGGAATTTCATTTCATAGGTAAGAAGTATTTTTCAACTATTTCCTTGAAATTTATTTTTATTAATATTACAGCTTTCAAGTAATAGATGTTTAACTAAATTACATATGTTATGTACGATAACTTAAATTAATTGTACATACATTTTGAACATTGTTTTCATTCAGTTTTAAAGATTATTTTTCATTTAATTGTTATTATTTGCTTATAGATGTAATAGTTTTGCAGTGGCGTGGAACAAAAACATATATTTAAAATAGATAAAATAGATTAAAATTGTAATATTTATTAAATAAATATGTTTTAAAATGATTGTTCTTTTTTTTTTGGAGCAGTATAAATTCAAAGACTTTTTTAAATTAGATTTGTAATACGAAATAATGAAAATGATTATTTAATAATCGTCTAAGAAAAATCGTATGATACGCCTATGTCAATATTGACCGCCATTAGTTTGGTGGTAAATGGGTTACACAAATTGATTCGAATGCTCAGTCCTCTCTCTTTCCTTGTCTAAGGTAAATAGGTATAAAAATAAATATTTATTCAAATTATAAATCTGTTTCCACGAGATACTCACAGCAACTGTCAATACAATCTAGTGTACAGGATAAGTCAAGAGGAGGGGTAACGGCATTGATTACGTCAATAAAGTACCGCCTGTTAAAGAATGAGATTTATAAAACTGTCATGAAAAAAAATAATTCATTTAGCTTCTTTTAACTTTTTCGTTTCCCTTACCTCGGTTGCTCTCTTCTCTATAAAACCACCAAATGTCGTTACCCTTTCCAATTCCTTACTTTGCAAGTGTAGCCGTAGCCCTAACCTTAAGAAGAATCGGTACTACTAATATTTAAATTTTAGCAGAAACTGCAATCTTCATAAGTATTTTTTTTTAATAAATAATGTATTTATTTAATATAATTCTGTGCAAACTTACTTCCTTTCTGTCTCTTGATTATTGTTTTAATAAATTAAATAATAGGTAGGCAACATAAAAAAACAAGTATTTGAATTCTAAATTTCTCCAGTTGTTGAATCTTACTTTATATAATAACAAATGTAGCGAAAATAAATAAGGATATCGACGAATTATTAAATAAAGTGGTTTTTGTACAGAATGGTTCAAAAAATAATCTTCTCGATACCACACGTATTTTTTTTGGTAAATTTTTATTTTTGAGGCTCCAAATTTTTTATTTTATGCAAAACTACTCAAACAAACTGAATAAGATAAAATCATCGACCTAAGGTTCGGGATTTTATGGAAACTAAAAATTTATCGATAAAATTTTAAGGACTCGGGGTATTACCTTTGATAAAAAAATCATTATCTGAAATTATCCAAAGCACCCAAAAAATCCATGTAATGTGGATAAAATAAACATACAGGCTCATGAGCATGCATACCAGTTACCAAAAAATTAGATTTTTCATGGAACATCTACCAAGCATGTTATGTATTTCAGATGGTTTCATTTAAATAAAAAATCAGCAAATGGTACTTTGGAAAATGCATGCGAAGAATTCCAACATTCCAAAAATTCCTTGATATAAAAATTTATTGGTACCATAATCAGCAGATTTTAATTTGGTCATCTTTATAAGATGAATGTTATTAATTCTAATATATGTAAGGAAATTCAAGGAGAAAGTAATTTGAATCATGTAAGAATCTCATGGAGAACCTTGAGAAAAGCAACATTTTTTATCCGGTTTACATTTGCCACTTTTCGGCCCTGCAAGGGAAATTTATTTTTTATTTGATTGTTACTCTTCAAACTGAAGCTAAAATGTGTCTGTATATGTATTTTTAACCTGTGTTTAACGCATTTGTTATAAACACCGTGGCCTAGTTTTGTTTGCCTACGCATGAAAAACCCTTGATAGGTCCCTGTCTATCCTATAATCTCTTTTTGATTTGTTAAGTCTGACCGAGTGACAATTATATTGTTTTATAAAGTTGATAATTGGTTATAATTTACCGATATTGAACAATCGTACATAATTGGTAAGTAATACTATTAGGTGCTTATCTTTTCACCGTTGGTATTTAAATATTTCATATTTTCAAATTCCTAATGCTACGCTAATGATTTTATAATGTTCCATAGGAAAATCAGTCTTGTTCTTCTATTCTCTAAAATGAAGTGATGTTTTGCATTGAAATGTTATTAATCTTACAACTAAGGGCTTTAGGTATAAGCAGGTACCTATATTTATAAGAATATATAAAAAAATATTTTGAGTTAATAGTTTTTGGATTGATAGTAGATAGAAACAAATTGACGACTGTTATTCTTATGATAAACTCGAAACAGCTGTCATATAGTGGATTTAAAACATTAATGTTTAATGTAAAATAGTACTAATAATACTAAACCAACTTGTCAACCTCAAAACTTTTATATATTATAATGAATATTATGATTTGAGAGATTATTTTTTTTTATTTCATTTATTTATTTATAAATTTGATTGATTATTTGAATGTAATATAGCAACAAGATCTTTTTCTCAGGGGTGTTTGGTTATGCAAGTTTCCAGTTGGATTATTAGGTAGGTATATGAATAAAATTTGATTAATTACAATTACAAATTTATTATAAGAGTTAAATGAAAACAGTAATATTGAAAGTTTAACAATGAAACTAATTGAGAAAAATAAGAAAAAGAAAGGCCTTTCAGTAACTATAAAAGAACTTACTTGATGTTGAATTAAGTTAAATTAACCAATGTTATTTATGTAATGGCAAGTAAGATTATCGAAATACACTAATTATTGAATATCAAGTAAATTCCTTTGTTTTTAAATTATAGAACTTAACTAACTACTACAAAAATTATCAAAATGTTTACAATTTTATCTGACCTTGATGTAGAGTCCTGCTTCCTGATTGGTGGGAAAAATTTGTAATTGCTCTATGAAAAACGGAAACGAACGAAGTGATACGTGGAATTTCCTACTTTGTGTCGTAATGTTAGACGTTTGGATTCTCGTGTAATATTATTGTTCTTTGTTTGTTCCTCCAATTTGATATAATTTAGTGTTTGTTGGATTACAGTTCCTTTTATTGTACTATTAATAGTAAGTACTCTTATATTCTTCTTTTTTATCAACCGAAATGTTTTAATTTCACTTTTTGATTAGTTTTTAAGGTCTTTTTTTGGCACTTTATTTTACTTTTTGATTGTTTTAATTTGTATTTTTAATGTCACTATTTAACACTTAATTTTAACTACTTTAAAAACTGTTTGTTCACTTTGTTCTAATTAACTGTTCACACTCACTGATCTTCTATGTATGACTTCCAATAATATACGACTCCCCAACGACCTCTGCTCAAGTCTTTTTATAGGTTTCTAACCTTCTAGAAACTTCGTTTTTGTTCTATGGATTAGTCATTTCTGGAAAAATATGTGTACCTCTTTCTTTCCTATTTATGACTAGACATACTCACTGCGTCTACTGTCCGATCATTCCAGAACAAAATATAGTAAAAATATATCTGTCTCTTTTTTACACATTCGCAGGTTTAACCAACATGTTTATGTACAAGATATAATATTGATACATTACATAATAAAATAATTTCTAACTTAAAATTCTCTTACAATTACACAAAATATATAATAAAGTGATACAATATAATAAAAAATATTTGATTAAGTTATATTAAACAACTTCTTTTGATATTATGCTTATTATACCATTATCGAATATTTAAATATTACAATATATATCGTTGCTTAACATTTCTTGAAGGGGTTTAATTTAGATCTTATCGCTTATTTCTCTTCACAATTTTCTGTTTTCTATAATCCGTTTCCAATTTTTAATTTCGGCCCTTTTAAGGTCCTCCTCACTTCATGTAGCCCTTTCAATCTGAGTTTGCCTCGCCTCCTTCTAACTCCAGGTTACCATTCTAGCATACAATATATTGTAGTTTTGGACCCTGCTCTATATACATATCCCAGCAACTTAACTCTTGGTTGTTTTCTTTTTTTACCACGTCTAGTAATTTATGATTTGTTCTTTTTCAATATTCATTATCTGTAATAGTTTAAAGTAATATTTTTCATTCAGC
Organism: Ophraella communa; assembly: GCA_035357415.1. Taxonomy (NCBI): domain Eukaryota; kingdom Metazoa; phylum Arthropoda; class Insecta; order Coleoptera; family Chrysomelidae; genus Ophraella; species Ophraella communa. Next base: position 20,217,141 of record CM068980.1, read on the forward strand.
TATTCTTAGGTCTTCTTGTTTTCTGATCATCGCCATCGTTTCGGTGCCATACATAAATACTGGTCGTATAACAGTTTTGTATATCCTTTTTCGTGGTTTTTCCAAAGATTTTATTTTTGAATAACATTTTATTGAAATGGAAAGCTCTATTTGCAGCTATATTGTTTTCTTTTATTTTACTATTTTTTCAGTATATTTAGCTATGGTCATTCCTAAACTTCTTCGAATGTGCGTTCTCCTATTGATATCTTTGTTTGTTTCTTCTTTTAATCGAGTCAAAGGCTTACTGGCTATTGCATCTATTGTTGACTTTTTCTGGGTGAAACCACATTGATATGGACCTAGTATATTTTTTGTTATTTTTACTAATCTTCGTTGAATAAGTGTCGACATATAATTTTGTACGACATAATTTACATACAAAAAATAAATTAATTTAAAAAATGATAAAATGGCAAAATATAAACAACTTATTTCATATGGCTGTTGTGACATTCGTTCTTTAAAAAACTCATCGCTTCGCGATTCGTTTTTTAAACTTGAACTCGTGTTGTAACAGAAAGCCATATGAAATGCGTTGTTTATAATATTTTTTATATTTTGCCATTTTATCATTTTTTAAATTAATTTATTTTTTGTATGTAAATTACGAAAATTTTGATTTTAGAAAGTAGGTTGATAGCACTATGCAATTTATAATATTTGACAGTTTTGAAATTTAAATTATTAAATGCTAATGTTTTAGAATATTTTAAAATGAATAATACAGCAATATTAAATAAGTAAAATATGGTATTCATATTCACAAATATTTTCTTGAAGAACAATATTAAATTAATAAATTGCTATTAGCCACAAATGTCATTGTCAATAGTCTTTTCACAAATACTTCAGTCATGTTGCCAACCGTTTAAAACGAAAATTTGCGTGCGTAAAAGTTACATTACGATACGCAAATGCGTTTTATAACGAAGATTTCTATAAATATAAATACAAAAAAAATATTTAGCAAAGTGAGGATATAATTTGATCACCTTTTTTATGTATAGTGACGATTTGTCCGTGCTCCCAATCTGAGGGCATTTGTTCCTCGATCCATATTCTTTTAATCAGTCTATATATCATATTTCTTCAAGTTCGTCTCCCCCGTATTTTATTAATTGTATATGTATAGAATATTTACCTAGTGATTTTCTATTGCGTCTTCTGTTAATTATTTCCTTAATCTTTTGGTGGTTCTTCTAATATACCTCCTTCTTCATCTTCACCTAGTTCTTGGATCTTGGATCTTCTAATAGGTTTTTAAAGTAGTCTGTCCATACCTGTTTGTATTGCTCGTCACTTTCAGTGATTTTTCCAACCGCATCTTTTATATTTTTTATTTTACCTTTATAAGTTTTATTTTCTTTATTAATTTTTTTTGTAGAATAATTTAGAGTTTTTGTTTTCCATTTCGATTGCCTTTACTTTATCCGTTATCCAATTCCTTTTTGCCCTTTTCGTAACTTCCTTGCAATTATTTCTTGAGCGGCCGTAATGTTCTCTGTCTTCCTTTTATTTTGTTTTTATCCATTTAAGTCTAGCTCTACTTTTAGATAAATAAAATGTGTTGGTTAAAAGAGTAGGCATTAAAAAAGTAAAATATTTTATCTACTAAAATCACATTTATCGTTTTGCTTAACTTTCATCTTATTTTAATAACTTTATTTGCTTTTAAAGTCTTATCGTCTACAGGTAGGGGTGTATTTACCCTAAAGCGGAAATGGTATATTTAAAAATTAGAATAAAGTGTTCCTTGATTCCGTAAATTTGTCGTCATCATAAGAAACGAGTAGGAGGGTCTCATTTTCGTTGTCTTTACATTTACTTGGAGCGTAATTTTAAGATGGTGTTTTACAGCATTATAAAGACGCACTTAAGATGAAAAATACTGTTGTTAACGCAGCTTATTTACATAAAGACGCCACAGACAAATAAGATTTAAAAATATCCCCTTGCTAATATATTTATCGATGTCAGAAACAAAGAAACTTTAGATACGTTTGGACCGAAAATGTTCACAACTATTAATTGTGTTTGAAACATATTCTCATGTAACATTTTATATGTTGTAGGTATAATACGTATTTAATTCAGTTGTTACTATACAAAATATTGACAGACTAGAGTGCCCTTCTCATACTTACGTCGAGAAGGACGCGGTATATTAAGACGGAGATCAGTGCATCTCTTTTACTCGTTAACAATATTATTTTGAAGACAAATTAATTATTGTATAATACTTGAGTTATAATAAATATGAAAAACAAATTTTCATTTATCAGATGAAAAATAAAGCATTACAACGGAGGTAGACCTAGCAACACCACCTAGGACAACTGTGGGTCTCATTGGGCCTGTTATACCCAAAGCCAGCCTGCAACTTAGCACATGCCGTTGATTATAAAATTGGCCACCACAATAATGAAGTATAAGTAATCATGTACTTGATAATAGTTTGGTATGACCAGATCATTTTCGGTCTCAAGCCCCAATCCCAAAGCCAATAAGGTTTTAGATCAATAGGAACATCAAATAAAAGAGAAGTACGAGTTCTCCTAGGAGGCACTTTAAATCTAATGAGGGAAAGTAATTCTGACGAGTTAATTTTATTATTTATAACTTTAAATAAAAAAATCAACACAGTAAGTTTTCGTCTATCCTATAATGACAATATTTTAAATTAATTTCTGAGGCGACTAGTCCTCACTGTGTTGTAGTTCGGATAAATGTGGTATATCTTAAAAATTTGTTTGGAATTTTTTGTAGCTCAAATAACGTGGTCTGATATTCACTAAATCAGAATGCAAGCACCAAACTCCAACTTAGATCTAACTAAACTGTAATAAAGCACTATAAGACTATTAATATTAGTAAACGTATTGGTTTGTCTGACTATGTATCCCAGTATCTTACTTTCTGCATTGGCATTTTTTTTAATATGTGCTATAAAAGAAAATGAGTTATTATAAGTTAAACCTAAATCTTTTACTTCAAGGCAACGTGTCAGAGCGTCTTGTTCAAATCTATATTCAAATATTACAGGATCCTTCTGACGTGTTATTGTTAGAACATGACATTTGTTAATGTTAAAACATAATTTATTATCTATACTCCATTCATAAATATCATTTAAATCTTTTTGTAGATTAACACTGTCTCTTACCGTTTGAATCCGTTTAAAAATTTTGAAGTCGCCTGCAAAGATGAGACAGTCAAAATATTTTGGGTAAGTCATTGATAAAAAGTATGAACAGTAACGGTCCCAAATTGGACCCCTGAGGTACTCCAGAATTGGCCTCACATTTACCGGAAGAATTACCAGCATGCTTAACAATAAGTTGCCCGTTTTTTAAATAATAGTGACAACTAGGTTATCTGCATAATCTTGAATCGTAAAAACAAAGTCATGCAGCTTTGACAGAGGGTCGTCGATGAACAGCGACCACAGCAGAACCGATAACACTTCTCCTTGAGGACATCGTTTTGCTACGGCTACGGTAACCGATTCAACTGTAATAAGTCTGATTTTTAATATTGACTCTATCCATTGTACTAGTAAAGCCTCTATGTTTCTCTTTTCCAATGGACTTTTGATGGATATAAACGAGGTGTTGTCAAAAGCACCCTCTATGTCAATAAAAGAGCAAAAGTGCTATCTCTTTATCCACTTATAGTGGATTTGCCTGTTTGATAGGCAAACTGTCTTTTGTAATGCGGCAATTTTATAATGATATATTAGTTTATGGGGCAATAAGACTTTGGATTAGCCATGGGACGTCTCCCTGTCTTGGGTATAAAAGACACATTTACCTCCCTCCTGGCCTTGGGTATGTATCCGAGGATAAGGCTGGCTTTGAAAAGCCATTATAAATACGGCCCTATTTTGGACTAAGATTGGAAAAATTCCGTCCCTACTCGGCGATTTAAAATGTTTGAAGCTCTTAATTGCCCATTTAATTTTGTTAATCCTAAAAATGTTATCCATCAGATGCCTTCATCAGAGACATGACAGTTGTATGTACTATTTGTTATGAAGGAATTAGCCAGAGTGATGGCTAGTACCTGTTTCCTACTTGCATTAATAAAGGTGGGTTTGTTTCCTTTATTACTAATGTCTACATATATTGTTAAAGGTATTCAACTTGTTTGTTGATATCTATGCTTCCCCATACAGTGTGATGTTGATTCGCATCGCAGCCCAGAATGAAGTGCCTCTTCCCCCTCCTACACCAATTCATGAGTCTTTGGACATCCTGTGGCGGTGGCTTTTACTAGAATTACCAGGGAGGTAGGCCGAGGCAATGACGATCTGCCTTTTGCCTGCTTCTGTTGGTACTTCCAGTATAACGTTTGCTGTGATGAAATCTGGAACCGGTTTAAATTTAATATTCATATCACGCAGCAGAGCTGCTCTTGTATTGTTAGAATTGTCACAATAAAGTAACTTACCTGTTTTAAAAGTAAGGACTTGTATTCGTCCTTTATTGATCCAAGGGTCCTGTAGGAGTCCTATAGCCAAGTTTTCCTTAATAAACCTTCTTCTAAGCACGAAAGTTGCTACTTTTGAATGTTTTATTTGGAGACACTTTAGCCGTTGGGTTTTTAAGAGTTCGTTTGTGAGGCGACTTAACGTCCTCTTTACAGGAGTCGACCATCTCTATGGCCAAATTTTGTTCTTGGTGTATTAATAATCCCACAAGAACCTACTACAGAGACCCGCATGCTGTAGGAAGGCTAATTTTCGCCAGGTGCTTCGGAGTTCGCCTAATAGCGATGATGCTCTAACCATTCCTTGGCTTATGCTGTTTTAAGCTTGGTGGGGATTTTTATTGTGGTTCCCTTCCACTTGGCCGGTTGATAAGATTATAGTTAATGTCGATGAATTGGACGATCCGGAAAACGTTCATTAAATATTCTTACAGCTTCATGGTAGTTACGGCAGCTTGTTTCTCTAAATATTAAAATTGCTTCACATTTTTCAACGAGGAGGTGCCATTTTTATTGTTTTGACTTTTGAATACTAAAAATTTACAGGTTTTCAACCGTCATAAACTCTAAATTCCGCAAAGATATCGTGATATCAAATAACTTGTGTCTATTACTTAAACTCTAAACATTTATAAGCTAGCAATGTTTGCATGCATGACAGATTTTGTTCATTACTAGTTATCTGGACTCTAGCCAATATGTACAAATTTTTAATAAAATATGACAACAAAAACTTTTAATTTTTGTTTTATGTATATTCATAAGTCTCCGTTACTGATCTCTGTTGCATCGTTTAGTGTTGTATAAATTATTTTTGGTGTATAAATCTGTCTCTGCCGGATGGAAATTAACTCAGGTATTTTGCAGGCGAACGCAAAAACTTTATTAATTATTCACTAGAAGGCGTCAAAGAATAAATTTGTAACGAAGGTGTTGGATGTTAGGACACTCTTGGTTCTATTCACAGAATTATAAATACAAAGAAACAACAGTAGACATTTGAGGGAATTGTAATAAATTTTTAATACCTAGTGTTAAATTTGTTCTTAATAATAATTTCTAGAAATTTCTTTTAAACTATGTTTTTATAACTGCAGCTGGTGGGCTCTCAGAGTGGAAATAATCCACACTGACCACCCAACTATGCTCATAGAGGCAGAAAATAATCCTATACAGTCTGTCGAAGATTTACTTGAAGACGGACCTGAAGTAAAATTATTTGGTTGTTCACATCGGCCAGGATGGCTTCAAGTAACGTATGTCAACAAACCATGTCCGAATTACTAATAGAGACGGTTAGTCGACAAACCATGGGAAGGAGCGATGCTGAAGGAAATAGAGGGTAAAAATCTTCCCAGAATTCAGGTAAGTGTGACACCTTTCTATCTACCGAAAAGTTTCCTATTAGACTGAGGACGATGAAGTACTCTATTGGGAAAAGGTCGTTCCTTAGCATACCTGGACCTGGAAATGCCATCAGGCATCTAAAAAAAATAACAAAATGATGTAATAACAGGCATTAAATTAACAGAAAAAGTACCTTTTAGCTAGAAAACGGGATGAAGACAAGGTAATTTGCGTAACGTTATAACTTGTTATGTAGCTTTGCTAGAAGGTTAGAAGTTGCTTCAAAGTTTCAAGAAAAAAAGTTAGGTTTATGGGGCGATAAAAATCCGGATCCTCCATTGGACGTTTCTCTGTTTTGGATATAAAACCCATCTGTGCCTTCTCTAGTTTTTTGGTATTTATTCTGAATCGAATAGCTGCTTTAAATATAATTATTGTAACTGTTCGCCGCTAAAAGGTTTTATTTCTTAGCAAAGTTAGAAACATTAAGCTACTATTTAGCCGGCAGTTGATTTAGAAGTTCCTCTTTTTTTGTTTTTGAGGTTATTTACCGTCCTGTAAATTCAGCGGAACCTTTGGTTTTTGTTCCATTTTTTACACCATGATCAAGGGTCATGGTTATGGTCTGTACGAGGTAGGCATGAAGTGCAATCCAGTCTCACCGACTAAGTGCTGTTTCTCAACTTCACTTTCCCCCTTCCGTCAAGGAAGGAGGTAGGTACGGAGCCACTCCATCAACGACCAGGTCTTTTGGCTTGAATAAGAGTTTCATAATGTAACTTAAATTATTTTAAACTTACTCAGTAATTCACTTATTTATTTATATTTATGTGACAACTACGTAGGATTGGGATATCTTTCATACTTAATTTTTAACAGGAGTACAAATGTAAACTATTTCAGACAAGACTCTTGAAAACATTGTATAGAAATAAAGTAATTTTGCAAATATACAAACTAACTTAAACTATAATAAAACAAATGGTTTATTATTTTTTTTTTAATTTTACTATATTTTAATGAATCAGAAAACTGTAGACTTTGTACTCGTGTTCATTTCTACCGTCAGATTAATTTGTAAATAACACGGTCAGTTCCATTTCTTTGGTTATATTTTAGTATCATAACGCAACACATTTCATATGGCTTTCTGTTATGATATGAGTTCAAGTTTAAAAAACCAGTGTCACAACAGCCATAGGAAATAAGTTGTTTATAATATTTTTTATATTTTGCCATTTTATCATGTTTTAATGTAATTTATTATTTGTATCTTAATTACGATAATTTTGATTTTAATGTGTAATTTATATCATTTGACAGTTTTAAAATTTAAATGATCAAATGCTAATGTTTTAAAATATTTTAAAATGAACAATTTGCGTGCGTAAACGTTACATTACGATACGCAAATGCGTTTTTGTAATGAAGATTTTTATAAGTACAAAATATAAAATAGTATATTGTTTAACGAGTGACGAAAGTAGCATTTTTTGAAGCGAAAGTACAGTAATGTTCTTGAGTTTTAAAAAATACTTTAGATGAGTAAAACACTATACTTTTTCTACAACCCAGAGTATATCAGCACATTCTCCGACAATGAATTTACGTGATTGTCAATTCTCCATTCCATAAATTTTGTATATATTTCTTCATACCTTTTTTTAGATTTTATTGGTAGTAAATCTAATGAAATTTCCTCTGCTTAATTTTTTATTTCTTCGGGTGTTTGACTGTAATCTAATTCACTTTCAGAATCGGAGCTCATGATTTCAAATAAATACTTCTAGAGCAAACTGACAATTCACAAAAAACGTCAAACTAATGAAACCAGGGCACTAGATAAAAATGGTTTTTAAAGCCAATTTAATTTTTTAATTTATATATTCATTATTAAATAAAAAGTTGTATTCTAATTATAAAAATAATTCTTGTTTGTGTTTATTAATAATTTAAAATCGTAAAAACATTATATACCTATGCAAGCGCAAAAAAATGGTTAAAAATATAAACTTCACTTTCGTCACTAGAGACGAAAATATATTCTCTCACTTGCAACGGAAATCGCGTTTTCGCTGAACGTTTACTATTACAAAATAACGTCATTTGATATAGGGTTGTAGAAAAAAGCTTTTTTCCACTATTAGCCTATATACCTAACCTTATTGACTTTTCTTGAGGTAGTAAAGTTGTTCATTTTTAACCAAGGTAGAAAAAGACAGGGACTTTTTAATTACTCCTTTAATAGTCCACCCACTGACTTAAAAATAAAAATCAATTGACTTATCCATGCATTTTATAGCGATTTTAACAACACAATACTCATCATCAAATCAATACAAAAATTATTGGATATATTATTGATTGCCTTGTTACTGTCATGTCATGTGAAACGGGAGGGACTGTTGAACCGTCCAAAATTTTTATTAGTTCCAAAAACTAATATTTAAAAACGACTGCTAGTAGTGAAAAAAATGTTATATGAACCACGGTAGAAAAGTGTATTATTGTCTCGAGAATAATAATAACTCGATAATAAGAAGCACTGGACCAAAAATTCCTAATGTCCAAGGTAAATACATAATTAAAGTTATTAATTTTTTACAATAGTTTATTACTTATTTTTTATAGCAGTAACATACCTCTATACCCTTATGTTAATAAATTATCACAATGGGTTCGTAGCTCAGTGAGCAAAGGCCATAGTTGAGAATATTCTGTATCTGTACATGCCGGATTCGAGACCCGGTAAAGTTCAATTTTTTTTTAATTGAATAAAATTAAATAAGCACAAACAATTTGAATATTTTGTTTGGTTTATTTTGGAAATTAAGTTTAAGAAATTATTTTTTTTTCATATTTTATTTCTTGTTTGTATGAAAACATAATAAAAAAATAAAAAAAAGCAATTTTGTTGCATACTATAATATTTAATTACTGAGTATTTAGATCATTTAATAATGAATGAAAGGAAAATTTGTACTTTAAAAGCCGAAGGTTAACTGTGTAATTTTTATCCTGTTTTTGTTAAAATACCAAACCCTTTCCCATAAAATGTTTTATAGCAATTGCAAATCGTTATTATGGTGGCATTTTCTTCTAAACCTCGATCAAACACAAATATGGCAATAAAAACTTGGCACATTTACAGGAAGAAACATTGTACAGTAGTAAATTAGTATCGGCTAAATGAGACGTAATTCGGAAACAAAGAAACAAAGGGGAAGCATGAATAACATATTCTCCCCGGTGCCGTGCCGTGTCGGAAAGTGACTCCTAATGCTATTAGAGATGGCATAAGCGTCCTGGGAGGAATGCTGTAGAAAATCTTGCCATAATCCAATTTAAGATTTTATTTACGTTTTTTTATTACTGGTATAAAATTATTATTATTGAAAGTGTAAGACAATCAAGAAACAGATGTACTAAAATTATAAGTAAATAAAAATTACCAATAGTGTTACTATAGCAGTGTTTCAAAATAACTATTATTATATTTGGAATTAAAAAATAAAGGTTAGTTTTCATACAGAGATTATAAGAAATACATCTTTACAATCTATTTAAAACAGTCAAAATTTTGTCGTAATAAAAAGGTTGTCAACGTTGGGGCATTTCAATAAGTACGAGAACATATTTTTTAATGCAGATAGTTGGTTGGCAAATTTTCCACATGGAAGCCTTTATAATTATTTTATCAATAAATTGAGGAAATATACCTTGAGGGTTTTGATAACTGGTGTTTTGTTTACCTAATCCTCCCATTGAGATACGTTTGGATGTAAATTAAATTCACCATGTGTGGTTTTTTTCAAAGCTGCAAGTGTACCAATCAACCCTGTATTCAGGGAAGGTACAAACCTATGGGTTGGTTAGTAAGAGCAAAAACTAATTTAATGCATGTTACGTCTTTGGTATGAAACAAACTGAAGTTTATAGAAAACTGATTAATTAGATAATCTAGTCAAACCCATCCGAATCTCAGTTATGACATACGTAGAACAAAACTGCTTCTGTACATTTTTTATGTGCCCACATTTTGCATTGGGTACACTGGATCCATTTCTCCCTTGACAAACTATTTGACCACGATTCACAGCCAATCAAGTACAGTCTCTTCGTCACTGCTATAACTGTTTTCGTATTTCTACTATTTGATTATTTCTTTTTCTGTTTTCCAAAAAACTGCTTTTTTACCGAATTCGTTTTGCTTTCCTTTAGCCTCTTCTTTCAATGCGTCTTTAACAGGCGTATCTGTCAAGATTTATGATTGCCTTTTTTACGGCTTCTTTGATTCAGCTTTCTTTCTGCTACCTTTGGAAACGGCTTCAAAATTTCGAGATAAAGTTAATCTACAAGATATTTCATCATAGGAAAAAAAGCATAAGTCTAGCATGGGAAAACTTATGTTCGAACGGATCCTCCTCAGGACCCGAACAGTGTTAGACTGATCACCACTAGAATGATTCCTACCAACCAAAACCACCTTAAAACTGGGAGTTGTCCCCGTCTCAGAATCACTAGCGGTTCCTCACACAATCTCCTTTTACTCTGCCACTCAGAAACATTCTGTTGTCCTAACCATACTCAATCAATCAATCAATCAATAGTTTATTGTACATAAGAAATACATTTCTCATTACAAGAAGTTTGAGTATATTATATAACTAGTTTAGGTATGTTGTAGAAAATCATAGTGTAAAGAAAAGTAGTTACTTATTCATTCATGATGAACGATCTTAATTTCATTGCATTTATTATGAAATATGCCAATTGACTTTGCAGTTTTGGGGTACCAGTATTAAGCACATCAGACAGGTTATTTATTTGATTACTAACTAAAAACGTTGATCTTAATGGATTGTAAATCGGGCATTGGAAAATTATATGCTCTAATGACTCTGCAAGGTGCAGATTACAAATAGAGCATACCTCTTCACATGCTATAAAATAATTTATTCCCTTGTACGTAAATTTTAAAAATTTTTTGTTGCTGGTTCTTATTTGAGCTAAAATTTTGGTGATAAAAGTTGGCAAATGAGATTTTAAATAGTTGTTATTATTAATATATTTATATAAGCAAAGTGACTGGGATAAGCTTAAACTATGTTCGTCATCGGCATGTAACTTATTTTTATAGGTTTCTAAAATTTCTTTCCGGATACATCCCAACCCTTTACTGCCCTGAATAAACAAACTCCAAAGATCAGTACGATTTAAATTTGTAAAAACTGATTTAACTTGTGCAACCCAATTGTACTTTTGGTCAGAGTTATCTAGCATGGGAAAACTTATGTTCGAACGGATCCTCCTCAGGACCCGAACAGTGTTAGACTGATCACCACTAGAATGATTCCTACCAACCAAAACCACCTTAAAACTGGGAGTTGTCCCCGTCTCAGAATCACTAGCGGTTCCTCACACAATCTCCTTTTACTCTGCCACTCAGAAACATTCTGTTGTCCTAACCATACTCTCCACTGCCTTACTCACCTCCATCCATTCCCCCTCCCCTCTCAACATTATCTTCACCATATTTTCCCAATACACCGCCTCCCCTAGTGTTTCCTCCAAGTTCTTCAGCACTTTGTAACGAGCCGTACGCGCTGCCTCGTCGGCACATCCACGCATTTGTTTCCCCCATACCTATCCCCAGTAACGATCACTCTCCGAGAGCCATATAAATTCAAGTCCGCTAGCAGAGAAAGTCACTTTCCTACGGATCGTCAACCAGGCTATTGCTGAGCTGAGTGACCACCTGACTGGCTTCTTCCTTAGGGTACGGCCACGCTTGCGAGCGAAAAATCGTGAGCGACAGAGCGACACAAAAATATTTCAAACCCGTTAAATTGTATTAAAGTGGCCATATTAACACTATGCGCTTAGCGAGAAGTCGCTTACCGGTAGAGCGAGTCGCTTTGAATTCAATTTAGTTTGTTTCTGGAGCGATTTTTATCAGTATCGCGCAACACGTGGTCCGCACCTGCACCAACTGAAGGTAATTTAAACGTGCGCAGTTAAGACGAAGAAACCCAGGAAGCCAGAAGTTAATAGTAGCAAAGAAGTTGAGAGTTCAGATTTGCAGTTTTTTAGAAGTTTACTTTCGTATATGGACCATTTAACGCTTTTGTATAAATTAGAATTGAGAAGTAGCATACAAGGATTGGTTTTGGAAAAATTTAAAAAAGCGTTTAATGAGCAGAGGCCACCATCAGTACAGTCAAACCAACACTTGTATTTGACGAGGGAGGTCCATCCACAGCCAAAATCGCAAATGTTCCTGTTTGCACAATCGCAAAATTCCGGACACACGGTAAATGAACAGCAGCGGGTAATTGGAGAGGATTCATTTGAAGAAACCCAATTCTAGCAGTCCTCGAACAGATTTATTGAACTGTTACCACCCAGGTCCTTGCAGACATCACCAGTAACCGAAAACAGGTCTACATACAGAATGCCATTTTCTTCTACTGGTGTTGAAATAACTACACCTTCAACAATTTCTAAGTCGATGTATGATTAGAGAAATTAAGCAACTACTTATAAACATTATGTAATACTTCATGTTTTCCAAATACATAGGTAATTAAAAAAATTGGTATATATTTTTTCTGCTTTGCTTACTTACCGTATTGTTACCACGAGTCTCTCTTCAGTTGAAATGGGTTTTCCAAAATTTGTTGTCTTCTTTTTAATGGCTGGCCTAACTTTGCTTAATAATAAATCAAATGTTTCTATTCTCATTCTTAGATATTCGAAAAACCTGTCTGGATATTTTCGCAACTGTTTATACAAATGATGGAATTCGCCGAAGGATTGTCTATATCTGTTGACAGGATGTACACTATAAAGCCTTTTGCGCTTTAGAAACATTAAAGACAAATCATCTTCCAAAAGGAGAGCAATTCGACGCGAACGTGAGAGAGGCATGATGAAAACTAACATAAAATCGCTTGTCGGTGGACAGATTGACGCTTGTTGCCCGATGCATTCTCGCTCACGATAAATCGCTCGCAAGCGTGTCCGTACCCTTAGGAACGACTTACTTCCAGCGTGTTGAGCTGGGTGAGACGTTCAAGGCAAGAACATATCCGTACTACGAACGCTTCGCCTAAAGCATCCTGAGCTGGGCAACAAGCGAAGCTAGAAAGTCCTGCGTCCGTTCTGCCGTATCGGGGAATCACGAACGTTTCGTTTCTAGCGTGTTAAGCTAAACGAAACGACGGTGTTCTAGATCGAGGATTAACTGATCGCCGTCCTCCGTTACCGACCCGTCCCTACCAGTCCTGTTCTATCCCCGTCTAGGACCGTAGTCCACAGAGTCCGGGATCCTTTATAATCGCACTCCGACACCGCGGAGCGTGTTAATTAGTATACCGTAGAAGATTCGTTACGTTCCTTTCCGTCACTGTAAAGTATTTGTATATATTGTAAATAGTTATTTTCATTAGGTAGTTTTAGCGTTGTATATTCCAGGAATAAATATTTATTTTACCGACCGTTTGCGTTTCCTTAATTCATACCTTTCTTTGATAAATAAATAAAGTCCGATACAGATCCAGAACCAGAAAACCGGTGACAACTTTATCATTCTTCCAGCATCTAAACGCGTGTCCTACAAAATTCTTCACTTAACACCTTTCACACACTCCAGTCTCTCTTTTCCCAATCTTGTGAAGATATCCTGCTCTTGACCCATGCCCAATTAGCACCTGTGTCAAGAAGTAGTTCACTTTCATTTTCTTCTGCTTCCAATACCATAACTTTCTCTCTCATCGCGCCCTTTCACATCAAATGGGTAGGATCTTGCCAGCACCCCTACTGCTAATCCTCCCACTGTCCTGTACCCTTGCACCACCCTCAGCAACATTTCTCTCTGAACCCTCAGTAGTGGTTTAATCCTCTCATATAAGTACTTCCTCTTTTTCACCTCACACGTCCGCCCTGTACAAGATACTCTCTCTTTCATTCTCCTGGTCCTTTCGCATTACACATCAATCTCCCCAGCCATGCCGCGTACATTTTCGCCTACTGCGCTGTCTTCGACATGTGGTTTTTAAACGATAGCAGGCTATTCAACCACACACCTAGGTATTTGACCGATTCCTCCATCTGAGTTTTCTTTCCCTTCACCATCACCTCCAACTTCCTCGCCTTGCTGTGTCCCTTCACACGTAATCCCACTGTCTTCTCTTCGAGCACCATCAATCCGCATTGCTCTATCTTTTCCATAATCTTTGTACACATTTTCTCCACCTTTCTTTCTATCTCTGCCTCTCCCAGGCAGACGTCAACCGCTTATACCGTAATCTCGCATCCATCTTCACATTTTATCCCACAAACCTCATCAAACACACACTCCTAGAGCGTCCGTCCCAATACCGATCCCTGAGGCACTCCCATCTCCGTCTTATACCTCCACCCTCTCGAGTCAGCCACAGCCCGCCCTCCCCCACTCCAAGCCTAGACAACAAGCCCAACACCTCTATTTTGCTGACCCCATTGAACGCATTTCCGACGTCGAAGAATACAAGTAAGGCCAATTTTTTTATTTCTCCAACTGCCCTCCCTATCATTTTCCACTCAGCTCATCACTCTGCCCAGTGCAGAGATACATGACTTCCCCCTAAACCTAGCTTTGGGTTTGGTTGGTGCACTGTACTAACCGACCCTACTTTTCAGTGTAACATTAACCATACTTTCATGTTTGAAAATAATATAAAAATTTCTGAACATATATAAACTGTACCCAACGACATAGCCATAAAATTGATATTATGAATATTCCAAATTCCTAAATGTTTACTTACGGGTTGCAAAATCATATAAACTCTAACCAACAACCACACATCAACAATTTTTATTCCAAACTGATGCACGGTAGAGAGGTTCACATAGACATGGACGACGCGACGCCGGGTTTTACCGAGCAGGTTCCGAAATTTCGCAATTGCACCAACCAACCCTTGTGTCCAACCAGCCTCGGTGTCCCTAATGGATATTAAATGATGCCAGTATAAATCAGTTTAGTTTTTGCTCATATTCAATTTACCTTCTCGATAGAAATTTTTCGCCAGGTTCAACTAACGGAAGAATTTTGGCTAGCCAAAGGGATAATAAGCTCAAATTAAAGATTAACTGCATCATGTGAAAAAATAAGATGTTTTTTCCTGTTATGATTTATAAAATAATGAATAAGGCTACGAGAAAATTTTTCATTATATAATATTCGTTTAAATGATAAATATGATTTGCAAAAATTTTGATCTTAGAACAATTTTGCTAACTAAATATTTTAAATGTGTACACTACATTAATCATTTTTATATGTTAGATCAGGGTTTATGACTTTATTTGATTGTATAACCCAAATGTTTGTAAAATTCGTCTTATAGTAATGATGTTAAATTTTAAATTCCAGTCAGTTACGTTTATTTAAATTTTGTATGTTTATCCAATCACTGACGTCGACGCCTCTGATTATCTAATACTATTAGAGAAGAATACATAAAGCAGCTAAGATTTGTCGTGCATTCGGCTCATCTAATAAATATTTGACGTAACAGTCGCTTGTCTTGGTTACCAATTACAGAAATGTATGGTTATCTTTGTTTTAATACGCTCATCTGCCGGTTAATAGCTGAAGCCGGAATTAATATAGGTTACACTTGTAACTTTGCTAGTTACTAAACAAGATGACGCTTCATTCATTATCTAACTATAAGGAAAGGAAGGAAGACACACATAAAGCTGTGTCTCTTAAATTGCTTCCAAATTTTCAAGTACACTGTTAAAAATTGTGAAACACTAGATCTAATATAGTAATGTTGAGATACATGCCATGTGTATGTGTAAAGGCCAAATGGAATAAAAAATCCAGAAACACGTCAAATTTTATATAAATTGACATCCTTAAACGTGAAAATGCCACGCCTATCCTCAACCCCCTTCAATTGACAGGTTTAATATGAATTATAAAAAGGGGGAGTATATTTATGCTTGTTTGTAAGGTCTCTTCATTCTCTATTTAAAAATATTATCGCTGTCAATTTTATCTTAATTGTTGCAATCAATTAAAATCGCGTGGTTATGATATTCGCTACACTACAATCAAAATTTATTATAATACCCTTAAAAGTTTAATGTTTTTGGTCCATTCCAACTTTGGCAAATTTGTATCCTGATCCAAAAACCCTTAAGTTCCAGTGAATACGGCAGCAGGATGGAAGGGCACCAAATTACCAACTTAATTTTCCAATTGGTGGGTAAGGGGGCGAAGATCGATTGAATGGCCAGCGCGGTCATCTGATTTTTCATATTTATTATTATTATTTCATTTTTAACATTTATTGGCTCTTGTGGTAGTGGATGTCTGATGTGTTGATCTTTATAATTGTGGTCAGTGGTTTTGACATAATTCGTCAGCATTGGATATATAAGAAGGATTGTTTTCAGTAATGCCATTTGGTTGAATTCTCCTTGAGGAATTTAATTTGGACATGGAAAATCTCATTTCTATTAAAGAGTGGCCACAGCAATGTTTGGATTGGGAATGTTTTTTAGGTTAAAGCTGCGTAGGAGTTTGAAAGGTTTCGGTTTTTTAGGGGATTGGACTGTGGGAGTTTGAGTTGGCGAGTTGGCAAAACCCGCATTTGATAGGGTAGGACATATGTTCTTACTTGATGTAGGTCTTGCTTAAAGAAATCGGAGAGGGAGTACCCGGGATTTCTTTTGAAAGAGTATGGTTTTCTTACCCTTGCGAAGGGTAAGAATTTCCTAGGATATCATTGGATGTGAAGAGAAATATTTATATTATCGCAAGGCATGGTCGTTATCACTAGTTTCGCAGCGAAAACGTGTCTAGGGTGGAGCAACCAGTTAGAGCTGGGCGAAGGCGAGAGAAAACAATGTGTCGCTAGTGATCGCTTCTCGAACAAGCGTACCAGCCTGTATTTCGTTAAAAATATACATGCAAAAATGTATAAAGGATTTGTTTCAACACAACAAAAGCACCTGGAGGAATCAAAAATACTAATTTTTGCACCGTTTTCTGTTTGGTTGAAAAACAACTATAATTTCTTCCGAGTTTTCCCTATATCAATATAATTTTTGTTTAAGCTGATTGAACAGCAATCCAAATGGTTGTTAAAAAATATTCAAAGAACGCGAAAACTTGAAAACCTACACAGGAAGATCAGTGTTTGCTGGTTTGTTTTGGTCAGTAAATTACTGTGAAGCATCAACCAGACTATATACAGTAACCGAAACGTTTATAAATATTAAATAGCTTGATTGAAATACAATATCTATTTCTGATATTTTAATGTTCTAAATCTGGCAACACGGATTGTTATGTCCACAACTTTAAGTTGACTAAGTAAGCAATAACCACTTTATTTATTGTTCTGAGTCTATATTTGACATAAAATTTGAGATACTTTCTTTTTTCAGTTGCAAACTATGCCGATGAAAAAGCCATAAAAGCTCACATTAGACTGACTCCGAAAGCAGCAAACAAGGCAAGGAAAAAGGGCCTACGGGCGGGAACGAATACCGCAGAGAAAACACAAACGTGCTCGTTAAAGAAATTGCTCTATTGATGACCACAGATTTTATCAGTACGTTTTTCTTTTCACACTTTCCTACGATACCATCACGCTAAATACATAACATACTGTTTGCTGGAGGAAATCAATGCCCGGGAAGGAAATAGACTTATCTTTCTTACACAATAAAAACTACGGATCTTCCGTCCGGTAACAATATAAATCATGATGGTATCAAATACAAGGAGGAAAAGTAGTATATCATTGCTTAATAAAAAGAGATAAAGCTGTATAATTTAAGTTTCTTCTTTAAAATTAAATAGGAACGTTTATGTTTTTATCGAATAAAAAATGATAAAATTAATATCTTTTTCCAGATTTTCTATAACAATTACATGTGAGTAAACTTTAAAATTTTGACATTTGACATGAAGACATTACATGATGTCTTTATTTTGTATCTCCGGTTAAATCTGAAAATCCTATATTAAATTATTATAGATGGAACTATCTTGCAAAACTGTGACTAGTTTAACATTGTGACTAGTTTAACATTATGACGAGCATTTCTTGATAATGCAACCAACCTGAACTCGACTTAGGCCACATTTGGCCATTGTGCGTTCTTTTGGGATTGGGTCTACTTACTAGAACGTCAAGCAACTCCCTCAACTTGGCTTGTGTTAACCAGTTCTCGCCGAACATTCGCAAAGGAGTTGTTTGACTGTCATCTTTTTGTTCACATCCTCTATATAGTGGGGTGATAGATAACTCCAACCTGTTTTTGTGGAAATGACCAGTATGTCTGTGGCCATAAATAAGTTCTTTGGATAGCATACAATATTTTTCTTTGTCCCATGTTAAGCAGGTTTAAAGGTTAAAAAATTTGAATTTGGTAAATAAACCCTCAGTGAGACCCATGCCAGACTACTTAAACAATGTAATGTTTACCGTATTCTTAGCGATTACACAATGCTTCAGTTATTATTATATAATTTAAAAAGGGGCTAATATTTGAACAATTTTAATTGCCTTTAGCTCCTTTTTTGCAAAAACTTGTTAAACCTACAAACTAAATGTAAAAAAACAATTTTGTAAAATAATATTATTATTATTATTATCAAAAGACTTATGCACTTACTCAGAAA
Source organism: Ophraella communa (assembly GCA_035357415.1). Taxonomy (NCBI): domain Eukaryota; kingdom Metazoa; phylum Arthropoda; class Insecta; order Coleoptera; family Chrysomelidae; genus Ophraella; species Ophraella communa. The sequence goes on from CM068980.1 coordinate 20,235,712, forward strand.
TTGTTGGTAATATTTACCTATCCCGAGCGTAAACGCAAATGGGATTAGGCTTAAAATTTACATATTTAAAAATTTTCGAACAGTGTGACATGTGTTTAAAATCGCTGCCTTTTGCAAGTCAATAAAATTGTTTTTATGAAGATCGAGTTTTTTAAGACTGTCTTCAAGACTTTTGGGGATAAGTCCAGTTGATCATACGATGATCGGTACCACCTCCACTTTTTCTGCATGCCACATCTGTCCTATTTCTATGGCAAGATCGTTGTACTTTGCTAGCTTTTCATTATACTTATCCAAAACGTTGTTATTGTTTTGGAACTGCAACATGACTAACAGAACTGATTTAGCTTTGCTATTCACTACCACAATGTCGGGTCGATTATTCGTCACCTGTCTATCGGTGATAATGGACCTATCGTGGTATAGAGTCTAAAATCTGCATTCTCAAGTACTGCCTGTGGGTTGTATTTATAATATGGTGTATAGGTATTAAGCAGTCCATATTTGTTGGCCAGTTTCTGGTGGATAATATTACACAGTTGGTTGTGCCTGCGTAAATAATCGGTATTGGCTATTGTTGAACATCTTAATGTTATATGTTGTATTGTTCCCGACGTTTTTTCGCACCGTCTACACTTGTTCTCCGTTGTAATAGTTGGGTCCCTGATAACACATTTTTTGTTTCATCCTGAATAGCCATCATAAATCCTTCAGTCTCTGGGAACAAGGTACCGTCAGTAAGCCACGTATTTGTTGCAATTATATCAATGTGTGGTTGGTTTAGGTCGTGACGATGTCGACCATGTAGAGCTTTTTGGGCCCATTTTACGTGTTTCTCAGCATCTGTTGTTATTTCTAAATACACATGAGGACCTGCTAAATTGAGAGGGGAATAATTTTTATCTGCTCCTATAACAAATTTGTGTGAATTAAATGACATTGATTTAGTGATAAAGTCTCGTAATTTATTTATCTGCTTGTGTAGATTGATTATGTCGCATAGAGCTCTTCCTCCCTACTTTCTCGGTAGTAGGTATTGCTCGGATACTGACGATGTTGAATGGTGATATCTGTGCTTGGTCATCATAGTCCTTGTTGTTCTCTGAGTATCTTTTAATTCAGTTTTTGTCCATCGTAGAATCCAAAACGAATAAGTTAATAAAGGTACGGCATATGTATTAATTGCTCGGTTAAGGTATCCTGCGTTCAGTTCGGATTTTAGTAATGAACCAACCCTCTGTGTATACTGATCCTTGATTTTGGACTTGGACTGTTTTTGGTCTAACAATCTGGTTTGTTAAAATCCCAAGTATTTATAGGTTTCCCCATTCTGCATGGCAGCGATTATATCTCCATTAGGTAGCGCCACATCTCCATTGACAATTTTTCCCTTTTCGATATTTAAGGTTCTGCACTTATCTAAACCAAATTCCATTCGTTTATCACTGGAGAACCTTTCGGTTATTATTATTATTATTAAATTTATTGTACTAACCTTTACTTTTTGGAAGTCCATCTTATTAAGAAAAAAAAACTCTTCGTTTTAACGTATCTTCCAAGTTTATTTGAAAAAATTAGGTTTTTCATCACAATGACGGCCGTTTTGCTAAGATTAGTATCGTCAGATTGACATACTATTTAAGTTACGTTTTGTTTGCTTGTAGCTAGGTACCTGATTTTGTTTAGGTAGTATTAAGGCTAGACCAAGTGTGGAAGTAATAAGACATAACAATATTAAAGCTTAGATGTTAATAGCCCTAAGGGATTGTCCAGGATGTACTTCCCTCTAAGATCAGTATAACTGTGCAATGATATAAAAAAACCAGGAAAAAACTATATCATGCTGATCTTTACAATAACTTAATAAATATATTTGTGTTTTATAATTACGTCTTATCTATGTATAAAATGTAAACTCAATCAAAGTAAACAGTTTAATAGTGGAGAACTGTTATTTAAAAATCGAATTCTTTTTTTGAAAAATACAACTTCAAAAGTTTTGAAATTATTAAGAATATTAAAAATAACACTTTTTACAAAACTTCCATTTTTTATTCAAAAATTGATTTTTTTACTTAATGACTGCTATTTCGCTAAAAACTAGCATCGAAACAGCTGTCATTTAGTTAAAACAGCTATTTCTTTAATAAAAAGTGGAAGTTTTGTTGAAAAGTTTTATGTTTAACATTATGAGTAAAATAACAGAAAAAACTGTATTTTACGGAAAAAAAATCTAACAGGCATTTTTAAATTTGGAAAAAGCTTTTGATTCTGTGCCAAGATGTAGATTATGGGACAGCTTAAAACAAATAGGAGTTGACCAGAAATTAATAAAAACTATTAAAAGCCTCTACAAGAACACCATAACCTATGTTAACAGAAAAAATTATAAATCCGAATCATTTCAAACTTATAATGGACTGACACAGGGAGGAGGATTAAGCTCAACATTGTTTAACTTATACATTGATCAAATCATCAAAACCTGTAATAAAACAACAAAGAAAGTACAATTGGGATATAGAAATCTACAACAAGTATCTATCTCAGAATGCGTGGCTTCGCAGATGACATAATGATGATAGCAAAAAGTAAAGAAAAGCTAAAAAAAACCCTTGAGACTTGAAATGAAGAGCTAAGAAAACATGGATTGAAGCTAAACAAAGTTAAAACTAAGTTTATGGTGCTATCAGAAGAAGACGAAAAAATAGATATAAACATTGAAGGTACAGAAATAGAACAAGTGAACCAATACAAATACCTAGGAGTATTGATAAATAAAAACGGAGATGTAGAAACAGATATAAACAAGAGAATTGAAAATGCAATAAAGCTGTATTATACAATGAATAATAATTTTATAAACAAAAAGGAAATCTCCAGGAAAACTAAAATCAATATTTATAAATCAATATACCGTTCAATATTAACTTATGGGTGTGAAACGTGGACATTAAGTCAAAGACAAAAAAATAAGATTGAGGCCACCGAAATGAAAAATTTAAGAGTACGAGGTATGTCCAAAAAAGATCGAATAAAAAGTTCAGAAATTAGAGAAGATTAGTAGAATCAATATTGGATTTCATCAAGAAGCGACAATTGAGATGGTGGGGACACTTGATAAGGGTAGAATAACAAACACCGACCAATTCTTCTGAAGTATGGTAAAATCTTAGAGCAAATCAACTTTTTTTTTTTATTTTAATTAAAATCCAATTAAGGCTAGTTTAAAGCATCTTATTAGGGTGTTGAAACTGAATGTTGGTTTTTCGCCAACCGAGCAGAACCGCTGTCATCATTGAGTGGACATTCTCCATTCAAGGATTTTCTATGTAGAGGGGTGAAGTTTCTATCAAAATTTGTTTGAATATTCAGACATTCATCATTTTTTTTTTAATCTCTAGATCCTCATACAAATCGAGTTTTAAGAAATGTTTAGATGTTAGATTGTGTAATAACTCAATTTTCATGATCGATTTTATGGTTGTTAAATTTTAAGTAATGTCTAAAAACAGAATTTTCTGGCGTTTTTTCATGTTCACAGAACAAGAGATCCTCTGCAGCTTATTTATCTTGTCCTTGGTATTGACCAGACAGGCACTCAAATTGGTTTTTGTCTTGTATGATATTTGGGTGTTAGAAAAATATTTTTTTAAACAAACCTTCAATTTGTTGCACAAATTATGGTTTACAAAAGATAGGCTCACATAACTGTCGATGTCAACACCAAGCGAGGGATACACAGTCTGTAAAAGTGCTTACTTTCCCTACTCCTAGTGATGAGCAAATGCAAGACCAAGACCAAGACCAAGACCAAGACCAAGACCAAGACCGGGTTAGTCTTGGTCTTGGTCTTGCATACAAGGTCTTGGTCTTGGTCTTGCAGTCAAATAAGCAATCTTGGTCTTGTTCTTGCAGGGTCCAGTCTTGGTCTTGGTCTTGGTCTTGCACCAAGACTCTTGCAACTCTTGCCCTTTTTTTACTGGGGTCCATTTTTACAAAAAAAAGTTTTTAAAATCATTACAAGTAAAGAAAGATTAAATGAAAGGGATAGTATTTTTCATTACAAAAATTTTGTTTTTTTATATTACATTATAGCGATAAATCAAGTACGAAATAGTTATTATCCTAATAAGTGCGGAAAAGTTAATTTCCGCAAGAGTTAGGATCAATATTTTTTTACAAGCAAAATAACCTCGAAAATTATTTAGATACTTGAAAAGATTGTGACAATTAAATTACACGACTGTAGCTATAGCAACTAAGCACAGCCGATCAACTTCTGCTTGTTATGGTACCATCAGTAATTATAACCCTCAAAATCAAGCTTCTTCTTCGTCTTCGTCTTGGTCTTGCATTTTCTGCAAGACCAAGACCAAGACCGCAAGAAAAAGACCAGTCTCGCTCATCACTACCTACTCCTGATGACGCCATCAACACTTTACAACAAACAACTGTCTTCGGTTGGGTATTATCTGGCCGTAGGAATAAACTTCTGTCGAAAGCAATTCACTGTAATTTTAGAGAAAGTTTGGAAGATAATCTACATAATGTATTGCAAAATTTTTGGGAAATTGAGGAATTAAAATGTGAAGAGCTATTTAAAACAACTACAAAGCTTTGAGACGTTTAGCACTAATCGAGGAGCGATTAAGCAAGAATCCTGAGTTAAAAACTCTTTATACATCATTCTTAAACGAATATTTGCAGCTAGGACACATATCTGAGGACATAAATTATGATGTTGAATAATTTGTTTTAGCTGTTTGTATATCTCATCTAAACCCGACATCTTGAGAATCATTTTCAGTACATAAGTGTTATCTGTGATTGGCTAGTTTCCGCTTCAAGTCAATCAAAGCCTATTTAATAGATTTTGATCACGACTTTTTTGGAGCACGCTCCTTAGTAACTAATTTGGTAACTTTTAGTGGTTTAAATCAGAACTTGGAAATGGCTCCGCCTAGTTTTTAAATGAGATATATATTAACTTTGAAGTGGTTTTTATTTATAATATCAAAAATAAAAAAATAAAGCTATTTTAATCTTCCCAAAAGCTGCTAATTAATTAAATTTATCCCATAAATAAAGGATTATCGTATTATTTTCATCGAAAAAAATCTGTTATTCTCTCTGCTGGTATAAAATTTTTAATTTAGTAAAACACAATGAGTGCCATGTCCTTTTAGGGTTGGTAATTCATTTTATCTTTATTGGAAAATTTGGGACGTAGGTGGGTTTATATTGTGTTGACGTGTGCAATGTCACATCCCCCCTACAAGTGTGCGAACACAGAAAGTAACCGAAGACAGCAAAACGAACGGCTTGTTTACAGTTTGCCTCGGGTCAAACGATTTACCGCAAGCCATTGTTCCTGTCCTTGTCCTAGACTATCCTGGCGAAGCCGTTGTTGGTCCGAAGGGACTATTTCGGATATCGTTACCATAGGCGGCGAAGTTACGATACCTTAGGTACTCTTGTAGATCATTACGTGATGTTCAAATTCAAGAATAGCACATCATCAACAAAATTGGGGAAAATGTATTAAATCCATTTTTTATTAGCAAAATAAAACGATGTGGTTAGTTTTAAGTTTTCTTTCAATAATAGTAGCAGTAAATCCCCAAATAGTTTACATAGTTTAAATAGATTATTTATTTTTTGTAACAATTTGACGTTATATTAGTCTTAACATTTGCATCAAAATATTGTTTAATTCTTTACAATTGTAAAAGTAAAAGGGCAGTTTCACACTTACAAAGGTTGGCCATATTTTATTTGAGATGAATTCTTGATCGTCTTGCTGTAATAAGGATAATTTATTTTTAAAAATAGGAATTCCAAGATTTTAAATTGCTATCAATAATGTATTTATTCATGCAATTTATTTAACTTGCCCAAGCAACTTTCACTTTTATGGTTAGGTTAGGTTAGGTTAGGTTAGGTTAGATTAGGTTAGGTTAGGTTAGGTTAGATTAGGTTAGGTTAGGTTAGGTTAGGCTAGGTTAGGTTAGGTTAGGTTAGGTTAGGTTAGGTTAGGTTAGGTTAGGTTAGGTTAGGTTAGGTTAGGTTAGGTTAGGTTAGGTTAGGTTAGGTTAGGTTAGGTTAGGTTAGGTTAGGTTAGGTTAGGTTAGGTTAGGTTAGGTTAGGTTAGGTTAGGTTAGGTTAGGTTAGGTTAGGTTAGGTTAGGTTAGGTTAGGTTAGGTTAGGTTAGGTTAGGTTAGGTTAGGTTAGGTTAGGTTAGGTTGTACTACTTACACAAAACCAATAATTCACACATTGCAGTTAATAGATTTGTAGTGATCTCACAATGCGTTATTTAAAAAAAAAATAATAACTATTTAAGAACAGTAAACAACTAAACGTTTGAATGAAACTTTCAGTATTTATTTGAAACATACGTTTTTAAATTCAATTCAAAAACTAGCATCGTCAGTTTTTAGCGAAAAAGCTAAAGTAATTGAGTTTAAAAACGTACTTTTCTAATAAATAGTGGAAGTTTAATTCAACCGTTTAGTTGTTTTAACAAAACTTCCACTGTTTATTTAATAAATTAACTTTTTAGCTATTATGATACAGCTATTTTGATAAATTAGTATTATGAATATTCTTATTTAAATTAACAAAATCTGACCAATAATTACTGAATACAAAAATTCTCTACAATTAGCAGATGCTGATGCTCGCAGCATTATAAATGATAATAACAACAACACCCAGTTGTATTCTTATTTGCATTTTTAAATTTAATGTTTTTTTTAAGCCCGATATTCTGTTTTCGTATTACACCGAAGTTCCGTTTTATTAATAATGTCATTTTCTAAATAATATTGAATATACATATCTGCTATACATATGACTCAAAGATATAGTATGCTCTGGCTATAGGAAAAGCACAAAGGTACCTGACGTTTTAAACAAAGGTTTACAGTAGTTGTTTTATTTGATGTTAAATAAGCTTAGAAGCTCTTAGCATTTTTCCTATTATACAATTTAAAAATAATATTTACGAAATTAAAAGATCTTTTATAATCTTCATTCTGTCCCCATGCAATTTAAAGGTATTTACATTCTCTCTTTTGTGATAAAATAATATTCTCACACTGGTTAGCAATAATAGCATTAGCCTTGAAGTAGTTCATTGTCATTGTAGTATCAAAATTATTGCTGTCACGTTTCGATTCGAAAATATAAAAAAAGTTCATGAATATTCCAGTGATTCAGAATTGGAATGTGACAATACACTACCTGAAATAACAAAGAGTGTAAATAGTATCCTGGAAAATTTACTACCAAAAAATCAAAGAATAAATATGAAAAGCTTTACAAACTGTTTATGGATTTAAAATCTGCTACTCGGTTACAATGAAAATTCGTGATGCTCGTGGTTCCTCACACTCGCCTTCGGCTCGCGGCAACTTGCATCTAATTTTCATTCTAAGGGTATGACCATAGTGAGGTGGTGCTGAGAGTTAAGCTAAAAGAATCAGTGCGAGGTGGACCTCGTACTTAAAAAATCAATGTCGGCTTATGGAATATACCATAGTGGAGCGACGAGGTAAGAAGTATAGCATGGTAGACGGCGATGTGTTCGCACATAATCAAACTATTTTGTTTTTCAGTCGGCGTACTACGCTCGGGGAGGTCTTCGGCTGAACTCGGGTGCCTTCGATTGCGGTTGTTTCATTTCAATCGCAGGTGGGATGTTGTTTTAGTTTGGCATAAAGCTGACGGAATTCGCCATTTTACACGCGGTCCCAATTTACAGAATGCCTTGACCATCGACTGCTTTCCGTTAGCAAGAGCAATCGAGCCTTCTTCAAGAGCATGTTTTGACCTGACTTACAATCGACATCACGCGCCATGCCCCGCTCTCTTCCTTTTACCTCTTAGCTCACCGCTCCACTATGGGCACAGACTAACCTTGTTAAAGAATATACTATTCTGCACTTCGACCTACTTTTGTGCATACCACCATCTATGAGTATATATTCCTAATTTTATCGAGAGTTAGGGGAACTCCGCATAGTGTATGTTCCGCCGTCTCTCTGCGATGTGCCCGATATTTTGAGGTGATGCCTCAACGGGAAATAAACAAACTTAAAAATGTGTGAAACTGACATAGCTCCATTAATAGACTTTTGATTGTTTTACTGTGACCGATATACTCCACTCGAGGTATTTCGCAATTTTCAGTTCATTTCAATTAGTGAATTGATGTAAACAAACATTAGAAGGTTAAAATTTACATCAGAGAAAATAGTTTTGTTTATCAACCATCTAGTATCATCTAAATTAAAAACTAAAATTTCAGTTTGAATAAGAGGAGTTTCTTTAAGGATTTATAATTTATATTCTTCTACTTGATTTTTTCGTAAGATTTATATTTTTCATTTAAAAGTTACTTAAGAACAGTAAACAATTAAACGGTTGAACTAAACTTCCACTATTTATTCGCAAAATACGTTTTTAAATGCAATTCGCTAGAATTTGCATCGTCAGATTGACATATTACATTTAAAAACGTATTTTGCGAATAAATAGTGGAAGTTTAGTTTAACCGTTTAGTTGTTTACTTTTCTTAATAAAATGGAATTTCACATAGTAAGGGTTAGTACAATAAATTTCATAAAATTTACTTCTTTATTGAACATATATTTATGTATCTTTATTGATTTGATTCTAAAAATGAAGGGCCTATTTTGTAATACATGTAATATACAGCTAACTAAACAAATAATAAACTAAATATTTATGCTGTTTTATGTTAAACTTAAATAAAATGCACGCCTATGTGGTGAATAGCGAGTTTTATCGAATCACTGAACACTGCTGACCATGCAAGCACCACATATAATACCTAATTGCCAAAGGAAAGGCAAAACATAATACGACCCCTGATACTTAATTGCATTTTATAGCCATCTCTTAATACCTATATGCACATTTTTTGTATTGTTAAGGCCAATTCGAAAATTAGGAAGAATCGTGGTAATAAAACTCAAAGTCTATCCACAACGTTTAATAGTAAGGTTCACAAGTTAATGCGCAACATGTTTCGGTCTTCAGACCATCATCAGGCTATAAAGAAAACAATAGTATCAGGAAAGTCAAACATAGTAATAAAATGAGCGAGTGGTGTCTGTTATCAGATTACATTACCTCAAATATTAAAGTCAAACTATTTCAAATCTGACAAATAATTACAAAAAGAAATAAAATACAAGTTTAAAGCAAAAGTTAAATACATGGTTTTGTAATAAGTTAAATTATGGCAAAACAGCAAGATAATTATGTTATACAACCAATCTAAACTCACCGGTATGTGCAGAATGTAGGCATTGCAAATAATTAAAATTTAAAACTTAAACATCCATGAAAAATGAAGAATAATGGATGAATAAGAGAGTTATTATATAAAAAAAAAAAAAAATTTATAAGTTATAAAAAATAGAATGATGGGTGTGTTGATTGAATTAAGGTGGATAGAAAAGTGGGACAATATTCATACTAAGAATGTTGTATCCCAAAAGGAAATGCAAATAACAAGTGTTACATTAATAAGAGAAACAAGAAGGAAACACATATATGAAGAGAAAAAATGGAGTGATTGTAAAAACAATCAAAAAAAGGAGAGATCCATGGTGGAGGTTCAATCTCCTTTTGATTAAGAAGACAGGTCGATCCTAAACTGTGAGTGAAGGTTCTTGTTAGTCCTCTCAATCTCAGCAATAATGCTAAGAGAAACAAGAAGAAAAAACTTATATGAAAAGAAAAAATAGAGTGATTGTAAAAACAATCAAAAAAGGAGAGATCCTTGGTAGAGGTTCAATCTCCTTTTGATTAAGAAGACAGATCAATCCTAAACTGTGAGTGAACCTCTACCAAGGATCTCTCCTTTTGATTAAGAAGACAGATCAATCCTAAACTGTGAGTGAAGGTTCTTGTTAGTCCTCTCAATCTCAGCAATAATGCTATGTAAATTAGGATAAATAACATCAAGTACATTTCAAAAAAGCCGAACTGGAAAAGTTGTACCAGCACCAACGCACTTGAAGAACTGTATAAGTATGGAGGGCAATTACAGTTAAAGAAAGCATAAAGAGGAAGTAGTTTAGTGCCAACCTACATCCGGAAGGTTTACCAAATGAATAACTAATCAAGAAGGAAACTTGGATGTAGAGGGAAATTGAAAGGGGTAAATATAAGAGATGAGTTCAATATAACAAATTTCACAAATAAAATCAAAGCAAAACGCCACCATCTACACATATCGATGAAAATAGTTACAACATCAATAAATGGTAAGAAATCCTGAAATAAAACGTGTGTTAAGACTGAAAAAGAAGAAGAATATCTGAAATCAAGTCAAAAGTATAAACCTAACCTAATTACATACATAAACAATTGTTAAAAGTTCAAATTTAGAAATAATAATTTTCATTAGGTTGAATTTGTTCATTTAAACACTTGAGAGTACTATTATTGGTAGCAGATTTAATTTCCAAAAACTCAAGCAAATTCAATCTAATTCCCTTATTACAAACATGAAGTAATTCAACATTATCGATATCAAAAAAGTGATTGTATTCTAAGATATGGTTAGCGAAAGAGGAAGGTGAGGTCTTTCGCTTTTCTATCCACCTTAATTGAATCAACACACCCATCATTCTATTTTTTATAACTTATAAATTTTTTTTTTTTTTATATAATAACTCTCTTATTCATCCATTATTCTTCATTTTTCATGGATGTTTAAGTTTTAAATTTTAATTATTTGCAATGCCTACATTCTGCACATACAGGTGAGTTTAGATTGGTTGTATAACATAATTATCTTGCTGTTTTGCCATAATTTAACTTATTACAAAACCATGTATTTAACTTTTGCTTTAAACTTGTATTTTATTTCTTTTTGTAATTATTTGTCAGATTTGAAATAGTTTGACTTTAATATTTGAGGTAATGTAATCTGATAACAGACACCACTCGCTCATTTTATTACTATGTTTGACTTTCCTGATACTATTGTTTTCTTTATAGCCTGATGATGGTCTGAAGACCGAAACATGTTGCGCATTAACTTGTGAACCTTACTATTAAACGTTGTGGATAGACTTTGAGTTTTATTACCACGATTATCTACATCATCCACATTTGAGAGATGGATTTCCTTTTCAATTAGGAAGAAATTAAAATGTATTTCTAGTAATATTAATCAGTATATACATTTTTACACAAATGAAACATACTAAAAATGCATTGAGTCACACTTTTTGTGCATATAAGTTTGTTGTAGCCTTTCCGATTTTTTTTAAAAACATATTAAAAGGTATGGTGCTGAAAGGTGTTCAAAAATTAATCCATGATATTAATTGTCAAAAGAGAAAAACATGAATTTAGATTTTCCTAAATGAGAGGTTTGTAAAAGTTAATGTAAATAAAAAACAGATAATTATATTATGCTAATTAGCTGTAAATAAATGCAGTTCTAACCAATAACTGTTTAGTTTATATTAATTTTGATAAAATTAAAATAAAATCAACTTATTACTGGAATTATATTCCAATCGGTGTTTGCCTATTGAAAGGAAGTTCTTTTTTTAAATATATATCCAGTTTAAAATATTTTATGGTTTTGTTTTCTTTTGCTATTTTTTGCTTCTAATTATTTTTTAAATTCGATTCAAACATTGTTATGACTGCTGTTAGATCAGCAAGAGCTTCGAAAATTTCATTTCACGGCAAGGAGAAGACGAGTGGATTTTAGAATAATAATTATTGCCTTTCGAATCTCTCTCACACCTCCTTTATATTACCACCATTCCGTGCTCTAAATCGATTTCATGCGCTGCAGGAACTAGAAAACTTGAAAACTTTCGAGCACTTCGAAACATTAGCGTTTCTTTTAAATTTATGGCGTAGCTCAATACATTTATCCGTTGGCTTTTATTCTATTTGGAAAAGTTTGTTTAAAAATACAAATAAAACATTGATGTAAATTTCAAAAGAATAATGAAACTATTTTTTATTGTCACCATCCATAAATGTTTACGTAGCATTATTTAAATCAGGATTAAGAAATGTGTGTGAAATGTATTTATTTTCACCAAAATGTCACAAAATTGCTGAAATGTGTGGATATTTTTGAAAAGTATACCAAACTTTTTACTGGAAAAACTGTTCACAACTATAAAAAGAAATAAAAAATGTTGATTTTAACGATTCAAACTATAAATCTAAAGGATTTTAAACATTTTATATAATATTGAAATTTGGAGTGTGAGTGAACATTTATCTTTCTCTAAAATTTTTTTTATTTTTCAAAATTAATTAGTAGTTAATTAAAACGTTTATAAATAAAAATTTTAATTATTTTGTTTTATAAAAATAGGTTTTAGTATGAATAGACTCACATCACCAAAATTCTTGAGCCCCCTTATGTTTCTCAAAATGAGACTATTATTATAAGACAAGAAGTTTATTAAAAATACATTTTTTAATTTGTGTTTGCATTAACTGAACAGGAAAAAAATACAAATAAAAAATATTGTATAATAAAATTATTATCAGCATTTGAAATATAGAAAAAAACCACTCCCCTGTTCTGGAGTAAGGTGTTAACTCGCCTTAGCATGAAACGCGTTAATGATATCCATTGAAATGTTGTTTCATTCTTGTTGAGTCGCAATTGTAAGTTCCTGGAGGGTACTAGGAGGCTTAATTCTGTTTGATATTGCTCGTCCAACGAAATCCCACATGTGCTCAATGGGATTCTTATCTGGTGAAATTACTGGCCATGGTAATCTTTGAATATTCCCAATCTCAGACAAAATATTACTGATCCTCCTTCGCATGCAACGACTTTATTTACAAAAGTTAGTCTTTCTTGTCGTCCTGTCCCTATCCAAACTCTTGTTAGCTGACTATCACTGACTAAACCAAATCTGGTTTCATCCAAAAAAAGGACATTTCACCATTGAGTTCATATCCAGTCTCGTTGTTCCTGTACCCTCTGTAGACGAGTGGTCACCTCGATCGCAAATGAATTAGGACAGCTGAGACTGTTATGATTCGATTCCAACGTACATAACCTGCTAGATACCAATCTTCTCTTGAAATCATTACCCTACGACGCCCAGTTCCATATCACCAGTCAACGCTGTTAGGTTCCTGGTACAAACGCACCATTCGGATAACTAATGGGCGAGGAATCCCTACTATATCCGCGATTTGATGATTCTGCAGACCCTCATCATGCAAAGCCACTATTCTTGCTCTGTTAAATATTGAAGTTCTGTTAGCAGGCATAATTGCAAACAACAACTTAACAATAACTTTAAACAAGCTAAATCCATATGAACCACTTTTTAAAAATGTGAATCTAAAGTTATAGGAAATTGTTTTTGTAAACTTTTTTCTTTACCCACAATTTGTGAAGTAAAAAAAGATGAAATGTACAAAAGAAAAAGCCATGATAAATATTTCGTTTTAAAATTAAAGAAGGGTCCCAGAATTTTGGCGATGTGAGTAATTGTAAATGATGATTCGAGTTTTTTTATTAAGACAAAATTGTCTTTGCTCATACTCAAATAGCTACGATAGTTTAAAGGATCTGACCATACTTCTTTCAATAAGAGGCCACTTCCTGCTTTTTTGTCTTTTTATAGTCAATAACTAGGAACAACAAAGCAATAATCTTCTTGGCACTATCTTGGAGCATTATCCATCACAATTAACGATGGTTCTTCTAAATTGGGAATTAATTGTGTCCTTAACCACTTATTTAAAAATGTCGTTCTTCGTTTCTCCATGGTAATCAATTTGTTAAGACTTAAAACAAAACAATAAACTTGCTTCGGGAACAAATCCGTTAGAAGAACCAGCGTGAACAATTATGAAACGTTTACCATCAAAACCTTCTGGTTTACGTACTACTGTCTTGCCAGGAATTTGTTTTATTTACTTTTGAAAAAATCCATGTTTCATCCAAAAAAAAACAAGTTCTCTTGGATGCACACTTTCCAGGTTTTCAAAGCATTTACGAAAGAATTTTGCTCTTAAAGCAGCAATATTGGTTCGTTCGAATAATGCTCTTCGATTGTCATCCTTTTTATATTTAAATCCTATATTTTTTAGTACAATGCTCAAGGATGTTGTTCCCATAGTAACAACTTCTTTTTCTTCTAATTCACATTTCAAACTTTGTAGACTAACATGCTTTTCTAAAAAATACTAGTGAAACTTTATTTTAGAAGTGTTCATTTTGATGTAAAACATCTGTTGGCTGGGGTATAAACCAGATCGTTTTTATTTTGTACAATATCAACTTATACTTACTTTGTATGTACATATCGTACACAGTGTTTCGAATTGCCATTTTAGTTCTTTCAGGCAGATCAGTTGTCTTGCTATTACGACGACCGACGTCTACTTTTGCCTAGACTTTGAAGGACATAATTGCTTTCTTTTCGTTTTTTAATTGTACTCCGTGATATTTTCAAGGCAGCAGCTTAAATTTAAAACACTATCATGATCGGTAAATTATTAAACAACATACAATTCATTACAATACCTCTTGAACCCAAGCCACAGGTTCCAAAGGTCCTCCGTTCCTTTTTTTCAACTCAAAATATTCATACAAATTCAGCACGAGTTGCTGGGATTGATAGATAGATGGATGTTTAAGAGGTGGCCAGAAGCCTATTCCACTGCGACCTTTTCAGGTCTATTGTGGTCCTCGAAAAACTAGATTACATCCCCCAGTCCGACTCTCTTAACGAAGTCTATAAACTTTGAGACTGTAACCTTCATGTAGTCCCTTGCCAATGGATATTCTTCTCCTAAAGTCAGGAACCGCATATTTACCAGTCCGTCACACTGACATAAGATGTGCTCTGGTGTTTCCTCTTCTAGGTGACAGAATCTGCACAGATCCGTCTCTGTCAACCCCATCAGCTTAAGATGCCTGTTTAGCTTACAGTGCCCCGTCAATAGACTTACTACAGTTTTGACCGTTTTCCTGTCTTTACTCAATAAGTCTGACGTAAACTTTTGCGAATGTTCCATTATGAACTGTTTCGCTTGCCTTTGTCCTGGTGAATTCCACCACCATTCCCGTGATTTTTGTGCCACCCATGTTTTCATGGCCGTCTTTATTATATTTTTTGCAATGCCGCAGAAAGGTTCCGGTCCAATAAAAGGCATTGATGAGCCTAGTTTAGCCATTTCATCTGCCTTTTCATTGCCTTTTAGACCCCTATGCCCTGGTACCCAAGCTACCGTAACCTTGCTACGATCCCCCAGAGTATTCAGAGCATGCACGCAGTCCCATACTAGGTTGACTCCGCCTCTACGGGTACACCTTTTTCCCAGTCTTCCCTACCTGGTATAACTATTTTAAATTTATTGGCAAAGCTATATCTCGTGACTGTTGCGTCAATGGGTTGCCCCAAAATGTTATCCGCTTTTAGTTCCTTGATTAGCTTACCATTATCAGCCCCATGCGATTGGCTTATGTGCTGCTGATTATGTATTAATCTGTGCATGGCTGCTCTCGCTTCGCCCTGTATATATATGTGTAGTGGTGGAATGTTTAACAAGACTTCCAGTGCAGCTAAAGGAGTAGTTTTTATGGCCCCCGTAACGCACAGGCAAGCTAACCTTTGTATGTTACTTAATAGCCTTACTGCTCCTGTTTGCTGTGTCTTTGTCCACCATACCACTGACCCGTAGGTTATTATGGGTCTAATAACCCTTGTATATAACCATATGGTCATTTTGGGGTTAAGCCCCCAATTTTTTCCACACATTCGTCTACATCTGCCCAATGACAATATAGCTTTCTGCGTGGTTTTTTGTATGTGTGTGTTCCATGAGAGTCTTTGATCCAGGAATACTCCTAGGTATTTTATTTCTTTGACTACTGGAATCACTGTTCCCCCCAATGCTAGTGGTTTTAGACCGGCCAATGTTGTCTTTTTTGTGAAGTTGATAATTTGTGTTTTTTGAGCATTGACTGTTAGTCTCTCTTGCTTACACCAATTTTCAACCGTGTTTAGGGCTATCTGCATTCTGTCAGATAATACCCCGGCAAATTTGCCTCTGATGACAATCGCTATGTCATCTGCATATCCTAGACACTGAAAGTCTTTTTTGGATAATTCGTTGAGGAGATCGTCTACTAGGGTTGCCCAAAGTAGTGGTGACAGAACTCCTCCTTGTGGATAACCTCCACCTGCTTTCGCTTTGATGGTTGCTGGGATTGAGAGTTTAATGTTTTTCCAGGCATATTCTAAAAATAAAAACCTTGAAAAAATATTCTGATCTATATTTGTTTAATATTTATCACAACAAATAATGTTTTATATCGATCCGTTTGACAGAGTTTTAGCCAGATTCAAAAATGATACGTCAAATTAAAGGTTAGACAATTTAACTTCAAAAATTAATACTTATAATATCAAGGAATCCAACACTAAGTGAACAGTTAGTCGTTACAACAACTCTTTTTGAGAAAATCTATAAACTCAAGGCACGAAAGTGTAATTGAAAATAAAACAATATAAATATAATTTTTGTAAACACCAAAACGCTGTCAAGTTGAAAACTTAGCAGGTTTAATGATGACAATTTAGCACAGACTGTTGTTATATAACTGTCTTTGTCTGATGTATTATTAAATGTTGGACATGCGGTTTAATTTCAACATTTTATATTCTGTGAGTAGAAATGAGAAAAAATTTAAAAATGGTTCGTGAATATTTTCATACATACTTCGTATTTGTTATTATCTCAATTAAATTATGTTTACGTTTTACGTAAACTGGAGGCGTGTTTTACTTAATAGAAATTCTGTCTGACGGATTCAGATTAGCCGCGAATATGTCCAGTCTCAAAACTTTCGTATTACCCTAGTATTTCCTATAAATTTTATTTCTTTAAATAATGAACTGAAAGATAATGAAATGCATTGTTAAACTACCATAAAACTTCTCAAAACATGAGTTTTTATAATAGTTAAATATGTTTTTTACAGGACATACAATTTTATGAATACTAATCCAATAGGTACCATAGTATGTTACAAATTCTGTAAAATATTGAAATGTATTTCAGTTCAATGACACTGCGAAATTGTCTGATGTATTTAAAATTATATACTTCAGTCAACCTGAAAATTCACTAAAAAAACGATACATTTTCAAGTTTTATTAAGTGTCTTATTTAAGTAACAAGACCTAACTCGAGAATGAGAAATAAAATAAAAGCGAAGGATCTAGGTGGAAAACGTATAAATGAGAATTGCCAACTGTAGTCTTCTTTTACCTAAATCCTCTGATTTGAATAAAATCCAAGTATCGCAGCCGGGTGGTGGGTAGCGTAGTTTATCAGGCACATCCGTTCAATCAGGGTGGCTGCATCCCCACGTCACACGTCGCTTAAATTCTCTGTTTCCGCATTAGAATTCGAGAGAGATAAAAAAGTAGGCGTAAGTCTGTTCTTGGAGGAATTCAGTCCATCTGCCGGCATTTCCTTCCATCTCAATGATTCCCAATGCCTCTAAACGCCTGCCAATGGGGACCAAACGGCGAAAATCATTGCGGGATAATGACATTAAACTCATTAAATCAGAATAAGAAGCTGTGATGCCTTTTACCGGCTTTATAAGCTTCACTGGGTAACTGAGTAGTTTTCCAAAAAATCTGAACAGATAGAGAATTAAATAACCGCCGACTGGTGGAGGTACTAATTCTCAAATTATACTTTTACGTATATATAGCGAACGAGGGATGAACATCGATGGATTTATTTTGAGGGATATAAGAGATGATTTTCAAATTGAGTTTTTGTATTGTGTTTGCTATTGATTTTTTAACATAAAATAAAATACTCTTAATAATTTAATGTGAAAAGTATATAAGAGTGAATGTATTTTTTTAAACAAAATATATTTAAGTATCTATAATTATAAAAAAGATACATAAACATACTAATACTATTTATGAAAACATGTTTATTGATAGGCAGTAAATATGCACTTTAAATTACCTAATATAATCTAAAAAACAATAATATGACAATAATTGAAATAATTTTAATATTTTCTTTTCTATTATAAGAATTTTTGATTAAAATAATAAATTGTTCTGTTCTGATGAATTAGGATCTTTAAAAAATAAAACAATTCTAGTTATTGATCTATTTTCTTTGCTTAAATTTTTATTTTGGTTTATTTGTAAATAAATTTGATTACTGAACAATTATGATTATATTTTGCTATAAACACATTATTGTTTTATGTATTGCTATAAATAAATTATTGTTATATTTAACTCAACCTATGTAACAATCAATTTGTTAAGGGAACGAAGTTAATCAGCCGAAATTTTTGATTACAGGGGCATTACAACTCCCGAAACAATATCTTGGCAAATGAAGAGAGAAAGAAAGAATTACAATATCGATTGAGTTTTTATTTATGAATGTTGATTACAAGGCAGAGGGGAAGGGATTTATAAAGGAAAAGATCAATTTAAGATTGAAGAATTACAAGTCGAGACCACGGAATATTCAAATGGAACTGAATGAGACATAGACGTAGCCAGGGAAAATATATAGGTCACTAATGTCCTACATTTGTATTTAATAATTTATTAATTATTATCAACGCTCATAAAATTTATAAAAAAACTGTTAATACCTTATATTGGATAAATGTAAAGTATTATGGTTGCCATTATTGCAAACCCACTATTTGTGTGAGCAATTGATTGTTATGTTACCAATGCGAATGTTAAATGAAACCAATAAATACATTTCCAGAAAATTCTATTTTGCGGAATTAACTTAAACTGTTTTATTTTATTGATTAGGGAAAATGTGCCTATGAAGGACTTTCTAAGGAAATATCAAAACTATTTTAATTTTCCAATTATTATTTTGCTTTATATGATATATATATATATATATATATATATAAAACTAGTGTAAAGTAATTTCAGGTATGCGGTCTGAATAAAATAAACTCTTTTACTTTAATTTTCTATATTTCGCCAATATTCATTGGCTTCCTCAGGAGAAAAAGAACAGAGTTGTTAAATATTAACTACAAACATGCTAACCAAAGAGTGTAAATGCCGATAAACAAACTGTCAGAAAAATTTTACTAAAATCGGCGGAGCTCCTAAATGCTCTTACAAAAGAAGACTTCCAGCATTGCTTTGACCAATGGAAAAAAACGAATGGAACGGTGTGTGGCGAGGGAAGGGGAGTATATTGAAGGAGAGCATTCGATTGTAGAATATTTTTTAAAATAAAACTCTTTTTTTCATAGACAGTCTCGTTATTTAATAGCCAGACCTCGTAGTTCCTTCAAATTTCAGTAACAAAAGCAGATTCTAGTTGAAGGTAAAACAAAAAATATCTAACATTTTGCCTAGCTACTTTTTACATCGATACTTACCAATTTTAACTTTTACAATTTATGTATTTGAACAAAAACAGCTTATATTTAATGAGCGCTTATTACTACTTCAATCAACCCAACCAATATGTTGGTAGTGTATGATGAGAAGTATATTTAAAAAAACTGCTAGCGGTCCATCGTTGGCGGAGGTCTATCAGAGGCACATTTCCCCTAGTTTGCTAAAAAATTGCGAATTGTACTAACCCTTACTTCGTGACAGTAGTACATCTTTGGATTACACAATTAAAAAAGTTATTAACTTATGTCACTGTAATCCTGATAATGATTTGTCACTGGAAATAGCTATCATTAAGTGATTAAACTTAATTTTACATCGAGTAGAGTGGAATAAGTTAATAAACTGTTGTTTATTGTGCAATAAAAAATATGTTTCGTGAGTTGAGGCAATTAAATTACATATGTTGATGAAATGTGTTTATTTTTTTTTTAAATTCCAATTTATGTTGATACCTATACTAGAAAATTTTAAACGATAAAATAACAAAATATTCAGTAATAAGTAATTTTAGTACCGTTGTATACCGTTTTATTTATTTTTATTGTAATCAACAAAACATAAAAAGCTGTTTACATGTTACTGATGTAGCTGATTCGTAAATTTTAATAAAAGTGCTTAAACAATAATTGTATTTTTGCTTCCCTTCAAAATATTTTATCTCGATCTGCCCCTGAAAAGCGAGGTGTCGATTAAAATTCAAGATTCTGAACTCCATTGGGTAAAAAATCACAAATTTCATTTCACTTGAATGAGCTTAGAATAATGATTAAGACGGCACCGGCACCCCAACTTTTATATTTTTAAATTTCTGCACCACAGGAAACAAACAGGCTATATAAAGCGATGAAATCGATAGTCACAAATTTATTTTGAAATTAAAATTACATCAAATGTTACTGCTGATCAGCCGTTCTCTTGTACTTACAGGAAACGGATTTTATTTTTTCTCAAGCGGTTCTTATTGCGTTTACAGAATAATAAAAAGTACAAAAAAATAACAACCAGAACTTTATCATAATTTAATTTTATTCTTAATATTCGTTGGAAAAGTTGGGAGTATTTTACACAAGCACTTATTAGCATGATCTAAATCAGGGATGGGCAACTCGGAGGGCCACTCACTACACTCAATACTGTCACTAAAAGCGCACAGAAGTACAGGCAAAATTTAGGCTACTAAACATATAAAATTATAAATAAATAGCAGATCAACAGTTTAAAGTAGTTAATGAACAAATAAATCTTGGAAGTTCTCCACTATTAAACTGTTTACTTTGATTGAGTTTTCATTTTATACATAGATAAGACATTATTGTAACATAAATATATTAAGTTATTGTAAAGATCAGCATGATATAGTTTTTTCCTGGTTTTTGGTTTTTCTATATCATTGCACAGTTATACTGATCTTAGAGGGAAATACATCCAGGATAATATTGTTATGTCTTATTACTTCCTTACTTGGTCTAGCCTTAACTCCTTATCAACATCAAGTACCTAGTTACAAACAAACAAAATGTAATTTCAATATGTCAATCTGACGATGCTAGTTATAGCGAAACAGCTGTAATTGAATTTTATAGCGAATTTTTCGAATAAATAGTGGAAGTTTAGTTTAACCGTTCAGTTATTTATTGTTCTTTAAAATTATTACTTATTTGTTATATTTACTGTTATTTGACAATTAGTACAAGTATTGAAAACTGGAAGAACTTGGGAACTAATAGCATTATTTTGTTGAATATTTTCCAAACTAATAATTTTATTTGTATGACAATAACTAATATTGGGCGTTACTGCAGTATTAGAAATATTAGATTTACTTTCTTGATTTTTTTCTGCTGTGAAAATTTTATTTTCCACTTCTTCCTCATTAGTAAGAGACTCTTCTATATATCCTTCAGCGACGTTTGTTGATTTCCATCCACCCAGTCTCTGTAAACTAGTAATATCTCCACCAGAATCAACAAGCATTGTGGCAGAAGACCGACGAAAACAGTGGCCGGTATATTCTTTCGAGTTTGGCAAATTCAAATAACTGGCCACTATTTTAGGCATGTTTCTAAATTGGTGAATTCCTAGTACTTGTCTACAACCTTTTTCATTTAGGTACTTAAAAAACCGAGTGGTATTCATGTCTCTTGGTCTTAAAAAGACATACTTGCGGTATAGATTTAAGTACAATTCGTTTACTATAAATAATTTTGATGTATTGGTTTTTGAATCCGGTATGGTAACTGAAAGTTTAGATAGTAGGTCTTGTATATCTTGTACAGTCATTTTAACCAGCTCGTCCATTCTGCAAGCTCCGGAAATTCCAAATATTACAGCTACCTACAACAATAAATAAGAATCCAAATATAATATAAAGTTTTTTAAGTTACCTTAATCATTAAATATTCCTTATCTGGAGCTTCCTGAATAAATTTATTTATTTCTTCTTTAGTTAAGATCTTGGATTTTTTTGGCTTATAGGCATGTGCTTGCCGTTTCAGGAATGCCCGAAGTTTTGAATATTTAGATATATTCACATCATGTCTAATTGCCTTCAGCATTGAATAATTGGCCCATAAAGTTGAAGATTTCATCTTGGAACCAAGCTCCAAGAAGTATGCCATTACAACATTTTCCGAGAAAGTGTTACGGTTTGGAAACAGTCATTAAAAATATTAAAAATAAATAACCAAAAGCTTACCTTAAAGAAGGAAAAAATATATATATAACATCTAATGTTTCGATATTTATTCAAAATTATTAAAACAAAATCATAAATAAATGTGCTTTCTTTAAAGGAAGGGATCATCTGTATTGTTTATATTCTAATCTTCTTCTTCTTTCTTGAATTAATTGTTGGTCTTGGTTTATTGAGTACTATAGCTCGCTAATCGGTTGCCATTAGTGGTTAATTACTTTTAAATGGCCAACTGATTTAAATGTTTAGACTACATACTTCGACTTGTACCTTGTCATTTTTTTTTTTGGAAAAAGGCTGTCTCTTGAACCACATGGGTTTCAACTTCTCGAAGTAAATTTCGGATTTAAAATAGCCTGAAATACAAAAGAAACTTAGTAAGTTAAACTTATTTGCATTCTTCTCTTCAAAAGCAATGAAAAGAAGTCCTAACGGGGATATTTAATAGTTTAATTTACCTATTCACCACCTTTGGTAAGTTGACCAGGTTACTTTCCATTATTTCTTATTATTTGAATGTTATGCTTGTAGTTTTAATTTTATAATTCTTTTAGGCTTTTACTTATTAATCACTGCTTGTCTTTTATTTACTGCTGCATGCAAAAGTAGGGCTTAACAAGTATTGAATAGAGCCACACTCACTGTAGCCATCTTCTGTTCAACTTGCTTTGCTGCTCTTGCTTCCTGGCTGGCCAAGTAGATACTGCATGATTTCACCTACCTTCACACCTAAGACAGTTGTTTTGCTCAACTCATTACACAGTTGTACACCACTTGTAACAAGTAAGATTGTTCCTTTTTTTTTTATTCTTTGATGTGTCATATCAAGACCGTCATAGTGTTGTAGTACAACCTCCACCTAAAACATAGAGGCATAATTATTACAAGTACAGGGATATATCCAGTAGATTAAGACATAAATAAAGATACTGATAATAGAATCACTTAATATTGTTAGCTATTTGTTTATTTGTATTTTACACATAATTTATTATCACCTAAAATCTACTTACTTTATTTAAATTGTGTACACCTTCTAGTACTAAAAGGGGACTTCATTTATGGTTAATTGTAATACTACCAGATATATTGTTTCTTACCATTTAAAGATATCGTAGATCCAAACTTGTACCATACCTCAGCAAATAAATTATTTACCACCACGTCTACCTTCTTACTTGATTGAATGACGAACCGATATTAACTTTGTTGTTTAAATGAGTAACAATTGGTAATAAAAATGGCGCTCCAACGAGTATAATCAGTTAGAGGGTAGATTTTCTGAGGTTTTTGCATATAGGTGGATATTTTATTATTTTTATTCTGCAATCAAAAACAATAACAACATATTTTTGATGCGAATGAAAGTTTACAGATTGATATTGACATTTGACAGACTGGTTCGATTTATTTCTTCGATCGCTGTGCGATTGTTTAGGGAGAATCGATTTGCTATTTTGCTTTTCACCGGTTTAAGCTTTTAAGGTAGGACTTTGGTTGTTTTCGTTTTTTTTTTAGGAAGGGGTGGGGAGTAATTTGATATTACTGGTTATGTATATTGTGAGATTACTGCGTAAGAACATAATACTCTTTTGATGTGTTTTCCCTTTAAATTAAATTTAATTCTAAACGCTATACAGTACAATATAACGCTACAATTTGGTATTATTAATTATAATACAAAATTTATTTATTGGTTTGAATTTAAATTCTAAGCGGTGTACTAAAAGCAGTAATTTGGGGTTATATTTAAAACTAATTTATTTATTGAATTTGTGATTAAATTAAAATTCTTAAAAACTCATAAACTATAACTTTACCATTTTCATCCACTTAAATTTGTGAGGTAGAGTTAGGGAAATATTTGGGAAAGTTGTAGGGAAAAATAAGTAACGTTCACAAAGTTCAGCGCATATACTTACCTAGACAGTTGAAGTTTAGTCACGATTAACTTAGGAGGTATACATAGTACTTTTATACTTTCAAAATGTTTGAAGTAAATCGACTTCTAGGGGATGAACTTGTCTATGAATTATTATTAAGAAACATACCTGTGTATAATACTGTACAAGAAAATCGGGCTGCGTTGAGAGTAGCCATGCAGATGGAAAAAGCGGGATTGGGATTTGAAGAATTAAGACTGGATAAATTTATTCCATCGGAGGAAATTAACATTTGTAAACAAAAGCTGGATGATTTAGAGAAAGGTATTAAAAATTTTAATTATGCCAACCGAGATAACGAATATAAAAGAATATCTTCAAGATTATCACATATCTATTCTCGATTGCAACGTCTAATCTTAAGTGATGCGGACTTGGAAGAAGCTAGATTCAACCTAGTTTCTAAATGTGTACGGTACACAGAGGCATTAGGACGTATAAGGGATACCGGTCACCAAGAAGAATATCGGACTACTTCTTCCAACTTGTTGGATGAAAACATAGTGTATGAGGGATCTATATTAGATGAACCAAACCCTCTGGTACCAGAATTGGTTCAGTCTAATGATAGCATCCGTCCGACACTAGTAAATAGTATCAGACGAGAGGAAAGAAGAGAGGGATATTCGGAACGAGAATCCGAACTAAATCATGTTGGGATAGATGTGGCCAGCTCATCTCATCATCAAGCAGGAGAGAATCCTTTAACCTTCAATACTGAAAAGAATTTAACAGAAACTCCCAAAGAAGATGGTCGGACTACTGGAATCTATTCATCTACCACACTAAAAAGGAAAGATCCGGTTTTGGAATTACTCTATCCAATTCAGTCTAGGTCCCATACTGTGAGATTTTCTGATATGGACTCTGTAAATCAAAGGCCAAATAATTGTGTTGGAAATTCGGAATGGATCTCAGGAGCTAATTATCCTTCATTTTTGCTCAGACCTACGACCTCACAAACAGAAACTCCAGTTTCTTATCAACAATTTGTACCACCTGAGCAGAAGCAAACGCATATACCGAGAAGTTTTTCAAATCGAAGCCGTGCAGATCCTACAATTAACTCTACGAGTGATTTTGAACAACGACTTAGAAATATCGAGTTATCATCTTTAAATTCTACCTCTATTGCTGAGTCTTCTAAACCCTTCTTTGATGTAAGTCGTTGGAAAATATTTTTTGATGGAGAAGGTAGCGTTACCAATTTTTTAGAGAGAATTGAGGAAATGAGGATTTCTCGGGGTATTTCAAAACATCTGTTATTAAGGTCAGCGTATGAGTTATTTAAAAATGATGCACTAGCTTGGTTTAGAACTCAATCGTTTAAGTCTTGGGACGAGCTAACTCATCGGCTTCGTCAAGACTTCCTGCCGTATGACTACGAAATTGATCTCTGGGAAGAGATCCGAAGAAGGACACAGGGAGCAAAAGAAAAAGTGATAACATACATCTGCATAATGGAAAATCTTTTTATCAAACTAGGACCATCACAACCAGAAGAGTCTGTTCGTGTAAAAATGATCCGCAGGAATCTCTTACCTTATATCCAATCCCAACTGGCCCTTCAAGTAATTGAAACCATCCAGGAATTGACTTTGAAATGTAGGATGATAGAAGAGACGTCTATTAGAACAATGCGATTCTGTCCCCTCCCACCAATTTAAAAGAACTTCTTGAACCGGAACTAGCTTACAAAAAGAATAGTACTGGTAAAACAACTGCAACTTATTCGGTATTGGCGGCAGAAGGAAACTTAACCAACGATAATGTCGACACAAATATTTCGTCCGTAACCAATACTTTTACCACGACTTCAAATCAAGTTCTATGTTGGAACTGTAAGGAAGCAGGTCATCGATTTCGCAAATGTCCTAAGCCACGAAATAAATTTTGTTTCGGATGCGGTCAAGAAGGAAATGTCTTGAGCTCTTGTTCAAAGTGTATACAAAAAAACGCGAAAAGAGGTCAGCAGTAGGTCGGTCGCCAACCTCTTCTCACCAAACCCCGACCACCAAACCATGGACTATGGCGGTTCTGGACTATGTGTTGTCGCATGCGAAGAATGATACCCGTCCTTATCTTAAAGTTCACATTTATGGTCATAAGTTTATAGGGTTACTAGACAGTGGTTGTAGTGTGACCGTAGTCGGAGAACAGGGTTGGAATGTATTAAAGGATATCTGTACTCTAGAAGCTAGCTCTCAAAAAGAATGTACAGTGGCGAATGGGAATGTGTGTGTTGTGTTGGGAAGTGTTAGTCTACCAATTGAGTTAGAATCGCAAATAAAAATTTTTAAAGTTTTAGTTGTGCCGTCAATTCCTCACAGTCTAATTTTGGGAGTAGATTTCTGGACTCGGATGGAGATAATCCCAAACTTGTATTCCGATAAGTGGTGTTTTCGTTCTGGCGAACCTAGTTCGGCGAATTTTCTTTGTGCTGTAACACCTCTCGATCATCTTCTGGCCGAACAACGCTCTGCCCTGGAAATACTAGTAGATGAAACGTTTAAGAATATGCCAACGACTCCAGGATGTACGTCAATGGTGGAACATACCATAACAACCGACAGTCCAGCCATAAAACAACGACATTATCCCCTATCACCAATCTTACAGAAATGTGTTAATGAAGAGTTGGATAAAATGTTAAGAGATGGAATCGTAGAACCATCAAATTCACCGTGGGCATCTCCAATAGTGATGGTCAAAAAGCCGGATGGCAGCTATCGTTTCTGTGTAAACTATAAACGATTGAACGAAGTCAGTAAAAAAGACGCTTATCCTTTACCGTTTATAAGTGCCACACTGGATAAACTTCGGGATGCTAAATACTTAACGACACTCGACATCAAATCGGCATATTGGCAGATTCCGGTGGCTAAAGATTCTAGACCTCTTACAGCATTTGTGGTCCCCACTAGAGGTCTCTTCCAATTTCGACGAATGCCTTTCGGGTTGCATAATGCTCCTGCCACTTGGCAGAGGTTTATTGATCGAGTCATTGGAGTCGATCTTGAAAATTATGTTTTGGTCTATTTGGATGACATTGTGATCTGCACTTCAACCTTTAGTAAACATCTAGAAGTCCTTCGAGAAGTCATAAAACGAATAAAGGAGGCAGGATTGACATTAAATAAAGATAAATGCAAGTTTTGTAAAGCCGAATTAAAATACCTTGGTTATGTGGTTAATAGCTCAGGATTGATTGTGGATCCCGAGAAAGTAGAGGCAATTTTACGTATTCCACCTCCCAAGAATGTTTCTGAGACTCGGCGAATCATGGGTTTAGCATCTTGGTACAGGCGATTCGTCCCGAATTTTTCTACCATCATAGCTCCGATATCAAACTTACTAAGGAAGAATACTAAATTTGTTTGGGATGAAATGTGCAATGTAGCTCTTAATACAATCAAGGAACACCTGGTATCGGCACCTGTTCTATCCTGTCCAAACTTCGATTTACCCTTCATATTACAAACAGATGCCTCAGACTATGGATTAGGAGCAGTTTTATGCCAAGTTCAGAATGGGGAGGAAAAAGTTATCTGCTACCTTTCTCGATCTCTGACGAAAAGCGAGAGAAAATTTAGTACGACTGAAAAAGAATGCTTGGCTGTACTGTTCGCAATTGAAAAGCTTCGTCCTTATCTCGAAGGCTCCCATTTCACCGTTATCACAGACCATTACTCCCTGAAGTGGATTAATCAAATCAAAGATCCTGTTGGAAGGATTGCTAGATGGGTCATCCGATTACAACAATATGATTTTGATGTAATCCATCGGAAGGGTAAGGAGCACATTGTTCCAGATACACTGTCTCGATCTGTCCCTGTACTGGACGAAATCGATTGTTCTGTTGTTCTAGATTATCCGGTTACAACTGATAAATGGTTTTTAAAAATGTGGGATTTGGTTCAGAAGTTCCCATCTAAATATCCCTTATGGAGAATAGAAGGGCCGAAAATTTTTAAAAAGGAAAGGAACACTTTTAATACCTACCTTAATGGTGGAGAGCAGTGGTTAGAGGTGGTTCCCAAGGAAAATAGAAAGGAACTTATTAGAGTTCATCACGATCCCCCACCTGTGGGCACTTAGGAGTGTATAAAACCGTTGGTCGGATTGGTCAAAAGTATTACTGGCCAAAATTAAGAGACGACGTGGCTAGATATATTAGAAATTGCATGGTTTGTATAAGAACTAAACCTGAACAGAAGTCTTCAACGGGTCTAATGTTAAGCAGAACTCCGATGGTTTCTAGGCCGTTTCAACTGCTTAGCATCGACTTTGTTGGACCGTTACCCAGGACAAGCGCTGGTTATACTTACATTTTTTCTGTGTCTGATTGTTTTTCTAAGTATGTGCTATTATTTCCTTTAAGATCAGCCACCGCTGAACTTATGTCGAGAGTATTCGAAGAACAAGTTATCCTAATTTATGGTGCACCTCGAAAGGTCATAACTGATAATGGCACTCAGTTTCACAGTGATCGATTTAAAAAACTCATGAGAGAATATGATATTGAAATAACTTATACCGCCAATTATCACCCTCAGAGTAACCCGGTAGAACGCGTTCATCGTGTTGTCAAATCTATGTTAACAGCTTATGTTTCGGATAACCATAAGAAATGGGATAGTGTCTTAGCCAAGATATCTTGGGCTATTCGGTCTGCACGACATGAAGTGACGGGTTATACGCCAAATTTCCTTATGTTTGGACGAGAAGTCAATATTTCTGGTAAGTCACAGTTACCTGTTGGTGATATTATTTGGGTTGAACGTAAGACGGATGACTTGACACGTCTAGATAATATTGTAGACATATATCATGAGGTTAATAGACGGTTAACTAAAGCATATAACCAAAGTAGCAAACAATATAATCTTCGTCGAAGAGATGAAAGATTCAGTATAGGTCAGAGGGTTTGGAAGAGAAACTTCGCTATATCCGATGCATCTGCAGGTTTTACTTCTAAGTTCGCAAACAAATTTGTGGGACCATTTTCAGTCAAAAGAATAGTCTCCCCATGGACCTACGAGTTGGAGGATGACGGGGGTAAAAATAATGGAATCTGGCATGCGAAGGATTTAAAATCTCATCCACCAGATTCCAGTAGATGCTAGTTATAGCAAAACAGCTGTAATTGAATTTTATAGCGAATTTTTCGAATAAATAGTGGAAGTTTAGTTTAACCGTTCAGTTATTTATTGTTCTTTAAAATTATTACTTATTTGTTATATTTACTGTTATTTGACAATTAGTACAAGTATTGAAAACTGGAAGAACTTGGGAACTAATAGCATTATTTTGTTGAATATTTTCCAAACTAATAATTTTATTTGTATGACAATAACTAATATTGGGCGTTACTGCAGTATTAGAAATATTAGATTTACTTTCTTGATTTTTTTCTGCTGTGAAAATTTTATTTGCCACTTCTTCCTTATTAGTAAGAGACTCTTCTATATATCCTTCAGCGACGTTTGTTGATTTCCATCCACCCAGTCTCTTTAAACTAGTAATATCTCCACCAGAATCAACAAGCATTGTGGCAGAAGACCGACGAAAACAGTGGCCGGTATATTCTTTCGAGTTTGGCAAATTCAAATAACTGGCCACTATTTTAGGCATGTTTCTAAATTGGTGAATTCCTACTACTTGTCTACAACCTTTTTCATTTTGGTACTTAAAAAAAACCGAGTGGTATTCATGTCTCTTGGTCTTAAAGAGACATACTTGCGGTATAGATTTAAGTACATTTCGTTTACTATAAATGATCTTGATGTATTGGTTTTTGAATACGATATGGTAACTTAAAGTTTAGATAGTAGGTCTTGTATATCTTGTACAGTCATTTTAACCAGCTCGTCCATTCTGCAAGCTCCGGAAATTCCAAATATTACAGCTACCTACAACAATAAATAAGAATCCAAATATAATATAAAGTTTTTTAAGTTACCTTAATCATTAAATATTCCTTATCTGGAGCTTCCTGAATAAATTTATTTATTTCTTCTTTAGTTAAGATCTTGGATTTTTTTGGCTTATAGGCATGTGCTTGCCGTTTCAGGAATGCCCGAAGTTTTGAATATTTAGATATATTCACATCATGTCTAATTGCCTTCAGCATTGAATAATTGGCCCATAAAGTTGAAGATTTCATCTTGGAACCAAGCTCCAAGAAGTATGCCATTACAACATTTTCCGAGAAAGTGTTACGGTTTGGAAACAGTCATTAAAAATATTAAAAATAAATAACCAAAAGCTTACCTTAAAGAAGGAAAAAATATATATATAACATCTAATGTTTCGATATTTATTCAAAATTATTAAAACAAAATCATAAATAAATGTGCTTTCTTTAAAGGAAGGGATCATCTGTATTGTTTATATTCTAATCTTCTTCTTCTTTCTTGAATTAATTGTTGGTCTTGGTTTATTGAGTACTATAGCTCGCTAATCGGTTGCCATTAGTGGTTAATTACTTTTAAATGGCCAACTGATTTAAATGTTTAGACTACATACTTCGACTTGTACCTTGTCATTTTTTTTTGGAAAAAGGCTGTCTCTTGAACCACATGGGTTTCAACTTCTCGAAGTAAATTTCGGATTTAAAATAGCCTGAAATACAAAAGAAACTTAGTAAGTTAAACTTATTTGCATTCTTCTCTTCAAAAGCAATGAAAAGAAGTCCTAACGGGGATATTTAATAGTTTAATTTACCTATTCACCACCTTTGGTAAGTTGACCAGGTTACTTTCCATTATTTCTTATTATTTGAATGTTATGCTTGTAGTTTTAATTTTATAATTCTTTTAGGCTTTTACTTATTAATCACTGCTTGTCTTTTATTCACTGCTGCATGCAAAAGTAGGGCTTAACAAGTATTGAATAGAGCCACACTCACCGTAGCCATCTTCTGTTGAACTTGCTTTGCTGCACTTGCTTCCTGGCTGGCCAAGTAGATACTGCATGATTTCACCTACCTTCACACCTAAGACAGTTGTACACAACTTGTAACAAGTAAGATTGTTCCTTTTTTTATTCTTTGATGTGTCATATCAAGACCGTCATAGTGTTGTAGTACAACCTCCACCTAAAACATAGAGACATAATTATTACAAGTACAGGGATATATCCAGTAGATTAAGACATAAATAAAGATACTGATAATAGAACCACTTAATATTGTTAGCTATTTGTTTATTTGTATTTTACACATAATTTATTATCACCTAAAATCTACTTACTTTATTTAAATTGTGTACACCTTCTAGTACTAAAAGGGGACTTCATTTATGGTTAATTGTAATACTACCAGATATATTGTTTCTTACCATTTAAAGATATCGTAGATCCAAACTTGTACCATACCTCAGCAAATAAATTATTTACCACCACGTCTACCTTCTTACTTGATTGAATGACGAACCGATATTAACTTTGTTGTTTAAATGAGTAACAATTGGTAATAAAAGAAGTTGCATTTTTATTCGTACGGTAGTTCATGAAGCGGTTGTATGCATAGTTATACTTATTTCTAGATTTTACTGGTAAAAATTCCAATGATGCAGCATTCACTTCCTCCGTGAGTTCTGGGGGTTTCCAGAAATGGAAGAGTCATAATCACTCATCATTTTACACGTTACTTTGGCTTTTTAAAACGTTAAAAAATCAACACTTTGGAAAGACGCCACAAATAAACTTTTCACTCGTCAAGTTTGACAATTTAAAATTATGTACTTCGTTTCCGTAGTTACGAAACAATGTTTCATGGCTTCTTTTATTTAAGGGAAAAATAATAATATTGATTTGAAATTTTTAACATGATTAGTAATAATTTATCGTAATTTTAATGATTCCCGATTTTCGGAAAAATAGTATGTAGACCTCGTAGAAAAAGCCACATTCCCGCGCGATCGTAAAAATTGCCAGTCGAGGCGAAACACTTTGGAAAGACGCCACAAATAAACTTTTCACTCGTCAAGTTTGACAATTTAAAATTATGTACTTCGTTTCCGTAGTTACGAAACAATGTTTCATGGCTTCTTTTATTTAAGGGAAAAATAATATTGATTTGAAATTTTTAACATGATTAGTAATAATTTATCGTAATTTTAATGATTCCCGATTTTCGGAAAAATAGTATGTAGACCTCGTAGGAAAAGCCACATTCCCGGGCGATGGTAAAAATTGCAATACGGAGTCCGGGAATGTTAAGCTTTTCCTACTAGGTATACAATATACTATACTTACAAGCCAAGCATTTTATAAAAACGTAAAAAACATTAAAATTGAAGTTTTCTGCAATTTAACTTTAACTGAAAACCACTCGTTAATGAGAACACTTAGGACGGGCACATTCATTCACAAGTTCATTGAAATCAATTTGTATAGAGGTGATAGCCATCTTTAGCAGATCATGAAGATGGTTGTGTCAGTCTGTGTCAATGGGTTGACTTGATAAACTTCATGGTGGAAAAGGTGCTCTTACAAATGTATGTGCGTCTAAGTCAAGTTAAAATACTTTATCTTAGGCAGCCTACTCCAGAACCCAACAGCAGTTTCCGGTCTCTTTTCAAAAAGTAGGTAGCTTTGCAAGTCACAGAGCTTCATCTGTATGTCGTAATCTTGTTAAGAAATGTCACATGTCATGGGATGGTTAAATGAAAAAAAGATAGATGTGGTGGCAGCTCATTAAAATCCAAAAACCGTTGATTGAATGTTCCCAAAAGCTGTAATGGAAATTCTTGAATTATTTCTTTGCACGATAGAAAATGATCTAGATTAGCTTTTTCCAGGCTTGATTTGAATATATTTTGTTTATTTAAAAATCCATCTTAGTGCCCAATTAATTCAGATATTTTTTAACTTCAATCTTATAATTCAAGTTAAGCTCATTCATGCCTACTAGGTTTACTTGACAACCAACCATTGCTTTGGCGCCATCTGCTACCATTGCCGACAAATTTTTGTTCCTCCACAGTTCTGATAAAAATTAACAGTTGAGCAGTGTCTGCTAAATCAGTGGATTCCTATAAGGCTAGAGAAAAGTAGGAAGACTCAGAAACAATCTTACTTAATTTACTGGAAATACGATTGCTAATTTCTACAACTCTTTCATTAACAGTCTGTTTTAAAAGGAAAACGTTTTTCAGGTCATTACTAAATTTTTCTTCACCAAAAGCTCGAGCTATTGCTCACCATCAAAAAATGTCCAAAATGTAATGCAGTATATTATAGGTCAAACACAAAGAAATTTTGAAGATTTAATGAACACTTAAGAGCATATAGATTACAACAACCAGATAAGTCGAACTATGCAAAACACCTACTGGAACATCCAAACTCACTTATACACACCAATGACATTCATTTACTACACATTTGTGATAAAAAACAAAATTTAGATTTTCTAGAAGAACTTGAAATTAAAAGACATCTAGCAGATCAACAGTTTAAAGTAGTTAATGAACAAATAAATCTTGGAAGTTCTCCACTATTAAACTGTTTACTTTGATTGAGTCTTCATTTTATACATAGATAAGACATTATTGTAACATAAATATATTAAGTTATTGTAAAGATCAGCATGATATAGTTTTTTCCTGGTTTTTCTATATAATGGCACATTTATACTGATCTTAGAGGAAAATACATCCAGGATAATCCGTTAGGGCTAATAACATCTAGGCTTTAATGTTGTTATATCTTATTACTTCCTTACTTGGTCTAGCCTTAACTACTTATCAACATCAAGTACCTAGTTACAAACAAAAAAAATGTAATTTCAATATGTCAATCTCACGATGCTAGCTACTAGCGAAACAGCTGTAATTGAATTTTAAAGCGAATTTTTGAAAAAATAGTGGAAGTTTAGTTTAACTGTTCAGTTATTTATTGTTCTTAGTAAGATGAACTTCCAAAAAGTAAAGGTTAACACAATCAATATAATATCAAAATTAATATTGGCTGTTTTGAAAGGTTTGTAACAATATTACTCTTCAAAAAGGCAGGGCGTCAATTTGTAACAGTGTTAGTTCCCAAAAGAGATCGCGGCTAAGAGAACCTCTCAAGGAGTGGTTCGTCTCCAAGTTAATGCTCACTATAGAAAGGATTGATGGTATATAAGGGTTAAGGGCGCCACTATCTTTTTATACGTTTACGATTAAACAACTGGAACTATACAAAGAAACTAAGGTGTAATTAATCTGAATTTGCAAACAAAAGAAAACTATTTTTAATGAAAACCGAAAACGCTACATCCTTAAGACTTATAGTCAGAGAGTATATAAATAAAACTGATGTAAACGATTATTTGCTTATTTAAAAAAATGTAATTTGCCACAGGAGGTGTAAACGGACACTTAATAAATGGACCAGACTTATCTTTGAGCTTTTGTGGCCCGGTGGGCTCGGTTTGTTTACTGCTACTTGTACTTGGAGTGTTGGCTGGTGGTGGTTGCTTTTACTTCATATAAGAGCTAATCAACGAACTGCTGCAATAAATGGCTGATACTTCTCGTCAAAGGGCTGCTATCATAAATGTGTGTAACGAACGGGTATATCTCTCCGTACTAGCGGGCTGTATCTTCTGTAGTACAGCCTAAAACACTTATCTAAATTTACCGATGAAATGTTCGACTTGTCAATCTGATTCTTGTCGAAGGAAAAGGGCGAGGCAGAGCGTGTAACTTAATTTATAAAGGGGGTTGACAATGGTTTCCGGTGGGATGGTTGCGTTCGTTTTAAGGGTTTTGTTTCAGGTGCGTTCTATTGTAAGGGGTAGGTTTAGTAGCTGTGGTAAGGTTGTGTCTAATAAACGGTGGGTCGGGATGGAAAAGGTAGCATGGCGATAGACATGTTACAGGCTACTTAAATGTTTAGGAATTTTTGTTGCAATGTAAATACCTAATTCCACAATTAATAAAAAGGGAACAATTTAGTATCACAAGCCCTAAGAATAATAATTGGATTGAGAAATACAATAATTTTATCTGAACAATATACACCACAATATTTTAAGAAATAACCTTAGATAATTTTTTACAACTTAACAATTTTTGATGCAAATAATTTTATTCGTTTAATATTTAGAGAAAAGTATATCCGATATTTTATATCGATATTTTTTGTTTGGCAAAAGTCCTTTCTTGCAAAACAGTAAGGCTCTAAAATAACTAAATTTTAAATGAGAGATATTTTTGCTGGGTTCCGACGATACAGAGTGGATATTTAACGGGAGAAATATGTAGTTTTCACGCCATTCTTTCTACTTTGAAGCCTAGTAAACTAACTCACTCTGTACGACACTTTTAAATGAATTTTAGCAATTAATATTGTAAAGACTATAATAAAAATGTTCTCGGTTTTATTTTTAACACTACTTAATGGCAGTCTAGATTGTCAAAATACCGGTAAAATTGATTGGGTCATCTCTTGTCCTTGCGGTGCTATATTTGCGCATGCTGTAAAGTATTAAGATAACGTTATGTCCATTGTAAAATAGGTCTAAAATTTACGAGTTTTTAAGAGTCCCGTTACGAAAGGATTAACACTGATTACACGTTAAAGCTAAGCTGCAAACATTTTTTTGTAATATTCAAAAACAAGTTCAGTAAGAAATATCTTATCTTAATTATAATTTTTGTAAAAGTTCTGATTAAAAACTAAACTATTTATCCTGGAAATGGTCTGTTGGGGGTTGACGATCTCAATTGATCGTTCCCTTTTGTGATTCGAAGTGATAATAAGCTCTCGGTGGGTTTATGTATTTCAATGTGTATCAACGATTTTACGAATACGTTGAAATAAAGCTGGACATATTCGGGGATATGTAGGATTGAAAAGCTGTTATAGAATCCCTATAGGTATTGATTCTCATCTCCCAAGACCTACAAAAAGTAATGTTCAATGTGTGAGTTATGATAAAAAAACGATGTAATACGGTAAGTATGCTGAATTGCACTCTTAAATCTTCTTTACTATCTATATACTAAATTTGTTAGTTTTTAAATAGATTTACCATTAAAGTAGAGTAAATAATGATTTATTTAATAAGCGTTTTCTTTCCTTTGGTACAAAATAAAAGTCAAAGAAACAGATCAGTTAATTAGAATTTGACAAAAGATAAATTATGAATAAAATTTACATTGCAAAACATGTAGAAAAAAATCATTTAATTTATCAATATGGTAGTCCATTTAAAGGCCTTCTTAATTAAAGGACCAAGAAACTTATTTGAACTTGATAATTATGACTGATTGTAAGTTCTTTTTTGGTTTAAGTCATAAACTAATAAAGACTTCTTAAAAGTCTTTCTAACAAAACGACGCTACTTGCCACATGACAAGAGTATCTTTAGAACTGCTTTACAAATATTTTTAAGACCACATAATTTTCTCCTTCCATGAAAAGGAGAAAAAATCCAACAGTTCAACTATTTTAGAAGCTTAAAAAAATAAATTAGTATCACCTGGTCGTTTAATTTCCTTAACCATAATCCAATAAAAACTATTTTCTTATTTCAAAATTATTAACGACTTTTTGTTCGGATTGATATCAAATTGTTATAATATATTGTGAAACAAGTGTCATAAAGACGGATTTTGTAGTACAGCACGAGTACTGCATTGTGACACTAGTTTTACAATTTTATAATTATTATAATTAAAGATTTTAATCTTAATTTATTAATGTTGGTATTAAAAATTTGAATTTGATAGCTGAAATTATAAATACGATTCTAATTAGCTAGATCATAAAAGTTATATTATATTTATGTTTTCTGAAATTATTTAGAATTAACATAAGTATTTACTGAAAATGAGATATTCTTGTCAATCAAATGTCACACAACTTGTGCCTGTCTAAAAAGTAACAGTACATCCAATTGCGCGACAAAAAAAGTTTCTACACCAGTGCCACAAAGTAGCAATCTGACAATGTTTTCAGTGTTACAAAGTAGATTTTGTATATGCGAATTATCAAAAATATACTTTAGACCTTCTCGTATAAACTGTATTACGTTAGTTACTTATTTGATGTTTTATGTTAAAAATGTTTAACGGTAGAAAGTAACTAAATTATTTTTTTTGTACGATTGATCATGTTTGACTGTTTACCGTGACAGATTTTACGTCAGTAGGTGACATTTACTAGCAACTCGACGGTAAGTAATCCAACTCGACGGTAAGTAATTCACTTACCGTTGAGTTATAAAATCTCTTAATTTTAATTTATTTTTTGAAATAATAAAGAAAACTAACGAATTATTTATTAATATTGAATCTTATGGGATAATTTGTTAAATTATTTAATGAAATTCCACTTGTTTGGGCTGTGGTCTCACTTCTAACAGAAACTTCTGCAGACTCGCATACATTAGTAGTTTTACTAGTATTGCACAATATTTTTTCGGCAAAATCTAATTTATTTTGAAGAGAATCTTCTACATAGCTTTATTTGAGAAGGCTAGCCATTGATTGTCCCTTTCCCTATTACTTGAGCACAACATTTTTCTTTAGAACAAATGATTTGATTTTACAGTTATAATGGACGAAGTTCTATATACTTTTGCAGAATTTCTAAATATTGAATTTTATCGTCTGGTTTATAAACGACTGTAAAATTACGCTAGATGTTCGTTTTTGTATTGGGTACTTTTAAAATCATTAAACCATCGGTTTGTTGGATGTCATTCATAGTAATATTAGAGTGTTTCTTTTACCTAAACTAGCTAACAATACCTTGTGAATTAGAAATTCTTCATCCAGTGCTTCCATCAGACATTTTTCAAATTGCTACCGTGTAAAAATGCTCGCTTTCTTAGGCCTATAGCCAACATTTTTTCTCTTCAAATACGCGATCAAAGTTGAAAACTTGAAAATATCAATGCCATCATAAAGAAAAACAGTGGATTTAATCATTGATTATTCTGCCCAGAGGCTTCCAGAAGCTTTTAACTGCATATATGTCTTTGAACGAAATATGCCAATAGAGTCTTTTTATTGATTCTTATATTCTTGCCTTCGCACCATTTTTTAAAACTTTGGTAGGTATTTTGATAACGGATTTTGGATTTTTCGGGAATAATTGCGGAACACCCTTCTTCCCAAGCCCATTCAAATTCACTTTCCCTCATATTTTAATTTATAATAAACAAAATTGTACTTAAAATTATTGACAACTAAATAAAAACTCAATTCTTCATTGTTGTAATGCATCTTAGTTACTCCCTAACAACCAAAGTATCTATCTTGATAAAATAAATGAAACTAGTCAATATGACGAAAATGTTTACTTTTATAAATTATAATGGTATCAATCGTGCAAAAAACGTTATAAGCATGTCGAACGTTAAGGGAACCCTATCTCAGACAACAATTGTCTTCGATCGGTATAAAACCCTTACCATTCTCCATACTTAATATACTATAACACATTTGGGATATTTTTAATAGTTTATTTACAGAAACAAAAGAATACAGCGGTACAATTTTCCACTAACTATGCTGTCAACTTTGGCGTACTAACTAACTTTAAGTTGATACGTCCCTGTTTATGTACAGCATTTTTCCGATTTTTCTCGAACATCATGGAACGTTTTCGAAAACTATAGAAACGTTCTGGTAATAGCTAGACGCTAAACCACTTAACCGAAAGGCGAGGTCCAACTCAAAGAGAAAGAAGAATATTACCTAATAATTACCATGTTTACATACGGAGTTGAACCTAGTTTTAAACCGAGTTTAATTTCATGTAAACACAGATCGAGTTGAAAGTGGGTTGACTGGACTCGACTGTATTTTTCTGGTTGTGTAAAGTTGAAATAAAGTCTTATGAACGCGGCTTGAGTAGTTGAATCAAATTTTTGTTAGTGTTTTTGTTTATATTTTATTTATTTCTTGTTTAATTTTTTTACTGTTACTGTTGTAACAGTTGTTAATGACAAAAACGTGCGGAAAGGAATATTTAATAAACATTTTCTGAAAACACCACAAAATGTAAGTTTATGAGCAGATGTCATTTCAACTATACTTGAACCCGACCTCAAATTAATCTTTCAACCATTCTTACATAAAAACACTAGTCGAAAACTCAACCCAATCTCAACTCGATCTCTACTCCATCTTTCAATCCTGCATGTAAACATGGTAAATAATCTGACAACTGACAACTAAAGTCACTAAAATAGTGTCTTACTTCGTAACACTTTTATTTATTCCTCCTGGAATGATGCTGACCTTGATTGTACTTTGGCTACTTAAACTTGTCCGCTTTTAGAATGGATACCCTTAAATGATGCCAGATGATCTAACTTTGGCGATATCATAAGGGATATTAATATTTTTCTTGAAGGCGTATGGACCGTCCCAGTTTTGCCGTAGTTTGAGATACAAGCAACGTCTTCGTTGAGGCGTTGTGAAGCCATACTAAGTCTTCTTCTTGATAATGTCTTTGGTATTCGAATATTGTAGTACCTGTTCATCCCCTCACTGTTTATTTGGTAACGGTCCTAGTACATGGACATAAATTCTTTTAAAAGGGTTTTCCTGCATTTCGCCCCTTGCCTTTCGTGTAGTCCCATTACTTGCTACACAGATGGTACATTTCCTGCACCAATATTTGATATCTTCGTCTCAATAGTAATACCACTAGTGATCGAATTTTCATGGTAAGTCTGTCGATTCACATCTAAACGAAACTGCTTTTTTTTAAGCAACTCATTTAAGTTTAGAAGTAAAAGGCAGACATAAGATAAATTCCATCACAAGTGGTATTTTGTGGACCATATCACAATCACAAGTGATTGGTCAATACAGCTACAACAATTTTTTTGACAGACGTCACACTATGCTTTGTGATCGGTATTGGTTACGTCGTGGAAAACACCGAACTTGACAGATTAGTCAGAATTGAAAGATAGCTGGTATTATCTCGATAATACCAGCTGTCTTTGAGTTGTGATTGGTCATATTAGGTAAAAATTTCGATATAAGTGATACAGTCAGTATAACATCTCTCGTTTTTTTTGCAAGGTCCTGGTTACGCTGAGATGACCTCCAAAACTACCACAATTTCTACCCTTCTCTTTTGGAGACCTTCATCTAAGTTGTAAGTCCCAATGTGCTAAATATGCCATGCAGGGCACTGGTCTATCTGTTTCCATTTACGGATCTTCAGTAGAAGGGGATCTTTTTCTTTCCCCTTATTGCAGGTGCAGTCGTCTGGTACTACTTTAATTCGAAAAAGCATCCCTTTGTGCTACTCCAGGCAGCTAAGCGATTTGGTGCCTTATTCCACCTCTATGTTCGATTTCGAAGTCATATTCCTGGAGCTTCTCAAGCCGTCTCACTGCATGGACTTCCGTGTTTTAAAGCTAAGAAGCCTCTTCAAATTAGCGTGGTCAGTCCCAATCAAAAGCTTTCTGCGAAAAAGGTACTTTAAGAAATGCTCCACGGATTTTACAACTGCAAAGTAGTTCCGTCATGGTAACGAGTAGTTCTTTTCTCACTTCGACTAGTGTCTTGCTGAAGTATCCAAGAACTCCTTTTTAATCGCCTGCTATCGTTATTGAAACAATAGCTTCCTCTTTTTCATGCAAAACTAATTCTTCGGTCCCAATATGGATGATCCGACAACGTAGTCGTTCATTCACACCCAGGATAACGTCTTCATCAATGTCTTCATCAATGTAGTATCGAGTATGTTACGGAGGTGAATCCTAATTGTTTGGTAGCTTTTATTTCCCCATAAATTTTGGCTTTTTCACAGTGCTGGTTCGTAATCTCTAGCTGGAAGGCGGCACCATTCTCTGGCTGGCAAAAGTTGATTTTACGATGGTTTTTTTGGGTCCAGTATCTATTAGATGTGTTTAATTACCTATGTCTTTACGTTGACTTATAGCCGATGTTGTCCCCTTTTAGTTTTCCCGCTGTTGGGAATTTTCAGCAGGATCTTTCTAAATCATGGCAGGCACTTCTAATGTAGCGAAGTTCTCTGCAGCTCCAGCGTCTACCTCTTTACGATGTTGTTAGGGCCACAAACCGCCGGTCGCCCTAGGTTGCTGTGATGGCCGGTAATTCCTCGAAACTCAATAGGCCCACGAATAGCTTCTGTCGTAGATTCAACCTCCAATGCAAATGACAATACATCTAACAAGCACTGTTCATTGAATTCCCTAACTTCTAGGTCTGGCTTGGCCTTCCACATTTTCTAAAACGTCTTATGATGTTGATGGATAGGCACATCTTACAAACATCCCAAAATCTATCTTAAACTCTTGAATAGACTTTAACTTTCTATTTCCGGATCTTTAATAGAGACTTGTAGACCAGCTGTAGGTGGTCATGGCATTAACCCATTTTCAGCCGTTTTATTAACACATCCAAAGTTACTCTTGGAACAGATATAGTCAGGGATATGGTTTTTTTTAAGTAATTGGCAGTTTGATGGTAGTTTTCATGTCACTGGAATTATCAGCATCTCCTTCTTGGGAGTTGCTGTCTTCGAATATCATCTTAGTTGAGCCATCTGTTCTTGTTGAATTCTTATCTGTTGGGCGATCTTTTATCGTTGAGTACTTATCTTTGGGATCAACTCTTCGCGTTAATTGGTTATGAGTTGTTCCAAGAGTTCTGCAATTTGGTTAGCTATTTTATTGGGAGCTGGCACATTTACTGAATTAACCAATATCTTTGGCTTGGCTAGTTATTTTCTGGGATAATTAATCTCTTTGACCGAATATTTTTTTGTTTTTGGCTGAATATTTGCTGGAATAACTTCCTGAAGGATTAAATTGATTGTACTAACCCTTACTTTTTGAAAGTCCATCTTATTAAGAATAATGAAAAACTCTTCGTTTTACCAAAACTTCCAATATTTATTAAAAAATTGCTTTTTTAACTATAATGACAGCCCAGCCGTTTCGCTAGACTTAGCATCGTCAGATTGACATATTGAAGTTACATTTTGTTTGTTTGTAGCTAGGTACCTGATGTTTAGGTAGTTATAAGGCTAGACCAAGTATGGAAGTAATAAGACATAACAATATTAAAGCCTAGATGTTATGAGCCCTAAGGGATTATCCTGGATGTACTTCCCTCTAAGATCAGTATAACTGTGCAATGATATAGAAAAACCAGGAAAAAACTATATCATGCTGATCTTTACAATAACTTAATATATTTATGTTACAATTACGTCTTATCTATGTATAAAATGAAGACTCAATCAAAGCAAACACTTTAAAAGTGGAGAACTTCCCAGATTTATTTGTTCATTAACAACTTTAAATTGTGGATCTGCTAGATGTCTTTTATTTCAAGTTCTTCAAGGAAATCTAAATTTTGTTTTTTATTACAAGTGTGTAGTATTTGGATGTCATTGATGTGTAAGAGTGAGGTTGGATGTTCAAGTAGGTGTTTTGCATAATTTGACTTATCTGGTTGTTTTAATCTATATGCTCTTAAATGTTCGTTAAATCTTACTTCAAAATTTCTTTGTGTTTGACCTATATATACAGCATTACACTTTGGACAATTAATTTTGTAAACACCAGATTTTTTTAATTTAGGTAATTTTGTTTTT
The DNA here is from genome assembly GCA_035357415.1 of Ophraella communa. Lineage (NCBI taxonomy): Eukaryota > Metazoa > Arthropoda > Insecta > Coleoptera > Chrysomelidae > Ophraella > Ophraella communa. Next base: position 20,278,428 of record CM068980.1, read on the forward strand.
ACATTTAACAATTTTGTACCAATATTATTTTGTGTTTTAAATGATATTTATGCTGATGTTACCGAAGATATTATTTTTGAAATTTTATTGGAAATAGTTCCACAATATGTAATATTTTTATAACTTTTAATTTCTTTAGTTTGTTTAGGAAATATTAGGTTTAGTGACACTTTCTGTTCTTTCTTATTAATTAGTGTATTTATTAAATGAATTGGGTAGCCATTAGATGTAGCTATTTGTTTTATGATATCAATTTCTTTATCAAAGTTAATTTTGTTCATTGGAATTGAAAATGCCCTATGTATCATAGAATTATAAGCTGCTAATTTATGTGTTATAGGATGATTTGAATTATACGGTATGGTTACATCTGTTTGTGTTGGTTTTCTGTATATTGAATAATTTAGTAAATTATTAACTTTTTCAATTTTTAAATCTAGAAAATTAATTGAATTATTTTCTTCAACTTCTAAAGTAAAATTAATTATAAAAAATACCTAGTAAATAAAAATCCTCAATGTCCAGAATTATATGGAACAATTAAATTACATAAAGATTCAAAACCGATTAGACCAGTAGTTTCATATGTTAACACTCCTAATACTAAGGTAGCTAAAAAATTAAATACTATTCTAAATAATTATGGTTACACATCTAAATATTCAGTACAAAATTCATTAGATTTGATAAAAAAATTAGATAAATGTAAATTACAAAATAATACTAAGTTAGTTTCATTTGATGTAACTAATATGTTCTCTAAAATACCTCCTAAAGAATGTATAGTTCTAGTTAAAAAGCTATTAGATGAAAGAAATATCCATCCAGGAATAATATCAGATATAATTGACTTATTTAATGTATGCATTAGTCAAAATTATTTTACTTTTGATAACAAAGTATATATTCAAAATGAGGGTCTTCCAATGGGAAGTCCCATTTCTCCAATTTTAGCAAATATTTTTATGGATAATTTAGAAAACATAATATTTAATTCTAGTTATAAAAACAATATTGTATTTTGGTATAGATATGTTGATGATGTGTTAGCAGGATTTGTAGGTAGCGAACGACAGTTAGATATATTTTTTAATTATATTAATACCTTGCATCCTAAAATTAATTTTACTTTAGAAGTTGAAGAAAATAATTCAATTAATTTTCTAGATTTAAAAATTGAAAAAGTTAATAATTTACTAAATTATTCAATATACAGAAAACCAACACAAACAGATGTAACCATACCGTATAATTCAAATCATCCTATAACACATAAATTAGCAGCTTATAATTCTATGATACATAGGGCATTTTCAATTCCAATGAACAAAATTAACTTTGATAAAGAAATTGATATCATAAAACAAATAGCTACATCTAATGGCTACCCAATTCATTTAATAAATACACTAATTAATAAGAAAGAACAGAAAGTGTCACTAAACCTAATATTTCCTAAACAAACTAAAGAAATTAAAAGTTATAAAAATATTACATATTGTGGAACTATTTCCAATAAAATTTCAAAAATAATATCTTCGGTAACATCAGCATTAATATCATTTAAAACACAAAATAATATTGGTACAAAATTGTTAAATGTAAAAACAAAATTACCTAAATTAAAAAAATCTGGTGTTTACAAAATTAATTGTCCAAAGTGTAATGCTGTATATATAGGTCAAACACAAAGAAATTTTGAAGTAAGATTTAACGAACATTTAAGAGCATATAGATTAAAACAACCAGATAAGTCAAATTATGCAAAACACCTACTTGAACATCCAACCTCACTCTTACACATCAATGACATCCAAATACTACACACTTGTAATAAAAAACAAAATTTAGATTTCCTTGAAGAACTTGAAATAAAAAGACATCTAGCAGATCCACAATTTAAAGTTGTTAATGAACAAATAAATCTGGGAAGTTCTCCACTTTTAAAGTGTTTGCTTTGATTGAGTCTTCATTTTATACATAGATAAGACGTAATTGTAACACAAATATATTAAGTTATTGTAAAGATCAGCATGATATAGTTTTTTCCTGGTTTTTCTATATCATTGCACAGTTATACTGATCTTAGAGGGAAGTACATCCAGGATAATCCCTTAGGGCTCATAACATCTAGGCTTTAATATTGTTATGTCTTATTACTTCCATACTTGGTCTAGCCTTATAACTACCTAAACATCAGGTACCTAGCTACAAACAAACAAAATGTAACTTCAATATGTCAATCTGACGATGCTAAGTCTAGCGAAACGGCTGTCATTATAGTTAAAAAAGCAATTTTTTAATAAATATTGGAAGTTTTGGTAAAACGAAGAGTTTTTCATTATTCTTAATTTCCTGAAGGATCTTCGAATTCTAACAATTTGGGGTTCATGATAACAATTTGTAACACACTTAAGATATTTTTAATAGTTTAGAAACACAAGGATACTTTACTTTGTTTTCACTTTACTGTCAACTTTCGCGTACTAACTAACTTCAAGTTGACATGTTCTCGTATATACATATATCATTTTTCCGATTTTTCATCCTTTTCTTTAACCTTATAGAACGATCTCATAAAGGGAAAGAAAAATCTAACTCAATAATTTTCAAACTGACAACTAACGTTATTAAAATGGTCTCTTAATTCGTTTTACTTCTCCCTCCTTAGATTCATGCAACATGTAGACCTAGAGAAATCTTTATTTTGATGCTAGTATATAATGTTAAAAATTTTGCTTCATAATATATTTTTATTTTGATTTTTTTCAGTCGTTTGGTTATTGTAGTCCATAAATATTTAAAAATATTTTAAACAAAAGTACCAAGCCTTTAAAAATAATACAAAATGTTTTGGTTTTAGCATCTAAAATAATAATTCTTATTAGGATTTCAACAAAGTTATAGTAAACTAATGTTAATTTTTAGAATATAAGTTCATATAAGTATATTTTTCTCAATGTTACTGCAATCTCAAGAAGGTACGTCTCTGAGTTTCCTGTTTAATATTCTACCGCATCTGGATTATATTAAATAAAACTCTGATGTGTCACTGGTTTTTATTGAAATCGCACTCAGTTAATTTGTTTTTTGTCTGCTGCGCATTGCAAAATTTACGTCACAGCTAATATACTCCCTTTTTTTTACTGTTTTTGTAATAAACTTCGTAAAAGGCATTTCGTGAAGTATTTTATTCTAATAAGAAAATACAGCAACAACAATTCGGTATGGATAGAAAATTAAAGCAGACAATTGAGAGGTATAAAAAGGCCCTTTTTAAAATGGTTTTAATTAAAACTTTTTAAATTAGATATTTAACTAATTTAATTATTTAAATAATTTTGTAGAAACATTTGATAATATCTGTGAGGATACTTTATCGATATAACAAAGTATTCAATTCTCTAGTGTTTGTTGTTGTTCATTTATAGCGTTTTCTTTTGAGATTAGTAGAAAGTGATCTGAGTGCGCCCTCGGTGCGCACTGAAATTGCTCTTGCACTGCCCCAGTTTTTACTGTGCACTGGCAACGGACGTTTTCAGGGCGAACTGTGTGTTTTTGACATTTCAAAAGAATGCATTTGATATAGTGCACTTTTTTGGTTATTACTAGTACTCGAAATTTTTTTCTGAAATTACCGAAGGCGATTATACGTTGAAGGAGAACTTAAAGTATAGAGCTGTTTTGATGAATATGAGATTACAGGCGTGCTAAAATAAAATAAAATAAAGAAGCGTTTTATATATTCTGCACAAACTTTATGTTCTAAGCGTTAAACGCTTGAACCTAACCTATTCGTATTGTTCTGTCCTGTAAATTTGTTGTACCATGGTATTGCCCTGAGTCGAATAGTCAGAGCAGTTTTTGGTGCCCTCAGGTCACATCGAGAGCGAGCAGTCTATTCAAAAGAACATGTGTGACAGATTGCTCTCCCTAATGAAATTTCAATAGAACACACAACTCGCTCTCAGTGTGCACTCAGTGCGTTGCTCTGGTCTCAAAAGAAAACGCTATTAGTGTAATTTTTGGTTGTTTTATATTTACTTTAGCAATTAGGTTTTTAAATAAAATGTTGATAATTAAATGTGTTTTGCAACAACCATTTATTAAATTTTCCTATAAAAAAATTTATTTAATATTTATTACAAATATTTTACTCAAGGTTGTTAATACATTCCAGGACATGGTCGGTTGAAAAGTCCCCGGTCTGACCTATAGATGACGACACTAGAATTAAATCCATTTCATTTTTAGATAGTATCAACCTTCAAAAGATTCGTGTAAAAATTTGACAGCTGTCGGACTATTAGTTTGTGAGATATTGCATTTTTAGTGAAGCAACTTTTGTTATTTTCAAAAAGATGGAAAAGAAAGAATTTCGTGTGCTTATTAAATATTGTTATTTGAAAGGAAAAAATACAGTTGAAGCAAAAGCTTGGCTTGATAATGAGTTTCCGGACTCTGCGCCAGGAAAATCAACAATCATTGACTGGTACGCAAAATTCAAGCGTGGTGAAATGAGCACCGAAGACGGTGAACGCAGTGGACGCCCAAAAGAGGTGGTTACCGACGAAAATATCAAAAAAATCCACAAAATGATTTTGAGTGACCGTAAAGTGAATATGATCGAGATAGCTGACACTCTAAAGATATCTAAGGAACGTGTTGGACATATCGTTCACGAATATTTGGTATGCGGAAGCTCTGTGCGAAATGGGTGCCGCGCGTGCTCACAACCGACCAAAAACAGCAACGAATTGATGATTCTGAGCAGTGTTTGCAGCTGTTAAGTCGTAATAAACCCGATTTTTTGCATCGATATGTCACTATGGATGAAACTTGGCTCCATCACTACACGCCTGAGTCCAATCGACAGTCAGCTGAGTGGACTGCGGCCGGTGAACCGCCACCAAAGCGTGGAAAGACTCAACAGTCAGCTGCAAAGCTATGGCCTCAGTTTTTGGGATACACACGGTATATTGTTCATCGACTATTTGGAAAAGGGAAAAACAATCAACAGCGACTATTACTGTGCATTATTGGAGCGATTGAAGATCGAAATCGCGAAAAAACGGCCCCATATGAAGAAGAAAAAAGTGTTGTTTCATTAAGACAATGCACTGTATCACAAATCAATGAAAACGATGGCAAAATTGCATGAATTGGGCTTCGAATTGCTTCCTCACCCACCGTATTCTCCAGATCTAGCCCCCAGCGACTTTTTCCTTTTCTCTGACCTGAAGAGAATGCTCACGGGAAAAAAATTTGGCTCTGATACTGAGGTAATCGCCGAAATTGAAGCCTATTTTGAGGACAAACCGAAGGAGTACTACAAAAATGGTATCTAAAAGCTGGAAGGTCGCTATAATCGCTGTATCGCCCTTGAAGGCAACTATGTTGAATAAAAAAAAATGAATTTTATCAAAGTATTGCGTTTTACTATGGTAGACCGGGGACTTTTCAGCCGACCTATTCTTCTGCAAACCATTGTCCTGGTTGGTATTTCTATAGGTACCGTATGTTCCTTCTTATCTCCGTAGCACGATTTCTAATCCAGAAGATATTACCCAGTTAGGCTAATATTGATCCACTGTTCTAAAATTTTCAATCGTTGAATGTTATAACATTTGATAAAATTTCTCCTAAAAAAAAAGGAAAAACATCGACACAAAGGTTTTTAGGAAAGTAAACAAATTGATCAACTATTAGCAGCCGTATACACCATTTCTTATTTTTTAGTCAATGATTAAATAGTAAATTAAGTATGGTTACATAGGTTAATTTAATTATGTGTTAAGCCACAAATTGGAAGTCATCGAAAAGCACATGCACCAACAAAAATTTACTCTAATCATCTATCAAATAGCACACAATTGATTAAATATAACCACTGCCGTTTGAGTGATTAAAGATTAAACAATACGTTAAATCAACCTATGAAATTTGAAAAATTTTTGGTTGATGTAAAATTCGAGAAATTCCGTGCTGCATCAGAGTTACAGATAACATTCACGTTAAGATGAAATCTCCAGTCGTACATATCATTTCGCTTTGGTGACTTCGGGTTTTGTCTACAAAAGATATATTCTAACGTCAGTTGCGACTCCTCTGTCTAGAGTAGAGGAAAAATAAAAAAGAGCTCATTTGGTAATCAGAAACGCCATAGAGAGATGTTTTGGTGTGCTTCAACGATGCTTCTCCTGTTTATTATTGGGCGTAGATGATAGATAGATAGATGTTTAAGAGGTGGCCAGAAGCCTATTCCACTGCGACCTTTTCAGATCTATTGTGGTCCTCGAAAAACTAGATTACATCCCCCAGTCCGACTCTCTTAACGAAGTCTAAGACTGTAACCTTCATGTAGTCCCTTGCCAATGGATATTCTTCTCCTAAAGTCAGGAACCGCATATTTACCAGTCCGTCGCACTGACATAAGATGTGCTCTGGTGTTTCCTCTTCTAGGTGACAGAATCTGCACAGATCCGTCTCTGTCAACCCCATCAGCTTAAGATGCCTGTTTAGCTTACAGTGCCCCGTCAATAGACTTACTGCAGTTTTGACCGTTTTCCTGTCTTTACTTAATAAGTCTACGTAAACTTTGCGAATGTTCCATTATGAACTGTTTCGCTTGCCTTTGTCCTGGTGAATTCCACCACCATTCCCGTGATTTTTGTGCCACCCATGTTTTCATGGCCGTCCTTATTATATTTTTTGCAATGCCGCAGAAAGGTTCCGGTCCAATAAAAGGCATTGATGAGCCTAGTTTAGCCATTTCATCTGCCTTTTCATTGCCTTTTAGACCCCTATGCCCTGGTACCCAAGCTACCGTAACCTTGCTACGATCCCCCAGAGTATTCAGAGCATGCACACAGTCCCATACTAGCCTAGAATTGACCTCTACAGAATCTAGTGCCCTTAGCACCGCCTGACTGTCTGTGAAGATGGCTATTGAACGGTACGTCCTATCCAGCCTTTTAATTTCTTCTACACAGTAGTGAATTGCCGTGATTTCTGCTTGAAAAATCGTGGCATTTTGGGATAGACTTACTGGGAATGTTATCCCTTGTTTCCTTCCGACTACGCCGGCTCCCACGCCATACGGCGTCTTTGAGCCGTCCGTGTACCAGGTTGACTCCGCCTCTACGGGTACACCTTTTTCCCAGTCTTCCCTACCTGGTATAACTATTTTAAATTTATTGGCAAAGCTATATCTCGTGACTGTTGCGTCAATTGGTTGCCCCAAAATGTTATCCGCTTTTAGTTCCTTGATTAGCTTACCATTATCAGCCCCATGCGATTGGCTTATGTGCTGCTGATTATGTATTAATCTGTGCATGGCTGCTCTCGCTTCGCCCTGTATATATATGTGTAGTGGTGGAATGTTTAACAAGACTTCCAGTGCAGCTAAAGGAGTAGTTTTTATGGCCCCCGTAACGCACAGGCAAGCTAACCTTTGTATGTTACTTAATAGCCTTACTGCTCCTGTTTGCTGTGTCTTTGTCCACCATACCACTGACCCGTAGGTTATTATGGGTCTAATAACCCTTGTATATAACCATATGGTCATTTTGGGGTTAAGACCCCAATTTTTTCCACACATTCGTCTACATCTGCCCAATGACAATATAGCTTTCTGCGTGGTTTTTTGTATGTGTGTGTTCCATGAGAGTCTTTGATCCAGGAATACTCCTTGGTATTTTATTTCTTTGACTACTGGAATCACTGTTCCCCCCAATATTAGTGGTTTTAGACCGGCCAATGTTGTCTTTTTTGTGAAGTTGATAATTTGTGTTTTTTGAGCATTGACTGTTAGTCTCTCTTGCTTACACCAATTTTCAACCGTGTTTAGGGCTATCTGCATTCTGTCAGATAATACCCCGGCAAATTTGCCTCTGATGACAATCGCTATGTCATCTGCATATCCTAGACACTGAAAGTCTTTTTTGAATAATTCGTTGAGCAGATCGTCTACTAGGGTTGCCCAAAGTAGTGGTGACAGAACTCCTCCTTGTGGACAACCTCCACCTGCTTTCGCTTTGATGGTAGCTTGCCCTAGTGAGGATATTACAATCCTATTCTCTAGAGCTGCTTTTATCCATCTGCATATCACTTGAGGTGTGCCCCGTCTACTCATTGCATCTATCAATGAGTTCGTTGTAACATTGTTAAACGCTCCTTCGATGTCCAGAAAGGCAGCGATTGCAATCTCTTTGTCCTCTATAGACTTAGAAACCAACCTATTTAGGTCATCTAATGCCGTTTCCGTTGATTTACCTGGTTGGTATGCATATTGACGATTGCTTAGAGGGTGCTCTTTTAGCACTTCGTCTCTTATGTACCTGTCCAAAAGCCTCTCTAAAGTCTTTAGTAGAAAGGATGACAGGCTTATTGGTCTGTATGATTTTGGTGTTAGGTCCGATACTTTACCAACCTTTGGTAAGTAGATGACTTTAACCTTTTGCCATACTTCTGGTAAGATACCCCATGCCAAACAAGCTTTTAGTATCCTACTTAAATGTGGTAGCAACTCCTCCACCCCCATCTGTAATTGGGCGTAAGTCTAAAAAAAGACTTTCAGTAAATTAGTGCATGTGGAGTTTTGCACAATTTTGCAATATTACCCAATGAATGATTTGGGAAATGAGCAGCAGTTTAATAAAGTGCCTTTATTAAAAAATCAAACCAATAAAAACACTGGTTCTCGAAGTGCTTTCATTAAAAGATTGTCTAATTAATGTGCTGTTTTTTGCTTGTTAAATCTTATTTTTATATTACAAAATGTATTCGATTCAAAACATTAGATTTTTGAAGCCAGCAAAGAAAAGAGAACATTTTTTAATTGAGATAAAGAAAAGTAAAATAATGTTTAAAAGTGGAACTTTTTCTTCAAAAACAGATATCCTTTTTGAATAAAGATCAAATTTTCTATCTATCTACTCTTCCATCTTGTCGTTTTTTAGTTATATGCATTAAAAGAAAATTGTTAAAAATATTATTAAATTAGCTCAAATTTGTATAATTGTGATAAAAACTTTTTCATAATTTTTTTCTCATATTTTGACAGTTTGATTAAATGTAGTCATTTGTTAAATGTAACAATTGATTAAGGATATTGGTGCATACGGATGTAGGTTATTTTTAACTATAACAGACAACTATTAACAAATCAGACAACCGTTTACAAATCAGACATATTCATTCGACCAGTAGTTATTATAACGTAATACGTACATAACAAAAAAATTGGTTAATTAGTTTTTGGCTGGGAAGGACAGAACCTCTTCGATTTTTATTTTGTATTTGTTTTTCTACAGAATTGGTTAAGGTAACTTTACTTTTGTCCGTCCTGTTTTTTTAGTTTAATAATGTATACTCCTAGCTAATTTCCTGGCGACTAAGATATGTTCTTTTGTATCTATTTTCTCCATCAGTTACGTTGGCCTAGTTCGTTGACTTATATATAGTCATGGAAGCTGACCTCCTTCTTCTCAATTTGCAGTTTTAGCTTGATTTTTAGTAACACTGGATCGTGGTCTAAAGTTAAGATGTTTAGCGTGAAAAATATATTGCAATTGGAATTTTCTTAAACCCCATTAGCGTCCCTTTTATTTTTCAGTATTGAATATTTTTGATTTTTTACTATGAAACTGTCATCTGAATTTAGTAAAGTTTCTGCCAATATAAATATACCCGAATTATTTCTGTTCAAGTATTTAATCTGTTCCTCCTAAAGTGTTATCAATATTATAAACGATAATATAAGTAACAAAAAAACCCAGTTTAAATGATTCTATTTTTATAAAATTTTGTCTAAGTACTTATTGAAGCATAATAAGTATATGATAAAAAATTCAAAATGATTGCATTGCTTTAAAACCCTTTTACCTTTAATAATGTGAGGATGCATCCCGATGTGTTACGAATTCTCCAACGCGCCTAGGCATGCTTCTGATCAGGTGGTCAATGTCCTCCTGTGGTATCTCATTCCAGGCAACCACTAACTCCTCTCTTAGTTCTTCTAGAGTCTAAGTAGGACGTTGGAAATTGAGCAATCTCCTACCCATCATATCCCACACGTGTTCAATTGGGGATAAGTCGGGAGATCTTGGTGGCCAAGGTAACAATGTGAATGTGAACAATGTTGGAAAGTTGGATTTGCCAGGTTGTCAAGATAGGGTAAAAGATAGGGTTCTAAAACTTTTTGGATATAACGCTGCGCGTTCATGTTACCTCTGATGAAGATTAAAGGTGATCTCGAACCATAAGCTATAGCACCCCAAACCATAACTCCAACAGTTTGATGAATATGCCTTTCAACAAAAAACCGTGGATTTCTCCTTTCACCACGTCGTCTTCTAACCCTCGCTCGACCATCGTGCATGCCTAAACAAAATCGAGACTCGTCACTAGAGACAATACTGTTCCATTCCTGATCCCAGAGTGACCGTTCTCTGCACCACTCAAGGCGATTACGTCGGTGTTCTGGAGTTAAAGGAAGGACCCAGTGTTGTCGGTATGAAAACAGGCCAAAACGTCTTATTCGTCGGTAAACACTTCGCATGCCAATAGGTCTTCCGTGTGCTGCAAACCATTCATTTGCAATCGACCTGGTAGTGGAGAAACGGTCCCCTAAGGCCAATAATCTTAGGCGGCGATCTTCACGGTCTGTTGTTCTACGGGGGCATCCAGAGCTCCTTGCTCTTTGCGTACACCTAACCACGGTGTCTACACGTCTTTGCACTCGAACTGCAATTTCCGGAAAAGAAAGTCCAGCTTCCCGAAGTCCCACTATACGACCCCTATCAAACTCACTAAGTTGACGAAACTGATAAGGCTGAAACTTTTATCAATTGTTTATTTCAGTAAAATAAATAAATCCACCAAATTTTATTAAAATAAAATCATTTAAACTGGGTGTTCGGATTTTTATGTCACTTATATATTGTTACGAAGTAAGAAACCTTTTTAGTAGGTTGTCAGTTTTATAATTGTTAGGTTAGATTCTTCTTTCCTTTTGAGATGGTTCCACGACGTTCGAGAAAAAATAAAACATCGAAAATTTATATATTCGGGGGACACGTCAACTTGAAGTTAGTTAGTTTGTGAAGTTGACAGATTAATGCCCATGTATTTCTGTAATAAACTACTAAAAATAACCCATGTGCTTGGTGAGCCTGTTGTGCCCTGTTAAGACCTACGAGCTTTGTACTTCAACAAATAAGCTGTTACTTATCACCATGGGTTTTATAACATGTGAATATACCTATAGTGCTGTTTTTGAATTAAGACCGCGAATCTTCCTCCACATTCTCCTGCATGTATTAAAGGACAATGCACATTCATTTGTCATACTCTGGAGATTACTATTCCAGGTACACCTTTAGTCAAAACTTATACTCCTAGGTATTTTGCCTTTTGCGTGGAATTTACTCCTTGTCTTAGACCATTACGCATTACCGATTTTTTACATTCAGCTGCAAGAAGAAAACTTCCCAAATTGTTTATCGACTGGCAGAGGGTTTATCAAATAACTATGGACCACGATGCTATTAGAAATAATTTTCATAAAGCTAATCACCACCATATTTTCAGAGGCAATTGCACATAAAGAATGGAGTGCTGCGAAGAATTTAAAAACGAATGAAAATTATTGAGCTAAATTCTCTCTCTTGGATTCTCGAAAAAAAATGTGGATGGTTAAACAGACTTTGTTTTTCAGCTTCCTTGCAGCTTAACAATGCAATATTGACAATCTTCTACAACAACTTACTATTCGCTCACATGCAGTAAACCTAATTATAGTTTGGCTAACCAATAAGGGAATCGATGTATTGTCATGGCCAGCACATTTCCCTGTCCTCTATCCCATAGAGCTGAGTATACATATAAGTTTTAAGAAATAATTACTCCGCATATGGATGACATTCACACTTCCTTTTACTTCCGAGAGCGTCTAAAAGCCGGATGGGAAAACATACCCCAACAAGACAGACACTCTTATTGTGAGGATGCATAATAGATGTAGAGACGTGGAGGTCTTAATTGATACTAATTATTAATTTTTGTTTTACTAAGAAAGAAAGATCACTAAATTTGGTTTGATTCGGTTAGGCATTCAAAAGAATAAACCATTATGTTCTTTTGTAAAGATGTCCCCAGACTTATCCAATCTGTGTATTTTTCACTTTAAAATCATTTAAAGGTTTTTGATAAATATACAAAAAATGGATGCGGGTACTTATGTACGCGCGTGATAATTTATACTGCTTTGGCATAATTAAATAGTTATTTCCCTTACAAGTCCGGGAAGTGACTTATTACGGTACGAGATTGATGTTTATGGACGAGGCGACGAAGGAGCCGAGTCAAGAATATCTAATCGAGTACCGTAATAATCACTTCACGGACGTGTATCGTACTATATTTTTTTTCATACTGCCTTTGGTTTTAAACTCAATAAAATATGAAACTGAAATGACAAATTTGATAATTTTATTAGGAAGTCAAGCAGACTGCTGTGAAAAACTTATGTTACTTGATTTATTCTTAACATGGTTGATTTGCTTTATAAGTAAAAAATGAACAGTGGTTACCAAGTAACAATGTAAATAAAGGCAGACATATTGAATTTTTCTGAAAACACGAAATATTTGCGGAGAAAATGGATCTGAAATTAGATGAAATGCTGATAAAACTGCGGAAGCGATAGGGCAAATCATTCCAGTTAAGTCTGCGAAAAGATATAAAAAAAGTATGCGCTGTTTTGCAACTGGCGTGAACATCACAATTTGAAAAGTAGTGCTGATGAAAATGTGATGTTGGCTTACTTTGTGAATGTGGTAAGAACAGTTTTTTTAAAGAATATTCTTTTCAACAGTTTAAATTTTCAGTCAAAAACATTCAACCCTTCTTCGTTATGGTCCAAATACTCGATGGTAAAATCAATGATTATGGTTAATGAGAATGTCAACATATCAAGTTTTCCAAAGTTAATAGCTTTTTTGAAAAAATAAAATGTAGACCATCAGCCAAACCAGTCGAAGGTGCTGACAAAGGAACAAATTGAAAGCTTTATGAGGGACGCTCCAGATAAAGAATATCTATTACTCAAAGTGATAGCGTTACTTGGAGTTGCTGAAGGTTGCCGAAGGGAAGAGATCTATAATTTAGAAGTTAGTGATGTGGAGGATACGGGTACTCAGCTAGTAGTTAAGATTAACCAGACAAAAACGCATATTCGACGAGCTTTCACTGTGATTAACAGTGATGAGGTTGACTATTTCGATGTGTATAGAAAATACATGAATTTACGGCAACACGTCTTCCTGAAAGCTCTTTTGGTGGGTTATAGACAAGGAAAATGTCTGTCTCAAAGAGCTGGTATATATACTGTTGGCGGAGCACCTAAGAAAATAGCTGAATTCTTAAAACTAGACCAACCAGAAAAGTATACATTGCTTCAGGAGGACATCCTCAACGTTGTTGGCCAATGCTGGAGCTGACCTTAAAGTTCTAAAACAGCAAGGTGGATGGAAGAGTTCTTCAGTTGCGGAAAAGTATATAGAAGAATCGATTGAAGGCAAAAACAAGATAGCAAAAATGATCCAAAGCGTCTTCCGCGATTACAGAAAACACTGTAAATCCATCAACAACTCCATTAATACATATTGCTGGCAACAGCAGTACAATTAATGTCAATCTTCAAAAACTAGAATAAAAGCTTAGTTTATGTTGATTTTCTTATTATTTCAAACAACATTGGGAGAATTGAAGAGTACTGTAAAGTACAAGTGTACCGTAAAGTATGAAAAAATATTTTTTACGAATAGTAAATCATATTGATCAAAATATTAAATTTAAATCATTACTGAATATAATTTATTAGCACAAAAATAATTCGACTTGAATGTATCTAAAACTCGTGTGGTGTATGCAGAATCTAGAAACATATGGATAAATATTATAAATATGAAAACAGTGACGAGCATGCTAACTTGCGGAACTAATAGAGGTATGTGGATATGACTATCAAATAAGTAAGGAAAATATTTTTTCATTTTTTCTTTGCTTTAATTAACCTCACATCCTGTCACATGGAAATAGATATAGTTCTAATCAAGTACTCCGTATATTTTTCTACCTTGGCTAAGAATGAACAACTTTACTATCTAAACAAAAGTCAATAAAGTTAGGTAATTAGGCTAGTAGCATACCTCTTCTTCTTCTAAATACAACCTACCATTAAGGATATATATGTGAAACAGAATCGCATATTTGTATTTGTGTGACGTACATATTGTTTTTTATTTATACTTTTTGCTGCTCCTTCGAAACTTAAATCCCCTTCACAGTAATGTTAATTTCAAAGCTCTTTATACTTTGTATCTTGGGAGAAAATTAGAAATCCAGCTTTGAATTCTTGATGTATGTATCAATGCGGGATATTCCATTGTCTATGAAGCAATCCGTCGTAACAGTGGCTATGACATAGTGGTCTTTTGATAATCCTTTTGAGCACTGCCCGCATAGCTTGAGGGTACAAATGGGATGATAGATTCACCACCAACAAAGATGCGTATCAACACCGTTTTTAAATACTTGACGCTTTGACGTTAAATACAGAATACCACTATTCAGTCTAATTCACAACTCATTTGAGCTTAAAAGAATAACATTTTTTTAAGACAGAAAATTTTTTTCTTTGTTCTGCCATGGTTAATATATTATTTTGTACTTCAAATAGATATAATAAAATCCTTGATATATATACTAAACTTTTTTTGGACTTCTATTTATAAAAATAATTTTACAATTTATTTTTTTATAATTAGTGTTTCACTTACTATTTTAACGTTACTATGGACTATGAATATTTTCCATAGGTTGAAATCGAAGTTACTTACTATTTTAATCGAAAGCAATAAATTGTTTAAGAAAAAATTGACAATAAACAATAAATTGTAAAACCAACAATCTCGAATTTTTATTTCTGAATGCCTACTATCCCGAAATTAAAAATTAATAGAGCTCTAATTCTATTTGGGAACCTCTTACTAAGTTATTGATGCACTTATTTATTAGCCAACTGATCTACGGTTTGGGGGGTTAAAGGTACCTGTTTTGTAGCCTAAAATTGTCCAATGCATTAAGAACAGTAAACAACTAAAGAGTTGAATGAAACTTGAATGCATTTTTTATCAAATGAGAGAACACGTAAATGATTAAAATTATCTGTTTAATGACTAGGTATCTATGATAAAAAAATACCTAATTAATAAAAATTCTCAATGTCCAGATTTATATGGAACTATTAAATTACATAAAAAGTCAAAACCAATTAACACTCCTAACACTAAAGTAGCTAAAAAATTAAATACTATTCTAAATAATTTTGGTTACATATCTAAATATAAGGTACAAAATTCATTAGATTTGATAAATAAATTCAATAAATGTAATTTACAAAATAATGCTAAATTAGAATCATTTGATGTAACTAATATCTTCTCTAAAATACCTCATAAATAATGTATAGTTCTAGTTAAATAGCTATTAGATGAAAGAAATATCCATCCAGGTATAATATCAGATATAATTGACCAAAATTATTTATTATATCTTTATTTCTAGTTATAAAAACATTGGTATTTTGGTATGGATATGTTGATGCAGGTTTTGTAGGTAGTGAACGACAATTAGATATATTTTTTAATTATATTAATACCTTGGATCCTAAAATTAATTTCACCATAGAAGTTGAAACAATAATTTAATTAATTTTTTAGATTTGAGAATTGAGAAAGTTAATAATTCAATAAATTATTCAATACCATAGCATTGAAATAATCATATATCACATAAATTAGCAGCTTAGAATTCTATGATACATAGAGCATTTTCAATTCCAATGAACACAAATAATAATAACAAATAGCTACATGTAATGGCTATCCATTACATTTGATAAATACATTAATTAATAAGAAAGAACAGAAAATGTCAGCACAACTAATATTCTCTCAACAAACTAAAGACATTAAAAGTTATAACAGTATTACATATTGTGCAAATATTTCTAATACAATTTCAAAAATAATATCTTCGGCAACATCTACATTAATTTCATTCAAATCATACAATAATGTTGGTACAATATTGTTAAATGTAAAAACAAAATTACCTAAATTAAAAAATCTGGTGTTTACAAAATTAATTGTCCAAAATGTAATGCTGTATATATAGGTCAAACACAAAGAAATTTTGAAATAAGATTTAATGAATACTTAAGAGCATATAGATTACAACAACCAGACTATGCAAAACACGTTCTTGGACATCGACATTCACTCATACACGCAAATGACATTCAAATACTACATATTTGTGATAAAAAACAAAATTTCCTCGAAGAACTTGAAATAAAAAGACATCTAGCAGATCAACAATTTAAAGTAGTGAATGAACAAATAAATCTTGAAAGTTCTCCACTATTAAACTTACTTTGATTGTCATCATTTTATACATAGTTTAGACGTAATTGTAACAGAAATATATTAAGTTATTAAAAAGATCAGCATGATATAGTTTTTCCTGGTTTTTCTATATCATTGCACAGTTATGCTGATCTTAGAGGGAAATACATCCAGGATAATCCCTTAGAGCTAATAACATCTAGGTTTTAATATTGTTCTGTCTTATTACTTCCATACTTGGTCTAGCCTTAATACTACCTAATCAACATTAGGTACCTAGCTACAAACAAACAAAATGTTACTTCAATATGTCAATCTGACCATGCTAGTTTTTAGCGAAACAGCTGTAATTGAATTTAAAACGTATATTACGAATAAATAGTGGAAGTTTCATTCAACCGTTTAGTTGTTTACTGTTCTTATAATAAGATGGACTTTTACACAGTAAGGGTAGTACAATAAATTTCATGTTCAATGCAGTTCATATCACGGTTGCCACTCTATTTTGACAATCCCATGAGCTTCTATACAGTAGTTGACAATTTCCACAGGGTTAGTGTTATCATCAATCATAACAAATTGTTCGCGCCAATTGAACTAGAAAATGAAACAACCCTTGGATCTATTACTCCACCTCGATATCGTGAGTAGGTTCTCTTAGTTCTGGAAGCCGTGAATGAGTTTCTTCTTGCCGCGAAGACTACAAACCAATCTTGAATGGGAGTTACTAGTTCTCCTTCTCCTCCATGTCTTAATGTACAGATACTAAAGCTGCACTGGTTGTACACATATTTGCAGCATAATGTTTTTGTGAATAAAGGTTTCTTGATTTATTGATCATGCACTTTTATATGAATGATATATTTAAATTTAGAACTACATCTTTCTGTATAGGAGATAAGAGCCGATAAGAATAGGAAAAAACAACACGCAAAAAATATTGGTAATAAAGATTCTAGTATATACAACTATTTGACAAATATTTTTAAAAGCTCATTTTAGGAATTTTAAAATTATCAACTTCAAATGTTAATGAATGTCTTACTAAAAATTTATTATGAAAATATTATGAAAAAAATTCATTTAAAAATACAGCATCTGATCAACAAAGAAAGATGGTCTTTCTGTAGGGTGCTAATCCTCTTGGATGCCAACAATTAATTGACAAATCCATCAGTTTAAATTAAAAAGTCTGCGACGGATTTGTCTTTAATCATAATTTAAAAGTATATTTTACACGTGGGAGTAAAACTTTTTGATTCTTGCCCCGTCGACTTCCCACCCGTCTCTTTATTAGATTCTAATTATTTTTCAATTACGTTTCTTTTGGTACAGACGCGGGCTAAGATGTTGGTGTAATTATAATATTATTTGCATAAATTATTATTTATTAGATACAAACATTAAATTTACTAGTAATACGGATACTATCCGGTTTATGATTTCTATGTAAGATAAATAAATATAAAGAAAACAAAAATGTTGAGCCATTGGAATTTATTATACTAAGAAATTATACGAATGGAGCAATAGTCAGAGAAAAAAGCTTACTTGGAATTTCGTGTACGCTATGGGAAAAGTGGAAAACTATGGAAGGATTTGAAAAAATTAAATATTACACTAAAAATATTAATAAATTAGTACCTACCAAATAGTTAGCATAATTTAAATAGTATTAATGAAATTTCGGTGATTCTGCTAGAAGTGATTTTAACGTTGATCCAAATTAAATATCCTATTACAATGAAAGTACTGAAAATACCTACAATTATAAGTTTGCTAGCATGCGACCCCGAAGTATGTATAAAAGATTTTACTGTCAATTAAATCTAAAGCCACAGGTGTCGATCAACTTATTATCGATATGCTACTACATTGTTGTCCAGTTATTTAACCGCTTTTAACACACATATTCAATTTTTGTTTAAAAAAAGTTGTGTATCCTGCTATCTGGAAACGTGTACATGTCTAACCAATACCAAAAAATAATAAGTAAAGGGCTGTGGTACTTAGTACACACTTTGGATAGAGTGTAAAAAAAGAGAGAAACTTGTATTTTTAATAAGTGTGTATATAAATAATTTAAAATTTTTTAGCTAAGCGTTTTCAACCATAAAATAGGCTATCTTCAGAGCTAAATCTAAATTGGAAAATATGTGTATAACCACCTTCTAGTTTAAATTTAAACTAAATTCATATAATTTATACACATATTTTCCAATTTAGATTTAGCTCTGAAGATGGCCTATTTTATGGTTGAAAGCGCTTAGCTAAGATATTTTAAATTATTAATATACACACTTATTAAAAATACAAGTTTCTCTCTTTTTCTCCACTCAAAAAATAACAATCCAGTTATTCTTAGAGATTTGCGCCCTATATACGTAATTTATGTTGTTTATCAAAAGTATTTGAGAAAATTTTAAATAAACACATTTAATTCCTGGATTATAATAATATTTTCAGTCCTGGTTCAGACTGTTACATAGTTGCAAAACAGCTCTCTTAAAAGTAACCGATGATATCCAAGGTATCTTTGGACGCTAATAAACTAGTTGCTTTAGTTTTGCTAGAGTATTCCAAAGCCTTCGATTGCATTAACCATGAGTTATTGTTTCCCTTATTAAATTATATTGAATTGGATATGAGTACTATAAATTTGTTTTGTAGTTACCTCACTGATCGTCAGCAAGCAGTTATTTACTGCAATAGATCTTCTGCCTTTTTAAAAATCAATTGTGGGGTGCCTCAAGGATCATTACTTGGGCCACTTCTTTTTATAATATATATACCCATTTATTTTATATTAAATTGCTGTTCGTCTCATTTTATGTGGATGATGCACAATGGTATTATAAAATTGCATTATAAAACGGAGCATATCTAATTATGCTTATTTTAATATTAATCTAATCTTTGGTAAGTTATAAATATTCATAATATTTTGATTCCTATTGTAATTTTTGTATTCAATTGTTTTGTAGAACTCCTTGAAAAAGGAAATAAATGTTTCCGAAAGCTTGGATATTCAAAAAATAGTGTGCTTTTATTTAAGCCCTTCATATATTGACTACTATACCCAAAATTAAAGTAAAGAAATTATATATATATATATATATATATATATATATAGTATGGTTTTAATATCCCACGGTCTGTAGAGTATAGTACGGTTGTCTCGTAACTTTTAGCCAATCAGGACACGGAATGTCATGACGACACAAGTATGCTGACGTCTAGCATCTGAAGTGTAATGGAAATAAGGTTATAATCAATAATTAATGGGAAAAGTTTAATAAAATTAAAACAATAGGTAGGTATGATAACTAAAAGAAATATATTTTTCATTAAAACATAAATGGAGGCGGTATTAAATGGGCTGAATTTATATAAGTTTAGGGCAAAATAGTTTATAGATACGTTAAAAAAAGTTTTTTTACAAACGTATTAAAAATGCCATTTTTAGCACTCCATAGAAGCCTTAAAAATGTCACTTTAATGTTAAAAGTAACTTTAACATGTGAATCGCTTCGCTCATTCTGCATACCTTCACATGCGTGCCTTAAAAATGTACTTTTAACACTTATATCATAAATAACAAAAAAAAAAATGTGATTTAAATTACACGATGTGTTCTATTTCTAGTTCTATTTTTAATGTTCTTAATTTAAATTACTGTAAACATTAGAACGAAACTATCAAAAAATAAGTAAACTCCAATGCTCAGCACACTCTGGCATTCTGGTGACGTAGCTGTGTCATATTGGCCGCCATGTTGCCAGCAAAGTGAGGCAATCGCAAGAACGATAAACATTTACCAGGATTGCTTAATCCCATAAGACGTACATTCGCCAAAAAATCGATCGCACGTGGTGGCCTGTGACGTCACTGCAGTCCTCGGCCGTATTATTCCTATCTTGACAATGCATTTTAGGTCGTTTTCAATCGTCGTTTTTAGATTTATTGTAAAAATATTCAAAATTTTGACTGGTAGATATTGTGGATACATTAGTGTACGTTGCATTTTTGTGTAAAATTTTTAAAAAACTGTTCTTTTAAACTCCAGTTCGGACTTTTAAATTTCATGTGTTACACTGCTTGGCTGGACATTGCTTGGTTAGTATCGTTGAGTGTCAACGTTAATATTTAATAGTGAATACATTTTTTATTTTACGTTTTTAGTGAGATACTTTACTAATTTGAAAAGAAATATGCCTGGGATGAGATGTGCTATATATGGGTGCGATAAAAGTTATTTTGATGACAAAGGAAGTATTGCATTTCATCGCTTTCCTAAAGGAAACGATCTTGTCTCTAAAACTATTCGGAATGAGTGGATAGCTCGATGTAAAAGAGAGGACAAGTTTAATGTAGATACTAGTTATGCCTGTTCAGTTCATTTTACTGAAAATTACTATGAAAGAGACTTTAAGAATGAGTTATTAGGTAATTTTTAAATTGTAATTGTAAATCTGTCACTTAAATGGGACATCCTGTATATATTTTTTTATAATAAAATACTAAAAAAATTTTTTTTAGTATGTAGTTTTTTTTTGTAAATTTTAAATTTGTAATTAAAAATTCTTTATAGAATACATTATGTCGCTCCATAAAAGATTCACGGATTGTACTAGTAATATGCTGCAAATTGTTTATTGTTTCTTTTTTTGTCAAAAAACACTAGTTTTAGGCATGATTTTGTGTAATAATAAATTTATTTGAATGTATTTTTTAAAATAAAAGTAGAACTAAATAGTGTTTTCTTTACTCTACCTATTTCCCAAATAATATTCAATAAATTCATTAAATATAAGTATTAAAACGATTTTATGGGATTATTTATTATAAATTATAAGTGTTTAATCTTAAAAATCCAAATAGTCGTACGTTAGTATTTCAGAAATCGTAAAAATACAGTCTAATTCCTATTATTTCCATGCATTTATATGGTAAACGTTATAATGAAGGACTGCAGTGACGTCACACAGCTGGCGGACAAATCAGGTCGATTAGGCAATCCTGGTAAATGTTTATCGTTCTTGAGGCAATCGTATTATATTCTACAGACCGTGACAGAAACCAACCAATTTCTAACGAATTTATGTTTAATGATTGACAAGTGTTGATGCATAGAACACAAATATTGACATAAAATAAAGAAGTTTAATGAAAAGATGAGTTGTATAGATACTTAAAATATAGTTAACAAGGGAAGATTAAAAAAATGCTTGATGCAGTAAAGTCAAACATAATAATTGCAATATTAACTAAGAACTTGCCAGTTGTTTGATCTTTGATTTAGGCAAATTTAATTTGTTTATACAACTCTTTTATAGATTTTATTTTATTATTTACGTTTAACTACTGCAAACAGTTAATAATTTCATAATTTCAAACGAGATTTCGTGTAACTGGGTAGAATAATGGAATTTATTAGTTTATACAATATTTTGGCATGTTCACACATCTACTGCATCTACTGATTGAAATTATTACATGACCAAACTAGTGTGGTAACTGTAAGAAAATCGGATTCAAAACTTTTACAATTATTTCATATTTAATTCATAATTTAATTTCATTTGCCACAAGTAGAACAATTATTTCTAGAAAAATCTAAAATAAAACAATAATTAATTAATTTATATAAATTTTCAATTATTCTTTTTTATTTATACTAGATCTTTTCTAATAATTTTTTTTCTAATAATTCTTTAATAATACTTTTAAAAATAATTAACCATATTTACGGTATTTGGATTACAGGTAAATCATTAAAATCGTTTTTAATTTTTATCAGCAATTAATTTTCCTAATTTGTATGGAGTGTTCATAATATTAATAAAAAGTAAATTCGCTCAAATTTTCAACAAGCTAGATAGCCTCTAATTGTAATTAAATATCTGAAATAACTTGGTGGCATCTGCCTTAATAGCTGACCCTAAATGAAAAGGATCGGTACTTTATTCGAATGAGAATTAAAGAGGAAAATCCACAAAATATTCGCTTGGATTGACATCCTCTTCGACACCTTCAGAATTTTTGCTGACTCTCTGTAGAATGCCTTTTAATCTTTTCTTAACAAGCTGATGTTGGCATTATAAAAATACTTTATTTATACTACTTTAATACAAAAGTTAATTAATTTTTATACTTTTATTTAGGTTATATTTGTTGAGTTTTTGCTTAGTTTGATTTCATTCTGTTGTATCATTGCTATCATATAAAGTAGGATAAGGTGGAGATAATGATTTAATAAGAGTATATTATGATAATATGAGAAATGGGATGAACGAAAGAAAAGGTTGATGGAAGACAAACAAGTAATTAAAAATTGTATATGTATATACTTATAATGCTTGTAAGGGTATGTATTAAATAAACACCATATTTTCCGAAATTTATTGTACAAACCCTTACTACTTGAAAGTTCATCTTATTAAGAACAGTAAACAACTAAAAGGTTGAATTAACTTTCACTATTTATTCGTAAAATGCTTTAAAAGTAATGACGACCGTTTCCCTATAGAACTAGCATCGTCAGATTGACGATGCTATTTGATTTGAATGATGGAATATTTCCAATAGTTGAATAATTCGAATAATCGAGTAATTCGAAAAACGAATACTTCGAGCCCTAATTTGTAGGGACGGTTTAATTTTGTCCGATTGGTGCCTTTATTAAGATAAGATGTTTTGCTTGCTATTTTGTGCATGAGGAGAATAATAGTGGTAGTCAAGCTTTTAATAAGCAGTTTCAATTATACTTATAATCATAATTGTTTGCTTTGTTTCAAATTTCGATGTCAAATTAATTATTTACAGCGAGAAAAAATATTCATTTTTTGTATTTATTCCATATTTATTTCCCTTTTTGATCATAGATTACTACAATAATACTCAAAATATTGACAACAGTTTGATTTTTATTATCTTAATATTATGGTAAAGTTACGCAAGAGTGCGCATTTAACGTATCCTGTTTGATAGCTTTTTATATTGCAAGGATGCTACAAAATAAAAATGGTTTAACATAAATAGACATTTATTCGCAATTTTAAAATTAGGATGGTTAAGAAATTTTATTGTACTAACCCTTACTATGTGAAAGTTAATTTAGTTGTTTATTGTTCTGAATAGGATGGTTAAGAATAAAAATACACACTTATGGCAATATTCAAATGCGTACTCTTTGTAAACCGTGATCTTCAAGAGTACGCAGTGGTAATGTGATATAACTGGTACATGATTTATGCCACCATTTTTTCCATATTACTCATTCTATCCAGTCTTCCAATGAAGGATCAGTGAACATTTCCTCGCATCCTGAACATATGACATTCTCTTCGTTTTTTTGCTTTGATTGTTATTTTTTGATATCTTCGTCATCTTTTCTGATTTCTTTATACCTGTAGTTTTTTTCTTCTCGATATATTTTCTTTTTGCATCAAACTTCTATCTGTCGGCCTTTCTGTCGCTTCAGTATTGGCATCTTCTACTTTCCGCTTAACAGTTTTTGCTTTTTTTCTTTGATTTTATTTTGTAGCATATTCTTGAAAAGTGTGCTTTTAATAATTTCTGATGTTTGGCTTTGGCTTTTTTTGTTTGCTCACAAATGGACTTTCTAAGGAAAGGTTTAATATCTTTTGACTTTACTCGTATATTTATTTGCTGCTTGGGAAAAACGTGTGCTTCTTTGGCCGAACGAGGTGAAGTAAATAGCTCGTAAATGACGTTTGCAGGATTAGCCTCGGGAGAATGTGGTGTAGATTGCTCAAAACCAATGTTTTTGAGACCTCCCCAATGCTATGATATGTTGCTATTGACCTATCAGGAATATTTATCGCCAGTCCGATAAACCTGTCAAAATCAATTTCTAATATAATTTTTTCCTTGATCTAAAAAAGCAGCTAAATTGTCAGATAACTTCATTTGTGGTTCGGGTTTGTCAGTTACCATAGTCGTCGTCTTGGAATTTGATAGGATTATAGGAATAAATTCGAATTACTTTAAGTACCTTTTGAATATTTGAGACAATATTATTATAGGTCGATTCAAAAATTCCCGCCACGTTTTGAGACTATTGCTTTTACGGGATTGGTGATTAACCAACTTTCTGCTGCTCTGCTACATTATGCTGTCTTAAATGGTCTAAAGTAACTCTTGTCTAAAGGCAAACCTCATGACTTGAATGAAAGTAAGTAAATAAAATTTTCTTTGCAAAACGTGACGACATCTAATATGTAAATCTTGGCGTCCTATAACTTTTTCGTTTATAGGTATGGGAAATGTGCCTATGATGGATCCCCGCCACTGATGGACCACTAGATGCATTTTCAAATATACCGAGCATAATAAACTTCCAACACATTGATTGGGTAGGTTAAAGCTTCTGAGTTAAAATTGGCATCGATGTAAAAAAGTAACTAGGCAAATAATTTTACCAGGAAAAGGCAGTAAACTAATTCGAAATTGCAGGCCTTCTCGAAAAAAGCTTATTTCAAGAGAGGTTTCAATCCTCATATCTTTGGGGACTGGATGTTTGCGCCAGCTTTAGCAACAGAAAGGGCTGATTTCAAATGCTAAAGATGAAAACCAAATGGGATTAGACATGCAAGACCCATCTAAGTTTGGTCTTAATTTGTTTTCATCCTCAGTTCCCGACATTTCGGTGAAGGAAATTTTACCTCCTCCTCAAGCTGTAGCCGTTGGCTTTGATAAAAAAAGGCAGAAGACGTGGAAAAAGACCATTTGAATTCAACGCCAGAAATTCAAGAACATGAAGAGTATTTGTCCTGACAAAAAGTCAGGACAGTAAAACAAATTGTTAATGACAATGACTCTTCTGTTGAAGACGAATCCGTTCTGGATAAATTTCTGAAAACACGTAAATATGACTCAGATGATGATGGTGCTAGTTGCCTTTACTGTAACAAATTGTACTCGAACTCATGTGCAAGACAAACTTGGATTCGATGCGAAATATATAAGTTGTGGTGCTACAATGAATGTGCTGGTGATGTTACTCCGCGTTGCAAACTTTTACATGTGAACTATATATCTATCTTATTATATTAGTTTGTTCCACTTTTATATGTAAATTGTTCATAATAAATCTGTTTAGAGACTCATTTATTAATTTATTTTTAAGGGGTCAGGCATGGTCATATATATACCAATGATGGACAAGTTGGTTATTTTTTTAAATCATTCTGTATTAGTAAGTAGGAAAATATTTGATAAAAAATTTACTCTGTTTTACGATAAAAATAGAACTTAGTATATATTTTAAAATAAAGCAATATGACAAGTGGAAAATTAAAATGGTAATAATGATATTTCCTTAGAGGGTCCATCATGGGCACATTTCCCCTATTTATTTTTATGTATAAAAAAGTGTAAATGTATACGCGAATAAAGAAAGTGAAAAATGACAAACTAGTTTATGTAGAGGCCTGTAGTATACAAGAATATACCTAATTAAATTAAATGATTATTTTAAAAGTAACTAGTGGCAGTCTTACTTTTTTATTTACCTTAAAAATGAAAGTAGGTAGTAGTTATAATCATTATTATAGTCATAACTAAAAAAAAGTAATGTTCTTACCCGCCCGCGAATCCCCAAAAGTTTAACTGCTTTTCAACGACAACATCTGAAGGCACCCCTCGTCCTTTACGTCCACGGTTTTTTCAAAATAGCCGACTGGCATTGTGCTGCCAAACTTTGAAATAAATAGCGGCATTTAGAGGTAGTTATAAAATATATATTACGTCGCAATATATAAAACAAATGGTCTAATGCTTTTCGGCGGATAAAAGAATTTAAGATAGGAGATATGCGCTGGCCGCTCATAATGGTAGCAACAAGGGTCCAAAGATAAAGTAGCACACAGTTATCTCCGGCATACATGCACGTTTTCGCACATTTGCCTGCGTTTCTTTTCATTCTAAACTCTACCTTGACGACCAGTAGCGGACGGCAAGAAATAAACAATTTATAAAACTCACATTATTTAAAATGTTTAAATACATTGTCGTGACACTTTACAAAATGACCTGTCTACAAAGAGATAGACCTCTTTCCTGAAAAAATAGATGTTCTGAAAAATATGGTTTTTTATTATATAGCAGAGAATTACTAAAGTAAATATATTGTTTTGTAACTCTGATATACAGAGAAGTTATTTATTTTTTTGGGGGGGAACTTGTTACCACATTTATATCAAATTATGCATTATAGAGAAACATTTTTGATTTTTTATTAATACATTTGGTAGTGTGGCTTGCAAAACTTCATCGGTTTACTTACCCCGTTTCATCTGGCGGCTAAAAGGGTCAATGTTGGTTGGGTACCCGGTCACATGGACTTAGCAAGCAACTGTAAGGCGGACGATCTAGCAAGAGCTGGTACCAGACCACGGGCAACTATCATCTGTGAAAGAAGGTTGCACCTTAGAAAGGAAGTACAACGTCTAACCATGGATGGCGAGAAGAGTCCTCCAGCACCTCGTCAAGACAGGTATGGTCAGTGCTTGACCAAAGATATTTTTTCCTATCCAGGAACTCTATTAGAAACACGATTGCGGCCATTACTGAACACTAGCTTGGAGTATGCCATGCCGCAAGTATAGGTCCTGTCCTATCCAGAAAAATATTGTTTGTTCTGGGACAGCCCAATTTGGACAGCCTATCCAATCCACACTCGGTTGGCGTAAAAAGCCTTATGCTGTTCGTCAAAAGCAGCATCTGATTCTTACGTAAGTGGTGGGGGTGGTAACCACCCCATACAGCATACACCCAGATTGATAATGGCATATACTGAAATATCAAACCAAAAGTATTTTTAATATTAGGATTTAATCAAATAGTAATGATCGGTTTCTAAATGGTGAATAAATAAACAACATTCGTTACGAAGATGGTACGGTGGTTTTCATTAACATCTCCTATAGCATGCTCGAGATAATAAACAAAATAAAATATGCCAGTAGTAACAGTGCTTTGAAATTACCAAGTTAGTAGTAAAACTAAGCTTATGAGAATTAGTATAGTAACGAATGCAACATACTGCTTAACAATTAACAATCAGCGTAGAAATCATAATCAGACTCCGCTACATTTTCTGGATTACTATAACTATTAATTTCAAGGTCTCAATCTGCTTACTCCACAGAGACAACGGACTAAATATTTATTATTAACTCATGAACGTTGCTTTCGATTTTTCCATTTCTTCTTAGTTTTAAATAAAAACTGCCAAATTATTGCTGTAAAGCCAAACTATTGGGATCAAAAGTGTATCCGAACTGCCAAATTATTGGTGTAATTGGGGTCAAAATAAGTGTATCCGACTATATTCTGGTGGAATATAAATTGCTGATGCAAGGTCTAGTTACTCACCACATTCTTGGAGCGGTCTCAGATAACCTGTCTTCCAGGATACATGTACAACGCTCTTCTTCCGAGTAGGGACGAACTGGAAGAGCGGAAACCCGGGGTATTATGTAGTGTTCAGCAGGAGCTGGAGTATACAGCAGAATACCAAAAATGCTTCCAGGATACATGTACAACGCTCTTCTTCCGAGTAGGGACGAACTGGAAGAGCGGAAAATCTCCTTTCCCGGGGTATTATGTAGTGTTCAGCAGGTGCTGGAGTATACAGCAGAATACCAAAAATGCTTGTCTCAATAACTCTTATCTCGGAGAGTATACTACTATACCTTAGGCGAAAGTATTCGCTATAGAATTATGTGTAAGTGAGCTGGTTAATAATCTTCTAAACAAATACTTATATATATATAAAATATGTTTTGTCAGTCAGCTTTAAAGACACTGAGTCTCATTCTGGTGTGGAATTGAATTAATTCCCAAGTTGGAAGGACAATAATAACGTCGACAGACTTGCGAAAAGGAGAGAAAAGGTTTGTTGGAACGGAACCATTCTGTGGTTCTGAACTGACAGAAAAAACTCTATAGCACTGGATAACCAACACCAGGCTAGTTCACCTAAGGCATTTTATGTCAAATACTTAGGTAGAACCTTATTATAAATCCTGGAGTGGAATATAAAGTATATTCGTATTCTAATAGGAGTGTACACGGGGCATTGTAGTCTTCAATAACATCTGATTAAGATAGATCTGTACACGGGGCATTGTAGTCTTCAATAACATCTGATTAAGATAGATCTGAACGACACTGGACTGTCGCTTCTGCAGTGTGGAAGATAAAACGGCGGAACATATTCTGTACTCCTACCCTATCCTGCAAATGAATAGACTACATGGCTTTGGTTTCGCGTTCCTGGACCCTAAGAACTGTAAAGAAATGGAAAATGTTTAAGTTTTCTTTTCTTTTGTATGTATATATGGTAAAGAAAAGTCCACTTCTTATATACAATAGTACCTTTCTCGTTGGGTTGTGTCGGCGGTAGCCAATGCTAACAGTCTAACGCAACCAGTAATTGGCGCCAAAAAAGGGATTTTAAATTATTGTTAAGTAGGAATTTTTATGTAATTCCAACCAGAACCTTTTAGGAAACTTTACTTAAATACACCATTGACTTCGTTAGAAGTTGTAAGCTGTACTGTAAACTATAACTTCTAGGTGTAAGCCACAATTTGCTTCAGTGGAGGGTCGAGTTAGCGTCCCACTCATATTAAACCGAAGCTAACCGAAACCGATTGAAAATATTTGTCGTTTACATATATTCAAACCCCCAAATAAAAAAAAAATTGCAGAGTTAAAAGACAAATAGATTTTTTTTCCATTTTTACCATTATTTTTAACTCAAACAATAAATGTTCATTTCAAGAGTATTAAACTACTGCTACTGTACTGGGTCTTCTGAATGACACTCTCACAACTATACTTAGATCTTTGTAGTCATGTTGGATGCAATATTAGTACTGCGGCATCCTGCATCCTGTTTTGCAGTATGATGAGAAATAGTACTCAGATGATGACACAAGAGACACATAGCCAAGTAAATAGTCGTTATTTCTTTAGAAAACATTCAGTTTGGTTTTGGAAATTGTGGAAAATTTCTTTAGAGCGAAAAAGATTATTTATATAATTCTAGACAATATCAAGATTGTTAAGAAATTTCTAAGTAACCTTCCAGCTGAAGCTTTTATGAAGTTTTTTAATTCTCTTTTCGTGTGAAGTTTTTTGTGCAAACTATCTGTAACTAATTTTTTCAGACCCCATTAAAACGTGTTACAGACATGCTATCGAAAAACGGATTTCACCAGTCGATTCAGCATGTCAAAAAACCCCTATCTACAACGTTTAACCCATTTTGGAAGCAAAAAATTTTTGACTTAAAAAATTGGTGCCAAAGTTGAGAATAGTAGGTCAAGCAATTTATGAAAAATCCAACATCTGTTGATTTGCAAAAAAATAGTGTAGACCCACTAAATCGACCTCGTAGAATACGAAAATAAGTAATAATCGTCGAAATAGCGATACTTTCACGAAAAGCCTACTAGGTTTAACTGCAACTAATTTTTTCAGACCCCATTAAAACGTGTTACAGACATGCTATCGAAAAACGGATTTCACCAGTCGATTCAGCATGTCAAAAAACCCCTATCTACAACGTTTAACCCATTTTGGAAGCAAAAAATTTTTGACTTAAAAAATTGGTGCCAAAGTTGAGAATAGTAGGTCAAGCAATTTATGAAAAATCCAACATCTGTTGATTTGCAAAAAAATAGTGTAGACCCACTAAATCGACCTCGTAGAATACGAAAATAAGTAATAATCGTCGAAATAGCGATACTTTCACGAAAAGCCTACTAGGTTTAACTGCAACTAATTTTTTCAGACCTCATTAAAACGTGTTACAAACATGCTATCGAGAAACGGATTTCACCAGTCGATTCAGCATGTCGAAAAACCCCTATCTACAACGTTTAACCCATTTTGGAAGCAAAAAATTTTTGACTTAAAAAATTGGTGCCAAAGTTGAGAATAGTAGGTCAAGCAATTTATGAAAAATCCAACATCTGTTGATTTGCAAAAAAATAGTGTAGACCCACTAAATCGACCCCGTAGAATACATAAATGAAGTAATAATCGTCGAAATAGCGATACTTTCACGAAAAGCCTACTAGGTTTAACTGCAACTAATTTTTTCAGACCCCATTAAAACGTGTTACAGACATGCTATCGAGAAACGGATTTCACCAGTCGATTCAGCATGTCAAAAAACACCTATCTACAACGTTTAACCCATTTTGGAAGCAAAAAAATTTGACTTAAAAAATTGGTGCCAAAGTTGAGAATAGTAGGTCTAGCAATTTATGAAAAATCCAACATCTTGTCTTGAAATCCAAATCATATAAATTTGTTTATTAGTTGAAAACAAATTTTTTGTCATTTTCACAAACCCCTATAATTTTTTTACCAGCGTAATTATCTTACAGTAATTCCAAAAATCCCTCGTAGGTGTTGTGAGTGTGGTGATTGGGAAAGGGAGGTGAATAATAATTGGATGTTTGATTCAGATGGTGTTGTTTATTTGTGTTATTTGTTTTGGGATGTATATTGCTAATCCGTTGCGTGTACTAGAAAGGATAGACGGCGTTTACCAGTGTAAAGCTTAAACAACTGACATAGTTAAAGCCTCAATGTTTTTATTATTGAAATGTTTTTACGTGGGTTTATTAATCTACTGAAAAGGTGTACGATAACACCGATAACAAATTATTATTTGCGGAAAATAGTATATACCATTTTTATAAAAACAAGTTGTAGACTTAATAAAACGTTTATGTTTAATAACATGTTTTTGACATTTTTCTTTTGAACATACTGACATAAAGTTAAAAATGATGTATTTAATTGAATATTGTATATACTTTATTTTTAAATCATACCGGTTAGTGATCAGAAAATATACAGTGTCAAGTTTTGTCAAAATGCTGTTTAAATGAAAACTAGAATATAATAAATTAAAAAAATATCGGTTTAAAAGATTAAAATTAAAATATTTTTAGAAAATAAAGAAAAACGCACCATCAATAAAGAAGTAAACACTGAACATAAAAATATGATAATGACAATAAAGAAAACCTTTATTAGACAAAAATATGGAGGTTAGTTTAGGTTAGGTGACAACAAAAAGAAATAAAAAATATAAGGAAAACTCATATTATAACGATACACTACTATCCAATAGCGAAACTTTTTCCAGAAAGAATTCTAAAATTTTTGGTTTACCGATAAATAACCAATATTATATAAATGTTGTATTAACCTTGAACATCAAATATCGCATTTTAAACGTAAATAAATATTGATCAAATATTAATTTCTTAATACATGGATTAATTCGTTTTTCAAGGAACACGGTGCTAAAGGTGTCACGCTTGACGACGGTGAAAATATCCACATGTTGTTATATGCCGATGATCTGGTATTGCTTGCAGAATCCCAAATAGAACTTAGTCGGAACCTGCAAATTCTTGAATCCTACTGTTCTAATAACAAATTCGACGTCAATCCAACAAAAACAAAAATAGTTATTTTTCGCAAAAGAGCAAATATCGGGCATCTACCGGAATTCAAATATAAAAACATTATATGTCTTTCAAATACATATGAATACCTAGGGTTTATCTTCACCTTCAATGGGCTGTTTTTAAACAATTTTAAGCAACGCGAGCAAAAAACGCGATTCTCTCAAGGGGTTTTCATTAAAAATATAGTCTGCTCTAAAATCTCGACAATAGAGTCAATAAAACTATTGTATAATAACGTCGCAATACCTACATTCACTTATGCTAGCGGTATTTGGGGCCTTCGTCATCTAGAAGAATCAGAAAAAATACAAAACAACTGATGGAAACACTTATTATTTCTACAAAGATCAACAGCGGGATATATAATCAAGGCCGAGCTAGCATTAACCAAGATAGGGTACTTCATAATTAAGCAGGCCTTAGAGCTTCTTTTACGAATTAAAAGTAAAAGCTTCAATCGATATGTTAGTAGGGCGCTATTCCGCTCTATTAAACTACAGCAATCTGCTGTTGGAAATTTAAAATATAATTGGGTTGACCAACTCCGCAAGGCTATTGTAAAGTATTGTGGCATAGAACTTAATATAAATAAAAATTTTATTGTGTAACTTTGTTCAGTAGCTTAATGATAAAGGATTCCAAGGGTTAAAAAAATTCTTGTGTTTTTATTTTACTCACAGTAACGAATTTAAAGTTAGTAACAATGAAGATGTAATTTTTTAATTAACAAATGGATAGAAATGTGAAAAATAACGGAAAAATTTTTTGACTGCAGAAATTTGTTCTCTGATATGTTGTGTTAGTGCTAGAATTTTTAAATTTTTTTTTATTAATGTTTACTGATTGAAAAAATAGTATATTAAACAACGCATTTCATATGGAATTCTGTTATGACACGAGTGTCACAACAGCCATATGAAATAAGTTGTTTATAATATTTTTTATATTTTGCTATTTTATCATTTTTTAAATTAATTTATTATTTTTATGTAATTACGAAAATTTTGATTTTAAAAAGTATGTCGGTAGCACTGTGTTATTTATAACATTTGACAGATCTTGACAGTTTTGACATTTAAATTATGAAATGTTAATGTTTTAAAATATTTTAAAATGACTAATACACCAATAATAATATATTATATAAGTAAAAAATGATATTCATAATCACAAATACTTTCTTAAAGAACAATATAAAATTAATAAATTGCTATTAGCCACAAATGTCATTGTCAATAGTCTTGTCATTAGATACTTCACTCATGTCGCCAACCATTTAAAACAAAAATTTGCGTGCGCAAAAGTTACATTACGATACGCAAATGCGTTTTATAATGAAGATTTTTATAAGTGCAAAATATAAAAAATAATTTATGTCATTTGGTAGTTGCGAAGGTGACGCGCGGCCCGTTTTTTATGCCGTTTTCAACATTAATTTAGACCTATAAATAATTGAGCTACAATTCGGGGAGTTGGGACTTTTTTGTTGGAAATTTTCTGCCCTTTGAGAATCTGTTTAGTTTTTTTTGTTCTAGCTATTATAGTTTATGAGTTATTAGCAAAAATGTAAACCCCTTTTTTTTAATCTTAAATTGGTAATAACAATAGGAATTTTTTAAAACGGATTTTGATATTCAGGAATATTTTTATATTTGTCATTTCGAATCGATTGACACCAAAATCAGATTTTTCGGATCGGTGTAACCCAAATCCGATTTAAATGACTTCTCGACCAGACTATAAGGGGTTATAAATACATACACTTTTTTAAATACAAACATTTATTTTAAATAATGTTATTCAGAACAATAAACAACTAAAAGGTTGAATTAACTTCCACTATTTATTCTATAAATACTTTAAATTCAATGACAGCCGTTTCGCTATCGGAATAGCTATCGGAATAGCTGTCATTGAATTTAAAGTATTTATAGAATAAATAGTGGAAGTTAATTCAACCTTTTAGTTGTTTATTGTTCTGAATAAGATGAACTTTCACACAGTAAGGGTTAGTACCATAAATTTCATTAAATAATGTTTGTTATTTACTCGTGAATATTTTATTATAAATTAATAATAAATGTTATTTAGGGTTGTAGTATATTTTTTATTGGGAAACATAATTTAGCCAATAATTGTAAAAATATAACATAATATCACGTATTTACTCAATTTTGATATTAGCGCATCAGGTTGATTAAAAGAATCGGGCTCCAAAGTAAAATAAAGGAAATGTAATTTTTATACTATTGGTGGAATCAGTGGAGACTCCTTAATGTTTTACACGAGAACTAAAGCAACATTATCTTATACAAACTTGATAAAATATTGTTAGGTACCGCTAGATGGCGCCCATCAATAATTAAAACTGAAAATTAATCATTTCCAATATAAATTAAATTTTTTATTATAATATTTATAGATCAAATAAGTGACTAAACTATATTTTTAATTATTAAACATAATAATTCACCTATTTGTCAGTATTAAAACAAAATGGGTAAATGTTCTTAATTTTTTTGTGGTATTTTCTTTTAAATTGTTCAATCTCAACTTCTGTAAAAGACATGGAAATCTTCCTTTCCATACACTAAATCTCCTTTTAACTTTGTTCCTAGTTTTAATTTGTGCTTAATTATTGTAGAGCTTTTATCTATTCGTAACTGGGTTTAACAATAGTGTCATCATATACTTCCCACAAGGATCCATGCCACAACTAGTAAGGTCGTTAATTAAAAAGAAACCTTTTTTTTGTTTCTTATTAATTCTGCTTGCTCACCTCAAGAAGATTAAATTGGTATATGTGATCCATCTACACAATCAATAATATTTGGAAATCCAGATATGTTGTAAAAATTGCGCCTTTGCCTCTGTCAAATCTTCCATATTTCCTTGCTTACTTTATAAACCACTCTATACACGGTACTTTTGTAAACGTTTATGTCATCACCAATTGGAAATTGGAATGTACGTGTATCGTAAAATCGTAGTGCGATGAAGATTTGTTCCAACATAGATGAAGTATATTTGCAATGTATGTATTTGCACTGATATGTATCATAGTATTCTTATTAAAGCTTGAAGTTAGTACACAAAAGTTGACAGTATAATTAGTGATATAAAATGAAGTTGTACCGCTGTATCCTAGTGTTTCTGTGAATAAACTATTCAAAATTACCTGTGTTACAATATATTCTTTTTAAATATAGGGTGTAATTTAGACCAATCTTGAGTTATAATATCAACCAAAGAATCTATTAAATTTTTTTATTATATTTATTATTACATTTTTATTATATTATTATTTAAAATGTAACAACCTAAATTATTAGCTATATGACCTCCTAGAAATATTTGGGGCACGCCATTGACTTTAGTTACTTAACAAAATTTAAAATAGTTGCACATATGGCACCCCACTAAAAAGTGTGATGTAAGTTACACAAGAACATTCATAATTTGTTCAAGGTCACGTCCTGAAATTCCCTGCTCCCTTCGACATCTAAGCATTAGAGCCAGCTGTTTTCGTCCTGCCTATGTTAACTCCTGCGACCCTCTTGTAAATTTTATTTTCGTTCGAACGAAAAAATGAACCAACATTATAATACTGGTGTTTTTATAGTGCTGATAACTTTTGTGTTTAAATAAAAAAATTATTGGACATTTATTAAACCCTATTTTTTCCTATTCATGCATTTACGAGTACTTATACAGTCATTAATCTAAATTGTATGTACCCAATGAGGTATACGAAATGTTAGCAACACTGTATTATTAGCTTAATTTTGTATTTTTCTTTAATAATTGGTAAAAAACTCCATTTTTTTTAATTTGTGGGTTAAATTTATCATCTTATCTTTTATCTTTTAGCAACTGCAACGAAATAAATTAAAATTTTTAAGAAAAGGTTATTATTTAATTATATACCAATACAATAATTTTTTCGTGCACCTGCAACGGAAAAAGTGTACAATTGATTATGATAATGTTAAATAAACTTTGAAAGCATCGGTTCGTATCTAAATCTATAGCGAAGGGAAGGTTGGTTGGCCTTAAAGCACTCATCCAACAGTTGACTCGAGAAGTTGTCTGGTCTAGTTCATTGTCCATCCTCCCCTTTTTCATGAAGATAGAGCAGTCTCCTGGAGACATCTCCCTTAAATGAGCGGGTGTAGGCTAACACTCGCTGAACGCATACTTTCTTATTGACGAAAAATCCGAACACACATTTATGACAGTTTCACCTTAAATGTATTTTTTCTTCTTTTGTGTTAATATTTTGTGGTGTAATAAATAAGTAAATATTAAACTTGAGGTGGAAATAAAGACTTCAAGAACAGTTTAAAGGAAAAAGAAATAAATGGCTTTGGACGGGATCATAATTAATTAGGGTGGCTATTGTTAAGGTGCATCTTTATATTGAAGACAAATGGCCTTATGTCAAAACCAGGAATATGATTTCTATTATGAAAAGTTACGGACATCACAAAAAGATGTGGAAAAAGTTCGAGTTAAGAAAACTAAATAATTACGTGTTGATCATTGAAGGAACAAAATTGTTTCAAAGAAGATTCGAATCTAAAACTAAAGAAGAATGTATTTAAAAATGGGATGATTAAATAACTAAAAAATTAATCATTATTATTTTAAATTTTCACTATTTTTTAGTAGACACTCTCAAAATTTAAAAAAAATATTATAAATTGTATTATAAATTATATTATAATTAATTTCAATCAAGAGAAAAAAGTGTTTAAATTTTTTTTCTGTGAAATCATTTATTCCTTGTTTTTAAGTTTTCGTAATTGCTATGAGAAGCCAGTCTAGCTAGTGGTACATTGTGGAGGTTTAGGTTTGTTGCAAGGAATGTTAATAAGGATTTAAAAGGTTAAAGGCTGAAAACGGAAATATCTCTACGTTTGGTTGATTTATTAATCTGGATATTATAGGTAGAAAAAGTAGGCGAAATAACATGTACAGATAGTAAAGGTTTTGTAAAAATTGACTACGGTTATTAACGATTTAAAGTCACTGACTATAGTCGTTCCACTTAATTGTTGAGTGCGGTTCTTCATTTCTTTGGATGCCAGCATAAGAGGGTATCCACAGTAAGTAAGTAAGTTAGTAAGTATTGCTTTATTCTAACAATTTAAATACGAGTACAACAAAGACTACAAAAAAAGCTAGATAAAGCTGATAACCGATAAGTATATAAACACTTGTTTCGGAAGATATAAAAAAATACAAAAAAATTAACAAAAGCTAAATGCAGTGTTATTATTAAAAATAAATTTATTAATAAAACAATAGAAGTAAATCATCCATAGCACAAATGTGACTGATTGGTAAACGAAGAAAAATATCAAAATCAATGTCACAAATTTTATTTAAATAAAAAACTAGTTTCGGCCTATCAATAGGCCGATAGAATCAAAAATTACCTTTTTGATTCTTGATTGGCTTTTTCCTCCACATAATCGCTCATTTGCTTTTACATGTTTAATTTTATTTGTTATTATTAACATTTTAATGGTTATGTTGTCATACACTACATTGCTGTATTCCTTAACCTATTTCTTCTTCTTTTTAATTTGAATGTTGTAATAATCCAATGTATTGACTATTTATCATTTAATTGTTATATTCACTTTAGATTCTAACTAGTTTCACTATACATTTGTTAATACTACTTAATGTTTTTCTACTATGCTTGCAATTTCGTTCTAATATTTCGACATCTGCAATATTTGTTCCATCTTTGAATGGTGTCCTGTGCTCCTTAAACTTGATTATGGTAGTTTCATGTTCTATGTATTTTCCTTTTATGTCACTTGCTTTCAATGTAATCTGAGTACTCATTTAGTTTGCGCTATCTCATATTTTCGTTGTTTTATTTGCCTTAACAGTTTATTGTTGTGATCACTTGTGTTATGGACCTTTTTGCGTGGGTGATACACGATGCTGCGTCTTGCCGAATTTGGATTTATTTGCTTGCTGGTGCTCCTACACTGGTTGTTTAGGATTGACACCACGTGTTACGACCCATCATCTGACAATTTGTTGTGGGTATATTCTTGCCCTCATCCTCAGATTGATGCTAATATTTGCCACCCTTTCAACTTTCCTTACCTTGTTGAATATTACTTTCTTATTCCTTTCTTCACTCACAATGACAGATATGATGCATTTGCCAATGGGTCTTTGACCTTTTTCCTTTCTTGCGGTTTTTACAAATACTGCTCATACTTACTCTCCATTGTTTTTCAGGCTTTTGGGTACCTTTATCCTAAGCTATATTACAGTTTTCTTCTTGTTATTAACCAATAACTCAACTAGGTTTAATGAGTTGCTACTCACCTAGTTTTTAGTTTTTAATATTTAATTTTAATCATTATTTCCTCATTTAATGCTTTTCTTTTTTCAATGACACAATTTGATATACATAAACTTTTGCCATATGCAAGCATGGTAGAAGTTGTTATTTTTCAATTACAACTATAGTTATTAAGGTAGGTTTATACTGATT
Organism: Ophraella communa; assembly: GCA_035357415.1. NCBI lineage: Eukaryota > Metazoa > Arthropoda > Insecta > Coleoptera > Chrysomelidae > Ophraella > Ophraella communa. The sequence continues at coordinate 20,316,953 of CM068980.1, forward strand.
CTTTGATCTCTAATGTTTTCACTTTCTCTTTTAATTTTTAGCCTGATGATGGCCTATTGATAGGCCGAAACTAGTTGCTGTTTTTTATTAAAATAAAATTTGTGACATTGATTTTGATATTTTTCTTCGTTTATTAATAAAACATATAACAACATATTTGATACACAGTGAAGGTGCTAATCCTAGTATATTTGGAAAACGAAGGAAAAAAAACAAAGAATATCTACATATTATTCCCTTTACTATTACAATTTCTATTACAGTGTTTTTTCTATTAAAATGAGAAAGTGAAATATTATCCTTTGATAGGGGAAGAAATTATATTTCTGGGTATACTAGATAGGTATCTTTTAATTTGATTCTTAAACTGCTATTTATTTTTTATTGACTTAATCTCATGAGGAAGGAAAGTTTTGTTGCCAAATAATCAAAAGATCTTTGGGTACTTGTCTTTATAAGTGGCAAGACATATAGAGAATTATTACGTGTAGCGTATGAGTGTGATGGTAGCACTGTAGAAAATTTTGATTTGTTGTATATCTAATGCAAGAGTTAATAAAATATAACTAATTTATGTCAAGCATTTTGCTTTCCAAGAACAATGCATCTGAAGGATATCTTGAGTTTTTTTTGAAAATAATTTTTAAAAATTGTTTTTGAATAGTATGTAAAGGTTTCACGTGTGTTTTTAAGGAATTGCTCCATACACAGATTTCATATCTAATGTGACTCTTGACTAGTGCATATTATAAATTGGACATATACGATACAGGCAAAATTTCTCTTAAAACCTTGAATTTATACAGGATGCATCTTAATTTTGCTGTTGTATGGAATATATGCAACCATTTCAATTGGGGGTCCATGATAATTTCTTAGTATTTGATATTGTTTTCTGGCCTAATTAAAAATGCCTCTCCTCCTCTGTGTTTAAATTAAAATCGGGAAAATCCTTTGCTAAAAGGTAAGCAGCAGGTCTTTTGTACATTTACAGTTAACAATTTATACGATAACCATTTTTTAATGAATTTAAAATTTTCTTCTGCTTTCAGTTTTAAATCGAACCAGTTGTCGTCTTTGAAGAAGATTGCGTATCGTCAGCAAAGCCAATAACCTCACCATTGCATACAAGAGAGAATAACTCATTTATGTAGATGTTAAATAAAGTAGGACCTAATACGGAACCTTGTGGTATACCATATTCAACTAACTTTGCGTTACTCAGTACATCACTCATTTTGACAATTTGACTACAACCCAAGTATCCAGTATCTGGATGTGTTTATCATTTTGTGGTAGGTTATGGAATTCGGAATTTATTAATAAACTAATAGGATGTTTTATGTAAAGTTGTTGAATTGTTTGTATAGAACTCAAGGAATCAGTAACAGTTATGGCCTTAGAATTATTCTCTTTGCTAATACGAAGAGCCTGCAAGATGGCAAACAATTCAAGTGTGTAAATAGTGTTATGTGAGGCTAGTTTAAACTAATTTTTTTTATTTAAATTTACCACTGCAGCTCCTACATGATCGTTTAATTAGATCCGTCAGTATATAGGAATCGATAATCCTTTTATGATTTTTTTTATAGAAAGAAATTTCTGAACAATAAAGGTATAGTTAACTTCTCTTTTATTAAACAAGAGCAGGAGTATTAATTACATTTACTGTAGGTTATAGAAGACAAAAATAGAAAAATAGATACAAAGCTCATATAATTAACTATAAATTTGTTGGATTATTTGACATTCGGTTAAAATATGTTTTACTGTATTGTTTGTTTGACACTGTTTTATAGTATGGGGGGTTGTCTTTTGTGATTAGGTAAAGATGCGTGTGGCGGGTGTAGGTATCTAGATTGGAGTCGAGTGAGAGTAACTTGCTTTTTTCAGGGTAACGAAGAAACGGGTTTTTGTAACCCATTAATCTTCGACCATTTGTTTTGCCACGCACTATTAACTATGTTTTTAGGAACACCTTAAGATCACTCGGCACTATTTTATTTACGCTAACATGATCATTGTTTGCTGCTGCTTCACGAGCGAGGCGGTCCACAGCCTCGTTACCATATACTCCAATGTGAGATGGAACCCAGATTAAAACTACGTGTTTATTTTCTCTTGCGATGTTTTGAAGTTCTCTGTAGATGTCTTTATGAATAGGGTTGTTGGACTATATGTTTTGGATGTCGTAGAGGGCGTTCATTGAATCAGTTATGATTGTATAATTTCTCTGGTCCGTTTTATTATTGAACTTTATTGCTGCTAGTATTGCATATAGTTCTGAATTAGAAATGGTCCAGTTATTATGCAGCTTAAATTTTGCACTATGAGTATTGGAAAAACAATTGCAGCTCCTACTCCTTCAGTTGTTTTTGACGAATCTGTGTAGATCTGATGGTAGTCGATGAATGAACCATGATAACTTTGAGTTGACTTAGTATTAAGATTGGAAAACATTCATTATAGATATTTATTTTTCTTCGCTGGTCTTCCTCAATAATTACACCCTGTAGTATTGTTTATTTCAACTTTATCGGTAAAAGTTTAAAGCGAAGTCAAAAGTTGATTCACTGGACTGGTTTGTATTATCTAATTACCCACTAGTTTTTACAAATCACTTCGTTTATTGTACCTATCGGAACAACAGTGTTTTAAAAATAAAAATTTGTGAAAATGCCAAAAATAAGGGAAAGAAATGCGGAAAAAAGTGAAGAAAAATGGGAAAAAGGATATATTAAAAAATTTTAAAAGAAATAAACCAACTTATAAAACGATTAAAAAATGACTCGTCATTCAGTGAAAGAGGAAGCTCAAATTGTAAGTATTATATTAAAATAAAAATAAAAAACGATCTTATAAGCAACTATGCTTAAAATTAAATAAAAAAGATCATATAAGCCGCTATGCTTAAAATAGAAATAAAAAACGATCTTATAAGCCGCTATGCTTAAAATTAAAAACAAATACAGTGTTGTACACATATTAAGTTTCTCTCTAAAGATTAAATATTTATGGTCGTAGATGACAGTAAGGGAAGTAAAAGTGAACCTGAATATAATTTAATGGATACAGAAAATCTGATTGACGAACAATAAGAGGCAACACAAGCAAACAATATTGGAGTGGAAGAAACTGTACAAGTGGATCCAGAAACCAAAACTTTTTTAACCGCTTAGATCAAGATCCTATCAAGCAGAATAAAAACGAAATATTGCTTCACGAAGAAATTAATAATAGATGGAAATCTACCTAATACAAGGTCTAACAAACGACCAAAGAGAAAGTATACTAAACTTCCACAAACAAACAAAGTATCCCAACAACTAGCACCAACGCAAGCTCTACAATCAACGGAAATAACACAGGTAAATGGTCAGCTAAATGTTTTTTTTATTAGGGATAGAGTAATATTAGTCTTAATACAAAAAGTTTAAATTGGATAATAATAATAATAATGTTGATTTTAATAATTACAATAACAATTTACAATTACAATTTAAATAAACTAACTAAATAAACATGCTAACTCACTGAAGTAGTGCTACAAATTAAGTAGTCACTATTTGTGCGTGATTAATAAACTAAAATAATTCTATAATTAGGTAACATAATAATACAATATTTATATAATATAATAACACACGGATTATACAATGATAATAATGTTTATTCCCTTTCCTATATATTAGGTAACATATAATATTTTTTTATAATAGCTTATCAGTTGTTTGCCATTAATAAGGTTTGAAATTTGGTCGGTATGGGAGTTCAGGATAAAAGATTTAAAAATTTTCTTAAAAACTTTATACGGATTTGTAGTATTTATATACAATTTGTATATTTCTGGTAAGAAATTAAAAATTTTCGAGGAAAGGTAACTATAGCATCTTTGACCAATTTGTTTTTTTGGTAGTGGAATTTGTACGCTTTCCTGTAATTTATTTCGATTGTCATAGTTATGGTCTATTTTAGAAATTATTTCCTTATTATTATATACATATTTTACAATACTATAAAAATACAATTAGTTCAAATTCATTATTTGGGCTTTTTGAAATAATAATTTTGTAGGGTATCTATGAGGTAAGTTAAATATTAATTTTAAGATCTTTTTTTGTAAAATTTCAAGTCTTTTTAAGTTTGTTTTAAGAACCCCACTCCAACTAAGGATCCCATATTGTATTCTGGAAGGTATAAAAATCCCTTTTGACCAAATACCTAATCAAAAGCTAAAGCCCAAAGTAAATATTCCTAAATCAATGGAAAATGAGCAAAAAAAGCAATTAAATAATATAAAAGGTGAAAAGTGAAAAGGTGAATAAAAGGTGAAATTTTATCAAGCTATTTTTCAAGACAAAAGGTCAACGGAGATTATAGAACTGCGACAAAATTAATAGGAAAATTTTTTTTTTGTATAATTGATATAAAAGATGCTTACTATCTTATCTCTATTGACTCAAAATATAGAAAGTTCTTCGTTTCAAGTTTGAAAGTAAACGTTTCGAATTTAAAGGTCTACCATTTGGACTCAACATAGCTCCTTTCATTTTCACAAAACTATTAAGACCTGTAAGTAATCCAATGCCTTAGACAAAATTCAATTTTATCTATTATTTACTCAGATGTTTTGCTAATAATTGGAAAAACAAAAGAAGAATGCGCAAATTCGGTAAAATTCACATTAACATTATTGACAAGATTCGGTTTTCTTATTAATGAAGACAAAAGCATATTGATACCCACACAAGAAATTAAATTATTAGGGTTTGTGTATGATTCTAAAAAGATGTCTATAAGATTACCTGACGAAAAGAAGAAACACATTTACAAATTACTTAAAGGTTTAAAAATTGGGAATTGTTATCTCATTAGTCAATTTGCTCAAATAATAGGGACGCTAATCGCAGCAAGCCCCGCCGTCAAATACGGGTGGGTTCACATTAAATTCTATAAAGAGCTAAATATACAGAACTTAAAAACCATATCAATTCGCTAAATATCACCAAAATTGTAATATATTGCTCAGAGTAGTCAACAAAACGACCACCGCCTGTGTAAACAAAAAAGGAAGTGTCCAATACAAAAATCAAGGGATATTTGGTTATGGGCTGAAACAAAAAACATTGAAATCTTTGCTTTATATATTTCTTACAAATAAAACTTTTTTGCCGATAGTAAATCTCGTTTACAAGCTATAGAAACTGAATACTCATTACATAATACATAATTTTAAAATATTTATTCAGAATTTGGGAATCCATGAATAGATTTATTTTCTTCAAAGTTAAATAAAAAGTGTAGTAGGTATATCTTATGGTTACCATACCCAAATCCAGAAAAAGTTGATGCCTTTACCTTTAATTGGCAAAGAAAAGTATTTTATGCTTTTCCGCCTTTCGCTGTAATAACTAAAGTTATAGAAAAATTAGTAAAAGAAAAATCTCAAGAAATATTAGTGGTACCAAGATGGCCGTCACACCTATGGTTTCCTTTGTTTAACAAACTTTTAATAAGTAAACCACATATTTATAATTTACCCAAATAAAAAACTTATTACTTTATCCTTTCAGCAAACCACCTCCTTTATACCGGTGTCGATCGATTCGGTCCCGGTAGGTCATAGATTAAAATGTGTAAATTTTAATTCCTTTATCTATAGGCGTATTGGGTCTCAATGGCACCTGAAGATTTTCTTCGGGAAAATGTACCTCTTTTCGGAAATCCAATCCTCCCTCTTTTTATTGTATCTGAATGTTTAAATTAAATACTATTTCATTCATTGTTTATATTTCATCGAGTGCATTTCATATTTCAGATCAATTTGTCTGTTGTTTTAAACATTTTAAAAATGAATATAAATATTCAATATCAACCATTACAACAAATGACGTAGCAAATATTTTTTTAGGTTAGGTTAGGTTAGGTTAGGTTAGGTTAGGTTAGGAATTTTTAAATCCTAAAATGTATACCTTTACAATAATATTTCAATGTAATAAATATATCAAATTTTTAAATTAGTTTTATTACCTGTTTTTCATTTGGTTTATCAACAGGTGGTTGGAACCGAATCCTTACATTATTATTCAGGTAGGATAAAAGTCCAGGACCCCATAAGCACGTTATTTTTGAACTACCTGCTACTTGGGACCCAATAAGCATATGCCCGTTTATACAAGAGCCTGGTTGCATGGGTGTTATTTGGAGGTCATGGAGAAACAACAAAGTACCAGAAAAAGCCATCCCTATAATGATAAACTCAATATCTTAAAATAACCTAAAACAATACAATAATATAATATTTAAACATTGGTGGGAATTTTCGACATTACACAGTGAGGATCCCTTAAAAGCAGTCTTGACAAAAATTATTAACTATTCATCAGAACTAGTTGAATCAAGTTTGTCATTAACATTCACAAAGCTGCTCTATCATTTATATTTTAGATAAATCCAGAGGAACAAAAAATATTAAAACGTTTTTTAAAAAGGCATTTATAACAAAATACCTCCCGCCCCTAAATACCAATCACCTTGGGACACAAATCCAGTTTAATCACGAATCCCTAAAATTAGACCAATTATATTATAAATTGTATATTCTATTGGCAACTGGTCATAGAATCCCTTACAAACTTGGACAACATTATTTACATTAACCGACAAAATAGAAATTCAAATTGCAGATAAAATTAAAACTTCAGGAAGAAACAAATATCAACCCCTATTTACGCTTCCAATGGTTTAAAGAATGTCCAGAACTGTAAGTGGCTTCAGTCATTACTTGTTACATTCAAAAAACTAGCTCACTGAGACCCCAAAATAAAAAATATTTAATTTTAACACAAAAAAAACCATATCATAGAGCATCAGCCCAAACCATTAGTACATGGCCAAAAACTAAAAAAGTGGTATTATTGTAAAAATGTTCTTAGGCATGCATCCAAATCATCCGCCTCTCAAACGGTATTAATATAGACCCAACCAGAAGGACTGTTGGACAAATGCTTCAGAGATATTCAATAAATTTTATAATGAACCAGTAACTCAGACAGGTAAGGACTATGCAAGAGCAGTCTTGCATACGAAATACAAAATTTTGTTCTCTTGATTTTTTTATTGTTAATAAATAATTATGGATAATTATTACTATGTTACTGTTAGTTTGTTAGTTATAATCGCATTATATTTCTTAATATAGTTGATTAATTAGATACTTTAATTAATAAACTCTTAATTCTATGCTTCAATTAAAATGTGGGAAAAATAAATTAACTTAAAACATCTACAGGGTGTAATTATTGCGGAAGACCAGCGAAGAAAAATTAATAGATTGATTGACTTACCTGTAAGGAGCCCGAGGGCTGGGTGCCTACCGAGCGCGTCCCTAGGTGGCGGATAGGGGATCCCCAGGAGAGTCGCTGAACTGCTTAAGCAGGTAACACTGCAATTTAGCAGGGAAGCGGCGAAGCTGGGGGTGTGCGTCTATACGGGTGGCGAGGTCTGGTATGAGCAGCTGACAACTGCAAGATTGCCAGATTGGTCATTCCTAAGGTCGCACCGCGGACCAACCCCCCCAATACCAAGGTGTAAGGTAACGTGCCGAAGGATGGATGGCCGCTGGGGTATAAGCGGTCGCAAACGTTCCCCTGGGGGAACCGGGCGAAACCCCCTAGTATGTAGCCTTGTTCTGCCATGCGGGGCTCTGCCGGAGTGGACCGACAATCCCTTGCTACTCGTGGGAGCAACCATGGTAAGAAAAATGGCGGGAATTAATATCGCTCAGATAAACGCCCATCACGCCAAGGGATCATCGGCGGTTATTTCAAGGACCTTTATCAGAAACCAAATGGGATTAGTATTGATCCAGGAACCATGGGTCCGTGATAGTCAGGTGAGAGGACTCGCAAGTAGGGAAGCCAAACTGATATATAAAGTGAGGAATGTAGACATACCCAGAGCATGCATCTTAGTAAGTAACAGCATTGATCACTTTTGTATGTCAGAGTTCATGACGAGAGACCTCGTTCCGATTCGAGCAAACCTCGAGTTCGAGAATAGACGTCAAGAAGTCATGATAGCATAATGCTACTTTGCAGGGGACGGGACTGCACCGCCTACTGAACTGCAAAGACTAGTCGAGTACTGTGAACAGAAGAAGCTGCCGCTTCTCATAGGATGCGACGCTAACGGTCACAATACCGTATGGGGAAGCACAGACACCAATGAAAGAGGTGAGAAAATTTTAGATTTTATATTTAATAAGAATCTTGTTATACACAATATATGGAATACCCTTACTTTTATAACCAGAACAAGAAAGGAAGTACTAGATATAACACTAAGTACACCGAATCTTAAGGATCGGGTGAAAGAGTGGAGAGTATCGAACGAACCATCCCTCTCTGACCGAGAAACTTACAACATATAATAAGGAGATTAGAAAAGCTAAAAGAAACAGCTTTAGAAAATTCTGCGAAGAAATAGACGCTACACCCTCTGCAGCAAGGCTACACAAAGTATTAGCAAAAGGAAAAGTAGACACTGTAATGGCATTACGGAAGCCAGATGGAAGCTTCACAGAAAGCGAAAACGAACGAGCTCTGCTCCTGTTAGAAACTCACTTTTCGGAGGAATTGTCCCTTCGGGAAAAACAAGTGAGACAGCTAAAAGACCTACCAGGGAAGACACCGCAATGGCAAAACACATATGCAGTGAGGAACGGCTGAGATGGGCTATGAACACCTTCCAGCCGTTCAAAACCCCTGGAACGGATGGAATATTTTCTGCCCTACTCCAACAGGGCCAAGAGGTAATAATTCCACACTTGATCCGAATTAGTCGGAGCAGCCTTGAACTGGGATACATACCAGAAGCGTGGAGAAGGGTCAAAATCACCTTTATCCCAAAAGCAGGGAAACGGGGCACTACGCACCCCAAATCCCTTAGACCGATCAGCCTCACATCGTTTGTTCTCAAAACGATGAAAAAAGCTGTAGACAACTACATTAGAACAGAAATCTTGGAACAGGTGCCATTGCACCCCCGTCAACATGCGTACCAAGCGGGAAAGTCCACGGAAACCGCTTTAAGACAATTGACTGACGAAATCCAAGACGCTCTGAATAAAAAAGAGACCGTGGTATGTGCCTTCCTAGATATAGAAGGGGCCTTTGACAATACGCCACATGAGGCAGTCAAAAGAGCACTGATTGAGAAAGGAGTAGATAGAACGACATCCATTTGGATGTCGCAACTGCTATCTACAAGAATCTTAGAAATGGAGGCAGGATAAGACACTATCTTCATTAATGTGACCAGAGGCTGTCCACAGGAGGGAGTTGCATCCCCACTTATGTGGAGTCTCACTGTGGACAGTCTACTCTGCCAATTGACTAGGGAAGGCATACCATATCAAGGGTATTCCGACGACATGGTTATCCTGGCAAAAGGGAAGTATGAAAATGCGAAACAATGGTGTGACTCGGTGGGACTCAGCATCAACCCCACCTAAACCACACTAGTAGCCTTTACAAGGAAAAAGGAACCTAATCTAAAAATCATAAAAATAGGGAAGAACATCGTCTAGTGGAAAACAGAGGTAAATATCTAGGGCTTATCCTAGATAGCTGGTTACTCTGGAATAAACACGAAGACGAAGTAATACACAAAGCAACCAAGGCCCTCATGGTGTGCAGGAACATTGCAGGGAAGAACTGGGGATGTAACCCACGTATTCTGCAATGGATGTACACAGCAATAGTGAGACCACATATGGGGCAGTGGCTTGGGGCGCAAGGGCTAATCTGAGTTTGACGAGGAAAAATCTCTCGAAGATTCAGAGACTAGCCTGTTCATGTATCACTGAAGCAGTGGGAACTTGCTCCACTGCTACAATGGAGGTGATTTTAAACTTGACGCCACTGCATATTCTGCTAGAAAGTGTAAGGAAGAAAACAATATATAGAATGATCAAAGAAGGAATTATCAGGGAAAAACCTTCAATTTGATCAAACTTGGGAAATGCCCCAAGATGATATGCCAAAGAAATTCAACTTTGTGAAAAAATTCATCACAAAGATAAGTAATAAATCTGAATGGGATGAAGACACCATACAAAATTTAAACCAGAATGCTATAAAGTGGTATACGGACGGTTCCAAGCTGGACGAAGGAACTGGGATAGGAGTTTTTGGACCGAGAGCCAAATACTCAGAAAGCTTGGCCACATACCCGAGCATCTTTTAAGCAGAAGTCCGCGCTAACGAAATATGTGTGGAATTCAATATTGGAAGAAACTACCGCAGACAAGAGATTGTGATCATGTCGGATAGTCAAGCAGCCATCAAAGTGCTGAGCTCAAATATAATCAATTCGAAGATGGTTTGGGAATGCCTAGGTAAACTAAATGAACTAGGCCAGAAGAACACTGTCACCCTCCTATGGGTCCCGGGACACATAGGAATAGAGGGGAACGAAACAGCAGATAAGCTGGCAAAAAAAGGAGCTGAAACCCCACATTTGGGATCAGAACCATATTGTGGGAACAGCAGTAGAGTAATCTTAGGAAAACTAAGGGAAGAAATGGAGAAGGAAAAATCCAAGTACTGCAATCAGCTGGAAGGACTGAGGCAATCTAAGATACTACTGGGGAACTATGACCAGAAGAGATCTATTAGCTGCCTCAACCTCAGTAAAAAAAGGCTCCGAATTCTAACGGGAATATTAACCGGGCATTGCCGGTTAAGAAGCCACATGAAGAAACTAGGGTTAGCAGATGAAACAAAGTGCAGATTCTGTGAGGAAGAGAATGAAACCTCAATACACATACTCTCAGAATGCCCTGCCTTGCAGAATTCTAGGGCTAGATACCTAGGAGCACATGAAATAGAAGAAGGGGATCTACCTGATTTGAAGCCCGCCGATGTCCTAAACTTCCTCAGGAAAATAGGACTCGAGGAGCTGCTATAAATCTGAGAAAACATCAGAATATGGCAAGTAAGGGGGGACACAATAGATCCTATAGGTCGCAGTGTACTTATCACCCCTAATTTACACATACATACATACATACATACATATATACCTGTAAGGAGAATCAATCCAAAATTTTCGAGCTGGTCTTCCGAAAATAATTACACACCGTCCCTCCCAGGAACCCTTATTATCTGAATCATTGTTCCTCAGACCAAACGAAGTGATTTGTAAAAACTAGTGGGTATTTAGATAATACAAACCAGTCCAATGAATCAACTTTTGACTGCGCTTTAAACTTGTACCTACCGATAAAGGTGAAATAAACGATACTACAGTGTGTAATTATTTTCGGAAGATCAGCTCGAAAAATTCGGATTGATTCTCCTTACAGGTAAGTCAATCAATCTATTAATTATATTTTAATAGATGATTTCATAAAAAGAAATGCTTCGACCTTTGTTGGCTGGAAAAAAATTCTAAAAATCGGTCAGTTTTTGTATTTCGTATAATAAGCCTGTTTTGATCTTTTCATTTCTTCACTAGTTGATAATATTAATAAATTTAAAAAAAAAGGCAGTAGAAATAAAAAATAATAAAATTTTTATATAAATTTCCAAAAAAACATATTTCATTTTTATGCACTCCTGAAACAATATAAATCCTGATCCACGTGATAATGTCTAAAGTTGCATCGTACTTGCTGATTACCAAAAGATTTCTAAATACCAGTATGTATTAAAAAAGTCGAGTTAATCGAGTTAATTCAGTTTGGTGATCTATGTCAAACGCTTTACATTTTTAAAACAGCAAGTAGATTTTGTAGCATCAGTACAGGCTCTTATGGCCAATAGCGATGCCAAATGTCATCAGAATATGATTTGTAAAAACCGGCACAATAATCACACTAATGACTAAAACATTCAAGGGGCTTCCAGAATTGAAACTAAGTTGTTCTTATCTGTGGGCAAACGCATTACAATTAACAAAATCATGACATACGACATTAGCATTCAAATTAAAATCGGCATCGCCGCGATAAAAACTCCCATAAGGATTGCATTTCCCTATGTTCCCTGTACTGCAAAGTCAAGGTGAGACGGACTATAGTTTAACATTTTTTATTTTATCATACTTATTAATTTAGTACGATTGCGGTTTGTTTAAATATTAATGAAAAGAGATTTGTAAACTGTTTAAGATAAAGGGAATAGACGGATGATTGTGACCGCTTCCAAAGGTAACAATAAAGTAACGGGAAACGTTAGTTTGAGAGTTTGGGATCGCTGCAAGCGTTAATGCGTTGACCATCGTAGCGATGTTTGCATTTCTCAGTCGCTGCAGGGCCACCACTTGATAACTCCGTCGGAGAACTAAACGTATGCATGTTTCTGACTGATAGCAAATACTAGTATTGATCACTGAAGACGAGTAAACAATTAAAATGGAATAGAGTTGTTGCTTAAATGTTCGCATTCGATTACAGCTTCATGGATGGTTATGTCACGCTGCGTTGTGATGTGGATGTTACATTCTTGATTGAAGAATCGCTTAGTGCCGTCGGGAATGTTTTTTTATAACTGTTTTTGTAGAAGTTACTGTGTACATAACGTTTAGATTAAATAGTTTATCAAAAATGAAAAGTATTTTTAATGAATACGGTCTCTTTTTAAAAGTATAACTATCAAACAATTAATCAATTAAAATAATAAATTAAAATAAGTATTAAACAATGCCCAGATATCAAATAAAATTTATGCTAAGCACTATTTTCATAAAAAATTTTATTTATTTATTATCTGTCATACACGTGGTAAAATGGCAGGGTTGCCTCTATCTTCAACCCCCTTCGAATGACAGGTACAAACCCCAATTTTTAAAATGGGAATTATGAGCTTGTGATGTATCGTTTGAAATTAAATAAATTGGTAATATTTTCCCCGTTTTCAAAATTTGTTTACTTCTTCTATTATATCTTATTTTATTCACTCTCTTTGTATTCGTGCATTCTTTGTTTAATTCAGTAATTGAATTGTTTTTAGCTTCTTGACAGTCAACAGTATGATGATCGATATTTTTTTCTATATTCTATATATGCCTCCAAATGTATAAAAATACGCTATATTTATCTGATCTACAGTATTTCAAACAGAATCTTCAATCTCATAATTGATATCGTGAAAATCGCATATCAATAATTCATATTTCAACTCAACCTATATATTTCATGAGTACATGTTATTACTAAATCAGCAAAAAAAAATAAAACAAACAAATTATTTTTATAATGTACCAATTATTGCGCATAGAATAAATACGACATAATTTATTTTTATGTAAAGTATGTATGCACTGTATATTATTAATTGTCGAGAGACACCATTGCTTATAATATGTACTAGAAATTAAAGTTTTCTCTCATATTGCCTCCTAAAGAGTATATCAAACTCTTAATGAATAGTTGGTAGATGGATTAAAAAAAGTCTTTTATTAATAGAAAACAAGAGAAAATAATTATATAATGCATTTTGTTCATATCTACGTTTAGTAATTAGTATTGGATATACTGGTAAAACTAGTACATGAACTACAGCATTAAAAATAAATGCTTCAGTATTATTGTAAATATCTTTTAAATTATTTTTAATCACATATTTTGAAAATATCTATGCATATGCTTGATTACGTGATTTAAAATGTATGGGAAAAATGAAAAATCCAAAGTTAACCTTAAAATATTTACTAATATAATGAAAATTCGTATTCCCAGATTGTCATTGATAATAAATTGACCCTAATTTTTAGTAGTATGGTATAAATATGGTTTACCTAAAAGCAATAACATCACGGTATCTTACAAAAAAGCATTTTTTTCTCACTTTAAATTAACGAGCAGATTACAGAACAAAAGTAACTCACAAAATATAAACAAAAATGGTTTAGTAAATAATTTCAGATATTTGTTAAAAATTATCGGATGTCAAAATAAATTGAAAGTTAATTTATTAAAATATTAAAATTTCAAAATCAAGGAAAATCATTTTGTATAACAGGCGTAAAAAATTCATTTTTACTACTAAAGTTTGCTGCTTCATGCCGTTTAGCAACTCATTCTGAAAATATGTAATTTTTGTTTGTAACTAATATATAAATGTTAAAAAACTATTCCTAAAGTTTTTGGCACACAAAAAGTATTAGGAGTTTATTTAAATTTAGGATTTCCTATTGTAAACAAAAAATTTTAAAATGATTTAAAGAAATTAAACCACGAAAACTTTAATTTTAGTATTAAAATTTATTTTGAAAGTAAATCATAATGTTTTTATGGTAAAAATCATTCAATACACTATTTAATGAAATACTTCATACATTTTTACAATAATTAAAAATTAGTTTTTATTTTTAGTACTTTAATGTTATTATACAACCGTAAAAACTATTGTTAATTTTGTGTATTTTAAAATTAAATATCTTAAAGTATGAAATGATTTATTCTTTTTAAGAATTGCGAGAAAATATTCTTTAGGAATATTAATATCTTTATTTGGGTGATTTTTTCAAGAGTAGTGAGATAGAGAATAAAATCTGAATTGGTTACTCCAATTCAATTTAAAAAATAGTTTCAATTGTCCTATGTCAAGAGATTCAGAGTTGAGTGCGCCGTCGCTTCACGAGTTGAACGAATAGCGGCAACTGGTAGAGATAGAGGCTAAAAGGCGTCCACAGTCTGATATCAACCACGGTATCGTTGTGTACTGTCTACCCTCGATACACGTTCCTTCACGTGCCGCTCGTCTCAGCCGATTTAGCCGTTTTAGTCACTAGGCCACTCGACCCCCGTCGAGAGGATGCTGGAGCCGCGGTGGAGGCCCGTCCAGGTAACTTCCAACATCCGTAACTTTTTAACAGGTGGGTCAGAGGGCGCGCGGAGCGGCTGCTTCTGCAGGAGGACAATGTACACATACACCGGTTTTGCTGGTGGGCCGACCTCTAAGGAGGATCTCTTCTTCACTTTTCGCAGCTCCTCCCACCACCTACCGCCCACGCGTCCTCCTCGACTTTGCACTCAGACTCCGTTCCGCGATCCGCGATCATCTCTCCTACCCCCTTCAGCGTTCCTAAACCTTTTCTCCCACTACCCCTTATTCCTCTTTTATTTATCATTTGTCCAACACGGCAATTTTTAATTCCCGTGCTTTCTCATCCGTATACTTTTCTGACGATATGTCTGTCTTACTCGCAATCAGACAAAACTTTCAGGAATACAAATCAGGAAATTATAGGGTCGGCTTCGGTTTATTTGTCAATTATTTTACAAATATTACTTTGCAACACTGTAGTGAGAATGTATTTTTAAATTGCTTTCATAAAACATTCAATATTCATATTTATTTTAATGTCCATACAAAGCCAGCATAATATTTTAAACTAATTAATTTTATTTTTACATTTTAGAACATCACATATTTATCTAAATATAAAACTTTCTAGTTCAACTCTTTGACAGTGGTAGAAAAAAACCTTATTATTTTATTTGAAACTTCATTAATATTACAATTTAAGCGTTATTCAACAAGTTATTTAATTACCATACTTTGGCTACGATTATCTATATATTATTAAGATATTTTATTCATTTTATTATTTTTTTTACAATTAGGTTAGGGCTTTGATCAAAATTTAGAAACTTAAAAAGAGATTTCAAATATTGCATCTTCTTCAATTTTTAAAATAAAAAGTTTTCCACATATTCAATCATGTTTGTAAGTAAATTTTAAAATCGTTAATACTTTTTATCAAATCCAAAATTAATTATTGGCATTGTATTGTGATTAGGTAATTTTATTTAGTAGGTTGCTTAAAATATCTATTTAACTATTTGAAATGTTTTAAAATAGCTAATGTGTTGAGTTAAATTAAATGATAAATAAATTTACGGTGCAGAAATAAATTT
Organism: Ophraella communa; assembly: GCA_035357415.1. Lineage (NCBI taxonomy): Eukaryota > Metazoa > Arthropoda > Insecta > Coleoptera > Chrysomelidae > Ophraella > Ophraella communa. Next base: position 20,332,881 of record CM068980.1, read on the forward strand.
ACTTCTTTATTTTAATAATTGAAAGAACATATTTAATAAAAAATAATAATTTTAGCTTGTTCCTTAGTTACAATGATAAACATTATAACATTTATAGTTTAAAAAATCGAAATTCTTAACTTTATATACAATGAATAGAAGTTCGATAAATGATGCAATTAAAAAGGATGACATGTATTCTTTGGCGTCGGATTTTCTTTTCAGATTTACTACGTGCATATCTATATTTTATGTCGATCTGTAAGAAACGAAGCAATTTACTGGATAAATTGACATTTGAAATATTATTAAACGTGTTTTAACTTAAATTTTTGTAAGATCAATACCTACGAATAATATGACAGCATAATTATTCTTTGTGTTGTTGTTAGTTATTAATAATTAATATTATGTAGTAATATTTCTTTTTGTTGCAGGTAAACTTTAAAATATAGGTTGACAGGGATCTGGTAAGCTTAGATTTTTACAGATATATTGAAAACGTTTTATATTGTTATTTTCTAGTTTTGGAAATCTTTAGTGCGTTGTTAAATTGTTAAATTTTACACTATTACAATTACATTTAAAGTAGATTTTGTAATTGAAACTATTAGATTTAGTTAATGAAAAAAATCTAAGAACTACACATAAAAGAATTCTGGGAGTAAACTTAATATTATTACTAAGAATAATAGAGAGATCTATAATATACTAAACCAAGATTTTTAAGTTGTACATCAAATATTCTAAACGAAGAGTTTTTATATATTCTACACGCACTGTATTATTATATTAAAGGTATTATTTCATAAAATGTTCACATAAAGTATTTAATTATAACTTTGAAACTTTCAGATTAAATGATTCAGTCTGTCTCTGCATGATTTGCATTTTATAAATTTCTGAAAACTTTTCTGTAACACGTGGCATTTTTATTGAAATTTTTTATTTTCGTTATGATATTTTTGTCCAAACATTTTTACAAAAAAAACAATATGTATGAAATAATAATGAAAACATTAAACTATTTTTTATAGTGTGTACAATTTCCGTTTTAAAAAGTGTTTTAGTTTACGTACATTAAAAGTAATCCATGAAAGACTCTTTTTATTATTGTAGCCAAAATAAAATTTAAATATATAAATTGATTATTAGATTTTTGAACATTCTCGGAACAGACCACTTTTGTATTCTACACTTTGTTGAACCTTTTACTACATTCTATTTTTACTTTTTGTAAATGTTCTTTTAGTTACCTAGTAGATAATATTTTGGGAAATTATGAACTGCGCCCAAACCCGCAATAAAACTTGGGATAATCTGCCTTTTCGAATTTTACCTGAAAAAGGTCTGCATCGATTGCGCCCCAAGTGAGATAGGCAGAATTATAAATTCTATGATTGTTATTGCAATATTTTTGTATAATAACTAGATAATTGATTTTTAGAGAATATCTATTCTTTTCGGGATTTCGGGGATTTGATTTTGTAAAAACAGTGAGCATTCACTATAAAAAATAGTATAGGTATAAGTATGTAATGTTGTGCAATTTATGTTATTGTTTCTTTCATATTGTATAAACTCTTTTTTAATAATTGTGTTGTGTTCTAGGTACTAATTTTTTGGATATTTTATTTATTTAACGTTAGGTTAGGTTAGTTTAGTTTATGTATAATTAATAAAATTGATACATTTAATATGGTCAATATAAAAGTATCGTGAATTTGAAAATAACAGTACGTTTTCAAATTTTAATATTCAGGTAAGTATTTTGTGCGCAATCGATACACCTCATTCCACCTTCGTTTTAAGCCGGGGCGCAATCGATAACCGGGATTAGAAGGATTACTTAGGCAGGTAATAAAATGTGCGCAATCGATATATGCCCAATATTTTATATGGTTATGGCATTTCTTGCTTTATTTTTTTTAATTGAATTGTACTATGCGATCTGCTAATATACAAGTTTAAAACTGGGTTTAGATCTTGCTAACTATAACTCCATAGGCCATGCTTGCTTCTTTTAAAATGCTGACTGGTTGATTAGAATAAAGATCAATTTTATGTAAAAAAACACCGTCATTTAAATTGCCAACAGCTTCATCTACGTCGCGGTTGAATTTTTTCACCTTTATTTTTAAAAATATCGACATAATACTCCCAATCGACAAATATGTTTTGCCAGAAGAACTGAAAATGTAAATTTTCTGAAAACTTATTTGTTGTTTTTAAGTAAATTAATGTAATTCAAGTTTTGTGATTGTGGAAACTGATTTGTTTCTGGAATGTATGGAAACAAGTGTACTGATAACATTAATAGGCTTTAAATATTGTTGTTTCATTTATAAACCATTTTTTTATTGAAATGTAATAGTAATACTAATTTAAAGTATTTTATTTAGGTGAACAAAACGACTTCTCAATATCCTATCCAATATATATTATTTTAATTCATCTTTTGAATAAGACAGCCATAAAATCAGTACTAATGTACCTAATGGATCATAAACTTTACATATTAGCAAAACAAAGAAAAATAAGGAATGTTTGTTAAAAAAGTAAATAGAAAAATTTACGGACCATGTAAAACAAAATATGTAGAATATCAGATTTTTTGAATTGCAAAATATCAGAAATGCCTAAAGGAGAGTATAACGAGTATTGGTAAACATCTTTATTGTTTCTTGGACAATTTAATGAGTTAGGTTTAGGTTTAAGTTCAATGTTAGTGGGGCGCTCAACCAACTTAATGAGTTAACCCAGTTATTGATTGTTTGTAATATTTGGATGCTATTTTGGTGGTATTTTTTCATCCAAGGGAGATTTTTACAAAATAACATCTTTATTTCCTTTTGGACAAGTCTTTATACATACGCTAGCATATTTGTTTTAAAATTCAACGTGGTTAAGTTTTTTTGCCTTTATGTAAAATTCTTCAAATACTCCTAAACAAAAGCGCGATTTTCATTTCTATTCACATTTGTAACTTTTTTTAAGTTAATAATATAAAAAAGAAAAAGTGTATCTTTTGCGCTTAGACCACATTAATAATTATTGTACTTTCCTCCCAGTCAACTCCTCAGTTTATCGTCCTTCCAGAAAATCCAAAAAGTCGAGTAGATGCGAACGACAATCTCCATTGTTTTTCTTCACTTGATCAGAGGCCTACTGATCTGAGTTGTTTCCTTGTTATTTCTAGGAATATATGGTCCACATTTCTTCCAATAAGTCAGCTGTGTTGCTGCTTTTTGAAATATGGTTCGGCTTAATTAAGTTTACTATGAATATGTTGTCTACAGATTTCTTGACCATGACTGTTTAAGTTCTTTTACTTCTCTCTTCTGGCAAAGTGGCAAATGGTAAGCTTTATCTCAATTCAATCCCAAAGCGAATTCTTACAGCAACTATTAATGTTATTACCTAACACTTCATGTTATTTATAATTATATTTCTTTTAAATATTCAATTACTTGCAATGATAAATTTAAAAAATTAATTGATTTTTACAGCACATTTTATTTTTCGAAAAAAAAATATTTTAAGTCGATATGATCATTTATAGATCTGCAAATGTTGGATCATAAAGTAAATTTTAAAACGACAAATTTAAACAGCCGCTACAAGGACGAGTTATTGCCGCTACAGAAGCAAGTTACCGCCGCTTCCACGTTGCTATATCGTTTTCACTGGCATTCTCTCGCTTGTTTTCACTCCTTTCCGACTTAGTATCACTTAACTGGTATTTAGCCGTATTAGCAACTCCAAACTAATTATTGTGTGCCGTTTCTCATTCCGACAGGAATAAACAACCAGAAACTACCACTCTAGGTTTCTATACAGTGACGGCGAGCCATATAAAGAAAATTTTGGTTAAAACCATGTTAAATTCCTACAGAAAACAGAAATAAAAAATAAACACCGGATGCTAAAAATGTTAAAGATAAATAGATAACACATCAGAAAACAATCCTAAAATTCGTTAAAAACTAAATAATTTAAAGTAACATGCAAGGCGTAATCAGGAGAAAACAGACAGAAGGAAGAAATAGTTACACTCTAATTCATGGTTTCATGATTATGTAATATATAAAACAAAAGAGAAGTTTTAGAAAAACTGAACTAATTTAGGTGTAGATATGCAGTAAGAAAAAGCCATGTGGAATAAATTAATTATTTCGGTTACTGTACATATTTATAGAAAATCCCGAAACCTCCTTTGAGTAACAGTTACAACCCCCAAATTTTTAAATGGGAAGTATGGGGTTGTGATATATCGTTTGGAAGGTTTCTTCATTGTTTATTTAAAAATGTTATTGTTTTTAAATATAAATTTGTCTTGTTTTGAGTTTTTTTATAAATATGTACAGTAAACGAAATAATGACTTTATTCCATTTGGCTTTTCCACACTGTAGAAACATAGCTATAATTCCCTAGATATGTAATTGAACATTAGAACATATTAAAAACCATGAACAAAAACATGTCATGCTGTTCTATGTCCAGTACTTTTTTAATAACTCTTAATTACATATTTGGTTTACAAACTAATTATTAGTAAGGCTTCACGAAATTCAAGAAATTCGAGACAAAATCGGCATGAGATTTAAAAATGAATTTTTTTTTACTTTTTCTTTTTGACTGCGGAAACTGAGCCCATTCGAAACTACCCTTTTGGAAACTAAAAATTAGATATATAAGATGCATGTAATAGATCACAAAAGCAAAAGTATGTTAGAAAATATTTTTTTTAAGCATAATTAAAAAACAGAAACTTAAAAAATATCAAAAATAAAAAAAAATGTTGCGGATGTGGAAGGTTGAGTGATTTCCCTTGGCAAGAGATAGACCCCTGCAGGCTTACAGTATTTTTGGCTCTTTTTTTGTTGTGGTAATGAATAAAGGTTATCCCTACAGTCATTAGACAAATCATTACTACTATTAAATTTTCTCTCACTATCGCTAAAAAGTTTACGATTTTCTGTTCACGTTTTTCACTTACTTCTTCATTGGGATTACTAGCTTGATACGATAGTCCCGGAGTATCCATTATTTTTAAATTATAATTTGAAAGTTTTAATAAATTAAAGTATTAATAAAAAAATAAAACCAATCGGTGAAAGAAATATAACCTACCTAACAATGTTCTAGATAAGCATATACCACCTAGCCTAAAGCAATACTTACCAATACTAACTGACGCTAAGCATTGCAACTTGCAATCTATCCATTAATTACATTAGAAATCATCCGGCATCCCGCAACTCACGGGCTCAGAGGTTCATTTTTTGTTTATGTGATGACTCCTTCACTAACGCCATAAATTCTACATTATTTTATTGTTCTTTATTGTATTCTTCAAAAATGTTAAATATTATTAGTTATATTATGTTTAATAACGTTCGGGTTTTGTTTTCGAAACTCTCGAACATTCTTAGAACCTCGAATCGGTCTTCGAGAAAAACATCTACACGAGAGTTTGTTGTTTTCTCGCAGATCAAGACGTGATGTGAAATTGTCGCCCCGATGAAACCCAAAATATAAAAACAATTAATTCGGTATTTCAATAATAGCTATCTGTGATACCTAATAAACGAATATTTGATTTGATTTTTATTTACTTATCATGTAAAAGTTTAGTTACGGTTACTTATGTTTTAATACAATTACATTTTCCTTGCTGTTGTCCTTTATTGATTTTATCTAAATTATTTTGAAAGTACTTGTTCTTTCTTAATTTATTTTCCTACTTTATTGTTTACTTAATTAATTGTATGTACTACATATTTGCAATAAAAACTTCTTCAAATAATTCCCATTTTCCAATTTTCTTTGTGTCCGCCGCCAATGTAATTTTATCTTGAACAGTAAAATCCTTGCACCTTTATTTATATAAGCATGAACATGTTTATGTCTAGTTACAGTGCTAATTTATCGTTTTTTTGTTGTTTTGTTACTGCCATTGTAAAACTAACTGAAGCAAGAAGCTCTTGTTTATTGTACAATTTAATTAACCCTCTTGATATACATTAAAATATTTCTGTGACATCAGCAATATTACCTACAAACGGATCATTAAGGTAGATGGTCCACAACTGGAGTATAATCTTACATTAAGAATAAAAAATAGAACATTATATTAAAAAAACAGGATAACTCCTAGAATTTTTACTTTCTTTGAAAATTTGATTTTAATGAAATTTATTTATAGTATATCAAAACAGCCGTCATTGAACTAAAAAATCTATTTGTGTTAAAAAGTTATTAGTGTAATGTTCTTAATTTGATTCTCATTTTATTTACTGTTGTATCCTGGTGAACGAAATTAAAGTTGTTTTGTCTGGATTGAACCCAAATCTTTTCTTCTAGCACTATTTCTCTATGATATTTAAGGAAATTTGCATTTAGTTTAAATTCATTTTCTTATACTTGTCACTTATGGTGACAAAGTCATCTGCGTAGCCTTAGATCGTAAAACCAGCATACGGCTTTTGATAGAAATTAGCACTTCTCCTTGAGCACACCCTCTTGCTGCGGTCACTACCAATTCCCCTCCTATGTAAGCTGTAATGATTCTGGTTCTTTAAGAGTGACTGTATCCATCATGCTAAGCTTAAGGAAAAGTTCCTTCTATGTCAATGAAAGCGCATAATGCTATATATTTAGCCACTAGTGTCTTTTTTATACTTTTAGTTAAGCATTGTAGATCTCCTTGAGTGGTTGGGTCTGTTTATTGGAAAAACTTGTAAAACGGTCGTATCGCAAGATTTTCAAGATAATCTGTTAATTTCTCCATAGTTTTTAGGAAGAAAAGATGCTAGGTTTAGGGGATCTCCCTGTCTTGGGTATAAAAGCCACCTGTGGATCCTTTCAGGTTTTTGGCATACATCCTAGGATATTGCTTATTTTGAATAGTAGTTGTAAATACAGCTGTAATTAATCAAACGTCCTTGGGAGTAAGGCTAGAAAAATGCTCTCCTTACCGGGCAATTTAAAAGGTTTGAAATTCATAATGGCTAGTCCACTTATGTTAAGTGTTAATGTTGTACCCGTCGGGTGCTTGTTTAACCTGTAGAGTCTACTCCCAGACTCTTTGAGTTACAACTAGGTGGATTATCTTAAATTACAAAGAAACACATTTCGAGAAATGGCTGCCTTCTTATTGCCCTTGATACCTATATTACTTTTATATTTGCTCTGTTTTATTGTGTATGAAATTTAATTTTGGGTTAATTTTCCTCGAAGTATGTTAAAATTAGTTATTTTTACACTTAATTATAAAGTGCATACCCTACCGCACTGTAAAATGCATATAATTCTCTAAAGAGTATAAATTTTAAAGAATTCACAGTTGTTGTCTAATAATATAGCTGCTACAACACCTTTATTTGTTTTAGATGTATCTACATTTTATATTTCTGTTTATACTAGTACATGGGGTTTGCTAATAATTTCCATATATTTTTGGAGTCAAGTTTATTGATAGAAGTTAGAAAGTTTTAAAATTTGGCTAAATGGCGTGTCATAGGTTGAATAATAGTTATATAAGTAGTTATTTGGTGGTTGTACGTGGATATTTTTGATGCATATTTTAGACTAAGAATCTGTATTCTATCACCAAGACTTACTTTCCCCTATTCACAATATAAGCTGTTGCAGATGTTCGGACTATTCCCAGAATCGATATAAGATCATGATTATGTGTAACATCCACAGGTTTTCTCATTTTTATCAATGCAGCCGTGATAAGTTTTTGATTTCAAGTGTTGGATCATCATTATTGTTTTTCCATCCATACCCCAATGCTTATTAGCAAAAACACTTTTAATATTTAAGTCTGACAGACATTGCAAAATAAGTTTAAAATGTTTTTTTATATTTTGCACATATAAAAATCTTCATTATAAAACGCATTTGCGTATCGTAATGTAACTTTTACGCACGCAAATTTTTGTTTGAAATGGTTGGCGACATGAGTGAAGTATCTAATAACAAGACTATTGACAATGAAATTTGTGGCTAATAGCAATTTATTAATTTTTTATTGTTCTTTAAGAAAGTATTTGTGAATATGAATATCATCTTTTACTTATATAATATATTATTATTGGTGTAATAGTCATTTTAAAATATTTGAAAACATTAATATATCACAATTTAAATGTCAAAACTGTTATAAATTACACAGTGTAACCGACGTACTTTTTAAAATCAAAATTTTCGTAATTACATTAAAATAATAAATTAATTTAAAAAATGATAAAATGGCAAAATATAAAAAATATTATAAACAACTTATTTCATATGGCTGTTGTGACACTCGTTCTTTAAAAAACTCATCGCTTCGCGATTTGTTTTTTAAACTTGAACTCGTGCCATATGAAATCCGTTGTTTAATATACTATTATGTATTAGTCATTGCTTATCTATTCTTCAACCCAGTCTTCTGAATTCGGTTTTTTACCTGTGAAAAAATAGAAGTTGATTTAAGTTGCTCTATATAAGAGCTTTTTTAACTTTTCTTCTTTCTTCAGACATACTTATTTACAATCATACATTCATGTAATTCGCGTTGAGGAAATTACGTGGTATTGAATCCTTATTCTTTGAATAAGGATATGTTTGTGGTATTACGCAGCAACGAGTTCTGGGATATTTACCCGTCTTCCCTATTGTCATTAGCAAATATTTGTTCCGCACAATTAGCAAACGCTGATAGGCTTTATTGGTGCTGGCGTAGAATACGGGGTATCCACATAACATTTTGGGATAAACAACCTGTTTTTAATGTAGAATTTTGACTTTATTGAATATAGCGCGCGTACTGCTATTAGCGCCTGATTGATGCAAGCGTTTGATGTGGTGGTTGTGTAAATTAAATATTTGCTTGTATTATATAACCTAAATATTAAATGGTTCTTAGAGGTTTATGTTTTATTATGCAACATTTCTCTCTGAAGTTATCCATGAGTAGTATCTTCGAGAGCTTGCTTAGGACATCTCTGACAGAATTTTTCTATGCGAAGGTTCTTCAACTTCTTTTTTAGTTAGGTATTGGAAGTCATTTTATATAGTTTCTGAAAACTTTCGTTAATCCTTTTTCGTTCTCATTTTGTGGACTATAGCCTTTGTGGTTAAACTTTTTAAATTTAAATTAATTAATCTTTGATTGTGTGGAGTCGTGATTTGACGGCAGTCCTTTTAGCAACACTGTCTTTTACTGCAATGTTTAGTGATCCATCGGAAAAATAGAGATGGAGATGATGGAGTTTGTGCAGGCGGAATTTTTGTAGAACGTTATTAAAACCCTTTAATTGGGAGTGGGACTCGAAAAATGTTGTTTCCATTGAACATGCGAGGCTCTATATAGTTAGTGGGGTAGGGGTTTTATAAAAACATTATAAAAACTAGGAGATTGTTTTCGACAAGTAAACTTAAGTTCTATTGTAAGATTGAATTATAATGTATTATAAAGAAAATATTGCGGTCAAGAACTAGTATACCACACGGGCGACTTTGTCTTGTCTATAAGGGTAATACTTATGATTTTTAATTAGAAAGAACTATGGTGAAAAAAGTGGTGCCGTTTCTACAGATTAGTGATGGGGGATATGTACCTTTGAGACTGGCGCGCAGAATATACTTTCTCCAAATATTGTCGGTTATTAGTGAGCTACGACCCGGCACCATTCGACCCTAGATCTTCCTTTCTACTAGGTGCTGACCCAGATAATACTTCTCATTTCTATTATCAAATAATGTGATGTGTGCAGAATATGACTATTTTCTTGGCGTTTATAAGTAGCTCTTCATTCTTGGTAAAACCTTGACATTCGTTATTCTATATCTCCAGAATATTTGCAATATTTAACGAGATACTTATATTTTAAAAATTGCGATTTTATTTTCCAAATTCTAAATTAACAATTAAACTTTATTCTTCTTCATAACAATGTTACTGGATTGTCCGATTCTAGACTTGATTTATAGTTATATAAGCCAACCGTTATGTATCTGAGCTCCCGTGATACTTGAATCAGAAACACTAGTCTATTTCTTAACCATTCAGTTTTAAGTAAGGTTTTTCTGTCACATTCTTGATAATACTAAACCTTGTCATCTTAGAACTGATATATAAACACCTGTCTATTTCTTAACCATTTAGTTTTAAAAGAAGTTTTTCTGTCACATTCTTGATTTTACTAAACCTTGTCTTCTACTTAAAAGTGGACGATTTACTTCGGACAAAAATTTAGATTCAGACACTGCCATGTTAATTAGTCTTGCCTAGGTCGTTCGCTTATATCAGGTTAGACTCGGTTCTCTTTTTCTTTCTGGCAGTTGTTGCACTGCGTTGGCTTCACACTTCTTCTTAGTTGCTCTTTTTGGATTAGGTTAGGATTTTGGCTCTGAGTATAAACTCAATTTACTTCACTTTCCATTCATCCTCTTTTGGATATTCTACGACGAATATCGTTAGTTTCCTCTTGTCTCCGGGGCTTGGCTTAAGTTGACTGCCTTGTTGACTGCAGCTCCTTGAGGTAGGCTGCCATCCTCCTGTAGTCGTCTGAGTTTTTTATTTATTTTTATCCTTTTCTTGAACTTATAAATAATGGGAAGTCAGTAGTCTTAGCGTTGATTGGGGGTGGTTTCCTTGCCTTTTTCACCTCCATTGTCTTCTTGGGGGGATTGCTCTATTTCTATATTTCTATTACTTTGTGTTCTTGTTTCTTCCCCTTTAACTGTTGGCGTTGGATTTGTCTCAACTCTGGCACTGGTATCTCGTCGGCTTGAGCGGCTTTGGATGGGGCTTCTTGATCTTATTTTCTCTTTGATTTCTTTTAGGTGGATAAATTCCACCTTCCAGTCTTTGATTTTGCTCTTTCAACTTTTAGATTTCTTCCTTCTGTTTTTGGGTTTCTTCTATGGTCGCTTTGAACTGTTCCGCAATCTTTTGGACTCTGTCTTATTTGGATAGTGCCGCCATTCCTTTAGTTTTTCATTATTTTTTAGTTAATCTCTTGCTTTTTCTAATTCATCGTAGTCGATTTTATCATCCTTTGAATACATATAATGTTTCTACCTTTCTTTTCTTTGGGTTGTCCTTTCATTACTTCTTCGCGTGCCATACTCTGTACAGAGCGTAGGCGACCTTTTACAATTATCTATGCTGTACGTATCTCAAGAAATCTCGACACAGATAATTGGGACCTACAGTTTAATTCCGGATCCGAACGTCAAAGTGAGAGGCTTTCCTGGGCAAAATACTTTCGGTGGTTTGCCATTGCCTTTCGAAAGGTAGCCGCCGTAATTTATTTTTAGATAGTTTTGGGGGATCAAACCCAGAACCTTTCGCATGCCAACCAACGCAGTTGACCAGCACACCATGTGAGCGGTTGTTTTCCTTGGTTTAGTCCTTTGTTTCTCCATGTTAATCCGTAAAATAAAACATTTAAAAAAATTCTCAGGAGTAATTTTTAACAGTTGGGACTAAAAAGTCTCGTTTTTTTACTTGTCGTTAGCTTAATGCTTCTCCGAACTTCTATCTGCACTAAGCATTTCCTAGCAATACTCTATCCGGTACTTAAATATAATTTATATTTTTGAAAATAAAAATTGTCAATTATAATAAATCGTATATGCAACCAAAACCGTAAGTATTCCCTTTTTTACTTCTTTTGCATTCTAAACATAATTCAAAGGATTGGTAAAGTATTTGTTGTTAAGCTCAATACTGTGCATCCATTCTATAACCTGTAGAATGTGTTGGTTGATAATTTTTCTGATTTATTAAATAGCATTTGTCAATTAAAAAATAAACATCATTTTAGATAAAGTAAAAACAGAAAGTATTTTTTATAAATTTTTGTTCAGTTAATTATGAACTTATTACCTGATTATCTTTAGATTGTTTGCCGTCGTTTTTTTCGTAGAAATCATTGACGTCCTTGGTACTGGCCTAGCAGTGGTTTTTTTCTCAATTTTATCATAGGACACGGGTACCGCATGATTGTGGTCACTTGATTATCTCCAATTGTGGTCCAGTGCCTTACATTCGCATAATGTGTGTTTGACTGTTTTAGGAACATCACGTAAAAGTCTACACTAAGGTCTTCATGAAACAGCTTCAAAGTATGTAGGTGTTGTTATTCTAAGCTGATTTCTGCCTGCTTTCCACAGTACACAATATCGCCAACAGTTTTAAATTTAGCAGATTAGTAACTAAGATAAGTTTAAAAGCTTATTACATTAATAATGCAGACAATGAACTGTCAAAATTTGCAATGGATTTTACTAGTTAATCTAGAAAAAAATGGTTAATCATTTTAATTAAAAACAGTATTTCAGTTTAATTTTAAAACTTTGTAAATACTCATACCTAATTAAGCAGATTAAATATACCTCAATTTCCACTCACAATTAGTTACTGTGTAATTATGTTAAGCCATAATTAAGTTTATTTAGCATTCCTACGTGGACTATAAACTAGAGATTAGGATCACTATATGAAAATCATACTCGTTCATGAATTTAGTAAGTTTAATGCGAAAATTAATGAAAATTTTAATCACCAAATATGATATTATAAATTGGTAAAGACCGTTTATGAAGATTTAGTTTAGTTTGTAATATAAAATTTCATTGCTTTACTGGTTCCATTTCTACATGGTAAATGTTAATTGGTAATCAATTAGCAAATTGTTATTTTTGTTACCATATTAAACTTTTTTATTAGCCTTTAAAGTAAATTTATAATTAAATTGATTGTACTAACCCTTACTTTTTGGAAGTCCATCTTATTAAGAATAATGAAAAACTCTTCGTTTTACCAAAACTTCAAATATTTATTTAAAAAATTGCTTTATTAACTTTAATGACAGCCGTTTCGCTAGACTTAGCATCGTCAGATTAACATATTGTTATAAAGTTATAAAAATATTACATATTGTGGAACAATTTCCAATAAAATTTCAAAAATAATATCTTCGGCAACATCAGCATTACTATCATTTAAAACACAAAATAATATTGGTACAAAATTGTTAAATGTAAAAACAAAATTACCTAAATTAAAAAAATCTGGTGTTTACAAAATTAATTGTCCAAAGTGTAATGCTGTATATATAGGTCAAACACAAAGAAATTTTGAAGTAAGATTTAACGAACATTTAAGAGCATATAGATTAAAACAACCAGATAAGTCAAATTATGCAAAACACCTACTTGAACACCCAACCTCACTCTTACACATCAATGACATCCAAATACTACACACTTGTAATAAAAAACAAAATTTAGATTTCCTTGAAGAACTTGAAATAAAAAGACATCTAACAGATCCACAATTTAAAGTTGTTAATGAACAAATAAATCTGGGAAGTTCTCCACTTTTAAAGTGTTTGCTTTGATTGAGTCTTCATTTTATACATAGATAAGACATAATTGTAACACAAATATATTAAGTTATTGTAAAGATCAGCATGATATAGTTTTTTCCTGGTTTTTCTATATCATTGCACAGTTATACTGATCTTAGAGGGAAGCACATCCAGGATAATCTCTTAGGGCTCATAACATCTAGGCTTTAATATTGTTATGTCTTATTACTTCCATACTTGGTCTAGCCTTATAACTACCTAATAAACATCAGGTACCTAGCTACAAACAAACAAAATGTAACTTCAATATGTCAATCTGACGATGCTAAGTCTAGCGAAACGGCTGTCATTAAAGTTAATAAAGCAATTTTTTTTAATAAATATTGGAAGTTTTGGTAAAACGAAGAGTTTTTCATTATTCTTAATAAATTTATAATGTTTAAGGAAAGTATATTTACTTAATTATTTTCTAATAATAAAATGTTTGTGTCTGATTTTGAAATGACTTAAAATTGTTATGGAAATTGGGGTAACTATTTAAAAAAATGGTCAATGACGTCACTGCCCAAGTGGAGAAAAATTAAATTATTTTAAAAAATTTGTGCTTTTAGTACCTGAAAAATTGACCTCACCGAGCGTTTTTTCGAAAAACCAACCAACTCCATTTCAATGAATCTATTCCTTTCATGCATCTTTTCCATATTTTATTTTTAGATTTTAGACAGAGTTCTCGAAATATGTATTTTGTCATAATATTTACATTTTCAGAATTTTCTCCATAATTCTCTAATAAGCAAAAACAGTTACATATTGCAGTGATCAGAAAGCGATTTCACATTTTCGCAATGGTACTGTTGGTTGGCGTGCTGCCTAGGAGGAATACAAATACGAAAATGTCAGGTGTCGTATTCTGAAATAAGCCAACGAATAAACAGCGGTTATTCATGCGACAACAATACCAGCAAACATAAACAAACGTGGTGGATAACATGGCTGTAGACAAGGGAGCTTTTCTTTAACACATACCAAGTATATCATAGTTGACAAGTATGTATATAGTTTTAGCCAAAGCAAGAATTTGTCAAAAATTAATTTATTTCAAAATTTAAAATTTACTGATCAAATAAACATTTTGTGTTTAACTTTTAATTAGTTTGACTATGCAATTAACTATTATTTTGTTCTTTTACTGAATAATTTCCTATAGTTGTAAAATTCTGAATAGTAATATTTACTTGTAATCCAGTAAATAAAGAGACGATGCTATTAATTCTGTAGCTTTCCTTTGTTGCCCAATTCTTAAGTCTTCGGGTATGCTTTTTATATACCGGAAAAGAGTTTAGAAATATTACCGCGTGAAAAAGAGCTGACAATGGCCCCCCAAAGGTTCGAAAAATTGTTTTCCCTCAAATATCTGCCAATATAAAGAAATAAGAGAATTTTTTCTTTGGACAAAAAATGAAGATTCCCTTATAATCTACAAAAATGGTCCTTATAAGTTCGACAGTTTTCAAGTTTAAGTGGACGAAATATTTGTTCCATTACTCGGGTAATAATGAGGACTTTTTTAATATTTCAAAGTTCATCGGATCAGAAAATCTCGTATATTTTGGCACATTCTGATTCTTCTAGAATATTTTGAGCCCCATTAATTTATTGACCTTTTTTGAAAACTCAGTTTGTTATTGACATTTCTTTCTATAATGAGACCTGAGTAAGTACCTCAGTAATCAGGAAATTTCCTTCACCATCTTTCTTGCGATTTGGTAAGAAATTGATTTGTCGATCAGCATTTTAAATTCGTTTATTCCACATTTATCCAATGGAATGTTATGAATTATTCGAAGGGCGTTTTTGCGGAAATTATTGGTGTTGCGAAAAAATGGCACGAGCAATTTTTGTAGATTTCGAAGTGGTAGACTTACTTTTGGGAACTGATTTTTGGAAATTTAGGGACCCATTTTCAGATGAAGTGCAGATGTATTTATAGATTTGGTTACTTTCAGGTCTTCAGTGACTAGACTAATGTTCGAATACTGACCATACCGAATAATATTTTTTTTGTCCTACACTATGAGAAAGCTGAGTTTTTTCAGCTTTACGAGGGCAAGCCAAGAAAATAAATTTTACGTTTCCACGCTAGGTGGCGCCCGAATGGACAAATAAATACTATAAAAAGTCAGATGAAAATAAATTGTTAGCAAGTATTGCTTCTTGTTTTATTTCTTCATATTATTTATAAATTGTTCATAAATTGATAGACACATAATTTCAGTTTTGACTTCACGTGCTTGCTTGGTTAGTTGTTAATGTGTTGCTTTTAGTAGGGGTGGGTTGTTTAATAGCAATCTTTTTATGTGAAACAGTTTCTTTCATTCAAAATCGGAAAATATTTAACGCACTTTAAAAAAAGTTTAATTGCGTCTAGACGTCTAAATAATTGATAAAATAATAGGATTCTCAGAGTTAAGCTGGTGAGCTATATGGAACTTATCTTGTATCTGTTCTTTTTTTAATTTGCTTTCTGAAAATAGCTGAAACTTTTGCAACTGCTTCTAAAAAAGAGTATCTTTGCCCATCTCTAACTCGGTTGCTCCTTTCTTCCGTTGACTGCCCTATCAGTGGGTGAAAAGGCTAAAGCCGTATGGTCCGCACACTCCAGGCCATAGTGTAGTAGAATGAATTTTCTCCACGAGAATCAAAGAATTTGCCAAATCTGAAATTAAATTTTATTACAGAATGCTGGAATTCTCCCTCTTAAGGCTGAAAAAATATTCTGCAACACCTTTATCCCCATTAATTTAAATGTATTTACATTACCTCTTTTATGATAGAATAATATCCTCAATAATAGCATTAGCCTTGACGCAGGCTTTTCTTTCTATACATGCAAGGTAAGAGAAAGAGATGGGAATAGGGATCCCTTTGCTTATTCCCAATGGTGCTTATGTAAAACTCATAAATTTAATAATAATTACAAATGTAGTTGGATATACTTGACGTTTATATATTATTCGCATAAGGGCCTTATCCCACATGCGGAGCCCTTTTTTTCTGGTTGAGATAGGAAACTCATGTTCGATGTGTCTTTATTCAGAACTCAACAGTATTGGACTCACCCCCGAGAGGATGCCTACCAACCAAACTCACCTTAAAACTCGCCGTTACCTCGCCGTTACCACTTCCCTAGCATACTTCAAGACGGACGGTGGTCCGTAACACACCACTCACGCCGTCGAGTATGTTCTCTTCCCCTAATCATACTCTCCACTGCCTTGCTTACCTCCACCCATTCTTTCTCCCCTCTCAATATTATCTCCACCATGTTTTCTCAATACACTGCTTCTCCAAGTTTCCTTTCCAACTTCAACACTTCCTCGTTTTTCCGATATTTAAACACAATTTCCTCATCATCTTCCACCTCACACTTCTTGCACATTCCAGTTTCTATGCTCCTAATCTTATGTAGATACCCCACCCTTGAACCAAATCCAGTGAGAACCTAGGTCAAGAAGTAGTTCACCTCTTCCGGTTCATCCACTCACTACTTGAATAATAGTTGGCTATCCAACCACACACCTAGGTATTTCACTATACCTCTCCTCTATACGAATTATCTTACCCTTCACCATCACGTCAACCTCCCTTGTCTTGCTTCGTCCCTTTACGAGAAATTCTACCGTTTTATCTTCCGCTAATTTCAATCCGCATCGCTCTATCTTCTCCACAATCTTCCTCCGCCTTTCTTTCTATCTCCGCCTCTCCCTTTGCCGTACACAACAGACACACATCATCCGCATACATCGTAATCTCACATCCCTCCTAACATATTATCTAACAAACCTCATCAAACACATGCTTCCAGAGCGTCTGTCCCAGTACCGATCCCTGGGGCACTCCCGCCTCCGTTCTCAACTTCCTCCCCCTCGAATCGACTGTAACCCGAGCCGTTAGGTAATCCCCTAAGTTAACCAACCCCTCACCCACTAGGAGCCTCAACAACGCACTCAATACCGCCCCCTTGCATCAAAGAACACTAGCAATGCCAGCAGCAGAGATACAAGATTTTTCCCTATTGAACTCATGATGGTTTTCACCAAAGCCCCAATTTCTCCTTACTTCTTTCTCAATGCTAACCTTTATTATTCCTTCCATCACTTTACCCATACAACACAGCAGACTGGTGGGCCTGTAATCTCCTGTCCGTTTCTCCTCTCTACCCGCCAGTACCACACTGGCCACCTTCCATCTCCGGGAATTCTTCAGCCTTGTCGCAATCAAACTGACAGACACCCACATTGTTTACTCGATTTATTATTTATTTATGACATGTTAAATATGAAATATTTAAAATTGTGATGCTAAAATATTGTTTAATTTTGTTGGACGTCAATTAATTTTAAAACTATTGTCTGTAAAAGGGTTTGAAACTCCATAATATCATCTTAATGTTTCTTGTGGTGTATTCATTTTATTTTGTTAATGAAATTAAATCACAATCCTTTTTTATGTTTTTATTTTACACTGTTGATACTTTATACTGTTATCAAGAAAAATTTAGTTTTTAAATTTTTGGGTCAATAATATTTTGAAATTTTGAGACTCAAAATTTGTGTTGTCAAATTCACAGTAGACCATGTCCTTGGTAAAATGGCTCTGAAAACGAATTTAAAAACTAAATTGTTCTTAATAAAAACATAAAAGAATAATTGCGGTTAAATTTCCTAAACAAATTAACAAAATTTTAGTCCTTAATAAGATCATCAGAGCCAATTTCTCGACTTAAATGTTAGGTGGTATGGGATTTAACAATACTTTCATTAATGGAGTCTTCATGGTTACAAAAATATTTACGCAAGCTATTGTGATAACTGGGAGAATGTGTCCCTGTTTCTGCTTAGCTGTTGTTTGGCTGGTTTTTATACAGCTTGATAAGTAAAATTAGGTCTTATGCTTACTATATAGATCATAACTGCAACCTTTGGAGTATAATAAATAAAACAGATGGCTTTTTCTATTAATTAACAAAAACTTTGATATCTAATTACGATAAACTTGGTTCTCTAAGCTCCTTGTGTCTCAACTTATATTTTGAATCTTCTACACCCCTGGTTACTTTGCTCTATTCCGCAAATTGCTAGCTTTAAAATAATACAAATGGAATAATAAACTGGAGTGTGTTCATTGAATAACAGTGTCACTAAGTTGTTGATGTTTGTCATCTAATAAATATGCAAGCCACAACTAACAGCTTGTGATCATTTATATAAACCTGTATCTCCGAACGCTGCCTTCATGTCACGTACGTTTATGTACGTTTCCGTTTACTCTTAATTATGGATGGAAAGAGGTTAAAGTGAGAAGAACTCTGTGTGACAGAGTCTGGCATAGGTAATATTTTGATAACTAACCGAGTAACAATGGAGAATTACTAAATTGCTGATATTTTTTTTAGTTTAAGTAGTTAAAACATTTCCAAAGAAATACTTATAGATCTTGCATCATAGTTAATTTAAAAATGATGTAATAGTAAATAACAAGGAGAATTATCTAATCATATATAAAACTGTATTTACCTACCTAACTAAACTTTATATAACTTTATATAACTAAATGGAAACATCAACAAGTGCGTTTCTTTAATTTTATTAGCTATGCTAAGGAATTTCTTAAAAAGTAAGTTTAAAGTTTACCAATTGTTTCTTGTAACTTTTCTTATGTCTTTGTTTATTTAAAGGAGTTTGACAATGTAGTAATTTAATTTGTAGGCATTCTAATCATGTTTAAAAATCAAATTAAAAAATTGTTTCACATATAGTATCACTAGAGCTTAAATTATTTAAGAATATTTCGAAAAATAATTTTCTTAAAATATTCGTGCCCGAAAGAAAATTTCTAATCTGACGTCTGTCAAAAAGCCTCATAATTACTTGTTTAAACATCTGCACCATAGAGAAATATAACATATTTTTATTGGTCTGTGGTCTGTACGTTGAGATTTCAGCGTTCTATGTCGTTTTTTTGCTGTCATGGCTCGAGTTTTAATAAGAAGAGAAAAAGTCATAAAAGGAAGTGAGAGAGTCAAAGCGATTTCCTTAATACAACTGGACATAGTAGGCATTAGAGTATAATTTGATTTGAAATAAATTAGAAGAATGGAGATCAAGAACACTATTTGTTAATAGAATCATTATTTATAATAAAAAAGAATTGGGTTCATGGTCAAATATTTGTAGTGAAAAATGTATACAATGAAATTGCAATAAAACTAATTAATAGATGAACTAATTTATTTATTTAATAATTATCTCAAACCAAGCAACCAAGCCGTTGAATTAGAAAGGTGTTTTTCATTACGTATTATTTTTTACTACAAATCTAAAACATAATATCGCATACTTTTTTTTAATATAATATAAAACATATTTTATTGATTTTGGATCTTTCTTATACGTAAATAAACATCATTTATTATCTATAATTGCACGTTTTACTTCAAATGTTCTCTTATTTTATTTCATACCAAATCACCAAACTGAATGAATTATATTTATATTTGTATTTTCCTGATAAATATTACTAATTAGTTTCACTACACAAAACAGTCTTGTTGACTAATTAACCATGATTAATACATTATTCATTTATAAATGGCTTACATCAAAAACGTGGTCGACATACACATAGACTATTGTCATATCGTTCCGCACGATCTCTGTACCAAAATACAAACAGTATAATGGGGTTGGATGCGAATGTTGTGAAACATCTGATCGAAGAACCAAATATCACAGTTTAAATTGATCATTTACGTTTGTTTTGGAAAACAGATTACAGACTGCTGTTTTTATTTGCATCGTGTGTGATATGTATATCGTTGTACCGTGTCAAGGGTAATATTTTCCATATTTTCGCTTTTATCTCTAAATAAATAACAATATTTCATAGTTGGTTAAAGTCAAATAGGTTAAATTATAGCTCGATACACAAACAATATAATTAAATTATCCAGTATATTTATATATTTAAATAAAAAATGCTGGGGTCTTTTAACAATGAAAATGTAGCTAAAATGAATTATAGGGAGCAAATAAAAGTCTCAATAGATCTGTGAGGTACTACAGTAAATCATGAACTAACCCTATACATGTGGATCATTTATTTGCATCTTGTTTTATTTATACTGTATTTGAAAATCAAGAAAGAGTAAATTCCCAGAATAAAAACTAATTCGTTATGCAAAACTATAGTACAGTACGTGCGGTAAAACTTCAATATTTGTAATGCATTCTAAATTGTTTTTGTTAATTTCAATACAAAATTTATTAAATTTCTTGGACTATCACATTATTTTATGATCTTTCATTGTTACTACAGTAGGCCTAAGAGGATTAACGTGCGTCATAGGCGTAACCAGATTAGAAAGGGATAATTATTATTTAACGACCTCCGAATGGCAACAGCTTCTAATGACAGATATTTTGACTTAAATAGTGCTTAAGTTTCTAGAAATGCAGTTATTTGATTTTCGATAAACCTGACAAATAGTAGTGACTAAAAATGGAAGCAGTTTGTGAGTATACGCCAATGAAAAAATTAAAACTAGACCATTTATCGCTCAATGAAAAGAGTGCTGTAGCGAATGTGTACCACTATTTTAAACATCAAAATCCCTCAAACACTATTGACAGTGTAGTTGAAACAACATCTAAGGCAATGGGATATGGAAAATCTACAATATATAGAGTTCTAAAGGAGGAAAAATCAGGTGGAGTAACCTCACCAAAGCCGAAACCAGGTAGACAAAAACTATTGAAAGTCAACGTGGACGAGTTTTTTAAAAATGCTATTCGTAAGCTTGTTCACTCATTTTTTATAAACAAGCAAATACCAACTTTAGATAAAGTTTTGCAAGCCATTACGAATGATGTTGATTTACCCACAATAAGCCGGGATAAACTATGGAAAACGTTACATGAGTTACACTTTAAATTTAAAAAAATGGGCAGACACTCAATGCTAATTGATTCTGAAGAAATTGTATGTTGGAGAAGACAGTACCTCAGAAGAATACAACAAGTTAAAGCTCAAAATAAAAACATTTATTATTTAGATGAAACATGGGTTAATGAAGGACATTGTGTAGGAAGAGTTTGGAAAGACAAAAAATTTCTTGAGAATGGTTTACTCTTATTTGAATAAAAAAAAACCGTTGATTATCACGAAGAAATGAATGGAGACATGTTTGAGGAATATTTTGAACAGATGATTCAATTCATACCAAAAGGACGGTTATTGTAATGGACAATGCAAGTTACCACTCCAGATTACTTGAACCTTTACCAACCACTAAATGGAAAAAGGATGAAATTGCAAAATGGTTATCTTCTAAAAATTTAGCCTTTGACAATACAATGCTGAGGGCAGAATTGTTAACTATTGCTAAAAAACATAAGCAAAATTATAAAAAATATAATATTGAGGAGATAGCCAAAAAACGAGAAATTGAAATCCTTCGTTTACCACCCTACCATTGTGAGCTGAATCCGATAGAATTGATATGGGCTCAAGTTAAAGGTTATGTTGCCAGAAATAACACTACTTTTAAATTATCAGATGTTAAAAATCTCTTCAATAAGGCAATATCTGAAGTAACAAGTGAAAATTGGCAATAATGTATTAGACACGTTACAGAAATAGAAAAAAAAAATGTGGGAGCTAGATAACATAATTGAGCCCATTGTAATTTCTCTAGAATCAGATGGTGAATCTTCTGACACAGAGTGCGAGGAACCATAACTTTAAAATTATTAATTTATGTACTTTAATTTTATTTTTAGATTTTTATTTTTTAAGATTTAATATTGTCGTATTTTTTGCATGTTGCTCGTCAAATTTTATCCTTGCGGTTGGTTTTTTTTCTCATATACCTACTTAATTGTTTTTTTAGCTCCTCATATTAATTTATAAGTAATTGTAATTATCTGTACATATTATATACATATGTTGTAAATAAACATATGCCTAAAACAAAATGCCTAAAATAATATTGACTTTTTCTTCATTTTACCCAAATTAAATTACTACTTACGAATTATGTTTATCTACCTAAAATTGGTAATCTAGGTATAAATAACTAAAACAAATTAAATATTTCTATTTCCATATTAATTTAATTTTGAAAACGCACGTCTATGGTTTACTGCCTTTAACACTGATAACTGCAAAACATTTCTGGGAATTTACTCTCTCTTGATTTTCAAATACACTATAGGTCCGTATTTCTATGAAATGAACTGTGATTCTCTTTTTACTTAAAAGACAAAGGCCACTAATTTAATCTAACCTGAATTATAAAATCTTATTTTCAATTTTGGTGACCGCACCGTGTACCTAAATTTTGGTGCAGGTGCCAATGTTTGAGATATCAATTATAAATATATTTGGACTCCCACATCATTTCCCTTATTTATTTATTTATTTATTTTATTGAACCGAACCAAGTTATTTATATACGTAGTTTTGATATTTATAAAGGTATAATACATTTCAATTCTAACGTTCCTGTCCTCCCATACATTCACTAATTCATCCCTTTTTTTCCATCTTTACTCTCCCGTTCTCCATTTCGTGCGTAAACATGACAAAAACAACTATATATTACTGGTTCATAAACACCTCTAATTGCTACGTCAATATTTCTAAACACTTAGCCCTTTCCCTGAAAAAATATGACCCATTGCCTCACCATAAACAACAAGGGTGGAAACAGTGAGCAACGAAACTGATGGGAAAGTTATTAATTGGGATTTCAACTGTTCTTAATTTGTTTGAATATAGCACTAGACAGTAACAATTTTGTATTAAACAATGTAAAAGCTGAAAAGAAATTAAATTTTCTACAAGAAAATACAAAAATATACTGGGTATTAAAAATTCAATTACTATTAGGATACTGTAGAGGTATATAAGGTTCCTTTTTAATAAATAATAAAAGTCAAGACTCGTAACTTTAAAATAAAACAACTTGGAACGCACTTGGATTAAGTCCAATCAGGATTCGGTAACCTATAGGGAAACATTGACACAGTACAATCAAGAAGGACGCAAAGCTAAAAGGGACCCGTGGAGGAAGTTCTGTAAGGAGGTTAGGTTAGGTTAAATTGGGTTAGGTTATGTGTGAGTGCTCATTTAATGTCCCTTTCACTGCGACCTGAAAGATCTATTGTGGCTTACCCCTCGGTTATAGTCGTTCTAGCAGCCCTATGCCTCTGATGAAGCTCATCAGGGTAGTTGGCGACACTTCTGTAAAGTACTTGGGCTCGAGTTGATGCAGACCAAAATTATTGATCTTTTGTCTCTCAAGATCTCGGCAGTTACACAAGATATGCTCCGCCGTTTCTGTTGGATATACAATATTAAGTAATAACTTTGATTCTAGATATTTTGATTATTATATATTATAAAGAAAATTGTCATTGTCAGTTTTGATTGATTATAAAATAACAGTCTATACGAAGTTCTATACGAAGTTATTTCTGGGTGATATCTGATTGTAGATTCCACTAAAATCTACAGGTTATGGGCCCAGTTACTGAAAAAATAAAATAAAATAAACCATATCACAAGATGTCAGATATCACAAAATTTAATATTATAAGGTTGAATGAAAGTAATTACGGGATTTGGAAGTTTAAAATGGAGCTGTTGCTGCAGAAGGAAGAACTATGGGAAGTTATAGAGAAAGATAAACCAAATCCAAAAACTGATGAATGGAAGAAACTTGATGTTAAAGCAAGAGAAACTATTGGGCTCTTGATCGACGATAATCAAGTATCGCATATAAGAAATGCGAAAAAAGCTAAAGAGGCTTGCGTATCTCTTAAACAGTACTATGAAAAATTTACCTTAACAAATCAAGTATGTTTACTAAAGAAAATATGCAGACTGACATTAAATGAAGATGGTAATCTTGAAGAACATGTTTCAACGTTGCTAGATTTAATTTATCAGATAAAAAGTATAGGAAATTGGAGATCGCTTAGCAATTGCACTATTACTTAGCACTAAACTCTCTAGTTTCATCCTCAGCCTAACAAATTCAGCAGTACACAATCTCTGCCAGTCCAATTGTTTTCATATGCCCATTAAGGCGACTATGTCCAGTCAGTATAAATATTCCTTCAACACTTTCTGGTTAAAAGGTCCGCTTTTTCGTTTACCTCAATGTCAAGGTACCCAAATAAGTGACTTTACCGCCGCTTTGCTATAGGAAATTATTTTTAAAGTTTTGTTCCCGCAGTCACCATTGCAAAAACTCCTGCTTGGAAAATTGTGGATAGGTTACCCAAGTTCTGGCTCACGTCCAACTTTGGTTTCCCTCCATGTACCCCAGTACCCCAGCTCCAATACCTCCGTCCGTGTACCAGCACTGCTTCGCCATTATAAGATTCGATCTATTCGTCTCTCATTCGTTCCTTCCTGGGAATAGGACGGTAAATGGCTTGTGATAATTATATTTAGGTTGAATTGCATCTGATTTCATCTCCAGTATCGGATGAGTTTTTATTATCCCTGGCTCTGACACTGCTCTGCCCTACGTCCTGGAATTTCACTAGCCTTCTGTATGCACCAGCCATCGCCTCCCTTTTCAACCAGATGTGAAATGGAGGAAGATCTTTTAAAAATTCGATGGCAGCAGTGTGAGTGGTGGAAGCTTATTTAGCCCACTAGACCGAAGCATCATACGTAATTATAGGCCTTTTTACTGTCAGATATAGCAATACCATTGTTTGGGTGTCATTCCCCATGACTTACCGCATATTCTACGGCATGTCCAAAGGGAGAACTTTGCTTTATAGCAAATTCTCTCCAAATTAGCGTTCCTTGTAGGTCGGCGGGCAATTGGAGTTTATCCAGTTTGCGCCTCCTGGTGAAACTGTTGCTTTCCTAGGGTTAATCGAGAGTTGTTCTTTGCCACACAGATCGGTTTTCTATAATAGGAAGACGGGATTTTTCCTGTCTTTTTACAAAAAGGGCAGTAAGTGCTCGTATGAGAAATAAATAAAGCCAGTCTGGCATGAACATATATCACAAAGGCATAACAAAGAGTTAAGGTTATCTACATACCCAAAGTATAAGTATAACAAAGTATAACCGACCAGAATTCCAAGTAATAGATACCAATAACCCTCCATTATTAATCACGAAATAATTTCTATAAGGTGCAGTCAATAAAAAACTGAAAAAGTGAAAAATTGTTTCCACCTGCACCCAGGGTAAAGAAACTAAATAGTTTCCATACCAAGCTTGACCGTTTTCTATGAAAAAACAACTACTTCCTGGACTATATGCCCCAACGGACATTGAATTACATTCCAAAGAAAACGTGATGGCGACCGACTTCGTCGATACTTGCAACCATCTCTATGGATTTGCAAATTAGAGGAAGAACACTACTCGTAGACCGGTTTCGACATTATTGTGTCTCATCAGTACGAGGTAAGTAGTTCTTCTCATCCCGCAGAGCAGGATGCAGAATGATTCTTTTACGCCAATACATGAACCGTGAATCCACGATTCAATGATAAAGTCGCAAAAGCGCCATCCTACCGTTCATTTGCAAAACCAATAGATCAAAGGTAACTGTAATCGAGTAGTGTTCTTCCCGTTGGTAGTCCAGGAAGTAGTTGTTTTTTCATAGAAAACGGTCAAGCTTGGTATGTAAACTATTTAGTTTTTTTACCCTGGGTGCAGGTGGAAACAATTTTCCACTTTTTCAGTTCCCTCCATTATTTCCTAGTTAACACAGTTAAACTGCTAGATGTTAAGGGCTACTCTTGTCAGTGATCGCCAGTACTTGTACTAGTCGGGCAAATAAACCGAATTGGCTCTGGAAGATCTTAATAGATTGCTTTTAAAGTCCGATGAAATGGCTCCTTTTTTGAAGTGAAGAGTACATTTAATGACGTGTCTTTCGAGTTAAGGACAGAAGCTCTTCAAAGAAGAGGAGTTCCTTCCTTTATAAGCGAATGGATAAAGAGAGCTCTAGCGACTAGGACTATCATGACCTCACTAGGTGTAGGCAAAGCTGCGGCATAAAGTCAGGCAAAAGTTCAGCTATACCTAGGGAAGTACGTGATTTCAAGCAGTAATTGCTACTATACAATGTTGGGCTGTGGAACTGATTGGAGAAAATTGCGCTCAATCAGGTGGGAAGCTGCAATAGGTCAACACTTGTTGATAGAGCTTGAACCCGTCTGTGGAATCTCAAATACACTTAAAAAATAGCCATTAGCGAATGGGTGCAGCAAATATTTAAGGGTGGGAAGGTATAGCTAGACAGAGACAGGCCAAACAGTTTATAAGGGGTTATTCGGAAAACTATGCGGCAGAACTACTCTAACCCGAACGAAAGTCAGAAAGAATGATAGTAGGACTGTTCACCGGACACTATAAGAGGCACATGAATTTTATGGGTCAGACAGTGACAGACATGCAGGTTTTATCTGGAAGAGGGGGAAACCGCAATCCACGTCCTACGCCACACCACTATGACAGCTTGACAAGACTGTGGTTCCTAGAACTTGGAGAGAAAACTTCGGAAACAGCACGCTATACGAATTGAAGTACCCATTGAAGTGGAGCTGAGCAAGAAAGTGTGTTTCAGCTACAATCTTAGCTCTCTCTCGAAGGTTGGTAACTACAACTTTATTTAAGAACAGTAAACAATTAAAAGGTTGAATTAAACTTTAGTTGTTTACTGTTCTTAATAAGATGGACTTTCATTTAGTAAGGGTTAGTACATATGGTTCTTGAAAGCATTTTCTGTGTAGACGTGCGGAAAATTCTTTATTTCTTAGAAGTAGGCTCATTAGGTCGCTTTAATCTGCAATTTGTTTTGAAGGTTTAAACCTTATGAGGTTGCTCCAGTCCTACTTTTAACTTTATTCTAACCTGCCTTCTTAAGGCGTTTTAGTTCGTTGTTTCACAAGACATATGTTTAACAGCCAAATTCGAAACAAGGTTTCTTGTGATTTGTTTTTATTGTTTCTGCCGTGGAGGGTAGAAAGGAGAACCAACTCAATGTATTAAAAAGTGTCCACCGAAAGGGAACACACTGGTGGCGCTACAGTAGCCAGAATAAGTGTCACAGAACGCCACAAATAGAAGGAAAGAAGAACTGTGATCGGCTATGTCAAAATCAATTGTAAGAAACGAAATTAAATAACATTTGACTATGTAAATAGTTGAGATTTTAAATACTTCATAATTTTTAATTACAGAAGTAACGAAACATATTTTTAACCCCAGCTCACTTTACCTATGGAGGGTTACTGATTTCACGTTGTCTTTTTACCCTTTAGCTTCTACTATTTGCTCTTTTCAGCTGGACAGTTTTTCGATATTATTTCTATACAAGTTGGTCTTTCTTACCTCTTCCCTCCATGGTTCCTGCAATTATTTATATCGTAAGTAAAGAGCTTTATATTTCGCAAAGCAAATACGCATTTTTCGCTCTACACATATACCTATAATGTAATTTATTGATATTCTGATGTGCTCCGCTATATTGCTTAATTTTAATATTATTATATCTTTAGAAATAAAATGGCCGTAAATAGCCTTACTTAAAACTTTAATACCCCAGTCACGGTGATGAAAGTTGCAGCTAATGATTTTGATTAAGGAAGTTATTTACTATTTCACTCGTAAATAGTAGTGTTGTTCCTAAATATAAGGGAAAATGCTAGTATGCCCTATGGTTCTACATGAAAATTTGAACCCAACATTTTTTATTTTATATTTTTAAAGGTTCTTGGAGTTATTGCTATTGCAATCAATGCAACTGTATAGTGTGGCCGTCGTCGCTTTCTTGTATAACACATATTGACATATTCTAAAAAAATATATTTTTTAATTGCCAATTGTCAATAAATCAGTTTTATCAATATACTTTATGAAACATGCAGTTCCTGTAGAATTTTGTGTCTTAGAAACAATTAACCCTTAATCCGAAAAAACCTAGGTTTCTACTAAGATCTATTAGACGCTAAGTTCTGTCTTATTCGTCTTAATGTACATCTGCCATTATCTCTATCGCTCTGCGACAGTATTGTTGTCTTTGTAAACTTTTGCTATTTGATGATCTCAACAGAACTTTGTTTAATATGAAACCTGACAAGTTTCTTATTGAAAACTATAAGGACTATTAAAATTTATAATTTAATTTTATAATACTTTTTAATTAAATAATATGATAGGCCATGTCTAAATTTGGTTACTACTAGACAAATCAGAACAACTGGAGTGAATATAGTTATTCAATTTTCAAATAAATCACGTCTTGCATTTTCAAGTTTGTTAAGTTTCTAGATATAGATGAATATTTAACGACTTGCCTTAATTACCATCTACCAGCTCTGATATCGCGGTATCATGTCTCTCAGTTCGCATTTGTCTCTCACTAAAAGTTCCTCGATGTAAATAGTAGCTTTTGAGGTCTAAGGTTGCGCTTAATCCCACTGTTTACAGTATTATTAATTGTATATAAAAATAACCAAAGTGTATATTATTGGTCATTAAATTCAATAAAATAATACATGAAATCGTTTAAATGTAAAACTGCTACGCCAATTTTGTATAAAAATTTTATTAAACAGCATATCTACTAAAACGATTGCTCTTATGTAATAGTTTTTAATTTGGATTTAATGTTTCTTAAGACATCTGAATTTAAGCTGTTTTTTTACTTTATTCTAAACAAATTTCCTGTAGCTCTACTAAACAATATTTTGTATTTTTTGTCAAATCACAGAATAGTATAATATACATCTTTACCAAAAGTGGAAAACTGAAGGCTTCAACTTAAACTATTCAAAGTTAAAATAGTAAATATCTTAAGTTATATTTTACAATGCAGTTTCGAAATTATAAAAAAAATCTGGAATAACCAATTTCTAAATTCCTAAATACATTTATAAAGGAAGTACAGAACATAAACATTAAAACGATTTTGTAATAGTTATCTCTCAAATAATAAGATTAAGAAAATAAAAATGAATAATAAAGAAAAGAGATTAAGGTATTTTTTTACCGACAGACATTGTTCTCATTTATTTTGATTTATTATTTAAATAAATAAATAATGTTTATAAAACCTACAATATATATTTTTCTTCATTGTAGGTACCAATTTTTTGTGAGAATGGTGGTATTCCTTCAAGGAAAAAAAAATTTCATTTTCCCACTCATTTTCTTTGTTACATGTACAAACATTATTTTTAATTGAAAAGATTTCTTATCAAACGAGGTAAATCGTCTCCTAATTTAAACAGCGTATGTATTAAACATTTAATAACTTATATTATGTTAAGTTTGAAAATTTCTTGATATTTAGCTTGGACAATCGTGTTACCTTAAAAAACACTTTTGGTAAAAATAACAAGGTAATCAAAGCAAATAGAGAGTAGACTCCTTTTAATAGAGGCCTGGTTATGCACGGAATATAGAAAATAAAAGTAATCAGTTTGACCTATTTTATTATTTATTTACTGCAGTTTAAAGTGAACCATTTCATCATTATATAATACAAAATGAGATAATTTTTGGCTTAGCGTTACCATTTTTAAGTTTAAAAGCTACAAATTCTGAATCTTTGTGTCTCTCATGCTACCCATATTTAAAATTACTTCAGTTATTATTTAAGTAAAATTTCTCAAAACAGGAACTCTCCTAATCAAAACACTTCTTAATTAATGTTAGACAAACAGACATTTCCCATGAAATTTATTTTGTTCTGTGTTCTGTTATATTCTTTAAATATTTTATGAATTAATAATATTGTTTGCCAAAAAATACTCTAAAAATAAACTGAATTTTTTTAAGATAGGTACCCATTAAAAAATTAATATTGCATCAAAATTTATGCTCCGTTCTTTAAGAATATTTTATTGAAACTATTTCATAAAAAGTAGTTAGCAGTTTCTGAAGATAATAATATTATATACCTAGTATAAAGGAATTTAGTTAGTTTTTACCTAAATTAATTAAATTAAAAACTTTACTTTACTTTACTTATTATTTTTATTATTATTATTTATTTACTTATTATTTTATTTTACTTATTATTTAACGTCGGTTTATTTCTAACTAAAAAAATCAATACTGAAAAATATAAGTGGAAGGAGCTCCGATATGGTGAAACCATAGATATTATAACCTCAAATGGATGTGCCTTAGAAAGAGATAGTATGGGACCAGAGCAACCAGACAAAGATAGATAAAGAAGTGTGGCAAAAGGAGCGCGAAAGCATTGTGAATAGTGGCTTATTTGTGCTTTTTAACTAAGGAATAGCGTAGCTGATGCTATTGAATATTGTGATAAGGAATTAAATATTTCAGAATTTTCTCAAAGTGAAGCCACTGTCAGGTTTTGTAAAACAATTAATAACATTTTTGATATTTTAAATACAAGGAGCATAGAAGCGACTGCTTATTCACTCAGAAATATAAAAGCTCCTTATAGTGCCAATTGTTTGGCTCAGGATGAAACAAGTATTTTGAATGTCGCTTCGACATATAAAAGTAGTAATCATTTAGATAAATTAAATTGTGATTTAGATAAATTAAATCCATTGATGAAATAAAGCAACAAAGACATTTTCAAATATTTCCAATTGTTTATAGGTATTTAAATTATGTTATTGGATATATAGCTGGATTTGTTCATTGGAAAATTATAAAAACTATAAATTGTGCAGAATGTGCACACGCTCTCCAATCACATCATTCGCTTTCTCGATTGCTTTATAAAAAGAATAGAGGAACACTTTGCGAGCCTTCAAAAGATGTTTTAAAAGATATGTACAGTTGCAGAGAGTGTAATAAGAGCTGCAAATCTATCAAACCCAAATATTTTAAATCACTTGATCATTTTTTCTGTGAGAAATTTGATCTCAAAACTTTTTGGGATCAAGATCCCTTTCACGGGCATATTTTACAGTTAAACTTGTATTGAAATTATACTCCACAGTCAGACTGCATTATTACAATCAGTTGAGGAATGAAATTAGTTCTCGTAAAGATTTTATAAACTTTAAAATTTGATGAAATTTATGGTACTAACCCTTACTATGTGAAAGTTCATCTTATTCAGAACAATAAACAACTAAAAGGTTGAATTAACTTTCACTATTTATTCTTTAAATGCAATGACAGCCGTTTCGCTATCGAAATAGCATCGTCAGATTGACATATTGAAGTTACATTTTGTTTGTTTGTAACTAGGTACTTGATGTTGATAGGTAGTTAAAGCTAGACCAAGTAAGACATAACAATATTAAAGCCTAGATGTTATTAGCCCTAAGGGATTATCCTGAATGTATTTCCCTCTAAGATCAGTATAACTGTGCAATGATATAGAAAACCAGGAAAAAACTATATCCTGCTGATCTTTACAATAACTTAATATATTTGTGTTATAATTACGTCTTATCTATGTATAAAATGAAGACTCAATCAAAGTAAACAGTTTAATAGTGGTGAACTTCCAAGATTTATTTGTTCATTAACTACTTTATATTGTTGATCTGCTAGATGTCTTTTGATTTCAAGTTCTTCGAAATCTAAATTTTGTTTTTTATCACAGGTGTGTAATATTTGAATGTCATTGGTGTGTATGAGTGAGTGTGGATGTTCAAGAACGTGTTTGGCATAGTTTGACTTATCTGGTTGTTGTAATCTATATGCTCTTAAATGTTCATTGAATCTTATTTTAAAATTTCTTTGTGTTTGACCTATATATACAGCATTACATTTTGGACAATTAATTTTGTAAACACCAGATTTTTTTAATTTAGGTAATTTTGTTTTTACATTTAACAATTTTGTACCAACATTATTGTGTGATTTGAATGAAATTATTGCAGATGTTGCCGAAGATATTATTTCCATCTCCATCTCTCTCGCACTGCTAGTTTATGGGTGAAACAGATAATGTATCGTTTGCTCTTAGCTGGTAGACTTAGTCAGTTTTGCGCATCTTTTGTACGCATGTAGTGAAACAGAAAAATTCAACTGGATAAATGTATTTAGAGATTTCTCAAGCATGCGCTGTAAGGTTAAAATCTACCAAGGTGAGAGAAAAAGAAATATTGTCGGCACCGTATAGTGTAGTGATGTTCTTTGTCGGATCAACTGTCCATATAGGAGTATTAACTATATGAACCTTAATTACTTAACAAATTGCCCATCACTAAACGGTTAGATTCTTCTTCTCTTTTTAAGGTCTCTATTCTATCTGTCATCCCGTTACAATATATAACAAAATGAAAGTTATATTATACAATATGTATACTAAAATGAATATTATAAAAATTAAACAACTGGTCAAATGAAACTGATTTGTTTACGGTTTTTCTGTTGTGTTGAAACAAACCTAATAAAAGGGGGTTTCCCAGACTAATTTAACCAGGCAATATCTCTTAAACGAATAAAGATTCTCGATTGGGACAAAAACTGATCTATTCCATTTTCAATACACTTTAATAAGGCGTAGAAAAAATTATCCCCTAAAAATTCATCCCTTAGTTAAAACACCTAACTTTAAATTTCTTAATAGCACCCATCTTGACAGAAGATTTCTGGTTTGGTAAATCGTGCTCGATTTGTCATTTTTCGTTTTTTCACATTTTCAAGGTATCGATGAAAGAAAAAATTTCAATTAAAAAAATTTTTCAATTTTCAATTTTCAATTTTCTATTCACAAAAAAAATATCTTATAATAAAGTCACAATATTTGAACATTTTCCAAATAATAAACGAGGTAAATACAATTGAATGCACAGTAAGATGTGACCAAAATTAATGTGGGATGTGTCTATTAGAACCCTCGCCAATGAAAGTGGCATTTTAAGAAGTTCGGTTCATCGAATTCTAGATTTTAATTACCATAATTTTAAAGTGCACTTAGTTCAAGGATTACAACATGGTGATGACCAAAGACGTCTTGATTTTATTGCAAGAATGATGATTCTCTTTTTTTAACAAAAATATTGTGAAGCGATAAGGCTAGATTTCACAATAATGGTGTAGTCAAACTTCACAATTCAAATTATTGGTCCCTCGTGAACCCACATTGGATGATGGAAACAAGATTTCAAAATATTTGGGTATTAATGTGTGGTGCGGTTTATTTAATGGCCGTGTTATAGGCCCTTTCTTTTTTAACGGCACTCTAACAGGTTTTCAATGTTTAGATTTTTTAGAAAATATACTTCCCAATTTGCTAAAAGATATGGAATGGAATATAGAATGAGGAATAATTAAAAGAAAACATAAGACAAGCATGTCGCCAAATTACTACTGCAATGATTCAAGCCATATGTACAGTCGGCTTTAGAATAGCATATACATGTTAAATGTGAATTTCGTTTACCTACCGAAGTTATAAAAACGCCCTTCTTAAACAACATAGGAATGGCAATTTTTAAAACGCCTACATTAAATGGTTTTTGGGGATTAAGTTTATTTACAAGGGACAGAGGGACAGGCAATTTGTCAATAAAATACCTTATGCTGCAAACATTAAAGATGTGGGCGTGGACAACTATTTAACTGTTTTCAAATTTATTATTATTTAAACCGTGATTGGCTATACACAATAAATAGGCCGTCCTTGAAATTAATTCATTGTAAGCGATTTGAGTTTGAAAATGTATATGCTATTCTGAAGCCGATAGTACAAGAAATCTTCTGGCAAGATTCGAAATGTGTTGCAGCAGGTGGACTACAATTCGAACATCTAATGTAAATGATATAAATTGGTTAATTGTTATTTTTATTACATTTATTTTTTATTGTTCCTTTAAGCTTTAAGGCTTTCTTGATTAATTTAACAAAAATAAAAAATAAATAGATATTTTCTTTATTACATACGAACCCATTTTATTTTTGAAAAATTTGTTGAATAGACGATGGAAGACCAAATCCAAAATTATAAAAAATGTACAGGGTGCTATTAAGAAATTATAGTTAGGGGTTGAAACTAAGGGATGAATATTTAGGGGATAATGTTTTCTAAGCCTTATTAAAGTGTATTGGAAATGGAATAGATCAGTTTTTGTCCCATTCGAGAATATTTATTCGTTTAAGAGATATAGCCTGGACAAATTAGTCCGGAACATCCTGTATACACTTTTAAAATGTAATGAATATTTTATTTAAATGAGAATTAAATGTTTCCATTTCTTACTTACTCAATTATATTATGGATAGCTTGCATATATCTTTTCATTATACTAATACAAATGGACGTAATTTAAAACTAAATACTTAAACTTAAAAAATACAAAAACAATTCTTAAGCCTCCTATAGTCGCTTTCTAAGAGTACATTTATTACTGTTGTTTCAAGGAACCACAATTTATAAGTAAACATGCCAAGTGGCTTTACTTATATTCTTTAAATTGTTTACTTGTAAATTGTGTGTGTGAGAATAGAGTGCACCTATTTACTTTTGCATGTCTATTTACATTTTTTTAAAATGATTTTGTGGAACATATCTTTGTCGGCGTTTAGGTCTGTTGGGTTTTATTCATTTATAACTTTTTAAAACACACTTTTATTGATTCCTGAGATGTCCATTTCTTTCATTCTCGACTGTTTTCTTATATAAGAATTACAAACATTTATTTATTGTAATTTTGTTTATATTATCTAGGTTAAGTGTGGAAATATGTAATTAGATTTTTCCGCTTATTTCCCAAACAAATAAATAAAAAAAACCTTAATCTATAGACGACATAAATTATTAGGATGCAAAATAAACAAAATCTTTGCTCCTTTTAAATGTGAGTTTTATTTTATAAAATTACCAAAACATTAAATTGCAGAAAAATACCAAAAAAATCCAAAGGCATGATAAAAAGGCAGTTTGGGATACCACTAAAAAGTATGTGGCAGTTACAAGAAAATCGCTTTCCTATTTTATTTCAAATTGTATTACGAGAATTAAATAGTCAACATAGAGAATTCAAATTGGACTATGCAATACTGCATTTCCAGCTGGTATAAATAATATCTGCCTTTAGGCCGAAAACCAATTGAGATTGATGAGTCATTAAAACAAAGACTAACGCGTTAAGTCCATGGAAAGGAAATTCCAACACAAAATTATGACATCAGTGCAAGAAGATACGGACTATACAACTATTCTCCAGAATGACATTATGCAAACTTTTGAAAGATGTGGGTTTCAGATATACAAAACATAATAGAAAATCTCTCTTGATAGATAAATCGGAAATAGTTTTTTGGAGAAGAGACTACTTAAAAAGCATTCGACATGCCAGAGAACAAAATTTGAAAATCTTTTACTTAGACGAAACATGGATAAATGCTGGATATACAGTTTCCAAATCTTAGCAAGATGAAAACATTAAAAGCGGAAGGCGGGCATTCGTGGAAGGTTTGTCGTTAGGTTTGCAGCCACCATCTGGAAAAGGAAAAAGACTTATTATTGTCCATGTTGGAAGTTATGAAGTTTTTGTTGATGGTGGATTATAAACTTTTATTTCAAAACGCACGGGGGACTATCATGAAGATATGAATGGGGATGTCTTCGAGGAATGGTTTGTTCAAATGTTGGATCTGATTCCAAAAGGGGCTGTTATTGTTATGGACACCGCAAGTTACCATTCACGGTTACTAGAAGCATTGTCCACAAGTCGTTGGCGTAAAGCAGAACTTTTGGAGTGGCTTATTTCGAAAAATATGAATAAGTTTCCAAAAGATCCACTAAGGAAAGAACTTTACAGAATTGCAAAAATGACCTACATTGTAGAAGAAATGGCTTCTTCTTGTGGTATATCAGTTCTTCGACTTCCCCCTTATCATTGTGAACTTAATCACATAGAATTAATATGGGCTCAGGTAAAGGGGAAAGTTGGGAACAAAATACTACTTTTAAAATAAACGATGTTGTGAAATTGTTTGAGAGTGCTGTAAGTCATGTTAGTAAGGAAAATTGGACAAACTGTATCGAGCATGTTATCAAAGTAGAGGCAAATATGTGGAAAATTGACAATATTTGTGATGATTTAATCGACCCTATTATTATTAATGTCAACAGCGATTCTTCCTCTTCCGATTTGGATATAGAATAAATTGTAGGTAATAAAGGTATTCCAATAATTATTTCTTTTCATTTTTATTATATTATAATTTAAAACGTATTTTTTTCCCACAATACACACCACTGCATTGCGTTATTGCTTATCTGCTAATCCTTTAACAATGAAGAATCCCTAAACTTTGCTACAACTGAAACAAATACGGGGTCGATCTACCTGGTTTTTAGATTTACGGAAGAAATGTAATTTAAAGTAAGAGATTTATCAAAAATTTCATGGTGCTCCTATCAAACAAGAACTAATTGACGATGGTCTAGCACTTTATTGAAAATTAATTTCAGTACAAATTTCTGTATGGAACTTTCAAATGACTAAGTAATAAAAGCCATATGGATTTTGTTAGTTTCACTCAGGTCCTATCTTTGTGAAACAGGATTTTCTGCTGTTGCCTCTTTAAAATCTAAATATTGTGGAACCCAACCCATTAGTCTTTGTATTCTAAGAACATTTAAAACTTGTTTAGAAAAAGGTTTGTAGTTCAATATTTGTCAATACCTTACCAATTTAAAACGCCCCCTGGGGTGGGAGCGTTCAGTAATTTTAGAATTAAAAAAAGGATCATGTAAAATATATTTAAATAGTATAACAAGGTATAACTATAAATACATAAATTATATTTTACTAACTTTTAATAAAACTAAATAATTAATTATTTTATGAAACAAAATGTAAATCCAATCTGTCAATTCGACGATAATTGTTTAATTATTTTATAACAGCTGTCATTGGCAAATAAAGTTAATTGTTTAGGTTAAATAAAATGAAACTATTTAATAAACTGTTGTTAGTTTTGAATAAATATTATTTATTACAATAATACTATGTTAAAAAAATCGGTATAGTTTACAAATATATTATTGCCTTTAGATTGGCGTTAAAAGTGGATTTATTGTTAATGTATTTATTTGAATAATAAATTAGTATAGAAATAAACCAAATATAAATTAAGTATAGACAAATAAACAGATGTATATAGATATATCCATAAATTCATAAATTAATCTACGTACAGTGTTATCTAGAATTTACAGAGTTGTGTACTAAAACAGTATAAGCAAAAGCAATATCGAGGAAAATGTAGAATTAATTAAAGTAGTAGGGATTTACAATAGTCTTAACACCTAAGCAATATATAGTCACGGACCCCGGCAATATCTATTCCTATAAGCACATTGAAATATTAAACACGTCCTTATCTTAATTGCCCTTCGCAGATTATTTATGTAGTTTGGTCAGAAAAGCATTAGTTGGTTCTATATTGTCGCGCAAAACGTCTTAGAAGAGACTTTGCAGCCGGAATATATATCAGCAAATACCTTCTGTGTCATTTCTTAGTTAGTTTCCGCTTTGTGACTAAAGGGTTGGCCGTACCTTGAATGTGGTTATAAATCATTATAGAAGTATTTCGACGGTGTTTGTCTTGTCTTCGCCCTCTTATATGTGGAAAACTTTACTTTCTAACGCAAACTTCACATACTTTGAAAACTTTTAGAATTAGCATCACTATTACCGGAATCTTCATTAAAAACATTTATCATATAAATATAAAGGATTGATTTATTTCTCACTAATAAGTTAATTTTTTTAATATTTTGGTTTGTCTTTTATGCCAAATATAATCATGCCAATTCAGTATTATTCTTGCTAAACATATTGCTATGCCAGCAAGATTGTTTAGCTGTAATTTTTAGCAAGAAGCACAACAAGATTCTAAATTTTCATATTTTTTAACTTCCTTCCTAGCAAGATTGCTAAAAATTATAAGTAAATTTTCTTGCTACGAAACTTGCTAGAAAACTACGGCACATTAGCGACCCACAAAGTGCGATAATGGCGCCAAAAATCAGCTGTGACGGTCACCTTATCGCATGGTCAAACCACCCTTCCAAGACCCGTATTCTCGAATAATTCTCACTCTAACGAAAATAAAGAGATAGATCTAGTTCGTTCGGTGGATCTTTTCCCATGACCTTGAACCATATACAAACGCAATACATCAATACATTAAATAACACGTAGGTCGTAGAATGATAGTTTAATAAGGATATGGCTAAAGTGACGGTAGACGTTATTTATTATTGTATTAAAACTGGTGATATTTGTAAATATCTACCAAAATGTTTAGTTTAAAAAACTGTTAGTATACCAGATTTTAATGGAGCTATTCTTCAAACTTGCTATTAAACAAATTTACTTGTATAATATTTAGTATCAATAATAACTTTCTCACTAGAAACTATGCAAATCAGAATTGCTTTGTTAGGGTTATGGCTGCAACCATTACTATTGGACAGTCCCACCCACACAGTTTAACTTTGGAAAATAAATGGGTTGTAAAAATAAATAATTCATATTTTACATGTGTTTATTAAAGGCTTAAATATATATACAATAAATTTTATTTAATTTTCCTTATATTCAGAATCAGAACTGTCACCAGCATTTATATTTATTAAAATTGGTTGAATGCCAATATCATCAATATTCTGCTCTCGGGCATACCACTTTTGTATGATTTCATGGGTATGCCTAACACACTTTTCCCAAATTTGTGGATTACATTGTTCCAGTGCCTCTTTCCACATATTTATAACTGAACTATCCGAATACCCATCTTTACCAATATATTTATTATAATATGACTTGCAATTTGCCCAAATTAATTCAATAGCATTGAATTCACAATGATATGGCGGTAGTCTTAGCACTTCATGTCCATGTTCTCGTAGTAACTCATCAATTATATAAACATTTTCTTTTTTATTCATTTTTGCAATTTGTAGCAATTCTGGTTTTGTAAATTTTGAATCAAACTTAATGTTGTTTTTCATCAACCATGCAACAATCTCATTTTTTGTAGAAGTAGTAGAAGGTTGCTTTTTTAACAGAGTGGTATGGAGCATTATCCATTACAATAAGAGATGGCTCTTCTAAATTGGGAATTAATTGAGTACTTATCCATTTCATAAATATTTCATTGTTCATTTCTCCATGGTAATCAGCTACTTTAGATTTTGAACAGAATAGTAAACTTGCTTCGGAAACAAATCCTTTGATAGAACCAGCATGGACAATTATAAAACGTTTACCATCATAACCATCTGGTTTACGTACACTTTTAGTACTGTTGTCTTGCCAAGGGTTTAGTTTTGCTTCCCTTAGAAAATATCCATGTTTCGTCCAAAAAAACAATTTCTCTTGGGTGAGTAGGTACTTGAATAGTTTTCCATATATTTACGCAGAAAATTGGCTCTTAAGGCTGCAATACTGGTCCGTTCCATTAAAGCTCTTCGATTGTCATCTTTGTTATATTTAAATCCCAATGTTTTTAACAAAATGCTAAGAGATGTTTTGCCAATAGATACAATTTCTCTTTCCCTCAATTCAAATGTTTAAGGTGCTCAAAGTAACATGCTTCTCTAAAACAATTACAAAAATTATAGTAAAGATTTAATATGAAAAAACACCATATTTATTTCATATATTTGTTTATTTCATTAACGTTTTAACCTTAATTGATGTTTATTCAATTGTAATGTAGTAACAAAACTACTCTAAAATATATATAAAATACCTTCCCAAATGTTTCTTGAATATATTATGATTTGAATACTCATTACAAAATCCCTACACTTACATTTTACCAAAAAATTATATTTAAATAAATTGATACTTACTTTGTTCGTACATATCATATAATGTATTCCGTATTGCCATCTTAGCTCCCTCAGGTAGATCAGTTGTTTTACTTTTAGAACGAGGTCTGCTTTTGCCTGGACTAGAAAGAATTGGATTATTTTCTTTTCTTTTTTTATAGCATATACTGTCCGCCGAGATATTTTCAATGCAGCAGCTACCCTCTAACATAAAAAATTGATTAATAAAAGTATATTGCTAAATAATATTTATTTTACTTCTTGAAAACTTGAAATTGATTCCAAAGGTCCCCCATTTCTTTTTTCTTACTCAAAATACTCCAACAAATTCAGGACCAGCTCCTGTGAATTCAACCTTTTTCCAGGCATATTCTAGAAATGAAAACTATTTACCAATGGTTCTGGTTATCCAGAAAATTAGGTCAATATTTTCTACTTTGGTGAAAGCAAAATGTGTTTCATATAATTCAGTTTGATGGAGTTCTATCCAGCATCATAATGATATGTCAATTTAAGGTTAGTTTTCATTGCAAAATAAATTAATAAGAAGTAGATAAATAATATATATAATTCACTTACCACAATTATTCGAACACTCAGGTATAGGTTAGTAGTTAAAACAACTGTTTTTGAAATAAATTTATATGCAAGGGGCAATAAAATGGATAAAAATCTAAAATAAAAATGTAAACAACGTATTAGGTCTGTCAATTTACAAATTCACGGATAAACCACCACAGAACTTTCATTGTGTAGGTTACACCTATCATCGACATTCGTCATATGGCTATCTCTGTTTGTTATATTATGCTGTATTGGAACAAACGGTTCAATTTTGGAGTTTTAGTTTCTGTGAGTGGAAAAGAGACGTACTACAAAAAGTAGTATGTTAATAATTTCAGCCATGGGAAAAGATCCAGCGAACGAACTGTATATAAGTTTTCATGTGAGTTAGGTTGATATCTTTTCGTAGAATTGAGAAATGACACTCTCGTAAGAATGATTCGGGAATACGGGACCAAGAAGGATGAGCTTTATTAATTTGCCGCAATTGGGTCCATTGTACTTAAAATATTGATATGCACGCACACCTCTTCACACCACTTACTGTCCGTTGGTTGTCGAAGGTCACCCTCCCTTCGAATTTTTCTCTAACGTACCAGAGGAAACTGACTAATGTTGTTGTGCTGCTGTTTTCGGTGCGGCAATTTCTCCGGGAACGTACTACTTACTAAAGTTCAAACATCACTTAAAAATTAGACTTTAGCACAACCCTCACTGGTTCTTGTTATTTACAGCCAATTTTCAGCAAGATTTGCTAAAGTGACAATGCATATTGTAATAAAATGGTCGTAAAGAATGCCGAAAAATAGAACTTTTGCTACTTAAAAAGCAAGAACTAACTTCTTTAACAAGATTCCTCCTTGCGTGCTCATAACAATATACTTGCAGAATTGGAATTACATCAATTTTGGCTAACTAGGACAAAATTCTTGGATAAGCAAGATTGAATCTTGGTCTGTATAGTATTGTTCAAGAAAAATGGTTGACTGCAGCAAAGCTACCTGCTTTAATCTCATTGTGTAGAAAAGAGCTTGTCAATAAAAAAGAAAAGTATAAAGGGCCGAATTTTAGATATTTATATATTAAATTTATGTAATTTAATATGATTTTAAGTAAAACGATACAACAGACCGATAACTTCACATATTTGGGGGTAAAAATAGAAAGGGACGGGAAAAATGAGGCTGAAATAAACACAAGACTAGAAAATGCTACTAAATTATATTACTCGCTAAACAACACAGTAATAAAAAGAAAGGAGATTTCAAGGAAGACAAAATTAACAATTTACCAAACAATTTTTAAGCCAGTACTAACATACGGTTGCGAAAGCTGGGTACTGACTAAGAAACAAGAAAGCAAAATACAGGCAGCAGTAAATGAAATTACGTATTGTTATACAACTACTTTGATAAACTATCAAGAATATCCAGCATTATTCTTAATAATTGTATCTTACAGCTTTTATTAGTGATCCAAGCTCCTGGATTATAAAAATCTTTTTGTTTGGCATTATTTTTTATCATTCTTTTTATTTGACAACATTGTCAAAAACGTTGAAGCACAGTTTCGTATTGTTAACGCTTTAGAGAAGGTACGTTCGTGAACTTTTTCACAAAATGCCTTTAACCGAAATTAATGAAAATATTTAACAAGACATAATTTTGTCGGCTGTTGAAAAGCCACACTGTACAGTGCGAGGATTATCTAGGGACTTTGGTATTAGAAAGTTTTCAGTATTAAACATTCTTAAAAAGATAAAATACCATCCTTATAAAGTACGTCTCATTCATGAATTGGCTGAAGACGACTTTGACCGAAGAACTGAATTCTGCGAGTATATGATGAACCAAAATAATAATTTCATTGATAACTTTTTATTTTCGGACGAGGCAACGTTTTGTTTGAACGGTCATGTTAACCGGCAAAACACCCGTTATTGGTCTGATGAAAATCCACACAGGATGCAAGAGTACCATACGCAAAGACCACAAAAAAACTAGTTTATGGGCTGGTATTGTAAAAAATACAATTATTGGTCCATATTTTTTTGATAAAAACTTAACAGGAGCATTATATCTGGATTTCCTACAAAATACATTCATTCCCGATCTGATCTAGCTTTTTCATAATATTCAAATACCCACTAATGTAGATCGCAGAATCTGGATTCAACAGGATGGCACACCGC
Source organism: Ophraella communa (assembly GCA_035357415.1). NCBI lineage: Eukaryota > Metazoa > Arthropoda > Insecta > Coleoptera > Chrysomelidae > Ophraella > Ophraella communa. The sequence continues at coordinate 20,375,840 of CM068980.1, forward strand.
CACATTTTTTAAACAGAACTTTTCCACAAAGGTGCATAGGAAGAAGCGGACCAGTGGAATGGCCTGCTAGATCACCTGATCTGAGCCCATTCGAACTTCTTTTTATGGCGTTATTTAAAATCTAAAGTCTACTTAAACAGACCTGGAAATATTCCTTTAAGTACAAGACCGAATCAGACAAGAAATACAGAGCATAACACCCGCTATGCTACAGAATGTTAGAGACGAAAGTAATGCCCGGTTCAGTCATTGTCTAACGGTCAATGGAGAACAATTTATTGCAAATTTTCGTTTTTTTGTTTGTTTTTGAAGTGTATCAAATTAATTGCATAACTACATAATTCCATTTAATTTGTTTATTACATTCAGTAACGTATTACGTTCATAAACAATTTTCATATTTTTTTTGCATTTTTGCCCACCCTGTACCAATTTAAAGCAACATATTATAAATTTTTAGAATCAGCTCAGCAAAGGCAATTTGAAAATTGAAAAAAAGGGGGGGTTCCATTTGAAAAAAATGGTGATGTCATTCGGTTCATCCTGTATATTAGATTATGATTTGAAACAATAGTAAATTGAAATCAAAAATTGACCTGTTTCGGGAATTTCTTATTTTATTGTTCATTCAGCCAATAATGAATTTATGCGTTACTTTATGGACGCATTATATAATCCAGTCCTCTCTGCTAATAGGGGATGTTTATGGCCAAATTTGGCATATATAAGGTACCTAACTTCAGTCAACCATTTTTCTTCTATAGTTCTTAATATGATTCTTTCCTTTTCCTGATATTTGGGTTCTATATCACAATCGCTATTTTAAAAGTGCTTCGATACTGGAAACATTAAACTTATTAACAAATTACTATTTTAAAATATTAATTAAAATAATAAATATTGTCATTCAAATATCTTCTGAAAGCTGCTCGATTGGTAGTTTAAAATTAGTAAATATGTTATTTTTATATATTTTGTTGTAAAATTTGAGTATAATCTAGACGAAATTGTGATCAGGGCTCAGAACTTTAATATTATGTTATGTTTATCTATTTACCTACGACCACATCTGTAAGTGGTCAATAACACACAGTGCTGAATCAATGTACCGCGCCTTATAACGCACGGTAAAGAAAACGCACGGCTTCCCTAGCAACCACTTAGTAACTGTCATATTTAAAGTTGAATTTCATACCATATATAAATGGCTAAAAACATTTATTAGATATAAGATTGCATTTAATATTTTAAGTTATTTGGAATTACATATTTGTTCCATTTCATCAACCCACTTCTTTTATCTATCTAAATAGATCATAATATAGTAATAAATGTATTTAATTACGTTTTCCAGATTAATTTACGTTATTTTAAAGTTAATAAAGTTAATAGTTAGAATATTTGTATTCCGAGATACTTTTTAAAAACACTTACGAAGGTGTTTCAACTTGTAGATACAATCGTAATGTATAAGAAGATACTTTTTACTTATTCTGTAACTTTAATTTCACTTCAGTCAATTTACAAAACCCTTTTGAATATTTAGAATGCACTATATTTAAATGTTACGCTAGAAACCGATTAGTAACATTAAGTTAGTAACTAAAAAACAACGAAAACTATGACTTTAATTCCAAAGAGACATATTTTTTTGCCAAACATAGTATTTAATGTTTGGAATTCTTTACCGTCAGACGTCATAACTGCACCTTCTGTGAACTCTTTTAAAAATCGTTTGGACAAACTGGAAATGTTTCATGTTTAAATTTACACTATTTATATTGTTCTTTAATTCTAAATTTAGTTATAGATCTATACAGAATGTAAATTCTTGGCTTTTACTTTATATAATAATAATAATAATAATAATAATAATAATAATAATAATAATAATAATAATAGTAAGAGAATTTTTAAGTACAACGACCGAAAATAATTGAAATGACACTTGGCTTGCGCCCGTGACAATTCAAAAATATCCAGGTGTAAAAACCTGAGGAGAACCATCTTTTCATAATAATAATAATAATAATAATAATAATAATAATAATAATAATAATAATAATAATAATAATAATAATAATAATAATAATAATAATAATAATAATAATAATAATAATAATAATAATAATAATAATAATAATAATAATAATAATAATAATAATAATAATAATAATAATAATAATAATAATAATAATAATAATAATAATAATAATAATAATAATAATAATAATAATAATAATAATAATAATAATAATAATAATAATAATAATAATAATAATAATAATAATAATAATAATAACCCCGCACGGGGTAGTTTTTCTACCTGGGGAGTGACGCCCCCACGGGTCCGAGTTACCTGGGCTACCAGGGGAAATTGGTAGTACCTGGCAGTAGGTATAAAATGCTTCAACCACAATGTCGAGTTTTAAAACTAAATTACCCCAGGTGGGTAGAGTACTACGCTCACAATCCCACACGGCCGGTGTACCTAGTATGTCGGTTGTCTGCTCCACGGATTCTGGGGGGAGCAATAATTCGATTATTACCGATACCTTAACACTTAGGAATCGCCAGGTGAATCGACATGGCAACACCTACAACTCTTGTCGCGTTCAAGTTGATGACAGAAGGACTTGTTCGAAAAATGATGCATCTTCTTTGTCGGTTAGCGGCATGCGCAGCGTGACACCGAGTATGGCTACTGCGACAACACAAGAGGAAAATAACACCAAATCTCCTCCACCGGTTTCTGATGTTTCTGGAGTATCGCAGGACGGTACATCCATGACCACTAAAGCCGGAAAGCCCAGGAAGCGTATGAAGTGGACTACTGAGATGAACTCATTCATTATACGCTCCTATTTTAGAATAACAAAAAATGAGACTGATTTAACAACATACAGGTTCGCCCTTCATCGAGCATTTATACAACAGTATCCGGAGTTTCAACATGTTACGGAACAACGTATTGCTGACCAGCGTCGAACAATTATTAAAAACAATTTACTACCTGGTCCACTTATGCAACAAATACGAAGTGAAGTACTTCTTGAGCTCCAAACAGAAATCGATCATAATGTTATTCAACATACAAATGATCAGCTGGATAATGTAAGACTTGATGACCACACTGGCGAAGACACACCAAACATTGATCAAGACGAAAACCCAAACACAGACAGTAACACACAACCCGACGAACACGAAAATGTTGTTACCGAACTCTCTAAAGCAATATTAGAATTTGATGGTAGCAATCCACTTCATCGACCAATATTGCCCAAACTCAAATCAAATAAGGATACCAATAAAATTCTTGCAGTCATTAATTCACTCTTAAAGGATCGTGCCAAGGACTACCGTACTCTGGAAGAGATACACACCCTTATCTACTGTGGTGCGGTTGCAGTTGTCCGAAGTCACAACCAACAAGTCCGGTTCCCGAACAGAAAGTGTACCGAAAAGCAGAAGCCATATAAACCTTGGTGGCAACAGCGACTTGAGAAGTCCATTAATGACATAAGGAAGGAATTGGGACAACTTACAGAATTTAACAACAACGCTAAACCGTCCAGACGCCTAACTAATAGAGTCAAGAAAATTCTTAAGAAAATTAAAACTAACACAGGACATCCAAGGTATAAGGAACACTTATGTTCATATATGGACCTTCTTAGGCAAAAGCTAAAGGCGAAATCCAAACGATTGTCTCGTTACGTCAAATGCACTAAAAAGAAACAGCAAAACCACTTATTTAACACCAATGAAAAGCTGTTCTACAGACAACTTAGTAGTGCCGGAACAAACAACTACCACAATCTTCCAAGTAAGGATGAACTTTTTGACTATTGGTCTTCAATATGGTCCAATCCTCAAAAACACAACGAGGGCGCAGCATGGATAGAATCCGAAGCGGACAAATCAAACATTGCTCCAATGATGTTTGATAACATCACAACAGCTGATGTAAACCAAGCTATAGGACAGATTAATAGTTGGAAAGCTCCAGGAATTGATAACATCCAAAATTTCTGGTACAAAAAATTTAGCAGCTTACACGAAGTATTGGCATCGAAATTTACACATATTCTTCAACATCCAGAAGAAATTCCTGCCTTTCTTACTCATGGTTTAACCCATATGCTTCCCAAAACAGCTAACACACAGGATCCTTCCCAGTATAGACCAATCACATGTCTTCCAACGCTTTACAAGATATTAACATCATGCATTACTAACAGAATTTACAGGCATGTGGACCAAAATAACATCTTGGCAGAGGAGCAAAAGGGATGTAAACGTGGTCACCAGGGTTGCAAAGAACAGCTTATTATCGACTCTGTTATCCTAAGGCAAGCGCAAAAGCAATGTCGCAACATCTCGACTGCTTTTGTAGACTACCGTAAGGCATTTGACAGCGTGCCTCATTCCTGGCTTATAAGCGTTTTAAACATCTATAAAATAAACCCCACCATAGTTTCTTTTCTTGAAGCTTCGATGAAGCAATGGCGAACAAGCCTTCAGGTAAATATTAATGGTCAGTATATTAAGACTAACGACATTTCTATTCGAAGGGAATATTCCAAGGGGACTCACTTAGTCCATTGTGGTTCTGTTTGGCAATGAATCCACTCTCTACCATGCTCAACAACACTAAACTTGGCTTCAATCTTAAGATCAATAAAAATACTAACTGCACCATCTCCCACCTCCTTTATATGGATGACATCAAAATTTTTGCTTCCAATCAGCAACAAATCCAACACCTTCTGGATATAACCGAAAGGTTCTCCAGTGATATACACATGGAATTTGGTTTAGATAAGTGCAGAACCTTAAACATCGAAAAGGGAAAAATTGTCAATGGAGATGTGGCGCTACCTAGTGGAGATATAATCGCTGCCATGCAGAATGGGGAAACCTATAAATACTTGGGATTTCAACAAGCCAGATTGTTAGACCAAAAACAGTCCAAGGCTAAAATCAGAGATGAGTTTTCACAAAGGGTAAGTTCCCTACTGAAATCTGAGTTGAACGCAGGAAATCTAAACCGAGCCATTAATACATATGCCGTACCTGTGTTGACCTATTCTTTCGGTATTTTACAATGGACAAAAACCGAATTGGAAGATATTCAGAGAACAACCCGAACTATGATGACAAAGTACAGATGTCACCATCCAACATCGTCAGTGCTTAGAACAACACTACCGAGAAAGGAGGGAGGAAGAGCTTTATGCGACATAATAAATCTACACAACAAACAGATAAATAAATTGCGAGACTTCTTTGTTACCAAATCACTGTCATCGAATTTACATAAATCTGTCATAGGAGCAGATAAGAAATACTCGCCTCTAAATTTAGCAGACCCTAATATGGATTTAGACATAACAACTGATGCTGAAAAACAAGTAAAATGGGCCCAAAAAGCTCTACATGGTCGACATCATCACGACCTAAACCAACCACACATAGATAAAATTGCATCAAATAGGTGGCTTGCTGACGGTACCCTGTTCCCAGAGACTGAAGGATTTATGATGGCCATTCAGGATCAAGTAATTAATACGAACAACTACAAAAAATTTGTTATCAGGGACCCAACCATTACAACGGACAAGTGTAGACGGTGCCAACAAACATCGGAAACCATACAACACATCACATCAGGATGTTCAACCATAGCCAACACGGATTATTTACGCAGGCACAACCAGCTGTGTAATATTATCCACCAGAAACTGGCCAACAAATATGGACTGCTAAATACCTATACACCGTACTACAAGTATAATCCACAGGCAGTGCTCGAGAATGCAGATTTTACACTCTACTACGATAGGTCCATTATCACCGATAGACAGGTGACGAATAATCGACCCGACATTGTAGTAGTGGATAAGAAAGCTAAATCGGTGCTGTTAGTCGATGTTGCAGTTTCAAACAATAACAACGTTTTGGATAAGTATAATGAAAAGATGGCAAAGTACACCGATCTTGCCATAGAAGTGGGACAGATGTGGCATGCAGAAAAAGTGGAGGTGGTACCGATCATCGTATCATCAACTGGACTCATTCCTAAAAGTCTTGAAGACAGTCTTAAAAAACTCGATCTTCATAAAAACACTTTTATTGACTTGCAAAAAGCGGCAATTTTAAACACATGTCACACTGTTCGGAAATTTTTAAATATGTAAATTTTGAGCCTAATCCCATTTGCGTTTACGCTCGGGATAGGTAAATATTACCAGCGAAAGCTGAGTAAGTGCATAAGTCTTTTGATAATAATAATAATAATAATAATAATAATAATAATAATAATAATAATAATAATAATAATAATAATAATAATAATAATAATAATAATAATAATAATAATAATAATAATAATAATAATAATAATAATAATAATAATAATAATAATAATAATAATAATAATAATAATAATAATAATAATAATAATAATAATAATAATAATAATAATAATAATAATAATAATAATAATAATAATAATAATAATAATAATAATAATAATAATAATAATAATAATAATAATAATAATAATAATAGCATAGCATTTAATGACATATATATATACAAAAAGAACATTAAAAGACCTTATTAACTACAAGAAACAAAAATACATTTTAAGTCCTTACTAACTACAAAAAATTCAGTTAAATATTTATAAATAATATAAAATCGTCAAAGTAAAATTGGTAAAAGCTTTGTTAACACATTAAAACAGAGAGTAAAAAAAAAACATCTTAAGGAAATACAAGAAAACGTCTAATGAAAGTTATCACAATCTTTACAATTATAAAATTCGTCCAATGAGTAGAAACACTGAGTGAGTAAGAATTCTCTAGCAAGATTGTAGAATTGCCTATTGTTGAGTTGTTTTATATTATTATTTTTACTTAAACTAGCGAACTTGTTGTATAGTTTAATATTTATTTTATTTTTTTGTGTAAGGCAAATTCTAGAGTAATAAGGAATTAAACTGTCCGAACCCCTCGTGTTATAGTTATGAATATTTGAATGTCTCTCGAAATTGATTAAGTTACGATGTGTAAATATTAAGGTGTGAAAAATAAACAGCGATGGTAGTGTAAGGATACAATATTTTTTAAACAAGTCCTTGCAATGAGCACCAAATTTTGCGCCATCAATGATGCGTACAGCTGCTTTCTGCATCACAAAAACTTTTCGAGCGTGAGTCGACTTTCCCCATAGTATTAATCCGTATTCTAAATGACTTTGTATTACAGCAAAGTATATCGTTCTCATTGTTTTATTACAATTAATGTTTTGGCGTAGCTGTCTCATTACAAAGAGTTGGGTCGCCAATTTACTACAGAGAGACCTAACATGATCAGCCCAATCTAGATTTGTGTCCAGGGTAACACCCAATAGTTTGACAGGATCTGATTGCGGAGCAAGTTTATCAGAAGTAAATAAAATTTCCTGCGTTTTTGTGGCATTAAGTTTTAATTTATTAGATGCAAACCATACTTTAGCCTGATTTAGTTGTTTTTCCTGTAAGTTCTGACTTTCCCTAGTTAAAAAGGTGGTGTCATCAGCGAATAAGATAGTCGTACCAAATTCCTTAACTGCAGCTGGCAAATCATTTATGTAGATGAGGAACAATACTGGTCCCAAGACTGAACCCTGCGGTACCCCACTATTTATTAATGTTGAAGGAGAATTTGTTTTATTAAAACTAACATATTGGCGCCTATCGCGTAGGTAGGTCTCGAACAGTTTAAGTTCCTTACCTCGGAATCCATAAAACTCCATCTTTTTAAGCAAAATATTTATATCAACACAATCAAATGCTTTAGTTAAGTCGCATAAGGTCGCATGTGTTGAATTTCTCTGATCAAGACCTTCGACAATATATTCAACAACAGTGGTTAATGCAGAAATTGTTGACTTATTTTTTTGAAAACCAAATTGTGCATTTGATATAATTGATTTTTTGTCTAAGTATGAAACTATCCTATCTTTAATTAGGAATTCAAAAACTTTAGATATTACTGGAACGATAGATATTGGTCTAAAATTTTCAGGTTGGTCACGATCACCCCCTTTATAAATCGGTATTACTTTTGAAATTTTAAAAGCTTCTGGCCAGTTACCCTCATCTATGCACATATTAAATAAGTGAGTCAAAGGTTTGATCAGTGAATCATCAGCTATCTTAATCATAGGAACGCTTATGCCGTAATGATCAAAACAGCTTTTATTCTTTAATGCTCGAATCGCTTCGTGCACATCGTATTCTGTAATAGGAAAGAGATAAAATGAAGAAGATGGCTTATGTTGCATTTTAAGGTAGCTTAACGGATCTACCGCTGTATCATTTATACCATTTAGAATAATTTCTGATACAGCACTAAAATACTCATTAAGCTGTTCTGAATTTATCGAACTGGACATATCAGACTGAACTTTACCCTGTCTTTCGTTGTTCACAATTTGCCAAATAGTTTTTGTTTTATTCTCTGAGTTTTCTATGAGGTCCTCATAAGCCTTCTTCTTTGTTTCCTTTAATGATTTTTTATAACGTTTGCGTAACTCGCGAAAGGTATTCCAATCCTGTGAAAGATTAGATGATTTAAACCGATCTCTACTAGCGAAAACGTCCCTACGCAAAGCCCTCAAATCATTAGAGAACCACTTAATTTCGGATTTTTTCTGAAAAATAGATTGTAATGGAAAACAGTAATCTGCCTTGGATGATAATGTTTCAACTAGGAATTTCGCAAATTCATCTACATTTTTAGTGTACGAATTAACTGTCAACCAATTAACTTCTTGAAGAAGTTTGGCAAAAACAGCGAGATTTTTGTCATTTACAACTCTCTTTTTATAGCTTAGATTGCAATTTGGAGTTCCTCTGTTGAAAAAGATGAAAATACCCGAATGATCCGAAATAAGTGGTTCATGTACACCAGTATGTAAATTATCCTTACTTATGTCAGTCATAATGTTATCTAAACATGAACTACTTGATAAAGAAATTCTAGTAGGGGTATGAATGTAATGGTTCAAGCCATACATACTGATTATATTTCGCAAATCATTGGCAAATTCATTATTCCCATCAAGGTTCACGTTTAGATCGCCCATAATAATTATTGATTTATACTTATATGACAGATAGTCAATAACCTCAGTAAATTTCGTTTTAAAAATTTGCTTATCGCCTTTACTGGAGGATCTGTAAACGCCTAATACAGCATATGTTTTATTATACTCAATTGCGCAAAATTCGGAGTGTATTGGTTCACTAAATCTAAGTACGTCTATAACTTTAGTACAAATATTTTTTTTAACGAATATGGCAACACCGCCGTGCATCTTTTTATTTTTTCTGCAAAAAGATGATGCTAGGTTGTAATTATTTATTTTAATATGTATTAAACTCTCCGAATCAAGCCAGTGTTCAGAAAAAATAACTACGTCAAATGGATTTATGTGTAAAAATAAGTTTAATTCGCATATTTTGTTAGATATGCTCTGAACATTAATATGGAATAATGAAAATGCGAATCTCTTAAAACTAGACATAATAGAACATACATCTTGTTTAATGCTGGATACTTTCTGTGGTATCTCTTTTGGAACGAAAAAAGAAACGATTAACAATTACATCACTAGGCCAAATCTCACAACTTAGAATACTATCGGATTCATCTACCGGCACTGAAATTTTAACTGAAGCATATAATTCTGGCTTACGAGAATTTAATTTTTCAACAATAACATTGGGAGCAAAACCTTTCCAGTATTCAGCAAGATCATCAACACTGACGCCCGGATCCAAATTGGTGACATGATAGTGATTAAGACTTCTATATTGTCTTGGTGCGGCAGCTTTAAAGGAACAGCTAGGTTTTTCGCAGCTTCCAACCAGGATATTTCGTTTGGACTTTTCATGTATACTTTTTCTCAGGATGGACTGTCTGGTGTTCACGTTCTTCTCTGTGTGTTCCAATGTAATATCCTGTTCGATGTTTATTAGTTCGTTACACAGGTTGGCAGTTTTTGCGTGATGAATCGCTGAAGAGACTGAAGAAGTGGTGATCGGTTGGATCGAGTTGCAAATTAGTTTAGTATCTACAATATGGGCTTGAGCAGCAGCTGAGTAGGAGGTTGCACCAGTTGATGGTGCATTTGTAAATTTTCTAGTGGTTGTTTTCTTATCTATGGATAGCTGTTGACTCGTGTTTTGGACTGACAGTAATTTTTCCAGTAAAGCGACTTGATTTGTTAAGGATTGTATTGCTATTTTCTGATTCTCGATTATTTCTACCTTATCATTGATGATCTTCTCTAAATACATCACTTTCAAAAGCGTCTCGTTATCCTTTATATCCTTTGATTCGGAGGGAGAAACTTCATCAATGGGTTTAATCTTGATGATATTTGATTCACTACAGCAGATCACTCCATCTTTTCTGTTAATGTCAATTTTTAATTGAACAAGGCAGCTTTTGTGCGATAATTTACCGCACCGAACACATTTTATACCCGTTGTAACGGTATTTTTACATCTCCTGCAGGAATTGTCCTCTCCATTAAATTTATTTGGTTCACCCATGGTCAGAAAAATGAAAATTGAATGGCAACGGTACCAAAAGTCGAGACGAAAATAAAAAGATTAAAAATAACGTCGAGTGTAATTGTTCACGACTTATAAAATCGAAAAACTAGACTTTGTAAAAAGTTTACTAATGAAATTATCCTTGAATATTGGAAAACGACAAACGAATGTTTATTTACAGTTCAAATAAGCACTTATTATCAAATAAAAATAGTTACTAATAACTGTGATGATAAAACAATATATTAAACAGGAACTAGTGCACTTTTCACAAATTAAAATTATATTTAAACACTAAAATAGCTAAATTGTACAGAGCTACTGTTAAAAGACGTGTGCTCAAGTTGGCACCAACTGCACTAATAATAATAATAATAATAATAATAATAATAATAATAATAATAATAATAATAATAATAATAATAATAATAATAATAATAATAATAATAATAATAATAATAATAATAATAATAATAATAATAATAATAATAATAATAATAATAATAATAATAATAATAATAATAATAATAATAATAATAATAATAATAATATTCAGGATCAAGTAATTAATACGAACAACTACAAAAAATTTGTTATCAGGGACCAAACTATTACATCGGACAAGTGTAGACGGTGCCAACAAACGTCGGAAACCATACAACACATCACATCAGGGTGTTCAACCATAGCCAACACGGATTATTTACGCAGGCACAACCAGCTGTGTAATATTATCCACCAGAAACTGGCCAACAAATATGGACTGCTGAATACATATACACCGTATTACAAGTACAATCCACAGGCAGTGCTAGAGAATGCAGATTTTAGACTCTACTACGATAGGTCCATTATCACCGATAGACAGGTGACGAATAATCGACCCGACATTGTAGTAGTGGATAAAAAAGCTAATTCAGTGCTGTTAGTCGATGTTGCAGTTCCAAACAACAACAATATTTTGGACAAATATAATGAAAAGATAGCAAAGTACACCGATCTTGCTATAGAAGTAGGGCAGATGTGGCATGCAGAAAAAGTGGAGGTGGTACCGATCATCGTATCATCAACTGGACTCATTCCCAAAAGTCTTGAAGACAGTCTTAAAAAACTCGATCTTCATAAAAACACTTTTATTGACTTGCAAAAAGAGGCAATTTTAAACACATGTCATACTGTTAGAAAATTTTTAAATATGTAAATTTTGAGCCTAATCCCATTTGCGTTTACGCTCGGGATAGGTAAATATTACCAGCGAAAGCTGAGTAAGTGCATAAGTCTTTTGATAATAATAATAATAATAATAATAATAATAATAATAATAATAATAATAATAATAATAATAATAATAATAATAATAATAATAATAATAATAATAATAATAATAATAATAATAATAATAATAATAATAATAATAATAATAATAATAATAATAATAATAATAATAATAATAATAATAATAATAATAATAATAATAATAATAATAATAATAATAATAATAATAATAATAAAGCATTCAGAAGAGCAATAGCCACCCTACAAACAGATTGAACCGGAAACAGGCTAGCCAGAAAAGCTCCCTGTTTACCGAAGAAACACCACCTAGCAGAGTAAAGGCTGTAAAAGTGAGCATAACCGGAAATAATAATAATAATAATAATAATAATAATAATAATAATAATAATAATAATAATAATAATAATAATAATAATAATAATAATAATAATAATAATAATAATAATAATAATAATAATAATAATAACAATAATAATAATAATAATAATAGACAGATGACGAATAATCGACCCGACATTGTAGTAGTGGATAAGAAAGCTAAATCGGTGCTGTTAGTCGATGTTGCAGTTCCAAACAATAACAACGTTTTGGATAAGTATAATGAAAAGATGACAAAGTACACCGATCTTGCCATAGAAGTGGGACAGATGTGGCATGCAGAAAAGGTGGAGGTGGTACCGATCATCGTATCATCAACCGGACTTATCCCGAGAAGTCTTGAAGATAGTCTTAAAAAACTCAGTCTTCATAAAAATATTTTCATTGATTTGCAAAAAGCGGCAATTTTAAATACATGTCACACTGTTCGGAAATTTTTAAATATGTAATGTTTGAGCCTAATCCCATTTGCGTTTACGCTCGGGATAGGTAAATATTACCAGCGAAAGCTGAGTAAGTGCATAAGTCTTTTGATAATAATAATAATTTAAAATATGCGCATATGTTATTATTCAGCCAGTCATATAATGATTATATTTTTGAATAAAAGTTTCTTATGCTTCAACAAGCAAAATAACCGAAGTACCATTAATATTTAATAGCTGTACTGTTACCATAAACAATAATTATAATAACTAATATAAAGTAATTAAACATACAATAAAATCATCAAAAATATTTATTGTTGCTGTTGATCCAGTATTATTAATAATACCATTATTAATCCAAGTACAAGTAGGTCGTAGGTAAAGTATAGTACGTAACTCGTGCTGTAAAGCATTTTAAGTACTCGCGGTGCTTCGTGCGCAACTTTTCCATTCGTCCGTAAGAGGCTTCTTACCACACACATTTTATATTTAATTTTTTTTTTATTTACTCAGCATTTAATAAATGAGGATTATATTATTTTATAACAAGTCTTATTTACTTTAGAGCTCTATGCAAAAGTTTATCGATTGAGCTTTAACAAAACAACCCTCAGTTGACTAATTTCGATAAATACAATTCCGAATTTCAGTTGACTGGAGCGAAGTTTTCGGGAGTAATGAATTAGAAGGGTAATAAACTGATTTGCTGCTCTCAGCTTGACAAATAAATAAGGAACGAAGTCAGCGGCGAAAATGTCCTGATATTTATTACTTGATCATTTATTCTACTGTACTAAAGAACGATTGATTTGGTTACAAATGTCTAACATCCATAATAAACCTAAGCAAATTAAAATAACTTTAATTTAAGTAATTTTGGGTTGTGGTACAAACATGTCTGGAAAGAAAAAATAAAACAGAAATCAAAATATTGGTATTAGCATCAATTTGTGCTCATAAAAAGGTTTAGCGACATTTATACTATTTAGTCGTTCAATAAAAAATATTTTCTTTTACATTTTGAAAAATTATAGTAATACAATTACAACTATTTAGTTATATTTTACAGTTATGTATTTGTATGCAACGATTATTATAAACAACTGTTCCGTTTTTTGCATTAGGTATCCATTGGTCATATTTTTTTATAATTTAACCAAATTCTTTCTTTGGTGACAATAAAAATTTTATTTCAGCTATTTTAAATTTGATTTTCTGATGATTTATGTTCGTCCAATTTCATATTTAATAAAATAGCTGTAGGTTTGAACTTTATACAGGGTGTCCCGAAAAGAATGGTCATAAATTATACCATAGATTCTGGGGTCAAAAATATGTTGATTGAACCCCACTTACCTATATACAATAGTGCACACAAAAAAGGGTGCTAAAGTTAAAAATTTATATATTTTTTTAACATTATTCTAAAACGATTTAACGTTAGTGTATGAAAATTTATAGGAAATACTAGTAGAGAATACCTAATAAATTGGAAACAGTTGCATTCAATTATTTTGATTTATTATGGATTTTCAGAGAGGATCAACACCCCTTTTTAGGGCTATAATTTAACAAAATATGAACCGCGACTGGAATCAAACGTCTATTCTTAAACTTTTGTATCTCTTTGTATTTCTTTGTAAATATTTTATTATGAAAGATACGGCCACCCTTTAAAATGCCAATTTTAATATTGAATATTTAAACTACATTTTCACATATATTAAAAACATCTTTATTATTAAACTACAATTTATAAACAATCAAGATATTTGCCTTAACTCAACAAGTGTTCAATACGACCTCCTCCTTCCTGTATACAAGTTCTACATCGTTTCAACAAGGAATACAGAATATTTTGAAAAATGAAACGTTTTTGTCGAAACTCGTTGGCAATTTGTAAAATTCGGTGCCTCACTGGTCATTTCCACAGAATTAACATTTTCTTTTATATATCCCCAGAAACAAAAATCTAATGGATACAAACATGGACCGCCCGGTGGCCATTCAATTGGTGCATCTGCCCGCCATTCAATCCAAAATCCTGGATATTCTCGAAATAAAAAAGCTCTAACGGCGTTACTAAAATATGGTGGCGCACTATCTTACATAAAATAAAGTTTTAGTCTAATCGCTAATGGAACATTTTCTAAGCAAATTGGTAGATCATTTTGTAAAAATGATAAATAATTTTTCCCGTTTAATTTTTTTTGAAGAAACATTGGCCCTATCAAATAGTTATCGATTATTTCAGCCCAAACATTTACTCTAAAATTAACCTGTTGATCATGCAGACCAGATATGACTGTTATGTTTATTAGTAACTCCATTTCTTGTGAAAGTAGATTCGTCAGTGAATAAAATATTATTTATAAAATTTATGTTGCGTCTATTTTCTTCTAAAAGCCAATCACAAAATCCCATTCGGGAAGTAATTCTTGAACTTCTGTTATATGAAAAGGGTTAAGTAACTGGTCTTTAACTGTTCTCCATACCTTTATACGAGGTACTCTTAATTCAGCTGCTATCTTTCTCATGCTCGTGTCCGGGTGTTCGTCAACAATTTCTATTATATAATCTCTATTCGCAAGGTCTTTTGGACGACCACTATTGTGGAGAACTTGTTTTTTTAAAGTGCCTGTTTCTCCTAAATTTCGGTCAATAGTCAGGAAAATTCGCCTACCTGGTACATTTATATTATGGAACTTATCAGCATAGCGCCTTGCAGCCGCCGCACCATTTCCTTCACATTCACCTAATTAGAAAATTATTACATGTAATAATTAATAGGTAGTAAATAACATTAATTAAAATTATGTATTACATTACATTTTTATTATTTTACTCCTATTTATTATTTTATAAAGATGTTTTTAATATTTGTGAAAATGTAGTTTAAATATTCAAAATTGAAATTGGCATTTTAAAGGGTGGCTGTATCTTCCAAAATAAAATATTTACAAAGAAATACAGAGAGACACAAAAGTTTAAGAATGGACGTTTGATTCCAATGGCGGTCCATATTTTGTTAAATTATAGCCCTAAAAAAAGTTGGGGGGTGAAAGGCGTGTTGATCCCCTCTGATAATCTATAATAAATTAAAATAATTGAATGCGACTGACTCCAATTTATTGGGTATTCTACCAGTATTTTATATACATTTTCATATATTAACGTTAAACCGTTTTAGAGTCATGTTCAAAAAAATTATTTACATTTTTAGCTTTAGCACCCTGTAAATTTTTTTGTGTGCACTATTGTGTATAGGTAAGTGGGGTTCAATCAACAAATTTTTGATCCCAGAATCTGTGGTATAATTTATGACCATTCTTTTCGGGACACCCTGTATATTTTTCCTTTTGCATGTGTCAATCTATTTTTCACCACCTTTTCATTTATGGATTCTATTAACATAAAGGTGTCATTTAATGATAATTGCTGTCCATCCATTTTGATCTTTATTCAGTACCTCTATATTTATTTTTAACTTTTTTTATTTGAATGTACAATTATTTTTTAAATCCCATATTTCAATATCCCGTTTATAGTTTTTTATATATTTTGAATACAATATAATATTATTCCTCCATAATTTCTAATTGATTTACCATTTTTTATAAGGGTCATTATTCCGATCTTTATATATTTGGAGATTTTATATGTCACTACTCATATTTTTTCTGTTATGTTACATATTGCTTTTCTTCCTTATAACCCTTTTCTAGACATGTATCTTTGTCGTCTGTAGTACGATGCTACGAGATAATTTTTAGTTTGTTTATATTTCCATATTGAAACTTAAAAATGGCTGAATTATATTAATACTATGACTTTTTTATTATTTTATTGCTATAACACAGAAACTAAAACCCAAACAAAACATTTTAATAAATTAGAAAATATATTTTCTTACATTAAATACACCCTTTTATTTTAGTTTTTAACAAATAATGGTTTAGAGGCCATCTTTTATGTTATTTCGATAGGTATAATGAGAAAAGTATCCTGAATTCGCTTTCCTTTCCTTATTTCAGCAAGTTTGGGCTATTAGACGTATCGGGAAATAGCTTTAGTCGTTAAAGAGATCGATTTCCCGTTACGACTATTTCTTATTTATTAGATGCTGTTGTTTCCTTCCTAAAAAGGGATGCTCTTCTTTGTACTACATAGCATTTACGACTCTGTTTGTCACTCTTTATACCTTTTATTGTGGTTACTTTATCATTTAATTATTAGAAATTCCTTAGAATTGTTTATAAGAAATTACATTTTTTTATACATACCAAATTAACATTATTATTTGTACAGTAAATAATTTAGTTCTTGTTTATTGATTCTCTTTATTCTTTTTTGCATAAATATACAATTAAATAGTCACCTTCAAGTTTTATATATCAATAACTCATTAATTATACAGGGGTGTAAATCTTTACAGACTGTTAAGCAGTTACTTTATTTTGGTGTCCAATTGCACGCAGAAAAATGTTCTCAGATATAATTCCTAAGTCTTAAATTATGCGTACATTATGAATAAATTCATATGCTTAAGCTTACTCATAATGCATGCTTAAAGATCGTAGCATCTTTACAGCACTCTTCAGTAGTTTTGAATAATATTCAAAAGTATTTCCATAGATTTTACAGCAGACCATAGAAATTTCTGATTTATATTATGAGCAATATTAATAAGTAATACTTAATTTTAACATTGTATGTATGTATGTATGAGTTAGGGGTGATAATTACACTGCGACCTATAAGATCTATTGTGTCCCCCCTTACTTGCCATGTTCTGATATTTTCTCAGACCTATAGCAGCTCTTCAAGTCCTATTTTCCTGAGGAAGTTAAGGACATCGTCGGGCTTCAAATCAGGTAGATCCCCTTCCTCTATTTCATGTGCTCCTAGGTATCTAGCCCTAGAATTTTGCAAGGCAGGGCATTCTGAGAGTATGTGTATTGAAGTTTCATCCTCTTCCTCACAGAATCTGCACTTTGCTTCATCTGCTAACCCTAGTTTCTTCATGTGGCTTCTTAACCGGCAATGCCCTAAGAGATCTCTTCTGGTCGTAGTTCCCCAGTAGTATCTTAGATTGCCTCAGTCCTTCCAGCTGATTCCAGTACTTGGATTTTTCCTTCTTCATTTCTTCCCTTAGTTTTCCTAAGATTACTCTACTGCTGATCCCACAAGATGGTTCTGGTCCCAAATGTGGGGTTTCAGCTCCTTTTTTTGCCAGCTTATCTGCTGTTTCGTTTCCCTCTATTCCTTTGTGTCCCGGGACCCATAGGAGGGTGACAGTGTTCCTCTGGCCCAGTTCATTTAGTTTGCCTAGGCATTCCCAAACCATCTTCGAACTGATTATATTTGAGCTCAGCGCTTTGATGGCTGCTTCCAATATTGAATTCCACACATCTTTCGATGGCACGGACTTCTGCTTGAAAGATACTCGGGTATGTGCCCAAGCTTTCTGAGTATTTGGCTCTCGGTCCAAAAACTCCTATCCCAGTTCCCTCGTCTAGCTTGGAACCGTCCGTATACCATTTTATGGTATTCTGGTTTAAATTATGTATGGTGTCTTCATCCCATTCAGATTTATTACTGAACTTTGTGATAAATTTTCTCACAAATTTAATTTTCTTTGGCATATCATCTTGGGGCATTTCCCAAGTTTGATCAAATTGAAGTGATCGAGGTTTTTCCCTAATAATTCCTTCTTTGATCATTCTATATATTGTTTTCTTCCTTACACTTTCTAGCAGAATGTGCAGTGGGGTTAAGTTTAAAATCACCTCCATTGCAGCAGTGGGGCAAGTTCCCATTGCTCCAGTGATACATGAACAGGCTAGTCTCTGAGTCTTCGAGAGGTTTTTCCTCGTCGTATTCAGATTAGCCCTTACGCCCCAAGCCACTGCCCTATATGTGATTAATGGTGTTTGTTCCAGAGTTACCTGCTATCTAGGATTAGCCCTAGATATTTTACCTCTGTTTTCCACTCGACGATGTTCTCCCCAATTTTTATGATTTTTAGATAAGGTTTCTTTTTCCTTGTAAAGACTACTAGTGTGGTTTTGGTGGGGTTGATGCTGAGTCCCACCGAGTCACACCATTGTTCCGCAATGTTCAGTCCTCTGAACAATATCACAGTGGATATTTTCATACTTCCCTTTTGCCAGGATAACCATGTCGTCGGAATACCCTTGACATGGTATGCCTTCCCTAGTCAATTGACAGAGCAGACTGTCCACAGTGAGACTCCACATAAGCGGGGATGCAACTCCCCCCTGTGGACAGCCTCTGGTCACATTAATGAAGATAGTGTCTTGTCCTGCCTCCATTTCTTGTAGATAGCATTTGCAACATCCAAATGGAAGTCGTTCTATCTACTTCTTTCTCAATCAGTAGTCTTTTGACAGCCTCATGTGGCGTATTGTCAAAGGCACCTTCTATATCTAGAAAGGCACATACCACGGTCTCTTTTTTGTTCAGTACGTCTTGGATTTCGTCAGTCAACTGTGTTAAAGCGGTTTCCGTGGACTTTCCCGCTTGGTACGCATGTTGACGGGGGTGCAATGGCACCTGTTCCAAGATTTCTGGTCTAATGTAGTTGTCTACATTAGAACAGAAATAATTTAGTTCTTATTGATTCTCTTTATTCTTTTTTTTTATAGTAGTAATGTGTGAGAACAGCTGGATCACTGCCGTAACAGTATATAATCCCTATGGCTGCATAACTGTACAATTAAATAGTCACCTTCAAGTTTTATATATCAAAAACTCATTAATTATACATAATGTAAGCTTAAAGATCGTAGCCTCTTTACAGCACTCTTCAGTATTTTTGTATAATACTCAAAAGTATTTCCATAGATTTTACAGCAGACCATAGAAATTTCTGATTTATATTGTGAGCAATATTAATAAGTAATACTTAATTTTAAAATTATAAAGATACGGTATGCGCCAAAACAAAGGACACTGAAATCAGGAAGCCTGTAAAATATAATCGCGTCATATGAAACAAGTGACAATAGTTGTCATGGTATTTTTAAACATTGTTTATTCTAACAAACTGTCAAAAAGATTCGAAAGGGTACTTATAACTCAAGAAAAAATATTGTTGAGTATTATTTCCGCTCATACGGGAATGGACGATCGAATGGACCTAGTTTGTTAATGGTTGGCAATCAATTTCGGAAAGAGTTTCAGAAGCCTGCACCGACTAATAAGGATTTGTTATAAGTCGCTCCAAAAACTGGCCGTCCAATTACAGTGAAAACAAATGCGAATTAAGATAGGCTATTTCAAAAGGTGTTAGAATCACCGAAAATAAGTCTAAAAATGAATTTGTGTGAAACGTTTACCCGAAGAATGTTTAGGAAGATTGGTGGTTTTCCCTTTAAAATACAGATTGGGCAACACTTGACAAGAAATCAAGTTTTGTTTATTGTACTTCAGTCTTGGCAATGGTTTATAAAAAACCCCTTTTTCCTAATGTGTGGTTTGCAGATGAATGTCATATCGTTTTCTTGGTTTTTAACGACCATACATCATCCTAGAGAAACCTCTTCATAATGACCGTGTAACGATTTGGTGCGCAGTATCAAGTAATGGATTATTGGGGCCATATTTCGTGGAAGACGAGCGTAGAAGACCCGTTACACTAAATCAAGTGCGATATACAGAACAAATTTTGACCATTTTTATTGATCTCAGACAATTCTATCGTGCTAGTAACATACAGTTGAATACCCAATGGTTCTAAAAGATTGGGGCTACTTGTCATACCACGACAGCATCCTTAGATCTGATTCGAGAAAATTTTGAAGACCGTGTAACTTCTAACACGAATTTTCCTTACCCTTCTCATTCATCTAACAACTCTTGATTAAGTATGGTGTGTGCTTACAGAAAACCCCATTTTGTTGCGTTGTTGTTCCTTGTTTTTGATTTAAAAGTAATTTTATAATTTTATAATTTTTTGATTTATCTAAAACTATAAATACATAATTAAATAAAACATTCGACAAGAAAAAATATTCATATAAACTCACTAGGATCATTTGGTAAATTTTTCAAAATTTAATTAGCTGTCTGAAATGTGTTGCATTTTTGCAAGCTTATATCTATTTTGATTGTATCAATACTCTTTTTTAGAAAATATGTTAGTTTTTCTGGGAAGTAATACTTGAATATCTGTTTTAATCTGGAAAAAAAAGAATTATTTAATTTATGATTGTTTTAATTTGATATCTACATAAATGAGATAAATTGGAAATATCATAAAATGGATCTATTATATATTGATATAATTTTGCATGCAAAAAATAAATTTATCATCGAACTGAAGATGTAATACTCACCAATGACTCCCATTAGAGTCAGTAACCAAAGGCTATTCAATATGCCGGAATTGGTGTCGTCATACCAAAAAATGCATACACTGGTTTTATAAACTTCCTATACATTTTATAAAAAGGCTTCAAATTCCGAATTTTACAAACACCTGCACCTGCACGGATTGTTCATTTAAAATACAAATAAGGTATTTATTAAGTGTTTTTTACAAAATATATTAATTATATACAGGGTGATTGATTATTGTGAGAAAGCTCAGTAGATCTGTTATAGTAAAATTTACAAAAAAGGTTATTAACAAAAATTGTAGGCAGCTTTAAACTCCACATTTTAAAATTAGTTAAAATCTTACAGGGTGTTCCATAAGATGGTGGCACACCAAACTTAATTTTTTTTAAATGGAACACCCTGTATTTTATTTTAAATTTGAAATCTACCTAACTTCCACATCACAACAATGTAAGGTTTTATTATGTTATACCGGGTATTTAAAAAGTTATAACCAATATTACCTGAAAATCGTATTTAGTTTAACCCCCTGTATAATTAAAAAGAAGAATGCGAACATTGATCTATTGCAACCAGAGTTTCTTAATAATTGTTAAAAATTATAAAACATATTCGTTTTCATAATATTCGTTAAATCTAATACAGGTTAAGTCAAAATGCAAGTACATTATTTTCTTGGTAATTTTAAATAGAACACCCTGTATTTTATATCATTATCAACTAGTACTCATATCATTCTTCAAATTTTATGAAGTACTCCCTATACGTAAAGTTATCAGTTTGCTAGATATTTTTATTTTTCCATCATTATTTAAAAGAATATTCAATCTATTTTAGTGTATTTTTGTATTTTTGCTATTATAATTGTATATGTAAATTTTTTATTGTAATATCTGATGTGGATAATAAATTATTTATTATTATTATTATTATTCGATATGCACTTTTTTTTATTATAGCATTAATTTTATTGTGATTCAAACTGATCTCCACGACGTCGTCAACACTCATCCATCACTTTGGCTTATTTTATTTCATTATATTTTATTGATTTGTTAAGAACAGTAAACAACTAAACGGTTGAATGAAACTTCCACTATTTATTCGTAAAATACGTTTTAAATTCAATTACAGCTGTTTCGCTAAAAACTAGCATCGTCAGATTGACATATTAAAATAACATTTTGTTTGTTTGTAACTAGGTACTTGATGTTGATAAGTAGTTAAGGCTAGACCAAGTATGGAAGTAATAAGACATAACAATATAAAAGCCTAGATGTTATTAGCTCTAAGGGATTATCCTGGATGTAATTCCCTCTAAGATCAGTATAACTACAAACTATGCAAAACACGTTCTTGAACATCCACACTCACTCATACACACCAATGACATTCAAATACTACATATTTGTGATAAAAAACAAAATTTAGATTTCCTCGAAGAACTTGAAATAAAAAGACATCTAGCAGATCAACAATTTAAAGTAGTGACTGAACAAATAAATCTTGGAAGTTCTCCACTATTAAACTGTCTACTTTTAGTATTCATTTTATACATAGATAAGACGTAATTGCAACAGAAATATATTAAGTTATTGTAAAGATCAGCATGATATAGTTTTTTTCTGGTTTTTCTATATCATTTCACAGTTACACTGCTCTTAGAGGGAAATACATTCAGGATAATCCCTTAGGGCTAATAACATCTAGGCTTTAATATTGTTATGTCTTATTACTTCCTTACTTGGTCTAGCCTTAACTACTTATCAACATCAGGTAGGTACCTAGCGAAAAACAAACAAAATGTAACTTCAATATGTCAATCTGACGATGCTAGTTTTTAGCGAAACAGCTGTAATTGCACTTTAAAACGTATTTTGCGAATAAATAGTGGAAGTTTAGTTCAACCGTTCAGTTATTTATGGTTCTTAGTCGATGTATCAAAATAATGACAGTTGTCATAAGAGGTCAAAATGAATTCTTATGAATACAACCATTTAAACCTTTCCAACATTAGAAGGTCATTATTAGAGTTGGAAAGAATGTATGTCATTGCTTGATAGACAAATGTGCATAATTGTTTGATGTATTGCTACTAGTAGTAGAAAAGGTTGAGGTATATAAAGTTTGTGTTTACTACTGTTCACTGTTGGTGACGTCGTTAAAGAGTCGTATTGCCTATAGTGAAATATTTAGTGTCGAATATAGGTTTGTGGTGACGTGATTGAGAAATAATGGCTGTTGGGGGTAGCGAGGTTTATTGGGCGGAAAGTAGAAGAATTCGCAGTAAACGGGCTCAAATGTTGCGGTGAGTTGGACCTTATGGGGATACGGGTACAGAGCTGTGGCTGCATTGTTCCCTTCCTATCAGCCATTCGGTAAATGTTATAGGGAACTACAGAAAACCTATAACCTGGCAGAGCACCGGGGATTTAGCAAGGTGCTAACGGGGTAGTTTGAGGAATTTTGAAGATTTCTGGAGGACGTTATCCGGGATTTTGTAGAAAAAGATGCTACTTTGATATTATCACCCGGAGGCGGGTGATAGGTTGCGGGGTTGGCCCCGGTTTTTGGTGTTAGCGAATCGCTAGACAAGATGCGTCTCATATTTCTCGGAGTGGGTATCTCGTGGGTTTGCTTAAAGTACGCGTAGAAGTAGATATGGCGTTTTTCTTTTTGTCCAAAATCCTGACCACATCCCCAGATCTTCTTACGCCTTGCTGTGTTTGAAGATCATTTAAAATATTTTTTTTCGTTTTATATATATACATACGAAGACGTTCAAGTAAATAATACGAACCTTTTGTGTAATACGTAACATTTATATAACACAAAATTGTATGTACATCATGAAATACATAAAAATATGAGTAGCCAATACCTAATTAATAAAGAGGAAAAATTGAACGAACATATTTCAGATAGAATATTAAATATCAAATTATTAATAATTTGTAATCACCCAGAGAAAATGATTTGTTAAAAAAAATAAATGGTAAGTTTCTGTTTTATTCAAAAATTATGAACCTTTTCGTTCTTTTAAATAAATAAATAAAGGCTAAAAGATTGATTTTTCTTTTCTGCGTTTTTTCTATCCATATTAAATTTATCTCAAACATTTGAAAATTAGAAAATTAATACATAGTTTTATACAATTTTCTAATTTTTTTGGTATAACTCCTCACCATTTTTGTTGTGTTATATGTGCAATTAATTTTAATTCCCCTAATATTTAGCATGACAGCATTTTATGTTAATATCCGGTTTATTATATTTTGAAACCAATTTATCGCCTATTTTTATTTTGTCATTTTGTTTCTATAAAATTCATAACATTTTCCTGAAATCCAACGATCCCTTCAGTGGAACGTGATGCCTCTTGCTTAAAAAATATCGGTTGTTTCACCCCATTCAGCCAGTAAGGACGAAGACGATTCTTGAATAGAAATTAGCCGAAATGCCCACCGATATTCCCCAGGATTCGAGTTTACACTCTTCTGGGCCCAATATAAATTTGCGAGCTACCTATTTATAAAACAATAATGCCCTTTTAACCGTTCTGCTGTCTATACTTGACCAGAGGCGTTACTTCGCCTGTTTTCTAATATTTTGTTTCGTACACGACATAAAAAATCATTTATTTAAAAAAATATTATACATTTTAAAACCAGTATGGTTTAGTTTAAGATAAGATATTAAATTTATCATTTACATTTAATTGTGTTCTTAATCATAATTTTATAATGGTTTTTTTATAACTCAATTATCAGTGATCAATTAATTTATTTTATTTGTATCTATTTAACAATTTTAAAAACTTATTGGTTTTCTATTGTTGATTTAGTAATTCTGTTTTATTTATATAAAATCCCTTGTGAGTATGCCACTGCTTTTCATGATCATGGCGCTTCTTCTTCCGAAACGGTGAGCATGTTTATGAATTAGATTGATTTGTTTAAGATTATCGCAAGTTTATTGCATTCCCGTGGGCAAGACAGGAATTTTTATGGGGAATTAGGGATACCGGGATACATTTAAAGTGATTTTTGGTGTACAAACTGAATAGAATGTGTAAACTGTTTGGGAAGATTAATTTCTCAATATGGACAAAATCCCATGTCTTCTTGTCTCGTTAAGGAATTTTTAGTGTTTTTAAAAAGAAATATACCTTTTATTGCGAAGGGATGATTGCTATTAAATTTTATTACCGGTGAAAAATTTTTATATCCTTCTCTGAATTATCCGTTTATAGTAATACTTTGTATAAATCTTATCGCCAATAAGATAATTTATCAACATACAGGGTTGAATGTATGCATCTTGTGAGCATTACAATTTTACAGCATGTTTTTGTGGTGTTTTAATTTTAATTTAATGTATACTTTTTATTTAGTGCATTTACTGTGAAATTTAAACTAAGTAGATTTGATAATTTTTTATCACCGCCTTTTCTTTAACTACATAACAAGTTTAAAGTTTTTGAAAAAAATTGACAAAAATAACAAATAAATAACAAAAACTAGTCATCAGTGACTAATTATTAATTATTAAGTATTCTTTTAATTAATTAATAGATATAAAGTATCTGCTTTCTAGTATTTTGATCTTAGTGTTTGTGTTTTCACTTCTCATACTATTTTTATTACTCATCATCAACAAAACGAGATAGGTGTCCCAATCACCTTAACTGCCACCTTTGTTTTGTTAAAATTGGCTCTAATTCTTTCATTACTGAGGTGTATTTAGTTATCTATTGTTATTCACATGGTTCCATTTAAATATCTTAATGATATGGCCCGGACATTTTAGCTGAGTATAGAAGTATACAGTGCTTTTCAGATAAAAGTATCCATCTTTAATAACTTTTATGATACTGGTATTTAGAAAAAATCCAAAAACATGTCAGTCTATGTTGGAAGGGGCAAACATTATGGCTTAGTTAAACTTAATGGAAAAGCCACCCCCTCACCCCTAGCAGCATCCCTTTTTTTTAAATAAAATAGTTAAAAAGATTAAAGAGTTTGAACTGTTATACAACCCATTTTATTACAGGCAAATAAGGTGAAAGTAAAAAATAAGTAAAATTTGTGCTACTAAAAGAAAAAATGTTTATCTCATAAACTAACCACTTTAACCTACAAGTACTATATATTTTTGAAATCAGCTCAAATGGAGTATCCAAATTTTACATAAAAAAATATGAAAAGTAATTTAAAAAAAACGATGCTGCTAGGGGTGAGGGGGTGCTTGCCTCTTTCAACACATCTAATTGATGTTTTTTTGGATTTTTCCTAAATACCAGTATTATAATACTTCTGAATAGCACTATATATTAAATTGTACACGTTTAATTTGATGTTTTTAAAAACTTTCTTTCAAGGTATGAAATATTCAGAATGCATTTTAGATTCTTGCGTTCATTTGTATTTCATATTATGTTTGCAGTTTAAAAGATATTTGAATGTTTCTATTTTTTTATGCTCTTCCAAGTTTAGATGATATTAATGTTATTGTTAGGTGTTTTACTAAGCACTATAATTTGATTTTTATTCACGTATATATTCATGTTTTTTTTTATTAAAGCTTTATTTCTAAATTTTTCGGCCTCATTATTGGCAGATATCGCAAACCCACACTATCGAATCCATACTGGCTTCAGGTCAAATACATAACAAAAACTCTGATTATTTTCTCTTTGATTTCTTTTATCACATCATCCATTATTATATTAAGCAATAGTGGATTTAATACGCATCATTCTCTTAAGCTATCATTTACAGGGAATGACTGTGATTTCATGTTATAAGTTCTAAAATATAGTATATTTTTATTTTAGGATCTTTTTTTAGGATTTTTAACGATAATTTTCTGGATATACGATGGAATGACTTTTCTATGTCAAAGAACGCAACATATGGTTTCTTCTTCGTCTCTATCAATTTATCTGTAAGCTGTTTTGTGAAAAATATGTAATCTTGTATATTTTTGCATAATCTAAAGCCATGTTGTTACTAATTTAGCTGTATTTAAATCTTTCTCCCTAATGTTTATTTCAGTATTCTCTTATATACTTTAGAAACCGAAATTTAAAAGAGTTATTCTTCCATAATTTCCATAGTTTCCCAATCGTTTAGAGCAATTTTATAAATAATAATTTTATTGAGAAGATGAGTTAGTTAGTTTACTCTATCTTGTATATTTTCGTGAAGTCTGACGTATTTATTTTATCTATTTTTCCGCTGGTTAAATATACTTCATTTCTATACCTTTATTTTCAAGGCACAGATTTTTATTCGTTTTATAAAAGAAATTTTGGTTTGAATAAAAGTTTTTCTCAATGTTATGAACAAAATATTTCCATTAATTTACCTTAGCTCGATTTAGAATTTGTTTTACTGTTTTTTACCTTTACACACGTTCCATTTAACTTATGAGTTCTTTTAAAGATATATTTTCCAATTTTGCTTCCTAACTTCTTGTTTGATTTCTTTGTCATTTAACATCTCTGTTCGTTATTTCGTCTGCTGTTTTTGTTATGCCAGTAAAGTCCACTCAACTTATATGTCCAGGCAAATAAACTCCACATCCTATTGCATATTTTCTTTTAGATCCGTTCGTGTAGATGTATATACACTTGCTACGTTCGTCTCTTCTGCGCGTTTGGGCTATATATTAATAACATTTATTGTACTAACCCTTACTTTTTGGAAGTCCATCTTATTAAGAATAATAAAAAACTATTCGTTTTAACGTAACTTCCAAGTTTAATTGAAAAAATTAAGTTTTAAAATACAATGACGGCCGTTTCGCTAAGAAGCATCGTCAGATTGACATATTTAAGTTATATTCCTTTTTTATTCTATTCTATTCTTCTATTCTATGATACATAGGGCATTTTCAATTCCAATGGATAAAATTTATTTTGATAAAGTGTCTTTACTACTAATATTTCCTAAACAAACTAAAGAAATTAAAAGTTATAAAAATATTACATACTGTAGAAATATTTCCAATACGAATTCAAAAATATTATCTTCGGCTACATCAGTATTAATATCATTTAAAACACAAAATAATGTTGGTACAAAATTGTTAAATGTAAAAACAAAATTCCCAAATTAAAAAATCTGCTGTTTAGAAAATTAATTGTCCAAAATGTAATGTAGGTCAAACACAAAGAAATTTTGAAGTAAGATTCAATGAACACTTAAGAGCATATAGATAAAAACAACCAGATAAGTCAAATTATGCAAAATACCTACTTGAACATCCAACCTCACTCTTACACACCAATGACTTCCTAATACTACACTCTTGTAATAAAAAAACAAAATTTAGATTTCCTTGAAGAATTTGAAATAAAAAGACATCTAGCAGATCCACAATTTAAAGTTTATAATGAACAAATAAATCTTGGAAGTTCTCCACTATTAAACTGTTTACTTTGATTGAGTTTACATTTTATACATAAATAAGACGTAATTGTAAAACATAAAGATATTAAGTTATTGTAAAGATCAGCATCATATAGTTTTTTTCTGGTTTTTCTATATCATTGCAGTTATACTGATCTTAGGATAATCCCTTAGGGCTATTAACATCTAGGCTTTAATACTATTATGTCTTATTACATCCATACTTGGTCTAGCCTTAATACTACCTAAATAACATCAGGTACCTAACTACAAACAAACAAAATGTAACTTAAGTATGTCAATCTGACTATGCTTCTTAGCGAAACGGCCGTCATTATAATTTAAAACCTAATTTTTTCAAATGAACTTGGAAGTTACGTTCAAACGAAGAGTTTTTTTATTATTCTTTATATATTAATAGTTAACTTATTTTATCTGTTTTCTTTATTTGGATTCCAGTGTTTCTTATTCTTTTCTATTTGAAATCCCAAATTTTTTTACGTCTTTAGTTTTTTTATTTTACTTGCAACTTCTGCGTTTCCTTGGGTATCTTATTACATTGTTTAAATTGCTATCAGGTACACATTCACAGAGACATAACTCCTCAGAAGACTAATTAAAATGAATACTTCTACGATGTTATTGATTGATTTTTAAACAAATTTACTTAAGATTCAATAAAACCCACATACCTATCGTTAGGTTTATACTTAGCAACCAATTAACACCTAATAGTTAGAGTTCGTTCAAATACTCATTACCACAGAGCAAAGACGAGTTATGGTTCGTCCTAAAAATATTGACTAAGAAATAAACTCAGTGAGCGACGAGCTGTCGAAGTTCACTTTAGAATCGAGAGCAGAGCACAACAAGCCGGCAAGGGACGTATACCTCACCAGGTGAACAAGCATTCAAGTGTTTTAATAATTTATTTATTTATTTATTGCCCAACAGAAAAAATCTATTTACAGGACAACATAATTAGATTACAAAAAAACTAAAAACAAAATTGTTACAACAATACTAAAAAGATAGAAAAAGATTGCATACATATACAGCGAATAGAAGTAATATAATATTCTAAGTATACCTTAATGTTAATAGCTAATACAAATATATAAAAAAAGAATTTTAAAAGTAAACGAAATGACACAAAATAAAGTAGTGGCATGTTATGCAAGTAATAAGTTCAAATAAAAGTTTTGATAGGATTTAGCCAGTAGACTAGTTAAAGAATGGAAATTTATGTCATAATCATCTGAAAGTTGGTTATAGTTCTTACAAATTCTAAACATAGGTGAATTATATAGGATATTGGTTCTTGCAGTGTCAGTATAAAATAGATTATATTGTCGTGAGTTAACTCTGGGAACCAAAAATTTAAGTTGATGTAGCAAATTTGGTGCGTCGATATCATTATGCAGTCCAAGCTTATATAGAAAAGTTAAATCCCCATTTATACGTCTAATTTCCAAAAAATCGATATTTAATCGATGCACCAATATAGATTGATCAATTCCTCTTTCAGGATAGACTCCATCTATTCTACTAACCAGAAATTTAAGAAACCTACGTTGAACTTTTTCAAGAGAATCAACGTAAATTTGGTAGTGTGGGCTCCAAACTATAGATGCATATTGTAATTTGGATCTAACCAGCATAAAATATAATGATTTCAATGCAGCAAAACTCATAAATGTTCGACAATTTCTAATTATGAACCCCAAAGACCTGGTAGCCAGTGTTACTAAATTTTCTTGGCGCTGCGTCGTGGTCATGAGAGTTTGAACTTAAAGCATCTGAATCTAAACTTATGATGGAATTCTGAACATTTCCTATAAGCAACAGAATCTGTAAGGTATAAGGTTTGTTATGTTAATTTTTAAAGTTTTGCGAACCTTGCGTAGATGTGCTCAGAATCCCAATATTAGTTTCCAAAATTATTAAAGATTAAAAGACGTAAACTGATTTATGGTAACTTTTTAGCATAAAATTACCCCAAATACTTAACAAGACAAAAATGAAAACATACGAAACAAACGAAATTATTATAAACTATGAAATATTATACCCGTTATTATAATTATTTTTCTTTCGTTAGGATTACAATTAACCTATGTATGTTATAATATTCTTGCAAAACCAGAAAAGAATAAAAAATAATTTATCCTAATTCAATTTCACGAGGATTAACAAATATAATAATTTGCCAAAGACCTTTTAAAGAATATAAATATAATAATACTATTACAAGCAATAAGCAATGCTTTTATAAAATATATCTTTGAATAATTGCAAAAACATTAGAAAAAATAGGGTAATTAATAATGTTTAAACTAAATGCTTCTTTGAAAGAAAATATTTCTGATGAAAATATGTCCAAGAAATCTCACAGTTTGTCCCGTAAGGATTGTATATATTTTACTTTTTCCTATAGCCAATATTTTATATACTCAAATTAAGAATCTACTACCTAAAGATCTAAACATTTCTATTAAATTTTCATAAAACTAGCAAGAGATTGATGCAAGACATGATTGCAAACTAAGAACTATAATATAGAGTGAATAAATTAAAGAAAATTCTACCCTTTGAGTTTAAAGGAGAAGCGTAAAGACGTCGTAATATAATTCAGCAACATTTCCTAGCTTTTCCCCAGTTACATTGCATTTCCTCATCTCATTACTCCTGCAGTTCATCACAAAGACAACCATAGCCTTACCTGTTTTATCAGGGTTGTATTGAACATGTAGAACCAAAAATTATAAAAAACAGCAAACTCTTATTATACTTTTAGTGTTTTTAAAAACTATTTAAAAATGTAATTAAAAATAAGTAAAATGTTTACATACAACAATTAGTTGTCCTCAATTTTTGAACTTTTAAAAAAAAATCAATCTTTATATCTCAACAGTCTTTTTTTATGATCCGATACAATTTATTAACTAATAATTATACAAAATTATTTAAGCATTCTTAGAATAATTACAGTCATAAATAAATACAAGACAATTAATAAAAAATAAAATTAACAATACAATATATCATATATTATGCATTTTAATTTGTCTAATTATTTCTTTTATTTGTTTTATCCTTACTGATGTTAGTTTGGGAGGGCCATCTTTATTTATAGCTTACTTAAGGCTTCATAAATAGCTATAGTCTCAGCAGTATAGATGGATAATTCTGGTTTAAGTTTAAACAATTGTTTTACATTTTTACTAATGAATTATTGAAGCTATTCACTATAGGCAGTAATAATGTTTGATTTGTTGCTGGATTATCGCCGTAATCCGGTATAGTGTCACATTTGTGAAGAAGCTGTAAAAGTCTTGGACATATGGGTCATGAACATTACGGTCGAAAATATCAAGATAATTATTAGTTTTGCAAGACTACAAAGAGTTGTAGATTTCTTTTTCCTTCAATACGTGTTTGTCAAATCGTAGATATTTAATTGACTTAATTGACTATATACTGGAGTATATATGTTTTGTTAAGAAACTTTTAACTAAGTAGATTTATTCTTAATTCTAAGGGAGGTTCTAGTGCTTCTATAAGGATCAATCCTGAGCCCACTTCTTTTTAATTTATAAACAGCTGATATTTTTACCATTATTCCGAAGAACCCACAGAATAAAATTCTACAATTCGTAGATGACTTTGTATTATATACAGAACATAAAAATGATCATGTTGCTTTAGCACATTTAAAACAGTTCTTTCTCCTAGCATCTGATTGTTTTAATAGAAATGGTCTAACTATATCTGCCATTATGTCCACAATATGTATTTTTACAAGACATAATACACCCAGAATCTCCATTGTCCAGTTTGGTCCTAAAGAAATTCCAGTGCAAAATGAAGCTAAATAAGTAGGTATGATTATCCACAAAAAAATAACTTGGAAATTCCATATCAATGCAATTTTGGACAAATGTAATAAAGGGCTCAAGTTTCTTAAATTAATTAGTAAAATCTGGTGGGGAACTGATGTAGAAACTTCACTTTTCTTTTACAGTGCATATATACGTTCGATAATGGATTACTGATGGTTTTTGTATGATTCTGCAAGCGATAACGTAGAGAAGAAAATCAACACTACAAAATAGTTGTCCTTGAACATGTTTATTAGCAATGCAATTAACTCCTATTTTTGCGTCATATTCTTCATATTCAAATTCTTATGAAATTTCACAAACTTATTGTGGATCTAGATCAACATCCAATATATTATTTTTAGACATCTATGTTAGAGAGATACTACTAACCAAATCATTTCTAAGCCTCATACGAATGCAGTTCACCATTAACAAACAGTTGATTTTGCCAAAATCTGGCAAATTACAAAACCTCCGAAACAATTCTTTGTAGTGGGCATAAGGTTTGGCTCCATTTAGAAATCTAACAGCTGCGTTTTTGCAGAGAAAATCTTTTCTACCCCGATGATCATAAATTAATAATTTCTTACTTAACTTTTTATAGTATTAAAAACTAAATTAAATTATAAGCAATATAAACACTTTATATCAGAAACCAAACGAGAAATTACCGTAAAGCTTGATTTTTACTAAGAAGTTGTGTAGTTTTAACCATACATACATTTTATGAAAACGATAGTCAAGTTTTGTGCAGACCCACAAAATGGCATTTGTATGGTGTATTAACTATGTAAGTGTTTTTATTCAAAACGTCAAGTCTATTTTATGTTACAATTAAGAGTTTTGGAGATTGTATAATGTAATGAAAAATATATCTTGGTTCGTTCTATTTCATTTACTTATTGTGCCAGTGCCTCTCTTGAACAGTACGTTAGTTACTTCAAATAAACCTTCGTTTTACATCACATTCGTTGACTATTCAAATAAGAGTTATGGTCGGTTTGTACGTGATACTGACGTTTAATGTCCGATGTTTCCTCTTTCAAAATTTATCCCTGCAATTGTCAACGTTCAAGAAAATAGACATTTAAATGGAAGCAAGTTTTATATAAAAAAATTATAAAACCATTTTCTAAGAAAGGGTTAATTTATATATGTAAAATATTTTCTAGTATAAGGCTGTTGAATTTATCTTATTTACCAATACTTTATTTAAAGATGAAACATGTTGTAAAATGGCGGATACTTTTTATTATGCGTTGCAAAGAAGATTATTATAGTTATTAAAGTTCTTTTTTCTTACATTTTTGTTATGTATCATGTTTTGTTCTTTTTTTTACTATTTTATAATTATTTTATTTTGTTTACTACATTATTCGTCGTTTGTAAATTTCATCCACTAGAGGCTACATTTATAACAAAAAATTGATTTTCTCTCATTTTCGGTTTTTAACGACATTTTGTTAATTATTTACATTGTTGCATAATACTAAGAATCTTTAACAATTCATTTCTTTTTAATTTTACAATTTTAAAATACCTTATTGCAAAATTGTTGTTTTATAAGAAACCATAAATTTAATTTTTTCAATCAAAGCTGCATTGTTTATAATGTGTACAAGTATTTTAACTTTTCATATACGTTTATTTTCTGGTATATTCCGCAAGAGCTCCTTTAAACTTACACTAAGTAAGGTCCATATATTTCTTGGTTTAACTTTATTAATCCATCCACACATTTTTTATCAGTATTCTGATGAAGAACTAAAAATATCCGAAAGCTTAATAAATTATATTTAAAGCGATTCAAATTAACTTTTTGCTTACTTATGTATATTAAAAAATGTAATTTAAGAGACTTTATTTTCTCGTACCACATACAAGCTGTTTCTACTATTCTTTGTTCGTATTTCTTCTTTGGTAAATAAACATTATTATTATTAACAAAACAACCATGACCATAAAATACAAACACAATACGCACAATAAAGAATCAATCTATATTATTGTTTTTATAATTTGAAGAATATTTTTTGTAACTTTATAAACAATTTAAAGGTTTAAGAGAATGCAAAGTCCACAAAATATACTCATAATTATATAATTATATTAATATTAAATATGGAGTAAAAAAACCAAGCAACTACTTCATTATTATTTTTCTTCTTTCCTTCTTCATTTTAATTTTAATAATTTTTTAATAGTTTAAAAATTAAATTATTTCAAACTCTTATATAATATTATTTTGTCTCGATGATTAATATTATTAGTATTTCCGTTAACAATCCTACAGTTCGAAATTAATGATCATGATATCGATAGTAACTTGATCCGGAAGAGACATTTCACCAGATTCAGTGGTTAGGAAACAGGACACATACACAGTAGTTAAGATATGAGGGTACAAACCCGCGAAATCTTGTTCGTCGTCCTCTCCTCATCCTTTCGGTTTCTGCAACGAATTCGATGTATTGTTTGCGGCCAAAGATAAGTCGGTGCGAGTCTGTTGGTCACTCGCTATCACTTCACACTCCATTTAGCGGGCAACAATGATTTGCCCGCGGCGGACAATACGAATGCGATGCACGCAAGTGACCATCGAAATTGACTGCCACTACCGATGCCATTCTGACCGCCTTATCTGCCAAGAAGTCATTATTCGGATGACAAAGGCCACAATGCCATTTCTCACTCGTCATTGACAAGACACGAACCGGACATCGGGCGCTCCAATAGTGAACCAAAATATATAGCTTTTGTTAATTCAGTTAAAGAAAATCCAAATTCCTCGGTTAGTTGTTAAAACAAATGTATTTTATTAACTGCTATTTTTAGTAGGAACTTTTGTATTTATTCACGAGAACAGTTAATTTTATTATATTTTTAACAAGAAATATAAATTAAATGGTATCCGGTTTAGTCAAAAAACCAAAGACTTTTGAGTTAATAACTTTCCATTTTCGTAGAAACAGAAAAAACTAACTAAAGCTGGAAGACATTCGTTTGTACTCAAGATCAAAACTATCAGATTCAGTCTACAATCTTAAAATAACAGCTGATCGTCAATTAAATAATAAATATTAAAATATACATATATACTGAAGCACACTTTGCCATACTTTGAATACTTAAAGAAAAATAAATTTGATTGAACAATTGGCACCACATATTCAGATTATAACCATCGGTAAAAAAAGATTTTCAAATTTATGTTTAAATATGCTGGACAGTTAAAGTGACTTTGATATACTTATCGGCGGCTTAAGAAACTCTATCTAGCAGTACCAGATTCGTGTGTCCACAAAACAAATTTTTACTTCAATCATAATTCTAATTAACAAGTTTTCAAATTTTTTTTATGGACAAATTATAAAAATTTGAGTAAAATGAAACAAACACGTGAAAGAATTAATAAAATATATTTATAAGTAAAAAAGTTATGAAACATTGAAATTGTGATTGCAAGAAAAATTTTGTTACATACTACGCTTCATTGTAACGTCAATAGACCCAGATGAAGCAACACATATTCTCGGAGTACGTATACATTTATTATTGAGTAGTTGCTTGCGTGTTTTATTTATTAACGGATTGCTGAAGTAACAGCATACTAATATTGTATTGGTCCTATGTGTCAAAGCAACAATTAAAAAAGTAGTGCAAGGTGATGAAGCGTGATTTAATAGGCCCTAAAAGTACTAAATATCTGAGAGAATATCATTTTGATATATTTACTATTAATATAGTATGTACAAAAAGTACGAGGAGTAATAAACCCTAATTAAGTATGCAAAACCTTTACAGGGAGCACCATTAAATTTTTGATAAATCTCTTACTTTAAACTACATTTCTTCCGTAAATCTAAAAACCAGGTTGATCGACCCCGTATTTGTTTCAGTTGTAGCAAAGTTTAGGGTTTCTTCATTGTTAAAGGATTAGCAGTTAAGCAATAACGCAATGCAGTGGTGTGTACCTATTTTGGGAAAAAAATACGTTTTAAATTATAATATAATAAAAAATGAAAAGAAATAATTATTGGAATACATTTATTACTTACATTTTATTCTATATCCGACTCGGAAGAGGAAGAATCGTTGTTGACATTAATAATAATAGGGTCGATTAAAT
Organism: Ophraella communa; assembly: GCA_035357415.1. Taxonomy (NCBI): domain Eukaryota; kingdom Metazoa; phylum Arthropoda; class Insecta; order Coleoptera; family Chrysomelidae; genus Ophraella; species Ophraella communa. Next base: position 20,412,352 of record CM068980.1, read on the forward strand.
CATCACAAATATTATCAATTTTTCACATATTTGCCTCTACTTTGATAATATGCTCGATACAGTTTGTCCAATTTTCCTTACTAACATGACTTATAGCATTCTCAATCAATTTCACAACATCGTTTATTTTAAAAGCAGTATTTTTTTTCCAACTTCCCCTTTACCTGAGCCCATATTAATTCTATGGGATTAAGTTCACAATGATAAGGGGAAAGTCGAAGAACTGATATACCACGAGAAGAAGCCATTTCTTCTACAATGTAGGGATAGTATTTATTCATTTTCATTTTTGCAATTCTGTTGAGTTCTTTCCTTAGTGGCTCTTTTGGAAACTTAATATTTTTCGAAATAAGCCACTCCAAAAGCTCTGCTTTACGCCAACGACTTGTGGGCAATGCTTCTCGTAACCGTAAATAGTAACTTGCGTTGTCCATAACAATAACAACCCCTTTTGGAATCAGATCCAACATTTAAACAAACCATTCCTCGAAGACATTCCCATTTATATCCTCGTGATAGTCCCCCGTGCGTTTTGAAATAAAAGTTAATAATCCACCATCAACAAAACCTTCAAAACTTCCAACATGGACAATGATAAGTCTTTTTTCTTTTCCAGATGGTGGCTGCAAACCTAACGACAAACCTTCCACGAATGCCTGCCTTCCGCTTTTAATGTTTTTATCTTGCCAAGATTTGGAAACTGTATATCTAGCATTTATCCATGTTTCGTCTAAGTAGAATATTTTTAAATTTTGATCTCTGGCATGTCGAATGCTTCTTAAATAGTCTCTTCTCCAAAAAACTATTTCCGGTTTATCTATGAACAGAGATTTCTATTATGTTTTGTATATCTGAAACCCACATCTTTCAAAAGTTTGCATAATGTCATTCTGGAGAATTTTGTATAGTCCATATCTTCTTGCACTGATGTCATAATTTTGTCAAGTGTTGGAATTTCCTTTCCATGGACTTTACGCCTTAGTCTTTGTTTTAATGACTCATCGATCTCAATTGGTTTTGGGCCTGAAGGAGTTTTAGGGGGTTGAAGAGTTCCATTCTTGCTTTCTTTTAGTAATCTATAAATTGTTGATTTATCAACACACAACATAGCAGCCTTTAATTCCACAATATCATCAACACTTGCACTTGGATCCTTGTTTTTCAATGATATATAAAAATTCAATATTAGAGTTTTTTCATTTAAAGATAATGGACCTGTTTTTGGTCGTTTAGATGGTCCTTGGCTTATCGACATTGTTTGGCACAATTAACATTCAACAAATGTTTTAAATATATTCCAACTGTTTACAATATTATGAAAACCATACAACTTTACTCAAAGAACTAATACTAAGTACTGATTTAATGTACCTACTTTCCTTTAAAATAATATTCCCGATAAACTGGGTTGTTTGGAAAACCCCTTTCAATAATCGAATAATGTGTAAATAGGTGTAATCGTATTAAGCCGATTACAGTGGGCCACTTGCCATTTAAAATTTCTGAGAAAAATTCCCCAAACACTACATATAGGAGTAATACAAATAAAAAATATTCATTTTGCTTCTTTGAATTTAATAAAAATTGTAACGATATCTTGCTATCTTGACTTAATTAATTTTTTAAAAATATATTTCATTGTAATTTTATTGTGACAATATTCAAAGTTTCTTACAAAAAGAACAAAAATATATAAAATAATTATTGTTACAGATTGGTTTGTTTTCTATTATAAATAAACTGTGTTGCCTTTCTTTATCAAACTTACTAAAATTTATGTATGTACCTATAGACTATAATAGCTATTTCTAATTGAAATACCTACCTATTGAGTTGTAAGTAGATTCGAAATAACTTATTCAGTAAAAATAGCTACTTATGTTGTATATAAATGTATTCTTTTATTAACTATTATTAAGTACTTACTGTAACAATCGTATTTATTTACAAACATCGACTAGTTGGAAGTTAAGAGCCAACATAATATTCTTATAAATTTGACTGTCAGAAGAAGGCGAAGCAAAAAGAACGAGGAACATATGAAAAAAGACGACAAATGAAATTTTGCGAAAATATATTAACAAAACAAGTACTATCGACTTATTTAAAAAGGTTTACTCCTTTTATTTCAGCAGTAACGAATTTGAAAAAAAAGTCCATTACTATGTACCTATTCGGCAAATTATCACTTTGACCTTTGACGAAGCCTCCTTCCATTATTATTAAAAATTACGAAATTATAATTTAAAATGAAAGAAACGATTTTACGTTAACACGAAAGAAGTCCTAGCGTGACTGAATGGGGTCAAGTGACGTTACAGGCGAATCAGAAACCACAGACTTCAATAATCTATTTCATTTATTAATGGATTTCAAAACATATTTTAATACTATTTTGTTGAATATAATATTAACAATATGATGAAACTTTCTTATTCAAGGTGCTACCTACTGAGTAGATAAGCAGGGGCAGCTATGCTGATTCTAATTCCAGACTGCCTTAATAGTATATTAAAAAACGCATATGGCTTACTATTATATATGAAATAAGTTGTTTATAATATTTTTTATATTTTTGCCAGTTTATCATTTTTTAAATTATTTTATTATTTGTATGTAAATTACTATATATATAACATTACTAACAAGCATATTTTAACCATTTTTGACATAAAACTTACTTCTCAACTAGGCTACAAAAGCTAAAACAGTTTCCGAATAAACAGAGGTTGCCTAATATATATCTATAAACAGTAAAATTTTTACTTTTTCGCAAGGTGAGTTCTATTTTATTTTTCATAATTATTTCGTATTTAGAAACATTTTTTAAAAATGGGTTATGGGGTTTAAATATCGATAAGATATTCTTAGGATAGTCAACTTGCTGGTATGTTTTTATTGTCCATTTGCAATTTAAAAAACTTTAAACTTTAAGTTATATACCTACTCTCATACGCATTATTTTATTTAATTTTAAAATTAAAACAGATAACAGATAAATTTACCTTATTTTAATAACTATAATATAATTCATTATAAGTATAATAAAAATGTTTTAAAAAGTATAGGGTAGTTTAAATATTTTAAGAAAGTTAATTGAATTTGGCAAATTCTTTCTAAATAAACAAACTCTCAACAACTATTTTTTTTGTATATTAACATACATTTACAGTTTTGGTTTTCATCGAATCAAAAATAAGGTAAATAGTAAATATTGATGTAAAAATAAATTACCCAGCTTTCGAATTCATACGGACTAATATTCAACAAATCGTACATTGATGTAACTCATCGCCATATGGCAAATATAATTCAATTATGAATTTCAGTGGGAACATGATTGGTCGCTATTGCTTTTACAAAATTCCCTATTAATTTTGAAACACTATTCTTGTATTGTATTCTAATAATGTTACTTGCCACATGCTAAAAATGTAAACATAGCAATCAATGGATACCCACTGCCGATAGTGCCTATGGATGAAGTGATGCTTATTTAAGTTATTGACAAAAATGCATCACGTATCACAATAATGATATATTTTACATTTTAAATTATTATTATTATACTATAAAGTGGGACATAACTTTCAGGCGATTTTAATAATGCTTAAACATAAAATAATAATTAAAATCCTATTAAAAAAAGTCATTCCGGCAAGAGCGGAGGTTAATATTCTCACTATAACATAAAATATTAATATATTATATTATTATAAATTATTATATTTCAAATATCTAACTTTTTTAAATAAAAGTAAATTTTTATAAAAGTATACAGGGATCAGTAAATTATTATTATTTAATTTTAAGCCCAAGACAAATAAAACTAAAAATTGAAAGTATCAAATTAGGAATTTGCCCTGCTTAACTTCGCTAGAAGTATAGGCGTTCTTTAGTATTAGTAGATTTAGGTATGCACAAAAGATCTTCGTGGGTTAAAGTGCAGAGAAGTCTAACTGGCTTGTACGACCTAAGACAATCTCATCTAATCCAATAATTAATTTACATCATGTATGACTAGCTATTTATTATCGGTTCTGCTATAGTTTTCTTTGGAAAATTTCACTAAACGAATCAACTGCCGCTGCACCAGTCATCTTCATTGACAGGGTCAAAATATTCCTCGTAATGAAACAATTCAAACTGAATTAAATCACACAAAATTCTACAATTGCCCTTGAGGGATATAGACGGTTGTGCGGTTATACACGAGGGTCATATAAGACCAATGTTGACCTTTGGTTCAGAAGTTTGGTGGACAAAAACCCAGGTTGGGGCTATTCAAATGCTTGGTGGGGTTCAAAGGCTAGCATGCCTAATCATCAAGGAGCAATAAGAACGGCTTCGAAGGAAGCGTTAGAGCGAATACTACACTTACCACCTCTGCATATTTCAATATTACATAGACTGATGCAAGGTCAAGCCCCAATAAGCCTTAGGTAAGGTACCGACTAGGAAAAGTTATGTCAGGAAATAAAAGCAGACCTTATTTTAGGGCTGCCCGTAGACCGAATCGTCCTTATCGTCCCTAGCTTTAACGTTAATAAAAGTTTTCAGGAAACGATACCGAAAAAAAGAGGACTGGGAAATCGATTCGCCTGTAGGAGAAAACTATTTCTGGTACACGGATGGTTCCGTACTGTAGACGAAAAGACAAATGAAACTTAAAAATGATAGTACCGTTAATGTATATCATGTATATCTGGTCATTTTTGATATATTCTGCTATAGGTAATTGGTGATTTTCAATAAACATCAACTGCCGCTGCGCCAATCACCTTCATTGACAAGGTGGAATTATTTTTCGTCACGAAACAAACTCACTTAACTACTGATTGCTTCGCGGTATTTATTTTGCTTTTTTTCGCGGGATTCATTGCGGATTTAACTCTTATTTAAATTTGCTGGATTTGAAAGTTCCTTGTCAAATTAATAACAGTTCCATTTTCTTAAAAATGTTCAGTATGTACTTTTCAAATATGGTGGATAAATCACTCAATGCCAGCTGGTTTTTTTTCCTCATTGGGTTATGAATTATTTCTTTTCTATGTAGCCTTTTACTTGTTCGATGTTTTATTACGTAATATTAAAATTTTTGACTCTCATATTCCTAATGCTCTGTTTATCAAAGTATTGACAACTGTACGTATGTGTTTAGGATGGTGGTGGTTTCATCCAAATTGGAGATATCGATCAGTGTGAAGTTTCTATCTAAATATTTTTTGTTCTATATCGATCAGTGTGAAGTTTCTATCTAAATATTTTTTGTTCTACGAGGTTATGAATAGTCTACCTAGGAAGGAACGGCCGAAATAACCAACAGAAATGTTAAAGATAAATTTGCATTCATACTGACAATTGACAAGCACTACTGTTTTTAAAAATGTTTAAAATAACTTTGGAAGCCGTGCTAGAATGTCACCGAGTCCTATCTAGGTAACCGTGAACAATAAAGTCACAGATGGACGAAGGCGTACGCTAGCTCAGAAAGTAACCACACCGTTGACTTTCAGAGAAGTTGCTCGATACATTGCCTTGGAACCCGAAATCTCCATGGGATAAAAAAAGCAGCGATGATTAACTTAATTCACATTCTGATCTGATCTTTTTAGAGGAGGCTGAAAATTTTCTAATGAGTTGGTTAACTCCCAAACGCGTACCTATACAGCCAGAAAGTTCCTGGAATACAACTCAAACTAGAAATGGGTATTCCATCTGGTCACTGGATTCTTCAAAAACATCTTTGTAGGATGAAAGTAAGTAACAGACCTATATGCAGAGCATGTGAACCAGAAGAGATGTGACTCCTCAGTTCTATCAACTAACCGGAAATCGTACCTACGGGAATCCTGACCAACACTAGCCAACCTAAGAGAGATTCCCTTTGAGGAAGTAGTGGAGAACTTCAATTTAGTAGGTTGCACGACGAACTAAAAGGACAAGAAAAATATTATTCTCGGTTCTTATTTCAAAAGGAACTGTATTTTTGGGTAATCTCTTCATACATATTAAAAAGAGATTCTCTCTGCCATGGTTGATGTAGTATCGTTATCTCTGTTTTATGAATACGAAATATACATAATTCTTCTGTAAACATGCACTTTAAACAGTGTTGTAATATAATTTATATTTCTTATAGTTGATTAATACTCATTTAAGAAAATTGAACATTTTTTTTTGGGCTGTTCTATTTTATTTTTATGTTTTCGCCATTATTGTGAAAATAAAAGTAATGCTTGTGTTCTACGTGCCAAATCCTTGATGTATAATGTACATTTCCCCTGGATCGACACTACAATAGCTCTTATATGTCCAACTAATGCCATCACATTTATATGGACTTCTTAAGTTATTAAGGTGGAGTAAACGTGGATTTGGGTGTACAGCACGTCCTTTTCCAATCGTCCTGGTCCTCTAATACGCCCCACGAGAACTTTTATTCTCCTGAGGACACATCTCTGTCCCTACTTTACTTCTCTTATCAAGAAGGATCTACATAATATTGATATTCAGGATATTCAGCGACACGACACATTCTTTTTCAGTTTGCAGGAGTGCCATTGTTTTTTACGCCTAACGGCGAATCCACTATCCATAAAAACGTTACATAAAAGTTAGGAAAATTCGAAAAATGAAAGGGATTATTTTTTATTGCATATTGCATTCTGGTTGCAGTACCATGGGTAACACATTGTTGACATTTATTGAATTGTATATGAAGTATTTTGTGGGAAATATTAGCCAAACTAATATGAATAAGATAAAACAATAAAAATTAGCTTACGTTGATAATTATTTACAGAATTTTAAAGTTTTTGCCCTGCTTGCTTTTTAATGTATAAAACAGTAACTTTAGTTGTATAAATATTTTTTTAATACCAATAAAATATACTAAGAATAATAAAAAACTGTTTGTTTGAACTCAACTTCCACGTTTAATTAAAAAAAATTAGGTTTCAAATTACAGCTGTTTCCTTAAGGGATTTTCCTGGATGTATTTTTCTTTAAGATCAGTATAACTGTGTAATGATATAGAAAGACCAGAAAAAAACTATAGCATGCTGATCTTTACAATAACTTAATATATTTCAATTTCAATTACAAGTACGTCTTATCTATGTATAAAATGAGGACTCAATCAAAGTAAATAGTTTAATAGTGGAAAACTTCCAAGATTTATTTGTTCATTAATAACTTTAAATTGTTGATCTGCCAGATATATTTTTATTTCAACTTCAATGAAATATAAATTTTGTTTTTTAATCACAAATGTGTAGTATTTGGATGTAATTGGTATACGTAAGTAAGGTTGGATATTCAAGAAGGTATTTTGCATAATTTGACTTATCTGGTTATTATAATCTATATGCTCTTAAGTGTTCATTGAATCTTACTTCAAAATTTCTTTGTGTTTGACCTATATATACAGCATTACAATTTGGACAATTAATTTTGTAAACACCAGATTTTTTTAATTTGGGTAATTTTATTTTTACATTTAACAATTTTGTACCAACATTATTGTGTGATTTGAATAAAATTATTGCAGATGTTGCCAAAGATATTATTTTTAAAATTGTATTAGAAATATTTCCACAATATGTAATACTTTTATAACTTTTAATTTCTTTTGGGTTGTTGAGGGAATATTAGTTGTAGTGACACTTTCTGTTCTTTCTTATACATTAATTTATTTATCAAATGTATTGAATAGCCAATAGATGTTGCTATTTGTTTTATAATCTCAATTTCTTGATTAAAATTAGTTTTGTTCATTGGAATTGAAAATGCTCTATGTATCATAGAATTATAAGCTGTCAATTTATGTAATATAGGATGATTTGAATGATATGGTATGGTTACATCTGTTTGTGTTGGTTTTCTGTACATTGAATAGTTTAATGAATTATTAACTTTTTCAATTCTCAAACCTAGAAAATTAATTGAATTATTTTCTTCAACTTCTAAGGTGATATTAATTTTAGGATGTAAGGTATTAATATAATTAAAAACTATATTATCTAACTGCCGTTCGCTACCTACAAAACCTCATCAACATATCTATACCAAAATACAATATTGTTTTTATAACTAGAATTAAAGATTTTGTTTTCTAAATTGTCCATAAAGATATTTGCTAAAATTGAAGAAATAGGACTTCCCATGGGAAGACCTTTATTTTGGATATATACTTTGTTATCAAAAGTAAAATAATTTTGGCTAATGCATACATTAAATAGGTCAATTATATCTGATATTATACCTGCATGGATATTTCTTTTTTCTAATAGCTTTTTAACTAGAACTATACATTCTTTAGGAGGTATTTTAGAGAACATAATATATTAGTTACATCAAACGATACTAATTTGATATTATTTTCTAAATTACATTTATTTAATTTATTTATCAAATCTAATGAATTTTGTACTGAATATTTAGATGTGTAACCATAATTATTTAGAATAGTATTTAATTTTTTAGGAGTGTTAACATAAGAAACCACAGCTCTAATCGGTTTTGATTCTTTACGTAATTTAATAGTTCCATATAATTCTGGACATAGAGGATTTTTATTAATTAAGTATTTTTTATCATAGTCATTAAATAGATAATTTGAATCATTTACATGTTCTTTTATTTGATTGGAAAATTTTTGAGTTGGATCGTTTTTTAGAATTTTGACATTACTTGACATTATGAAATCATTCATTTTAGATTTACAATCTTCTTTTATTAAAACTACTGTTGAGTTACCCTTATCTGATTTCGTAATAATTAGGTTGTTTTGATCTACTTTATATTTGAGTGATTTTAAAGCTAAAATGCCATTATTAATAATTTGACTTTGACTTTTAAATTTGTTTGGTTTTATATCTCTAATAATATTTGCTATTTGCAATATTTCAAACCCTTATCTAAAAATTTATTTTCAAAATGATGTCTAATAAATTTACATACCGAGGAGGAAAATGTACTGGTACGTGAGTATTTACTGTTTCATTATGTTGTGTATAATGTGTTTTGTTGTGTTGGACATACATTAATTTTTCTTATCTGTTTTTGATATTTTTATTATCTATATCATTGCATAGTTATACTAATAGAGGAAAATACGTCCAGGAAAATCCCTTAGGGCCAATAACATCAAGGCTTTAATACTGTTATGTCTTATTACTTCCATACTTGGTCTAGCCTTAATACTACTTAATCAACATCCGGTACCCAGCTACAATCAAACGAAATGTAATTTAAATATGTCAATCTGTTGATGAAATAGCTGTAATTGTAATTTGAAAGCTAATTTTTTAATTAAACGTGGAAGTTGAGTTCAAACAAATATTTGTTTATTATTCTTAGTAAGATGAACTTCCAAAGAGGGGTTAATACAATAAATTTGACCAATAAAATGTAGTAAATAATAAAAATGTTAACTAATGTTTCGTTCCTGATAGTTAACTTGAAATGTGTATTCGTCTTTCGTTGTAATACTCGTATTCTTATTTACATTATTTTTACTAAGAGATCTGAGTTTTTCTCTACAACTTGGTCTGTTAAATGATCGTACTATGCTTAGCCTTGTACACATTGTCATTTATTAAGATATAAATATTATTACTACTTACAAATATTATTTAAATTTAGAGCTAAATGTATAACTTAAGAATCTCAAAATATTTCAAACTTGTTTTAAAACGGTTATATATTTTCTAGAGTCATATTCTAATGAACGATTTTATTATTGGAATTACTTTACTTACATAATTTTAAATTTTTTAAATCGGGAAAGAGAGCCTTTTGTTATAAAATTTGGGTGAACTGGTATTTACGTTAGATTTACATTTTTAATTAATATATTTTTTAAAGCATAATATTGTTTGGTCTAAAAATTGTACTTTACAATAGATGCCATTTTAATTCCATTTTAACGTTATAAATTACAAAGAACAAAGTACAATGTTTCCAGAAAAAATATTGCTACAATTTTATTTATGTTGTTATGCACATTTCACATAAAAAGCGTTGTTTCCCTATTCAGCATTTAATTGACGAAACAAACAACCCCAAATAGCTCCTGCAGCCGAAAGCAGTCTAATGGTAACAAAATGCAAATATGTATTTAAGTGACTGGATGGCAAGGCATAACTTTAACATAAATGAGATAATGTGTGGCATAGTAAACTAGTCAAGACGAATAAGACGGCTAGACACACGAGTAGACCCTATGGGTTAATCACAGCTTCAATTCCGCTAACTAATTTGCATTTGTTCTTGTTTGTGCTTGGTTTGAGATGAAACTCAAGACATATAACAGCCCGTTGCGGATATTGCACATGATAACTAAACTTAATCCAAGTTTGGTTTTAGTTTTATAGCCAGATTATGTATTTAAATGTTTTAATGATATATTACGTCACGTGTGTGGTAATATGCTTTCTAGCACAAGTTACGTACTATACTTTACCTACTACCTACTTGTACTTGTATTAATACTCTTATTAGTAATAATACTTGATGAACAACAACAATGGCATTTTTAATTTAATTTTAGTTATTTTAATAATTGTTTATAGTAACAGTACAGCTATTAAATACTAATGTAACTTCGGTTATTTTGCTTGTTAAAACATTAGAAATATTTATTTCAAATATAATCAGTAACTGGGTGAATAATAACGTGTGTGTATACGGTCAGACGCATGCTCAAATGTTTGAAAAATATTTCACATTCGGTTTGAAATGAACGCCTTAGCCTAGTGAGACACATTTTCTTCGTTTTTTAGTGATTTTTAGTGAACGGTTTCTAGCTTAATATTAATATTTAGTGCAATTGATTATAGTAACCTTAACTTTGTGGAAGTCCATCTTACTAAGAACTTTCTAAACAAAACTTCCACTATTTATTTCTGGAGTTAAAGCAATTTTTTAAACAAATAGTGGAAGTTTTCTTTAAAAAGTTCTATTTTTAATGTTCCTAGTAACATTTAGTGCATTCAATAAATTTAAAACGGTTTTGTATAACGAGTGAAGTTACAGAAGAAATAAAAAGCGTCTTCTTATACTTTACGATTGTGTCTACAAAGTGAAATAGCTTTGTAGATATTTAAATAGATTCTCGGTAATAAAAACATTCTAAATGTTTAAATAATTAATTTTATTACATAAAATTGATGTAAATTAATCTGGAACGCAACTATTATATTATGAATGAATGTTGAATCCATTTAGTTAGACAGATAAAAGAAGTGGGTTAATGGAAACGGAACAAATATATAATTACAAATAACAATAAATATTAGATGCAATCTTATATCTAATAAATTTTATCTGCTATTTATATATAGTAAGTTTAACCCCAAATGTGTAAATTGAAATTTTTTTATAAAATGGTGATGTTTATTGACGGTTGCTAACTGACTGCTAGAGAAGCCGAGCGATTTACTTTACAGCTGTGCGTTTTTTTACCGTGCGCTATAAGATATCTTATAGATTGAGGACTGAGTTTTAATGACGGCTTGCATGGGTGGTCGTAGATAAAGATTTTTACTAAAATAACATTTTTATTAAATTTAGTATATCTTTCCTGATATCACATAAAAAATGAATCTATCCGAATGTCAGGCATCTAAGAGCTCTTTTAAAAACCAAGGAAACATTTTTTTATCATTTCAGATTTTTACCAATAAAAAAAGCTTATAATTTCAGATTCATTGTTACTACCAAACGATTATTATAATTTTCAGTTTATAGAGATTATATTTAGCATAAAAGGTACAAACTTTGCTAAAGCAGTAGTGTAAATTAGACAAACCCTATCCAAACCGGCGTCCAATTTGGGCCCTCTCCTTTGTTTCATATATACCCATGAAGTACTCAAGCCTTAAAACTTCATCATCACATTCAGCTGTAAGCAGCTACAGATAATGAAATTTGGATCGCTTTTAAATAATACTTATATAAACTCCAATAAAACCCAAGCTCCTACCATTTGTTTTTAAAGGATGAGAAGAGGATTTAACGTAATGAAGTGTAATTGGAAGAAAGATGCAGTCACACTTTCAATTTGATGATCGACGTTAAATCCACCTTGAATACTATTAGGAAGAGAATCAAGGCACTAGGTGGTAAACTCAACAGCACGCTCCTTTATACGTTTCTTTATACCTACCAAACTACAAGGGCCTAAGTACTTCGAATCCTCAAAAGAGTCATTCTCCTATTCCGCAAATACCAGCCTTGCAATACCAATATCTCTCGTATCCTTGAACTCTTCAAGGATTCACTCCAATGCTGCTTAGTTCTGTACCGACTAGTAGTGATAATTCTGGCTGAAGAAAACAAAAAGGACGTATCACCGACTTCCCTTTTAAAAAAAAACACAATGAATAACTCCCTTTTTTGTCTTCTCATATCACTCCCTGAGAGCTGGGGGGTCTTACTTGGTTTCCTTATAAATGACTGATAGTAAGGGAATACTACAGCCACAGGTCTTTACTTGACCCATCACTGAAAACAACTAAATATATCATCACCAGTTAATTCAGAATTAATTAAATGATGTTTTATATTCCACCTCGCAGTAAAACATTCGCAGATAGGTCTGCAACCACTTCTCTTCAGATACACTTCTGTCATTTCAACCATACCTTAAAGAAACATTTACACCTCAATATTTCTTCTTTCACTTGCTACTTCATCAATCTTACACCATTAATGCGGAAAATCCCAAATTCTATATTAGAACCCAAACTAAAAAACTCTAAAAATTGATACTTTATAAGAAACAAAATATATCGACAGAAAATTAGTAAAAAAATGTATTGTACTAACCCTTAATATGTGAAATTCCATCTTATTAAGAACAGTAAGCAACTAAACGGTTGCATGAAACTTTAACTATTTATTCGCAAATACGTTTTTAAATGTAATGACGGCCGTTTCGCTAGAATTAGCATCGTCAGATTAACATATTGAAGTTACATTCTGTTTGTTTTTAGCTAGGTAGCTGATGTTGATTAGATAGTATTAAGGTTAGACCAAGTATGGAAGTAATAAGACATAACAATATTAAAGCCTAGATGTTATTAGCCCTAAGGGATTATCCTGGATAAATATTCCTCTAAGATCAGTATAAATGTGCAATGATATAGAAAAACCAGGAAAACTATATTATGCTGATCTTTATAATAACTTAATATATTTGTGTTACAATTACGTCTTATCTATGTATAAAATCAACACTCAATCAAAGTAAACAGTTTAATAGTGGTGAACTTCCAAGATTATTTGTTCATTAACTACTTAATATTGTTGATCTGCTAGATGTCTTTTTATTTCAAGTTCTTCGAGGAAATCTAAATTTTGTTTTTTATCACATAATAATATTTGAATGTCATTGGTGTGTATGAGTGAGTGTGGATGTTCAAGAACGTGTTTGGCATAGTTTGACTTATCTGGTTGTTGTAATAATCTATATGCTCTTAGTGTTCATTGAATCTTATTTCAAAATTTCTTTGTGTTTGACCTACATATACAGCATTACATTTTGAACAATTAATTTTGTAAACACCAGATTTTTTTAATTTAGGTAATTTTGTTTTTACATTTAACAATGTTGTACCAACATTATTGTGTGATTCGAATGAAATTATTGCAGATGTTGCCGAAGATATTATTTTTGAAACGGTATTAGAAATATTTCCACAATATGTAATACTTTTATAACTTTTAATTTCTTTAGTTTGTTGAGGGAATATTAGTTGTAGTGACATCTTCTGTTCTTTCTTATTAATTAATTTATTTATCAAATGTATTGGATAGCCATTAGATGTAGCTATTTGTTTTATAATCTCAATTTCTTTATTAAAATTATTTTTGTTTATTGGAATTGAAAATGCTCTATGTATCATAGAATTATAAGCTGCTAATTTATGTGATATAGGATGATTTGAATTATATGATATGGTTACATGTGTTTGTGGAAATATTTCTTTGTTTTTTGTTATTTATTTTTTCGGGTGGAGTTGGAACCAATTACCCTATAACTAAATCACATTATAGGTCGTTATTCTGGTTAAAACTTATGCATTTTTGCATTGGATTGTAGATGTATCTACAAATTTCCATTTTTTTAATTGTGCCACTATTTCGGAGAACCAGCTATTATATATGGCGTCGTTAGTGCAGTTATGACTCTCCTAAAGACAACTGCGTTAATTTCAAGTAACATTTTATGTTAGCGGCCAACCCTTTCTCGCGATTTGTTACTTTAATTTAATTCGGGCCCCTCAAGTTAGAAACATCTACTTTATTTGCAGATAATTTTTATTTGTGTACATCTCACCAGTTAGTGATGCGCCATGTGGGGTTTTAGTCACCTCCGTGGGGATGCTGCGACACGTTATTACTACTTGTTTCCCCCATCTCTGGGAATTTAGTTACAACTTATAGATTGTTCCTAAGATTTTTGTCACTTGTCATTTGCGTTCAGATAGTGTGGTATACAAATAAAAAAAAGCTAGTAAAAATTGAATTTTATTTATTATTATGTTTTGGTTTACGATTTATATTTTATTGAAATAAAACCGGTAACCAAAAGTTACACTAATATAATTTTATAGTTTTTTAATATCTTAGCAACTTGAAGTATGTTTTTTAATTGTAATAAATTCTGAAAACAAGTTATTATGCTGTTTAAAACAAATAACCTGTTCAGAAACTCCAAGTTTATTGAGTTAACTTAATTTCACTTGATACAGATGTGTTTTATTAAAAAAATACTTTAGATAGGCCAACATTATATCTTTAAAACATAATTAAATTTTATGCTGACGACGAAAACCATAAAATCTACGAAAATACAAATTTTAAGTTCCAAAAATAGAGCTAGCATCATACCTTTGCATAGATGTGAGGGTAGCTGATTACTCAAACATATTACTCAAACTACCTTAATTAAAGGGGTCCATCCTATTACACGAGGCACAGGTGTGGAAGGATGTTATGGAAAGGGGATAGTACAGGGGAATGGTGTCGTGTTGAGCTTCGCAGGTGATAGCAGGAGTACCGCCAATAGAAATGCTTGTTAGGAATAGAGTTAATATATAACATGTAAGGGAAATGGAGTTTAAGAAAGACATTGGAAAGGAAATGATGGAAGAACGGAGGATTAAAAAGAAAAAGGAGAGGAATAAGAAAGAATGGGCGAGAATATTTTGATAGGAAGGGGGTAGGGGCGCTGATTCTAGCTCTTTCATACGTGATAAAGATTGGGAGTTGTACCTCGTAAGAGATACTTTCACATTCTCGTGGAAAGGTGGAACAGATGTCTAGAGCATATTATAAAAGTTATAGTCATTTTGCTAAACTGCTTCGCGAGACTGGTCTTGAGGATTCGGTCTTGTCTTGTTCTCGGTCTCGTTCTCGAAAAGCTAGATTGATGCCAAGACTTAAAAATTTTTTTCCAGACCGAGACCAATGTTACGAGGCTCTCACAACATGTTTTTATTTTATGGATGCAGAGGTTGCAGGGATGAACAAAAAAGTCTTATGCTATTTTAGATTAATTTTGGGAAAACATTCTCATGACCGTCACCATTTAAGAGTTCGGAACCTCCAATCTGTGATCTCTATATATTTATCGATTTTATACTGACAAGCTGTAATATTATCTTTTCAGCCTGAGTGTAATTAAATTCATTTTTTTCCAACTCTCCTTCATTTTCACAGTAGTAAATAGTTTTATATATTTTTTTAAAATATTCAATGGCCTTCTAAATATATTTTGTATGTTCCTTGTGGTATATCCATTTTTTGTTATTAATTTTATGGGTTTTTAAATTCGAAAAATTTGACAACTAGTCAATCAGTAATATTTTGAAGTTTAAAACTACAAAATTTCTGTTGTACAATTTAAAGGTCGATTGGTTAAATTTTAAATTATTAAAATATTTTATTATATGATTCTAACAATTTGATAGTCCACTAGGGATGGGATCCAGTGAAGTGCACGCTCCAGGAACGGTTTTCCTGGAGCTCTTTTTTGCTTATTTCGGAAATGTTAATAAAACACTTTAGAGTTACTTTTTTGGGATTATTTTCGTTTTTAAATTTGTCAAAACAGTTTTGTGATTTTGTGTATTGTAGTGCTTATAGATTAAAAACAAAGCTAGTAATAAATATTAAGAAGACCTGGATAAAAACTAATTGTACTCTCCTGATAACGCAGGTAACTATAATTATTGGAAATTTCTATTTTTGAGATTGCTAACCAAATTTGACTACAGTCGGCTGAAATACTAGCTACACATTTATTGCATTTAGTTGTATTAAAGCACTTTCTTTGATTTCTTGTTTTTTATGATTGGGCTCTTTCAATACTATTTGCGCCGAATCCCATTGGATATGATGCCCCTCTTCCCAAGTATGTTTGCAAATACCTGACTGATATAAATATGCAATTTTTTGAAGATTGTACTTCGTTTTTAGGTTAAGTTTTTGTTAGGATAGATCTTAACGTATTCTTAGATTTAAAGCTAGTTCGAATATTAAATTGATTATCAATTTTCATAATCCGTTCCAATATACCCTTAATATACGGTATTGGTAAGTTTTGAAATATTATGTTAACTGAGTTATTAGTATAACTGTCATTATTATTGGTCATTAACAATGAGCCATTCTCTATAGTCCTAATTTCTTTGTTTATAAATTCTGTTGGGTAATTATTGTTTTTTAAAACTGACTTTTGTAAAGTTTTTTTCCATTATGAATTCATAATCATTAGAGCAAATTATTTTGGTCCCATCTTATAGAAATTTTACTATACCTTTTTTACGCTTATGAAATGATTGGATTCATAATTCAAATACCTATTAGTGTGAGTTGGTTTACGGTAAACACTTGTCTCATAACCTGTAGATGTTTTATTAATAATAATATCTAAAAATAAATTTATTATACTAACCCTTACTTTTTGGAAGTCCATCTTACTAGGAATAATAAAAAACTCATAGTTTTAATAAAACTTACACTATTTATTAAAAAAATTGCTTTTTTAAACTCTGACGATGCTAATTCTAGCGAAACGGCTGTCATTGAGTTTAAAAAAGCAATTTTTTTTAATGAATAGTGGAAGTTTTGTTAGAACGAAGAGTTTTTTATTACTTTTAATATCTAAAAATGGTAAAGAATGATTATTTTCCATTTCAATTTCAAATTTTATAGATTTTTCTCCTTCGTTTATATTTGTTAAAAAATCATTCAGAGATACTAAGGACAATGAAATCTATGCAAAGCTTTTTGTTTTAATTTTACTGTAAATTTATCCATAAAATAAATGATTATACTACTGTTATACATATTTTTGTTCTAAAAACAATCTATTCTTTTCATATGCCCTGTATATAATTGGTAACGATTACCATTTTCTTACTCCCTTCTAGTATTTTGTTTGTTGTGTACAGAATAAGAGAATTTTTATGTTGCTGACTAAGGGGAAGAAATTCGAATGGAATAGAATTATTAACAGAAAACAAGGATGTAAATATACATAGTGAATCATGTCGGGGTGCTATAATCTAAAAAGGGTTGTTCGACTCTCCGATTCAGCATAAAGATGAGCTATATTCTTTTTCCAGATCCGACTTTCAACATCCTTAACATTTGATATTTTTTTACGAAATAATTGCACTTTACTACTATACGAAGCCGTTGTTAAAATTTACTTTTATCGCCAACTGTCAATAACATTATTCATTTTTGAACTCATTTGCGGCAGTAAAGCAATACTTTATTGTACTGAAAGAAGAAGACTTTTATCTGCCGCAAATATTAACGTGAAAGTGAAAGTGAACGTCTGAAATTCTGTAGTATTTTGTCATTACATTTACATAAAAAAATCAAAACCTAAATTTAATTTAACGATTAAGTAATTAGTACAATTACTACAATTTAACATCATTTAAAAATCGAAATAGGCCATCATATAAAAGTGATCTGTGTAACAGTACCTGTTAACATTTTAAGCACCTGGTATACTAAATATTAAATTAAATTAGTACCGCCAGCTCCATCTTTCCGAAAGAATTCTTATTAATAAAATAATGAATACGGTCTCTATAATTATGATTGGAAGTTCAAAGTAGCTACGCTACGAGGTGTACTAATGAGTTGCCATTATCGGGTTCAAGAGGTTTTTATATTTATTCCCAGTCTCATTTCTTGTATTAGTTTACTGTCATATACAGAAAGTTGTAATATAATACAGTAAACTAGAAGCATCTCTTTAATTTGAAGATTCCGTAAACTTGAACAGCTTGTAAACTTTAAGCTCTCGTATGCACGAACATTTTTAACTGGATCATCTCTACAACTTGGGCAGATCATCCCTCCACTAGTGATCTTCCATAGTCATTTGGAACCACCTAAACAGTGCCGTAGCGACCTCAAGGTGCGGCGAAGGATCGTCCACTATTGTTAACAGATAAGTTTGTTGTGGTATATCAAGTTTACTGTTCCCATATTTTTTTCTCTTTTATCTCCGTTTATATCTATCTATATCGTCAACTGTATTAGAATAAGTATTTTTAAAGAACTGTTTGCGGATTATTTTTTTGTAACGTATTCTCAACTTCATTCATTTTAGCACCAAGGAAATCTATTTATTTTTTATCTGTTGGTACATTTTCATTTTTTTTTACTTCATAGACAATTTTTTCTGACATCTTTCTGTCATCTTATAATACTTATTTAAATAACCCAGCTTAAAACAACTTTCTTCAGTAGTATCATAAAAAATAAAACGATTTCAGTGGCGCCCTTATAATTTCTTAAAGAAACAAATATTGTACAATAGTCAGAGCTAATGAACTTATTCGCCCCTAGCCGAGGTATTTAACTATCATAATTTTTGCTGTGATAAACATTTATAAATTTTGTTAATTATTGAAATATCTTTTAAAACTAATTAAATACGAAATTAAGATTAATAGTTGTTTTATTGTAAATTACATTTTTTTCTTTTGGTATATTGTTATTTTTTAAAAGTTAACTAAATATTTTCATAAATTCACTCTCAACATTTAAATCATATCACAAATTGACGCCCAATGTCATAAGATGGTTACATCTGTCATTAGTGTCATATGAAATTTTGATCCAGTATTAACGTGGTGAAGTAATCGGCAATTTTTTTAAATGCAACCATGTGTCCCATTGAAAAGGTCTTCTAATTGTCTTTACGATGTAATTATTTGAATATTTATATCTACAGGGTCCACCAAAACTGTTTGTTTACTAAAATATTGATCATAAATTCTGATTCACTGAACTAAGTTATTAAGGACCGCCACTATAATATTTCTGTTTTTGGATATGTTACTCATGATAGTATTAAATTTTAATTTAAGGCTAATTGATGTGTATCAGTCAAGTGTTTAACAGTGAAAATCTTTAAATTAGTATTCAGAACAATAAATAAACAATAAACAACTAAAAGGTTGAATTAACTTCCACTATTTATTCTTTAAATGCAATGACAGCCGTTTAAAGAATAAATAGTGGAAGTTAATTCAACCTTTTAGTTGTTTATTGTTCTGAATAAGATGAACTTTCACACAGTAAGGGTTAGTACCATAAATTTCTTTAAATTAGTAATTTAGTAATGAAGCTTACAAAAACTGAAGGAACCGAAATAGTAATGATGATTGGCTATGGAGATAGAGTAAGGACACAAAGAGAAGTTGGAAAATTTATTTGATGCTAAATACGCCAATCGTGAACCCATTTCTCAATAAACAATTCGCAAAATCAACAAAAAGTGGTAGAAAATCAAATTTCGAGGACAAAAAGGACAAAAAAGTTAACGTTTTACATGAGATTCAAGAAAATCTCCATACCAGCACTAGACAAGTTGGGCTGAATAATAATTTACACCATTCTACTGTTAGAGTACTGAAAAAAGAAAAGTGGCCTACGTACATTTGGTCAAAGAATTATTGGAAGATGACTTTGATAGGAGAATTGAGTTCTGTGAAACAATTATGGAACGATATAACACAGATCGTAATTTCATAAAAAAAGAACTTTTTTCGGATAAAACAACTTTTATCCTCAACGGCCATGTAAATCTCCATCCGTATCGATACTGGGCAAGTGAAAATCCCCATTAGATACAGGAGTATATGACACAATATCCTGAAAAAGTGAATGTTTGGGCTGGTATTATAAATAATCAAATAATGCGGCCATATTTTTTTAAGGAAGATCGACCTATCCTCGATATCTTCAATTTCTACGGGATTATCTATTACCAGAATTAAATCAACGATTTCCAAATATATGTGATTTGTGCTTTCAACAGTATGAGACACCCACCCCCCTTTGATGTACGAACCAACTTATTTTTTTTTTTTTTTTTTTTTAAATAAATATTGGAAGTTTTGTTAAAACGAAGAGTTTTTTATTATCCTTAATAAGATGGACTTCCAAAAAGTAAGGGTTAGTACAATCAATTTACTTAAATGCCGTTTTTCCAGATAGGTGGATAGGAAGAAGAGTAACGATCGAATGGCCACCAAGGTCGCCAGATTTAATACCCTTAGACTTTTTTATAAGGATACTTGAAGAGCAGAATTTAATAAAGTCACCCAAATAATATAGAAGAGTTGAAGGGGCGCATCAGAACGGAGATTGCACAAATAACGCCTGAAGTTATCGTAAACGTTAGAAACGAATTTAATGCTCAGCTGTCTCATTGCTTTATTGCCGAAGTTCATCAGTTTGAACGTTTAATATAATTTAATCGTTTTTTACTAAACAGTTTAATGTATTTTAGTAAATAAACAGTTTCGGTCGACCCTGTAGAAATAAATATTCAAATAATTACATATTTGTAAAGACGATTAGAAGACCTTTTCAAAGAAGTGTCTTGGTTGCATTTAAAAAAATTGGCGAAAAATGTTCGTTATATCATCTGATGACGATTCAAAAATGACCTGTTTTTGGATTTTTTAAGTCGATTATTTTGGAAATAATGAATTTATTCCATACATTAGCGACATACTATATAACTATTGGATAGATAATTTCAGTATTTTACATATTTACAGTTTAACATTTTTGAAAGTGCCTTTTGTATTTAGTACTTTATTAAATCTTTATTTCTTTACCTTTTGGCATAGAAAATGGAAAATTGATTTAAATTGGTGTTGGGTTGTGATATTTTTATAGATCTCTGGTCTATGCCAACAATAAATGAAAAAAAATACCTTTCAGTAAAACATAAACACAACCCAGCATTTTGAACGATTTGTTGACAAAATATCCATCAAAGATATTTTTTCCCGCTTTAAAAATATTTTTATTCCCTGGTAAAACGTAAAGTGTCATTTATGAATGTCGTTGCTTCGTCCTTACAGTCCTGAGTCCTTGCAGACGAGGAGGGTTGATCGCGGCTAAACTCATTCGCAGCTTTTGGGACATTGTCCCATCTTTTTGTGAGCGCGAAAAAACTTTTAATTATTAGGGCGTTTATTTATGAGAAGATAAAACGCGGTGAATTATTGCTACAAAAATATTCTTTTAGTGAATATTGGATTTTTTAATTATGGCACAGAGGTTCAGAAATTATTGAAATTCATAACTTTCAGTAATGGATTTTAAATGAAATATCGGAATTCTTTTCTGGGATATAAAAAATACCTTTTTAAGTATTGTTTTCTTCAATAAACCGAAGCCGGTTTAGCTCAGATCAGAGGTTTTTTTTATTTAAATTAAGGAAATATCTTAGGCCAATATTTTTAATACTCTATTAATTTTTTATCTATATATAGCCTATTTGACAATACAAAAATAAATTGTCAATAACTATGATAAGCATAAATAAAGGTTTTAGAATATATTATTTGTTACGAAAATAATATTTAATTTAGTTAAAAATCCGACAACAGAAATATAAAATTCTCCTGATTGGTCTAGTTTTTAATGGCATAATGTGCTTATTGGAATACATGTTCAAACAAATTGACAAACAAACAAAATTGACAACATTGACAACAAAAGTATTAATATCGACGGCAAAAAACTAAATCATCTTTGATTCGCCGATGACATTGTAATAATAACAGATCATCTAGACGATGTCAAAAGTATGCTGGTGTATTTAAACGCAGCTTCCAAAACAATAGGGTTAAATATAAATAAATCAAAAACAAAATATATGACAAATTTGGTGTTAAGTGAAACCTTGCATACCTGGGACACGAAATCCGAATTGGAAGATACAACCAGACTTGTGAAATAAGTAGAAGTATTAGTACCAGTGCTAAAGTATGACGACGAAAGTCTAACCTTAACAAAAGCAAGATCCAGGTAATGCAGCGAAGAATGGAACGAGCGATGCTTGGATTCTTTGAGACACCGATTGACAAATGAAGCATTACGCAGGAGAACAGGTCTAACAAATGCAGTAATGAGAATAGCCCGTTTAAAATGGAACTGGGCGGGCAATGTGGCAAGAAGAATAGACAACCAGTGGACCAAAAGAATAATCGAATGGAGACCAAGGGAAGAAGCATTTAGAAACAGAGGAAGTCCACCCACACGCTGGTCTGATGATGATGATATAAAGAGGATGGTTCCTAGCTGGATGACAGTAGCGAGAGACCGAATACAGTGGCAAAGATTAAGGGAGGCCTGTGTCCAGCAGTGGTCGCAAATGGCTGTTTGATGATGATGAATGTGCTTATAGCATTTAAACCTTTTATCATGCAAAACGGTTTTGTAAAAAGCAGACATTAGAAACCTGTCCACGCAATCATTTTTTAAAAACAATTTCAAGTTTTAGCGTCGGAATTAAAAAATCTATCACCAGCAAAGTAAGTAGGTATAAACTTTAGTGCTTACTTAGATTATATCATAAGAAAGTAAACTAATGATGAATTTTTACAGCAAACAAGAACTTTTATAGGTTGTAATATTTGTACTGTTTGATACAAGTATGTCATTAGGAGCCCTCCGATAAAGTTGCAACTACTTTCAACGCACTTTAACATTCTTTGGAACACTAACAAATAGTTTTCTGGAGTTTTTACCGAAGTATTTCTACATTTTGAAGTTGCACACCAATTGTAACCCATTTTGTTACACAAATCATTGATAAAATGTAAATCTAATTGCACTATCGTTTTTTGTTTGCAAAAATGTATGTGTATGATATGTATCACAAATTAAGGTACTCGTACATTTCAGCCTTTTTCCTGCAAGTCTATTTTGAATTGCTAGCAAATTTTTACCAAGCCTTCGTACATTGGCGCAACTGAGAGATTTTTTTCGTCATTTGACAAGGTTGTCAGTTTCCGAATATTTGAGGTTACGTTACATGGATTTTCATACAAATACAAACTGTAAGTACACACGAACTTCGGAATAAACATATAAATATTATCATAAAATACTTCAATGATGATTATGCTTATATTTTTTTTTTTTACCTGGGTTTATGGCTTTGGTGATAACCAATTAGCCAGACTTTTTTATTTATTTGTTTTTAGACGCTTGCTCTCAACAACTCACTTTCACGTTATTAATTTTATATTTTTAGTAATAAAAACTGTGCTTTGATATATGTATGTTTATTTATTCATTATTTATTTATTTTTTTATTATACATATATATTTTTTTTATATATTTTTTGCATAAATGTATTTGGTCTCTTTTTTTATTTTTTTATTTTTTTTTATTTTTTTTTATTTTATTTTTATTTTTTTTTATTTTTTTTTCTGCACTTACAGTTGTTTTCATTTTTTGTATTATGGTGTACGATTATGCTTATAGGATGACAGGATAGAATTAGATGAAGTAAACTGACATTTCTGCCAACATAAATTTTGGGTTGTTCGATCAAAATTCCTTAGAAACAGGCGAGATTGCGCGGATTTGACCTTGAATAAATAGAAATGGTTCTATACTTTTGTGCGCCTTTTTGTTGCAGTCAAAAGTCTGAAACGCATGCGCAGTTGTTTCAGCAATAGAATTGCGAGCAAAAGGCTGAAATGTACGAGTACCTTTATAATGCAGGCTAGTGACATCACATATCCTATTCCAGTGACATATTGTCAAAATAATGTTTTGGTATCCTATTTGAATATTGAATTTTTAATTTCATAGTTTTCTGCAAATATGCACCAGAATTGAAAAAAAAAATGTATATAATAGGTTATTTGAACTCTACTACACAATGTAAAATAGATTTCACCTGTCAAATAGCCTATAGTGTAAAAGATAATCCACTTGATACATTGTAGTACATTCCAATAAGACTATTAACCGTCTTCTGGAACGTTTAGAATAATTGGATATCCTAAATGGAATAAAAAGTCCTGACGGACAGATGGTCAATTTTACATAAACGTTAATCAAGTGTTGTTATATTATTTTCACTAATGCACTCGAATTACGAGGAAAGTGTAATGAACTTGTATATTACTTGAAAATATTAATAATTTTCACTGGAGGTCCGAAGAAAATGAAGGGTAGAAATACAGGACAGGTAGTTTAGATGTCATTTAGATATTGTATAAAATGTGACGATTGAAACAAGTCGTGGTTAGGTTAGGTTAGGTCTGTTTATAAATAAATAAAAATAAATCAATTGAGTTTTCCCTATGGGTTTACTCCTAGTTTACTAATAGAGGACAAACTTTAGAACATTTAAAAAAATACAATTAGATTGAAAATCTAATTGTATTGTATTAGTAAACTAGGAGTAAACCCATAGGGAAAACTCAATTGATGAAAGATCTGAAGATTTGAAAGCTATCCTATTGATTTTCGCATACCAATCCATCTCTCAGAAAAATATCAATTTAAAAAATCACTAACAGGCAATGCAAAAGGCAGAAACAATATTATAGACAGGTAGAGAGATAGATAGATAGATAAAAGTTTATTTAACTATTTTACATTTTTCAATGTTTATAGCAAGTTAATGTAAAAAAGAAAAATATATAAAAAATTAAGTAGGTACAATGTTTAAAAAGAGTAATAAAAAATATTATACATAAAAATTATTATAATTATTAAAAAAAGTCATTAAAAAGCTTAAGATACTATGAAGAATTAACTTACAAATAACCTAAAATCTCGAGACCGAGACAAACCCGAGATTATGCATGGTGTCGTCTCGGTCTCGATAATCGAGACGAAACCAGTTGAATAACGTCATTAGTACACATACTATTTTTCCATAGTATGAATTCCCTCATATTGTGGTCAAAATTTTTGGAAAAGTAGTTTATGTCTCTAAATATTTAATGTCCTAATGTATAGGGTTGAATTTAGAGCTTGCCATCTGCCTGTTCAACTCTATTCTAATCTATTGTGTCTTATTTGTAGTGGAATGTATGACCAAATACTACGACAAATATGAAAGTTTCATATTGATTTTTTTTCTGGATTTGCGTGGAAATCTAAAACATCAAATTGTACTTTTAATTTGCCAGGAAAAAGTAATACTCGTGTGGCTAAATTAAGAGAAGAAAATTGTATTCCTTTAAAATATTTTTCTGTGAAAAAATGTTTCACCCTAAAATATTTTCATATTTTTGAGGTGTCGTCAGTATGAATTTCTTAACACATATGTAGTAAAGTGCGGAACAAAACAGCCTGTTACAACTCCGGTTTTTCATGCAAAATGGAAAATCAAAAGCGGAAATCAATGCTTGTACAAAACAGTTTATGGCTAACTGAATTTTGATGTCGTTATTAAGGCTGATTCTAAATTTTTACCAGTAGGGAAGTTAATAATTAACATTTACATAGTTAAAAAAAGTTAAAAATATATTTGAAAAAAATTTGCAATTTAGGATAGGTATTTTAAGACCACACTAAAACCATTTCTTATGTAATGCAATAACTAAAATACGTATCTCTCAAGTACATAAAAAAATGTTAAGAAAAATTAAGATTAACCAGTTACGTAAAAAATAAATAAAAACATAAATTTAATTAAAAGAAATCCAATATATAAGATTAATCTACCACGAGGTAAGTCTTAAGACATAAAAGAAATTTGAGCTTTATTTATAAACAAAACAGTTTGTAAATAATTTTTTTTTTTCATTTTTTTATTTTACTTTCGAGTGAAGATAAAAAGGGCTACTAAAAGCTTTTCAGATTTATAGAAGAATATGTTAATGTAATTAATGTTCAGTTTCCAATAATTTAACTAACACATGCATAATCCTTTTGGATATAATTACTACTAGTAAGGTAGAAAACAATTTACTTACTACGTGCATTTCAATGACTATTAATAACTACTTAACTATAAATAATACAAGGCTGTTTACAGTGTGGAAACCACTTATGGAATAAAATTATTTGTCGGGATAGCTGGGACCCGCCAACTTTAAAATTCAAAGTTTTTAAACATAAATTTAAATGTACAGGGTGATACATGCAAGTCTAGCATCGTCCATTATCAAGAGCATATTGTTCAGGAGCTTTTAAAATCATAAAAACATACAGGGTGTTTCATTAAAAATATAGATCATGGACGATGCCAGATTAGATTGAAAATCTAATTGTATTTTTTATTAAATGTTCACCCATCAACAAGTTGATGGGTGAACATTTAATTGAATTAATTTGTTAAATGAACGTTTTGTTGCATAGTAATTGTATGTAATTTAAAAATTAAATATTTCTTGCAATCCTCTAAAAAACTAAATATTTAGTTAATTTCACTAAATAGAAAATTTAATAAACTTAAAAATGATTAATAATCCTTATTATCATTAAAAATAGATAACGTCACAAATATAATATACTATACTATATGGATTTGTCTCTAATGTTGGCTATTATTAAAAATTGAATTAATTCCATAATTTAGACCCTCTCTGTATGTATATAAGCAGCCAATGTATAGGAAAAAAGTGTAGGCTAGAATTTACAAACTAAACAAACCGCTTTAATTTTCTCCCATTGCTGTTGTATTTCACCTACAACTTTTATTTTCAGTATTTCCAATTTTAATTTTTTGCTTACAGAATTGTAAAAACTCGTTGATAATTTGTTAATGCCTTAATTTTCTAATTTTTGTCAATATAATATAATAATAAAAAAAACTAGATATTATATTTCAAATCAATTTTTTTTGCATAATTCAGCTATCTTTTAAAAACGAAAGAAAAATCATTTTAAAAGGTTTATTTTTTAAAAACCGCCGCCGAACTTTCTGTGTCCCCTAGTCGATCCGTACTGGTTGGTCCCAGATGCCGCTGAGGACATTCTAGAACGAGGCAATTCCCACCAAAATTCACACGACGTGGACTTACGGCGTTTGATATGCAAACTCTTCAACTTTCAACTGAACTAAATCAGAAGAAAGCACGTGGCTGGAACAAAGGTCATGGAATTTCAAATGGCAAGCGTATAGCTGACTGGTTAGCTAGAAGAGCTGCCTCCAAAAAGATTTTGGGACCTGGCAGTCTCATTAGTGTGCAACATCAGCGGTAGTTAACCAAGTAAAGGAATGCTGCCTGGACAAATTCAAGAGCAAATGAGACGAAGAAAAAGGTTTGAAGACTAAGGAACTTCTGAGGTATCCATATAGTATAACATCAAGAAATGCATGGGCATGGCCAGAAAGGACCTGCGTCTAGCCACAGGCATTATTACTGACCATTTGCATCTACGAAAACACCTGAACAGGTTGGGTTTATCTGACACCCCACTATGTAGAGGATGTGAACAAGAAGATGAGACAGTTGAGTAAGTCCGGCATTCACTCTAATACGATTTTATATATTCGGCGCCAACTTGGGGGAGCTGCCTACTGGCGACTTACCTACTTTAAACAGGTAAGTTGGTTGACGAGGTAATTAGGTAGGCTTAATCTTAGAAGGAATCATAATGGACCAAATATGGCCTAAACGCAGTGGGCCACCCACCCTTCAAGAATTACAGGTACAGAAACTCATAAACTCATAGTCATGTAGATGGTTTTCTTTTTTCGCGATGTTCACTAGTAATTTTTGTCGAAAGGGTAACCACAGAATATTAATTTAGCGGTATGCGGCATTTAAGAGAGCAAATTTAAAGTAAATGGCTAGATCTGCGGAAAGAAAATTCTTGCACCACGATAATGCTTCTTCTCATCTGGTCATCATTTTTTGCCAACAGCTCAACAAATGCTATCTAGCTGCTACCCTATTCACCACATATGGAGACAGTCGACTTCTTTCATTTTTTTTTTAAATTCAAATTATTAAAACGTTGCACCCAGATAAAAAGGAGAATTCGCGACAAGAGCACAATTAAAAAAAAAAAGAGTTTAAAAAATGTTTTGATTATTGAACTTTGGGAGTAATAGAATAAATGTTAATGAATAACTAATTATTTGTATATTATTCATCTTTTCCCGTTACTTTCAGGATAGAATATTATTTTTCTGTCAAATGTATATAAAATGATAGGACGAAGAATTGCTGTCTTATTTTTAGATTTTTTACCAGTGTAGGAAATATGAGAGAATGGTTTATGTAGGAAAAGTTTAGCTAAACGATTTTTTGCTTGCAGCGGCATTCAAAACTTTTAAATGGTTCCTATTATAGAGTTTTTGTCCCATTTTCGTCTTGACTACATCAATTTCTTTAAACAAGCGCGCTTTCAGTGAAATTTATAGTAGTTTAGTTTCACGAAAATCCCCTGACGTTATTTAAAACACTATTCAAGATACATTAAGTATTTTTAGTTGTTTCTTTTGCTGATATAATTCATCCGGAGTATTTTGAATGTCTTAGAATAGTTGGTAATTTGTTTTAAAGGTACGCGAAGAAACTAAAAAATCTGACTGAAATTATTCATCCAACCAGCAAGAACAATAAAAATCTTGACAAAAAATAAATATTTTTTTAACTTATTGGGAATATTTGTTAGAAATTTATTTAATTAAATGCTTACCTTAATTATAAACTCAAAGTATATTGTTAAAATTGCATGTATTAACTAATTATAAAGTTTTTTCGTTTTGCATATCAAAATGTTTATTGCATTGCATTTTTGGCAAATTTCTCCTTCAATGATTATCTTGTGTATTAAAAAGTATTACTTTCGTATAAAAAAATACCGAAGATCAGCTTTCTATTATTATTATAGACGAAGGAAAATATTTATTGGTGAACTTCGTTAAAGTAATCGTGGGACAGTGTAAAAATGTAACAGTGAATAGATTGTTAAAGCTGATTCCTGATTAAAAATCTGTAAAGTTAATTTCTACAACCAAAAGTAGGACTCGGTGAAGAATTCGAATCTTAAAATTTTTAAACAAGAAAAACATTCTTATTTAAAAAAAAATTCTTAGAAATTATCCTTATCAATAAAATATGAATAGCATAAATAAAAGGACAAGCGTATAGAATCTAGATTTGTTGTACAGCTATATATTGGGCACTACCAAAAAGGAACATTGGTAGTAGAGTTTTTGAAAAGCTGCCCATAAGTTTACATTTTCTTTTCAGTTTGTCAATTCAGTTTGGTTATCTCTGGATATCCGGACTTCGTGACAAAGGTATATGTATTTTTCTACTAGTTCTCCTTCTTCGTTTCCCATTACAATATTTTCACAAGGGACCAGACCATTCATGAATTATTTTCGGAAAGATATTGATATTTAGTCTAACCCCAGCACACACCTAATGAAGCTCTTGGTACATAGTTCTTAAACCCCCCAGTCGATTGTCCGCCAATAATATGTCCTCCGCAAAGGACAGGTCTCTTACCATTTATGCTTATGCCTTTTGTCTCCCAGTAGAGCCTCCTGAACGCGCATTCCAGAACCGCAGTGAATAATTTTGGAGATATCGCGTCTCCCTGCTTACACCTCTCCCAATTGGGATATGCTGGTTATTTTCATGTAGATTTACCACCATAGTTGCGTTTTTATAGATGTAGATTAATCCTGTATATCGATAGTGCGACACTCTTATAGTGCTCTCGAAGAAGCACACAGTTAAACTGTATCGAAAGCTTTATGGAGGTCGATAAAAGCCAGAGACAGTGGTCTGGTGTATTTCTATGAACTTCTCAATCAGCACCTTCACGGTTTGTAAGTGGTCATTGGTTCCGAAAGCCTGCCTGCTCCACTGGCTGACACCAAACCAGTTTATTTTAAAAACGAACTACCAATGTGCCTTAAGAGAAAAGTTTACGACCAATGCATAATACACCGAGACGCTAACCTTGGCCATCGCATCAGCCAACAGGCGTATCGGGACCATAGCAGAAATGACGAGGTTCACCGAAGATTGACGTCACTGACGTTATTACACTAATTGCTAGGCTTTAATGGAATTGGGCCGAATGACGGACGCAAGAGCTGGAGTGGAGACCTCGAGTAGACGAACGAAGTAGAGGGAGACCTCTACTTCGTTACGATATAAAGAGAATCACGACAAACTGGATATAGACGGCCCAAGTCAGAGAAAGGTGGGCAGAAGAAGGGGAGGCCTATGTTCAACAGTTAACGCAGAGGGGCTAGTTAATGATGATTGATAGAGCACTGAATATAGAATTACAACACTTGATTCCAATAAATTCATCTAGCTCTTTCAGTTAACCAAATCATTTTCTATATCCCATCATTATGTTATAAGATATACGTGGTTCTAATTGACAGCTTACCCAAATATTCTCTTCTTTTCTAAGCGTTTCTTTCCGTGGTATTCGTGGTGTCGACAAAGATTATCTAGCTCTTATTATCAAAAAATTGATTTTTGTTTTAACCATTAACCACAGATTGTACATATCACCAATCAAAGTTGTTGTTTTATAAGAAACCATAGTTTAGTTCCATATATTTTTTGGCCAAATTTTAATAATCAATCCGGATTTTCATCAGTATCCCAGTGAAGAATAATTAAAAATATTCTAAAGCTTCATAAGTTATCAAAGACTTGTTGACTGTTCATGAACATGATGTCATCGGTGTTTTTGCAAATGTAAGGCTATTAGTATTTTTTCGCTTTTAAGTCCTGCTTTAAGAGAGTCGTGCTTCCCTCATGGACTGCTATTAATCTATAGGTACATCTATAAGCGACAGTCAAGCTTTATTTATTTATATTATTTAGGAGAAACAAGTGGCAAAACAAATTGATAATTTAACATCTGCTATTTTATTACTCATTCTTAACTTTCGTTTGTATTGTTTTCTTGTAAAGTTTATTCCTATTCTATTTCGTGGAACTAAATAACGGTGCTCTGTTTTATGTTATTGCTGCGTACCTCTACAAGAGAAAAACGCTACCCATGTACCTACATTAACGAGTAACTGGGGTTAGTGAGAAACCTCTATAAGCGAGAATGAGATTGTGCTCCTTTAAACTCTCACTTATCCATGTTTGACTGCATATACAATATAACTCGTATATTTTTGTATACCAATTAGTTAAGTCAAAGTATTATAAATAGATGGAATTCTGTTGAACATTTTTGCAGTTTGGATACCAACAAATTTCTTATAAGCTTGTTAGCGACACTTCATTTATTACACGTAAAAATGAATTTTAGAAACACATTTTAGAAGTTTGTAAAGTTTGTTGATTTGTTTTTTTATTGCATTGAGAGATTACCTTCTGATTTTCTTTTACTTAAAAAATATGTTAATGATATCTAATGTTCGTCAATCCGGTATACCTAAGGAGAATAATACTAAATAAAATAATGAATGATGAAATAAAAATGTAAATACCACAAAGAGAGTCAACACGAGGGTCAACCTCACATTTGTTGCTTCAACTAGGTTAGGTTAGGTTCTATGTGAGTGATCGTTTAACGTCCCTTCCACTGCGACCTGAAAGATCTATTGTGGCTCACCCCTAGGTTATAGTCGTTCTATCAACCCTATGCTTCTCATGAAGTTTATCAGGGTCGTTGGCGACACTTCCATGAAGTCATTGGGCTCGAGTTAATGCAGACCAAATTTATTGATCCTTATTCTCTCAAGCTCTCGGCAGATATATGCTCCAGCGTTTCATCCTCAGCCTGATAGAATCTCCAGTCCGCACTCTCAGCCAGTCCAATTGTTTTCATATGCCTATTAAGGCGACTGTGTCCAATCAGTAGTCCTATTATTATTCGTAGGTCCTGTCTGCTCATATTCAGCAGCTCTTAAGACCTCTTTTTAGAGGGATCTCCTACAAATGCCTTTGAGTGCCTTAAACCCTCTAGCTCGAATTAGTAACAACGTCTTCTTCAATCTACCCAGTTCGATATTGTACCTCTGGCTACGCTATTCGCTATGCCTAGGAATGGCTCCGGGCCTATAAATATTCCTTCAGCACCTTTCCTGGCATTTTCGTTTCCTTCAATGCCGGTATGTCCAGGTGCCCAAAGTAAGATTACTATGTTAATTTCCCCTAGACGTATTACATCCTGAAGGCACTTCCAAACTAACTTGGAGTCGACCCGATTTGATTCCAGTGACTTTAGTGCCGCCTGGCTATCGGAAATCATTTTTATAGTTTTTTTTCCTGCAGTCACGCTTAAGCATCTCTGCAGGCACATTTCCATTGCGAAATCCTCCGCTTGGAAAATTGTGGATAGGTTACCCAAGTTCTGGCTCAGGTCCACCTTTGGTTTCCTCCATGTACCCCAGCTCCAAAACCTCTCTTGGTCTTAGAGCCGTCCGTGCACCAACACTGGTTAGCCAGTATAAGATTTGATCTATTCGTCTCCCATTCGTCCCTTCCTGGGAATAGGACGGTAAATGGCTTGTGGTAGTTGTATTTAGGTTGCATTGCATCTGGTACCATCTCCAATATCGGTAATTTTATATTATCTCTCCGGCTCTAATTCTGATACTGCTCTGCCCTGCATCCTGACATTTCACTAGTCTTCTATATGCACCAGCCATCGCCTTCCTTTCCATCCAGATGTGGAGTGGAGGAAGATCTAATAAAATTTCGATGGCAGCGGTGGGAGTGGTAGACATAGCTCCCGTTTATGATTAAGCATGCTTGCCGTTGAAGATTATTCAGCTTCTCCCTGGTGGTCTTTTGCTGACATTTAGCCCACCAGACCGTAGCACCATACGTAATAATAGGCCTTATTACTGTCAGATATAGCCAATACATTTGTTTGGGTTTCATTCGCCATGACTTGCCGCATACTCTACGGCATGTCCAAAGGGATAGCTTTGCTTTACTGCAATGCTTCAACTAGAATTACTGATTGTTTGTCGGCAAAATTCTAATATCGCCACAGAGGCTGATATAGTCTTTATTGATAGATATTTTATCAACAGATAAAAAAATATTTCAAAATTGTCTGTTTCACAAACAGAGTAATATCATCCCACTCTAAGAAAAATAAATAATTAAAAATAATTTTTAAGGCAATTTTTGTATTTGTATCATATTTTTATATCTTTAGTACCATCATATTCATTAACTTTCCGCCTCTTATAAATATTAGAATATTTTCATTCTCTTTCTCGGAGGTACCGATAATATTTTTATGTTGTAGACTTTTCTTTTTTGATGCAAAATTTTATCCTGATCGTTTATATTTCTGCCTGTACGGTAATAGACTGCTAATTTTCCGAAGGCATATTCAGAAATATAAAAATCAACAAAACAAATAGCAAGTGCTGTGAGGCAGAATTACCTCGCGCCAACAACGAACCAACAGAGACAATTTAAAATTCAATCTTGAACATTTTCTGGTTAAATTCCCTCGAAGCAATATGTGAAAGCACTTTAGAATAGAAGCCACGAACCATATAAAGAGGGGTAGTTTGGGTAACATAAGGTATTGTATCGGGGATTACATTCTGTTGGTGTGTAATAATAGGGAAATCCTAGTTACACTGCAAAATGTATGAAACTTTGCCAAACCGTATCATTCTCAAATTGTTATATAAGGAATAGTAGATATTCAAGCCTAATTAATATTATTTTTTGAGTAAATATCTAAAGGTTGAGAAAATTTTATGAATCACTTCATCAATATCTTTTCATATTTCAATCTTGTGTTAACAAAAAAATTATAATTAGTGCCAATGAATAATAATTGTCGGGTCGAAAGAGACTGATTTATGAGAACAGATTTTTTGGTTACACGCGTAAATAATTTTTTATCAGTTATTAATAATATTTGGCAAAAATCTATAAGTCTCATATCGAATAGAACGAGATTATCGCACAAAAATATAGTCAATAAAGTAGACCTAATAAAATGTGAATTAAGATAGATGCCTCTATCTAGATGTCTCTATCTAGATGTTTTTTACTTAATACCATGTTACAAATTTGTAACCAATTAAAAAAAAACATTAAGACATAATGACAATTTTAACAAGTGGTATATAATAATTAAAGATTAATTAATTTTTTAAAATACTTTTTTCGTAGGTTACGTCGTTGAAGGGTCTCTTTAGTTGATTTAATCTTCTCGGGAGACTTATGTAGGTATGCCATTTTTGTTTAAAATTACCACCAGGTACGACACACTTCTCCTTTTTAACAATCTTGTGAGCTTAGTCAATGAAATACTCTCTACCTCCTAATTCGAATAGTAGTTCCTCTATTGGTAGGGGAAACT
Source organism: Ophraella communa (assembly GCA_035357415.1). NCBI lineage: Eukaryota > Metazoa > Arthropoda > Insecta > Coleoptera > Chrysomelidae > Ophraella > Ophraella communa. The sequence goes on from CM068980.1 coordinate 20,446,961, forward strand.
TATCTAGGTATAGCAATGTTATGCAATCGGGCAAACGATTCCTGTCGCGTTTTTAGACGCCTTTTACTCGCTCCATATAAATTAAAACGTTCTACAACCACTAGATTCATTTTTACATCATATTTTTTCAGTACCATAACTGACACTCTTCTGTATTAACAGTTGTACATAAATTCTTTAGTAATTTGTCAATTATATTATGAGCCAAATTACTTTAACTGTTGCAATTAATTGACCAGTCATTATTTTTGGGATCAAAGTCAAGAAGGCCTCCGATTATATTTGCCATTTGCCAATAATGATATAATGTTCGCAATGAAAAATGTAATTACTTTGTTCGGCAACCGTCCGGGAAGTACCCATCGGGTACGGTTGCCGAAAAAATAGTGTATGCAACACGACCGAAAACAGTTTTTTTGGACTCGCAGACATCCACTACTCGCCTAGAGCCCTAGAATTTTATTTACTCGTAAAAAGAAAACAGTATTTTCCGAATATGTTACGTAAATTATTATTTTATGCTGCATACATTACAGAATAAATAATATAATGAACATTTTTAACATACGCAGATGTACAATTTTCTGGTCATGACAAAAGTTTATTTAAACTAATTCTCAAGGTAAGCATATACGTATTGTTTTGCAGTGTAGTTATATCTTAGTTAGAAACCTCTGCACGCCGGTAGCTACTCCTGCTTTGTCGAATCTTTATACTTGTTGGTAATTCGCCTCTAATTGTAGGTAAGTATAATTGTTCTGGATAATAAAGGCAGCGTTTTATTTCGATGTAGAAACATAAACTTTATTTTCTTTTTTCAGGCCTGGACTTAAGATATTGTAACAACTTTTTTTTCACTTAAGTATTTCTAAAAATTGTACATCAATACCAAATATATAAATCTAAGTAATAATTATTTATCCCATAAATGTTGTTAATTAAAATAATAGGTGTTAATTTATGAAACTAGACCTATAGGTAATGCGATGTTAAAACCACAATTTAACTAATAATGAGGCATTTTAAATCTTGATAAAGTAGACATAAAGTAGTACGTTGTCATCAAACATTAGTATTTTGAAAATTGTCAAAAAATCTTTTTCAGTAAATCAATTCTCAAGTGTTACATATACTTAAACTATTCAATTATAAAAATTAAAGATAAAACAGTTCACAAAACATTTTAATTTGAACATAAAGTATTTAAATAGAAGTTCTTTCAACAACAAAGTCAAATGCAACATCTGCATATATTTTAAATGTGCACATTAAAGACTTTTAATGACTGGGTAACGTTAATTTTAGGTTTTAGAAAAAAGTCCAGTGAAGCCAGATTTGCCGATCTGGGTGGCCACTCAATATATCCCCTTCTTCCAATTCAAGCTAGCGGAAAATGTTCATTTAGGAACTGACCCACTGGTTGAAAGGAATGAGGTGGTGCGCCATTTTGTTGAAAAACGATCGTTTGATATTCACCTGCATTCTCCAATAGATCTTAATAAATTTCGCCAGTGAGATTTCCAGGTATAAAAAAAGGCCGATTATGTGACTTCCATAAATATACGCCCAAACATTTGAGGATTTTCATCTGACAAATACCGACAGTTATGCCAGTTTACAATAACGTTAAGGTAAAACGAACAAGGTAAAACTAAAAACAGATATCGAACATGTAGTTATGTTACCATTAATCGTTTCACTAACCAATTAACAGAACTGAAGTCAGCGATCGTTATCATCCTCATCCTCATTATTGTGCATGAAACAACAGATACATGAGACAATTTCCTAGTACTCAAAGTCGGATCCATTGCTAGATGACAGCCAGGTCCCCCGCTTCGTCTCTTTCATTCATCCTCTTTTTTTCCGACTAAACCCGTAGGGTCAAATGGGCAACCAGTTGCGGATACATTTTTCCAAGATGTCGTTTCCTAAATAATGTCGCTGTTATTCGTGCAGAATTGTTATTCCTAAAATATAATTTTTTTCATTTACAACCTTTCTATGGAATAACTCATTTTAATTGTACTATAAATTTAGAATCGCATTGATATACATAAAACATTCTTAAAAATTCACGATAGACTAAGGTAAATCATAGACATGGTCCGTATATTTTTTTTTTGACCAAATGAAATGTATTGGATACGAATAAATTTTTGACATAAACTCCTCATTGCCTCTTTCACTAGCTGTTTCTTTACCTATGGATAGTTTAAAGGGAAATTTCAGAATCAGGATCTTCACACCCCTCATTTCTGTTCAAAATCAAGGGGTTTTGCTTACCCCCGCTTTGAATTAGAACTTGAAAGGTCCCAACGATTTTCCACATTTTCATTTTAAAGTCGAAGTGTTGGACCACCATGTTTAAGTGGCCGGGATAAGCTTAAACTATAGGCGGTATCGCGAAGTAACTTTTTATAATTTTTATAGGTTGCTTAAATTTCTTTCCGAACATATCCCACACCTCCGTTGCCCTGAATGTACAATTTCCAAATATAAATATGATTTAAATTGGTGAAAATTGATTTTTCTTGTACAACTACTTCTAATTTCAGTATAAGAGAGATCTAAAAGGTATAAACGGTTACACGATTTTCATTCGTTGAAGTAAAATTATTCAACCAGGACATAGCAGGTTTGAATACACTATAGCTAATTTTAATTGCAGATATTCCGAGCAGTACAGCATAATCAGGTGTGGTTCTAAGATGGTTGGGCAGCTATTTATAAAATGCAACTAAGCCCCATATGCATGAGCAATAAGAGAGCATAGGTTTGATTATGGTATTGTATAGTTTTGTTCTTGCGTTATATAATCTTATTGTTTATTTAAGCATTATATTAGCTTTGTTCATAGAACGATCAGCCACCGTTTCCAACTACAAATCGCATGCGCATTGATTATTTGACGTTCGAAAATATTGAATGCGCATGCGATTTGCAGTTGGAAACCGTTGCTGATCGTTCTAATAATAAAGTTATTTATTTCTCCAAAAGCTTTCATAACCTCAGCAATACTGAACATTTCCGAGAACAAATCGTTAATGACAGTGAACTTGTTTATAAAAGAATATTCAGCTTTCTATTATCATATTGTGAGCCATCCAGAATAAGTTCGTCAAAAACTAATTATTTAAAAAAATACCTTTTAAAGTTATAAGGTAAAATATGCCGTCTCCATAGCCGCAAAAGAGATCACCAAAAGAAAAATCACTGGTAAAAACATCCGTATCCACAATGTGGTTACCCTAGGCTGGATCAAAGGTCATGGAATTTCAAAAGGCAACCGCATAGCTGACTCGTTGGCCAGGAAATCTGCCTTCCAAAGGATCTTGGGACCTGGCAGTCTTGTCAGCTTGCCATATCAGCGGTGGATGAGCTAGTAAAGAAACGCTCCCTTGACAAATTCAGGGGAAGATGGGACGAAGAAAAAGGTTGCAGACTATCCAAGGAACTGAAGTATTCGAATAGCAGTGCAGCCAAGAAATACGTGGCCATGACCAGAAAGGACCTGCGTTTGGTCACAGGTATACTTACTGGCCATTGTCACTTACGAAAACATCTGAACAGGTTGGATTTATTTGACACCCCACTATGCCAGAGGATATGAACAAGAATATGAGACAGTTGAGCACGTCCTTTCTGATTGTCCGGCCCTCTCTCTAATAAGACTGTATTCGGCGAGAACTGGCTAACACATGCCAACTTGAGGAAACTGCCTACTGAAGGACGCACAATGGGCAAAGTGCAGTGGGGCGACCCACCCTGCAAGAATTACACATGCAGATAAGAGGGATGAGGTATTGCCAGTAAAACATTACAATGTCTAAAGTCTGTAGTTTAATCTTTTAACCAATTTAATAGATTCTGTTAGGCGAAGCATAGTCTATGCAACTACAGTCCACGGACTTGTTGTCGACTACCCTGATGAGCTTCTATAATGGTATCTATAATAGGGCTGATAGAACCAAGGTAATCTAGAAAATCGCAATAGACCTTTCAGGTCGAAGTGGAGGGATCTAACTTATCTGACTGTTAATTTTTATTTATAATATTTAACAATATAAAATATATGTAATAAGGCAGAATAATGCTAAATTACCCCAAAAATGCAATTATATTGATTTTATCGGTGATACCAGAAACATATGGAAAATAAAACATTCGAAAGTAATGTTCCCTTTTTTAAATAATTGTATTGATTATTTAATTACATTTGTTGGTGATACATTACCAAGTAATTTATTCATTAATTTTTCTTAACCAAACAATGTACAAGATGCCGATTCTGTCTTTCCCCTCTCTTGTAACCTTTCGCTTCTCCCTCGAGCAGTTCATTCTTCGTTGTCGCCAAAATGGCACTGTCTGAATGAGAATTTAAAGGCAAACGATTATTATATATTATATTGTTAGTATCAGCAACGATAATCTGCTCGAACGTGAGGAGAGAATTTTGGCGCGTGCGGAGGGTTGCTAAGCGGGTAGGCTGGCCCCTTTCATTATGTTACATTCTCTCTACTACTTTTGTTATCTAGTTTTATAAGTAGTATATTATTATTTTTAGTGAGGTTTGTTGTATCTACAAAAATTATTGAGTTAAAAGATTAGTGAAAATATTACTTTTCTCTCAGAAAAGAAGAAGTTTAATAAATAGAAATTGTGATTTACTTTTTGATACCATACATGCAAACAAGTTTTCCTGATTGTGTCATTTAAGTAATATTTTTCGGCTTATAAATATATAACTTGTAACAAGTAATGTTGGGTCATAACAAGTTCAACAAGTGCAGACTTACTTCCAGGTAAGGCACATATTCAGATATTTCTAAGTTCTGTTGAAATGGAAGTGCAGCTTTGAGTTTAATTCTCATGGTTAATTTAAGAGAAAAACGAGTTCCTTTCTTATAATCTTTTAAGTTGAGCTGTAGTCTCTTGCTGTAATATTGACTTTTATTACGTCGCGTCTGCATTAGACAAAAGGATAATCGTTTCATTAGATATGTAATGTCTAATCGTCATAAATGATGTTGGTATTGAAAGGAATATTTGTGATCGTTTATTTATTCCAACAAAAAATATTGTTCAAAATTTACATTATGGTCTCCTAGACAAAACTTCTTTTTATTTTATGCAGAAAATTCATAAGATGTACATTTAATAGTAAGTATATTACAGTCGTTCATATTACATGCTTCATTGCAGACGAGGAGGCTTGTTTCTTTAAAGCCTACGAGTCAAGCAAAGACATTTTTATGATGCGTGATGTATTTTATTTTTTTTATATCGGCAATTATAGAAGCTTAATATTATAGACAAAAATAGGTTTGCATAAATCACCTAAGCTGTGACTAATTCTAGAAAAAGTTCTTTGCTTTCTTGCCACCGGTAATTTTCCTTTTGAATCCGAACTGTTTACATTTCTTCATACAAAAGAGCTACCTCATCTGCGATGAATGTGTCAAAATACAAATATTAACATTAATATATACAGTGTGGAAACCACTCATGAAATAAAATTATTTGTGGGGTTAGTTTAGAAGATAATAAAAAACGCTTGGACCCATCAACTTTGAAATTCAAATGTAAGCTTTTTAAACATATATTTAAATGTACAGGGTAATACACGCAAGTCTGGCATCGTCCATGATCTATATTTTTAATGAAACACCCTGTATATTTTTATGATTTTAAAAGCTCATTAACAATACGATCTCAACGAACTATACCATGTAGGGTCTATTATAAATTGTACAGGGTGAAATTTTACAATTATTTATAATTTTGTTCAAGATAGTAAATATATAAAATACTTGACGTAATTGATTTTTTACATTAAAACAAATGCTCAAAATGTTCTATACCTTGTTGTTGGCAATAACAGTCTCCTATAAAAGTCGTCCTGAACTTTGTTTAAAGTTTGAAGTGAAATAGCCCGTATTTCTGTAGTTATCCTTTCTTTGAGGTTTGCAATGCTAGTTGGCTGTGTTGTATATACTTTGTTCTCGAGATAACTCCACAGAAAAAAAACCTGGCCACTCGATAGTACCTCTTCGTCCAATCCATTTATTGGGTAAAATTTCATTCAAGTAATTTCTTACAATTAAAACATAATAGGGTGTTGCTCCGTTCTGCTGGAACCAGATATTTTTATCCGGTAGGTTCGGATATATTGTATTGGGATGTAAGTTAGCCAACTCAGGAACAACTTCGTCTCTAATCATGCTTAAATAAAATAGGACCAATATTATGTTCACCTATCATACCTGCCCAAAAGTTCAACTTTTAAGGATACTGAGTAGCATCCAATGAGGATTCTCCTCTGACCAATATTTACAGTTTTGTATGTTTACTTTCCCGTTCAATGTGAATGTTGATTCAACGGAAAAAAGAATTGTACCAACAGCTATTTCATTTCTGTTCAATTTATTCATAATTTTTTCGCATAAATCCATTCTACGATCTGGATCGTCTTCTATTAGCTCTTGCAAAAAAGTCAATGTATATGGATGAAGTTTTTCTTTATGAAAACACCTTAGGACAGGTTGTATGACCAATCGCCGTAACCAATCATCATTATAATTTCAATACGGTGAGTCTCAGTTAAATATTTCATTATTACTTCGCAAGATTTTGGTTTTTGAATAAGAATTGACAACTACGATATTTAAATGTCAACACATCAACAACTGACAACATTATTTACCGATTTAGTTTAATTATATTGGCACATACGTCACTAATGACGTAATGTCCAACTCATCTATAGCAGTTGATGGTCATTCAAAAATTCAAATTGACGTGTTTCAAGATTTTTTTTAAAGTCGTCTGTTTCTGAAATAACGAATTTATTCCATACATTTGCATCATACTGTATACAAAATGTATTAAAGTTAAGAAATGTATTTTATTTTAAAGAAACGAATTTAAAAACTATGTTTTAAACTATAATAAATAATGTATACATATCTCAATATACCGGATATACACATTCGATAAATTTTATACTCTTTTCATTCTCTTTAGTGTACGCGTAAATCGAAAAAAAAAAATCTATAGAACGTGATAGAACAAGGTTATACAAGCGTATTGAAGTGTTGAATAATAATTTTGAGCTTTTCACACTCAGGCCATTCGCTGTTTCCAACGTATAATGTGTTATTTTATGCAGGATGGATCAAATAAACAAATGGGGTGTTTACAAACTTGATCTAAATATACGCATTAGTTTATGTTGTCGTGGTTCTGTAAATAAAGACAGAGCTCGAAAAAAACTGTATTCACAGTATTCAGTAGCGGAGAAATTGCTGTTTATTAATAAAATGGAAATACAATAGGTATTTTAGTTGTCATATATATGTTGTATAATTTACACTTGTACATAGTATAATACTAACCATATTGTTTAAATATCTATGTAGGTATGCAATTTATTGTACTAACCCTTACTGTGTGAAAGTCCATCTTATTAAGGACAGTATATTTTGTTTGTTTGTAGTTAGGTACCTGATGTTGATTAAGTAGTCAAGGCTAGACCAAGTATGGAAGTAATAAGACATAACAATATTAAAGCCTAGATGTTATTAGCCCTAAGGGATTATCCTGGATGTATTTTCCTCTATATTTCTATATTTCTAATACAATTTCAAAAATAATATCTTCGGCAACATCTGCATTAATTTCATCCAAATCACACAATAATATTGGTACAAAATTGTTAAATTTAAAAACAAAATCACCTAAATTAAAAAAATCTGGTGTTTACAAAATTAATTGTCCAAAATGTAATGCTGTATATGTAGGTCAAACACCAAGAAAATTTGAAATTCAATCAACAATTAAGAGCATATAGATTACAACAACCAGATAAGTCAAACTATGCAAAACACGTTCTTGAACATCCACACTCACTCATACACACCAATGACATTTAAAGTAGTGGATGAACAAATAAATCTTGGAAGTTCTCCACTATTAAACTGTTTACTTTGATTAAGTCTTCATTTTATACATACATAAGATGTAATTGTAAAGCACATTCATACTTATACCGTTCTGACTTAAGGACTTCGATTATATTGCCTCCAATAAATCTTCCTACCGGCAGGCAGGGCCGGAGTGGACTTTTTACTTTTACATTGAGAAAATTGAAATATTGATAGATAGATACAAATTGTCTAAAAATATGTACAAATGTGCAAACATCTATAAAAAAAGTAAATTCCACCCTGTTCCGTACAAATTTTATAGCAGGTAACACCTGGCTAAAGCGCCGGCCGGCAATACAGGACAAAATGGTCGTTTATTGGCCTTAAGAAGTGAGAACGGAATAAGTATGAATGTACTGTAACAGAAATATATTAAGTTATTGTAAAGATCAGCATGATATAGTTTTTTTCTGGTTTTTCTATATCATTGCACAGTTATACTCATCTTAGAGGGAAGTACATCCAGGGTAATCCCCAAGTACTATTATCATCTAAGTTTTAATATTGTTATGTCTTATTACTTCCTTACTTGGTTTAGCCTTAATACTACCTGAACAACATCAGGTACCTAGCTATAAACAAACAAAATGTTACTTAAATATGTCAATCTGACGATGCTAGTTTTTAGCGAAACAGCTGTAATTGAATTTAAAACGTATTTTACCAATAAATAGTGGAAGTTTCATTCAACCGTTTAGTTATTTACTGTTCTTAATATGTAGAAATGCTGTGGAAGATAATAGTTTTGAAAACTAATGTTTTCATGAAACGATAAATTAACAAGCAAAGCAACACATTTAATAAAATATATTTAAATAGTATTTTAAATAAATAAAAGAATACAAAATTTAGTTTCAATAGGACTAACAAGTAATACAATTTTACGAATGATGTTTTTCATTTTAAGTGAACTACTAAAAATTTATTTATCTTGGTATGAAATTTTTTTTTAAATATTTTATTCCATATAATTCTAAATTTATTGTAATTTAGTATTTTTAGTAAATTTTAATAAAATTTACCCATCCTGAATAATCGTGGTGCGGTCTGTAATAAGTCATTGCTTTTTATTTATATCTATTTTCTCATGGTAGAAGAATCCGGTTGTTAACAATTTTTGAATTTCTAAATTTTGTAACTATTTATTTGTTTAAGCAAATCCGAGTCATTCATATTATAAACGATTAACAACTTTATTGGCAACAGACTATAAATCCATTTAAACTTTATTTGTTTATCATAACAAATTTATTTTCGAATTTAATAAATTAAAATATGTTTTTCAATAAAACACCTTTATAAATTGATTTTAAATTCCAATAATCTATTTGGAAAAGTGGCCAACAGAAATATTAATAATAGAAAAACAATAAACGGTTTTACGCTCTTTTATTTAAAGTTAGTTATTTCATCACTTTTACATTAAAAGAAATAACTTTTCAGCATTTTGTAAATTTTAAATGTCACTCAAATCTTAATATTTAATAACCAAAACATACCCAAAATACAGGGTATTTCAAAAAGGCATGTCATAAATGAAATCACGTATTCCGGGGACAAAAATAACATAGTTGAACCCAACTTGTCTTAGTACAAAAGTGCACGCAAAAAAAATTACAGCCCTTTTAAGTTACAAAATAAAATGTTTTCCTGCATTATTTCCTAAACTATTTGATATTTTGTAATAAAAATTGGACACGTAACTTTCTTGTTCTGAGAACAAGAAAACAAAACAAAAAATCTAAGCACCCCAAAAAAAATTAAGAGGGCTGTGCCGGCTAAATCACCCAAACTTTTGTGTACATTCAAATCAAATTAATTATTTTTAAAACTTTTTTGCCTCTTTTATCACTTTTTTGAATTACCAGTTTTTATCGAGATACGGCCTTTTTTATCATGTGCCAATATTTCGCTCGTTGGCCAGTAAATTACAATTAGTTTCTACTATGACAATAATTGTTTAACAGTTCCATCAATAAAAGTCAATAATTTGAATCTATCATTTATTGTGTGCATAAGATTATTAATAAAAATTTTGATATATCGATTACCTACACGTTTCGGGAGATGGCAGATATGCATTCAACTTTGGATAAGCTGGATCAGATTAAATTATGATTTCAAAAAATTAAGGGGAATTTGTTAATCGTGGGTGAATGTTAAGAAAATATTGCAGCACCGTTAAGCAGTAAAGTATCCCAATCAGAACACACCATACAGACGATTATTTCTCACCATTAATCGTCTTTTACGGGAAACAGGTACATTCCAACCGCAAGTTGCTGGCAATAGTGGTCGTCCAAAAGTGGATACAAATGATGAAGACATTTTAGAAATAATTAAAGAAGTCTAATCAAATAAATATCCCTTACATAAGGGTTTGGAGGCGTTTGAAGGATCAGCTGCTTATTCCCTATCACTTAACAATGATTCAAGAGTTACTAATTGCAGACTATCCTTAAAGGATGGGATTTTGCGATTGGTTGTTAATGTAAAATACTCGCAATGTTAATTTTATTAGGTATATTTTATTTAGCGACGAGACTGCCTTCAATAGAAATGGAAGAACAAACCATCATATGGAGTAGATTTGGGCCGACGAAAATCCACATGCAAAAAAAACGACTCGTCACAAAAGGACTTTTAAAGTTAATTTTTGGGCAGAAATTGTGGATAGCAACCTAATAGGTCCAGTATTTCTTCTAAACAATTTAAATGATCATAATTATTTGCAGTTCTTGGCAAATGATTTACAAGGTTATTTGGAAGAAGTGAATATTGCAATAAGGCAAAATATGTGGTATTTACAGGATTACCAGCGTGCGTATAGACGGCAAGACGCGCGAAGTTTATACGACGCGCGATACCGTCTTGCTCTTACCTGCGCAAACAAGTATCTGCAGGCATGCTCTCAGGCAAAACGTTGTGTGTAGCCAGACCATAAGTAAAGCAAATGTAAAGATCTTAAACACACGTGGATCAAAGGTAGAGCTCAGTGCTCGAGGGGATATATACTGCAGCTCAGCTAGATACAAAGGTAGCTTTCCACTTGGCAAACACACCTCTGTATTTCAAGCAGAAGTCTATATAATATGTTATACTTGTTTGCACAATAGAAAATACGAGAGCGAAAAATGAGAGCTTGTAATAGAAGGGAAAGAGCTTTAAGGAGTCATCCAGGTTGATATGGGATTGCGCCTAAGAAATTTAAAGACTTGCAAATTAAGGAATCGCTGACAATGAAAAATATGACGAACTAGCAAAGAGAGGTCAACTCCACTTAAAGAACCCGAACGGGCCAAAGGCTTTCTTAAATGCTTTATCAGACCATAGACAAGAGGTTTGGTTAAATAGAAATAAAAATTCTTTGATGAACACGCCCAGACAAATACAAGGGAAGAAAGAGCAATCTGAAAGAGTGGCAAGAGAACTACTCATCAAGAAGAGGAAAAAAACTACGCATCATTACAGGAGTACTCACAGGGCACCTCCCCACTAGAGAACACCTGTATAAATTGGGACTTCAGAACGAAGACCTTACTTGCAGACGAGGAAAAAAGAAAACCAAAATAGTGCTGCACATACGATATGCGCCAAAAGAAAGGACACTGAAATCAGGAAGCCTGTGAAATATAATTTCGTCATTTGAAACAAGGGATAATAGTTTTAAACATTATTTATTCTAAAAAACTGTGCTTACAACGCAAGAAAAATGTTTAATATTGAGTATTATTTCTGCTCATACGAGAATGGAGGATCAAATGGACCTAGCTTGTTAATGGTTGCCAATCAATTTCGGGAAGAGTTTTAGAAGCCTGCACACACTAATAAGGTGTAAATAAGGTGTAAATTTCGATGAATAGGAAGCGTTCTAACTCAACCTAAAAGCTGTACCGGACATTATATGGGAAACCGCAGATGACTCCAGAATACTTCTACCATCAACCCAACAAGGAACTAAATTGGACAAGTCGTAGAGAAATACAGGATAATCCACCGGCGAACGGACTGCTCCAAAAAAAAAGAAATTTTTCATTTGTATATTAGTACCAAACCTATCTGGGAAAAATTTTAAAATATATTTGTTTTATCCTAGAATAAAACACATCTGACTTTTCTTTATGAATTATTTTATATTGTTTTTCCTATACACTGAACTAATACCATATACATTTCACATTTTGATCGTCCTGTCTTCTATTTACATTTTCTACAATATATGGTGACATTTATTATATTCGATTCGTTTTTTTTAGCTGAATGCCAGAAACGATTACAGTTATTGCATTTTATATATTACATGCCCGAGAATAAAGAATGTCTTTACTTTGGGCGCTGAGGAAAACGTTAACGGTGTGTGCACAATACCGAAATAAGATGATTGGACAGATTTTGCAAAACTTTATTTACGAGGATTTGTCACAGCTCATTGATTATCCCCTAGAAATATTATGGTTGGTATTATTTTTGCAAGTGGCCAAATAACTGCATGGAAATTGCTTTTAATATTTATTTTTTACTGAAACAGATTTTAGACTTGTATGCCTATCAGTAAAAGAACTGGGAAAATAAACGATCAAAATAAAAAAAAAATAACTAACTCTTGCAGATACATTGTTAACAGTGTAGAGGGGTATTTTTGTAAAGTAAATAGTATTTCGATTAATTACAATACATAGTAGATTATAAAGTTTGATTCAATAAAAAACGCGATTCTAGAAAATACGAAAGAATTACTCCAACACAGATAATACCAATAAAAAATTCCTTTAATCTATAGATCAAATTTGCTCCTTTTTTTTTTCGACCTGAGATGGGAAACTCATGTCTGAATGGGTCCTTATCCAGAAACCATCCAGTGCTGGGCTCATCCCCGGGAGGATACCTACCAATCAAATCCACTTCAAAAATCCTTTGAATTATATCTCAAGACGGCTGGCGTTCCCTTGTTTACTCGTCTCAGAACATTTATACCACTGGCGCCATCAACAATATTCCCTTCTACTAACCATGATTTCCATTGCCCTGCTTACCTCCGGTCATTATGTCTCCCTTTAAACATCCTCCACCTCACACGTAGCATATTCTAATTTCCCTCTCTCTCTTTCTTCCCAATGTTGTGTAAACTTTTGACCCATGTGCAGTGATGACCTGGGTCAACTAGCTCCCGTGCCCAAACTTCCGGTCCGTCCACTTACTCCTATTTCTAATTGCCATAATTAATACACCCTCCATCCAATCCTGAACATTTCTTATCGCACCATTTCACCTTCGTTTCTTTGTCCAAGCCATTAAGTCTAAAGGGTATGACTTTGACAGCACAGCTGCTGCTATTGCACCCACTGCTCACTGCCCACTCTTAACAAAATCCGTCTCTGCACTTGCAGTGATGGCTTTATTTTCGCATGGATCTCCGATCTTTGAACCCACACTTCCGCTCCGTACAGAATACTCTGCTCAATCGTCCTACCAATAACTCTCCTTTTCCATTCTCCCGGCCCTTTCATATTACACATCAGTCTCCCCAGCCATGATCCCCGTACTTTCGCCTTTTGTGCTTCCTTAACCATATGGAGCTAGAAGGATAGTTGGCTATCCAACCACACATATAGATATTTCACCGACTCCTTCATGCGAATTTTTTTACCCTTCATCATCACCCTTACTTCCTTCGATTTGCTTCATCCCTTTACGAGCAATTTCACCGTCTTAACTTCCGCTACTTCTATTCCGCATGGCTATATCGTCTTCAGAATCTCACATCCTTCTTCACATACTATACACACAAACACACACTTCCAGAGCTTTGGTCCCTGTACCGACTTTACCTTACAGTTACATAAAACACATTTATATTAAGTTGACCTTGCCAAATAAGGTCGGGCATTATCCTTTGGAAAATAGGGTTTTGAAGAGTTCTTAGGTATGAGAGCAAATTTGGTTCCAATATTTCATGAATGTAACGCTGCGCGGTCATGATGCATCAAATGAATATTAAAGGTGCAATGGCACTCCATACCATTATCCCAACAGTACGATGCACGTGGCTCTCAACTATAAAGCATAATATAATGTCACTATTAAGTAAATAATTTAATAGAGTTCGAACTGACTGAGTTTATTATCCATAATCTAAAACAAATATACCGGGTGTTCCAGACTAATTTATCCAGGCTATATCTCTTAAACGAATAAAGATTTGCCAATGGAACAAAAACTGATCTATTCCATTTCCAATACACTTTAATATGGCGGAGAAAAAATTATCCCCTAAATATTCATCCCTTAGTTACAACCCCTAACTTTAAATTTCTTAATAGCACCCTGTACATTTTTTTATAATTTTGGATTAGGTCTTCCATCATCTATTCAAAAAATTTTTCAAAAATAAAATGGGTTCATAGGAAATCAAGAAAATATCAGTTTATTTTTAATTTTTGTTAAATTAATCAAGAAAGCCTTAAAACTTAAAGGAACCATTAAATAACAATTAACTAATTAATTATTATTACATTAGATGTTCGAATTGTAGTCCACCTGCTGCAAAACATATTGCGAATCTTGCCAGAAGATTTCTTGTATGTGTGGCTTGAATCATTGCAGGAGTAATTTGGCGACATGCTTGTCTTATGTTTTCTTTTAATTCTCCTACATTTTGCGGTTTTGATTGATAAACAATATCTTTTATCGCTCCCCAAAGACAAGTCAGGTGAGCGTGCCGCCCACATAGTTTCTGGAGAGTTGTTTGCTGTTTAGTGGTTATCGAAATGGTTTTGTAGGCAAGCATGTCGCCGAATTACTCCTGCAATGATTCAAGCCACACGTACGAGAAGTCTTCTGACAAGATTCGAGATGTGTGTTGCAGCAGGTGAGCTACAATACGAACATCTAATGTAATAATAATTCATTAGTTAATTGTTATTTTAATTACATTTATTTTTATTATTATATGGAAGACCAAATCCAAAATTATAAAAAATGTACAGGGTGCTATTAAGAAATTTAAAGTTAGGGATGAATATTTAGAGGATAATTTTTGCCACGCCATATTAAAGTGTATTGGAAATAGAATAGATCAGTTTTTGTTCCATTCGAGAATCTTTATTCGTTTAAGAGATATAGCCTGGATAAAATAGTCTGGGTATCATTTATTTATACGGCGAGTCGTAGAAAAACTCATAGTACGCATAGTACGATAATGTTAATTAGCTCCACCCGTGAATTTTTCTCTTGCCGGTAATTTATAGTAATTAATAAAACCATGAAATTTGAATATTTCTGTTGCATGATATTTTCTTTTGATAACTATTGTACCTATTTATATTTATCTGATTGTAGACTTCAGTTCTAAATATTTGTTCTATTCTGCTCTTTGACAGCAAACTTTTTACATTTAAGGTAATGCTTTGTGTTTCTGCACTTTATAACCTCATAGCCATTTTGATGCTGAGCCACTTATACAGATCTTGAGGAGTGCTTTCTTATCGTTAATTTTCAACCCAAAATAATCAATATATTAATTTTATCATTATTAACCTCTTTTCTTGTGGGGTCCACATATCATAATTTAAAATTTTTGCTTTCCTGCATGTCTTCAAAGTACCAATTTCCCTTCGAGTGGCATTACTCTTATATTTTCAATCATGTATTTATAGGTTCTTGTTTCACTTATAATTATTTAATTTGATGTTTCAATTTTCTAATTTATTTATTTGGTCGAGTTGTAAACAATTCCTTCTTTTTGATTGTCAATATGATTGTTCTCTACTTGATACACAACCATTCTTCTTCTTTTATATTGGCAGTCATAGATTGGGATTTGTCTCTTGGTACTTTGATTGTTTCTCTCTTAACTTAGTTAATATTTTATAATGCGCGATTATTCATAAATTAATGCTATTTGAGTGTCCATGTATCTTGGATGATTGTAGTATTGTGGTTGATTTGTCCTCTAGCCTGAAGATATTTTTGGTACCAATTTCTTCGTGATCATAGATACAATTTTAATTTCATGTTCCATGGTTTGTGAAATTTACCTTTATCTTGTCATACGTTCTATGACTACTTTCCAATTTCTATGTGCCTGTCGCCATTATTATTAGTCTCAGTGCAGAAAATAGTAATATTTACCTAAGTGCTGGTGCAATCAATTTTTAATGCTTTTGTCGCTTTGCTGGACATGGACAATGCTCGACAATTGTTCCTTTACCGTGTTTTTAAGTACTTTTTATTAATATTTCTTTTTCATATTGGGTTTTCCATAGTTCTAGGGAGTACCTACGCTAATACTTATTTTCGGTTCTCTGTAACACTAGTTTCAGAGACACTGGAAAAGTTACTTTTATTTGTGAGAATAGTTTTTAAATAGGTAGATAATCATGTTTTGATCTTATTGGGTAGTTTTGGTACTTGGGTACTTGGGCTTCAACCCCCTTTAATAATTTATGCATTTTATATAATTAAATGTCATTGAGCTTAAGGCTCTCTCTTTTACTTTATCGGTACTTTTAGCTTCCTTTTTCATTGTCCACAACTTTTCTCTATGTATAACATAGTAATTTAGCTTGGTTTTAACCATTTGTTTATCTGTATATGCATATTTGTATTATATTTTCAATGTCACACCATCAACTGCAGTCTTACATTCTTCCTGGAAAATATTTAACCTTTTGCTTTGTAACTTTTATAGGTAAGGAATTGTATTAGTGAAATTGATTGTACTAACCCTTACTTTTTGGAAGTCCATCTTATTAAGGATAATAAAAAACTCTTCGTTTTAACAAAACTTCCAATATTTATTAAAAAATTGCTTTTTTAAAGGCTCAATGACAGCTGTTTCGCTATGAAGCATCGTCAATGAGACTTTAAAAAAGCAATTTTTTAATAAATATTGGAAGTTTTGTTAAAACGAAGAGTTTTTTATTATCCTTAATTGTATTAGTCTCTAATTAGTTTGTAATGTGTTTTTCTTTGTAGTCTGATGATGGCCGTATTGTAGGCCAAAACCATTGACATTGGTTTTTCCTTTCTTTATTTAAGAAGAGTCACATTTGAGATATGGATGATTTGCTTCAATTATTTATGAATTAAACTTCATGTTAAGTGAGCTCAAGGTTTTTCTTTTACCATTTTCTTTTCTTATGTTAAATAACCTTCATTATGTATCTAAACTTTAGTAATAATTTAATTAAATGAATATTTCAACTAATTAAGTAGGTCCTTCTACGTTTACAAGACCCTATTTGACCATAATTTCTGTAATCATATGGAATTAATTTGATCTGTTGCTCTTATACACCTGTTAAAGGTAAATATTCTTTTAATAATGTTTTAAATTAATGTACGAGTAATTAACTTTTTTAGCCTGATGATGGACCCTAAATAGGCCAAATCTAGTAGCATTCTGTAAATCTAAAAAAAAATTTACTCACATTTTCAGTGGGGTTTCCTTCCTTTGCTCTTAAGTTAAATTTATCTTGAATTGACAGTGAACAAAGCTTCTTGTAGGATCTACAAAAGACAAATTGACAAATTTTGTAGGAGAACACCTTCCTAATTTTTAGTATATATATAAATTGTATAATTTGAATTTTGTTTATTAAATAGATTTATAATTTAAATATCAAATATATTGCTCAAATAATCAAATAAATATTACCTCAAGGTAGATCTCATGTCTCTCTTTACTGATCTCCAGGTAGAACATAATATAAGAAAATAATTTTAAAAACAAAATGTCAAAACATAAAATATAATTTACATTGGCAGTTCCTCCTGATAACGTACAATATCTACATACAAATACATTTTAAAAGAAAAAGACACAGAATTTCAAAAATTGGTTTGCAAAAATTATAGTTCAAATTAAAGGCCGAAAATTGTTCGTCACTATTAGATAGGTATTTATATTGCTTTTTAGCTTACTCACCACACATTCAACGACTTCAATTAAATCTTTGAGTTTTTCAAACTAAATTAAACAAATTTTTACACATTTAACGTTCCGAAATATGTTCACTGTTCAAAGGGCTGGTTTTGACTAAGAAAAATTTACAGGAATTCGTCTATTATATAGTTTTTTTTTAATTACCTTATAGAAGCTGCATAATAAATATTATGTCAATTTAAATGTCAAATTCCTAAATTGAAAATTCAATTCTTCTTTCTTATTTTATATAATAATTTTTGCCCCCGAAGGCAAAAACTGATATTTTCACTCTATTCTAAACCACTTTTTATTATCGAAAAATTCCTCAATAGAAAATGGCCACAGAAAAAACACGTTTTTCAGTCAATTTTGACATTTTCCGACAAATTTTAAATATAAATAATGAGCAAATACTCTATCTGTTCATTTATATTTTATATTACGAATCCATACCTGAATATTAAGATTATGTTTTTTTTTTTACTTTTTTGGTTTTACATCTACCAAATTATAGATTTTTTAATGATGAATTTTTACAACTATTCAAGCATTTCTTGTTTAATACCAAAATTTCATGTACCTACAAAGAAATTGTGAATACTACCTGTTCTGACTTTGAAATCTTTAACTACTAATAAGGAACTTAACCTAATCTCTACCTTTATTATGAATTTACCTAACTAATTACTCTATATAAACTAATATTAATTCTCCCATTAATATCGATTGTCTAACTATGAATGAAACGCATTCTTAGTTATTTTATTTTATTCTAGGAGCTAAATGTAAAATTACATTGAAACAAATATCTCTACCATGGAATTCTGGTTTATTGGTTTTAATTTAGGTATATGAAATGGTTGATTCTACGTTATTATTGAAATGTAAAATTTAAATTTTAATAAAATCATGTGATTATCTGATTCTTATTTATCTTACTAATTACTCAATCGATCTCAGTAGAGTTGGTTTTCTGTAAGCCACTATTGTTATATTTTTTTTTCATAAGCAGTATCTGTAATATAAACAGTTCCAAAGATAGGGAAGTCATTATTGGTACGCTCGGTACAATTTGTACCCAAAAATGGATACATGGTTTTGTATTTTTAACTTTAAATCCTCAATCTTTCTTACTAAGATTTATTACTCATTTCAATAATTGACACATTGATCCCCGTTTAAAGAAATACATGAGGTGTCCAAGCTCGTTCAACTGTATATGGTTAAATTAAACCAACATAAACTAATAATTATACTAATTATTATTAACTACTTCACTTTTATGTGTATTACTTAATGTACTATTAATTGATTTTGTCATAGTCAGTTTTAAATTTATTAAGTAACAAATCTGTTTTGTCACAAATGAACTCTTTGTTCACAATAAAAATTAATCACCCTTAACGCGTGTACCTATCAGTGTTAAATTTAGTATTTCCACTGTTAAAATATGAGGGCTTAAACGTAAAGCATAATTTTGAATGATGCTTTCATTTCTGTACACAACAGACAAAATACCCACCTGTTGGATTGTACCGCTATTTAGGCCCATCGAGGCCACGCAAATTATATTAAACCCAAATTTACTTAGTTAATGCATCAGAAAACCTTAGGTGTAGTAGTGATTATTTGTGTACAATGACAACTAAATAAGATTCTTTTATTTAGTTTAGCTACGAAGACGATTTAATAAATAATTACCCATTTGTGGATGGTTTTTAAAATAAAAATTATAATTTTAGTTTTGTTATTTAAATATTATAGGTACTAGTGCACGTAATTATTCATTAAATTAAACGGTCAGTTCGGAGGACGATTCCAAAGATTTTAGACAGCTTATTTTTTCAGTTTTAAGGTTATCGGCATTGGCCAGTATTTATCCATAGGGGAGACGTTATTTTTATTTTTATATGTGCCTCTAGACAATTTTATACAGTAAGATGCAACCAAAACTGTTGGTTTATTAATACAATTAACTTAGAATAAATGTTTACTTAAATACAATTAAATTACAACAAATGTTTAAATTGCCGAGCTTCAGCAATGATACAATGAGAAAGGTGAGCAGTAAATTCTTTCCTAACGTTTTCGAGGACTTCAGGTGTTATTTGTGCAATTTCCGTTCGGATTCGCTCCTTCAACTCTTCTACATGATTCGGTCAATTTTGACATACTCTGCTCTTTAAATATCCCCATAAAAAAGTCTAACAGAGTCAAATCTGGAGACCTTGGTGGCCATTCGATAGTCCCCCTTCTACCTATCCACCTTCCTGGGAAAACGTTATTAAGGTAATTTCGTACCTCAACGCCATAGTGTTGGGGAGCCCCATCCTGTTGGTACCATAAATCATTTCTATTTGGAAATAGCTGATTCAGCTGTGGCAACAAATAATTTTGAAGAAATTCCAGATAACTAGCAGCAGTTAGGTTTTTCTCAAAAAAATATGGCGCTACAATTTGATTGTTTATAATACCGGCCCAAACATTCACCTTCTCGAGATATTGTGTACTATACTCTTCCATCCAATGTGGATTTTTACTTGCTCAATATCGACATGTCTGGTGATTTACGTGACTGTTCAGCATAAAAGACGCTTCATCTGAAAAAAGTACCTTTGGTGTGAAACCCGGATCTCTGTTACATTGTTCTATAACGATTTCGCAGAATTCGATTCTTCTATCAAAGTCATCTTCTAATAGCTCCTTGACCAGATGTACTTTGTATGGATGCCACTTCTTCTTTTTTAGCACTCTTACAACAGTTGATTGGTGGACATTATTATCTAATGCGACCTGCCTAGAACTGGTATGAGGATTTTCTTGAAACGCCAGGACAACGTCCAGTTTTTTGGCTTAGGATATTGATGTTCTACTACTAGCAAATTCCTTAGAGCACTTCCAAAGAGTATATATTAAAGTTTATAAATAAAATTAGTATTATTGTATATGACAAAGAAATTTAAAAAGTAGGACTTTTATAAATTAAATTTAGTAAACGAAAAGTATTACTAAAACACTCTTTATACTGCAAATCAAATACCTCTATATCCTAATGAAATAAAAAGTCTTCATAAATATTATCTTTTAATAAATGTAATAAGTGATTTGAAATTTTGTTTAAAAATTCCAATTTACCCAAAAGGCGAGCAATAATTTATTTCATTTTTGATAAAGTCTTCGTAAACAGGGATGATTTTATAAAAATCGGAATAAAACAAAAACGCTCGATTAACTTCCATCTAACTCAGTCTAGTTTAATTTAAAATTAGTATTATATGATAAGGAAAGTGAAAACTCCTGTAAAGATAATTACTTATTTAAAATGTTTTCACTAAGTAGCGTTAAGATTTATTACCTTTTGATACAGTAGCGGACAAGCCACCAATATAAATTTTTTATTAACCCTGCAATAGGAAAACGACTTTTATTATATTAAAATAATAAAATTTAATAGTACTGAAAACTTTGGTTTTTTTTAAAAATAGTATTATTCATAATAATACACTTATCACTTCTGTCTTCTATATACAAAAAACATATTTTTTCATGCGCTTAGAATATTTCTTAAATTGTTACTACATTGCCGTTGCCATAGAAAATAGTGGTAAAATAAAAGTAGAAGAAAATATGTTAGTAGTACCTACTTGGAAGAAAATTAATTAAGGAAAATGAAAAAAGATATATTTCAATACCAAGTAATAATAGTACTTTTCGTCAGTGTAAAAACGAAATTAAAAGGTCTTAGAGATACCACCAAATATAATCCAAGACTCCTAAAAAGTGGGAATAATTGTATACAACTTTTATCCAACAAAGAAGAAAATGTCGGCGTCGGTGAGTCTTGAAGACAGGTACGTAACGATTGTAGTGCACAAAGCACCCAAATTAATTTAATGATATATTGAGAACCTTGTGGGGACACAATTTATTAATAAAATATCACGATTTAAAAAGAATCCAGCTGGGAACTATTTACAACTGTCAATTTATAATTGTTTGATTCGAAAACTGAACTAAAACAGACTCCAATCAATTTTATTTATGTTTATTTATATGATAATGAAATTTCCAGATTAGCCAATAAAACGATATTTTAAGTTTAACCAGTAGGGACCTACAGAACATTCCTGAACAATAGGGATGTGGACTACTTTTGGGAAATTGTTTAAAACCATGCATAAGTATCAAATATAGACTAAACTATTTATTATTATTTTTTTGTCATACAACTAATACCTGTAAAGTAAGTTATTTAAAATTCCATTTCAAAATTTCAAACTCCGCTGTGACATTTGTTCCTAAACATGGTCAAAATTGTATGTAATAGAAAGTTATTTCGTTGTTTGGTATTAATAAGATGGATTCTACATTCTATAATTGTTGTGCGGTGCGACAATGTGAAAGCACTACTAAAACACCTGAAAAACTATCTATTCACGTTCCACGTACAAAAACGATGCTGAAAATATGACTTCAACTAGCCCGTTGTAATCCGCACTTGTATTTCAGAAAGTAAAATGTATTTCTGTGAGGGTTATTTTGACTTAAGTTTAATAATATTTATTATATTTCCTTGTATTAAAAGAATATATCTCTTCAAGTTTTCATAAAAACTGGAGTTTTGAGGTTAGAAAAATACTAAACAATGTTTTCTACTTTCATTTTAACTGCCGAATGAGCAGGTTGTTTGCCAAGAAAGTTTGCATATCAACCCAATAGAAAAAGACAAACCGAAGACATAACAACATAACGTATTATTTTATTCTATTATATTTAATTTAACTTTTCTGTAACTACTGTATAAATACCTACGATTACTATTATAATGTATCCTGAGTATATTACTTACATGGAGGTCTTCACATTTCTAAATTCAGCAAAGCAGAAGTTACTATTTGTTGCGAAGAAATTAGCCATCCTAAAGCAATTAACTCTTGGTAAATGTGAGCTATCTGCCTTAATATATTCACTTTCCATTATGAGAAAACCTTTAAAAAAATTATTCAAAAGGATAATTGAGTAAATTTCGATAAACCAATATAAAGATTAACAATAACAATTTATTTAAGCAATCCCAAAATATTTCTAAAGAACAAAATTTAAATTTGATTTAAAAGTCATTGAACAAATTAATTCATAATTATTAAATAAAACTTTTTAATACTTAAATTTAATATTTTAAAATTTATACATAAAAATAAATTCCTAATTAAATTATTAAAAGTACAAATACACATTTTCTCCAAATAAATTAATTAATGACGAACTGCTGATTTTCTTGAATTAGGTACAAAATATGTAAGAAAAGCATTTGTTTAGTTTGTTTGTTTACTCTTAATATGTTTAATCAATTCTATAAGAAAACAACATTTTTAAATTAAGCTTATCACTCTCTGTTGTGCGTACCCGGCCCTGCTTGCTACATAATCGGGTGCCAGTGCCAAATTTCATTAAAAAAATCTAATAGGAATTCTGATACGTTAAAGAGTTTTTTAATACATTTTTTTTATTCTAGACATCAATATTCACGATCATTTATCGAATAAAGTGACAAGATAAATAGGGCTTACGCATAGTGGAAAGTAATAATGATATATTAAGAGTACGAAAAATAAACATACTTAACAATAATTATTTACAGATGATTATAACAATTATATAGTTTATTTTAATACATTCTGTTTATGATCTTGAGTATAACGCCTACCATTAATATATAGAGATCATTTTTACTTTTATTTAGAAATTAGTTTTTAAATAGTTACGTTTAATTTATTTTGTATATTAATATTAACATAGTAATGTAAAATGATCTGACTATTATTTAAATTTGCTTATTCAAAATTAGAATTTCATTTTAAATATCCTAAATAATCAGTTCGTAAATAATATAAATATATAAATTATGAAAAACCATTCTGCATAGATAATTTTTTCCCTAAAAGGTATTTTCCACTTATCGATATTTACACACATACGGTGTTTAAACTGACCATGGAACACAAATGGCACAAATCGATGACAATTAAAAGTCGAATCTCACGAAGTAGGTAATAATCGCTATAAAAGTAAACGCGCTACGTTTTCCATTCTTCATGAAGGACGGCGTTATTATTCGTAAGTCGTAACTTGACGAAATGTTCGCTCCAGCTCACAACTAGCTAACATTTTTTGTTTGTTTTTCTTCCCCTGTAAACAACATGCATGCAACAAACCCCTTACCCCACCGGTCTTCTTGCTTTAGTACAAATATACTACAGTATTGATTTATTTACCCCATCCCTAACAAACAGTACTGTGTATGTAAGGAAATACAGTTGTGGACAAACATTTCATTCTCCATCGCATGGAAATGTGCTGCTTAGGTTCATTAGAGACTCTGGCATTCGTAATAGAGTCTATACTACGAGGTAAACGTGTACTTTTTTATTTTAAAACTTTTTATCTAACGCATATAGTATTGTGACGAAACGTCCCTTTTCGTGAATTTTCGTTAAAAGTGAGTCACATGTGATCGTGTGACATCGTTAACTGTCAACCCACGTGATGCCAGAATTTGTAAGTTTGAATAGTTACCTATTAATTATATTATATTATAATCAGTCAAAACAATGTATAATTTTTACAGGGTGACATGTTTTAGAATTAGTTGAAAAGTTTTTTTGGTCAATAAAAAATGCAAAATATCGTTACAATTAAATCAACCCTTTATTTTTCATTGTTTCTTTTACCTGACAGGCACGTAATACAGATTTTTAGCGGTTTTTAAACCATAAAAATAAATAAGTTCATATATTTTTTCTATAGGTATGTACTTATATTTACTTTAACATTTAATAAATTATTCCACAATAAATAGTAAATTATATAAGATTTTAAAACAAATTATACTTTATGTGGGTACAACTGATTCTGGCAAAACTTCATTTTTGAAATAACCAACTTTTAAAAGATTATAAAAGAAAAATAAATACAAATTTTGCAAAACTATGGATGTTATAAAATGTCCAATTTCTATAATAATTTTAGTTAAAGGAAAGTAAATAAAACTAAAATTATACCACAGTCTCATTAATAGTTTTGAAAAAAAGTAGATAAAAATACATAGACACATAAATTTATACAAACTTATAAATACATAGACACATAAATGTACATACCTACACATTCAAATAAATGCATACAAACATTCTTATGCGTATAATACATAAATAGGTACACCTATAAAATTTTGTATATTCATTTGAATTTTATTATAAAATATCATATGTGAATATATATTGCAATGTTAATAACATACATACAGTATGATGCAAATGTATGGAATAAATTCATTATTTCAGAAACAGACGACTTTAATAAAAATCTTCAAACACGTCAATTTTAATTTTTGAATGGCCATCAACTGCTATAGATGTGTTGGACATTACGTCATTAGTGATGGCGTAATTTAAATACAAGCCGAGGTCACGTGACAGCTCATTTGAAAGGTCTCCTTATTGCCTTTGCAACAATGTAATCATTTATTTCTACAGGGTTAACCAAAACTGTTGGTTTATTAATACAATTAACAACAAATGTTCAAATTGCCGGCCTTCAGCAATGATACAATAAGAAAGGCGAGCAGTAAATTCTTTCCTAATGTTTTCGAGGAATTTAGGTGTTATTTGTGCAATTTCCGTTCGGATTCGCTCCTTCAACTCTTCTACATTATTCGGTCAATTTTGATATACTCTGCTCTTTAAATATCCCCATAAAAAAAGTCTAACGGAGTCAAATCTGGAGACCTTGGTGGCCATTTGATAGGCCCCCTTCTACCTATCCACCTTCCTGGGAAAACGTTATTAAGGTAATTTCGTACCTCAACGCCATAGTGTGGGGGAGCCCCATCCTGTTGGTACCATAAATCATTTCTATTTGGAAATAGCTGATTCAGCTGTGGCAACAGATAATTTTAAAGGAATTCCAGATAACTAGCAGCAGTTAGGTTTTCATCAAAAAAATATGGCCCTACAATTTGATTGTTTATAATGCCGCGACCATTCAGCATAAAAGAAGCTTCATCTAAAAAAATTACCTTGTGTATGAAAACCGGATCTCTGTTACATTGTTCCATAACGATTTCGCAGAATTCGATTCTTCTATCAAAGTCATCTTCTAATAGCACCTGGACCAGATGTACTTTGTATGGATGCCACTTTTCCTTTTTAGCACTCTTACAAAAGTTGATTGGTTGACATTATTATCTAGTGCGACCTGCCTAGAACTGGTATGAGGATTTTCTTGAAACGCCAGTACAACGTCCAGGTTTTTGGCTTCGGATATTGTTGTTCTACCACTTCTGGGAAGATCTTTAACATGGCCGGTTTCTCTAAATTTTTTTTAAATTTCACTGTTGATTGAGTAATTGGCGATTTGGGTATTTAGCATTAAATAAATTACGAACTTCTGCTTGAGCCCTCAGTCTATCTCCATAACCAATCATGGTTAAAATCTCGATTCGTTCTGTTTCTGTTAGTTTCATTTTTGTAAATGCTGTTATTAATGTCAGCAAAAAACTCGAAGAGTAAAAATTTGACGTCTATTATTTGACAGATTCACAGATCATTGACGAATAAAGACGAGTCAATGAAAATATTAATTTAAATATTTTTGTAAAAATAAATAAAATATAATGTATCATTATTTATATCATTATATTTTTTTCGAAACCAACAATAAACACTATTTTGTTTAATTCCCAGGGGCGGTCCTTAGTGTATGAATATTTATTATAATTCCAATTTACTTAACAAAGCTCATAATTTTGGTTACCCTTGTAGAAATAAATATTTAAATGATTACATTGTTGCAAAGGCGATAAGAAGACCTTTCAAATGAGCTGTCACGTGACCTCGGTTTGTATTTAAAAAATCGTCGATGACGTCCTTATATACGCCATCACTAATGACGTAATGTCCAACACATCTATAGCAGTTGAT
Organism: Ophraella communa; assembly: GCA_035357415.1. Taxonomy (NCBI): domain Eukaryota; kingdom Metazoa; phylum Arthropoda; class Insecta; order Coleoptera; family Chrysomelidae; genus Ophraella; species Ophraella communa. The sequence goes on from CM068980.1 coordinate 20,473,858, forward strand.
GGCCATTCAAAAATTAAAATTGACGTGTTTTAAGATTTTTTTTTAAAGTCGTTTGTTTCTGAAATAATGAATTTATTCTATACATTTGCATCATAGTGTATAGATACACGAAAGAAAAATTTTAAAAGTAGAATAAATGTATAAATGTATTAACAATATTATGACTAAAATATTTTAAGACTATATTTAAATAGTTAAAATAATTAGTACTATACAATCTTGGAAAGTATGAAATAGTTATTATGCGCCAAGGTAGAAAAATGGGTTATTATTATCGAGATCCTTTTAATGGATCCGAGACAATAGTACATTTTTTTACGGTGGTTCATATAGCATTTTTTCTCTGTTAGTATTCTATTTTTTTAAATGTTATTTTTTAAACTTAAATTAAAATTTTGGGCTGGTCACCAGTCGCTCCAGATCCATTAATTTTGATTTTGATTTGATAATAAGTATTGTGTGTATAAAAATAAATGGATAAGTCAATTGATTTTCATTTATTAATAAGTAGGTGAACTATTAAACGAGTACCAATAAACAATATTTTTTCATTTTTTCTTTGCATAAGTTAACCTCACATCAAATCAAATCAAATCAAATGGATAGTGCTAATCAAGTAGTCCCTGTAGTTTTCTACCTTGATTAATAATGAACAATTTTACTACCTCAACAAAAGTCAATAAAGTTAGGTACCTATATAGTCTAGTAGTGAAAAGAGAAATTAATTTAAAAAAATGTAGAATTTGAATGTTATGGTTGTGTGACCTACTTCTTACAATATCTACCGGTGCGAAAACCTAAAACATTTTTGGCGGAAAAGTTAATGTGGCACCCTCTCCGTTTGAAGTTTTAATTCCTCTGTTGTCGAAAGTTTCATTATATTGTTACAATTAAATCAACTTTTAATTTTTCATTATTGGTTTCACAAGACAGGCAGGTATTACATATTTTTAATTGTTTTTAAACCACAAAGGGGAAAAGTTTTATATTCTCATAAAAGTATTTATATATAATTTGACATTAAAAGATTAAATTCAAATGACCAATTTTTAAAAATTGTATAAAAATACTATTTCATTAAAAATCATAAAATGTTTAATTTTTAATATGAATTCTTATTGTGACGTAATTTATTTTTAACTGTCACAAGAAAATTATATTTTCCAGTAGTTTGAATAAATTCCGACCGTCAAATTGATCAAATCTCGATACAAGTTTTCTCTAAAGGCAAATAAATACAATCCACAATAAAATTATACTACAATCTCATTATTAGTTTTTGAGAAATACATAGATAATTATACAAACATATAGACACTTTCGTCAAGGATGTTACAACGTGGCAAGTACAATTTTATACGAACGAATATAAAACAAAATATGGAATGGGTTGTGGAGTTTACTCAGGATACCTTGGACCTACACATGCAAGTGTAGTTCAGACGGATATGACTGGCATAACTATAGCAGCCAACAGAAATGTTACAGGTAAATGAAGTATCATTCATACAGACAGAACACAAGCACTACTACTCCTAAAAAGTTTAAAAATATTTTCGGGACCAGTGCTAGAAGGTGACCGCGCCGTAACTAAGGGAACTCTCTCCTTTCTCTTCACCGTCCACTCCTCTGTCTTTCCTTATTTCTCCGGCGTTCTTCTTACCCTCCTTGCCTGCCTTCTTCTGCTTTTTCTCCTCCGTCACTTCTTCCACGAGTAGCTGGGAACTAACTGTCCAATACCACAGAGCCCCCTTGTGCTAGTAAGGCTAACTACTCCAGGAGGTCACTATGGATCCCTGCGGCACCGTTTATGACTGATTTACGCGCAGCCATTCATCCGTTTCCACGGTAGCTAACGGCGTGAATTACGGACTGTTTATCGGAGTTTACTCTTCTAGGCTTTTTGTTACGGTAGCCTCCAGACACAGGAACTCCTTACAAAACATGGCTGCCTCCCCCCATGCTACCGATTTTATTATCAAAGTTTACTCCTCTATTTCGTTTGATCCGCAAGCAACTATTGTTCTCGAAGTTCTCGAAACCAGAACCTTATTCATTGTTTATACCGAGAGTTGGTCAATCATGATGCTCTTACAACTCAAAGAGCAGCAGACTTTTGATAAACCACGCCCTCTGGAGGCACCCTATGAGCCATTGGGACGCGTCGTGTCTGGTGAAAAGCCACTCCTCCGGAGACTTGTATGAGAGATTGCGGGTGCATCACTACCAGCCTCCCTCATCGAACCCTCCGACGCACGGTGACTGAGGCAACTAAGATGAATAAAGTCACAGTAAGCTGGATGAAGTCGCACTCTAACTCAGGGCACCACATCTCTGACCAGAAAAGCTGCTCGATCCATGATCTTTGGACCCGAACCCTCCATGGGAATAACAAGGTAAACAATAACTAACTTAATTTAGTCACACTACCATCTATTATTTAAAGACAAATGGGGCGAAATAGAAGAGTAAAGGCTTTTAAAGAACTTAACCAAACGAGTACTCAGCCAAAATATTCCTGGAAATAACCAGAAAACAACTCAGATTAATGAAGGGGATTCTAATTGGTCACTGGGGTTTTTAAAAACACCTATACAGGATGAAACTAAGTAATAGGTACTCCTCTATACAGAGGATGCATGTACAGATGTAGACACATAATTATATTAATTTAGAATTTCTAATGAATTATCATATAAAATATGTTGTATTGTCAATAGTGGTGGGGTAACCATTCCATCATAACGAATCCTTGTGGATTTTGGACACTTGGGCTCCATATAAATAAGCAAGGGACTGTAGCATTGTAATACCTTTCAACCATAATTAGTACTATACAAAAAGTAATGAAAAAATATGTAATGTGAATGTTACGTTGTTTTGACCTATTTATTACAGTTGCCACCTAAAAAAGTATGGCATCCCACTCTTTTGTAATTTTGATTCCCTTGTTGTAAAAAGTTTTAACTTAAGCTTTTAAATATCCTGGTACCATCAGTATATGGTGTGTCAAAGCCAAATGCGGTCTAATCTAACCTAACCTAACCTAACCTAACCTAACCTAACCTAACCTAACCTAACCTAACCTAACCTAACCTAACCTAACCTAACCTAACCTAACCTAACCTAACCTAACCTAACCTAACCTAATCTAACCTAACCTAACCTAACCATCAATATATAGTGTGTAAAAGCCAAATGGGATTGAATTCATAATCTCAGTTATTGTGAATATTTATAAAAATCGCGATACACATCAAATTTATAGTATATTACATAACATGTGTTGTAAGAAGCATTTTACATACAAATGGAAAAGTAGCACACAAAGTGGCCCCACTGAAAAATGATCAATAATCCAATACAATACCTGTCCAAACATTAAGCTTCTGTGTTCTTCTCTTATCCAGTGCGGTCCGTTATCATGACTGTTAAGTGAAAAAGTATTAAACTAAAATTTTGATTTAAATGACTTAAAAGAATGAAAAAACGCCTGAAATTAGGATATAGCCAATACGTTCTCGGTGAACATTTTGAACATTTACTTTATTAACATATAAATTATAGAAAAAAATTATTTTTAGCTAAACATCCTTGCGCAGGCTAAACAGCCCAGCCCATTTTAAGAAATTATCCTGAAAAACGTCGATTTTTTATTTTATAAATATATTTTATGTCATCATATTCTGTCCGCTGGACAATAAATATTTTTAATAATATTGTTAATTTAACTAATAAAGAATGTTACGTGAAACTTTATGAGCACATACAAAACTATTGTATTTTTGTCCACCCTGCACCAATTGGAAACAACATGTGATACATTTTTGGAATCAGCTTAGTTAGAGTGATCCGAAAATTGAGACAAAATGGGGGTGTTCCATTTAAAAAAATGACGTGACGTCATTACTCGAAAGTAATTCACCCTGTATATTAGAATATTATTTTAAAATACGGTAGTTTTCAACATTTTATTACGTTTTGCATAACATTTTGGTTTTTAATTAAAATGTAGCGAATTTCGATAACCATATGATTTTAACTTAGCGGGTGTTTATCTTTATTTTTCCTCATTTTAACTGCCTATAACTTCTAAGCGGTTTGAGATAGAAACATGGGCTTTTCACTAAAATGTTTCATTTTTGCAGTTTTGTTTAAAAAGAGAAAAAATTGAATCGTTTTTTCTGCGACATTTATAAATGGAACACCCAGTATTTGCTTGTATTTTAAAATAACCAACCTTTAACTATTCTTTAAAATTAGTTTACAGACAGAAATCAACTTGCAAATTAAGACTTGCTTTTAATAGTAACTTTTTGTTAATTGCAAATTTTTAACTTTGCGAATTATTGTTATTGTCTGTGTTTATGTTTCAGGCACCTACTAATCTTTGCTGAAAAAAAATTGTTGATTTAACCTAAAAACGTTTTTACAACCACCCAGCTCAAAAATAATTAGAAGTAGGTACCACACTTATACATTATCTCCAAAGAAAAAAATATCAGTTAACAATTATTTAGGTGACACCATAGCTGTATATAACTTTGGTAGGAGTTCCAAAATCGTCTTTTAAAAAAGTTTCTTTCCATTTCAACATTAGTAAGTATAAAGTTTATAAAATTTTGAAAGCAGTAAAACTAATATAGATATGTTGCAATTCATTTTTGATTCACAAGACGTACAATTAAAGGGTAATTGGAATGAAATATATTTCCAGCAGGATTGGACCCTCCCCCAAACAAATATGTACAGAGACCGAAACAAATTTTTTCCATCTTGCTTGTACACACTGTATTGCAGAAAAATAGTATATAAATATAATTAAAAATAAAATAACACTTTTATTGGTTAATTGAGAAAAAAATCTTATATCTATGATTCACATCAATCAGTTGATTCTGTAGAAATTGATCTCAATTACTTTTACCAGTAATAGGTTAATAAACAAATAAAGTTACCTAAAATATAAACTTTCTTTACGGTTAGGGAATCCTAGGAGCATTGACTTCCTGAATTTCCTTAAAGTCACACTTGAGAAACGAATGTAATTATTTTTTGGTTTTCCCTCGTCTGAAAGCGATTGGCTGCAAATTGATAAACTTTTATTGAGAACACTTGAGCGTAAGGCTGTTTAGCTTTTGTCTGGGCGAAGAATTTGTCCGTAATTTCCTTCATTTTCTGCATAGAAACTTTGGTGTCAGACATCATCGGCGAAGCGTGTCATTATAAAAACACGAAGGAACATTAAAACGCGTTGGAAACTTTTGACGATGGTTACTTCATTAGGGTTGGGCGGGCTTAATCGCTGTTATGCCATCCGCCTCGGGGTTAGACTTCCTCGCCGCCGCCAGTTGACGCCACCAGCACCACCACCAAAGCAATAACAATCTACACAAAGATTACAAGAAGTTTAGCTCTAAAAATGCAATGCAGCTTACTGAAGTAAAAGGTTGGCGCAAACGAAAAGATTTTTACTCCTGATTTTAACTTTTTGACTAAGGGATCTGTTAGAGGGTGGCTAGCTAATTTAATTCATAAACAAAATGTTTTATACAGAATAAAATATGGTTACGTCAAGCAATGCTTATTGTATTGCTAATAAAATTATATTCCACCAAAAACATACATTCACCTACAAAAGTGTTGAGATCTAAATGACTGCCAAGCTCTGGGGGCAATTTTATAACATTCATACGTAAATTTAAAGACTTCTCATCTATTTCGCTACTACAATGTTTGCTAATTAAAAATATAACTTTTTTTTATAACTTTTTATAGTAGAGTAATTTATACAAAACAAATAAGTAGTTTAGCTTAGGATGGGTTAGTTTAGGTTAACAGTGTATGAAGATTCGATGGAATTGCTAAATGTAATGAATGAAGAGTTAGAGGCAACATGCTAAAATTAATAGATAACTTTCTTAAATTACGAAATTTGTATACCCGTATAAATAACTCGATATCAACTAGAAAAATCCAAGTTAACAGATTAGCTCGAGTAATAGTGCCGAGTACATCCTTATTTTTAGTAAAAATTAATGTTATTTTAGAACAAGATAACCCGATAATCAAAGGAAGTTTAGACTAACTGGTTCTGTTGATCAATATGTCGATGCAAAATTCTATTGATAAATTGAAAAACTGATCAAAAGCTACAGGTTAAAATTTGTTTCCTTTTAATATAATATACTATTTTCTCGAAAGCATATACCTACAACTGTCCACTGCAACATAAAACAGAAATTTGTTCTTTGGAAATGATCTTTGATAGAAAACTAAATTGGAAAAAATATGTTATGGAACTTAAAAAAAAATCTTGCCATCACAAGTTAAATGTAATGAAAACAATTTCCAATAAAAAATTAGCACCCGTACCTTTTCGCCACCACATCAATCAATAGTTTAACATGTCGGACTGGAGGATCTTTACAAAATAGACGAAAATATCTATGTCTACCTTTAGCTCCAAACACTATTTGTAATTTCAGTTTTCTGGAAAAACCGCGTTCAGAAGAATTTTTTAACGTTTCGAGTCATTATCAAGAAAGAGTAAGGATAGGTTAGCATGGGTAGGGTTTAGTACGATTGGTCTCACTCTGCCTACTCCACTAGTCGAACTATACCCGTTAGTTGTCACTGAGGTCTCAATCTACCTACTCCTCAGGGACAATTGACGAGTTTCGGTAGGTGTAGGGTTTATATGCTTAGGAGCGGTGGGAAGGGAAGGGGGACCGAAGGCGGGAGACTATTGGGCGGGAAATATTGTTGGCGGGTAATTAGAGGTTTCCATGTTGGTGGTAATCGTCCGTTATCCCGTTTGTTGATACAGTTTGGGCGCTTTTCGATTTCTATTGCTTCTCTAATTATTCGAGGTTTTAAGGAACGAATATTGGCTAAGGTTCGGGTATTAAGGAAGTCAATAGTAAGACCTGTTTGAATTTTATGTTGAGCTAGAGCATGTTGGGTTTGAGTCTAAATGTCTTACGGATAGGGAATGTTCAGAAATTCTGGTTTGGATTCCACCTATGTAAGTTTGAGGACAGTCACTACAGGGTATCTCATATACACCATGACAAATTTGGAAATTTGTCTTTTTTTGTGAGTTGTGAAGATGGTTTGGATATTGGCAGTTCTGAGAACCTTACTAATTTTGTCAGTCACACCTTTGTTATATGGAAGGGTAATCCTATTTTATAACTGCTGAGCGGAAGATTTAGGAGATGATGGAACCAGATTCTGTCTGATAGATCTTTGAATAAACAACAGAATTCAGTTGGGAAGGCTGCTGATGTGATTTGGCGTATAAATGAAGATTTTTCTATGTTGGTTTTCGATATACAGAGGGGGAGTCTTAGAAATAAGAATATCTATAAAAGTTAAACAAAGGTTTTCTTCTACCTCCATTGTAAAGTGAATACTAGGATGTATGAGGCCAGATAACTAAGGTGTCATCGACATAGCGTAGCGAAGTGGGTTTTACTGGGAAGGAGTGCAGAGCAATTTGTTCAAAATTATCCATGAAAATACTGGCGATAACTGGTGAGAGAGGAGACCCCATTAGAGCTTCCTTCACTTGCGGTAAACATTGTTTTGGAATTAATGGACAAACAATGCTTAATTAGAGAAAGTGTGTCTTCAGGAATTTTGTGGATTGATTCGAAAATTGCCAGTGTTTCCGGAATAGTTATACAGGTGAACAAAGAAATAATATCAAAACAGACTAGTAAATCAGTGGACGATATATTGTAATTTTTGAGAAGTACAAGAAGATGAAATAAATTCTTAACGTAGAAAGGTGCCTGTTCTGCTAAAGGTTGTAGAGAATGGGCCAAGTGTTTGGTAAGTTTTTGGGTTGGACAATGAAAAGCACTGACAATGGGTCGTAGAGGAATTTTTTGTTTGTGAATTTTGGGTAAGCCGTAGATTTTGGGAATGCGTGACGATTTTTCTCTGGGAATAAGATTGGATTTGATGTCCGAAGGAAGATTTGATTTATTTATACATGCCCTCCTTGTTTCCTCTAAATAGGTAGTACGGTCATTAGAAGATCTTTTTAATCGGAAGTTTCAAGGAGTTGTTTAATTTTTTCGATATGTGAGGAAGTATTTAAAATGACAGTTGCGTTGCCTATCTGCGTTATCTGCTGAAAGAAAACAATATCCTCATTTTTATAGAGGTCTTTTAGAGCATGCCTTTATAAAAAAGGTAAATTGGAAGGTGGAACTTTTGAAGTACGGCGAATTCATGACGTTTCTTGCCGGATAATTTCGGCTTGCTCAAAAGGAAGACTGGAAATTGCCTCTTCAGTTTGACAAATAATATGAGCTACTGGAATAGATTTAAGAGTGATGGCAAAGAAGTTAAAACCTATTGACAGGGCTGTAAGGGCTGTAATATCTGAGATATTCGTATCAGAAAAATTGTGGATGAATTTAAATACGATGGTTTTTGAGGATTCAAGATGATCTTAATAAATATAAAAATGATAACCTGGTCTACACAAATGCATCCAAGTAATCGGATGGTATGGAAGCTGCTTTCAAAACTCCAAACATATCTTGTCCAACTACAACTTATTCATTCAGTTTACTGTGCTGAATTATTTGCTATACTACAAGCAATCATTTACAGCAAATTCTTTACAACCATACACTTCGACTCTCTCAGCTCTATCTAATCAATGAAATAACTCTACTCTAAACATCCTTAATAAAATGGAACTACACAATTTAAATTTGAAAGTTAAATTAATGTGGGCTTCATCTCATGCCGGTATCTTGGGTAAGGAAGACGCATATGTCTTGACTCGTCAAGTTCTTACAAGTAAAAGTGCGGTGAGAGTTTTCAAAGTGGCTACTACCAATTTTAAATATTACACAAAAACTAAAGTGTTAAATAAGTGGTAAATCGAGTGGGAAGTACTACGCGAAATCAAACACCGTGGTACCCTACAACAGACAAGAAGAAGATCAAATTAAAATTAACCATTAAGACTAACCTTTATTATCCATTGAACAAAATATGACTTGGCTAGTTTTAACTAGCAAATGAAGTATAAAAAATAGAAATTTTTAGGATTTGTATACTAAGTGATAAAAATCTGAACTACCAGTTTAAATTATTTTAATTTCAAAATGATTGCATTGCTTTAAAGCCCATTTACCTTTAATAATGTGTGGATGCACCCCGATGTGTTACGCATTCTCCAACGCGCCTAGGCATGTTTCTGATCAGGTGGTCAATGTCTTCTTGTGGTATCTCATTCCAGGCAACCACCAACTCCTCTCGAAGTTCTTCTAGAGTCTGAGGAGAACGTTGCAAATTGAGCAATCTCCTACCCATCATATTCCACATGTGCTCAATTGGGGATATGTCGGGAGATCTTGGTGGCCAAGGAAATAATGACATCATGTTGAAAAAAGTGTGACTCTTGCGACATGTGGTCGGGCATTATCTTGTAGGAAAGTTGGATTTGCCAGAGTGTCAAGATAGGGTAAAAGATGGGGTTCTAAAACTTCTGGGATATAACGCTGCGCGTTTATGTTACCTCTGATGAAGATTAAAAGTGATCTCGAACCATAGGCTATAGCACCTCAAACCATAACTCCAACAGTTTGATGAACATGCCTTTCAACAAAAAACCGTGGATTTCTTCTTTCACCACGTCATCTTCTAACCCTCGCTCGACCATCGTGCATGTCTAAACAAAATCGAGACTCGTCACTAAAGACAGTACTCTTTCATTCCTGATCCCAGAGTGAACGTTCTCTGCACCACTCAAGGCGATTACGTCGGTGTTATGGAGTTAAAGGGAGGATCCAGTGTGGTCGGTATGAAAACAGGCCAAAACGTCTTATTCGTCGGTAAACACTTCGCAAGCCAATAGGTCCTCCGCATTCTGTAAACCATTTATTTGCAATGGACCTGGTAGTGGAGAAACGGTCCCCTAATGCCAATAATCTTAGGCGGCGAGCTTCACCGTCTGTTGTTCCACGGGGGCGTTCAGAGCTCCTTGCTCTTTGCGTACGACCCTCTCGAAGCCATGCCTGACAATACCTAACCACGGTGTCTACACTTCTTTGCACTCCAACTGCAATTTCCCGAAAATAAAATCCAGCTTCCCGAATTCCCACTATACGACCCCTATCAAACTCACTAAGTTGACGAAATCGTACAGGTCTCCGTACCGTAGACATCGTAACCAATCGTAAATAATGTCAAGAACCAAAATCCGCAAAATTTGGATCTTTACTACTGCTACAATATTCATTTTTGGATTGTAAGTGGATTTCAAGAAAAGCAGTATAAAAACCGGAATCTTTAACTGACAAGGCTGAAAATTTTATCAATTGCTTATTTCAGTAAAATAAATAAATTCACCAAATTTTATTAAAATAAAATCATTTAAACTGGGTGTTCGGATTTTTATGTCATTTAATATATATAAAATAAAGATATAAGATATTGGTTGGCCGAATATTATATGGAATATTATCTTAATTCATTATCATTGATATTATCAACAAAAGGTTCACTGTTTACCTAAAGTTAATAGAAAATTGTAATAAAAAGCTCAGATTGTTAAAAAACTACACGCAATATTTCGATCTGGATGCGTCGGTGAGAGTATAAATAGATTAACTGTTTGTTGATTCTATGGATGTACTTATAAGTTTTTTAACGGTTATCAAATTCTCTAAAAAAATATTTAAAATGATACATTTTTGAACAAATAAATAAGAAATATTTTTTTCTTATGCGTTATCATCAACTTAAAGAATGATGGTGAAGTTCAAGATCTGAAAATTTTAAACAAAAGTTTACTGCAAGAGGCAAATTAGCAGTCATTAGATTTGGTAAAATACGGCCTGGCAAGTTGAGTCAAAAGTTGGGAAAGGAACAATTACTGAATCTGTAAGAAACATAGACGTACCCTAAGGTTTTTAATATTTATCCAAACATAGAATAAATATTTTTTAACACGACTTCTTAGTCCATATCTTAAACATTTTTTTTAGTACATAAACGTTATTTAATCGTCATCATAGAAATGTTTTTGTTCATCAGTTAGGTATCTTTTTCGTACTATTTTTTGTAAACAACCCTAAAGTGCCCGCTACCCAAATTAAAATATTAATTAAAGCCGATTAATTTTATTACAAAAATGAAAACAAAAACTAAATGGTAAGTCAAAATAACCGGTAAAAAGGTTTATGATCAATAATAATCATCTTATCTGTACGAAAATAAGAAATAAAAGTGTTATTATGGAGTATGTAAAAGAAATAGGTACATGGTATAAATAATTAAAAATAAATAAATACAAACTATTTTATAAACTTTCTATAACATTTTCTTATAGGGAGGGGTCCAACTGAACTAAACCTTGATTCTTTACGCTAGCAATAATTTAAAAATATTGAAAAGTCAATCATTAAGTATGGTATTTTTTACAGAAATAAAACTATTCAGGTTAAGTTTCAAACAATTTCATAATTGGAAAAAAACTATTAGTTCTATTTGCTTACTTTTTCCATTTTTGCGGACGCTCATCACATTTTAGCCTCCTTACCATTTGTTCACAATTATGAGCTTCAACTTAATAATAATTAAGTAAAGCCCATCAATAGCTTTTTTCATATTATTTTCAATTTATTCTCACTCTCTTCTTATATTATTACTGACAAGTATCTGACAGTTGCTAGGCAAATAAAAGCTACGGTGATTATTCCCGACAATAATCACAAGAGATTTATTCCCACTATAATAATGACACCATTGGTTGAAACTTACCCTTGTGACCATTAAAGAAGCATTTCATTGGTTTTAAGAAACGTAAAAAAATAATCAAAATAATTACTTATTTGTGTCAACGCGAAATATATTGTAAGTAATAATTAATTAAATTAAATTTTTCAATAATTTTATGATAGTTTTATTGATCATTTTTGTGAATTAAAAAATAATCTTGTCAAATATAACTCAAGAGTTCCATAAAATAGAAAATAATTTGACAAATTTTGTTCAAAATTGTTGCCATTTCGCAATCTTTGGATATTTTTTATTGTAAAATTTTGTGAATTAACAAATAATCTTGTCAAATATAACTCGAGAGTTTCATACATTAGAAAATAATTTGACAGATTTTGTTCCATAAATTAGTGTGGCTATTGCCTAGCAACAAGTTTGAAAAAAAACTGTCAAATTATTTTCAATTTATTCTCACTCTCTTGTTGTATTATTACTGATAATATTCCTTACCAGCCATTATTGATTAAAACAATGCGCATTTTTTGAATTACCGCCGTTTCAATATGACATCTACGCTTGCGCTCGTTATATGATAAAAAGGCCTATTAAAAACATCCAACTTTAAATAATATATAAGAATAATAAACAACTTAACGTTTGAACTAAACTTTTACCTGTTATTTAAAAAAATAGGTTTTTAAATGCAATGACAGCTGTTTAGCTAGACTTAGAACCGCCATATTGACATATTAAAGTTACATTTCATTTGTAGCTGTCTGATGTTGATTATGTAGTATTAAAGCTACAACATATGGAAGTAATAAGACATAACAATTCTAAAGCATAGATTTTATTAGCCCTAAGGAATTACCCTGGATTAAAATCATCATTTAACTGTTTAAAGAATTTGGAAAAATGCTAAGATTAATAATTAATTCCAATAAATAAATGATTCCAAAACTAAAACTCAACAATTTTAGTAAACGTCAAAACTTCTACAAGGGATCACAATTGAATGAAAAATATAAACTAAAATGTCCATATTGTGGGATACAAACAATATTTATTTAAATATTTTTTAAGTCATCTATCCCTCCAGAAAAAGAAAGAAGGAACGGCTTAGTAAAACCGCTATTGCGAAATTTGAAGGGCAGATCTTTGACTATACACACAAATGACACGGCTATTATTCCCAAAGCTAGAAGATGGCTAAACCATCCGCCACGCACCAAATTCGAATCGTAAATTTAAATGCTTTTCCAGAATCTTCTCTTAAAGTTATCACAATAATTTTGGAGAGCCATAACGTTTAATTAGAATTTCAAACAACACGATGCTACGATGGAAAGGATGGTTTTAATGAAAATTGTTTTTTAAACACAATAACAATTTATTTTATATGTATATATCTCTGCTATTTCAATTGTTTTGATTTTTTATTGTGGATTAAATTCAAACAATGGGTATTTTTACAGTAACTTTAGGTACTTAGATAAAATAAGAAAATGCCTTAATTTGCAAAGTTGAAATTTTTGGTAATAAAAATATAGGTATTTAATTTAAAAGATAGCAGTCAGCATATTTTGGGGTTTTTAAGGATACAGAAAGGATGGAACAGAAATAATGCATTAAAAATTTTAAACCTTTGTCTAAAATAGATTCTACCGGTTGTGTAAAATTGGTTTCATCAGAAAGAATGTAAATATTATTATTATTATATTCAATACATAATGGTCTAAGTTTAATAATATTTGAGTATGTATCTACAGTTTTATTTAAAAAAATGAAAAAGAAGATTTTAATTACTATTTATTTTTTAAGCTACGTAATGTTATGCAGACAGCTTAAAATATTCTTATTAAAGTCAATGAAAACCAAGTTGTAGCTACAGCAAAGAAAAAGAAAGATATCTCACAACGAAAGAGCGGTTAATATATTAAGTTTCAGTAGTGTGGGGAATCAAAAGAAGTGCAAACTCAAGCGTATTTTTGGGCAATTCCTGCGAGAGATTGTCTTCTCGCTTTCTCGTCATAAAATTACAATTTAACCTGCTTGCTACTTCACCACCCGAGAATATATAAATTTGTTATAGCGCTAACTACCACTACTAGGTTTTACTTTACCTGCTATCTTTTTTTAGCTTGTGTGTAGCATATTATTTTGCCTTTTTACGGTGCAAGATGAACAGGTTTGGTTTGCTTTCGTGCTTTATTGCATTGAGCGTTGTTTCCTTTCAGCCTCCAGTTTTTTTGGTGGTGAATTACTTTTATCTGTCCTATGAGTAGCTAGAGAAGTAGACAGTCAGAGCTCCGCATAACCAGGTAAGGCGTATGTACAGGAAGGTGTCACCCGGTCCCTCGAGGTAGCGTCCATGAGCAGCTTACCCCGTGGCCATTACACCTTACACCTTACCTACACCAGATGTTCTTCGATTTACTACTCTATGTCCACTCCCATGGTGTTAGGTATATGACTCTCTTTGCATGTCCACTTACATCTGGCTCAATAACAATCCCTCTTTCAGGATTTAAACCTCTTAAGGGTTATTATTCCTTTCCTTTTGGACATTTAAACGTGTAGTGTAAGAAACTTTTTTAGGGTAATCACATCATTTTTAATTCTATGTTTCTTTTGAAACTTTTTATAATTACCAAATCACACATATGTTAGCTTTACATTTAAGTAATTACATATTAAAATTAGGTGGTCACACGATATATCGATATATTAATAAAGAAACCTAAATGGCTAGACATTTTTATCAAATAATTAAGGGGATTCATTATGTATGATTAATTATTTGACTGAACTGTTATAATAAATTGAGACAGACAAAAGACAAATTTTTCTTGAAATTTACACCATAACTTAACAGTTCCAGTTCTCAGCTAAAGGTTCGTGTACATTAGAAATAATATTGCGATATTTATTGATACATGAACTTGCATGGCTATTTGCACTACGGCAATTTTTACTGGCAAGTTATTGCAGCAAGTGATTTCGAGAGTGTCGAATATTCTTGCGAAAAATATATTTTGTATGTTTACGCTGATATTATAATTCTTGCTCTCTCTGTACCAGAGCTTTATCGCGTTCGTGATTATATTGAAGGAAAACAATTTATTTAAAGAATGTCTGCCGAACAAACCTAATAATATTTGCTGCTGCATATAGTCTTATGTTTGTTAAAGAAACCAACAAAGAAAAAAAGAGATTATGGGCAAGAGAATGGATTTTACGAAGGTTAAATATCGAAAATCACAAAACACTCTTGTAGGAATTAAGAATAGAAGACCCTTCATAATTTTTGCGAATGTAAAATACTGATTTTTACTATCTTATTTGCACCAAGCATATAATCTCATAATTTCATTCGCATCGTTAGCTCCATCATCGCTTTTCTTTGTTTTAACTCTTCTTATCCCTTGGTGAGACTGTGTTCTCAGAATGTGTAATTTCCTAGAAATTTCACTTTCCTGTTTCAATTTTCCCAGATAATGCTTGTAACGCATTTTGTTTTTTAATCCTATTTCTATAATTTGTACTTTCGATATCCCATAATATTGGGTACAACTCCCACTCTGTATTTCTGTATTTTCCTTTGACCAGATCTTTTTTGGTGCCATTTTTAAAATGTAATATTCACAGTTCTCGCGAAAACTTTCCAACGCGCTTGGAATAAAATATGTCTCTCTCAGAACGCACTAGCAAGATGTTTACATTAACAAAGTTTTTACTTGCTGAAATCACCGATCGAAAACAAAGTTGATCTAGCAACTTTGATCTCGGTCATGTTTACACAGGCGTAAACATTCATTCTCGCAATAAATGTCGCAATATTATTGCTAACGTACACCAACCTTTATAATTGTATTGTTATATAAATCATAAGAAAAACTAATTAAAAGTAATGTTTTAACTTCCATAATTAATTATAGTTTCGATTTTTCTAATTTTTACTTCCGCTAATTAATTATCTCTAATGAATTGTGTAAGTATTTATTTTACCCGCATATTGTATTCAACTTACTTATTACCTAGTGAAACAGTTTGAAAAGTAATCCCAGTAATAAACTTTTGAACCTGGGAAATCACTTTAAAGTATGTTATATACTAGAGGTTTCTCTTGGGCCAAAGTGTTCCATCCGTAACTTGCTTTTAAGTGGGGTAATGCAAGGACTATTGCGTTAAAACGCTTGGAAATTAAACTGAAATCTCCAGTTGCGGTCCATGTGGTTGTGTAACAACCATCAAGACATTTGAAGGAGGACAATGGCGCGATTCCCCTTCTTCTTGAACCCTTCGTGGAGAAGTAGCATGACAAGTCAGCAAACTTAAACGTAACTTGACTTTAACGACGAAGTGGTTACTTAGGAAAACGTAAAAGTACAAATACTACGGTGGGTCTCTTGAGACAGCGGGATCGCAGGATATTTACACACATTGTTTCGATTGAGAGCGGGAGAGGAGGTGTCTGTTCTCCCAGGTGCGGTTTTATACTATTGTTAATACATAAAAGGTTTATTTACATAAAGGTACAATTAATAATGATTATTGTATTTGAGTATGTATTTAATCTAAATACACTGTGTCTGTAAAGTATGGAACAAATTCAGTTTTAGCTAAACAGGACATTCCTGAAACATCCTGAAACACGTCGAATTTTAATTTAAATTTACCGTATTTTATAACAACATTCTATTATAGAGGGTGATTTACTTTCAAGTCAGCGTTATTTTTATATTAAATGAAACACCTCCATTTTGTCTCAATTTTCGGATTACTCTAGTTGAGCTGATTTCAAAAATATATCACATGTTGATACCAATTGGTATAGAAAAAATACAATAGATTTGTGGGTGCTCATAAAGTATTATCAAAAATTGTCTAGCGGACAGAATGTATGTATGTATGTATGTATGTATGTATGTATGTATAAGTTAGGGGTGATAATTACACTGCAACCTGTAGGATCTGTTGTGTCCCCCCTTACTTGTCATGTTCTGATATTTTCTCAGATTCATAGCAGCTCTTCGAGTCCTATTTTCCTGGGGAAGTTTAGGACATCGTCGGGCTTCAAATCAGGTAGATCTCCTTCCTCTATTTCATGTGCTCCTAGGTATCTAGCCCTAGAATTCTGCAAGGCAGGAAATTCTGAGAGTATGTGTATTGAGGTTTCATCCTCTTCCTCACAGAATCTGTACTTTGCTTCATCTGCTAACCCTAGTTTCTTCATGTGGCTTCTGAACCGGCAATTCCCGGTTAATATTCCCGTTAGAATTCGGAGCCTTTTTTTACTGAGGTTGAGGCAGCTAAGAGATCTCTTCTGGTCATAGTTTCCCAGTAGTATCTTAGATTGCCTCAGTCCTTCCAGCTGATTCCAGTACTTGGATTTTTCCTTCTCCATTTTTTCCCTTAGTTTTCCTAAGATTACTCTACTGCTGATCCCACAAGATGGTTCTGGTACCAAATGTGGGGTTTCAGCTCCTTTTTTTGCCAGCTTATCTGCTGTTTCGTTCCCCTCTATTCCTATGTGTCCCGGGACCCATAGGAGGGTGACAGTGTTTTTCTGGCCCAGTTCATTTAGTTTGCCTAGGCATTCCCAAACCATCTTGAAACTGATTATATTTGAGCTCAGCGCTTTGATGGCTGCTTGACTATCCAACATGATCACAATCTCTTGTATGCGGTGGTTTCTTCCAATATTGAATTCCACACATCTTTCGATGGCACGGACTTCTGCTTGAAAGATACTCGGATAAGTGCCCAAGCTTTCTGAGTAAGTTCCCTCGTCTAGCTTGGAACCGTCCGTATACCACTTTATATCATTCTGGTTTAAATTCTGTATGGTGTCTTCATCCCATTCAGATTTATTACTCAACTTTGCGATGAATTTTCTTACAAAGTTAAATTTCTTTGGCATATCATCTTGGGGCATTTCCCAAGTTTGATCAAATTGAAGTGATCGAGGCTTTTCCCTGATAATTCCTTCTTTGACCATTCTATATATTGTTTTCTTCCTTACCCTTTCTAGCAGAATGTGCGGTGGGGTTAAGTTTAAAATCTCCATTGAAGCAGTGGGACAAGTTCCCATTGCTCCAGTCATACATGAACAGGCTAGTCTCTGAATCTTCGAGAGGTTTTTCCTCGTCGTATTCAGATTAGCCCTTACGCCCCAAGCCACTGCCCCATATGTGATTAATGGTCTCACTATTGCTGTGTAGCGGACAGAATATGATGAAATATATGAATTTATAAATGTTCGAACTACAGCCCTTTGCTATATTTGACAGTAATCCAAATTCTTGTTGATCCTTGTTTATTGTGTCTTGAGAAATATTGTTTATTGCTATCTGAATTCCCTCTTTTAACTCTTGAATATTTGCTGGTTTCGTTTGATACACAACATTCTACACATAAAATAAATTAAAAGAATTAAATCCAGTGACCTCGCTGGCCATTCAATAGGGCCACGTGTACCAATCCACCTTATTGGAACATCTACAGTATAATTTAGAGGTGCACCATCCTATTGAAACCATAAACCTTTATCAAAACCTCCAGGATTACGTCTGCTGGGAAACAAATTACGTAAGTAGTTAAGAGATACTCCCCTTATACTTTAATAACATCACTAGCAAGGTAAGAGGTTTTTTACTGGCGAATGGAGGATATAACTGACTAGCTATAGGCGAGTCAGTTATATCCTTGAGCCAGTAAAACCCGTTACCTTGCGTGTATTGTTTTATATTTTATTTGTTTCTCATTTGTAAAAAGGTTAGATAAATTACAAAAAAATCTCAATAATTTGTCGCAAATGTCGTAAGCTATGGAAGCGTTGCCATGAACATGTCTGTTTATTTGAATGAATGTACCAAAAGAAATTATTGAGGCAGCCAGCAGTGTAGCTTCAAGTTTATTACCTGCAAAATCAGCTTCAAGGTACGAGCGAGAATACGACGACTTCAAAAAGTGGCAAAACAAAAATAGTGTGATTGGGGCAACTGAAGATGTTTTGTTGGTCTACTTGAATCAACTGTCAGCTAGATTCAGCCCTAATACTTTATGGGCAAAAAAAATCGAAATGTCTAGCAACTTATTTGGTAGTAAGGAGAGTACAAATGTTTTGCAGTCCTCTAGTTCAGCAGTTTCTGAGTCAACAGATGGTTCATCATCATCAGTATCAACTCATTCATCATCAAAAATCTGTGTTACTGGAAATAACAATTGTAACATGATTTTCAACATATATGACGATAAAACAAAATTTTCTAATGTAAATAATAGTAACTTGTAAAAATTTTGCAAGTTAACTGTCAGGTTTACAAGTTAGTGACTTAATAAAATAAACTTTCTTGATTAATATTGTGTTTTTGGAAACTGACGTTTACAAATGAGAAACAAATAAAAAGTATAATAAATAACAAATAGCTATAAATATATATTCAGGTCTTAAAAAATTTGTTTTTATAATTAATGACTGTTGAGGTATTGAACATTTTTAAACATTTAAAAATTAAAATGTACAGAACTAAATTACTCTTAGTATTAACTGTACAAAATTACTAATTATAACCCAACAGAAACTATTGATGATTGTAAAATAAATTAATTAGAATTTTGATGAATCTTGTTCGTATTAAAACAAACATTGCTTTCTGATGGGAATGGCCGTTTGCATCAATTCTGCTTAACATTTAACTAATACGATAAAAATCACTTTCAGTGTAAAAATGTCAAGTTAAGTGTAATTTTAATCCAGATGTATGTATGTAGTAGAAAGGAGGTTGCATGACTGTGACCTATAAGATGTATTGCGTCCCCTTCCTTGCTTGGAGTTTAAACGAATAGTTGATTATTATTTTTAGTAGGATGGACTTCCACAGAGTAAAGGTTAGTACAATAAATTTGATGTAGGTATTCTTCATCGTTATAGCAGCATCTCTTATACTATCTACTTTATGAAGTTCAGGACGTCGATCGGCTTCAGTTGATGTAGTTCTGCCTCATTCATTTGACATGTTCCAAAATCTTGCAGTTTTTTCATCCTTAGTCTTACAATATCTGCATTCTGCCTTCTCTTCTATCCCTAATGTCTCAATTTACAGTGCCCAGTTAAAATTCCAGTATGTATTCTTAGATTGGACTTACTTAGTTCGAGCCAAAGAAGAATAACTATGTTATTCTTGCTCAATGGGTTTAGTCTTTCTATATAGTCCGAGACCAACTTGGATGGTATTATGTACGAATTGAGCGACCTCATTGCTGCTTGGCTGTCAGACATAATTATGCTCTGTCTGCAATATTCCTTCTCAATATTGAATTGCAATCATTTACCAATGGTATATATCCGATTGGAAAATGGTAGGAAATAAACCTAGGCCCTCGAGGTGCTTTGATCTGGGTCAATTAATCCCTATTCCAATGCATCCAGGTTTTGACCCACCAGTATGCAATGCATTGCAGTTAGCCTAACTGCAATGTTACTGTGTATTACAGCTAAGGTTGAGCTTCTTGGACATCCTGTCTTGTATTATTTTCAAGGGCGGGTTATTCCAAAGGAAATCGGACATCTGTCATAGTTTTCCTAAATACACCATTCTTTAAAACGTTGTTCTTCTTACAATTTCTACATAAATGTGTGGAAGTGTAAGAAGTAGAATTATTTCTAATACTGATGTTAGGCAATTTTTCATCGCTCCCTTGACGCATACCCAACCTAATCTTTGGAGTACAGAGAGGTCTTCTCTCTTTGTATGCAGATTAGCTCTTTATCCCCAGGCAGCTGCTCGATAGGTGTTGATTGGTCGTCTTAAGATGTGTAAATCAACTGCAATATACTTGGTTTGCATGCCCAATTCTTTCCTGCAAAGTTTCTTCAAATGCAAATGCATATGCATTTTTTATTACATACTTTCATTTTTTGTTAGTTCCAGAGTAATTTCTTCTTTTTGTTTATAGAAGCAGCTAAATTGATCTTGGTGGAATTGATATTGAAGGCGCTCTTTTGGGACATTCTTTGGTGTAATCAAGACCTTTCTTTACTATTTCAAGCAATGTGTGTTTCAATTTGCCTATATGACAATGTCGTCGGTATATACTTGTCTTGATATGCCGAGATAAGTCAGAGCAACAGTTAATCTACAGAGATTCTCCATAAAATGGGTAATAACACTTCCCCTGAGGGCATCCTCTGTGTTAGAAAGGTTTACAGTGTTTTTACCTGTGTCCATTTTCACCTTTCTTGTAGATAATAGACGTAATGTCCAACCCATATAGAAGAATTAAGACCTATTATCAATATAACTAAACTCTAGAAGCAAATAATCATTCTACATACATTTAATTTTAAAATATATCATTCAATCATACCTTTAATATTCACAAAGATAAAACATTGTTAAAAACATTTTATTTTAGACTATTTTATCTTTATACCTATTGCTATTCTATGCCTATGATATTCTTAAAAGTTTTTTGCTTTAAAATTAAGATAAATAAAAAGAAGCTCAATAGCTCGAAACGAACATAAGAACCGTCTCTGTCTTACAACACATATTCTACTACTAAAGTTAAGTTTTCCAGAAGTTTTGGAGTCCTGTAAGTAAACGGCTTTCAATATACATGTCGTTAATTTAGACCGTGGCTATAACCCTCTCGTTTTCTGAGAGAGATTGTGCTCCAAGTTGCTACTTGATTATTCCCTTAGGCCTTGGATAATTGTGTAGTAATAGCAAGAAGTACGGAGCAACCCTTCAGCTGCCTTATTAAATAAGTTGTTTCAGGTAAGCGCCCACATCTAAACTGATCGGGTATAATTTTTGGTATCAAAAGTTATAGCGACATTCATTTTAAATAAATAAGCTGTCGGGTTTCGTTCAAATGTATAAAGGTTGACGTCGAGGTAAATTTTATTTTATCATTTTTTTTTTAAATTCCTTTTTTTTGGATTCTTAAAGATAAATTAGTTTGTTGCTACACTAATATATTTGTGGAAATTTTGTATTGAATATAAAATGTGGATCAATGTGAAATGAAAATGAATTAGATCCAACAATTCATTCCTTGTTTGTATGGGTGTTGCATATACCAAACTTTTTAGGTAGCCCCAGACAATTAAATCCATTGGATTCAGCCCTGGACTACGCGGGTTCAATCTATTTTTGGTGGTATTTTAAGTACCATCGTGCATGTACCATATTTATATGAATTCTGCTTTGTATGGTTTCATCTACCAAAAGGTAATTTAAATGATGTTTTATAAAGTCTAATTACGACTGTCCATCTTAACAACCATCAATTATGAATAGACCAAATAAGTGGTTCCCAATTACCCCAGCCCAAAACTTTTACCATAAACCTTTGTTGATGCGCATATTGAAGGAGTGCTGGATTGGCTCTTGGATCCAAACCCTGTACTTTTTGAAGATGGGACGCACGTTAAAGATTTTCTTGAAGTATTCTAGGCGCGGTGGTTTTTGAAATATGTTAGATTCGAAGTTTTTTAATACTGATGTTATCGATTTGGTTAAAGGGTTCCTTTTCTCAGAAAAATAGTTAAAAAATAAACTCACAGCATTTTAAAGTTTGTTGCCTTTTAACAGGTGAGCCAAGTTCGATCCTGACTTTCTGCGGCAATAGTACTGGTATAGACAAAATAATTGAATTGATGTACATACTTGACAACCCATCAAAATTTCAAGTTCGAAATTGCAGTTTTGAAGTTATAAATAAATCTGTATTTTAAATTTCGAACTTTGAAACCTTATAACTCAACAAAATAATTATTTAAAGCCGCTTCTATGTCAATGAAGGCGCAGAATGCTATCACTTTAGCTACAAGTGTCTTTTCTATGTTTTCAGTTAGGGTTTAGGCTTATGGGGCGACTTTGGTTCTTTCGTGAGACTTCCTTTCTTAAGTATAAATGCCAACAGTACTTCCTTCCAGAGTTTTGGTATGTATCCAAGGATAAGGATGGTTTTGAATTGCAATTGTAAACACAGCTGTAATTATTAATCACACCCCCTTTTGAGTAAGGCTGGAAAAAAGGCCGCCTTTACTGGGCAACTTTGAAACTCTTTATCACCCATTTATATTTGTTACGTATAAAGATTTTATCCGTCAGGTACCTGTTCGTCTGGTTAAGTCTACTTCAAAATGCCACGCTTTTTCTTGCAAAAATGATGGCAATCCACTATAGTGTAGAAGGCTGGAAAAAGTTTAAAGATCAATAGCCATCTTCACACACCGCCAAACAGTGCTTAAGGTGCTAAATTCAGTAAAGGTGAATTCTAGACTAGTATATGCTTCCTCTAAATGGCAGAGTTACGGTAAGTGTATACCCAAGAGTTACGGTAGAAGGGTATACCCAAGCCTTTCTGATGCATTGTAATACAATGAAAGCATTCATAAAAACGTAAGTGACACAGAAATCATTAGAATGGTAGAGACGATCTCCAAGACAGAGGCCAGCGAAAGACGTATAAGGAATTAATTAATTTAAAACAAATAAACACATAACAAGTATATAAATTGAAAAATAGAAAATTGTTTGTACCTGCACCCAAGGTAAAGAAACTTAATAGTTTCTAGACCAAGCTTAATCGTTTTCTATGAAAAAACAACTACTTCCTGGGCTATATGCCCCAACGGACATTGAATTACATTCCAATAGAAAACGTGATAAGGTTGGAATTTATGTTCTTTCAGGGTTCTCATAATTGTTATGCGTGAAACACCAGCTACATCGAACAATTTCCTAGAACTCAAGGTCAGATCCATTGCCACCAGACCTAAGATAGCCAGGTCCCTCGCTTCGTCTTTTGCAAGAACCAGTAGCCTCAAATTGGGCCCTTCGTCCCTATTCAAAATCAACGGGTGGTCCTCACCCCCGGTTGGGAGTTGAAGTTATGGGGATGCAAAGAGCGAAAAAGTAGTTCCCCCATGAATCAGAAATTGAAGAATCTGCAAACTTTCATTTTAAAGTCGGAAAATCGAGATGTTAAGCTTTCGTTGGACCACCTTGTATATATAAAGCATATTTGGAACGCAACTGATTTGAAAGAAATAATGATAATCATCTTACATGTCAATGATATATTTATTCATTTTTTGACAAACCAATGATTAAAAGTAATAAAATCGCAAGACATTGTGTAGTATACTTGTCTATCAAATACAAAAATTAAGGACGCATTGCATTGTTATCTATTACCTATTTAATATTTTCTTCTCACAAATTTAACGGTTGGTCTAAGATTCTTTATTATTGTAAATAAATACTTATCTACACTAAATATTATTCAAATTCTAATACCCATTATTTTAATAAGAAAATAACAAGATCAATACTTATAACAAATTAATTTATTAGTCCTTAAAAATACTGTTGTAACTATTTAAATGTATTAATTTAAATTGATTAAAAATTTTAATTTGTTTTGCCTTTCACTTTAGTTTCGATAGTTTTTCGCAATAGAAAGGTTTGGTCGATTATTTGGTACTACTATTTTAGTAAAGAGACAATGTTTTTTTTGTGTTGATGCGCTACAAAGGTCCTAAAAAGTTTCTAAGAGATTGCCATTTTCCGAAACAGGATATCAAAATACCCTTGCAGTCTGACTCAATTTGTTTATAATAGAATAAGGTGGCACTCAAGGGAGGACAATAAAAACAAACCGATAAAAGCAAATCCTTTATTATCAGCCGGCTACGCCGTCAGCTTACTTCGACTGTTTATCCTCTTTTGAAAGTTCCCCCAGCCTGTTCCCCGTTTTCGCCGATATACTTTCAGCGCTGGACTAAGGAATATTTATAAGTTAATTTTTGCTAATTTATACATATTTAAACAAGAGATTAAACGTGGCTAAAGTACATTAGGCTTTTTAATTTATTATATTAGAAAGCTTGGGTATCTACAAAAAAATTCAGATACAAAAGATACGGACCCAAAACGAATTCACCAAAAGAATATTTATTTAGTTCAGTTTTATTTAGTTTATTAAAAACTACATTACAGATTTGGCTTAGTTAAACTAGCCAACACATCCACATTCAAAAAAGTTTATCCCTTCTAAGAGTAATATTTATTTCTATTTTTTGCCGTTTTCTAAAGAAAGAACTACTTCCCAGGCTATATACGCCAGACATTGAATCAGGTACATATAAAAAAAAAGTTATATCAATGGATTATTTTACAACATTCTATTATACAAATCGACCCTGTATACTTTTAAATAATCCAATTTCTACTACAACCTACTACATTCTCACTACAAGTACATTCTGGGCTCTACAGGCTAGATATTGAGTCAGGTACATATCAAAAGAAAAATTTATAGAAATCGATTATACAGTTCGATCCTGTATACTTTTAAATAATACAATTTCGACTACAACCTACTACTTCCCTACTACAAGTACATCCTGGGCTCTATATGAACTATTCCTACTACAACCTAGTCCATTCCTACTACAAGTACTTCCTACGCTAAATGCGCTAGACATTGAATCAGGTACATATAAAAAGAAAAAAGATAGCGATCGATTATTTTACACATTCGACTATACAGTTCGACCCTGTATACTTTTAAATAATACAATTCCCGGTACAATTTCAATTGGCCAGTTCTTTATTTCGTTTTCATTGTTTCGTTATTTATTAAATACAGAAATGTTATCCCACTGCTTAATAGAAAAAGATGTTTTTTTCCTTTTTAGGAAAATGTCTGCCAGAGACATTTATCGTTCGATTTGTTTTTGTTTTGTAAATAGCTTTGTTCTGTTTTGTTTAGACGAAATAACTTGTTTTCTTTTTTAATAGAGGCTTTTTAAACTATCGATTGGGGATTTTGTGGTTTGTGAATACTGTAAAAACAAAAACAACAAACACATAAAGGGGTTGTTTATACGGATGACAATTCATATAAATGGAAAATATTTTCAAACAATAGTTTAAATGACTTTTTGTTTTATCGCTTTAACCTTGTTGGTTATTATCGACATCAAAGTAGGCGAGCTAAATATTGCCATACTAATACAAATACAAATGTATTTCAAATAACATATAAGTTTATTTAACATAACATAATTTTGTTAATTAAAGGAAAAACCAAAATCAAAGTCACATTTTTATTAAATGATTAAAAAATTTAAATTTGGTAACAGCAACTAGTTCTGGCCTATGAGTCAATTATATGTATGTGTAAAAGTGTGCATAATATAAATTATAATATTTAATTAAACTAAAATGCTCGCATTTTACCTATAAAGAGGGTACTAGACTAGTTATACTGTATATGAATAAGATTAAAAAATAGAAAAATTATTAACTTAATTAAATAATATATAAGATAATATTGAAAAAACTAGAGATTAATTGGATAATAACGTTGATAAAAAAATATTTTCCTTTTTTTTATAACGATTTTAAATCGGGAATATTGGTAAAGTACGTTTCACAATAAATCGTTGACTTGGTACCTGCTCTTAACTGCTCTTAAGGGATTACTAATAAAAGGTGGTTAATATTTCTTCGAACATTTACAGAAAGGTATTATTTATTTTTGTCCAGGAAGATATATACGTATCAACAGTTTCAACAGTTTTGTTTAATTTCAATTAATAAATAAACTTAAAATTTGTTTGTTTGTTTTTAAAAAATTTCGTGATTTTTTTTACAAAATAAATTTAAGTTTTAGTAAATGTTACTAAGTTTTATTTAAATCTATTTTGAAAACCGGATTACGGATCTGTTAATGTTTACTGTACAGTGAGAAATTTATAACCTTTCATTACTAATCCCCTAAGGTCAGGTACCGGAGTCAACGAATTATTGTGAAACGTACTTTAACTAATACCCTATAACAGTATTTTCCCACACGAAAATACACTTCTTAATACTTTACTGGTTATTGACATGCTCACCTCTGCTAATGAATTCTTCCATCTCAGATCTCTTTTTTGCTCAAAACTTAAAACATTTTTCTTTCCAAGTTATTTAGCCGAGTTTTGTGCGAGGTAAGTCATCTCGTAATGAAGCTTGGCTTATACGCTGCAACTAGATTCGCTTTAGACCATAGGTTTTTTTTATTCGGCATTCCTTGAAAGTTTTTATAAAATTCATTAAATTTCATTTTCATTCTTTTAAGTTCCAAATATTGCGAGAGTAATATCAGGAACTATCGTGACAATATTTGAAGCATTATAATGCCAAAATTGTTTTTCTTAATGTTTTTTTTTATTAAACAGGGGTTTACACGAGACTCTCGAAAGTCGAGATTTCTCGTCTAGTCTCGATTTCCATTTTGAAATTTTTTGAAATTGTTCGAGAACGAAAAAGCCATTTCGAGATTTCGAAAGGAATACCTGAAATATACAAGTACAATGATGCTAATGTACTACAAATTGCAATCTATCTATTAATTATATCAGAAATCAGAAATGTATCCTTGAAGTGCAACAGACGGACTAGTCACATAATTTTCAAAATAAGTTAACGATCCTCCTGCACCCCGCCGCTAACAGGGCCAGAGGTTCTTGATAGGCGGTGGTGATAAATTTAGATTCATTTTCCGTTTATATGAAGACTTATTCACTAATGCCATAAATTCAACCTTATTTTTATTGTATTTTTCAAAAATGTAAGTCTAACCTCACATTATACTTATTACTTCTAAGGGTATATATGCATGTGGCACCATTTTTGCAAAAATTTTACCACGCAGGACCGATATTCCTATTATTGAATTTTGAATGTTTTAAAAAATAACTCTTTTAATCTGCATCTGTAAATTGGGAGGTTGTAGGAAAAGATCACAAAGAGACCAACGATCAATGGGATGGAGGCTAAATACCTGGGTATAATATTTGACCAGAAGCTTACATATGGAATCCACAAATCCATAAAATCACACAAAAGTCTACAATTGCTCTTGAGAGATGTAGAAGGTTGTGCTGGAAAACATAGAGACTCAACCCAAAGGAACCTTTGGTTATACACGAGGATCATATGCCCAATGTTGACGTATGTTTCAGGAGTTTGGTAGTCAAAAACCGAGCAGGAAATAAAAGACTGTTTTAGGGATACCCGTAGACCGAATTATCCCTAGGTATAACTAATAAAATTTTTCAGGTAACGGTACCGAAAAAAGAGGACTGGGATCCATGGATGGTCCCAAAACCGTTGTGGGTACAGGGGCTAGAGTATACGGCACAAAGCCAAGGACAAAAGTCCACTTATACCTAAGGAAGTACATGATTGTATATCAAGCAGAAATTGCCGCTATATTATGTTGCGGTACAGAACTGATTTCCCGAAAGGTGGAGAACGAGTCTATCGTAATCCAGTCTGACAGTCAAGCCGCTCTAGGGGCCCTTAGTTCGGTACAGGTCGACTCAAAACTTGTATGGGACTGCGTTTGTGCTCTCAATCAGGTGGGAAGCTGCCATCGGCCAACACTTGTCTGGGTGCCGGGGCACAAGGGAATCAGAGGCAATGTGAAGGCAGATAAATTGACTCGAAAAGGTGTAAACACCCCAATTAGAGGACCTGAACCCGTCTTTGGAATCGCAAATACATTTGCAGCTATCAGCAAATGGGTGCAAAGATTCTTGAAAGTCTCTTGAATGGTGGGAAGGATAGAGACAGTCCAAAAAGTTCATAAAGGAAAATTCGGGTAAAATTCACGGCAGAGCTACTCTCACACGTGTATAAGTCAGTAAGGATAATAGTAGGATTGTTAATTGGATTTTGAAGGCTGAATAGGCATATGAGTCTTATAGGCCAGACAGAGGTAGACTTATGCAGGTTCTGGCTGGAAGAGGAGGAAACCACAATTCACTTCCTATGCCACTGTGAAGGCTTGACAAGACTGCGGTTTCTAGAACTTGGAGAGAAAAAATCAGAAGCAGTAGGCTCTATGAAACGGCCATTATCAAGGCTGGTGAACTACGTCAGAAGGGCAGGGCAGCTTCTGAGCCCTGCGGGCTCTCGTGCCTGGAAACAAGTTTTCAAACAATCTGTCAAATTATTTTTATGTTATTCTCACACTCTTGTTATATTATTACTGAAAAAAATTAGTTTGTTACAATACGTGTATTTTTCTTAAATTTTAAATGCATAGCTAAAAGATAGATTAAATTAGAAAAACATAATTTAAAGAAGGTTAATATTCACTTTTGAAAAAATACCTCACCTCATATTTTAGTGCAGTATTAATATTTTAATACCATTTAGTTTTTGTTTTCGAGATTCTCGAATCGAGATCGAGAAATGGTCTTTAAGAAAAATATCAAGAAAAGATTTTGTTGATTTCTCGTGTCGACAATTGTCTCGATAAAATCATAATTAAACAACATATGGGTTAATTAGGTATTTAATTATACTTATTTAATAATGTTCCCACCATTGTATCTAATAATTAGCAAGGTTAGAATTAGAAAAATCAAAACAATTTGACCACAATACACACGAAACACACATTTTCCAATAATCAAATACTAACTGGTTTCACCAATAATGACTTTAGCGTGGTTGTATTGATTTGATACCTGAGTTAATATGTCTATTTGGGACTCAAAGGACAAATAAATAAATTTATGAAGACTGGCAATATAAGAAGCATCTAAAACTTAACTTATTTAATATTAAGTGTAACTTTACCTATGTATTACTATTTCTTCTGGTTTGAATTCTTTAGTATCAAGTGTACCAATTTGGATTAAAACATATTGGAGACAGCAGAAAATTTTCCAGAGGATCGGTTTTCCAGTTGTTTATATAGAATGAACAACTCGATCATGAGGAATAACTTAAGTAAATGAAAGAACCGAGGAAAGAACTCAATTATGAAGAAGAGGAACATCTAGATGAAAAGATTACTATGGAAAAAACCATCAGTAAAGGTTTCTAACAAACGTTTAACTACATTAAGCTTTTAGTCAGAAAAGCAACTACATTCGCGCTTCATGTATTTTATAATCAAAATTGCTCTAACGCTTATTATACCCTTACACCATTTTTAAACTATAATTATCTATGAAAACATGATTGGTTATTAAAATTTGGGATATAAACAATCATAAGCAAGGCCAATATAAAGCCAAATTTTAGTTCTCCAGTAATAATTCATATATATTCCAATAATACCGCGATTGTATTAATTTCAATATCAAATATTGTCAACAAAATTATATTATTATTCAGTTCTGACTGAGAAATTCCCAATGGATTGAAGGTGCACGCGTTTGTCGGTATAAAGTAATAGAATATTCGACAATAAATTAAAATGCATTGCTGATTCTTGATAGGAAATCACTGATTTTCACTAATATTAAATATCATGAGCATAAGACTACAGACAACAGAAATTATTGGTTAATATATTACTATGAAAC
Organism: Ophraella communa; assembly: GCA_035357415.1. Taxonomy (NCBI): domain Eukaryota; kingdom Metazoa; phylum Arthropoda; class Insecta; order Coleoptera; family Chrysomelidae; genus Ophraella; species Ophraella communa. The sequence continues at coordinate 20,504,006 of CM068980.1, forward strand.
TAAGAGTTTTTTTATTATTCTTTATTACTATTTAATTAACACCATTATAAATAAAAAGTAAACTGCCACACAATAGAGCGCAGACGCGTGTAAACAGTTGTTTTTGGGTGAATTCAGCAACGTTTAGAAACCGACTAACTGCTGCCTACAGTTAAGGTTAAAACCTCAACGTTTAGGAAACGTCCAACTGCTAACTAGAGTTAAAATTGCAAGCTTTATAATAACCCAAGAATGATTAACCGAACCGGTGCAGAACAGAATTGTGACGTTGTGTTAAAGTTTGCCGTTCAATTGCGCAAATTTTTTTGACGTCATTTTGCTACTTACTTTCCTCAAAATATTTTTAAGCTGCTGGAAAAATCTAGCCGGTTATAATATATATATCGTGCCTATGTAGTGTATTGTCTATTCTTAGTTCACCGCTGTCCGGAGCGGAAGTAAGGGGTGAAAGAGCGGCGATCCATGCGAGGATAAAGCCACTACTGCAGGTACAGAAGGGTGAAGAGTGTGTGAGGGACCGCCGCCCTTCTTGAAGTATGCTAAGGTAGTGATTCCGAGGCGGGGGTAACGGCGAGTTTTGAGGTGGGTTTGGTCGGTAGGCATCCTCTCGAGGGTGAGTCCAACACTGTTGGGTTCTGGATAAGGACCCATCGAACATGAGTTTCCAATCTCAGCCCGAGAAACAAAAGTTCACTGGTTATTGTAAATCGGACGAATATCAGGGATATACCATTTTACATAGGTAGATACATGAAAGAGTTTAATAAACTTAAATTATTTTTTTAAATTGTAATTTAAAATTACAATGTTCAACCAGCCCTGCAGAGGATTTATACCCCATTTTAAAATTGCTCTCCTTTAAGTGTCAATCAGTCATCAGTTAGTGCGAAAAATGATGGATAACGGTTATTTTGGGTTGGCTTTGGTTGGTTTAAGCTAAGTTTGTTGATTAAGTTAAGATTAGTTAAGTCTTAGGTTTGTTGGTTTATTTTTATAAAAAATGTAAATGTAAATTCTTTAATGCATATCATTATATTTAAAAAAATATTCGTTCATGACAGTTAAAAACTGACTCCTAAATGCTCCAACTATTTTAAACTTTGTTTACTTTTATGATCTTAAGCTTTCTTAATATTCTGACTTTTTTGCACAATTTTTCTATAAAACACTGAAATATAAGACTCGTCCAGTTTTAGAAAATGGAAGTCTTCCTAATATTTACCATTTTACATTTAGGTGTTAAAACGATTTTATCTAGATGGATTTCAGCTTTGAACTGAACTTAAAAATGACGAAAATAATTTGGTGGAAGTTGAGGTTAGGTTAGGATACTTATGTACATCTAGTTACTATAGTTCTAATACCAAAAAATAATTTGAATATCAAAACAAAAAAAACAGAGCATGAGAAAAAACTGCCAACAAATTAATGTTTGTCGCTTTCTTCTGAAAATTTGATCTTGTAGGAGTAGCATTCTTCTATGTAAGGATAAATACTAAGGGTGTACTGACAATTTACTCAGCACACCGTTGAGTACCTGGCCCAACATAACCTACCCTTTTTTATTTAGATAGCCAGGTAGCCCTTAGATAGCCAGGTAGACCTGGGCTACAGCTCAGCTCTAACAGTTTATGGAGCCTATCATCGCAGCTCATTTCTTTGTTTCAAGTCCTAGGTTTTTTATCTCTGAGACTCAGTTGACAATGTTCCGCTGTTCCATCTCTCCATAATCATCTATTATGCCTAATATAGGATCGTCATGTTTCTTCATAAAGCGAAGCAGTAAAAATGAGGTGTTTCACTGCCTCTTCAACTTGCTCAAAATTTCTACACAGCCTCTTATAATTTATTGAGAAAATAGTAACCTCAGCTGTATCTTTATCAATTCGATTTAAAACACAAAATATTATTGACACGAAATTGTTAAAGGTAAAAACAGAATAACCTAAATTCAAAAATGTGGTCTCTACAAAGTTAAATATCCCAAATTTATTGCTGTGTATTTAGGTCAAAGCATACGAAATTTTTATCTACGAGACAATTAACGCTTAAGAACATATAAACTTCAACAACTTGATGCAAGACACCAATTTAAACATAAAAACTCACGCAAACAAAAGAAATTGAAATACTACACATTTGTGATAAAAAAACAAAATTTTAGTTTTATTAAAGAACTTGAAATAAAAAAAACGTCTAGTAGATCTGCAAATTAAAGTTGATCAAATAAATTTTGGAAGTTCTCCCCTATTAGACTTTGCTTTGATTGAGTCTTCATTTTATAAATAGATAAGACATAAATGTACCACAAAGTTATTCTAAAGATCTGCACGATATACATAGTTTTTTTCCTGTTTTTTTTTTAGATAATTGCACAGTAATACTGATATTAAAGGAAGATATATCCAAGATACTCCCTTAGGGCTAATATCATCTAGGCTTTACCCTTGTCATGTCTTATTACTTCAACACTTGGTCTAGCCAACACAATTTAATCAACATCAGACGACTACCTAAAAAAATAAAATGTATCTTCATTAAGTCAATCTGATGATGTTGATTTATAGAAACAGCTGTCATTACCACCAAATTTTAAAAAATACTTATTTATAATATAACAGTAAAAATAATTTTTTTTTTATTCAAAGAATCTCGCTTTACTCACTTGTGTTTCTCACACATTCTCCTTCACTGTCTCATCAAATTGAGATTCATAAGAAGTTTGCATCTCGTTGCGTAAGAATTGATTTTATTGGTAATATCAATATGTGGCTAGAATGCACAATTTCATATTCCCAACTCACAAATTCACAAGTAAAATCAAAAGGTACGCGGAGAGCCCAAAAGTTAACAAACAGTCCCTGAGCTGATGAACGCATTCATGCGATCTGACAAGCTAGCCTTTTCCCTTCTTTCCTCTCTTACCCCTTCGGGGACTGACCGGATGTCCACAATTTGTCATAACTTACACATTGCCCATATATTGTCGATGCCGGAATTTTGAAGACGGATATTTCACGTTTCAATGATTGAAACCACGCACCCTTTCCAGAATCAGTTTAACACTTTTCGACACGCTTGATAAATTGAAACGGCTAAAAATTTTTATTAGAATCAGTGACGTGCGATATTCAAATATTATTTTTTGTTGGCTATTTTCATCAATACCTACATCTGTTCAAAATTTCCGATACCCACAATTTCCGATATTATGGTAGACTATGTTTTATACTAATGAATCATCTAAATTGGTCTATACAAACATTGAATTGAATCTACCATATATTGATAAGTTTAACCACTTCTTATCTAATATATTGATTTTAAAGAATTTCCCACGCTTATTTTAAAACACAGTACAACCTACACAATAAAATGGAAGATTCGACAACTAAGAAAGGTCTGAGTAACTGGTAGGAATAGAACGATTTCGTTTGGATCTGCGTAGTTAGGGTCTATTTTCTGGTACAGATGTTTTAGGATTAACTTGATCTTCTACCGACACATTCGTTTCTAAAGCAGTCATTTCATTGATTTTTGAGCTTGTTGGAAACAAAGGTACTGATTTACTATCATGTGATTCAATGAGATTTGCTTCTGGTTCTTCTTAATTATTTGAGTGATCGGAATGTACCTAGTTGGAAATTTTGATATGAGTAATCGGAATGTAGTTGTAAATTTTGATTTAAGTAATTGGGATATAGTTCTAAATGTTCTTGTATGAGTAACGTAATTCTTTTGGTAACTTAATAATAACCGGATCTGTGCCTTTATTTTTAACTTTGATCTATATGTCTTTTTAATGAATATCCATCTTCTAAAAAAATATACTAAATAAAAACATAACTGAATTGCATACATTTATATTCACTACCATAAATATCAATTTGACAATTCCTAGGTAACTAATATAAAAACCTAAAAAAATAATTTTCAACATAATCAACTAAGATTATAACATATATGGTCACCTAATGTCTTCACAACGTAACAGTCAGTAGTGCAGCTCAGAGCACAAGAGCATCCACCATTTCTCCGTAGAATATAAATTGTTTGCAGTCACGTCAAATTTACTGAAATTAAACTATATACAGTGGAAAACATTTTTTGTCACGAATAGGGAAAAACTGTATAGATAACTATACCAATATAATTAAACTAAATCGGTAAATAATGCCTCTCAGTTGTTGATGTGTTGACATTTAAATATCGTAGCTGTCAATTCTTACTCAAAAACTAATATCTTGCGAAGTAATAATGAAATATTTAACCGAGACTCACCGGATTGAAATTTTTATGATGATTGGTTACGGCGATAATTGCAGAAGTGAAGTTGAAGTGGCAAACTTATTTAATCAGAGGTATCCTCTAATATTTCACAAGGTACTGTGTCTAAAATTCATGTGTTACCGGCAAAGTACGTTATGCGGTCATACCTAGGTTTACCTAGGCAAAGTCCGCATTGCCGGTCTACTTTAAGCAAATTCCGAAGTTATTTGATATTTCGGACATTGCCTACACAGTAGTACGACAATCTTAGGTTTGCCAAATGTGTAGCAGGCAAACTCCGAAATAAACTGATATCCCGATTGCAGGTGGTCGAAACTTGTTGCTACGTGTTCACATATGATGGTGGGGGGTTACGTAACAACTGAATTCTCATTCTGTGTTTTCTTTAGTTGTATTTAGGTGACTGTTGTGTTCAGTTGTGTTTAATCATTATTGGATTTGTGACCAAGAAGGCATGCAAGTATGAGTGAGGCGGGTGAAATGAGGGCGAGATTTTTTGAGAAATAGAGAAACCAATAAATTCTTTTTACATTCAATCGATAGAAAAGTACGAGGCATTAATTAAAGAAGTTAAAGAAGCCAAGAAAGCTACAAAAAAAATAACTCTTCAATACCGACGTCTGACACGTTACTATGTCTTACTTATTGGGGGCATTAAAAAGTTAATTTTGCCATTGTCTGCACAAATCACCGAAGTAAAGTACTTTGTGCCCAAAGAAGAATTGTTTGAGGTGATAGACAATGCTCACAAGGAATGTGGTCATGCTGGAAGAGAGCTGCGGATGGTTTTTATAAAATCGGCGCTAAACAGTTCTCAGTTCTCTATAGTTGCAAAGTTGCAAGGAACAATTTCTTAAAATCAAAGACGTCCCAAAAATAGAATTATCACTTCGCGAAATAAGTGGGCACAGTTCTTCATTTGGAAGGCAAGGGTTTCAAAGGGTTTCCTACATAGAAAATTGACAGTATGATAGTAATGCGGCAGGTTGTTTCGTAGTTTGCCTGCTACACATTTGGCTAACCTAAGACTGTCGTGCTACAGTGTAGGCAATGTCCGAAATATCGAATAATTTCGGACTTTGCTTAAAGTAGGCCGGCGATGCGGACTTTGTCTAGGTAAACCTAGGAATGACTGCAACACGTACTTTGCCGGTAACACATGCACTATTCAGAGAACTTGGGAATATCAAACCATTAAAGAGAAAATCGCACTTCGTTGAATATGATGTAAAAGTGGATATTATGTTGTGTCGTGGAGAATCCACGTCAAATTTCTCGTCAAAATAATGTGTCACACAACTATCCTAAGGTGTTTCCATAAAGAAAAACTTCATCCATATAAATTGACTTTTGTGCAAGAACTATTAGAATACGATCCAGATCGTAGAATGGATTTCTGTGAAAGAATTATGAATAAATTGAACAGAATTTAAATAGCTGTTGGTACAATTCTTTTTACAACATTCACATTAGCCGGGAAAGTAAACAGACAAAACTGTAGATATTGGACAAAGGAGAATCCTCATTAGATGCGAGAGACACATACTCAGTATCCTCTAAAGTTGAACGTTTTGGCAGGTATCATACGTGATCATATTATTGGTCCTATTTTTGTAGATGGAAATTTGACAGCTGAAAAATATTTAAGCATGATTAGAGATGAAGTTGTTCCTGAGGTGGCCAACTTATATCCCAACGCAATAGATCCGAACCTACCGGATGAAAATATCTGGTTCCAGCAGAACGGAGCAACACCCCATTATGCTTTAATTGTAAGAAATTACTTGAATGAAATTTTCCCCACTAAATGGATTGGACGAAGAGGTACTATCGAGTGGCCAGCTTGGATTTTTTTTCTGTGGGGGAACTTTAAATGAAGTTCGGGACGACTTTTAAAAGAGACTGTGTTATTGCCAACAACAAGGTGGAGAACATTTTTAGCATTTGTTTTAATGTAAAAAGCTAATTACGTCAAGTATTTTATGTATTTACTATCTTGAACAAAATTATAAATAATTTCAAAATTTCACCCTGAACAATTCATAATAGACCCTACATGGTATAGTTCATTGAGATCGTATTGTTAAGGAACTTTTAAAATCATAAAAATATACCGGGTATTTCATTAAAAATATAGATCATGGAGGATATCAGACTTGCGTGTATCACCCTGTACCTTTAAATTTATGTTTAAAAAGCTCAAATTTGAATTTCAAAGTTAACGGGCTTCAGCGTTTTTTATAATCTTCTATACTAACTCCACAAACAATTTTATTCCATAAGTGGTTTCCACACTGTATATATAAGTATACTTATATATACAGTGTGTAAAAGCCAAATGGATTAAATTCATTATTTCGGTTACTGTACATATTTATAAAAAATCCCGAAACACGTCAAATTTAAATTATAACTTGACATTCTTTAACGTGAAAATGCAACCCCTACCTTCAACCCCCTTAGAAAGACAGGTAAAACCCCCAATTTTTTAAATGGGAAGTATAGGCTTGTGATATATCATTTGAAAGGTCTTTTCATTCTCTATTTAAAAATGTTATTGTTTTTAAATTTGATGCAAAAATTAACATAAAAAAAATTAAAATCATGTTGTTACCGAAATTCGCTAAAATATACTCGAAACTTATTACAATATACTTAAAACTTATTTCCCGTTTAGGTCTTGATAATGAGAAAGTGAACAAAAACCATAGCAATGTGGTTTTTAGATGGTAACCATTAAAAAACTTAAAAGAATTTCGGTGGCAACGCTATTTTAACAAGCAGTAGTAAATTGTTTTATTTAAGTTGTCATTGTTGTAATTTAAGTATAAAGTTTGTTCAATTCAATTCTGAAAAATGGTTAAATTAACGGAAATGCATAAAATAACAGTTTTACAAATGATTGGTTACGGAGATAACATCCGAACACAACAGGAAGTAACTCGCCTATTTCATGAGAAATTTCCTAATTTGCCGCCTATATCCCAAGGAACAATAAGTAAAATAGAAAAGCAGTTTCGCGAGTTTGGTCATGTAAGGCAGATAAAAAAAGCAGCTGCCAATGCACTGATGATACCTACTCAGGAGCTCATGGAAGACGATTTTGATAGGAGAACTTTTTTTTGTGAGCAAATGATGGACATGTTGGATAACAATATTATCCAATTAGAAGACGTTATGTTTTCTGATGAGTGTACTTTTTTACTTAACGGTCATGCTAATCAGCAAAATTGCCGCTACTGGTCCACGGAAATCCTCACTGGATGAGAGAAGAACACACTCAATACCCTCAAAAGGTTAATGTTTGGGCAGGGATTGTAGGGAACAATATCATTGGTCCCTTTTTTATTGAGGGTAACTTGAATGGCAACAATTATTTGGCACTACTTCAAAATGATGTCATTCCAACGTTGGCAAATTTATATCCTGATCCAGGTAACCCTCAAGTTCCAGCGAATACGATATGGTTTCAGCAGGATGGAGCACCACCACACTACCAACTTAATGTCCGGCAGTACCTCGATACAATATTTCCCAATCGGTGGATAGGGAGGCGAGGATCGATTGAATGGCCAGCGCGATCACCTGATCTTACATTATTAGATTTCTTTTTATGGGGATATGTGAAGAGCCATGTGTACGAAACTAAACCTTCTGATTTAAATGACTTAAAAGAACGAATAACGCTTGCGATTAGGTCGATCACGCTTGATATGTTTAATAATGTTAGAAGACAGTTTTATTTGAGATTAGGATGTTGCCAAGACGTTCGCGGAGAACATTTTGAACATCTTTTTCATTAACATTCATAGTTCTTTTTCGTGTTCTACATTTTATTACGTTTTGCATTACATTTTAGTTTTTGATTGTATTGTAGCGAATTTCGGTAATAACATGATATTAATTTTTTTTATGTTAATTTTTGCATTAAATTTAAAAACAATAACATTTTTGAATAGAGAATGAAGAGACCTTTCAAATAATATATCACAAGCCTATAGTTCCCATTTAAAAAATTGGGGGTTGTACCTGTCATTCTAAGGGGGTTGAAGGTAGGGGTTGCATTTTCACGTTAAAGAATGTCAAGTTATAATTTAAATTTGACGTGTCGGGATTTTTTATAAATATGTACAGTAACCGAAATAATGAATTTATTCCATTTGGCTTTTACACACTGTATATATATTTACTTCAACAAGGTGCCAGTTCTAAAAATGTTTATTAAAACCAATTTATTGTTGGGTTTTTCTTAGAAATTATGCCTGAAAATTTCAATATTTAATACAGCAATAAAAGTGGCTTTGCATGATGAGGGTCTGCCGAATCATCCACGGATAGACTAGGGATTCCTCGTGTATCAGTTATTCGTATAGGGCGTTTGTACCAGGAAACGTGAAACTGGGCGTCCTAGGGTAATGAATGCAAGAAAAGATCGGTATCTAGTAGGTTATATACGTCGGAATCGAACCATAACAGTCTTAGCTGTACGAACTCATTTAACAAGAACGTATGGTCGATTAATTTCCAGTACCACAGTACTTGAAACATAATACATTAGATATGTTCGAAACATTACTGAACCCATTATTAATCCTCTCCGAAAGGAAATTTCATTTATATGGATGACAATGTTAGGCCCCATCTCACGAGAAGAGTGCAAAATGCACTGGAGACGAACATGGCTAGCAAATTCTCCAGAGATGGATCCCATTGAGCACATTGGTATTTTGTTGGAAGAGCAATGTCAAACCCTCCACCCTCCAGGAACTCACACTTGCGGCCCAAAAAGAATGGAATAACATCCCAATGGATACCACCAAAGTGTTTTTTCTATATATCTAATTCTAATAATAATTTTATTATACAATAATTTTTCGTTTGTATTTTTTCTTGTTCGCTTAAAATTTAATTTAGCCAATTTGCATTGAGTGCAAATGGATATTTATAAACAAATTAAATGTATTTTGTAATACATAATAATTTAGTGCTAATAGCCAAAATTGTCGCATAAGTAGTTGATAATTAATAAAACTACAAAAATTACAGACATTTATGTGAAACATAGATAAGTATAAAAATAATTCAGTTTTTTTGGTAACTGATAAGTGAAATAAAATACTGCGTCCCACTTTTCACGAAATCAATTTAATCAATTTTTTGTTTGATGATCTTAAAGTACCAACAAGGTCATTTTTAATTTAAAATCTAATATTACATTGATATTACATTGTTTTCTTTACTACATTCTATCTTTATTTGATAAATAAAACAAAATAATAATAATAGATGCTTGGCCTTCGTTTTTATCTTAAATAAATATATTTAGTAAGGAAAAAACTTAAGAAAACAAAATCATTTCAAGATATGTGTCTCGATATCAAATGAATTTATTTACAGAATTAAATGATATGCATACAGTTTTTATACATGTATTGTTATATAAGTTACATTAAAATTTTGTTATATAAATTTAAAGCAATATTCAGGAGGATTTAAATGTTTTATACATTATACAGAAATAAAAGAATACACTTTATGAAAAAATCCTTTATGGAAAATTCACATTGGAAAAGCCTTGGTATATTTAACAAAAGGACATAATTTTTTGGATTGTTTTGGATAATTAATAATCGGTGCTTAAGTGAATAAAATTGTACAAAATTCCAAAATAACTGCTATTTATATACTATAGCGCCTATAGGTAAGAGAAGGTAGAGAAACTTTCTTGATTGAACAAAAATAAATAATTAGTATAAAGTATGACCTACAGGTTGATTTATTACTGAGTGCCTTAAAATGTTTATGGTATTGCTGTCAAAAGTGAATTGTCAGATTTTGAAAGCAAACATCAAAATATATAGATTTTATTTATTAACATTAATATTGATAGTACAATTTGTGCAATTACTTTATTTGAATGTTTGTAGAAAAAATATTGTATAATGTACGTGTTAAAAGTACCTTTTAAGGCACGCATGTGAAGGTTTACAGAATGAGCGATTTTTTTTCTATCAGGGCCTATGATTATTTGGAGCGCCCGCTACAGATCGATAACTAATTCTGGGAGCTGTTATTGTAGGTTGTTTTTATCAGCTAAATGTTTAAGTGGGTCTACAATTGGACGGTGTTATGCAAAAAGCTACCAACCCACAAAATGTCTGATTTGGAATTATAATGACTTTCGGCTTAACAAACATATATTCCCTGTTTTTCAAAAACCTAGCAATCCTCAGAAAAAATACAACAAACTAATCCACAGTATGAGTTTGCCCCAAAGCTTGTGTCGCAGAATGCAGCCTGTGTTGAACGCACCCAAGTGGGTTGGTAGGTTTTTTCTAGTATTGTGACATAAGATGCTTAAATCAATATTTTCCTGAAAGATTTACCTTGAAAGCTTCATTCTAAACTTTCCTTGTCCCGGTCTAAAGATACAGCAGTGACACTGAACGGCTACGTGGAAGTTATGAAGCAAATTTGTTTTGCTTTTTGAGTTTGGCGTTTTATTTCGGAATTGTCTATTTCAGGAAAAGCAAAAACTCACCAACCAAGAAACTAATTGATTTTCATCGATTTTTTAGGTAGAAAATTAATCTATCAATAAGAGTAAAACTACTAACCTAAAATATAAATTAAATTGAAAAAATCGCACCTAACCCGTCAGCTGATTTTTTTTTATGAAGAAAAACTTTAAAGCGCAAGCTCAGTTTTATCATAATAAGGGTTGGTAGTAGGGGTGTGCGAATAGCGTTCGAATCGAATCGAATCGAATAGTACTATTCGATTCGAAATTCGAATCGAATAATTCGAATTTACGAATTATTCGAAATATTCGAATTATTCGAAAATTTTTCGAATAATTCGTAAATTTTCGAATTATTCGAAATTTTTCGAATTATTCGTTATTTTTCGAATAATTTGAATTTTTCAAAAAGTTTGATTCTGTTTTAATTAATTATTTAATTAATTAATAATTCGTAAATATAAAGAATTCATTCAAAGTTTCCGAGTGATTTGTGAATTATATTCTATAATAAGTTAATTTATTACTCAAAATATTACTAATATTATTATTGTAAGACTTTTTCTTAAATTTTTTAACTAATTAATTCAACTTAAAAAGAATATCTTAGTATTTTATCTGTAATTTGTACTTTCAATATTTTTCATGATAATGCTATTATTTGTCTACGAAGTACTTAAAATGTTTAGCATGATAAATCAGAGGTTTGAACATCTCAAAATTCGAAAAATATCAAAAAAATTGACGATGGGTTCGAAAATTTTTAATTTATTCATCCATTCACGGATCATTCGTGAATTTTTGAATTATTCGAAAAATTTTCGAATAATTCGTGGATTTTTCGAATAATTCGAAATTTTTGAATAATTCGCAAATTCGAATTATTCGATTCGAATTTCGAATCGAATAATAATATTCGATTCGATACGAATTATTCGTAAATTCGAATTATTCGCACACTCCTAGTTGGTAGCTATTTGCATAACCGTCCAATTGTAAGTAGAATACAGTCAAAAAGTAAAATATCACATTTCATGGACAAAAATTGCTGCTTTAGAATGACAATATAAATTTTCCCACGTAAACGGATCTATAGTTTTTGTGAGATAACTCATGTCTGTCACTGGCTTTGATTGTTCATTGCTTGATTTATTATGTTATAATTTTCACCTTCTAATTTTTTTTAATTAAGGATTTGTAAAGTCATCAAAAAATAACTTATATGGCATTGCCGACCTAAACTATATTCTTTTAAGTATAAATTTAAACTTTTATGTATAAACACCCTTTATTTTGCAAAATGGTATAAATCAGTAAATTGTTATTTTAATTTAACGATTAAATTTTATAGAGTTTTGCTATAGCCTAACCTAACTTAACCTAACCTAAGCCGCCATGGTGCAACTGATTGATGCACACGTTGGTGTTTTTGGTAGCCTTGTAGTTCGGCAGATTATTTTATTTTATATTCAATCTTTTCTATTTAAAAATGACTTGTCATTTAAGAAATGTGGAAATCCATATGTGCCTTTTCCGTCACTGAAGTAAACTTGATAATCGGAAGGAAAAGGAGCACTTTGCTTTCTTATTATATCAATAAATTTAACTGGACTTTCTGTTTGTGGAGACACAGTTTGAGAAAACTCATGGTTTGTGGATTTTCTTGAAAATAGCGAATATTATCGTTTGACAGCATCTAGAAATTCGTTTAAAATTTCTATTTAAAATCACACAGATATCATTTTGGCATTTGGCATATATTTAATAATTATTAGTAATTTAATTAGTTACAACAAACATTAAATAAACTTTTTTATTTGGGAGAAACTATAAGTGACTGGAACGGTATATTTTTCCAGAAACACATTGTGAAACAAGGCTTCTCAGGTGTATACAACCATAGCAATAATGAGGCAACATGCTTAACGGTGATAATACGATAACCTTATATACGTTTACGTAGTTTATGATCCATAATAATTTGACTTCTTACTGTACACAATTCTCCATATCTTTTGTTTTGGACATAACCAATTGCGTTGTTCCCATAAGATCCCCTGTTGATCTAGAAGGACTGCTCTTTGTAGAAGCTGCTGAAAGAAAGCAAAGTGAGTGTGATTTATATATATTCCATAATATTCCTGGAATCTGCTTTTATGAACCGAATTTCTATTTTTAAGAAAAAATGTACGTCACTAGATGCTGTTTCATTAAACAACCTATATACATTCACCACTATAACTATGTATACATAAGTCACTAGACAGTGATTGGTGGAATCCACATCAATTTTAATTCACAATTAATGCTTTCTAACTATATAACAGCTTAGGTCTCTAAATTATAATAATTTAGAATAATAAAGTGTTTACCATCTATAGGTAGATTTTAAATAAAAAATACACTACTTAAAATTTTAGACTTTAAAACGGTGAGGAACGCACTTTTTTTAAATTATTAATTGTTCCAAGTTACAAAATTACATTGAGTACCTGACAACATTGCAGAACCCAAATGTCAGTTAGAGTATTATTTCTATATTGCAAAATGTGTTGCATAACTATATGCTTACTTGCACCAACGATCGATAAATTGATTGAATGATTTCAGCCGACGATAATAAACTTCGTACCCATGTAACACAAGTAGACCCGATGGACGTCCTATATATATCCACAATGTACATTGTGGATATTCACTGGTTGCGGATATTCACTAAACCCGTTTGGACATCCATAGTTGATCCATATAAGATCCAATTTTGGACTATTTAGGGACATTTGGAAAGTCCATATTTCACATGAAAAAAATGAATCCCATACTAATAAAAAACTGTGGTTTATATAAACAAAAAATGTATTTAAAAAAAATCAAAAATGTAAAATTATAAAAAAGTACACTCAGCTGGCAGAATTAACCGCCCAAACTATATTCTGTAATTAAGTCAGTTATAAGTATTTGTAATTTTCAATTTTTAGTAGTTTAGAATGTCTACATACATCTTAAAAAAGCAAATAAACACAATCAACTGAAACTATTTGTTTAATTTTAAAAACTCTATTTCAATTTCAAACATTTGAACAAGACAAGTAAGACATTGTTGGGTGGTATTGTATCCCCTTTTTAAGCGGTATTTTTGATGTTTTCTTAGATTTTCCACTGCTTGTTCTAAAAATTAAGTATAAAAATGGTCATTCGGGTCTACTATATAAATAATCACTAACACAAAATATGGATAAATAAATAAAAAACATTTTGTCTTTTATTTGTTTTAACACTGTATTATTTGATGTTACACATTACATTTCAAAAAATAATACCTACGTTTGTTAATACTTACTTATATGTTAGAACTCAATCAAAAAATAAAATTATAACTAATAAGCACAACAGTACAAACAGTTAAAAAACTATTTTATGATTAGATTATTCTTCTATTTTCGCGGAAATATTTTAAATTCGGGAGCATATATAAATAAAATTATCGTGGTTCTTCGTTCCTATGTCAACAGTATTAATTTTCCTTTTAAAATTTAGGTATTTTTTAAAATCAACAGATTACATAATATAATACCATTTTTAATTTTCCAATCAAATACAAATATTTTTGACCGAGTTGGCAGGTTGTTTATTTTTAGTCCATCAATGGATATCCATTTATTTCCATGGATATTCATGGATATCCCATGGATATTCATGGATATCCCATGGATATACATTTGACTCCGTGGATATCCTGGTCTTAACATGGACTTAAAATGGATATCCGTAGGATGTACGTGGTTACATGGGTATGGACCAAAATTGTAGCAATTTTTTAACATTTTTATAGCAATCCGGTTCGAGAACCAACAGTGTAGCTATTTCACTATTTGTGTTCTCTGAGTATAGCCACTACACCACAATAATAATTTTTTGTGAATATATTAAGTTATTGTAAAGATCAGCATGATATAGTTTTTTTCCTGGTTTTTCTATATCATTGCACAGTTATACTGATCTTAGAGGGAAATACATCCAGGATAATCCCTTAGGGCTAATAACATCTAGGCTTTAATATTGTTATGTCTTATTACTTCCATACTTGGTCTAGCCTTACCTACTTAATCAACATCAGGTACCTAGCTACAAACAAATAAAAAATGTAATTTCAATATGTCAATCTGACGATGCTAGTTTATAGCGAAACAGCTGTAATTGTAATTTTAAACCGAATTTTTTAATTAAACTTGGAAGATGAGTTAAAGCGAAGAGTTTTTTATTATTCTTAGTAAGATGGACTTCCAAAAAGTAAGGGTTAGTACAATAAATTTAATTCATAATTGTTCTTTAACAAAGTATTTGTGAATATGAATATCATCTTTTATATTAATATTGGTGTATTCTTCATTTTAAAATATTTGAAAACATTAACATTTCATAATTAAAATGTCAAAACTGTCAAATGTTATAAATGACAATACTTTTTAAAATCAATATTTTCGTAATCACATAAAAATAAGAAATTAATATAAAAAATGATAAAATGGTAAAACGTAATGTTATACACTACCAAAAGTGCTACAAATATTACTGTATTTTCTGTATTGTAATATCAAATTTCTGATGGTTGAACCATAGGTTTAATTAGAACCGACTGTTGGTGCATACGCGCCCTATAACCATAGAAACATAGAATTTTATGTATCTATGATCCAGCTTTGTGTCTGTTAGGTGACGTATTCAAACATGCTTAGTTGCCACGTCAAAAATGTATTTCACCACTTTAGATTTTAATAAATGTCATTTTCTCATATTCTTACTTTTTTCAGTTTATAATATTACTCAGTAATCTATTTTATGTTAGTTTTTTGCCAGATCTTTCTTGCATAAAATATATATTTTTAATAATTCTATGCGTTTAATTTATACAGTAGATTTTTAAATAATAGAGATGAATTTTAAGCCCATAACTTGAATTAAAAAACAAATCTCTGTTCTTACTTCTCAGATTTTTATGTTTTCAAAATAATAAAACTATTATTCTGGATTAGCCCAACAAAACGGTTTCCTTCTTTATTTAGTAGATATCCAAATATTGTTTCTGAATGAAATCAAATCATTTTTCTTCATTAATAAACTAGCTAATGTTAAATAAAAAAAAAGAATTGTTATCTCTAAAAAAATTTATGCTAGATCCTTAAACATCTTGAACAGCAAAAAAATATTTAAAAACTGTAAAAATTTATTAATATATTGGCTACAAAACAATATATATTTAAAAAATAAATATTACTATTCCACCCAGTACGAATAAGAATGCTTGATTCTCAAGTGAGTATCAAGGGTCTCGTAACACCGACTTCTCGCAGATACACCCTTATAATAAGTTTGCACCTTTGCGGCAAGTGGCAAGCAAGCGGCAAACGGCAAATAATGGCAAGGGTAGTTTAGAATCGGGAGCAGTTAATATGAATACTGATTTCTTTTCACCCAAAGGAGCGGCGTTCCTCTATCAATACCAGTGTTATCACTTTTTTTGTATTTGTATCATCCTATTTTAAATTCCGGAGACAGAAATTAAATTTATGCTTGGGACGTTGTTGGTTTTTTAAATTGTTCCCATTCATCAGTCAATTGAACGCCTTCGGCGTTTTTATAGGGTAGTCGATTTTATTATAGAAAACATAATTGCATTTGAATAATGTTAACAAATATAAAAAATATTTACTGTTAAAAAATACCTGCCATATATATTGACAATTTTATGTGATGTTCATAGAATTCAAAAATTAGAGGATTTACAGGTTGTCTTGGAACATGTCGATTTATCCAAAACAGTGTTGACTTTATCAAGAGTAAATTTTAATCAAAATGATGGGTCGTGTAGACTTTATTCTAATATAATTGAATATGATTGAAATAGTAAACTGTCCAGAAGCAGTATTTATTGTGAGGACTGTCCAACCATGTACGAATGTAATTGACGATTGACAATTACTTTAGCAGCTTGTTGCTTATTTATATGTACAGGGTGTACCAACCTTACGACAAAGTTCGATATATGGGTTGTTTTAGAAGATATCAAAAAATATTATTAACAAAAATAGTAGATGTCTTTAGGGTCCATACTTTGAAAGTACCTTCAACTATACAGAGTGTTGTATAACTCCGTTACAAACCAAACATATGATTTTTTAAATGGGAACCCCTGTATATTATACCGAATTCGGACTGCTCACATTTTTTTGAGAATTTTTGGTTTTGATACCTTATACAAAGTCCTTCAGAAGTTATGGACACGTTTATGTGAAAATCGTAGGTAAATAAACGCTGTGTGCCTTTTTTTGTTAGGACATTGTGGATTATGGATCATTGGGGAGTCTTCTTGCAAAATTTCTTTCACGCACTTTTATCTTTTCGTATTTCTTTAATATACTGTATATACCCCTTATTGCGGGGTTTTAACTTTTTAGGAAGTTCATCTTACTAAGAACTAAGAACATAAAAAAATTAAACTTTTTAACGAAACTTCCACTTTTATGGGCTTATTCTGTGCAAAAATGAAAGCGGTAACAGCGCTGTAAATTTTCAAGGTCAAGAGATGTTATGAAAATGCCTGTTCGCTTTTACTGTAATTTACATCGATGTATTGTAACATTTTCGCTGTTAAAATAACGCCGACCAAAACATTCGACGTTAGGAGTGTTGAAACTGTAGATTTTCAAGAAATAAATCAAAATGAACAATCTGAGGCAGATTACCGACGGTAAGTGTATTTGTGTATTATAGAAGCAAAAAAGTGTCAAATTTTAGGTTATAATTTGAAATATTATTGAAATATTATATATTTGAAATATTATTGAAATTATATGCGAATACAAAGAAAAATATTACGTGATTCACAAAATACGTTTGATATACCGGAAGACATATTCTTGGACTATTACAGGCTAAATAAAGAAATTGTTGGGGAATTAATTAATTTCTTAGAACCACATGCAAAAAATCCAGGAAATGCAAACGCCTTACCATTTGTATTGATGTGTTATCTATAAATATAAACTATAAATAAGGTTTACCTATAGTTTGCGGTTAATATTTAATCTTGGACCAACATCACCCAACCGAAATTATTATTATATTGATAGATGCAACCCATGTGGAAATTGTTGCACCACCAAGTAGTAACTGATATACACAATCTTCCTTTAGTATTTATAAATAGAAAAAGCAAATATTGTATAAATTTGATGTAAATTAATCCATTTTTAAAATAATAATGATAAAAATAAATATATAACAATAACTAATAATAAATATCATTCAATAAATGTAACGATAACCTTAAAAGTAGGCAATTTACATTTGCTAACATAATATAAGTGAAGTTAGCTGCAATGTAATATTGCGTTGTCAATAACTTTTTTTACGTCATATTGTTCAGAATACAATTATTAACCGCGCTGTTAAATTTGATTTAACATCGCGATTTTAATAACATCGATGTTAAATTACGAATATTTGTATAGAATAACCCTATTATTTAAAAAATTGCTTTTTAAAAACTCAATACCAGCTCTTTCGCTACAACAATCGTCAGATTGACATATTATGATTGCAATTACATTTTTGTTTTTAAAGGTAGCTATCTAATGTTGATTAAGTAGTGGTTAGACTAGACCAAGTATAGAAGTAATGAGACATAACCATATTAAAGCCGAGATATTGGCCCTAATGGATTATCCTGGATGTATTCCCTCCAAGATCAGTATAACTGTTCAATGATTTAGAAAACCCAGGAAAAAACTATATCATGCTGATCTTTATAAAAACTTAATATATTTATGTTACATTTTTACGTCTTTTCTATGAATAATCTAAATCTAAATTTTGTTTTTTATCCTAAATGTGGAGTATTTGAATGAACAAATAAGTTCTTCACTATTAAACTATTTACTTTAATTGACATTTTTTATATATAGATAAGACGTAAATGTAACAATAATATATTAAGATCAGAATGATATACTTTTTTTGGGTTTTCTATATCATTGCACAGTTATAATGATCTTAGAGGGAAATACATCGGGGATAATCCCTTAGGGCTAATAACATGTAAGCTTTAACAATGTTATGTTTTATGTCTTCCATACGTGGTCTAGTCTTAACATTACTTTAATCAACATAAGGTAGACCTTTAAAAAACAAAAAATGTAACTTCAATATGTCAATTTGACGATACTGGTTGTAGCGAAACACCTGTCATTGAATTTTTGTATAAAATTTTTATATATTTTTTTTTAATTTAATGTACTAACCCTGACTATGTAAAAGTCCATCTTATTAAGAACGGTAAATAACGAAACGGTTGAACGAACTATTTATTCGATGCTAGTTTTTAGCAAAACAGTGGATTTAAATTGTGAATCTAAAAACGTATTTTTCGAATAAATAGTAGAAGTTTCTTTCAACGGTTTAATTGTTTACTATTCTTAATAAAATTTTAATTATAATTGATATAAAAGTAAATTAAAAAAACATATAATTGTATGTTTGGTAGGTATTAAAAAATAATATTTTTCTTCAAAATAATTTGGGAAAAAATTTTAGGATTAACTAAATTAACTAAATATTGAAATTCGTATTTATATAAAAAAATTGTTTTTTTAGAAAAATTAGTATTATTGATTTATAAAACATTTCAGACTTTTAGGGCAAATAATATAAAGAATTGAAAAACCTTATTTTTCAATCAATACTTAGTAGCTAGGCTAGAAGGGACGACTAAATCAAAACTCGTATAATATGCGTCAGGAGTGTTTTACGCTAACTTCTACATCTTATTTTAGAAAATTCACATAATCTAAGGATCATGAAACTCATACCGTTTATAGCTATCTATGTGTCAAAAAACTCATCATTAATATACATTAAATTATTTTCACATTTTAAGTTATGGTTTTAAGTTATCTAATGACATATTCAGAATGACAACAATAAACTTTATAAAAATGACTAACAAACTGGTAGCGGTTAAGACATTATTTTATAGAAAAATGTTTCTAACCAGTTATTTAATGATTTTTCTCGAACATGGTATCGAGCGAAACCTTTTAGACCGCCACGAATAATTTTACTAATAGTCACGTTGGTATCGCCCTGTTAAATTATACAGTATATTGTCACATAAGGTTACTTTTATTTCGACCAATATAGTGTCATTAGATTACCTTTGGCTCACTTTTGTCGGTACCTATTATTCGCTGTTAATTGCATCGCATATTAAAACAAACTGGCTTCGTCCAGCTTACGACGTAGTTTTTTATTCACAATTCACACTCTAGAACATCTACATTTACTTTTAAAACCTTCGGTATTCGTTTAGTACATTTGAGAGAACGTCTAGAATGTTTTCCTCTTGCCAGAAATTTATACCGATAGCGTTATTGAAACTCTCGTGTTAAGGCAAGGCCGTCTTCATTTCGACCATCTATACGGCACCCGTAACATAAATATTATAACATCTACGCCAGTCCCGAAATTGGAATCAGTTTTAACAACAAATACTTAAAATTTTAGCGTTATTACTCTTTGTAAATAAGATTCGTCATTTAGAAAAGCTAAGTCTTCATTTTGTGCTGCTAAGAAAATGTCAGTTAATACAATTTTGCAAATTATTGATTCAAAACAAATACAAGAAGATTTAAAAATTGGTCCAATAAATGATTAATCATAAGCAGTAATGGGAGAGTAACGTAGGGCAGCAACTTTTGACGATAACATTTTAACTATTAACTTTAAAAACAAATAATAAAAATATAAAAAAGATACCCCTGTATGTTATCTGGAATTTTTAATTTTGCGGTATTTAAGAAGAAGGTGAGGATGTAGCTAGGTTCTTGACGAATAGTCCTAAACAAACCTTTTTGGAAATTCAGAAATTCGTGTTGGATAAATAACACCTGCTTTTTAGAATTTAATTCAGGGACGTATTCTGAATATCGAAGCTATTTATCCTATAAGCCCTTCTGTTTTTAAGCCACAAACTAAAAACTGAAAAACTAAAATGTATTTAAACTTTTAAAATATTGTAACGGCCAGAATGCTTTTTTTTTTAAATTAGTATGCTTATCACTATTTTGGATAGGTACTGTTTTCGTAAATCTACATAGTTTCATATTTATCTTTGTGAAGAGAATGTATCTCCAATGATAGCTAAGTACTTGAATATTATTTATTTTCCGATTGTATATGCACGAGAGGAAAAGTTTTTGATGCCTGATAAGATAAGATTCTTTTCTACTCCCTCCATTTTAAACTAATCGTTATGAATTTGACAGCAGATAGGTAATGGCTAATGGCTAATAATAGACGTTTATTCCCAATATGGCTGCCACTTCCGGAAGAAATTTTTAAAAATAATAAAAAATAATAATATACTCTAATAAATATGCTACAATAGTTAAAATTCTCTGTAAAATAGAAAAAGAAATATTTTTAGTAAATTTATTGATCATCAGTTTTTGGGTTGGTACTGAATCTAGTTATTTCCGGCAATTAACAATTACTTGCTTTAATTATAATCTTTTATTCTGTATTGTAAATATATTATAGTGTAACTATAATTGAAAATCATTTAAACAAAACATAATATTATAAAATAAAATGAACAAAAAGTGTTACTAGTTTTTTTCTTATAGTATTTACATAGAGGATATATTTAATAATTTGGAATAATAACAAGAAACGCATATGCATTACCTACAATATTTTTATTACATCATGGCAAATACAGAATAAATATTTATTGATTATTTTTCATTTACTATTATGCTTCCCAGATAAAAATATGCCAGTTACCCTCTCTCTTTAGGTTAGCAAATGTATTTTTTAAAGCCAAATAAAATTATAAAATATTTCATAAAGTTATAAAGGATAAGTCCAGATACCGTAAAAAATTTTGTAATAGTAGCCATGATGTCCAGAACAACGCATAAAGAAATTTTAAAATTTGCAATGTAACTAAAATTTATTATTCTTTATATAGTTTTGTTTTTTATTTGAAAAGATAAATAAAAAACCACCCATCAAATTCTTCGTATCAATGTTGACAGCCCTATTGTTAAGATGTACAATACAAATCTAATGAACTTGGTTATGAAATTGATTGTGTTAACCTTTACTTTTTGGAAGTTCATCTTACTAAGAACAATAAATAACTGAAAAGTTAAACTAAACTTCCACTATTTATTCGAAAAATTCGCTTTAAAATTCAATTACAGCTGTTTCGCTAATTACTAGCATCGTCAGATTGACATATTGAAATTACATTTTGTTTGTTTGTAACTAGGTACTTGATGTTGATAAGGAGCTAAGGCTAGACCAAGTAAGGAAGTAATAAGACAACAATATTAAAGCCTAGATGGTATTAGCTCTAAGATCAGTATAACTGTGCAATGATATAGAAAAATCAGGAAAAAACTATATCATGCTGATCTTTACAATAACTTAATATATTTATGTTACAATAATGGCTTATCTATGTATAAAATGAAGACTCAATCAAAGTAAACAGTTTAATAGTGGAGAACTTCCAAGATTTATTTATTCATTAACTACTTTAAACTATTGATCTGCTAGATGTCTTTTAATTTCAAGTTCTTCTAGAAAATCTAAATTTTGTTTTTTATCACAAATGTGTAGTATATGAATGTCATTGGTGTGTATAAGTGAGTTTGGATGTTCCAGTAGGTGTTTTGCATAGTTCGACTTATCTGGTTGTTGTAATATATATGCTCTTAAGTGTTCATTAAATCTTACTTCAAAATTTATTTGTGTTTGACCTATATATACTGCATTACATTTTGGACAATTAATTTTGTAAACACCAGATTTTTTTAATTTTGGTAATTTTGTTTTCACATTTAACAATTTTGTTCCAGAACTATTTTGTGTTTTAAATGATATTAATGCTGATGTTGCCGAAGATATTATTTTTGAAATTGCATTGGAAATATTACCACAATATGTAATACTTTTATAGCTTTTAATTTTTTTAGTTTGTTTTGAAAATATTAGTTCTAGTGACACTTTTTCCAATGAACAAAAATAATTTTAATAAAGAAATTGGGATCATAAAACAAATAGCTTCATCTAATGGCTATCCAATACATTTTATAAATAATTAAAAAATTAAAACATTAAAAAATATAAAAAGTAAAAATAACATTGTCAACAAAAGGTTAAAATACAATTAATAAAATTAGATGACTAAACAGTTTATTTATTCTACACTAAGAAGTTTTAACTATGTAACACCTCCCCCTTTAGAATGAGGCTCCTTCTGCGCGTCGGACTCTAATTTCTGGTGATTCCATTGGGACATCTTCTTTTCTTGATTTTGGCTTCTTCTTGATAAATAACCAAAGTAAGGTTAAAGCTATACCGATATATAAGATAACGGTCCAAATGCTGGGAATGTGAATGTTTAATTTTTCTTCTTGTATTGGTGTGAATTCTTGGGAAGTAATATCTTTTAGCTTCAGCTTTTTTAAATTTATTGGCATTGGCGTAATTTTGATTTTATTAGAGTATGTTTGAAGTTTATTTAGTACCAGAGGTTGACCAAAAGTTTTTTCTTGAAAAATTGTTGATTTCTAAAAATAATTTGACATGCTGTGTTTTTCATTAAGTAAATTCCTTTTAAAATTTTAATTTCGGTATCTTCTGAACATTTAATGATTAATTTTTTTTCTACTGGGAAGATGGCTAAATATTGATTGATTTCTGGAATAATTTGTAGGTGGTTTTCTAAAATTTTAATTTTTGTATACTCGCAATCGCTAGAGTTTCCAGTTAACAAGATGTTTTCTTCGCACAGCTGTCTGTTAGTGTTTTGAAGGTGAGATGAGCATTGATAAATTTTGTTTCTCGTACAAATGTTTTTTTGCAATATCCGGAGTTACAAAAGATTTTGTACTGCCGGTATCTATTAGAACTCTTAAGTTTTGTTCTGGAAATATAATGTACGGTAATTCACTCTCAGAGTTAGTAAAATTAAATAGCTCTACGTTTCTTGATTTTCCGAGGCTGGTTCCTCTAAAAAATCGTTTTATTTCCATTAAGCAATTCAGTATCATCAATATTATGTAATTCTTCAGAAATAAAATTTTGTCTTGGACTATTAAAATGTCTATTTTGTATTTTGTATTTTGTATTTTTATTTTGAAAATTGGTTTCTCTACTAGTACTAGGCTGATTATTTACGTTAAAATTTCTATTAAATTGCTGTTGAGGTTGGTTATTATTATCGTTAAAATTTTTGTTAAAAATTGATTTTTGATTTTTTGGAAAGTTTTGGAACTTCTGCGTTCCTTGTCTATTTTGAAAATTATAATTGGTTCGAACTGAATTATTATTTTGTAATTTATGATTAATAAATGTTTTTTGGTTATTGCTATTTAAATAAATTTGAAAGTCATTTGTTATAACATTCAAAGCCATATTCATATCACTAGGGGTTTTTGTTCGTATTAAAGTGCCTAGTGGTTCTTTTAAACCCCGTAATAATACCCTTAATGGTAAATTATTAAAATAGTTGCCTAATATAGTTTGCTCATTTAAATTTGAACGAGTTAATAGTAATGAGGTTTGCAAACTTAAAAGATGCTGTATTCGGTTATAAAAATCGAATGGTGATTCGTTACCTTGTTTTAATTCTGACATTTCCAAACTTAAAGTATAAATATCCCTTTTATCTGCATAAGTGTTTAATAAAGCATCCTTAAGATTTTGACAATTTTTTATACAGCAAGATGAAATGTTTATTGCGGCTTTACCCTTAATTTTAGATAAAATACTTGACATTAAGTATTCGTTTTGAAAATCTACTACATCTACGGTATTATAGAATTTATTAACTAATTTTTCTGCAATTTCAATAAATCTAGGTAATAAGGCATTTTCTCCGTGGAATTCTGGAATCATGTCCAGATATTCCTTTTTTAATTGTGGTACTGCGGTATTTGTAGTTATTTTGTATATTTTATTTAAATTATTTATTTTACTTAAATTATTTAGTGAGTCAAGTTCTAAATCAGAATCAGAAGTTTCAGAGCTCTCTGAATTAAATGAATTACGTTTATCTCTATATGACATAAGGTACTTACATCAAAATTAGGACTGCTCCCTTCATTCGGTCAGCTGGTAGATTTGGAATTTGCAATATTCACTTTGAATTTCTCTTCTTCACAGGCCAAATGTCTTCTAGTCGAGTTACTCAGTTCACTCAACTAAGAGTCCAAAATTTTTACAATTTATGTATGTTAAACGAACCGGTGGTTATTTTCGCTAAAGCCCGTTTAACATATCCTACTGACTGCGCCAATTAACTTATTACACACGGTAATATCTTTTTTAAAAAACGTTTAT
Organism: Ophraella communa; assembly: GCA_035357415.1. NCBI lineage: Eukaryota > Metazoa > Arthropoda > Insecta > Coleoptera > Chrysomelidae > Ophraella > Ophraella communa. Next base: position 20,529,228 of record CM068980.1, read on the forward strand.
TTAATTAAAGAACAACTTTATTGATTTGAATTAGAGACAAGACTGAATAAAAACATTAAAAAATATAAAAAGTAAAAATAACATTGTCAGCAAAAGGGTAAAATACAATTAATAAAATTAGATGACTAAACAGTCTATTTATTCTACACTAAGAAGTTTTAACTATGTAACATATATATATATATATATATATATATATATATATATATATATATATATATATATATATATGCTTAACTTCAACAATCGAAGTTATAGTTTTAATCATGTTTAATACTAGTCTAATTTAGTGAATTTCCTGCAAAAAAGAGTGAGAAAAAATATGGGGTTTGGTTAACTGGATTCAGAATTAAATTAATTAAAATTAAATCCTAAGAATGAAGTATTTTTAAAATTTTCTCACTTTAAAAATTTTAATTGTTATTAACAAAAAATTAAAGGACAAAAAAATGGTCTCTGTTTTTGGGTCATAACTATGAAACTATTAAATTCAATTTTAAAAAAGATCCTAAAAGAGGAGAAAATCTAACAAAAAAAGTCTTGATCGCTGGAGCTATTGGAAATATACTTTGTATTTCCATAACGATAAATATTTTGTTTTATATAATGTTTGGTGTTTGGTTGTTGATTTACACGTCAAATAAAATACTGTTAGTATTTGAAGTTTTTTTCCTACCGGTTTATACAGTATATTTATATATGTATGTTGAGGCTCTACAGAAAAGTATCTCCCAACCTCTAATCTAACAGGTTTTGGACCCAGGCACTGTACCTCACTGAATTTCATAAGCGATGTAGAGCTGAAAACAATATTTATCGTGAAAATGAACATTGGCGTATCAAGAATCGAACCTCTCAATAAAAAAATTACGATACGTGGAAAATACATTACTGATCAAAAACGATGCCGGGTGTATGTAAAGGCGAATTCATCAAACCAAATCTTATGGTTGGCGATAGAGATTCCAGAAAGAAATTGGATACATGGTTAGGTTAGGTTAGGTTAGGTTAGGTTAGGTTAGGTTGACATGGAAGCGAAGTTCGATATTATCCTTTCTATAGGTAAGTGAAGATAGAAAGTATTTTCCAGTAAAAATGTCCCTCAAATGAAAATTATCGAATGTGATGCAAGAGAGTCCCGTCCATATAAGAAAAAAAAACGAAATGCAAGGACAAATTCCTCAAAATTTTTCAAGTTTATGTGTCATAAATGTAGGAAAATTGGCTATAAAGCTGTAGGACAACACTTCATCTAATTCTGCAAGATGTGCTGTTTATCCGCAGTAAATGTTCTTAAAACCAGCTCATCTTGGTAAGAAATGGTGCTTAGATAGCGGAGCGACTTCGCATTTATGTAAAGATAAATTTGTCGATATTAAAGACAACACACGTACAAAACTTTATGTAGCAATTGATTGATACACCGATATCGTAGCTGAAGAAAGTGTTAAGTTTTCTGCTGATGTATTTGGTGAAGAATAGGACGTTTTTTTGAAAAGAATGTTCAATTAGTAACAGATCGAATCGACGGATTGTACTACCCTCTAGAAAGTAAACATGAATTGTGTCAAAATTTTATTGATGTCAATCTGACGATGCTCGTTGTTGCAAAACAGCTGTCATTGTAATTTAAAAGCCAATTTTTTAATTAAACATGGAAGTTAAGTTTAAAGAAATAGTTTTTTATTATTCTTAGTAATAAAACTGTAGCTACATTCTTTAAACAGATTTTATTTTAGCTTAAACTATAGCTTAATTTTTAGTTAACAATTGAATAACTTTAACACAATTGAACTTATTTTTTTTATGTCGGTGTTATGATAACTATAATGTTTTCATATTTTTGAATTTATTTTAAATATTATAAAAAATGATTTTCTTACGTCGGCTTTATTTGGTGGCGGCGCGACGGCGCGACAACGGCCGGGCGGAACCCTATTTTCAACGTAAAATTAAACTTATATATAATCGAGCTACAACTCCGGTGATTAAGACTTTTTTTGTGAAATGTTCTACTCCTTTAGGAGATTTTTTAATAGTGGCGCTATCTTTAATAGTTTCATAGTTATTGCCAAAAAACTGAGACCACTTTTTTGTCTTTTCATTTTTTGTTAATAAAAATTAAAATTATCAAAGGTAGAAATTTGGAATTTAATTCTGAATCCGATAAACCAAACCCCACATTTGCAAATTTATTCTAGCTATTTTTCGCAAGAAACTTACTTCTCGACTAGACTATGAAACTATTTTAAAATTTTCAATATTAATTCAGAAATGGTTAAATATCTTTAGAGAAATAAATATTCTCCATTATAGTTTAAGAACTGCATTTTAATAAACTACAAATCTAATCTAATAATCACCAAAAATAACTATAACATGGTACCGTTAAAATAAATCAATAACGGTGTCGATTATAAATAGACTTACTTAAGAATAGTTTCCAAAATCAAGATAAATATATGTTTGTTGAGTCTAAATTATAAATTGATCATATACACATTTTCAATATATTTTTAATGTTTACCAACAATCAAAAGTACCTACGCAACATTATTTAATGTTTATTTTTAAGTAATAAACCTATTTTTTTATCTCAGGGCTTTATTGTTAAATTATTTACCTTAGATAAATACGTTAATCATCATTTTAATATATAACATATATTGTATTATATTGTTTTATTTTTTACGAAAGTACCACTAACACGTACATACGTACATCGTATTAATAACGTACGTGTATGGTCCGATTATTAATATCTCTACATTGCAGGGGTATGACCCCTAACAGAATTTATCTTAACCCAGTTTTGTGGAGTAGGTTCTCTGTTCACCTACATTTTACCCTAACATTTCCATTATCGATTAATTTGCTCGTGGATAGGGTCGTCATTACTGTCCTATTGCGTATTGTACTGCAAATAAAAATATTTCAGTACACCAATCTGTGTTAAATTTTTATAAGCAAAGTAAAACAATGCCATAATACTTTTCGAGCACCTATCAATTTAATGCATTGTGTATATTACCGAAAAATTCAGCATAATATGGCAATTTTCCGAGAGGAAGATTTATTTAAATGTACTCTGGCTGATGTTAAGTTAGAAAATATGATTTCAAATCAGTACAGTCTAGAGAAAGCACACAAAATTTGAACTTGAAACGCGCAATATGTTGATGGTAGGTAAATTTTAATGGCTCTTTCAAAACATTGTTTCGAATTTATGATTGATACATAAGTATATATCAAATTATAAACCAGTAGACGATATTATAACTTTTCTATTTATCCAGGCCCGTAATTTAACAATTCTTTTTACTTTACTACCACTTACTAATTAAAAATAGTATATTTTTCTGACATTTCCTTTATTTACAATCTACTTCTATTTAAGAGTATCACGTAAATATTATGAAAGATTTGCGCGTTAAAAGGAAACATCTAGGAACATTTCACCTTATCCTACATTGTTTAATTTTTGAGTAGATCACTAGTTCATTATCGTAGTTGATGGTTCGTTGGTTCTATGATTTCATCTCTATTTAGGGGAAAATCTTAGTGAAGTGTCCGTTTGCTTACATATCGTGGGGCATTTGTTGGCGATCGTAGTACTTTGGATTCAAATCATTGGATAATATTAAATGATGTTATTGGCTTTGTATAGCCCCATAGTTGGAGTTCTTTAGTCCAAATTGGTTTAATAATGGCTTTATTTGAGATAGACAGCTTTGATTTTTGACCTAACAACTAATACACTTGTCTTCTTTTTGTTTGGATGTTGGTCCAAGTGGAAACCAAGATATTTAGCTTCTATAGCTGTTCGTACGCCATTAACATTTACAGGTGGGCAGATAGTCTGCCGAGTAGTGAAGGTTACTTGAATTGATTTTTTCTGGTTTATTCTTATTCGCTGTCATCTATACCAATCACTTAGCTGATTTAGGTGGTGTTGCAGATATGCAGATGCAGATACAGGGTCGTCATGTACAAAGAGTGATGCTACGTCCCCAGCAAAGAATTTTTTTTGGGGAATTTCATATGTGTAGAGAAGAAAAAGCAGAGGTCTAAGACCGCTACCCTGAGGATCACCGAAATTTATATGGCAGAAATTAGACTGCTGGTCAATAAATTTTACGAAGAAGTGCCTATTTGATAAGTAGGATTTGATAAGGACATAATAATTGCTAGGTTAAGTGTTTTTCAATTTGAAGAGTAGGTTCTTATGCCAAAGCTTATCAAAAGTCTAAGAGTTATCGAGGATTGCAGAATTGTAAAATTTCTTATTTTCAAGGCAATTTGAAATTTCATTCACTAATCTGTGGTCTTGGTCTTCCCAAAAGCAGAATTGGTGATTACCAAGGTAGAAGCGTTAAAAACTCGTGGTCGGCATAAACCGTTTGTACCAACAGTCGCTCTAAAATTTGGCAAAAAATATTTCTTGTGTTCACAAAATATCAAGAAACCAAATGAGAAAAGAATGTTTAATAAAAATAAAATCTTTAATAAATATTTTTTCTTTTTACCTGTCTTACGAGTAAATACTTCCACGCAGAAATTATTTTTTTATTTAAAATTAATGCCCCTCAACAGCAATGGTTATTGACAGAGGTACAAATTCTATAAGAACAAACAATATAGTACAATTTTTTTTCGGAAGGAGATGGGAAACTCATGTTCGATGTGTTCTTAATGAGAACCCAACAGTGTTAGACTAAACCTCAAAGGGAAGCCTACCAACCAAACCCACCTCAAAGCTCGTCGTTACCCTCACCTCGGAATCACTACCCTAGCATACTTCAAGACGGGCGGCGGTCCCTCACATACAATCATACCATTCACGCCATCAAGAATATTCCTTTTCCCTAATCATAATCTCCACTGCCTCGCTTACCTACATCCATGCTTTCTCTCCTTTCAACATTACCTGCACCATGTTCTCCCAATACACTGCCTCTCAAATTATCATCTTTAACCGCTCTTCGTTCTTACAGCATCTAAACACGTGTCACTCATCATCCTCCCCCCTACACCTCTCGCATATTCCAGTCTCTTGCCAATCTTATGTAGATATCCTACCCTTGACCCATGTCCAGTGAGCACCTGAGTCGAGAAGTGAGGCCAATGTACAAGCTGTATACCTCATCCAACATATCATGCGCTATCCTGCATATCCCCAAATTTATTTGTAAAACACTCCAGCCGTAATTCTTCCTTCCTTCCTCTCGCTGGCTTCCCCTATTTCCTATTTTACCATACTCTCCTCTAAGGGCCTAGAAGGGCCCTCATTATTTTTCCTTCTCTTCACTTCCTTCGTCACTGAAAATCTTTCCCCCGATTTTACAAGCTAGCTCCCCTTCCTTGTGCCCCACAAACTCTACAAAGGAACGCCTGTCTACAGTCCCAGGTCATGTGCTCCTCGCTCCTGTATAGCCAGCATTTGGTCTTGTCTTTAACTCCCTTCACTTTACACACTGCAACCTTGTGCCCTTTCACTCCACAACCAAAGCATCTACTCTCCACAAATGCAACCCTATTCCACCATAATTTCACCTCCCTTTTTCCAAGCAACTAGTACAATATTAGTGTTAAAAAACACATAAGTTTATTCTGAAATTAATTTAAACAGTCGTACAGTCTTTAAAAAGTTAATTATATAGATAAACTGACTTCGTTAAATAGTTTGTCTGTTTCTGTTGATTTTGTGTTCCGTACGAGCCTCTTGGAAATGTGGATATTGTTTTAGTTTATTATGAACATAGCACAGTGCAGCACAATGCCTGCATGTAGGGGATTTTTGTTGGACATAAGATAACCATAATTGTCTAAATCTAAAGTCAGTCTCCGTATAATTATAAGCTCTTTTCTGGATAGGGAAGGAAAACCACTATGGAACTATATACATCAGGCTGTAAATTTATAAATCTGATTTTTTTGTAGACCAAAGTGTTTTCCACTTATTTCTTATGATTCTCTTTAGTTTTGATTTCTGATTATCTTGAGTGGGATGCATTTTTTGCCGTTTAGCTAGCCATCTCATTCTTATGAATATTCTGGATTCTTGATGATACACATTTTCTAAGATATCTTGCACAAAAGGATGATGAAAATAGATTTTTTCCAGAAATTGGATTGATGATAGGGAGTCAGTATATAAAGGGTGTGTTCGGGGAGCACGCTTTCTAGCTATGTAGCGCCAAGAGCCATATAACGCAAACGAGGAATAGTACTAGATAGCGCCAAATGGCGCAAATAGCGTGCTCCCCGAACACAGCCAAAGTTATTGTTTGAATGGTAATGTGATTTACTCTCTGCTTTTAAAATGTTTAAAAGTTCTCCAGGAAATACACTACGTTCGCTAGAAAGTTATTTATAAATAATTAATATTCTTAATCTTATAGGGTACGGATCTACCATTACCATTACCATTATAATTTATGATAATCTACAACAAAAAAAATTATTAAAATTTTCATAAAATAAAAACTACAAACATAATTTGGTACATATTAACTTTGTTCTGTCAAGACAAAAATGACATTTTATACCACTACATTAATATTATGGTTATGCTGGAAATGAATTCAGTATATCAATTTTTTACGAACGGTGGTTTTACCAAAATTTTATTTTAAGTTAAATATGTAATACATTATTACCTATTAGGCAATTGATCGACCTGTCAAAACATAAGTAAATGGCGATTGATTTGCACACAATTTGTAGTTTTACGTTATGTTTACTTGTTCTTTCAGTGATTTTATGACTATTAAGTAAATTTTTTAAATGTTAATCACAATAAAAAATCAAATGAAAAATTGAAATATCAGCTAATTAACAGCAAAGTTCCTCAAAATATATATTAATATAGGAGCTTACATCTGTTAGGATGTTCATCGAGCAAAGTTATCAAAAAATGGCTATGCATAATTAAAAAAAAATATGAATGAGGAGTACCAAAAAACACTTTTAAATACAATGAAATACAATTAAAACAAGCACAGACTACTTTGTGTGCTAACCAGTCACCATCTTGGACTTTTAGTCACGTGGATTGGATTGCCTTAATGGTCAATAGTATAGAAACATTTATGGTTATAAGTTCGGTTTTAATTTTTATATAATGTAAATATTATTATTATTAATTTATGTATATTTTTTTAATACCTATAAGCTTTAATTTTTTTAAATTATTTTAAACTAGTTGTATTTATTTACACTTTCTATTGATTATACGCATTCATTTCATATTTTAATACATTCCACAACTAAAAGATGCAAAATAATTTCTCACACAATTCATAAATAAATAGCTTTTATATTGTATGTAAATTTAACAAAATATTTATGTAATTCAGATATTGAATGCCTTATATTTTTCAATGACTTCCTTATATGTTAATTCTTAGCTTTAAATATCTTTTAACCCAATAATGAATATTTTTCTATTTATCTCAATTTAGGGTACTCAAATCCCTTATATTATCAATGTTAAGAAACCTGTTTCAAAAAATAATAACGGACAAGTTAAACTGCAGCAACGCATACGAATCAGAATGAAAAAGTCAAATATTCTATTGACTTTAGATACGAGACAAAAGTATGTGACCATTTATTCCTATTTGCATGTTTAATTAGAAATTAAAATACATTAAAATTTTTAATTTTTAAAAGTAGGTTGTTATAAACAGTTATATTAATGCAAAAATTATAATGAATAGCAAAAACATAATATATGTCAATAAACTAATTATTTATGGGAAACTATTCTAGTTTGCACATTTAGTTCCATTTAAAAAACATTGTTGTAAAAGAAACAATGCCTTTTAAAGACAATCTGCCAAGCTATAAACTTTATCAGTAGATAATGGTTTCAATATTATTATTACTATCAAAATGCGTATGCTTACTCAGATTTTGCTGGAATGTTTATCTATCCCGAGCGTTAAAATATTTCGGAAGAACATGACATGTTTAATAATATTTAATATTGATGCATTTTGCAAATCAATTAGAGTAATTTTATGAGTTGGTTTTTTAAGTTTGTCTTGGGGTTTCCTACTTTTTTGCATACCACACCTAACTATCCAGCAAGATGGGTATTCTTCAAGACTTTATTTATTTTTTTTAATTAAATTATTATTTGAAACCAAAAGTTACTGGTATTATTTTTTTAGTATTGTGGATTCCCAACAAAAGAATAATTTTAATTTCAAAACAAGAAACTGGATATAAAGCAATTCTATTAATATTGGTTTTTATTATAAAATGTCTTGGATACACACAAAATGATTTTTTTAAATAGAATAATTTATCAAGCTGTTGTTTATTCTGTATTGTTAATATGATAGACTTCCACAAAATAAGAGTTGGTACTATTTTATTGAAATATGTATTCTAATGAGGTACTGAACTATTTTACCCCTTTAAAGAAAATAACCGAAGAAGATAACCAGATAATAATACTAATTATTTATATTAGTTAAAACAGCAGTTAAGTATAATACCTACGTATTTTTAAAATGTTTGTTAAATTAAAAAAATAAATAATTAAAATGTTTTAAATATAAAGTTATTTAATGCATAAAATAAAATACTTGAATGTAATATAACCTTATTTTAAGTAATTTACAAAACTTCAGTACCTAAACCTCTTTCATTATCGTTGGATCTAAAACAAAAGAAGATTAAGGATGTGGAATTTATTTTAGATCCCTAAACTAATATATAAAATGGGCAATGGGTTGTAATGCCAGTGTAGCTCAGACAGAGATTACTGATGGCTTCAATGCCGCAAAAGAGATTACCAATAGAGAAATCACTGGTAAAAACCTCTGTATTTTTAGGGACAGCAGACAAGTACTATTAGCCCTGAACAAGCCACGTATCACATCATGTCTACTATTGGAATGTCACATGGTCCTTACCTAAGCCTACAACAATAATGTGGTAGGTAGGTGGTAGGGTGCTTCCCAAGAAATTTGGGGATCTGGCACTTTGATAAGCTTACCAGCATCAGCGATGGTTGACCTGGTAAACAAATGCTCTCCAGGGTACATGGGACGAAGAAAAAGATTGCAGCATATCCAAGGAACTTCCAAGGTATCCAGATAGCAGAGCAGCCATGAAATATGTAGACCAGAAAGGGCCGGGATATGGCCTCTTTACTGGTCATTGTGACCTAAGAAAACATCTAAGCAGGTTGAGTTTATTTGACACCCCAGACAGTTAAACACTTCCTTTATAAATGTTCTTCACTCTCTCTTATAAAATTTTCTGTATTCAGCGAGAACTGCTGTACACATGCCAACTAATTTGATGGACCTGCCTACTGACGACATTATCACCTACTTTAAACAGGTAGGTTGGATGACGATCTAATAGGTAGGCTTAATCTCAGACGCACCATGGGCCAAATATGGTCTCAGTGATGTTGGGTGACCTACCCTTCGAGAATTACAGATACAGTTTGATTGGTTGTTTCAGCTTTTGAATATTTGGTTGTTTTTAAGTAAATAGTCTTTAGGTTGTTAAATTTACATAAAATACCTACTCAAATGCAGAGGCTGTTACAAATCTTAAGATATGGTTTACATATAATTTACTAAAAAGGTAGTGTACCAATTACCTAGTTATGATAATGCTCTTAACATAAAAAATAAATGATATAATAAACTATTTACAGTTAAAGGATAAAAGGATAAAATAACCTAAAAACAATATTACGTGATCCTGGGAAGATGACAGTATTTGTCGAATTGGTAATAAAAACAAAGGATTTTACACATGGATAGATATAAATGTAAAATGAACCCATCAAACTATTCCTACAACTAAAAATAACACAAAAATGTTTCAATACAATAAAAGAAAATATTGATAATCCAAATTATCTTTTATATTATATGATAAAAAATATGTAATAAATAAAAACCTATAAGTTCAAAAATATGGTATACTATATATTATAAAATTAGACCAGTAGTTCCTAAAGTTATATTTAACAATAATAAATTAACTGATAGTAATTCTGTATATATTTATAATTATGTAATAAAGAAAATCATTATAATAATAAAATATAACTTATATTTTTTTTACAATATGTATATCTCAAAATGATGGCAACTAGGTGCAGTGTAAGATATTGGACACCGGTAATTTTTTTAAAATATAAATAAACGCATGTACACTTGCATAATATTTTTTTTCGGGGAAAACACCACGAAGAAAAAGTACTTATGTTTAGCCAGCGGTATACCAGTATAATTAGTTTGTTGAAAGGAAAGTTCGTTGATTCGCAATTCCATGAACTATAGGGTTAGAAAAGACATCGTTTTATGTAATTTAAACATGCTAGAAATAAAGAATTGGATACAAAATGAAGTGTGTAGACAATAAATTTTTTAAAGAAGATTGCGAAACTTACTAAAAGATGTGAAGAAGTTGAAGTCATTAAAATTTTATTACACGAAGGAACTAACTAAGCGTGTGAAATACTATACCTATTTTATATACCTGTCAAATACTAACTGTGAGGTTAGAGTAAATCATTTTGTTTTTCTTTCAATCAAGTTAATGCGACTATAGGTTTTCAATTATTTAATAAATAAAATTAAATTTTATAAGCCTAATGTTTAATACTGGTTGTTTGGTTCACTGGGTAAAAGCTTTTTATAATATTTATTGATAAGAAACACACAAACAAATATATCAAATTGTTTTTCACAAATCTAATCCGAACTTTTTTTTATAATAACAGAGGTAGGCATACATCTGTTATCCAATAAGTATATAGAAATTTTGTTTTTGAATAGTTCTGCTCGTAATCCGTTACAATCCGCCCCTGTGGATCTCCACTGAAGGCAGGTGTAGTTAGTTTGCTTTTGCATTTCTCTAAACTCTAAATATAAAACTGTGTAAACAACATCTCTCATACGGGTTAGGCGAGCAGACAAGTAAACAGTAAACAACACACACAGTGTATGCCGCTCGACCGTATGCCTACATTCAGTTCGTTTCCGACTATATTTCGTTTCGCGTCGAACAATCACATTGCGTACGTTCAACTGTTTCTCATTGCCGCTGCCAGTATATTTAAATTTCCCGCGCAAAACTATTACGTAACCGACTTTACTGTTCTTTGACTTGACAAGACGAGATTGAATTTGAAAGTGCGGTGGTTTGTATTTGTGAAGTTTGTTGTTTTTTTTTAATTCAAGATGTTAATACCAAGATAAGAGTTATTTGGATTTACTTGTTTAATGGATTTTCTTTAATGTTTGGTAGAATTGATGAGGTATTTATCATACTCCTGCATTTGTTATATTCACGGTTATAAAAAGAACTAACATATATCGAAATTTAAAAAAGTTGAAACTTTGAATCGTCAAAAATTAAAAACATTAAGCTTGCTACGATCGAAGTAAGCATTTAACTCTTTCACATACTGAAAAATAAACATTTTAGGTATATTAAAAGTAATTGTTTTATGAACTTGCATGTTTGTAAGAAAACTTAAACATTGGTGAAGTGTAAATAGTATAAATAAATTCAATCTGATTTTTGGGATAGAAATTCATTATACAGTATTACCTCTATATGGATTTTTTTATTTGTGTTTTGAACAAATTCATTAACAATCCGTTCATAATGTTAATTAACACATTATGCATAAATACAAAAAACATTAATAAGTAGCAATTTTGTTTTTAAAATATACTTTTGATTAGCATTTTTTTGTCAAAGTCGATCAATGAATATATACATGTATATTATTAAAAAATCATTGGACTAAAGAGCTTCTCACTAATTTTTTTGGGTTATGGGTATTTAAGTACCTTTTTTAAATTTCCGTTTAAATTGGAAGAAGGTATTGACTTAGGTAGGAATTGGATATTTATACTAAGTATTAGTTTGATTCACTCTGTGGTCGAACTTATAGTTTCTGGTTATTTAAAATACTTGGACAAGCTTAAAACGAATACCTTAATATATTTTATTCATATATATAAATTTTTTATAGATATCATATTTTAAAAATATAAGAAGAAAAATAGTTATTAAAAGCGGTGCTATTATTTTCGTTATTAATAAAATTGTATTTGCGATAAGCAGAGCACTTGACAATTAAATAGATTATCTTGCTAAACCGTTATTAATTTAACTATATTTTTATTCATTTAAATATACTTTAAATATTGTTTACATATTTAAAGATATTATTTATTTACCATTTTTGTTAAACATAAGATATATTACTTACTACATGGTCATGAGAAATTAAATAAGCAAATTAAAAAAATAATCTAATTTTTATGCAATGTTTAACACTTAAAACCACTTTTATTTTATTTTTAATTTTGGCACTATATATTAATACTTAGGTAAATATTAAACATTTTTATTTTTTACATTTCGCTCCTTTATTAGGAGCATTTTTAAAAATCAATTTATAAATGAATATAACAAAATAAAATATTATTTGGCATAAAACTTTTTTTATTTATGGATTAAAAATTAAAATAAATATTTCAATTTAGTGTAGGTACTTTTTAAAAATTTATGCGGTATTTAAATCACTTGTATTAGATTATAGTATATTTGACTAAATTATTTTATATCTTGTTTATTATTGAGTTAACATTTCTTTAGTACATAATTTAGGACAATTAGCATCTTGATCTAATTTTTTTTTGTATTTTTTAAATTAAATAATTGTCTTTCATTGTTTTCGTATTTATTTAAGGCTTGCGATGCATTTTTAGTATAATTATGAACATTGATTTTATTCTCTAGTTATTTTATTAAAAAACTAAAAAATGCTCCCAATACAGGAGCGAATGGTTAACAATAAATTTGTTAAATATTTAACAACAAATAGTTATTATAAATATAGAAATGGTTTAAGAATGAAATAATATATTATATTTAATTTTATATTGTTGAAACTGGTCTAGAGTAGTATGACTTCCCCGAGGACTTCCCTTTAATTAGCAAATCTATAGAGATTGTCTTACGTATCGACAGCATGTTTTTTATTAAAATGCAACGAGAAATATAATTCAATGTCCGATGATGCATATAGCCCAGGAAGGTAGTTATTTTTCTTGTTCCTTCGAACTCGGTTTTGGAAATTATTGTAGATTTGTAGAAATAGAAGTTTTAATACTTTTTATTCCTTTTTTTTATTCCTTAAAAAGAGTCCATATACAAAATCACTTAAATAAAATAACACACAAATAAACAACATTCCACACAAAAAATTAACACATTTGTCTGAGTGATGTGTATATCGTTAAGGTAAGTCAGGTCCGTCTTGTCACTAAACACGCTCCTTTTCCTCAATGAATACGAGAAACAAACGTAAATGTAAAATCTGATAGGTACCATTGATTAATGAATTTATTATATTATTGTTTAATATCACATGCAAAATGAATATTAATATTTGGAACAAGACAACTTATCGTTGTAATAATTTGACCAATTCGGGCATATCAAACTATAGTTAAATGAAATATCTTTTCCATTCTTTTCTTTCTTAAAATAAATATCAGCTAAAATATTCAAATCTTTGGTTTTCATACCTGTATTCAATTATTATTAATTAGTTTACGATCCGTAGCTGTCGCTGTGTCGAATACAAATCATGTTTTGACTGCACAACAACCTCCACAATTTGCTTTTTCACAAACATTTTAAATTTTTTTTAATAAAATTATAATAAAATATAAGTTATTAAAAGAATAATTCAAGTCAGAGTAAAAAGCGTGTGGTTCAAACACGGGTTCAAACGTATTAAATGTTATAGTTATTCCATTGGTAACTAACTATCTTAACGATAAGATTTATGAAATATGTACTCACGCTTTTTTACTCAGAATTGAATTATTCTTTCAATAACTCAAATTTTGTTTTGGGGTCATTATAATTATGATTGAATGTTTGACCTTTTATTACTGTAATATTAACTCTTTGTAATTAATAGTAATTTGTCCGAAAAATACTGTTTTTTTGGAGTAGATAAAGTACGAAATTTTCAGAAAGTACGTACTTCCCGGACTAGGCCGGAAAAATGCTACTTTCTCAAAGAAAAAGCGTCCGGGAAGTGGGTACTTACGGGCGTTTGCAAAAAAATTATTTTCTATTTCTTAGTTCTGTTAGCAATAAAAGCCTGTTTTTTAGTTTGATTTACAATTAGTTTTTTATGGACATGTGGTATTCCTTTGAAATCATTTCGCAATCTCATCATTTTTATTTAAAATTTCACTTAATCTTCCTAAAACTAAAGAAAACTATTCCTAAGCATTTTATTCTCTCCCTGTATAATGTATATTTTTTTTAAACAACTCTATCTTTATTTTCCACTTTTACTGTACGGAGAACCTCAAACTTATACTTAAACCTTCCAAAAACAAAGTAAAATATTCCTAACCTTTTCATTCTTCTCCCGTATACTGTATATACTTTTTAACCAACCCTGTATCTTTATTTTCCAATTTTTCTGTGCCGAAAATCTAAAAATTTCACTTATCGCTATCGCGATATCGGAATAGCGAAACGGCTGTCATTGCATTTAAAGTATTTATAGAATAAATAGTGGAAGTTAATTCAACCTTTTAGTTGTTTATTGTTCTGAATAAGATGAACTTTCACACAGAAAGGGTTAGTACCATAAAATTTTTGTTATAAATTTATTAAAATAATAATAGATTTATGACAATGTTGTTTAACAAAATAATATGTAAATTTATGACCATAAACCTAATATTTTTTATCAATATAAATAAAGAAGAATTATTTTAAAATAAATGGGAAAACTTTTATACATAAATACAGAGGTTTACCCCCGAAACTATTCAGAAAGATATATTTTTAATAATAATGTTCTTACTATGATATTTGTTGTACTTACCCAATATTTTTTGAAAGTCCTAAAGATTTCGAATACTGAAAAACAACAGTTTATTAATTTATTTCCTATTTACAATTCAATGGAATATGGAGCGATTAATTTCCTTCGAACAAAAAAATGATAGTTTAAAAAAACTAAAAAAACATGCTTTTATTGTTAACCGACTAAAAATTAGAAAATCATCATTTCACTCTGAACAATAAAGTTCTTCAATCCGAATACCGCACGAATACATATGTATATATCTGTGATATATTTATTAGGATATTTATAAGCTGCCCCCATTTTCATTAGCCAAATTGTAAAAAATAAATAAGTATCATCATAGGCTCAGAACAATAACAATTTATTGTTCTAAGATCATAGATATTTCAGAAGTAGGGTTATATTTTATAATTAAGTGTTACGGTTACGGTTACGTTACGTCCATTGTAAAATAGCCTTTAAGAGACTGGCTTTAAAATCGGTATAACTATAGAAAACTGAATTATATTTTTGTAATAATTTATTATTAATTATTTATTATAATTTTAAATCAGTTCTTATTTTTATTTAATTTTATAATGTTTGTAGAATAACGAGGGTTGCCTTTTATATTTTGGGATTAGGCAACCCTGGTACCGCAATCTGGCAACTGACAGCTCTAACGTAAAGTTGGACATTTTTGAGGTTATACGTACTCAGAACGTTTGGACATACGAGCGCTATTTGTGTTGTTTACACTAACTTAAAAGATTAATCTCGGTTCAAAAATGGAATTAAATCGTAAACATTTTGGTGCGATTATTTTTTACAACTTTTAACGTGGATTAACTCAGCAACAGTGCAATGTTTATCTATGGTTTGGTTAATTCAATCGTGACCGTAGTTCACTCCAAGACGAATTTCGTGCAGGTCGTCCAACATCGGTTGTTGTTCCGAAAACCGTTGATGCTGTGCAAATGATATTGCAAGATCGTCATGTGACTTATCGTGGGATTGAGACAACCTTAGGCATTTGTGGTACCAGCTCAAAAAATACGATCGCGGTGCTTCGAAACACGTCTGTGACATCGTGACAGGTGTTTAATCGTGGATTTACGCGTATGCGAGCCTGAAAATAAACAGCAGTCGACTGTATGGGTGTTTAAAGATGAGCCCAATGCAACAAAAATGTTGTTCGCGCACGAAGCACTTCCATGCAAATGGTCGCCTGTTTTTTCGGAAAAACTGGACATGTCGCAACCTTACCACTAGAACAACGCAGAACAGTCTATTCTGAGTGGTACACAATACTTTGTTTGCCAGTTGTCTTCAAAGAAATCAGGAAAACCAACCGCCGAAGACGGATCACTCTTCGCCACGACAATGCCCACATCGGCTCAAACAACTGCATTTTTGAGCAACCAAAACATCGATTTGATGAGTCATCTACCGTATAGTCCTGACTTGGCACCAAATGACTTTTTATTTCCTTACGTAAAAAAAAACTGAGAGGTCAACACCTGAAGAAGCGGTTGCTGCATTCAGAATGCACGTTTTGGAGATACTTCAATCAGAGTGGCAAAAGTGCACGACAATAATTGGTTTAAACGCATGCAAAAGTGTATAGAGGAATAATTTAAAAAACAATAAAGTGATTTTCGATTATTAATATTTGTTATTGTTCTCTAATCCCGAAATAAAGACAACCCTCGTAAAGATACCACCCACTAATATAATTACTTCAACATATTTCTTTGTAATTCTACCTATATAAAAAGTTCATTTACACAGTAAGTAATAATTAACAACATATTACGAAATCATATTAAAGTCATATTTTATCAATAAACTGTTTGCAAACAGTTTAAAATCAAAAAGGTATAATATCTGTTTAAAATTGAGGAGGGTAAGGAATTATCTACATTTAAACCTCATTTGGTCCATCGTACTTTCTTCTAAACCAAACTCCTTTAGTCCATGAAGTCTTTGAGAAGAGTCTCTCTCATTATTATATTGACTAGTGTTGGTAGTACTCGTTAAGGTAGGATTTCCAATTAGCTGAGAGCCGAGCAGTCAAAAAAGATATCCTCGATGATTTATTTTCTTTGTCCTTTGTTCACATCCTCCGCATAGAGATATAGATGTATGTTGGTTACTTTCATTCTGTATAGGTACTTTTAGATATCCACGTGACCGTTTAGAATCCCCAATTCGCTAGTCAGTTATTCTCTGGTTTGTTTTTAGGAATATTTTAGATGAATTCTTATTTGGCCATCTACAACTTTCTGTATAGTCCTACCCTCGGTCCTACCTCTCGAGTCGATTGGAGTATGATTTAGTTAAGCTAGTCTTCGCTGCCTTTTTAGACCTTTGAAGGGTTCAGGTTCAAGCATCAGAGATCGAGCAACCTCTCTTGCTGGAAATAAGCGAAATAGTTTTTTTCTGAGATACCGTTATTGTATGGTCCACAGAAATTATTTTGTAACTTTTTGCATGGCCCCTGGCATTCGTAAGTCGAGGAATTCTAAGTAAACTCCACTTCCCGTTGCAAATTTTGTTTTAGAACCGTTCTTGTAGATATTTATTATACCTGCCTTGTTCGTTTCTTCTGCCTCCTTATTATGGGTTTAAGAATAGGGTTTGTTAAATACAATCCTGGACACAACACAGTTTCGCGTTGTTAATATTTTTTTTTTTGAAAAGAACTATTCTGCATAATTTTATCTTCTCCTTTATGTTTAGAATTATGGCCATATATTTTCTTTATCCCATTTATTTCACAAATCTTAAACACATTCTTAACGGTGTATAACTGTCTAATTTTGGATATCTGGCTATATTAGTAATTGTAATAAACATATTGGTTAGATTAGATTTCACTTGCATCCTAAAGGTTTATGGTAGCTTACCCCTAGTTTACAGTCTTTCTCTTAGTCTTAAAACTCTAATAAAACTTATCAATTATCAATTAGTGCCAACCTAGTTTATTGATCCTTTGTCCAGAATTTTTTTAGTGCCGTCAACAGATATAACGTGAGGAGAGGATGTTTGGTCCGAAGGATTTAGGTAGGGCGTTATTATTTTGTACTTATTTGTTAATATAAACTACCTTACAGATTTTTTTGTTGCTTCTCGCATCTTCTTGTTATCTCTTGACATTTATCTGTTATTCATCTTAAATATTTCTGCTGTGCTTGCAGAAGTGCATTCACTACTTGATCAGTTTCCTCTTCCACAGCAGCATCGTTCCAATTATAAATATAATAATTAATAAGTAATACATGGTGTTTTATTTTACGTAATATTTTTTCATTTAATAGATTATATCTAATTTTGGTTGTTGTATCGCTTTAAGTAAAATTCTATAAAAAGTATTACAGTTTGTTTTTTTTAATTTGGTATTGTTATCATTTGCCACAAAGAATTGTAATAGATAATGTATAACATAAAAGAAGAAAATTTACATTATTTATGAAGTTCCAAACATAAATATTATTAAGAATCCTGTAAAATTTATTATTTATTATTGGTTAAATAAACTTTTGTGATTTAAATATTGATGTATACTTTGTTTTCCTAAACAATTCGTCATTAAAACGTTTGTTGTTGGTATAAATAAATTCTCAAATTTTAGTTTCCACGTTATTTATGAGAATTAATAGTTCGCTGTAAGAATTAACCTATGGTTAACCTATCTACAATTTTCCAAGCAGAGGTTTTTGCAATGGAGATGTGTATGCAGGAGATGCTTACAGGCGTGACTGCAAAAACAAAAGTATAAAAATCATTAGCAAGGCGGCGCTAAAGTCACTAAAATCAAGTTTAACATAAAAATATTTTCGTAATATGGATATAAAAGTACTGTAATTGATTTAACTGACATTGATTATGTTATTTTATGAAATGTATGGTTCAACCTACGATCGGCCTGGGAAATTATCGGTCGCGTATCTTTCTGAAAGGTGCTTTACTCTCTGCGTTGTGTCGTCATCCATGTTTTTTTGTGGACGAGCTTGTAAAAAACTTTAGAATTTTGCGTTTTTAGGATTTAAATAACTTATTCTTTTATTTTTGCCCGGCAGTACACATTTCTTTGCATATCTGTTGTAATTTTACCCACTTTTAAAAATTAAAACTCACTAGTAGGTATATCCGTATACTGAAACAAACAACACTAAACTGATTCGATTTGCCTGGTATTTTTAAATGAATAAAACGAATATAATTAACTCAAAAAGTGTTCCAATTTAATTCAAATTTTCAGAAAATATTTCTTAGAAAAATATTAAAATCGATTTTCCTACCCTTTCCCCCTCAAATTTACCGATACCGTGTTTACAGAACAACCACAAACATGGTAATAAAAGAAACAACAATGTTTATACATGTCGTATATATGGCATGCAAGTTTAACTGATATTTTTATTTTTTATTGGGCTTATACTTTATAATCCTGACATCAGTTTATTTTCTGACAAACACTTTACTGCAGTTACAGTAATGTTTTATTTATTAATGTTTATGTATTGTTAAACTTATATACAAAACGTACAAGATGTATATTAATGATTTTTTATAGCAATTAAGTTTTATCCCTAAAATTGTGTCTTTAATCAGGCATTTTAAAATATGAGTGAATTTTCTTGCTTACCTTTTGAATCTCACTACTAAGCACACCAGAAAAAATATACGAGAGCATATTGAACGGCTAAAAAATGTGGTAGAACAAAAGATGATTAAAGCACAAAACGGAACGACTTATGCCATATTTATAATAAAACAAATGATAGAAAGAATAATGTATAGCAATGGATCGATATATTCGGGCTTTATTGATGTCTCCAAAATGGGATAAATATCAGTCAGATCTACAACACAACCTTAAAGTATGGAACAAAGAACTTGGGAAAAACAAACTAGAAATAAATATGGATAAAACTAAAAGTATAATTTATTGTACTAACCCTTATTTTTTGGTTAGGTTAGGTTAGGTTAGGTTAGGTTAGGTTAGGTTAGGTTAGGTTAGGTCCATCTTATTAAGAATAACAAAAAACTCTTCGTTTGAAACTTCCAAGTTTATTTGAAAAAAATATGTTTTAAACTACAATGACGGCCGTTTCGCTAAGAGTATCATAACATAATTTTTTCAAATAAACTTGGAAGTTACGTTCAAACGAAGAGTTTTTTTACTATTCTTAAAAGTATAATGATCGCAAAAGAACCACGCAGCATATAAATTAAGGTAGAACAAATGAAAATGAAGATTTCACAATTTAAATAGTTGGGATTATATTAATACGAGACGGAAAACGGAATACAATCTTCCAATTAAGTTATATTTCTAATTATACAGGCATATATTTAATTAAAAAGAGGTCTCTGCAAAAACAAAAATAAGAATGTTTGATACATTATACATACCTACCTACACTAAACGTATGGATCTGAAATATGGAGTTTACGCAGAAAAGAGAAGCAAAGAATACAGGCTAGTGAAATGAAGTTACTAAGAAGAATAGCGAGTGTAAAACTGTGAGACAAAGTGAGAAATGAAGAAATAAGAAAGATATTATTATCTAAATAAAATAATCTATAAAAATTCGATGAGATGGATCGTAGACATGGTGAGAATGCCAACCCCAAGTCTGGCAAAGGAAGTTTGGAAAATATGAAAAGTAAAAAAAAACCAAGGGCAGACCAATTCGAAAATGGAAACAAGAAATAGGAGTCTACTTGGTCAAATGGGGATGGATTGGAGAGGTGCGGAAGAGATGACTGACTAGGAATAGAAAAAAGTCGAGGAAATCGATTATGGAAGACTATGGATAATAACAACAGTAACCTCTACACTGGCAGGTAGTCTGTAGAAGGGAAACTGATTATGTATGTATGTATATCTGGCATGCAAGTTTAATTGATATTTTTATTTTTTATTAGGCTTATACTTTATAATCTAGACATCGGCAATCTTGACTGCAATTACCGAGGCAATTACAGTAAAGTTTTATTTATTAATGTTTACGTCGAGGTTTACGTATTGTTAAGATTATACACAAAGCGAACAAGATGTACATTTTATCCATAAACTGAGTATTTAATCGGACATTTTAAAAGATTACTATATTTTCTTGCTTATCTTTTTGAATAAAGTATATGGAAGCAGGATTGCATTTTTCTGTTGTGCAATACAGTTTGTTAAATGTATTTATTTCACTTAGTCGTATTTAGTTATGTCAACAACTGTAGATTTATTTTCAAGACCACCTGAACAACAATGCTTTGATATCTTCCTTACACCAAAACTGAGCTTTTTTGATTAGTAATAATTCTATTAAAGGCTCAATTTTTAATTATTCCGATTAAACAAGTAGAAGTAAAAACATACTTTTTTTGGCTAGTAACAATCGTAACGATAGACAAATATTTATTTGCTTAACACATTTTTTCCTTTTATCACTTCCTAAAAGAATAAAAAATTGTAGATATTAGCAATATGTATACTATCCATTCATTTTTTTAGTATTAGTATTCAATGACAAAAAAGTTTATTTGTGTAAAAATCATTTCATTTTAAGGTACCGGAACAATTTCTTTTAATTGAAATGGAATATTTTAAAATTCACAACTCATTCCTAATCAAACCTATGCCCACAAATGTTTACATTTGGGTCCATACAAGTAGACATGTTTGTAATAGTTTTATTTTATAAAGAGTAAGCAGTTTTTTAACAAGGTCAACAACATTTTATAGTTATGATTTTAAGTATTCTGTTTGTATTATATAATTCGCCATTTTTTAAAGATTTTTAATCATAATTTTTTAATTGAAAGTAAATTTCTTATTTTTTTCCATTAAACTGGATTTAAAGATTTGTTGGGTTTGCAGTACACCGTTCGCCATAAGATTCGTGCAATACAAATTCACCATTTAAAACGAAATGTAAAAATAAACTGAGTAAACATAACCCGAGTTTTTATTATTATAATCTGTTTTACGTACATTGTAGTAGTTTTTTATATGCAGCCATACTACAAAAATTATTTCAACGCTTTCATATCACTATAAAAGGACCACTATATAAACAAATTAATGTTTTTTAATGATTCAACAGAAACTAAAAATGATAAAGAAAATAAGTCAACTTTATTTTGTTTAACGACTAACAGAACGGTAAATCAAATACTCAAAAGTAAACATAAGAAAATGGTTTCACTTGTGTTTGTTTAAAAAATCTCCATTCTTTTATAATTTATACATGGTGATATAATTGCAAAGAAGAAGAAATATCACAACTTATTTAAGTCTAATTTTTCTAATTCTAATTTTTTAATAAAACGTGAAAAACATTTTTTTTCAAAAATTAAACGTATACTATGGTATTCAGTATGTTGTGAGGTGTTATAAAATATTAATTGTTGATGCAATTGTTTATAACAGATTATTTAATTAATAAACAATTAAATGATTAACTGACAAATTCGAAAAAAATACCATTTTGTAGAGAAGATAAAATTATGATTTTTAGGATTTTTTTCAATTCTTAATATTAAATTTAAACAATTGTTAATAAACAAAAACATTAATTAATAATAAGATTTTTTTTTAAATCATGGTTTTTAATAAACAATAGAATGGCAAAAAAAATTTTTTGAAATTGTTAAATAAGCCATTTGTTAAACAATTGGTCACAAACATTTAAAAAAATGGGATTTATATTGTTTATAGCGTATTAAAAACGACTGTAAACAATTGTTTAAAAAAATTTTAATTTTTCACATCTAAAATCGCATTTGTTTACTTTGCTTGTTAATAACAATTTCAATTTTATTATGTAACTTAATTCAGTAGCTTTATGATAAAGGATTCCAAGGGTTAAAAAAATTCTTGTGTTTTTATTTTACTCACAGTAACGAATTTAAAGTTAGTAACAATGAAGATGTAATTTTTTAGTTGACAAATGGATAGAAATGTGAAAAATAACGGAAAAAATTTTTTGACTGCAGAAATTTGTTCTCTGATATGTTCTGTTAGTGCTAGAATTTTTTTTATTAATATTTACTTATTAAAAAAAATAATTTATGTCATTTGGTAGTTGCTACGGTGACGCGTCGCCCGTTTTTTATGCCATTTTCAACATTAATTTAGACCTATAACTAATTGAGCTACAATTCGGGGAGTTGGAACTTTTTTGTTGGAAATTTTCTGCCCTTTAAGAATCCGTTCAGTTTTTTGTTCTAGCTATTAAAATGTATGAGTTATTAGCAAAAATGTAAACCCCCTTTTTTTAAAATCTTAAATTGTTAATAACAATAGGAAATTTTTTAAAACGGATTTTGATATTCAGGAAAATTTTTATATTTGTCATTTCGAATCGATTGACACCAAAATAAGATTTTTCGGATTGGTGTAACTCAAATCCGATTTAAATGACTTCTCGACCAGACTAATAGTGGGTTTGCCGTGAAGTTTGCCGAATGTCTCCTTATGAACTGTTTGGTCAGTCTCTGTCAAGGTGTACCTACCTCCCCACCATTCAAGAGACTTTCTTTGCTGTGCTGATGGCTGCTTTTTTAAGTATACTTACCATTCCAAGGACGGGTTCAGATTCCTATCAATGCGGTGGGGGGCCAACTTATTAGCCTTCTTATTACACATGACTCATTTGTGTCCCGGTACCCGGACAAGTGTTATCCTACTGCAGCCTCCCACCCAATTGAGTGTATACATAGCTCTATAAAAGCATTGAGTTGCCTTGAAACGAACTGTGTACCCCTAGAGCCGAAGAATGGATTACGATGGATTTGTTCTTCACCTTTCGGATAATTAGTTCCGTAGCGCAATATTGTATAGTAGCAATTTCTGCTTGAATTAAGTCCTACTTCTCAAGGCATAGCTAAACTTCTGTCCTTGGCTTTGTGCCGTATACTTTAGCCCCTGTACCTACAAGGGTTTTTGAGCCGGCTGTGTACCAAAGCAAGTTTCCTACACCTACAGACGATCTGGTTTCCCTGTTCTCTTTTTTTGTCATCACTACCTATAAACTAGGGAATATTCAGTATACTGGCAACCCTAAAACATGTTATTGTTTTATTTTTAGGTGTCACTTTTTCTGGTCACTACCTTGCCTACAGTTAATTTGGACCTGACCCTGTATTAGTGTGTGTATTATTGACACAGCCTTAAATAAAAATATGCAAATGTTTAGTAAAACCTTCAACGCTTCCGTTGCCCCATTAAGCATTTGAATATTTCAAAATTGGTCGTATGACCCTCATGTATAACCACTGCTGTTTTTTAAAGATTGACCGATAGGCCGTCATCCTTACACACTTGTCCAATTTCTTTAGAGCCTCCTTCGTGTGCTCTGAAACTATGCTAGTAAATCGACTGCCATATCATCAACGTATACCAGACAGTAAAACCCTTTCCCGTATAGCGTCCTTAGTAGATCGTCCACCAAGGTTGCCTACATCAGCGGAGAAAATACGCTCCCTTGTGGACATCCTAATTCTACCTTTGTTCAATGGTAACTTCATCTAGTGAGTTCATAATAGTCCTTGTCGCTAGAGCCGTCTTTATCAATTCGTTTATAAAATAGGGACTCATCTCCTTTTAAGAGCTTCTTTCGCTGGAGATACGTTATTCCATTTATTTGTGCTCTAAGCACTTAAAAAACAATCTATTAAGGTTGGCAATTGCCAAGTCCGTTGACTTGCCCAGCTGGTCCAGCTGGTATTCGCGATCGCTAGATTGGCCTCTGGTACTTCGTCGCTAATACAACTAACTTTTAATCAGAAAAGAAGAGAGACTTATGGGTTGATATGACTCCATATGCCACATCCATATGTGGTTAGGTTAGGTTAGGTCAGAGTTTATAATTATTAACCAATTCATAATTGTCATTAGTAAATTGTCATTAGCAAATTGCTTTACTATCACCTCATTTAAATGTTTTGTTTTTAGTTTATTTATTATTCAGGACAAGAATGATTCAATAGAGAATCGAAACCGGTCGTTCAATAAAAATATATTATTGTGGATTGAACTATCTCTTTTCATCTACTTGTTGAAGAAGAAAAGACATCGCTACGTATAGATATATTCCGGTAGATTCTTTTCACTGTAGTCAACACAAAATGGCAAGTTTTCATTTTTTGGTTCATCGATTAATTAATTTTCCTTTAAACAAAACAAGATATAACAGAGAAAAGAATTTAATTGAGGATATAGCTGTACTTAATGGATATGATAAAAAACTAATTCATAAGCTAATCAATCGCCATAGTTTTAAGAAATATCTTTGTGAAACCACCTTTTTCCAGCGAGAACACACCGATATGAAATACATTTCATTACCATTTATCCCTCAGTATACCAAAGGATTAAATACAATTTTCGGCACGGTGAGATTAGGTTTAGTTCATAAAACTAGTTGCACCCTGAGACAATTGTTAGGAAATCCGAAGGATAAGAGAGAAGATCTGGAAAAAAGCGGTATATATGAAATGAGTTGTAATGATTGTGATAAAAAGTATGTTGGGCAAACAAAAAGATCGGTTAAAACTAGATTTAAAGAACATTTAGCTCATCTAAAATATAGACGCATAGAAAAATCTAGTATTGCCAAACTTGCTTTTAATAAAAACCATTCTGTAAATGTAGATAGTTTAAAATAGTTAAAAAATGTATCGAACAATTTGAAAGTATAGAAATTATTAAGTGTAAAAATAGATTAAATAAGGACAAAGGACCTATCCCAGATAGTCCACTTTATAGTTTATTATAAGAAAACCTATTGTAAAAATGTTTTCGCGCTAAAATTAGCTTTGCCGCCAAAAGATTTACCGCGAAAACATTTGGCGCTAAAAATGTTATATATATAAGGTTAGTTTGTAGACATAGCTTTAGTTTACCTTCGGTCTCTGAAGAAGATAACTTGGTTATCGAAACGCGCGTCAGGCATATAAAAGTGTGTGTTGGTGTAGTGGTAGTGTAAACGGTTTTAGGTATCAGTTTCGCCAACGGTTCCAGATTCAACATTTTACTTGTTGAAGAAAAAATCCACTCTACCATCTCCACTTAATTAATTTATAATTATTAACATTTCATTTAAAGTATACCAAACTGATGTAGATCTATACATAATTATTTTTCTGTTAAAAAATGTGTGTTCTCACTGATTTATGTCAATGGCAGACGTATTTTGCGAATCTTATTTAAAGATAAACATAAAGATCGTATACATTTAAAGAATCATATGTATATTATGTTGTCTGCATTTGTATATATTTTAGAATTACAGAGTTACTTCTATCAAAATTTTGTCAATATTTACTGACTAAAATACGTAAAACAAAACTAGTGTCGTCCAGAAATTTATAAGAACAGTTGTTTAGTTGGTATTATTGTGAAATACATTGTTTAACAAAATGTATTAACAAATATGATAAAATAACAATAGGCTATTGACTTTTATTGTTTTGGGATTATGATTGTGATTAGTAAATAAACAACTATATCAGTATCATAAATTTTTTCTTTCAAAAAAACTATATTTTTAAATTTTTTTTATTATATATTTGTACATTAGCATTAACGTTTGAAGTATTAACCGTGCACGTGTTCAACTAAAAGTAAATGTGATAAATTACTGTCGCCTTTACCGTCTGGTATAATATGAAACTGTATAAACTAACAACCATTATTATTTGGAAAATCTTGATTAACATTTGTTTGATAACTTAATAAAAGCAAATTCCAGCACTTTTTATTATCCATTATCGATAATTTAAAGCTGAAAGAAACTATAAAATGGTTGCTATAAAATAATTCCACAAATAGTTTGTTAATGTTGACTGCATTTGTATTGGGTACTATGAAATGACTTTATATAACTTAATAATATTAAACACACTTTCAACATCTATTCCTGTCTGGGGGCTTCGTTATCTTGGAATCATTGAGAGAGTGCAAGTAGGTTTTTTTAAAAGACTTCTTTTACCACACAGAAATACTCCTGACTACCTTATACGTTTAGAAGCAGGTTGTGTAAAATTAGAATTTTTGGTTTTTAAACTATGTCTTAAATGGTTGCTCAAATTACTTGCTATGGATTCTTCTAGAATGCCTAAAATAATGTTTAATAATTTATTGTATCTCCAACCTCACAACAATTTTAAATTCAATTCACTGAATTAGCTTTTTTATCCACTACTACAATGTCGTCACTTGTCTATCGGTGATAATGGACCTACCATAATATATCATAATATATCATAATAATATCATAGTAGAGTCTAAAATCTGCATTCTCGAGCACTGCCTGTGGATTATACTTGTAATACGGTGTATAGGTATAGGCAGTCCATATTTGTTGGCCAGTTTCTGGTGGATAATATTACAC
The DNA here is from genome assembly GCA_035357415.1 of Ophraella communa. Lineage (NCBI taxonomy): Eukaryota > Metazoa > Arthropoda > Insecta > Coleoptera > Chrysomelidae > Ophraella > Ophraella communa. The sequence goes on from CM068980.1 coordinate 20,556,513, forward strand.
AGCTGGTTGTGCCTGCGTAAATAATCCGTGTTGGCTATGGTTGAATATCCTGATGTGATGTGTTGTATGGTTTCCGACGTTTGTTGGCACCGTCTACACTTATCCGATGTAATAGTTGGGTCCCTGATAACAATTTTTTTGTAATTGTAAGTATTAATTACTCTATCCTGAATAGCCATCATAAATCCTTCAGTCTCTGGGAACAAGTTTCCTAATAGGAAAGAAAATTTTGGATTTATTTAAATTAAATGAACTGTGGAGATGAATTACAACGAAATTAAATAGTATGTGTTCACCTAAGACAATAAAAGAATGGAAAGATGTAAGTATTTAAAAAAGCACTATGTACTATTTTATAATACACTTAATCAAGGCGAAAAATCTGTATCATGAAATACATTACATTATAATAAAGATTTTAAACCTTTAAAAAAATAAGCTATCGTATTAATGGCTATCATTATATAAAATACTATTATAATATTTAGGAGCATTTTATAAATTAAATGTTATTTTAGACTTAAGTGAAGGGAGGCAAATATTATAAGACTGACAAGGGACATAAAGTCCCCAAGGCACAGGAGGAGGTGGTCCAGTTAAACCTTTGACTTAGAAGAAAGACTACTGGCCCTTATTTTAACTATTAGTGCAGAAGGAGGAGATTTAGTGGGGAAATATTAGACTAATACTATAACTACTTATAATGTGACCCAAAATACACTTTCATATAATGAAGCTGGCAATGCACCTATATATAATGAGACAGTATACATAGTAAGTACCTATTAAGAAATATTGATAGTATTTTTTAAACTCCTTTTTAAAACTAATTAATATTTATTCATTAAATATTATTTTAAGGAATTCTCAACCAAGAAAGCACCTTAATTGGAAAAATTAAACTTGCCTCTCCCTGTTGGAAATGTATCAAGAGAAGGAAAAAGAAATTAAATTACAAAAGAAAAAGGGGTTCAAACTAGAAAAGTTTTTGCTGAATATGCAATAAACTCACACAATAAGCCATTGCAAAATTTAGCAAATTTCAAATTTGCAATTGCCCTCTCTATTGGATGTTTAGCCAGTTTTAAACCAATTGGCTAAAAACAAGTAGAAAAGAGACAAAAATAGTGTTATTCAGTGTTTTTGTTGTTCTGCCATGAATTTTATGGTTGTTTATTTTTAAATCTAGTATTGTTTGTATGTTTTTTAATAAATATTTTGTTATAATAGGTTTTGTTATAATTATTGTTCAATCATTAAAATAAATAATCAAACATTATATTTTAAAGATTCTTATAAATTGGTGGAGTACTTTTGAATAATTATATTAGCATTATTAATTCATAAAATCTGCATAATCTTAGCCCTTATTTATTGACATCTTGTTTGCCAATTGTTGTTTCTATGAATATTATTATCCTCATTGTGTTCATCTTAATCTACTGTTTCTTGTTCAACACTTATCTTTTAAAATTTCAAAATATCAAATATCATCCACATATCAAAATACGCCATTTTAACACTCCTTTATTTTTTAAAGCTTTGTTTTAACATGCCTCTAAATAAAACAATTTTAACGGATTGTTTTAACGGAATCCTTTAAAATTTTAACGGAAAATTAGTTAGTAAATACCGAAATAATATTAACGTCCGTTAAAATCTTACCCCTCTCTAAAACTTAACGGAATGGTTACAAAATATACCCCTAAAGAAGCTTAAAGAAGATTCTAATTGTACATAGCAACAAAACGATTGTTACGAATTTTTGAGACCAATTTTTATAAAAAAACTTTTATTGGTGATTTTGGCAATGATCGTCTAGAGACTTGAACTTGAATTTCCTTAAAATTGAATCTGCATATCTAATAATTAATCCAAAGACTGACCATTGCATAAAAAGTAAGCTACCAAAAAGAAAACAGAGAATATTCAATACAAATTTAAACATAAAATATTATAATCCTCACAAATTCTAAAACTAAATACTGCAAAAGTTTAACTTATTCACGGTAGTGCTCTATACTAATACAAACGTGATATGTTTTCTGGAATAGTTTTTTTTGCCAATATCTAAAAATTGCCTTTTTAAAGTGATGTGACACTTGGTACTTTACCTGTTGTAATTGTGTGAGTGAACATTACAACGAGGGGAAAGTTGTAATAGATGAAAGATGTTCCTCATGGCTTTAGTGATTCGGCCTATAGTTCTTCAAAAGTGTCTAATATATATTTACAATTACAGTTTGAGTAATTCTTTTTTAATTTTTAGAATATACCTTATCACCGCGTAATATTATTCTTTTGTTGTTTATAACACTGTAATTAATACAGGAAGTTAACATTTATGAAAATTTAAATAGTGATGTTTAATCCAGTTTCATTGTAATAATTATTTAGGAAAACTTGTTTATTTTTCTGGGTCTATTTGTATTTCAAAACTGTTTACTTTTTCGAAGGAAATTTATATGACTGACATTGTTTTGATTTGATAAATACTTTAAATAAACAAAATTTAAAATAACTGTTAATAATATGAAAATCCGGAACACATGTTCTGGATAAATTTCAATACAATCTTTTGCAGTGGTAGGGGAGACTGTCCTAAAATGATATAGGTGGGTTTTAAATAACAATTTAAACAATAGACTCATGTCATGCCATGACAAATGTCATCAACGAATTCGCTTATTTGCGGCTTAAGTAATGGTTTGGGTGTTTCGAGTGCTCCCGATTTTTGAGCGAACCCTAATACAAGTGTTCAAAAGTGTAAAGTAATACGTTTTTCGGTTGAACTATTTAAAAGTGCTGTTCTACATAGAATATAATTATTATTTTAGTGTATGTCATTTTATCCCAGTAATTTGTACCTAGCTATAATGTGAAATTTAGTTTTATTTCAGAATGGTGGGGAAATACAAAAGGAAAAGCGATCGGCAATCCTGGAGTGAGGTTTCTATGAGGTCAGCGGTCGATGCAGTGCAAAGGGGTGATATGGGGCGGCTTGCAGCTTCAAAACAATTTAATGTTCCGCAAGCTAAGGTGCGAAGGCGAGCTCAGAATAAAAACAAAAAACTAAAAGGTATTGACAAAGGCCTTGGACGTTTTTCTACAATTTTTCCAATGGAAATGGAAAATGAACTGGTTGAACATATTAAGTCGCAAGAAAATTTTTGTTTGGACTTAATGTAACCGACCTAAGGATACTGGCTTTTGGGTTCGCCGAAGCAAATAACTTACCATATCAGTTTTGTAAAGAAGAAAAAATGGCGGGATTTGAGTGGCTTAGGGGATTTCGTATTCGTCATCTGGAAATTCGTTTAAGAAAACTAGAATCTACCTCTGCAGCGAGAGCACAAGCCTTCAACAAACCTCAAATGACTAAATTTTTTCAACGACTGGAACAAATCATGGATAAATATAATTTTGAACCCTACAACATATATAATATCGACGAATTTGGTCTCTCATCAGTCCAAAAACCACCTAAAATATTTGCATAACCACAGTCGAACGTGGTAGCCATACCACCGTGATATGTTGCATGAATGCGGCAGGATCTTTCATCCCCCCTGCATTAATTTTTACAAGAAAGAAACAAGAGAGAACTGGTGGATGATCCTCCTATAGGAACGTTACTGCTTTGCCCAGACACTGGGTGGATAACTGGTGAGCTATTGCTTAATTTGGTTGAAACATTTCGCAAAGTTTACTCATGCTTAATTGGAAAATAGAGTATTGCTAATTTTAGACGGTCACGACAGCCATAAATATACTAAGTGATAAAAAAATCCGAACACCCAGTTTAAATTATTTTATTTTTATAAAATTTTGTATAAGTACTTACTGAAGCATAATAGGTAAATGATAAAATTTTCAAAATTATTGCATTGCTTTTACCTTTAATAATGTGTGGATGCACACCGATGTGTTACGCATTCTCTTGCGATATGTGGATTTGCCAGGGTGTCAAGATAGGGTAAAAGATGGGGTTCTAAAACTTCTTGGATATAACGCTGCGCGTTTAAACTGAAACTAAAAAAGGAAAAAGGCATAACTTTAATGTGTTTGCCTCCCCATTGCACCCATAGAATTAAACCATTGGATGTAACATTTTTTGGCCCATTAGACACCTACTACATTCAAGAAGTTGACCGATGGATGAAAACTAATCCTGGTCGTGTGTAGGGCCATTTCAGATGGGAAGTATTTTTTCTGTAGCCTATGGTAAGGCAGCAACCACTGCAATAGCATGTTCTGGCTTTGCTAAAGCTGGCATATTCCCATTTAACCCAGACGTGTTCCCAGATTATATGTTTTTGCCCAGTTGGGTAACTGACCATCCCCACTTAACGGCATATTATACTGATCATGATCAAACTGCAGGTCCATCAATAGAATAAAAACAATATCATTGAAACTACGATTTTCAGAGACAAAACTAAAAAAAATGATGAGGTCAAGAAAGACTTTCAAAGCTGTCTCCACCTCCTAAACAAGAACTATCTTCAGAAGGGAGAAAAAAGAGAAGAACGCAGGTGTGTGGAGAGTTATCGAGCACTCCACAAGTGGAAGAAATTAAGTCGAAGTGCGAAAACAAAATTGAGACAGAAAGAAGAACATTGAAAAGAAAAAGGATGACAAGGAAAATCATTGAAAAAGTGACAGTGAAGAAGAAAGAGATTTTATGGAAGAAATGGAAGAAGATGATGCTTCATGTATTTATTGTAATGAGTTATATAGCCTTTCAAGATCTGGAAAAGGTTGGATCAGATGTCAAAAATGCAAAAAGTGGGGTCACATAGAATGTGCGAGTGTAAGCAAAAGAGTGTTACAGTTATGTCACATAAGAACTATGTGACATTTGTCAAAGTAAGATTTAATTAAAATCGTCTAAATGTCATTGGTATTTTCACCTCAAGGCCAAAAGGCTTTTATTTTATTTTCTTTCTATCGTAAATAAGTCTATTTTCAAATTAAAAATATTTTTATATTGCGTTTCTTCAAAATAAATTTTATCCAATATTATTTATTATATTATATATATTTATTATAATTATTTAAAACTATCTTTTTTGTAAAATATAGGGTATTTTTGTAAACTCTTAAAAATTGATAAATAATTTTAAACATTTCAATAAAACATGCCGAAATTATGAATATTTGTTTAATTTTTTTTAAACAATTTCGTATGTCATTTTAGGACATTCTCCCCTACGTTATACAAGTATATATGACTATTTTTCATTAATGTAAAATGTTCTTGTTTCATAGATGAAACACTAATGATGGTTTGTAGATCAAGAACAGTATGTATTGCTTAAAATAGTTATAAATAAAAACCTAAATTATGAGTTTTTAAAAAAGTTCTTATAAGTATTGCATAAAAACCCGAAGAATTATAATAATTCTTCATAATAGTCATACATAATAGGGATCAAGAAAGTTTCATGAACAAGTTAACCAATAAATGTAAAGTGGTCAGATAAAATTATCACTTGTTTAACAAAAACTAAAATAAGTGAGTGCTAATTATAAACTTTAATCTTCCGTTGGCACCCAACAATGAAAAATAACCATTTACACAATTTTTAACTTATTTCTCACTTTCGACTTATTTACTTCTGGAAAAATAATGAATATTTCTGTAATTGATATCTATTTATAACAATTTGATGTCAATTTTAGACATTTGAAAAGAAAAAACTCGAGATTAAAAAAAAGGTAAAAAGGGTTGAAGTATTTTTTAATTTGTAGACTACTAGGTATATGCATACTCTTAACACATTGACGGAAAATATCTGTAGTACCGTTGACTAATAATGTGTTAGAATAATCAAACTTATAGTATAAATCAAGTCTCCAATCAAGGCTACATGGTAGGTGTTCCTTTTATTTGAAATTTTGCCGGATGGTTAAGATATTCAGAGATATTTTTGGCTTACTTTTTATTTTCAAATTTAGAATCGAAGACTGCCATGTTACCCCAGGTTGTAATTTTGTCAAATTGCTTTTTAAAATATTGTAAACAATAAATATGTTCTCATAAAATGTTTATGAAAAGAATGGCAAATTTAACTTACTAACACTAGAGTGAGAAAAAATAATTTTATGTATGTTCAGAGTACTTATATTTACATATTTTATAGGTATATACATTTATTGTATTTTTCATACTTGAAACCAAAAAAAAATATCAATTATTAATCTTCTTTATTTATTTAATCAACTTTATTTTATCCACTTTAGTTAAAAGTAAAAATATGTAATAAGGAGTAATATATTTATCTTGAAAATATTTTCATATTGCCATAAAATATCGCGAATATTAAACCACAAAAAATACTTTTTGTTTCAAAAAAAATTATAAAAGGTGTAGATACTTAATAAGAATTTATTTACAGTTATTATAAATAAAACAAATGTTGTTATCCAAATAAATATTGGTTGATTGTTTGTTACGGTAAACAACACGGACAGTAAGATAGAGAGTGTAAAATATTGTGTGAAATAATAGATAAGTTTCTCAATATTATCTTCTATAATGACAAATCATAATCATTACAATCCATATTTAGTAAATATACATTTTTATAATGGATAAGAATAAAGTTAATTTTCGATGCTATTCAACCAACATCGTGTATACATTTTGTTTATTTTTTACTGTAAATTTTTTGAAATAAATACAGATAAATAAAAATTATTATCAAATTATATGTTTATGTACTTATACCAACAAGTTTATATACAGTTAAAATTTTACTTGTGCTAATTCGTGTAATACAAACCAAATCTACTCGTATTCGATTCTTAGTACCACCTGAAATTTTTGTCATATTTGTGTCAAATTTTTATTTAGTAAATGATAGAGAAAACATTTTACAAGTTAATAAATATTTATTAGTTTTTTATATAGATAATATTGTTGATTAGTTTAATGACAAAGAGAAGAACCCAATACAATAATTAAAATGGGCAGCTACTAAAAATATTGTGATTACATGTGAAAACATGACAACCTTACAGAGAGCGATAAATTTATCATTTTAAAGAAAAAGCTATAGTTATTCCGGAGTACTATGCAAAAAATGTTTGGCCATCTGGATGGTTTAAGATCAATAATCCTTAAACAAAAGGTTATTAAAACTGACTTATGTGTAATTTGCAGTTAAAAAAATAACAAACAAAAGGCATTTCTGCTTAATTTAAGAAGTAATAATATTGACATGAATATTATATTGTTTTATATTTTATGTACTGTTTACTTTGACAACAAAGAATTAGTATTGCTTTGGAAAACAAGTAATGTATTTAGAAACAAAATAAAAACAAATTAACAATTAAAATATCCGCTATTACTTATAGTTGTGTAAAACAATAGTACTCTTTTTGTTTTAAAATACTTTATAATATTAACAAAAATATTAAGGAGAAGCATTCCATATTAAATAATTTATAACGTCTTATGCTCATAAAAATTATCTATAGATATTTGTGGCAAAGATTTAATAAATTAGTTTAAATGCAGGATAAGTAAGATTAAAAACAGGTTACATGTTTGTAAAGTAGGTGCAAGACGACAAGGAAATTTTTTTAGAACATCTCTGATAAGTTGTCCTTGTCATGTTAGGTCTTGCATTAAAATAAAGGCATCTCCTATGGATTAATGCAAACGGTTTTATGTTATCTTGAATAAAGTCCTGCAGATAGAATTCTGTATACATAGACCTTCCGTAATATCCTATTTTCGGAGAAAGTGACTGGTAGTCCTTTTATAGTCCCGACCACTTTTTCTATGATGCTTTCTGGTTTCCTCAAAAATTTTAACCAATCCACTAATTGTTAAATGATTCACATGCAACACATATATATTTCTACTTAGCAAAGTTAAAGCTTTCTTCTAATTTTAACGTAAGTGTTAAATATTGATTTGGCGAACTAATTTTCACAAACGAATTACCAAAACTAAAAAAGCTACCTTAAATAAGTATTACAAAGCAAATACGTTACCTAGGAACTGTTTTTAATAGTAAACGTTAATGTTTGGGAAATTCATTAATATTAAAAATAAGTGTATATACTCGTATACATTCACTACTTTTATGTAACTTATTTTATATGTCTCACGCGTATGAAAAAAGTTTTTTTAATTTAAGCAAAAGTTGCAGTTTATTATTTAATTAATAACTCAAATATGTTATTTGCCATAGCTGTTTTACAAGTAAAAGGCGATAAAGGGTCCGCAAAAGTTTAGTTGTGATACTGTTATTTTTGGTTCCATTTTAATATTGGTTTTTTTATTGTTTAGTCCACGAAAGTTCACTAAAGTGATTAAATACAACATAAATATCCGTTGTTTCTTCCTCCGTTACTTGAAATTTTGATTGCCACTGATGTTGACGACAACTCGTGATATTTTAAGTTACATCATTTTAGAATACACAACTATGTTTATTTTTTCCTTAGGATCAGTTGTTTGTTGATTTTTTCGGTTAGTCTTATTTTTAAAAAGAATCATTTTTACAGTATATTCCTGTAGATACCTGTGATTATTGAATTATTTTATATAAATGACTTGTTAAAAACAGTGATATTTTCATGGCAGTGATACTGTTGTACTAAAAAGTATATACAAGATACAAACATTTGTACAAAAAATTATTATTAATAGACTCTTAGTGGAAATAAATTTAATGGTGGAGAAAATGTCAACCCGTGTCTGGTAAATAATTTGGAAAGAAGCTACAAACGTTTTATGGTAATGTAATTAAATGTAACTAAACCTTTTAAGTTATTCAGAAGAAATAAAAATAATACCAATAATAAATATGTCGAAAAGCAAAAATAGATTCTACAGACAACAAATATTTTTTATTAGCGAAAATGTATTAATAAAATTAGCCAATAAGCATATTCCAAAAATTTAACTTTATTGTGAATAAGTAATGGAAAAAAACTATGTTTGGGAATTGGGTTTTAAATTAATCTTGTTTATATTCTTATTTATTTCATTCTGGTAATATTTCTTCAATTTAATTATATTAAAAGGAATTATGGTGAGATCCAAATAAATAATATAATTTAAATTACCAATAATCCACGACATTATAAACTAAAGTGAATATGCATGTATAGATACCGTATATTTGTTAGATTTAGAATTAGTACCTACCTAAATGTTTAAGATCTTGGGAATAAATATCTTAATATTGTTTAGAATATTTTTGTTTTTGTCATTTGTCTATGATAGGTTACTTATAATATAGTTTTAACCTTGAGGTGCGTTATATAATTAAATATTTTGTTGTTGATTACGTGTTGATGTCTGTTTACCTTTTCAATTAACCATAGTTTGTTGATATCGTAAAAAATATAAGTTTTAATTATTTTTTTTAAGTTTTAAGCAGTTAGATTAGGTAACACTTATTGTTTATTTGTCTTTCTATAAATACTCAAGCTAGTCAATAAATTTTTATATGTATTGAATAAATTTGATTACAAAAAAATATTTATATTCTTTGGGAAGTTCATCCATTGCTCAAATGTGGTAAAATCAATTAGAAAATACAAATCTTCAATAAAAATTCTTAAAATCAAACCACAAAATTTTTATTGTTAATGGTGCAAAAATGTTACAACTAGTTTTGGTCGGATCAAGACCATCATCAGGCAATAAAAAACAGTCAGTATATACTTAGTTATAAAATAAATAAGATACCTAATATAACATTTTGGATACATAGTTGAATTAATAAAATGGTCTTAAGTATTAAGTTTAAAAATTATAGGAAAGAAAAATATAGAACTAAATACTCACAAGTATTAAATGTTTAAAAAATAAACATCAGGCAACTTTATAATAGATTTATTGATTTATGGGGACTAAAAGAAAGGTGGGTTTGTAAAATAATAATGAAATATAGTTAAAAACTAAATATAGTTCAATATAATAAATGAAAACATAATATAAACATTATAATAACTTTATAAATGAATAAAAATCATCTTACGATGTTATGTGATAGTTTATCACCAAGTTTAACGGTAAAGTCAATAATTTGGCGAAGGAATCCCATTACTAAATGAAGTAAAAAACCAAAGTAAGACCCCAGATGAAGAAAAAAACCGACTGATTGTAATAAAAAATAAGAAACAATACGACTAGAATCAGCAGGAGCAAATTTACCAAAGTGAAGTATGAATTAATAGTGATTAATTAGTGATTAAAAATAATAATTGCAATTTTGATGAAAAAAAAGAAGATAACGATGTTCCAGAATAGAAACCATAAATATACGTAATGTATTTTTATATAAACATTTTAAAAGTTCTAGCGAAACCAAGTTTGACTCACCGGTAAATTAAGTTTATCAGAAGTAAAGATGTTCACCGATTATATTTATATATAATTAAATGTATGTTAATTGCCGACTAATAGGTATTAAACCAGAATTTTTGGGGTAAACGGCAATGTTTTTTAAAAAAACTCTTTTACTTGTTTTCCAATTTTTTAACAACAATTTAGTTTATACTCAAACTTTTTTCTTGAAAATGAAATAAATATATTTCGAAAGCTTGGAAAACAAGTAAAAGAGTTTTCTTAAAAAACATTGCCGTTTACCCCAAAAATTCTGGTTTAATATTTATATATATATATTTATATATAAAAAGTATTTTTGATCTGATTGAACCCAGAAAGAAACAGTTACCAGATCTGGGGATGTAGTCAGGATACCGGCCAAAGGTAAGTAAAACTATTTGTCAATTATCGAGCTTTCGAATTTATTTTAAATTCTTCAGGATACTATGAAAAAATGAAACATTATCTAGTAGTGGTAAAACTAAGTTAAAAAGGACTTACTTAACGGAAGTTTGAGTAAGCTGCCATGTAAAACTAACATTACCAAGAATAAAAACAACGCACAATCATTTTAGGACAATACAATTAAAAAATTACAACTAAAAACAATCCTAAAGACAACACTCCTTGTAAATGAAGAATTGTAATAAAACCATTAATAAATATAACACTGAAAACTAGTAATACAATCTAAAATAGTTTTCTTGAAAATATTGCCGTTTACCCCAATAATTCTGGTATAATACCTATTAGTCAGCAAAGAATTTAAATATAATTATATATATATATATATATATATATATATATATATATATATATATATATATAAAATATGTAATTTTATCATTGTAAAACAGAATAAAAATGAAGGGTTAATAATACAGAAAGCTACGAGATAATAGATGTTAGATAATATGAGGAATCAATTATATTTATAAAAATGGAAAGGAAATCTTCTACTCCATTTATTGAGTTTCGTTCGCCAATTTATTGACTTCACCATTAAATTTATTAATAAACTGTAAATAAGTTTTAATTATTTGAATTGCTTTCATTATCGAATTAAATTTGTAAGTGGGTTCTATTTAAATATATTTAAGAACATAATGATAACGACCTTTCCCTTTCCTTTTTTATCTAATTTATTTATAACTCTTGTGATGTATTTTAAGTTTCTTTTTTGATGGATTTAAACTGTTTTGACGGAGTAACTCTGATAATGGCCCTATAAGCCAAAAAAGCTATATATTGAAATATTTATCTTTTTTTATTGAAAATGGAAATTTTAATGTAGGAATAATAAAATTTGTTATTTAAATAACCTATAGAACATACGTATTTCTACAATTAAATAACATATGGAATATAAGTTATTCTACAATTTTCTATCTCAATGTACTCAAAATATTTCTAGTTCATTGTCCAAAATTCGTTTAAAGTTAAATATAGCATTTTAACCATTTAGGGATACTTTGGTAAAAGCTCTGTGAATTTATACTGGAAATCCTTTTTTCTTAAAATTTTTGAAGAAACTCGACGTAGGTGCTGTTTTGATATTGTGATACAATAAACTTTTATTTGCATAAATTTAATAATTTTAAATAACAGCTAGTTATCTTGGTAAAAGCAGTAAAATAAGATAAATATTGTAATGAGCTATCTATATGCAGAACTAAATGTGTAAGGCTGGGTTGATGCTGCAACAAATCACCAGCCAGTACGATGTTAATCTCTTACCAACGATATTAAGTAGAAGTTTTCCGAAAACATTGAACAGATTATAATTATTGCTTAAATAATTTATGGTTGAAAAAGATATGTCCTAAAATATTTTCAAAATAAAAGTTAAAAATAAAATTATTCGTAAATAAAAGTAGATCCAAGAAAAAATAATGAGACACCTGGGGTAGATTTTAGGTAGCAATAATATATGATTTGTGCTTTTTATGGACATTTTTCAATTGTGTTTGCCAAACTTTTGGTAAATGTGTCGTTTTAGATATTTATAGATTTCTCTTGATTCTAAATTTAATTTGATTAAATAGTGTCATACTTATATTGTAATTGTAATTGTTTCCTCGGAAACAATAATAAACAAAAACCTTTTCCTACAAGAGAATAAAAATCAACACACAATTAGATTCGTTATAAAAGTAGATAACTCAATTCAAAGTTGCATAAATCAAGGCATAGAGAAGATCAAATGAAACACATAGATATACATAGAGGGATTAGGACAGGAATCTTTATGAAAGGAAATAATGAAAGATTTAAGGCTGGCGTTGGCAGTACCTAAAGAAGCAAAATCTTGTTGAGATTTACAGAGATCACTACCTACTACCGGCATGATTCAACAAGTGTGTACAATTTTAACGAACAATTCTTTTCTTTTAACAATCTATACATGTTTTATATTAAACATAAAATTACTAATCAAATGACAAATACTCCTAACTAAATTGTCTCCTTATTAACAAACGATTATTATACATTAAAATTTACTACCATCTGGTTACAGCTGTCGCACCCTTTAACTAACTTATATTGGATAATACTCGGGATCGAAAGGCACCTCGTTCCTAATTTTCGGTTAATATTAAAATATTTTATGAAAATTCGTAGATGTGTACCAGACCAACAGTTCAAAAGTGATATTGTAGTTATTTGTTATATATGTATTTGTCAACCAGGGACCCTATTCTCAAACCGTGACATATTTTGTCGCATGCGAGAAATCCTCTCTGTCGAAGAAAATCTGAATATCCTTATTCTTAAATGTCGCCTTCGCAAATTTTTGGTAGACAAATTGTAGAATGGTCAAAGGTAGTCGACAATTGATTTCGAATGCGAGAATTTCATAATTTTCGAGGTGTATAGGTTATTGTTTTACATGTCAAAAGTCAAAACACTCAAAAAATTGTTCACTTTTATTTTTTCAGACATTTTTGCAGTGAGAATATGGCAGCTTTATTAATTGCTATTGAATATTTAGAAAATCAAAAAATGTATCAGCGGTCTTGAGAGAGACGAGGAATAGCAGTGCTTTTACAATTTTATCTGACAGAAAGTTTATTAAAACGTTCAGATTAACTAAAGAATTAGCTAGAGAGCTAATAATAATTCTAGAACCATTAATAGAGCAAGGGAATGGTGCAAATGCGTTATCTCTTGAAGAAAAGGTATTTTCCCATTTCATCATAATCGGTATTATAGTTATTATTTTTGGCTCCTATATTTTCTAGGTAGTTGTGGGGGATTGTGTGTAATAATTTTTTTTACTTCCACTGCCATAACATAAGTTTTTTACGTAATCTAAACAATATAATATATAGCAAAACAATAAAAAAAAATCAACACAAGCTTCAAAAAACCACAAATCTATCACACGTAAACTATAAAACGTACCTTTCACTCTCACAAATAACATAAAACATATTTGAGAATCGTCAAATTGGTGTTGGCAGCTCCTGCTATTCGACAAAATATGTCGCATGCGAATTGGAAGATGAATCCAATCGAGAAAACCACAATTTGAAGTTGTGCGACAATTTTCATCGACAAATGTCAAATTCGACATATAGACCCCCAGACTATGCATGAGAATTGAGGATTCGCTCTTATTTTTTATACGATGTTGCCACAAGGTTATAGAAGATGCAGGATATCGGAATTTATGAACAGAAATAATTAAATTCTATAATTCGAAATACGCCGAAATTATACATTATTTTAAAAACTTGTAAAAAGAAAAATTATTCAGTTTGTTGCATTTCAACTCGTTTTCTGTTTTCTCCTTATTTTTTTGTTTATTAAAAAACGATAAAACAAATAGAAACTTTTTATTAATCAAAAAACAAGGTAGGATGCTAGTTGATGTAAGTCAAAATGGACACTGTAAAAAAATTGATTTAAATAAAGTAATCTCTAGGCTGTAGTCCTAGTCTTTTTGGCAGACGTGGCCTCTACTGTATGCTCTTAAAAGATAGCCCAATATATAATATCTTAAAGGAAAGAAAGGGTAGTCGTTGCTGACTAGTTAGAAACAAAACTAGTATTATTGGGGTATGCAGCAAAGTAAAAGAAGACTCTTTAAAGGTTTTCCAAGCTTTCGGAAATATTTATTTCCATCTTCAGGGAAACTACAAATGATTACACTTAGTTTGACAAAATTGTACTATAACTAATGATTCTACTTACAACTTAGATGAGATTGGTTACTATGATGAATAAAATATGTACTATGAGACACATAGTCACTGATTATATAGAGCTTAAAACTATTAACACTTCTAAAATATGTAAAATTTTTGTTTAAAAATTGTTAACAATACATTTGATAAAACTTATTTTCTAATGTTGAAAAGTTTAAAAATTTTTTTTATAAAAAATAAAAAAGGGTGACTACTTCCACGAGTAGTATGATCATTTACAGGTTAGAATTCCACTGACAACTAATTGTCACTTGGTACTAAAGAATGTTAAGTGTAGTGAAAGTGTAGATTGCTCCAAGCGGTTTGTTACAATTTTGACACTGACAAGTTGTGTTAACGTACATTTTTATCGATGGTTAATAGATATGAATAAATCTCACTTAAGTGATCTATGTCTGTCCTTCTGTTCATACAATTGTCTTGTTCAAAAATGTGCGCCATTTCTAAGAACGATCTCTTCTTATAGTTTGTTTCAATGGAAAGAATTTTTAAATCGTCATAATTGACATGATGGTCAAAATTATTCACATGAGCTGCTAGAGCGCATCTTTCGGGATGTAATCTGCAATCACTTTTATGTGAGGTAATTCTAGAATTAATGGATCTTGCGGTTTGAGCAACATACCACTTATCACAATCAAAACATGGTATACTGTACACAACATTCGTTTTTGATTTTAAAGGATCTAAATCTTTGACTGTACTGTGAATTTTTCTAATTGTTAGGACATTTTTGTTAGCTATTTTGATATTTGAGAATTTATTGAAAAGTCTGGATAGTTTTAAGCTCTATATAATCAGTGACTATGTGTCTCATAGTAGATATTTTATTCATCATAGTAACCAATCTCATCTAAGTTGTAAGTAGAATCATTAGTTTTAGTACAATTTTGTCAAACTAAGTGTAATCATTTGTAGTTTCCCTGATGATGGAAATAAATAATTCCGAAAGCTTGGAAAACCTTTGAAGAGTCTTCTTTTACTTTGCTGCATACCCCAATAATACTAGTTTTGTTTATAATATCTTATACCATTATATAAAAACTAATAATATAACTTTTCAAGTAGCAGTGCTACCTCTATAATTTATGTAAGTACACGTGAGTGGGGAAAAAATAAACAAATAATAGTATAATATTATACTTTTTCTACACTTATGAAATAATTAAAAACCAGATTAATTAAAATTTATTAAATTAAACCATTTTACATTAATTTGCATTAATATTTAATAATTTGGGTAATTATGTATAACAATGATTATTTATCAATTTTATTTCATAAAAAATTCATCCAAATGTTTTAGAGGTACTAAATATGCCTTTACAATCAAAAACTACTAGTATTAGTACAATTAATTATTGTACATCATTGTAGAACCTTTTTCGTTGTCATGGACAACTTGGAATATCTGTTGGCTTAAGAAATTCGTGGCCTGTGATTGGTCAAAATACCGTTGGCTTATGGTTCAAAAGCCAACGGGTAAATATAACTACTACTATTATTTAAAGAAAAACCGTAAATAATATACATATTATTCCATAGTTTTAGAAAAATATAATTTCATGTATATACGAAAAAACTAATTAGATTTTACTAACCATATACTTTCTACTAGTAAACACAAAATATTTATTATAAGGCAACAAATGATATAATAATAATAATATATTTTCACAGAATACATTTGACTAGCTTATTGGCCTTGCTAGTGCCATCCTCTGAAATAATAATAGAAGGGTTAAAGTCGAGATATAATATTTTAAGATTGTTTTATTTATCTTTAATTCTACAGCTTTGTTATTTCTAATCATAAATACAATGGATCTGATTTTGTATCTATGAACATCGTAATCCTGATACAGAGATACAGAAAAGTAGCTTAACAGGAAGGCAACAAATTAGGTTATTTACGCCGTATATTGTAAACAAGGCGACTTCCTCCAGTAGCTAACGCAATTATAAATTTATTTTAAAACATTTTTAATGGCTCTACTCAAAATAATACACAAACGTCCGAACCGAGAAACGACCCGTATCTACATTTATAAACACCAAAATAAACAAATCCCGAACACATACGAAAATAATCTTTTTAATTTCACACTAGTTGAATAGATGTAATTAACTTTTGTGTTGATCGATTGTATTCGCACATCAATTTTTCATGTCAGTGAAGAATTTAATAATTTTTCCAAAAGTAAAGAAATAAGAGGAAGGTCAGAAAATGAGTAGATGTACAGATATCTTAAATTGGTATTAAAAAAAATGCGATGTACTTACTACTTGAAAAGTAGTGCCAAGTAGAGAATTACGCAAAAATTATTTATAATATTTATAAAAGGAAACTCCAATGCAATTATAAATAAAATTCCACCTGTCATTTGGCAATATATTCAATATTGTTTGCTACAAAGTAAACGCCTTATTTAAGTCGTTCAATTTAATAAGGAGACCATAGTAAAATACTGCTTACTTCTATTTAAGACTACACCTAAAAAAAATTCATACTGCGGCATTAAGAAAAATTATATTATATATGTCTTAGCTAGAAGGTTTTACTTTGGCAGTAATACAAGATTTACTAATATTTGAATTACTAAAAATTTGATAGACTCTGGCAGTAAAACTATGTTTCTACTGTGGTAAAATATATTTACAGAAGTGGCAATATTTTCTTACTACTCCAATGAAATTGTTTAACTACCACCGATATGATTTAATTACTACAGTAAGAATATCTTACTGCTGTGGTAAAATGTTTTACTAGATTGGTAAGACAATATTACTGGGGGAGTATGTTCTATATAATAATCCTATATATCCTGCATATCCGTATATACCAATACAAAAGAAGGAATGGTAAATAAAAATAAATAAATATTGAAAAATTTATTTTTATGACAGCTCATAATACGGAGGTTGTTTGAAAAATATTACTGGTAATAGTATAACTGCAGTAGCAATAAAAATTAATGCAGTATAAAGGTTTACTGTTATTGTGATATAATTATTATAAGTTGCAGTAAAAAAGTTTTTTAACAAATAAATGATATAAAAGGTTAGAAATAAAAATATTTCTTTTTTGAAAACTATCACTTCTACCAACATTTAAGGTTTTGCTTTAGTTAAATAGGCTTTAACATTAATTAAGGCACTGTATTAAAAAATAATTCTGTAATATGTCTATACAGTGTGTAAAAGCCAAATGGAATAAATTTATTATTTCGGTTACTGTACATATTTTTAAAAAATTCCGAAACACGTCAAATTTAAATTATAACTTGACATTCTTTAACGTGAAAATGCAACCCCTACCTTCAACCCCCTTAGAATGACAGGTACAACCCCCAATTTTTTAAATGGGAAGTATAGGCTTGTGATATATCATTTGGAAGGTCTCTTCATTCTCTATTCAAAAATGTTATTGTTTTTAAATCTGATGCAAAAATTAACATAAAAAAAATTAATATCATGTTGTTACCGAAATTCGCTAAAATATACTCGAAACTTATTACAATATACTTAAAACTTATTTCCCGTTTAGGTCTTGATAATGAGAAAGTGAACAAAAACCATAGCAATGTGGTTTTTAGATGGTAACCATTAAAAAACTTTAAAGAATTTCCGTGGCAACGCTATTTTAACTAGCAGTAGTAAATTGTTTTATTTAAGTTGTTATTGTTGTAATTTAAGTATAAAGTTTGTTCAATTCAATTTTAAAAAATGGTTAGATTAACGGAAATGCATAAAATAACAGTTTTACAAATGATTGGTTACGGAGATAACATCCGAACACAACAGGAAGTAACTCGCCTATTTCATGAGAAATTTCCTAATTTACCGCCTATATCCCAAGGAACAATAAGTAAAATAGAAAAGCAGTTTCGCGAGTTTGGTCATGTAAGGCAGATAAAAAAAGCAGCTACCAATGCACTGAGTGATGAACTCAAATTAGATGTGTTGCTTGAGTTTCAGGAAAACCCACATACATCGAGTAGACAGGCATCCACTACATTCAATGCTAGCCATACATCGATAGCAAACATATTAAAAGAAAATAAATTGCATCCGTATAAGATGATACCTACTCAGGAGCTCATGGAAGACGATTTTGATAGGAGAACTTTTTTTTCTAAGCAAATGATGGACATGTTGGATAACAATACTATCCAATTAGAAGACGTTATGTTTTCTGATGAGTCTACTTTTTTACTTAACGGTCATGCTAATCGGCAAAATTGCGGCTACTGGTCCACGGAAAATCCTCACTGGATGAGAGAAGAACACACTCAATACCCTCAAAAGGTTAATGTTTTGGGCAGGGATTGTAAGGAACAATATCATTGGTCCTTTTTTTATTGAGGGCAACTTGAATGGCAACAATTATTTGGCACTACTTCAAAATGATGTCATTCCAACGTTGGCAAATTTATATCCTGATCCAGGTAACCCTCAAGTTCCAGCGAATACGATATGGTTTCAGCAGGATGGAGCACCACCACATTACCAACCGGCAGTACCTCGATACAATATTTCCCAATCGGTGGATAGTGAGGCGAGGATCGATTGAATGGCCAGCGCGATCTTTAATTATTAGATTTCTTTTTATGGGGATATGTGAAGAGCCATGTGCACAAAACTAAACCTTCTGATTTAAATGACTTAAAAGAACGAATAACGCTTGCGATTAGGTCGATCACGCCTGATATGTTAAATAATGTTAGAAGACAGTTTTATTTGAGATTAGGATATTGCCAAGCGTTCGCGGAGAACATTTTGAACATTTACTTCATTAACATTCATAGTTCTTTTTCGTGTTCTACATTTTATTACGTTTTGCATTACATTTTAGTTTTTGATTGTATTGTAGCGAATTTCGGTAACAACATGATATTAATTTTTTTATGTTAATTTTTGCATTAAATTTAAAAACAATAACATTTTTGTATAGAGAATGAAGAGACCTTTCAAATGATTATATCACAAGCCTATACTTCCCATTTAAAAAATTGGGGGTTGTACCTGTCATTCTAAGGGGGTTGAAGGTAGGGGTTGCATTTTCACGTTAAAGAATTTAAGTTATAATTTAAATTTGACGTGTTTCGGGATTTTTTATAAATATGTACAGTAACCGAAATAATGAATTTATTCCATTTGGCTTTTACACACTGTATATATTTTTAAAAATAAAATAGTTAATTCTTACTTAACTTTAAGTGTTTAACCTATGAGCCCACGAAATAAGAAAATCCAAAAATATATATAAATGATTTAAGAAAAAATAAAATAAAAATAATGTATATATAGCGGGGATCCTACTGCTATTACCGCTTCTCGCATTTTAATGACTATTCTTTTCTATCTTACCAATCTCCTTAATTCATTTCTTTTTTCCTAATGATTTCGTCGATTACTTACCTTTACGATGTCCTTGACCTTCCTTGGCCATCTATTGTCAGTCATTATCTGATGTATATCCTGTACAAGCGACCTCTGCCTGATGACATCGTGCCCGATATGGTCGATATACTTTACACGACCGTTGTAGAAAGTTCATTTCCAATGTTTTTAGCTGGTTATCTATTCTTAATGTCTACTGCCAGCACTCGACTCCATATGTTGTTATTACGCTCCACGATACTGTGATCCACTTAGATTTTCGTGTTTAAATTGATTTTTGAGTACCAAAAAATTTAGTTCAGTCTCTGAATCGCCATTTTACCTTGTACAATCCTGCCTTCCACATCGTTTATCAGATGTGGTATAAGCTCTCAAAAATTTGAATTCCT
Source organism: Ophraella communa (assembly GCA_035357415.1). Taxonomy (NCBI): domain Eukaryota; kingdom Metazoa; phylum Arthropoda; class Insecta; order Coleoptera; family Chrysomelidae; genus Ophraella; species Ophraella communa. Next base: position 20,576,876 of record CM068980.1, read on the forward strand.
GGCTATGTCTAATGACTTCATTGTCGATCTGAATATCATTGGACTTCAGACCTCTATGAGAATATTCTTGTAGTTTTCTTGTCACATGTAAATAGTCGTAAATAGTCGTACCTATGTACAGATATGCTTTTTGCATATTATATACCTACTAAACATCATAAAAATCCGAACACACAGTTTAAATAATTTTATTTTAATAAAATTTGGTGAATTTATTTATTTTACTGAAATAAACAATTGTTAAAATTTTCAGCCATATCAGACTGCTTTTTTTGAAATCCACTAACAATCCAAAAATGAGTATTGTAGCCGTAGTAAAGATCCAAATTTTGCGGATTTTGGTTCTTGACATTCTTTACGATTGGTTACGATGCCTAGGGTACGGAGACCTGTACGATTTCGTCAACTTAGTGAGTTTGATAGGGGTCATATAGTGGGACGTCGGGAAGCTGGATTTTCTTTTCGGGAGATTGCAGTTAGAGTGCAAAGAAGTGTAGACACCGTGGTTAGGTTTTGTCAGGCATGGCTTCGAGAAGGCCTTACGCAAAGAGCAAGGGGCTCTGGACGCCCCCGTAGAACAATAGACCGTTACGATCGACGCCTAAGATATTGGCCTTAGGGGACCGTTTCTCCACTACCAGGTCCATTGCAAATGAATGGTTTGCAAAACACGGAAGACCTATTGACATGCGAAGCGGTGGAGAATGCGTAACACATCGGGGTGGGCTTTAAAGCAATGCAATCATTTTAAAACTTTTATCATTTACTTATTTTGCTTCAGTAAGTACAAAATTTCATAAAAATAAAATCATTTATACTGGGTGTTCGGATTTTTATGTCACTTAGGGTGCTTAGATTCCTTTCCTATATTTTCTCGATCAACTGCTGTAGAGTGCTGATATTATCTAAGCACGATCTGCTAGCTCGAAAACTATATTGCTCCTTAATTTCTATAAAATCGTGATTAACTCTAGTTTTTACTATTCTACCATCTTCCTATAGAACTGGTTTATGCCTCTGTAATTAGAGCATAATTACCTTGTGTCTTTTTAGTGTACTGAACTAAAATCTGCTGTTTTCCAATTATTTGGAATGTCTTCCTTCTCCAATAGACACTCATTGAATATCTCCAGCAAATTTATCAGCATTACATCTGATCCGTACTTCACCAACTCCATAGGTAGGTATCTTCCCTTCCGGCGGGTTATCCCTTTTAAAGCTTTCTTTAGTTCTATTGCGCTGATTCCATCTATTGTATCTCTGATATTTTCATCTTCCACTATTAAAGTCGTGTCAAATTGAGGTCAGTCTTCTTTCAAGAAATTTTGGTAGTAGTTTTTCCAAAAAAAAAAAAATGAAAAGTAATCAATACTACAATGTTTTTTTTTTAATTTTTTTCAACAGGCAGTTGATTTGAAACTAATATAATTTTTAACTACCAATGAGTTTTTAAGTCGTAAAATGTAAACTGCCTGTGTTTGTATATTTGAACTAAAAAAGAAATAACTGAATTACCACCACATGTTGTGTGTTAAATTGTCAGTTATTTCATTGTAGTGTGTGTAAACATTATTTCGATCTGATTTATTGCGCATTGCTTAAAAAAGAAATTTGTTTATTTTTATTTTATTGTCTAATAGTATACAAATATTCTGAAAAATCGTTTATGTTGGAACATATGAAAGAAAACAGAGATTTGTTCAAAACATTGAGATTTTTGCTTGGATGTATCGATTAGAATTCTAAATAAAATAAATATTAGTTGGAAGCGATTTTCTGACATGTAATCAAGATATTTCCTAGTAAAAATAGAAACATTTGGAGCAGATCGTGAATAAATATATGCTAAAATTTGTTGCATTTCATAACGACGTTTATTTTGTAAACAACACATACTATTACAGCAAAGATAAAATGTCAACTCAAAGAGTTAAATTAAAAAAACCACAAATGTTACAATTATCGTTACAAAAACAGCAAAATACAATAAATGATCTCTTTTATGATAAATATTTTAAATGATAACCAATAAAGATATTTTTACTAATTGACAGAATAATTGATGTATGGCTTTTTTGGCAATTTTTTAAATCCAATTTTTGACGGTACAAAAAACTTAATTAAATAAAAATAACCATGCACGAGATAAAAGTTTTGGCTGACAGCGCCAGTGAACAATGGGTTGTTAAATATTATCAAGGTACTGCTGAGGTGTAAGGATGCGATCTGGAATCCAAATTAAAATTTTTACATTCATGTTAAAGCACAATATTTTCAAAGCACCTGCGAAACAGTAACTGTGTAGGATAAGCGAAATAAAAAAAATATTTATATACTGTACTATATTCACACCAAAGTTACTATCTGGTCATTGAAGTTGATAATAAGTGGCTCAATTTAAGTTTTAATCAAATTGTCAGGGTCCCACATTTTTAGTTCCACTTTTTCTTGTACGTGTTTTACGCAGTTTTTTCACTTTTCCATAGTATTGGAATACATTTTTGATGTCAGCAAAATTAAATGTAATTCTGACTGCAACATAATTCTTTACTTGCGCCTATACCAGCTCAATTGTATTGAGTTCACACTGGTAGGACGGCAACCTTTATACAATATGCGCCAAAACAAAGGACAATGAAATCAGGAAGCCTGTGAAATATAATTGTGTCATATGAAACAAGTGAAAATAGTTGTCATGGTATTTTTAAACATTGTTTATTCTAAAAAACTGTCAAAAAGATTCGAAAGGGTACTTACAACTGAAGAAAAAATATTGTTCAGTATTATTTCCGCTCATACGGGAATGGACGATCAAATGGACCTAGTTTGTTAATAGTTGCCAAATTTCGGGAAGAGTTTCAGCAGCCTGCACCGACTAATAAGGACTTATTTGCAAAATTTCGACGAACAGGAAGCGTTCTAACTCAACATAAAAGCTGTACTGGTCGTCCAGTTACCTTAACCACAAATGCTATTTCAACAGGTGTTAGAATTATCAAAAATAAATCTCCGCAGAACATCTTTAAAAATGAATTTGAGTGAGACGTCTACCCGAAGAATGTTTAAAAAGATTGGTGGTTTTCCCTATAAAATACAGATTGGGCAATACTTGACAAGGCAAGAAAGGACATCAAGAGTTGTTTCTTGTGCAACGGTTTATGAACAACCCCATTTTCTTATGTGTGGTTTGCAGATGAATGTCACGTACATCTGAATGGATTTATCAATCGACAGACAAATCGTTTTCTTGGTTTTGAACGACCAGACATCATCGTAGAGAAACCTCTTCCTAGAGACCGTTTTCGCAGTGTCAGGTAATGGATTATGGGAACCTTACTCCGTGGAAGAAAAGCGTAGAAGACCCGTTACACTTAATCAAGTGCGATGTGGAGAACTAATTTTGTCACCATTTTTTATCGATCTCAGTCCATTCTGTCGTACCAGAAACATACAGTTGAAACCAATGGTTCCAACAGATGGGGCTACTTGTCATACCACGACAGCATCCTTAAATCCGATTCAAAAAATTTTGAAGACCGCGTACTTTCCTGTATCAACTCTTGATGCTTACGTATGGCTTATGTTGAAACCAGACATTTTTACAGAAAAGCTACCGGTAACTATAGATAAACACCGTGAAAAAGTTTTAACCTTTTTCAGAAGAATGTAGCAGCCTATTTTTAACGTGCTAAGCAATCTTGTTAAGCGTTATGAGTACTGCTTGGAACGCAATAGCCAATACATTTTGTATTGAAGCAAAACAAGATAATTCGGATTATTTAGAATGTTTTTTTACTTAATGTTTCATATTTAATAAAGCTTTAGTTCTTCAGTGTCGCTTGTTTTGGCACATACTGTACTATTCGGTTTTAATATTTTATTAATTCATCCATTATGTATTTATAATATATACCTTTATGTTCTTTGACAATTTCTAAAAGTTGTATTTTTAACATTGCAACCTCAAACATAATATTTTTTGAACGAAGCCAATTTCGAATGTCTGATTTTTTTGTAGACATCACAGGATTTTTTCAAACTTTCTGGAATGGTAAGAGGCATTGTCCATAACAATCACGGCATTTTCTTGCCTCGTGTTTGGTAGAATTTTCTCACTTCCATTGTGACAGATTATTAGCCTTTTACCTTTTCCTAAAAGTCATATTAAGAAATAAAAATTGTCGGACGGATTTTTTAAGCCGGTCAACAGCCTATCCAAAAAGGAGTTATGGCAGCATCCACCCAAACCTTTGATTTTGTATGGCCAGCACGTATCCATGTCTCGTCTAAATAATAAATTGTTCTAACTTCGGCTCTTTACAAATAATCTCTTTGCAATAGCACAATTTCATTTTGGTCGAGTAACAAACTATTTCTTCCACGTTTTTTAAACTGAAAATAAGAGTTTGTAAAGTTCTTACATCTCTTAGGATTTTGCCAATTGTAGAGATTTCATTGAGGAAAAAAATATTGTACCATTCTTCTTATGGCTGATTCATTCATCTATAGTATTTGATGATTCTTTTCGATTTTTGTTTGTTTTCGTTACAGATAATGTGACCTATCATAGTGACCTACTTTTGTGAAGTTTTCTTGATTTAGTCAATGGTATATTCAGCTTGAGAACCACTCTCTTGTGGTAAGAGCCGATAAAAATTGGAAAAAAGAAACATGCAAAAAATACCCATAACAAATACAGCATATACATACAGGCAATTGTTTAAAAGTATTTATTTATATTTATATTTTTATTTATTTAAATTTAAATGAAAATGTATATTAATGTGTTAAATTTGAAAATTTTTAAATTAATTTCTTCAATTGTTAAGTAGAGTAAATAAATGCATACTAACTACATCAGCTATAATAATTAAACTTTATCAGTATTTTTATAAAGTTTTGTTAAACTTAGTTTAAAATGTGTGTTATCGTATAAAACTGTTATTGTGATTATAAAAGTAAAAATAATAAACAAAATAATATAAGAAATAAATATTAACAAGGACGTCTTGTGCGTATACGGGGTTGGGATAAAGTATGGAACCAAGTAAATATCTTTTAAACGAAAAGAACGATATTTATGAAAATTTGCAGGTAAGTGCAATGGAACAAAACGCATCTGATGTACATTTTTTTGATAATAATATATTAACCGGAAATGCCATCAACTTCTTTAATTTAAATGGGACACCCTATATATTTTTACAGATTTTGAAAGAGCTTGTTATTTTGAATTCATACATACTGAGTTTAATGTAAACAAAGTTGTAAAAACGAGGAATAACTCACTGTTAGTAGTACAATAGTTGTACATTTCATTATTTTAGAATAATGAGAAACAAAATTACTTCAAATGTTCAAAATGCTCGCCGTTTACTTGCTGACAATATACCATCCTATTAACAAATTCTTGAGTCACTCTTTCCAAGACTTCTCCACGTATTAGTTCACATTCATCAATAATTATTTGTCTGAATTTCTGTTTGTTGGTCTTCTAACGTAAACACGTGATTTTAGATAACCCCAAAGAAAAAAATCTAACGGGCTAAGATCCGGAGAACGAGCAGGCCACTCTATGAATCCTCTACGTCCAATCCATCGATTTTGAAAATTCGCATCCAGAAAATCCCTAACCCGTCTATCATAGTGGGGAGGTGCTCCATCTTTTTGAAACAAAATATTTTGTGGTAATTGCCCATTCTGTTGAAGTGCAGGAATAATTTCGTTATTTAGTAGATTCAAATACTTGTCACCATTCAAGTTTCCGTCGATAAAAAATGGGCCTATAAGCTTATTTTCGACAATTCCCATCTAAACATTTAACTTCTGTGGATGCTGTTGCCTCATCAGAAAAAACTATGCTAGAAGCAAAATTTTCGTCGACATTACAGATGTCCATTAGCCGTTCGCAAAATTCCAGCCGTGCGTCGGTCAAAATCATCGTATGACAATTCTTGAACCAACTGTACCTTATACGGATGATACTTTTCACTTTTTAATATAGTTTAGTGCCAAATTTGTGGTGGAAGTTTGAGGAGATTCTTCTAAATCGATTGCAATATTTTGATTAACAGTTTCGTTCGTTGCAGTCCGCGGTCTTCCAGGTTTTAGCAAATTTTTTACCATCCCAGTAGTATTAAAACGTTGTAATGTTTTAGCTACTGTTGAGCGTGATATAGGATTTCTCTCCGGATGCAAATTATTAAAAATATGACACAATTCTTTATGAGTTCTAACACGATCACCATAACCGATCATCATTAAAATTTCAATACGCTCTTTTTCACTTAATTGAACCATTCTAAATTGTGAAATTTATTTCCGTCAATTAGAATTTGACACTTGAAGAACAAAAGACGTACTAAACAGTACTTGTTTATTTATTACTATTCTTTAATTTAAATGGGACACCCTATATATTTTTACAGATTTTGAAAGAGCTTGTTATTTTGAATTCATACATACTGAGTTTAATGTAAACAAATTTGTAAAAAGGAGGAATATTGCACTTTAACCCACCTCCTTTGAGTTTTTTGCATTAGAGCAAAAAACTATTTAGATAAACTAATTGATGTTGTTTGTATGCATAGTAATAAATAAACAAGTACTGTTTAGTACGTCTTTTGTTCTTCAAGTGTCAAATTCTAATTGACGGAAATAAATTTCACAATTTAGAATGGTTCAATTAAGTGAAAAAGAGCGTATTGAAATTTTAATGATGATCGGTTATGGTGATCGTGTTAGAACTCATAAAGAATTGTGTCATATTTTTAATAATTTGCATCCGGAGAGAAATCCTATATCACGCTCAACAGTAGCTAAAACATTACAACGTTTTAATACTACTGGGATGGTAAAAAATTTGCTAAAACCTGGAAGACCGCGGACTGCAACGAACGAAACTGTTAATCAAAATATTGCAATCGATTTAGAAGAATCTCCTCAAACTTCCACCACAAATTTGGCACTAAACTATATTAAAAAGTGAAAAGTATCATCCGTATAAGGTACAGTTGGTTCAAGAATTGTCATACGATGATTTTGACCGACGCACGGCTGGAATTTTGCGAACGGCTAATGGACATCTGTAATGTCGACGAAAATTTTGCTTCTAGCATAGTTTTTTCTGATGAGGCAACAGCATCCACAGAAGTTAAATGTTTAGATGGGAATTGTCGAAAATAAGCTTATAGGCCCATTTTTTATCGACGGAAACTTGAATGGTGACAAGTATTTGAATCTACTAAATAACGAAATTATTCCTGCACTTCAACAGAATGGGCAATTACCACAAAATATTTTGTTTCAAAAAGATGGAGCACCTCCCCACTATGATAGACGGGTTAGGGATTTTCTGGATGCGAATTTTCAAAATCGATGGATTGGACGTAGAGGATTCATAGAGTGGCCTGCTCGTTCTCCGGATCTTAGCCCGTTAGATTTTTTTCTTTGGGGTTATCTAAAATCACGTGTTTACGTTAGAAGACCAACAAACAGAAATTCAGACAAATAATTATTGATGAATGTGAACTAATACGTGGAGAAGTCTTGGAAAGAGTGACTCAAGAATTTGTTAATAGGATGGTATATTGTCAGCAAGTAAACGGCGAGCATTTTGAACATTTGAAGTAATTTTGTTTCTCATTATTCTAAAATAATGAAATGTACATCTATTGTGAGTACATCTAACAGTGAGTTATTCCTCGTTTTTACAACTTTGTTTACATTAAACTCAGTATGTATGAATTCAAAATAACAAGCTCTTTCAAAATCTGTAAAAATATATAGGGTGTCCCATTTAAATTAAAGAAGTTGATGGCATTTCCGGTTAATATATTATTATCAAAAAAATGTACATCAGATGCGTTTTGTTCCATTGCACTTACCTGCAAATTTTCATAAATATCGTTCTTTTCGTTTAAGAGATATTTACTTGGTTCCATAGTTTATTCCAACCTCGTATAATAAACAAATATAAGTATATGTTTTAACAAATTCTTATTTAGTTTTGTACATGACAATAATTTTGGTTTCAAAAGTGAGAATCAGTGGTTTAGAATATGTTAGAATATTGAAAAATCAATAAGTGGTTTAAGTAATAAGTAAAAATAAATTAGAATCGAATATCTCGGCTATTTATGAATAAAATCATTTCATTTTTTGCAGAGACATTCAAAAGAAGAGTTCGAACAATTTGTATGTTTTAGATTTTTATATTAGGTTTCTGTTTTAAGAAAAAAAAATAAAAACTAATATTTAATTTTGTCAATTTTCAAAAATCAAAATTTGGAAACTTTTTTTCCAATTTGTTCCCATTAACAATTTTATTCTAAAGTGAAACTTAATTGACTTTGGAGGTAAATTATTTCGAGAAAATAACATTATTTTGAAATTATTAAAAGTATCTCGCCTTCTTGCCACTGCCATTACCTACATCGCGCTGGTGAGAATTATCAAACCTGCCAGGGGCAAACTGTTGGATTTGATTTTCTACGATAATCAAAATATATAGTTTTTGTTATATGTTTTATTAAAACCAGTTTACATTAACATTTTAGTGAACTAATTGGAAGTATTTTTATTATCAACAATATTAAAATTGAAATTTTGACAATTTTTAATATATACTCCAGAAGTTAATGTTTCAGAACAATTATTAGTAGAGTTAGAAGGATTTGACGAAATTTAAAAATTTTCTTGGACTTGGGAGGTTGACTGACCGGATATTTTTTAAAACGTCTGTATTTTATTTTTAATTGAATCATCAATATAACCTTCCGCTACATTACTACTTTTTCAGCCACCATATTTTTTTAGTTGTATTAAATCACCACCACCATGTACTAATAATGTAGCAGAAGTACGTCAAAAACAGTGCCCGTTGTATGACTTGTGATCTGGCAAGTTTAAATATTTGGCAATTTCACTGGGGATTTTACCAATAGTATTCATTCCTACAAGTTGATTTGTACACCTTCCTTTGGTATAACGAAAAAATAAGCGGCGTTCCATATTATTATTATTTTGCACTGCTTTCTTAAATCTATGTACTTTTTACAGTATCTAACGTAATCAATAGCATTTTCTGTTGTATCATGCGACTTTGTTTAGTTTTCGAATCTGGAATCTATTAAGAGAGATTCTTTGTTCTCTATATCCTCAAGTTTCATTTTGACTAACCCATTTCTTCTGCATGCTTCAGCAATGCCCTTAATCAAGACAACCTATATAAACAAATTTAGATTAAATTGGATACATTTTAAATCACATTAAAATCTTACCTTTCTAAATAAATATTCTTCATCAGGCGCACTTTCAATAAATTCCTCTATATTCTCCCTGGACAAAGTTAAATACTTTTTTGCCTTGTACCCCACTGACTGTTTGTGTAAAAAAGCAATCAGCTTTGTATATTTACTAATATGAATATCATTTTTGACTTTTAATGTTTGTTTTAACATGGAATATTTTTTTAGATTTTTTTTGGCTTCAAAATAAGTTAATAAAACATTTTCTGAATATTTTTTGAGATTTCTCAATTTACGCCAATGTTTAAAACATTCGTATTCCTTTTCATATTTTTTGATTTTTCTGGAAGCAGATTTAAAGTTATATTTCTTGCAGACTCAGCAATATCTGGAGGTGTATTGGAATATTCACTATACTTATCCATTTTTTGCTTTTATAACCAAAAATACAGTTATGAAATAAGTAGACAATCAATAACTAAATTATTCAAATACCCCTTGCATATTTTTTTGCCTTAAACTTCTAAATTCTATGGATTGGTATATGGTGTGTTGCCTATTTATATTTAAATTGGTATTTATATCCAGAAATATTACTTGATCATTATTTCTATAAGATTTAATTTTTAAAAATATTAGATATTAATCTAAAGTATTCAGGTTAGTCTAGAAATGTTTAAAATAACTACTAGTTCATATTTACGAAAGTATTTTGTGTTGCCTACTTTAAAGCGCAAACCTAACCAAAGTTTATCTGTCAACATTATTTTTTGATTGAGTTTTTTTTTTATTAGACAATTCGCATCAACCATTTTGGTTATTAGCGACTCATATTTTTACAATTAAATAAGTTTTACATAACTAACAATATTATTTGTGTAAAATTAAGCACTATATGGAGTTTATAATTTGAATTGTTTTGAGGTATTTTTTTAATGTGGTTATATTGTAGTTGGGGCCCAAAACATCTGACAAAGTTCCTGGCTGTAGATTAGACGATCTTCTTTGGTTAGATAGCGATGGGCATTCTATAAGTATGTGTTTGATGGTTAATTTGCAGTCGCATCTTTCGCATTTGGGTTCTACCTTGGTATCAAACAAGTAGCTGTGGGTTAGTCGCGTGTGACCGAGGCGTAAGCGTGTTAGTAATACTTCGTCTTTACGGTTTTTTGGTAGCGCTGACCACGGTTTAACTGAGTCTTTTATTTCTCGCAATTTGTTTACGGAAGATATCCATTTATCTTCCCACGCACTGAACACTGCTTGTTTAATTTCTGATTTTAGGTCCGCACTTAAAAGGTTCACGCACTCTGCACTGTCACTTGTGGAGGCTTCCTTGGCCATCCTATCTGCCACCTCGATTGAGTGTTGTATTTTGCGATTATTATTATGTTTTAGAGTTTGTTTACTTATTAAAGTTGGTTTTACATAAATTAAAATGGCGTTAAATGGATATGTTATTGTTTGTGTCCCACAGTGACATATTGTATAATATGTTTATCGTTTATAAAAAGAAAATGGGTTTTAGTGTTTTAAAATATATCAGATATGGAACTAAAATATTCAGGTAGATCTACAATGTTTTAAAAAACCGCTGATCCCTATTGCTGACTGTCATTCTTTTATTTATTTTAAATAGAAATAAGCAAGCGACAAAGTAAACTTTCTGCTTTAAAGCGGCAATAGTGTCAAATTATGACAGATCGCGTAAAACATCAACTTTGTAGTTAGATTTGAACATGCAAAAGCCTACTTTGGATAGTGATCGTAGAAAAATACATTTAAATTGCAAGGAGACAGAAGTGTTGCAGAATATCTTTTCAATCTCAAGAGAGGGAATTTCAGCTTTCTGTAATCAAATTTGATGTCCGAATTGGCATATTCTGTGATGATGGAAAAAAATTGTTAGGAGTAGAATATTTACACATTCCCTAGAGAAAAAATTAAATTTTTATTCGATTGATTAAAAAAGCACATGTAATGTATACGGACCTGGTTCGCTCAATGTTGGTATACCTACAGACCTGTCTCGTTCAGATTTACTTTGACGAACTCTTAAGCTCATTTTGCAAATAATTTACAATTATTTGTTTAGTACATTAAAAAAAATAATTATAATTACGTGCTGGTTGTACAATGAAGAAACAATGTTGATGCAACAATAGCACCTGCATCCCAACTAAGTTATGATTTATAATAGTCTTTAAGGCGTTAAAAGTTCCTTTCCCCTGATTCAGCAGTACTAAAGTTTACTGAATACACATCGCAGTGCTGATGAAGCTTTTTTTTAATCGAATGTTTACTGTTTAGTTGTTTAACCCACTTTAACATAATTTTTTTGTTTAATATAAATATGAAAAACGTGCGATCTTCACGATTTGTTAGCGTCGGAACGTGTGTTTAATTATTTTTTCTCGGGATAATACTTTGTTTACTTTACATAGCATTTTTATAAGATAAAATCGGAGAAAGTAATCTTTACTTGCGACTATTTAAGTAATTAAAAATGTTTAAAAATATATTATAGGGTATTTCTTTTTAATACCTAATATTTGTCAACTATTTAATAGTTTTTAAAAAGTTAATTTAAAATTGAAACTATTATTTGACAAACGATAGTAGGTTTTAAATTTTTCTCCCTTTGATATACTTTTAATAATGTTTATTATAATGTTTCTAAATTGCTTTTAAAGTTCACATTTTCAGTTTCGTCTAACCTTTTTTTTATTTTAGAACTAAATTTAAATATAACAAAACCTTGATTGATTATAACAATTAGACACTTTGAAAAATGTATGTTAGATCAGAAAAAAACTCAATTTTGCGGGATTTCTATTCCTACTGCATTTTAAAGTAAGAACTAAATCAGCGATTTAAAAATAAATAATAAAAAAATTAAATTTTCATGATATTGGCTGCATATTGTATAAATACCATTACCAATTTCTATCCGTTGTTGTCAAGGTATATAAAACATTTATTTGACACAAAATTAACAAAACTGATCCAGTTTTGTTAGCTTTTTGTTCATTCCTTAAGGTCATTTCCCTTTTCCTTTTTGTTTTTATTTTTTCTTTGGTTGTCCATTGTCGTCTTAATTTTTCCAAGTTTTAAGTTTTCATGATGTTTATTTATGCATTTTTTCAGGTCTTCAGTTATACAACTTTAGATTTTGTTGTTTTTTTTAATAAAAAAGAAATCAATGATATCTATCATTAATTGATCGGCAAAGTACATTGATTACATATTTTCTTCCCAAAACCATATTTATTATTATAGTATAAATAAAATAAGTTGCTTCAAAGGGTACCGCCTAGCGGCAAATTTTCCTTTATCGGAACATTGTCTCCATAGGCGTGTATGTCCGTGTGTATCACAAATATTGTCGATCACATAATCGTTCTTTAAATTAAGCGCCATATCCTCATAATAGTCGGCTGAACATTGCTTAATATTTTTCGCAGACAGTAGTAACGCCTTTGATACAAAACCGTTTTCATTTCCGGCGTGAAGAATTATTATACGCTTTCCTTTCGAACATGCGCATTTAAACTACACTTTTGAGACAGATCTACCCAGCCATACTAAACAGTATCATGTGTCTCATCTAGGTATACTATATGCCTTTTTAATTCCGATACTTCCTTATTTTATCTAAACACTCTTCACGGAGTACAACAATACGCCGCGATTCCATTACAACCATTCGTTTATCTAATTTCTTATAATTAAAAGCGCTCTCTCTAAACTAACTTAATCTGTATGACATTTTTAAATAGATTTTAGCAATTAATATTGGAAAGACTACTACTTATATAATTACATAATCTAGTACTATTTTAAAAACATTTTACTTAAGAAAGCCACCTTTTTTTTATTTTCTAGTTTTTTACTTTTCCAAACTTACTGACCATACTTTCTATTAAACCGCTATAATTTCTTCTTTTACTGGCCCAGATTAAAGTTTTTGATATGCTGTCAAACTAATGCTTTGTATAGTTCATTAATTGATCAAAAATGTTGGGGTCTTTTAACAATGAAAATGTAGCTAAAATAAACTGTAAGGAGTAAATAAAAGTCTCACTAGATCTGTAAGGTACTACAGTAAAATAAATCTAAAATCAAGAACTAATCCTATACATGTGGATCATTTATTTGCATCTTGTTTTGTTTAGGTTTGTGTTTGAAATGAACTATAGTATAACTTACTCTGTTTTCTATTTAATAGTTTTAAATATACCGATAACACTGGTTACTTGCATTACATTGGAAAATGTTTAATATATTAAATGAAATAAAAACAAAACAAAAGTGTACTTTTTATAATTGTTTTCATAGCAACATTCAAATAACAGAACTAATTAGAACCCAAATAACTATAATTATTCAATTAATGTTCTTTGAGACTTTAGAGGTAACACTGACAGGGTTTTTTCATAATACGGACCACCAGACTACTGAATCATCTTATAAACAAACACTTTATTTATTAAATATCAAGGCAACAAGTTTTCAAAGTGCTGACTGTAAATATATTCTATGTTTATGACTAACTCTGATCGAACATAACTGAAGAAGGTTAGTTAGCCGACTTAGTCGGACTGAGTTTCTATATACAGGAGGCTACCCTGCTATAGTTTTAGGTGCGGAGAGAATCTACTTTTTTAATAATTATGGTGGCAGATTAGAAAAGGTTAAAAAATGTTAGTACATACATTAAGGCCTTTTTGATTCAGGAAAATGAAATGAAGCACACAGCACACAACATATAAATTTTACTAATAACTTATTATGATATCATAATGCTCAAAATGAGTCAGAATTAATATGGAAAAAAGTTATAACAGAAGAGTTTAGGATTAATTTAACTCGAATAATTTATAATCAATACATCAGTTTATAAAAAAATGGTAAACATTAATATTGTTAATGAACAAGTAAAGTAGATACATTAAATAAAAAACATTCCATCCCCTTCATCATCTTTTATTTTTTTATGACCCAACCCTACCTACTACTACCACACGTCGTTACCAAATATAAAACTTATTTTGTCTTGTATGCGAAATTTTACAATAAATAACGGTTTTAAAACTAAATAGTGGCATATTTAAATTTGGTACAGAGAGATGGGGTTTTAAGAAATTAAAATAGTATATTAAACAACGCATTTCATATGGAATTCTGTTATGACACGAGTTCAAGTTTAAAGAACGAGTGTCACAACAGCCATATGAAATAAGTTTATAATATTTTTTATATTTTGCCATTTTATCATTTTTTAAATTAATTTATTATTTTTATGTAATTACGAAAATTTTGATTTTAAAAAGTATGTCGGTAGCACTGTGTATTTTATAAAATTTGACAGTTTTGACATTTAAATTATGAAATATTAATGTTTTCAAATATTTTAAAATGACTAATACACCAATAATAATATATTATATAAGTAAAAGATGATATTCATATTCACAAATACTTTCTTAAAGAACAATATAAAATTAATAAATTGCTATGAGCCACAAATGTCATTGTCAATAGTCTTGTCTTTAGATACTTCACTCATGTCGCCAACCATTTAAAACAAAAATTTGCGTGCGTAAAAGTTACATTACGATACGCAAATGCGTTTTATAATGAAGATTTTTATAAGTGCAAAATATAAAAAATTAAAACGCATTTGCGTATCGTAATGTAACTTTTACGCACGCAAATTTTTGTTTTAAATGGTTGGCGACATGAGTGAAGTATCTAAAGACAAGACTATTGACAATGACATTTGTGGCTCATAGCAATTTATTAATTTTATATTGTTCTTTAAGAAAGTATTTGTGAATATGAATATCATCTTTTACTTATATAATATATTATTATTGGTGTATTAGTCATTTTAAAATATTTGAAAACATTAATATTTCATAATTTAAATGTCAAAACTGTCAAATTTTATAAAATACACAGTGCTACCGACATACTTTTTAAAATCAAAATTTTCGTAATTACATAAAAATAATAAATTAATTTAAAAAATGATAAAATGGCAAAATATAAAAAATATTATAAACTTATTTCATATGGCTGTTGTGACACTCGTTCTTTAAAAAACGAATCGCGAAGCGATGAGTTGACTTGAACTCGTGTCATAACAGAATTCCATATGAAATGCGTTGTTTAATATACTATTATACTACTACAGCTTTTTCTATATCATATTGTAATTAGCTTTAGGATATATAGGAATCACACTCATCTGTTTTGTTGTTAAAAAGACATTTCGCTGTTGTAATTAACTGTAATTATTGACAAGCTAAGCCTATATTTTACCTACTAAAATCTGGGTAGGTAAGATTTTCCATCACAACAGCGAAAATGACAGTTGTAATACTATGTATTACTTTCTACCTCCAAAATTAAATACCAATTTTATTAATAAAGCCAACGGCCCTGAAAACTAAGTAATATAGATTACATCCACACCGAGAATGGTTAGAAATTTCATCCTCCAGTAAGTTCTTTGTTGGACATCGGAAAATAATGGTGACAGGATAGATGTATTTTATACTAAGGAACCAAGCGGTGAATGAAATTATAATATATTTTTCAAGTAAACGCAATGTCCCGTACGAATTTTCTATTCTATTCTTCTGACACCACAAAATATAAACCTCGAGTTTGCATTTCTCCACTTCTCTCTATTATTTTTCCATTTGACAAGGAAGCGCGGCAGTCTACAAAGAGAATGTGTAGTTGACCCAGTAGCTACTAAACAAGACAGTCGCGAGAAAACTTGGGTTTACTTCTAGAAAACAATATATTTTGACATGTAAAGTAATAACAGTTTTTAAATTTATGAAATTATTTAACCAAAAATAATTATACTAAAAATTTATTAGGAGAATAAAATACAAATATTTTTTACTCATGCTATTTTTATTTGAGTGGAAAACCTCCATTCTTATCCAAATTTAGTCTTCCTGCATTATGCCCCTGTTTTCCTCATTATTAATTTCTTTGTTCTTTATTACATTATGTAATGTATGGGGGTTTTACCACTGCTATTTTCTTTAAGTTCTATTGTCGTCCCTTAACTGCTCAGACGATTTAGTTACTGTTAATCGTTACAACAGTATTCTGTCTCCTTTATGAAGGTGAGAATATCAATCGGTTTCAGTTGAGGCAGATTTTCTATTTGGTATGCTTCAAAGTGAAGAGCCCTTGCGTCTTCTAAGGCAGTGGATTTTGTGAGGACATGTAAACAGTTTTCATCCTCGCATTCTCCTCTAACCTTAATTTATGTATGTGTTCTTTTAAGATATAGATTAGGTTTACTTACTCAGAGACCTTTTTCGGGATGTTAGTACCCAACAAGGCTTTTGCTTGTCTAATCCCTTCGATTTTTTCATTATTTTCAATGCTGCTAAGTTCATTGAGGATAAAATTATAGGCTATACCACAAAATGCCCTCTTAGCCAGCTTATTTGCTATTTCATTCTTCTTTCCTTTGCATTTGTACACTCCAAGACCAATTTGAATGTAATTAGGTTCCAATTGAGCTCTGCGATTGTTGCTTAGCTGCAGACTTAATTATGTTCTGTCTGAAATATTTATTTTTAATATTGGATTGCACACATTTTACTATGGCACGTATGTTTGGAAAATGGTAGGATATGAACCTAAATTCTCGAGGTGTTTTGATCTAGGTCAATAAACCCCTATTACTGTGTCTCTTTTTGTTTTTAACCCTTACAGCTTACAGTATATCAGTATTAAGATTTCTTGCCTATTTTAGATATTACTGTCGGGTCCCCATTATTCAATTTTACAGTAAAGCTTTTTGTAAAGTTGAGAACAATGTAAAATTAATAAATTGCTATTAACCACAAATGTCATTGGAAATAGTCTTGTCATTAGATACTTCACTCATGTTGCCAACCATTTAAACCAAAAATTTGCGTGCATGCGTAAATAGTATATTAAACAACGCATTTCATATGGATTTCTTTTATGACACGAGTTCAAGTTTTTTAAAGGACGAGTGTTACAACAGCCATATGAAATAAGTCGTTTATAATATTTTTTATATTTCGCCATTTTATCATTTTTTAAATTAATTTATTATTTGTATGTAAATTACGAAAATTTTGATTTTAAAAAGTACTGTGTAATTTATAACATTTGACAGTTTTGACATTTAAATTATCAAATGTTAATGTTTTAAAATATTTTAAAATGAATAATACTTCAATAATAATAAATTATATAAGTAAAAGATGATATTCATATTCACAAATACTTTCTTAAAGAACAATATAAAATTAATAAATTGCTATTAGCCACAAATGTCATTGTCAATATAGTCTTGTCATTAAATACTTCACTCATGTCGCCAATCATTTAAAACAAAAATTTGCGTGCGTAAAAGTTACATTACGATACGCAAATGCGTTTTATAATGAAGATTTTTATAAGTGCGAAATATAAAAAGTTACATTACGATACGCAAATGCGTTTCATATTGAAGATAAGTCCAAAATATAAAAACTACATTTTACTAATTTGACACTACTACAGCTAGATTTTTATATAAATTATAGGTCTCATTTCACCTCTATATACCAAACATAATAATCCACTAAAAAATGATAATACAGATTTAATTTTTTTTATTCAGAAATTACTCCACTTCAAGACCATAATGAAGTTGGGTAATGGATTTAAAAAGAAAAAACTAAATCTCGTTAAGAAAATCAATTTATAAAATATTTTTCCATCATTTTATTCATTGGGGCGACGCGGATTGTTCGATGTCTGGCAAAAAAGTAGAAACCGTTAAAAGCAGCGGGCAATATTTCGCTTTTATTTTCCTATTATAAGGGGATTAAGCAACCCCTATTGACCTTGAATATAGCGCTCGGAAGTTGGTAGGAAGTTGGAAACTCGTCGAGGAAAGCTTCCCGCGTGCCGTTGGTCACTTTTTGATCTTTTCTTAATTTTCGTAACTATACACTAAATATGAAGGAGGGTGGTACTTTTCGTCATTCTTATATTCAAATGAACTTGGTAAAAACTAAACCTTTATTTAGTTTTAAGGTGTAAATATGGAAGCTTTTTATGCAACCAACTTAATTATTTTAAAATTGATGTGTATTTGACTTTAATGCTCACCCACCTTGTTAAAATATTTAGGAGTAATCCTGGAAGTATTGAAAAAATTTTATAATTAAAAGCCTTAATGGCGAGCTGAAATTGTTGCAAAATATTTGGAGAAACTCACTTACTCTAAAATGGGCTGCTTACAGCTGACATCACATAACCGCATTTGTTTTGTGTGAATGATGTGTACCCTCTTGTTATTGATGCATGTCAACAAGCTTATAGTCCAGGTAATAGTCAGATGTTTTCTTGTCATGATGATGACAAATTATTTAACGAACCACTTTGTATCTTTAAAATAGTACGTCAAATATAAAAGTAAATTTTATTCATCAGGCCAAGATATGGACAATGCAGGTATAGTGGTTTTCCACTAAAATCCTAGTAGCAAACCTAGCCAAGAATTCATCATTTAAAATACATTATATATTATAATTATAATTTTTTTATATATAATTCGAAAAGCATAGCAGTAATCTCAATAAGACAAATAAATTGAATAATTCATATATTTGTCATTTTCAATGTATGATAAAATGATGCGAAGTTGAACAAAAACCCCCAATAACGAGTACGGAAATTATTTTCGAAGTAATTAAAACAGAGACATATATTTTCACATGTATTCTAATTTCAAGATAGACCGATAACCAGATGGAACACAGAGGTTGAAGAGGATCTACACAGACTCAATATTAGAAATTGGAAAGATAAGACAAAGGACAAGGTGAGATGGAAACAAGTCGTCAACTAAGGCATTAAGTTATTAAAATGAAAATTGGAAATACTAGGAAAATTTTGGAACGAACCCAAGTGGTGGGCACTGCGAATGCGACAGTTCAACATAGTAGATTGTCGCAGAAGAGTTTCCTATGGGACTCCAAAAGCCTAGTACTTAAGTTGAATCATATCAGCCATGGACATTATTTACATGATACGTTCATAATAAGAAGGGTTAAACAATTAATTATTTGATTGAAAAGAATTAACAAAATCGATTAAATTTTTGCTCCAAAATTTAGTGCTGATTGAAGTAAATATATTATTTATTTAATCTAAAATTTACTGCCGAATGGGATACATATATTTATTTTATTATAATATATCTGCAGGACCAAATTATGCTAAAAAACTTACCGTTATATTTAAATGGGAAAATTAAAAAAAATCCATGGGGAAACTTTTAAAATAAAAATTAACAGCTTCGAATAATTTTATAATGAATTAGAATAAATAGTCACCTGGTATGTGCTCTTCGCTCAAATATAATGTATATGGAGTATTTATTTTATACAAAATTTCATCTATTAAAAATAAAATAACTGAATTGCTAATTTTATTATTCTCGATCGAGTCGTTTGACCTTTCACTTTATTTTCATTTTAATTACCTGCAATTTCTCTATTTATCTCACTGGATTGGCTGCTGTACTTTTCGCTTTGTATGATTAAAGGATAAAAACATTTTTTTTCGATAAACATATTTATAGCAAATTAATAAACATTTGCGTACACAAAACATTCTATTAGAAATATATTAATTATTGACCTTTAATTGATGGCATCATGGATTTTTGTCAAAACCTAATATTTCGCCTAAAGTAATATTATCTTTAATTAATTGTTTAGGAAAAAATATTACAGGTATCACGTTTACTAAATCTCACTCACATTATTTAAAATAAAAGTTAAATCCCTTGGCTACAAAAAAAACTAAATAATAGTCAAATATAAATTTAACAATGGAATAAAATGTTCGTTTAGTTGAAATAGCAGCCTTCCCTTTTAATTTATTATTGAAACCACCCCAAGTTTGTATTAATCTTTCAACAGTGTAGTAGTTCTTAATAGCTTTAAAAATATTGTCGAGATTTAAAGTAGAAAGTAGTTTAATTCTTAACATTTAAAATTAGTTGGGTTATTTATATATGGGTAAAAATAATTAGTGTGGTACATATTCTCAAAGAATATAAATTATTTTATTCAATCATTCTTATTTTAGATGAACGGTGTTTTATCAATTTAAGAAGATAGTTATTTATTTTAAATAAAAATGTATTCAAAGCACTCTTTACGCATAATGGCGCATTACCTCATTGTAAATTTTCTTTCAATTAAAGAGAGGGGCTCCATAAAATAAAAAATTATTCCCGAATGGTTAATTTTATCTATCTACATAAAATATTTTTTTAAATTTAACTTTTTTAAAAATATATGTTTAACTTGTCAATTGGTATGAATAATGATCAGAATAAAAATATTTTAATTATACTAATAGAATAAAATTACCAAATCTACTGTTATTATTACTACTCTATAATTAAATAATGTCGTTTTATTAATTTTTTTGGCTACTAACTCTTATTATGTTCATATGTTAAGATATCACAACCTGTTTAAAATTCCCCCTTTTCGGGTTTCTGAAATAAACTCACATACTTCTTTTACTATCTTGCCCCATTTAGATTAATGAGTGACATAATGCCTGACAAGGTCACTTCTTTCAGTGTAGTGTTTTTTTGTTTGAAACACCCCTTCGCTGATTAAGTGTAGAGGGGTGGTTTTTCACGGCTTCCAGAGATCTTTGCCTCCGTCAGCATCCCTGTGTAATGAGATACGGGGATGATTTCCAGTAAACGACGTCGGATGCCGCTGTTTCGGTCTTTTCACCCCTGCCTTCCTTTACCCTGCAGTCCGCCGCCACCGACATTTCCACCCCTTGTTTTGTTTACCACCAGAGACGATTTATTGTTTTTCTATCATTCGGACTTGGGCCATTCACGCTTAAATGTCAGTTAAATCTAATGGAAATTGCATTTTAAGTTTTTCTATTATTTTTTATGTAAAAAGTTAATACGCTGGATATATTCTTAGTATAGAATTTGATTTTTTACATGTGAACAGTGAGTAAACAATCAATGATAAAATTTTTGAATATATTAGTTAACGATATTGTTCACTTTTAAAAACAAAAAAATAAATCTAATTATTATTTCTTATTTTTTATGCCTGATTTAATTTATTTCCTGTTTATTCGTTGACAATAATTTTACCTTTAAATTATTTTTTGATAATTTGAATTTACGGACAAATTTGTGGATATATGCCACATATAAATATAATTAGGAAATATTAAATTTTTATTTTACTAAAACACTTCATTAGTTTACTTATTTATAACCGACGTAATAAGAAGGAAGAAATATATTGGCACAAAATAAAACAAAACAACATAATGTATAACGACTGAACTTATTTATACGCAATTCATGATCATAAAAATTTAGCTTTTGATTTGGCACTATTGGCAAACTTCTTATATTATACCTACTGTTATTTTTTTAGGGGCATATTGGCGACGTTACCTTTGAAAGTGCAGTTGGCTGGACGACAAACAACCATTTCTCAGCTTCTTCTTGGCCACTGACCATTGGACAATCCAGATACAGTGTAAGTTAAATTTTAACTATATTTGAGTCCTTTCACCTATGATACTAGATTTGCAATGAAGATCTTTACACCCTGGGCTCAGTGAAAAATGTGCGAAATCATTATGGTAGTAACTTCGCATCTGCTTCTAAAGCTCTTTCAACAATTTCCAATTACTATTTATGTTATTAAGACAATGTTTGTATCGATACAAACCAAATAAACTTCAACTTTTGATTCATATTGGTTTATGGAACCTTTTACCAAACAACAAAACGTTGTACACCGTGGGCAGAATTTGATATCTATAAATTTCGGGCAATTTACAAAATCTTGTGCACTCAATTTTGCAATTAACCATATTAGCATGAAACTAAATTAGCTAGTCCTAATTCATTTGCAGGTTGGGATAAATCCAGAAGTAGTTCTTATATCTCAGTTCTAAATAGGTAAAAATATCCATTTAAAAAAGAGTTTTATCAAATTCTTTTAAAAATTCTAGATAAAAAATGTTGATTGTTACAAATATATTACCAAACTAGAAAATAAGCATGCAGTATGAATAATGATTGATAGAAAATGATGAAACAAAACATTAAATTCAGAATAACTCCATTATTCCAAAAGTTTTTCTCGGTTTTTCAGATTTTCCCAACCTGTAGTTTTACCCTGCAATTTTAAACTGAATATTTTATAACTTATGAAGTTAGAAAAGGATAAAGCTTGTTTACACACCAGTTCATCTTAACATAAGCGTACCCGCAGGGAAAATGTTGTGTTTACAAGCCTAATCCAAATATTACGCTGCACAAACCATATTTAACAGAAAATATTCTTAGGCGCGTCTAATCAACATCAAACGGTTTACTGTCTGTTAATTATTTTTATATATATATATATATATATATATATATATATATATATATATATGTGGCGACTATTTAAATAGAGTAGTTTTTACTGATAAAACGTCATAGCAACGGCACATTTCTACTGACAAAACTCTTCCACGCGGTTTCTCAGCGACAAGGTTATGACAGATCCAACACAAAAGTGTCTGGTACTTCTATTATATTAAATAATTATTTGGTTAGTTTTATTGTATATTTTATTTCATTATTTATTTGATGCGTCTTTATACTTTCGAAGATTTCGAATTTTTATTTCCAAATTTTATTGATACACTGCTCTACTAAGACAAGAGGTCGTAAATGATAATAATGATATAATATCTTTTTAAAAATGACCTTTGTAATATTTTTTTCCTTACTTGATTTTCGCAATTTTGTTGGATTCAGCAGAAATACGTCTTATAGACATTAAACCTACTGATATGGTAAATACCACTTCAGAGGAGATATTTGAAATTTTGAAAGCTACGGCATTTTGATTTAGTAAATATTAAGATTTTTTGCATTGTTACACTGATGTATTTTATTGTCAGTTTGATTAAGCATGTGTTTAACTATGGATCAACTAGTAATTAATTATATTGTTCATGATGACATAAACTTCATGGCGACATCCTGGCTTATAGATATGTTAGAGAACGCCCTAGATCCATCAATTGATCTATTAATTAATTACCATGTTTGTTAGAACTATTATATTAGAATGGGTTAAGAATACTAGAAAAAAAATGATAATTACAATAAAATAACCACAAAGCACAAACGTATCAATATTTGATTTTTCTGAGCTATCGGGCCAACTATGAGTCTACTTTTAGGAACACCCACACTTTTGAGCTTTTGAATTAGATTTTGTTTTTTATTTGCACTGACTTTATTCTTCCTGGTTAGGGTACCCTTTCCTTTATTGCCTTCGAAGTGAGAAATTAGAGTACACTGCATGACTTTGCGTAATATTTAACAAATAGTTGTAACAAAGATTTTGGCTATATAATCGAGAAGTATTTTTCCCGTCAACAAAAATAATAAATTTTTATGTGCTTAAATTCCTGGCATTGTAACAATAACAAAAAAAACATTTATGAAGAAATATGAACTAAATGTAGTTTAAATATTTTTTTAATGCTGTGTTCGTCTTTAGGTGTTGCAGGTTAATTTGTGTTAGTTTAAGGATCTTTTTGTCTTCAAGAATGTAAAAATATTTTTAACATTTATTAATTTTTTATATATAAAATGAACTATAACTATTTTTTTTAAATTTTTGCTATTTTAACCTATGAAACGCAATTAAATTTTTTTTAAATCTCGATATATTGTCTTTCTCGATCCGCTCTCAAATTTTGTTTTAATCTCGTCTCGATCTCTTTTCGAATTTGAGACAAGACGTTTAACTTTTTAATTTATTTGTTTTAATTTGCTCCTAACACCGTTTATTTTTCTGGACAGTTTCCAAAGCACATTTGTTTCTTTTCTTTTAAATTTCGGGTAAATTTCCTTTTTTTACTTCTCAAAATGGAAAAATTTCCAGTGTTTCAAAAACTTTCAAAGTATGTTTCAAAAATAAACATTTTTTTATTTCACAACGGGTTTTTTGTTATTATGGTGATAGCAAGACACCACCCAAATATAAAAAAAAAGTTTCTTAAGCACAAAAATCACATTAAGTTTTTTGTAATGAACTTATTATGTTATTGTATGTCTATATTTTTAATGCACAATTCAGAGAACTTGGACATGTCAAACCATTAAAGAGAAAACCGCACTTCGTTGAAGATGATGTGAAAGTGAATGTTATATTAAGTGTCATGGAGAATCCAGCATCAAGTTGACGTCAAATTTCTGGTCAAAATAATGTGAGTCACACAACTGTCCTAAGATGTTTCCATAAAGAAAAACATCCATATAAATTGACTTTTGTGCAAGAATTAATAGAAGGCGATCCAGATCGTAGAATGGATTTTTGCGAAAGAATTATGAACAAATTGAACAGAAATGAAATAGCGGGGAAATAAACAGACAAAACTGTAGATGTTGGTCGTAGGAGAATCCTCATTGGATGCGTGAGACACATACTCAGTATCCTCAAAAGTTGAACGTTTGGGCAGGTATCATAGGTGACCATATTATTGGTTCTATGTTTGTAGATGGAAATTTGACAGCCGAAATATATTTAAGCATAAATAGAGAAGAAGTTGGCCAACTGATATCCCAACGCAATAGATCCGAACCTACCGGATGAAAATATCTGGTTCCAGCATGCTTTAATTGTAAGAAATTACTTGAATAAAATTTTCCCCAATAAATGGATTGGACGAAGAGGTAATATCGAGTGGCCAGCTGGATCGGCGGACCTTACACCCTTGAATTTTTTCTGTGGGGATATCTCAAGAACAGAGTGTATGCAACACAGCTAACTAGCATTGCAGACCTCAAAGAAAGGATAACTGCAGAAATACGGGCTATTTCACATCAAACTTTAAACAAAGTTCGGGACCACTTTTATAGGAGACTGTGTTATTACCAACAACAAGGTGGAGAATATTTTGAGCATTTGTTTTAATGTAAAAAATCAATTACGTCAAGTATTTTATGTATTTACTATCTTGAACAAAATTATAAACAATTTCAAAATTTCACCCTGTATAATTCATAATGGACCCTACATGCTATAGTTCGTTGAGATCGTATTGTTAAGGAGCCTTTAAAATCATAAAAACATACAGGGTGTTTCATTAAAAAATTAGATCATGAACGATGCCAGACTTGCGTGTATCACCCTGTACATTTAAATTTATGTTTAAAAAGCTCACATTTGAATTACAAAGTTGACTAAACTAACCCCACAATTAATTTTTTGCCATAAATGGTCTCCACACTGTATATCTAATGTTAATGGCCACACTGGTCACAAACACGTTAAATTGGACACAAAAAAAGTTACAGTTGTAACGTGATAGTCTAATTTACTCTTATACTTATAATGCTATAAAGCTGAAAGGTTTGTTTGCCCGCTAATCTTAGAAACTTTCGTA
Source organism: Ophraella communa (assembly GCA_035357415.1). NCBI lineage: Eukaryota > Metazoa > Arthropoda > Insecta > Coleoptera > Chrysomelidae > Ophraella > Ophraella communa. The sequence goes on from CM068980.1 coordinate 20,602,651, forward strand.
GTATATTAATTAAGAAAGGCTATGGGATAGCAATAATTAGAGTATTAAAGAAAGTTAAATTAAAAATATATTTGATTATTTTTGTCGCATATATCTATGAAAAGTGACATAATATGACAGACAATGAGATGTATGAATAATATTTTAAACTAAATAAAAATGGATTGAATAGGAAAAAATATGGAGCAAATAAATGATATTTCAAGAAAACTAGCTTTGGTCGTTCCATCTACTTTGTTCTAAAGAGAAAAATATAGTTCCTATATTTCTACAACTTTTTATTTTTCTATAAATTTTTGTCCTATTACAATTTTTAATACATTTACCTACTAAGAACCTATGACATATCAAGAAGATTAAGAATTTTGTGCATTATATTTGGATATAATATAAAATAAAGTTGGTAAACCAGTAATGTATAACTAACAATTAAGTATTACATCTCAAATATTTTCTAGTTTGCTAGCAGTTTGTACATCATTATTATATTTTTATTTTCTTCTTTGTTCTCTGTTTTGATATTTTAGTGAGTATTTTGACTCAGGCCAAATTAAAACTTAATTTAAATCAAAATAATTAATGCTATTTAACGTATTTTAGGAAAATTGGAGGTTTATAAAATCACCCGACACGTCTATGGCTTAATTCGTTCGAACGAATAGGATTATGTTAATGCGTTATTTATTTTATACTTAATAAAATGGTAAACTGTGTTAACCCAAAACATTTTCCTTCCAAGTTTGTCAACGTATTTTGTATGCACATACAGGCTCTTTTTGAAGGGAATGTGCTAAAATAACAATTTGAAATCATGTACATTAATCTACATTAAGTGGACCATTTTTTAACAGTGGCGAAGTATATTTGGTGATTAGGGAATAGGGACAATTCAGCTCAAAATTTTAAAATGGGTTTTATATTGGTATTAAATACTGAAAATTTTTCAATTTCGTGTTCTTTTGTTGATTAGGTTAGCTTAGGTTTTATATGAGTGGTCATTGCTTTTCATTGCAACCTGAAAGATTATGACCCACCCCTATGTTAGTCGTTCTATCAGCCCTATTCCTTTGATAAAGCTCATGAGGGTCGTAAAAGACACGTCTATCAAGTCCGTGGGCTTAAGTTGTTGCCGACCAAATTTATTGATCTCTATTCTCTAGGCAGTTGCACAAAATATACTTTATCGTTTCATCCTCAATCTGCAGTACACACTCTCTGTCAGTCCAATTATTTTCATATGCTGTGACCGACTGTGTCGTCAGTATCCCTATCACAATTATTAGTAGGTCCTGTCTGTTCATCTTCAGCAGCTATTGAGATCTCTTTGCACTTTTGGATGTATTAAGCCCTCTAGCACGAACCCTTAAGAATGTCTCATACGATCTACCCAGTTCTATATTGTTTCTTTGGCTAGGCTATTTGCTATGCCTAGGAACGGCTCCAGATCTATAAATATTCCTTCAGCACCGTTTCTGAGTAGAAGGTCCGCATTTTCGATCCCTTCATTGCCAGTATGTCCCGGTTATTTTCCCCTATTAGGCATGTAGGCATTTTCAAACTAACTTGGAGTTTATCCGATTTTATTCTATCGACTTAAACGCACATGGCTACTGGAAATGATGTTTTTACTTTTTTTTCTGCAATCGTGCTTAAGCTTCAGCTACATTTCTATGGCAAAAACCTCTGCTTTGAAAATTTTGGAAAAATTCTCAAGTTCTGGTTTAGATTCACCCTTGAGTTCCCTCCATAGACCTTAGCTCTAAAACCGTTCTCAGTCCATGAGTAGTCAGTGTACCAACCCTGGTAAGCCATTTTGAGATTTGATTTATTCGTCTTCTATTTTCCTCTTCCTTGAAATGGGACGGTAAATGGCTAGTGGTAGTGGTATTTAAGTTGCATTGTATCTGGTACCGTTGGATGATTTTTATATTATATCTCTGGTTCTGCTTCTAGTACCTCTACAGTCTGCATCTTGGTATTTCACCTTGTGTATGCACCAGCCACCACTTCCTTTCCAACTGGAGTTGTAGACATAGCTCCATAATATGATTGAGCCTAACTGCCTTTAAAGTTTATCAGCTACTCTCTGATAGTCTCCTGCTGACATTTAGCCCACCAGACCGAGAACCATTCGTACATTCGTGTTTAGATTTCATTTAATTTGTTTATTGTCTTTACCGTTGGAACAAAATCAATTTTTGGCTATTTATTAGTCAAAATACAAATATATAAATAAATAACAGGTTACTGTTTATCAGAATACAGGACTTGTTTTTGATTTATAATATTTTAGTCTTCTTTATATTGAGCAAAGTTAAAAACTAAACCAGTAGAATTGTATATGTAGTAACAATAAAAGAAGAAGTTTAATTTTTGCCAATTTTATTTTTTAAATAATTCAAATTCTTGTAAACACAATACTAAAAGAAGTATACTTTTTAAAAATTATTTCTCTTGTGTTATATTCTTGTGTTAAAACTAATATGAAACGAATGAGATTCAAAGAATCCCATAAAAAGATTACGCGAGTACGTAAAAGAATTACAACTCGTGTAACATACTATACTTTTCCTACGCCTGGTGAAGTGCTCATAAGTTCATCACTTTCACTACTAGTAGAAGTAGTTAAAAAAACGTTTGTTCGGATACTATATTTTTTTTAAAAAATTAGAAGTATAAATGACATGACTTTTATTTCCATAATATGCTAAGAAAACGAGACTAACCTATGGTATAACATTTAGGGACATCTAAAAGGTACCTCAGTACTTAAAAGCTTTTATATTTTTTAATTGACTAAAAGTATTCAAATATACCTAAGAAAGTATAGTAAGTAAATAAAAACTTGATTAAATAAAGAAATATAAGTTTTCTTATCTAAACGCACATGTATGTTATAAGATCTAATTACGTGCATGTTATTATTAAATGTCACTTACAATGAATGTCGACAATACAATTTTTGACGTTTACCGTAGAAAACAGTTTATACTACCTTGTTGCTAGTCCTATATCTTATGGATATTTTTAGCTTTTCTATAAATATAAAGTTATCTTAATAGTTGTAGGGTTGTTGTTTGATTGGATTTTGTACCTGTCAAATTAAACACTTGAATTTTAATACTGAATACAGTTTATGTAGTCTCTGTGTGTTAGATGTTTATAGAGAAAAGTTTTACAACTCGATAATATTCAATGCTGTTTGCAGCATTTATAACACTAACGATCTGGGCGGTAACAACGAGATTTTACCATTTGAATTTTTACTTAACCCATTATTTATTGAGCAATTTATTTCTTAATACAATTTAGTCAGGTATCTATATTTATTTACCATTATTTAAAGTAATAGATGTTTACAGAAGATATCTATAAATCATGACGTGTCAGCATTATGTCTGTGTTTAATTATTAACCTATTGTATTGACATGTTAGAAATTTGTCAATAATTTTCTGTTAGCAACAAACCTTTTGAAAATGTTCTATTGTTCTCTGTGGTTATTTTTATTTTAATTATGTTCTGTCACAAATATCAACATTATTTTCATTTTTTCCAAAATATTTATCACCTGTAACGATAAAAAGATATGTAAATTCAACGACAAAATTAACGCAGCACTTAATTAAATACGCACAAGATTTCTTGCCTTTCACTGATACTATTCATAACTTCATAAAAACATGTAAAAAAATCATAGAATTTGTTTTGAACAGAAATCGAACGAAAAAGCTCAATTTTAAGTAATTTTTTTAATTATTTGTTACCAACTTTACAAATTCGTAAGACCTGTTGTACTGCACACAAAAAACGTAAACACATAAATTATTGTATATTAATCATATATGGTCTTCTTTACTTCTTATTACTGCATTTATACGTCTTGTAAATACTGGAGATTTTCAATTTTGGGGGTATTCTCCTATTCTGCTATTACTGTATCTAAGCCAAGGCGCAAAATGAGACACGTATAGCACGTGTGAAGTGACGCTGCACAGCACGTATTTTTGTAACCCATTGAATCCATTCTTGACCAATTGCGTGGCTAGTGCGACACTTGTGCCAAATTCTCGCCTGACACGAGCCATTCGTATATCACCCTTCTCTGTTTTTCGTAGATTTTAACATTTTCTTGTTTTTCCTTTTTTAAAAAGATGGCAGAACAAAAGTTAATAGAGACAGTATTAATTGGTAAAATCAGTAGCATTCATCATAGTAATAATTTTAAACTGTCCACGCCCATTTCAACCATTTACTTGTTAGGTAATTATTTTTTTTGTTAGAAACAGAACAAAATATATTCTTCAGCATCATCGAATTTTGATTCAGAACTCAAGTTTAACAATACAAAGGTTTGGTTCTTGCATCCATTTTCCGATATTTGATCGGTTTTAAGATCCTACAAACTGCACCTCACTATGTAGATCACCGCACAACCCATACGATTTTTGGCTTTCAAGTGCGTCTCAATTTGCGGATCTCGCAGGTTACCTTACACATGCTAAACGTGTCTCAATTTGCACCTTTGCTAACAATAGATTACGTTTTGACAAACTAGTGTCTATGACTATTTACTTCCTTTTTAAGAGCGTCTCTATGGGATAGAAAACGAGGCTTTTAGCTGACAATTTTAATAACTGAATATCAACCGCATTTAAGTAGCCAATTACTTGCTGAGCCACGTGGGGAAAAGCATCAATAGAGAATAAGGAACAAGGAAGATGGCAAACGGCATCACCTACGGATAAAAACCGACTCTGTACGACTGTTAAAAAGATTGCTATCCAAAATATAATAGAGCCTTCACCAAATGTAGTTGTTTGACTAATATTGCAGCATGCAAATCTTTCCCCTAGTATTTGCCAGATATGCTCGCATCCTTCTGAAGATTCTAAATTGACTCTAGTCTTATCTGAAAACAAGAGACTCTTCCAATCATCAACCGTCCAGTTTCGATGATTTCTAGCGAAACGTATATTGCAACTCTGTGTTTCTTTGATAGTTAAGCTTTCTGGCTACTTAATCCAGCTTCATTTAGACGCGTTTTGACAGTTCGAGATACTGTTTTTAAAAGCAGGTTGCTTTAGTTTGCGCCCTTGCCTGTTTGAGAAATTTAAACATTTAACTTATAGTGAAATGATTTCTGACTCGCAACAGAACTCATAGAATGTTCTAATAATTCCATTTTTAGACAAATGAAATGTCTTAATGTTTTTCTGTAACAACAATTGGCTCAACTTTTAACGATTATGACAATATGGACATGTGTCTAGATTTTCGACACACATTCATCCCTATTAAAACGTTATACAGTCACCTTAATCATGAACGTTATTTAGAATTAAAAAAAAATTGTGGTGCATTAATTTTTCTAGTGGGTAAAATATTACTGTTTAATAAGTAATGTTTACTTAAAAGTGGATGGTAATAATTATTGCATTAATATTTATTTAGATTTCATATTAACAATAATTCATGTATGTTAATCCCATATAGCACACGACGTACTGGGGACGTACATATTAGGTCCGATTTGGGTCTTTACGTCCCCGGACCAGAGGGGACGTTTTGAGTACGTACATATCTGGACTTACTTGGTACGTCCGCAAATGGACGTTTTCAGTACGTACATATTGGGTCCATTTCAGATATTTATTCCTAAAGCCAATCGGATACGTTCTGAGTACGTACATTTCTGGACGTACCTAGTTCGTATTAAAATGTACGTACCTAGTACGTACGTTTCTGGACGTATTCAGTACGCACCTAAATAGACGTAGTTATTACAATGATTTCAATGTTTGTAAACATGTTTGTTACAGAAAAAGTGTAAATACTAAACAGTACAAAAGAAAAACCAATCCTAACCGTGTTAATCAGCAGACCTAACTGTTTAGCTAGAGAAAAAGCGCCTATAATGTTTTTAAATTACGCGCCAAAGTTTGGGTTGGGTTTTGACAATATGTTATTCTAACCTATATTCTATGAGTGTGTGTGTGATATGTAAAAGGAGGAATATTTGCTTTGGCACTAAAATAATACATACCTACACAGACAATACAGATTACCATACCATATTTGTGATTGATAGTGAACTGTTAATAGTGAAATTGTAGAAGGTAAGCTATCTTTTAATATTATAATGAATCGATCAAATATAAGTAAACATCTAAAGTATGCCCGGCAAAGGGTTCCATTATTCGAGCGATTGCTAGTAGTTGATGGTTCACATAATAGTGACAGGGATAGCGTTGATGGATTTAATAGATAGTTAATAGATGCTATTTGATTAAAGATGCTGCTGATAAAGGAAAGTCGTCTGGTTCGTTCAGAGAGACAGAACTAGCTCTCAAATCATGGCTAAAGAGAGCGAAGGAAAGGTCCATGAAACAAGCATTAAAGCTTTTATTTTATTTAATTGAAGATCAAGGAAGTATTATTCAGGTATTTTTTAACAGAATTCTTTATTACTTTTGATTTTATGATTTTTATTTTATTTTGTTATTAACTATTACCTAGTTTTATTTTAAATTTTATAAATCATTGTGAAATAAAAATGGTTATTAAAAATTGTTTTATTTAATTAAAATATTTAGATTACTTTTCACCTATTTCCTGGATACGTCCCAGAACTGTCCACAGTTTGAGCCAAAAGAGTACGTACCAAGGACGTCCATTTGCGAAAAATTTAGACGTACCAGGTACGTCCCAGATTTGTCCACATTAGGCACAGTTTGGACCAAAAGTGTACGTACCTGGGACGTCCATTTACGCGGAATCAGGACGTACCCGGTACGTCCATAGGACGTACACTGTCCCTAATCCGTACGTCCCCAGGACGAACGATACGTCCGTTTCGTACGTCCCCAGTACGTCCGTAGGTCGTACATGTGCTATATGGGATGGTTATTTATGATATTTTGGTAGTTTTAATTTAGGATATCTTGCTTAAAATTGAACAATTTTCAGAAAATAGATTCATAAAAAAATGTGTTCAGTAAATTATAAATAACAAAACAATTTTTAAAGAAATTTTAAGACCAAAACTGTAACTTTTTATTATCAAAAAATATATATTTTAAATTTGACCTACGACTTACTACAATTGTTAAGTTATTAGGATAATAGAATAGTAGAATTGTTAGAAAGGAAAAATAGAATTTATATTTTTAAGTTAATAGATTGGCGGTTTAAAATCAAATATGCGAATCGAAATAATAACATTTTTATTCAAAAGAACTGATTTGTATGTCGTGTTTTAACTTAACTATACGCGAATAGTTTAGTGGAATTTAAAAAATTAAGAGTCAAGGTCACCAGCCCATAAATTGATGGCCTTGCTGTATTGTTTGTTTTTATAATTTATAAATAATTACCTAAGTACAAAATGTTAATTAATTATTAGGTGTAAGTATAATTTACATAAAATTATTTTCTTGTTTAGCAATTCTTTTATAAACAAATCCATATTGAGAGTATCCCGAATTGCGATTTTAAAAATGTAGGTAGTAGATATTATATTATATTATAATTTCTAAACCTTCATCAATAATTTTTTTCTTAGATGGAAAAACGTAATTTTGAATGTAATAACAGTCTTTTTGTTGGGCTCCTATTTTTCTTATTGTTATTTTCATTTGAAAAATATTAAATCATAATTTGGAAATTATGGAAAATACTCATGTGTAAATTTTTATATCTACTGCCATATCAGTATTGCCAGTATGTGACAATCTACGCCTGGTTAAGACCATAGTTACACAACAAATACGTAATAGCAATGCAATAATATATATAACATATCTGTTGATGTTAAAATTCATGAAATTAGCATTACCTGACAAACTTAAAAGCAGTAGTGGGTCCGAGGTGGCACTTTACGGTACACTTGTACTTTACAGTACTTTTCAATTCTCCCAATGTTGTTTAAAACAATAAGTGAATCAAAATAAACTAAGCTTTTATTCTAGTTTGATTGACATTAATTGTACAACTGCTGTTGCCAGCAATATGTATTCATGGAGTTGTTGATGGATTTACAGTGTATTCTCTAATCGAGGAAGACTTGTGGCTGTAATTTAGCACTTCAACAAAAGTTTCGCCCCCTTTGGATCATTCTTGCAATCTTGTTTTTGCCTTCAATCGATTCTTCTATATACTTTTCTGCAACTGAAGAACCCTTCCATCCACCGTGCTATTTTAGAACTTTAAGATTAGCTCCAGCAATGGCAAACAACGTTGAGGATGTCCTCCTGAAGCAATGACTTGTATACTTTTCTGGTTAGTCTAGTTTTAAGAACTCAGCTATTTTCTTGGGTGCTCCGCCAACAGTATACCAGCTCTTTGAGACAGATATTTTCCTTGTCTATAACCCACCAAAAGAGCTTTCAGGGAGACGTGTTGCCGTAAATTCATGTATTTTCTAAATACATCCGAATAGTGAACCTAATCACTGTTAATCTGCTCGTCGAATATGCGTGTTTGTCTGGTTAATCTTAACAACTAGCTAAGTACCCGTATCCTCCACATCACCAACTTCTAAATTATAGATCTATTTCCTTCGGCAACCTCCAGCAACTCAAAGTAATGCTATCCCTCATGAAGATTTCAATTTGTTCCTTTGTCAGCACCTTCGACTGGTTTGGCTAAAGGTCTTCATTTTGATTTTTCAAAAAAGCTATTAACTTAAATTTGGGAAACTTGATATGTTGACATTCTCATTAACCATAATCATTAATTTTACCATCGAGTATTTGGACCATAATGAAGAAGGGTTGAATGTTTTTGACTGAAAATTTAAACTGTTGAAAATAATATTCTTTAAAAAAACTTTTCTTACCACATCCAAAAGGTAAACCAACATCACAATTTCATCAGCACTACTTTTCAAATTGTGTTGTTGCAAAACAGCGCATACTCTATTCCATATCTTTTCGGAGACTTAACTGGAATGATTTGCCCTATCGCTTCCGCAGTTTTCTCAGCAATTTCATCTAATTTCAGATCCATTTTCTCCGCAGATATTTCGTATGTGCAAAAAAATTCAATATGTCTGCCTTTATTTACATTGTTACTTGGTAACCGCTGTTCATTTTTTATTTATAAAGCAAATCAACCATGTTAAGAATAAATCAAGTACCATAATTTTTTCAGAGCAGTCTACATGACATCCTAATAAAATGATCAAATATGTCATTTCAGTTTCATATTTTATTGCGTTTAAAACCAAAGGGAGTATGAAAAAGAATATAGTACGATACACGTCCGTGAAGTGAATATTACGGTACTCGATTAGATACTCTATCTCGTACCGTAATAAGTCACTTCCCGGACTTGTAACTTAAATAACTATTTTATTATTTATTACCTGTCAAATTAAATGTCAAAAAAATAGTTTTATCTAATGTCCATTTAGTTTAAATTAATTGTACATAATATTACGACTATTTATACAAGTTTACCTATAATGAGAGTTTTTTTTTTAATTATTCTCATTTTGCCATTAACATTAATACCAAATAGTTTTTATAAATTCTTAAATTTAGTATGTATTTATAAATTGATGAATAAAAACGTGTACATAAACTCCTTCTTGGTTTTTAATATGTCGTAGATAAAGTATTGTACGTTATTCGTAGGTTAAGGTGAATTACGCCCTCGCGTATAATTTTGTTTTTCATGCGTAATTGACTACTTAACCAAAGCGTTACGTAATAATACTATTCCCTATAAACTGATACAAAAATGTTTCTGTAAAAAACAAATATAAACATCATATGGTATGCATAATCATCAACATTATAAATACTGCTATTTAAAAAGCAGCCTATTGCCTAATGTTTTTATCTACCGATGTTTATACCGATTGTATATATCCCCAACATTTCTTCTTTTTTTTTGAATTACTTACCACCGTTCTTTAGAGTAACTAAAGTAAAATATTAATTTTGTCGTGCTTTCCCTCTGCCCTGACCCGCAACTGATTATAATTCTCTTTTAAGACGTTTTCATTTAAGACGAAAGGAACGATGAAAAGAAGGCAAGTCCGGAAAATGCTTATAATACGTACCGTAAACACTTGAGCCTCTAAAATTGCATCCGCATATTTGTGGTTTTGATTAATTTGTTTTCCGACAGCTTTTCCTTAAGGAACTTCTTCAGTTTAATATCTCTTCTGACTTGTCATTACGCAACCGGAAAGTCTTCTTTTTTCGTCGTTTTTTTAACATTCATTGGAAAATTAATAAGCCACTGTTAAGTTCGGAAGTCCCAGGTTATAGAAATACAAAGATGTCAAGGGGAGATGTGGCACACTAAGGAAGATAAATAATTAATCAATATATTTTAGTCGCACTTTCCAGATGGATTTGATTAATCAAATTACAAGAAAAAACTTTAATACTTTCACTGCACATTAAAAGTGCAATTTTTAAATCTTTGTTTCTACAACTTATAATTTTAAATACAGAAAACTGGTTAGGTACCTACCTGTAAAAGAAAGATGATTTCATAAACCGGTGCAAAAGCTCTGCATGATGCTATACAGATGAAAAATTTTTCTGGTCAAATATTAAAATTAGTTTCTTATTAGCTTTTCCAAAAAAATAAAATTAAAATGTTGTATGCAGAGATGAATAGTTAGGTAAGATACTGAATAAGTTATTTTGCTTAATTGCTTGAGATATTTAGGTTTGTCCTTCGAATGATTAGTTCAAAAGTGTATTTTTATATACATATAAACAAAGCTTAAAAAAAACTTAGTGTAAACTAATTTTAAAATATTATAAAAATGCCAGCGCGTATAAAATACATAACTGTAAATAAATCTATTTCGAAAAATAATTCAATATAATTATAGTATGTACAAAAAGTAGTAGGAGTAATAAACCCTAATTAAGTATGCAAAACCTTTACAGGGAACACCATGAAATTTTTTATAAATCTCTTACTTTAAATTACATTTCTTCCGTTAATCTAAAATCCAGGTAGATCGACCCCGTATTTGTTTCAGTTGTAGCAAAGTTTAGGGTTTCTTCATTGTTAAAGGATTAGCAGATAAGCAATAACGCAATGCAGTGGTGTGTATTTTGGGAAAAAAATACGTTTTAAATTATAATATAATAAAAAATAAAAAGAAATAATTATTGGAATACATTTATTACTTACATTTTACTCTATATTCGACTCGGAAGAGGAAGAATCGTTGTTGACATTAATAATAATAATAGGGTCGATTAAATCATCACAAATATTGTCAATTTTTCACATATTTGCCTCTACTTTGATAACATGCTCGATACAGTTTGTCCAATTTTCCTTACTAACATGACTAACAACACTCTCAAACAATTTCACAACATCGTTTATTTTAAAAGTAGTATTTTTTTCCAACTTTCCCCTTTACCTGAGCCCATATTAATTCTATGGGATTAAGTTCACAATGATAAGGGGGAAGTCGAAGAACTGATATACCACGAGAAGAAGCCATTTCTTCTACAATGTAGGTTTTGTTTTTATTCTTGTCATTTTTGCAATTCTGTAAAGTTCTTTCCTTAGTGGATCTTTTGGAAACTTTTTCGAAATAAGCCACTCCAAAAGCACTGCTTTACGCCAACGACTTGTGGGCAATGCTTCTCGTAACCGTGAATGGTAACTTGCGTTGTCCATAATAATAACAGCCCCTTTTGGAATCAGATCCAACATTTGAACAAACCATTCCTCGAAGACATCCCCATTCATATCTTCGTGATAGACCCCCGTGCGTTTTGAAATAAAAGTTAATAATCCATTCATCCAGCTCGTCATTCATAAAATTCCTAAAAAAACTTTTCCTACCCAAATAACCATGCAATAGTGAAATAAAATAAAATAAAAAATTTCCTCTAAAATAGAATAAAAACAAAGTCGTTCTCTTCTCCACAAATGTCGAAGTTATTAGGATACTATAATGCTGTAAAGGAGAAACGAAAGAGAATATTTATCTATGGATCTGGTTTAGCTTTAAGTTTCCAAGATTTCTTCCTCTATTATTTTGACAGATGTAGTTGAATTTTTGTTTTTGAGGTGTATTTTAACATTATTTAATTTTTATTAATCTCTCAAATGCGCTTTATATTAAATGATTTAAAAAGAATCAATTAAAATAATTAAATAAAACATTTAATAGTAATCATTGAATCGACTGACCTAAAGAATGAGTTAACTTTAAAGAATTTAGTTAAATCTCAACTTGAACTAATATTTTAAATTTTGTGACTGACAACAGTTCATTAAACGTCAACAGTTTAACAATACTATTTAGTACTTACAAAGTAGTACATAGTACTTATCTGTGACAATAGAATTAAATTGGATGGTTATTTACTATAAATAATGTTTATTTCTATATATTAAATTTATATATTTATTATATTTGTAATTATACTAATGTAAATAAATAAATATTCTAAACATACAAGGTGGTATACAAGGTCGAAAATTTAACATTTAACACAATTTAACTTCAACCCCTTACCTACCAGTTGAACACAACCCCTTGATTTTGAATAGAGATGAGGCATGTTGCGATACCTTATTTTGAAGATCTTATCGACTATCTGATCCTGAAATTACGCTTCAAACTACCCATAAGTAATGAAACAGCTAGTGAAAGTGGTAATGTGATATATATTGATACAAAATAACTATATCCAAATTAAATTAAGGAAGAATTAAACATTAAAAACTAATTGAATTTATTTTTTTTTTATTTCAAAATTTGAAGTTGACATTTAAATAATCCTTAACGTATGAATTGATGTAATGTTTTGAGTTTTGTAATTAGTGTAAGTATAGATTAAGAAAGTGACACTGACAGTTCGATTTGGACAGAGAAAAACACATAAAAATAACAAAGGCATTTTTGAAAAGAACAAAACAGTGTTGTATGGTTACCGAGAAACGAAAAAAAAATTTTTTTAGAAGTTAGATTAGATAAAAAATGGAGAAGATATAAAATTTTTATAGATGTCAAAAGAATTCTTTTCCTTTTTTGGACATTTTAATGAAAGAAAAAGTTGATTAAGTATATAAATAATTCAAGCGATCACAGTTTGGTGTTTGGAAGAATATATTTAGTCTGCATTCAAGATACTCAAGTAAATGAAAATTGTTATTCAATATACGTTATTAATATTCAGTACAAACCAAGAAAAGTAACTGGTGTGCAAATTTTATGGTATTTAACGGCGCTTTGAAGTTTTCCAGGGGACTCACGGCAAATCTATCATAGTAGAAGTTGGATTAATGATACAAGTGGATACAAGTATAGCAAGATAATACACAATAAAACAGGGACAGAGTTTCGAAAGACTATGAAGGTCAGTGCTTAGTTAAGGTAGATAAGTTAGTATAGGTTGTATATACTTAGTTAATTGCATATCATTTCATTCATTCAGTCATAAATCAAAATATATAAAATAAATTCAATTATAAAAAAGGAACTCACGACCCGTATTATTTCAGATATTATAAATATAAATTAAATTAAAATCTTTATAAATCATATTATTTCAATATATCGAGAATAATTTATTTTCCAAAAATATTACTTTTTTTGTCCAAGAAAAAAGAACAAAAGAAACATAGAAATATCTGTTATGATTAGTTTCTTTTTATTGTAAATACACTCAATGTCTGCAAAGGAATATAACATCCAGAGTAATTTTAATTCGAATAGCATTTAAGTTATCGATTTTAACATAAACATTATTAACGATTATTTAATTTTTATCTGGAAATGTTCAACGAACTAAAAAAATACTTTAAACAAATATTAATTAACAAGACAGAAGCTCAGGATACTTTGTGAAAACCTTGCAAATTCTTGAGTATTATTTGTATTAAGGAGGAAAGGTAAATTTCTAATTCGTTTTTTTTTGTTTAGTCAGTCATCAAATAACTGATGCTTCAAAAATCAAAATAAAACCAATTAAGTTTCGCAATACCTTTTTTTATCAGCTGATTTTTTTTCTCTTACAATTTTCAGTGGTTCAAGTGAAAAGTTAACAAATGTTCTGATAAAATGAAGAATTTAATGTTTTGTCCTTTACTACGATGTTAAGAACATCATAAAAAGTTTTTTATTTCAAATGTTTGAATCATTGCCAAATATTTTTCTAGTACATTTTTATCTTATAAAAATTATGTACTAGATATTAAAATTATCACAATTAAATAAATTACAAAAATTTGTTTGGACATACTTTCTACAATATGTCCCCTTGGTCTTTGTCCAATACTTATTTTAGATAATGGTAAATAGTATGATTTAAATGTCATATCACTTTCACTGAACGGGACATCTAGTAAAAGTATTATTATTATTATGAAAAGGTTGAAACTGAGCCGTTGCTGCTACAATTTACCGATCTAATGCCCGTATTATGGTCATCACTGTAAAATATAAAGAATTTAACATTTATAAGTAGGATAGATAGAGAATTTATATTTTTGTTATTACGGTCCGTCAAATTTAAAATTATATTCTGTTACTAACTTCGTGAATGTATTCTAACCTAAAATGTACCTTTAAATGAAATGGAATTGAATCTTGGCTTCTTAATAAGACTACATGTTGACGTAACGGTTCACTTATTTGTTCAATAATAATTGGTTGGGGAAAACGATAATTTTTTTTTAACTGACTCCGATATTTCGAACGGATTTTCGTTATACCTCAAAACGCGTCTTTCTATTCTTAAGCGATTTCTAAAATGAATTAACTGGTAAAGATTTATTTATTTTTATTTTAAGATTTTTTTTTCATATCTATTATTATCCCCATCGGCAAGTAAATATATAAATAAAGGCATAAAATCCATCATATTAACTTGGTAACTGCCAAATAATAATTTATATTTAAGGTTACGGTGACATTTCGCTCTCTGTAAGTTTACAGAGGCATTTAAAGAAAAATGTAAGTATACAGAATGACCCTAATTGAAAAATTCTTAAATTCTGTAACTTTGAAAGTGACAGAGCTTAAATTATTTAAAGCAGCGACCATAATACGGGTATAAGAAAGGGTGATATTTATCCATCACCACAAAATTTCGGGGACGGGGACGTTATCTGCTGTCGGTGATGTTTCAACAATTATCAACATGCAAATATATATGCTTTTCACAAAGCAAAATTTAAAGTAAAGTAGGTACAACATAGCACTAGCTAACCTTTTACCTTTGGTTTGAAACTTGGTTCTTATATACGCACTTTAAATTTAAAACTTGATTATATTTTAGACATATTGCGTAATCAATGATAAAGAAACTATATTGGATAGACATGATATGTAAAATCTAAAATTAAGTTAAACATTTTTTTATATTTTTTGTTTTGTTTTTCTCTAAATATGCCTTCTATTAGAGGCCGTAGATTCTGAGTAGACCCGTGACGTCGTAAATAGTTGCGCACAACTGAATGGCAGCGGTGCATTAGAGAGAGACAATACGACGTAAACGGCGGACTGACCAGAATGAATCAGTAAGGGCTGCAATTATTAGTATAGTTAATAGGACAATTTTCAAACACAAATTTGTGTACTGCGCCGGTTGACGTCACAGGTCTACTCAGAATCCACGGCCTCTACTATAACAAAAAGTTACTATAGGTACTTTTATATACATTTATTTCTCTACATACAAATATTTTATTTAAAATTATTTTCTCCACTTGTCAAAATATTACAGTTTTGTGATTTCGTCCAATAAAAACGCTTAATCCTCAATGTTTCATGCTAAATGCTAGCTAGTTTTATAGTAGGTATTGATAAAATCATTGAACTGTCAAAAATTCAATAACAATATTGAACAACTAATTTTCTTGTTTATAAGTAGGTAAGTATAAATCAACATTCATTCATTATCTAAATTATTTATCTAAATATTCTAAAATATATTTTGTTAATATCATCACAATTCAATTCATCTAAACAATAAAAAATCAAATAGGGTACCCGTAAAATTAATCTGGCTCTGCATGCATTTAAAACTTTTAAACAGTTACCTACAGATAAATGTGGTCTTGTAGGTAAATAGATATACCTAATAATTTTTATTTTGGCAATTTTCTCTTAATATAATTATGTAAATTGGTATAAAAATAAATATTTATCCAAATTATAACTGTGTTTTTACACTGCTTACGACAACTGACAACTGTTAATAGTACCTAGTGTATAGGTTAAATCAATAGGAGGGGTAACGGCATTGATTACGTCAATAAAGTAGAGCCTGTTAAATAATGATATAGATTTATAAAACTGCCAATAGAAAGAAAAAAGAAATCCATTCAAAATATTTGGGGGATCTAATACAAACTTCCTTTGATTTTTCGTTTCCCTTACCTCATTTGCGTTCTTCTCTATAATACCAACGAGTGTCGTTAACCCTCCCATTAACTTATTCTGTTAGAGTATCTATAGCTGTAACCTTGAGAAGATATTATTTGTTAAATTTATTGAAAGATCAAAAGCTTACGAGTATTTTCTTTTAAAAAAACAATGTATTTATTAAACATTATTATGCGTAAACCCACTTCCTTTCTGTCTCTTGATTATTAATGTATTAATAAATTAGTTCATCGGTAGACAACATAAAATACACGCATTTTGAATTTAAATCTTTGGTCATCTTTACTTTTTATAATTAAAAATGAAGTCTAACAGCGAAAATAGAATTAGTGAAAAGATATAGATGAATTATTAAATAAAGTGGTTTTTTGTACAGAATGGTTCAAAATATAATCTTAAATACCACTCCTGTAAAATTTTACTATAACCTTTGATAATATTATTCTTTAATGAACATAAAAACAATTTATTTCCACATTATGTTATTAACAACCCCACTTTAACCAGACCGTCTATTAGAAAAATCTACATTTAAAACTTGCATCACATTATAATGTCAACAATTAAAAGTTAGTTTGTTATTAAATTTTTTAAAGGGCTAGGTACTACATGGCTATTTGTTTTATAAATGGAATTAAAACTGGCCATTTTTTAAAATACTATTTATTTTCGAAATTATGTATATTGTTTAATTTAAAAAAGTTGGCCCCATCAAGTAATTGTCGTAACACTAAATAATATTGAACTGCAATAAAAATTATTTACGTGGAATAATGTAATGAAACGCAACTCTAATAATGAATATTTAAAGCCACAATACAAACATTATTAATTTATACATACAAGAATGGGTAAATAAAAACAAATAAATATGGTATTATTAATTAACAGTGCTTACTGCCAGAGGCTATTTGTTTTTCAACTGGTATGTATAATTAGAAGGTTATTTTTTAAACTGGTTTACGAATATGATTTTATATTGAATATACGAATGGTGAATGCTTCTGTCTCTTATGTCTACAACCGATGTTTTTTTTCATTTATAATATTGCTTTACTTTTTAATAAATAATTTTTTTACGAAAATGTATTTTTAGCCCTATAGGTATTCCCAAAATATATAAAGGGTGTCCCGAAAAGAATGGTCTCAGATTCTGGGGTCAAAAATATGTTGATTGAACCCCAGACAAAAAAAGTTACAGGGTGCTAAAGTTAAAAATTTAAATATGGCGGTCCATATTTTGTTAAATTATAGCCCTTAAAAAAGTTGGGGGTAAAAGGGGTGTTGATCCCCTCTGAAAATCCATAATAAATCAAAATAATTGAATGCAATTGTTACCAATTTATTAGGTATTCTCTACTAGTATTTCCTATACATTTTCATACAATAACGTTAAACCGTTTTAGGGTAATGTTAAAAAAAATTATTTAAATTTTTAACTTTAGCACCCTGTAACTTTTTTTGTGTGCACTATTGTATATAGGTAAGTGGGGTTCAATCTACATATTTTTGACCCCAGAATCTGTGGTATAATTTATGACCATTCTTTTCGGGACACCCTGTATAAATATTTCATTTTTACAAATGCCCATGCTAATGATCTGTACTAATTTTATTAAATAAAATTTTAAAACTACTTCTATCATCTGTAGTTCAATTTACTAACTTCCCGTTTAAATACGCTAATATCAATATTTATAATCAAGGAAAAACACTGTACTATCCGTACCTACTTTCATTTTTTAGATAAAATATTTTCTTAGGAATTAAAACTAAAACATTTAAATTCATTCCGAAGATTGTGCAGTAATCAATACCCAAGTATAAACATGTATTAGTTACTAAGAAAAGAGATAGAGGGATTTAAATTTCATGTGTTAGTATTTACCTTATCAATTTAGGAATTTTTATCGCATACTTAAAAACTACTTGTAGTCAGTGCACAAATATCTCCATGACTTTTTAAGGTCCTAAAAATCACACACTGTATAAAAAATTAGGATGTTAAATCTGACAACAGAAGCGCTAGAATTCATTTTAAATTTTTAAGGAAAAACAAATGTCATTACCAATGAAAATAAAATAATATAATAAACCCATTTAAAATGTACACAGTGGCCAATTTTTGATCAGTATGAATTGACGTTTATTTCAATCGATTCAATAGACTTTCATAAACATATAGTGCGTTTTGTAAATACATTCGGCAAACAATAAACATTAACAAGTTTACAAATAATTTTAGGGAGGAAATAATTTCAAACATTATTTGTTGTCTAAACAAATTTTGTAAATGTAACTGAAAAACCCGATTATGTAAATTGAATCCAATGTCCGATTCGATATTATGTTTTGTAAATAACAGATGAATGTGTCAATGTATGAAATTAGTATTTAATGAAATTATACTACATGTGCTCTTACTTATGGAAATCACTTTACAGGAATATATTAATTACAATTTTATTGCTGATATTTACATTATGTTATTATAAAATTCAACAAAACTAAATTAAATTATATTAACCTTAATTTATGTTAGAAACAAGATATTCTAGATGTAAAAGTATGAAGAGGAGCAGAGATAGGAAGTGATCATTTTCTACTTGTAGTAAAAATCAGAATAAAAGATACAAATGATGAGGGAAAGGGTAGAAATAAAACAATTAAACATGAAAAGATTCGAACATATAAATTAAGCAATAAGGATACAAGCAAAATACGAAGCAAAAATAGCAAAAACAATAGAAAACAATCAGGTTAAAATGGAAAAGCTTAATGGACAACAACTTTGGAATCACTTTGAAGAAATTGTAATTAAAGCATCTAAAGCAACATGTGGAACGTATTATTCAAATGGACATAAAAAGCAAACTGCATGGTGGACTAAAGAAATAAAAGAAGAAATAAAAATTAAAAAGAAGGCTTGGAAAATATATCTATCAACAAAAGATGAATATGAATATAAAATCTACAAAGAACAAAGGCAAAAGTTTAAAGTACTAGGGGGACACAATAGATCCTATGGGTCGCAGTGTAATCATCACCCCTAACTCATTCATACATTCATACATTCATAAGGCAGCAAAGAAAACCGCCGAAGATTTTGAAAAAAAAAATGGAGAATGACAGTAAAAATAATCAAAAAATAAACAAAAAGCTCTAAAAAACAAAAGAAATGATAAAAATAAATTGAAAATGAAATGTAATAAAAGATTTAAATGGGAGAATTCCAATAGACGACGAAAAGATAATGAATAGATGGATAAAGTATTTTTGCAACCTACTGAATAAAGGATAAATGAAATACACTCCAGAACTAAATATAGAAATCATAAAACATCATAATAAAATTACCCGTATTGAACTAGAGAAAGCCATAACAAAATTAAAAAATTAAAAATCAACTGGATATGACAATATAACGACAGAAATGATAAAACACCTAGAAGGAAAACGAAAAGTTTTACTTCTACAACTATTTAACAAAATCATGCAAAAGTAGAAAATACCGAAATATTGGGAGATTGGTGTAATTTTACTAAACCCCAAGAAGGCGGATAATAAAGAAATAAGAAATAAAGCAATAATTACAGAGGAATCACAATAATCAGTACAGTTTTTAAACTATATGAACAAATATATTAAATAACAGATTGAAACACCAGGTGGAAAATGTACTATCAGAATCGCAGAGCGGTTTCAGAAAGGTTTACAACAAATTATGTATAAAAAAAGGATAGGAATAAAAGCGTATATTTGGCATTCATTGATCTGGAAAAAGCGTTTAACAGGGTCCAAAGGAAAAACGTGTGGTAAATACTACAAAAAAGAAAAATAGAACAAAAGCTAATCAAAAATATTCAAAGCATATATAAAATAACAAACAATTACGTGATCAACAAAAATAGAAAGGCTGAAATATTGACTACAGAGGAAAGACTATGACAAGGAAGACGCTTAAGCCCTACCCTATTTATAATTTTTATTGATGAAATAATAAAATAATGCCACCAAACAGTAAAGAAATTGCACAGTTAAATATTTTTTATGTCCTAAACAAAAACTTTTTAAATAGAAAAGAACTAAGTAAAAAAACAAAATTAAATATTTATAAGACAATTTATACACCCATCCTAATGTAAGGCTGTGAAACCTGGATTATGACGATCAGACAAAGAAGCAATGTACAGGATCTTGAAATGAAATATTTGAGGAAAGTCATCGGAGTTACAAAAATGCAAAAAATTAAAAACGGTGACAACTTGAAATATAATCTATTACAGAGTTCATTTTCAAAGCGGGACAGTAACAAAGAATGTGTTCTGCCGATTCGTCTTCCACACTGCAAAAGCTTCTGAAGGTGATTCCTCAAATAGAAAACAATTAACAGAATGCAGTACAGTATTGCGGATGCAAACATAAAAATCATACGAACTTACGATTTAATTTATTAGAAATTGTTAAAATTTCCAAAAGTAGTGTTGTCTAAATAAAGTCTTCGACCCTAGTCAATATGGAAAATCCCAAAAAACAATAGACATTTTATATATTTCTAAAAACTATTGGATTTAAAAACTATCTGAAACTCGGATAATTATCCTCACATTGACAACACTGATACAGCCACTAAAATTGATGTATCTTGATAAAATCGTTCGGTCATATTATATCGGTTATATTTCCAATTACTACCATACAATCGTTAATGTGATCTTTTATATAAAATTATTAAGAATCGTAAACAACTTAATTATTATTAATTACACGGTGTTTACTTTTAGTTGAAATTACCACAATCTTTTCTTCATACTTCATTTTATGTAGGTAAATATTGCTAGAACTGCATTCCCTGTTAGTGGAACAAACGTGACAATCAGCATACCACTTTGTGTATAATTAATATAATGTGTAGCTGGAGAGACTGTTGAAATTATATTATCTTGATAATAATATTGTAGCATTAAATTATTCAAAACATGAAATACTACTCTTTATTGGCGTTTTGTTATTTATTCATTTACTGTCAACATAAGAACCGAAAGTTTTTAGAATGGCGCTCTAACTATAACTATTTTATTTAGTTGCCACTTTACACTTCATCTTAATGTATTAAGAACAGCTGTTTGTTTATGTTCTGAATAAGATGAACTTCCACAAAGCAACGGTTAGTACAATAAATTTAATCTTAGTAGGATTTTTGATGTTACATTTAAGTCGCTTTCCACGTACTAAACTCATATTATACACACGTTTTACCCCTAATCTCTATTATGTTGTAGATGTAGATGTAGACGATAACGTATATGTATTTGTAATTATATTTATTAGTTTAAGGCCCAGTATTTTCAGCTTTAGATAAAGAAAGTTATCCTAAAGATAAAATATTATCTGGTAGATTGTCTAAAACTACATACTTTTACCCTTAGTCTTATCTGACAGATAGGATCCTCTTAACCACCGAATGGATAGGGATTTTATCTGCCAGATAAAAATGAACCGCATGTGCAATTTTTAAAATTATTTATCTAGCCAATTACTAAATAAGACAAAAAATTAAAATTTATTTTTAAAACCTAAAATAATAAATAGTATCTACTCTTTAATCTTTTTTTTTATGCCAAATTTTGTGCAACTATGTGTTTAATCCGGGGCAGTACGGGGTACTTAACTTTAAGGGCCTGAGTTTTTTATAAAACGAATTAACTTAACTGTGCCATTTTGAATTTAGCTAGCTAAATATATTACCTTTGGGCTTTAACCAACTAAATAACAACTTAAAATTTTTATGTAGTTTTTTTATATAATTTTTAAAAATCAGCTCTTTTCCCGTTTTGCCTCGTATACGGGGCAAAATGGGAATTGTATCCGGGGTAAAATGGGTTTGGTATATTAAGTACGTGTAGGTGAACTTAAATAATTCATTAATACAAAAACTCTTAGATATATAATATGTGATATACAAAATATTATTTAGGAACATAATTCACATCGGAACACAGTCTCATCGTCATCGCTGTCAATACCTGCGCAGGAATTATGAGCCCATTTGTGACAAAGACAACATGAAATCCACCCTTCAGTGGAAGTACTATAAAATTCTTCGCAATAAAAACATATCGCATCGTCTTCTTCATTTGTGGAGTCTTTAGGAACTGCTTTTTTCTTAGTATTTTTCCCTACACTGCCTATTTTTCTTTTGACACTATTAGCTTTCTTATTTTTTCCAATTCCATTTTGTAAGGAGTGGATGTTAAAATTGCTGTTTTTCCTCGTTTTCGCTGAGGGCGTTTTGCAACAGAAGTTACTTTAGGAATTGGCTGCAAATCTTGCGGCGATGCAAGAGGAAATATATTTGGCTCCTGTAGAACTACCTCATTCGGTGTCTCTTTACGAGCTGGAGGGGCATCAGGCATCCACGAACATTGTGGTAAGGGCGAAGAATCATTGTTGATGTTTTTCATTGGCACATGTGGGGGCGGAGTTGTCTCTACTCTATTTTTATAGATCGCTGATTTTTCTGGAGTCTGATGGGCATTTTCTCCTAAGGATTGCTCTTCATTGCCTTCATCGCCTAAAGGGATATCTGTCGTAGAAGCTGGTAAAAAGTCACTTTCTTCAAAAACATTTTTATTCGGTGGCCAAATTCCAGTTTTTTTGAAAGCACTCATAGCAGTTTTCATTGTTGCTGCATTAACATAGGCGGCGCCAAAGAGAGTCGAAATTTGCCAAAGTGTTACGACTTTTCCGGGATTACTTCGTAGCCATACTCTTACTTCATTTTCATAGTAGTTGCTAAGAGGTTTCATAAAGCCGACGTCCAAAGGTTGCAACTTTTGCGAACAATGAGGTGGTAAACACAGCAGAATCACTCCATTTTCTCGGGCATAATTAATAAGGTCAAGATTTTTTGTATGACTAGCATGGCCATCAAAAATTAAAAGTACGGCGTTATCTTTCGAAGCCCCACAAAATTGAACAAATTTTTTAAACCACCTGAAAAAAATATCTCGAGTCATCCAACCAGTATCACTTGTTTCAACCATAGAACCGGGAGGCAAACCATTTTCAAATTCAGGGCGTTTTCTTTTTCTGGGAAAAACAAGGCAAGGAGGAAAATAACTTCCCGAAGCTGAGCAGCAAATTTCAACAGACACGGTTTCCCCCTGTCTGCAGAAGTGAGAACTCCTACTTGGCGTTTTCCTTTAAGTGCTAATATCCTTGAATGTCCCTTTGGATTTACTGTGATACCTGTCTCATCACAATTGAAAATCTTCTCTGCAGTTAATTGATATTTATCGATAACACTTGTGAGCAAACCAAAGAACTGATTCACAGCAACCTTATTGAAGCCCATTGCTCTAGCTCCTGATGTGGCTTCTGGCTTTCTTAGGGTTATGGTAGGGTGTTTTCGAAGAAAATGTTCCATCCAGTCAGGACCGGCCATCTGAGTGTCTTTATTAAACCTGTTTGCAACACCGTTTACGACCGCCAGTTGATAAACAAATTTTCTTAACTCTCTCATTGTAAAGCCGAATAATCTTGATTCCATGTCTTTTACGTATTTCACAATCTCTAACTCTTGAGCTTCGGTAAACACATTTCTGGCGCTCCCTAATTGCGCTATTTTAAACTTTGACCTCACATCTCTTTTTGCTTTTGCAACATAACGTTCTAATGTGGTTTGAGGCACCTTAAATTGCTGCGCTGCTTTTTTATAACCCATGGTACCCTCAATAATCGACTGTACTGCTTCTTCCATTGACTCTTTAGACCAATTTTGACGATTTGTCTTTCTTGTGTATTTTCGTACCATCTGAAGCCAATAAAAAAACATAATACATTCTAATGCATGGCTTGGGGCAAAACAGGGTACCCAAGGACGGGTACCCGTTTTGCCCCATCATCAAAACCCCATTTTGCCCCAAAACACGTGCTCAAATGAAACAAGAAAAAAAATCAGTGTAAAAGTATTTTTGAAGCCATGCGTTTGATAAGGTGTACTAAATAAAGGCAATAACGATATAGCATAAACAAAACATCAATAAATTTTCAAAAAATGTACGTACCTTAAGGAAATATATGATCCACTTTTACAACATACGGCGTTTAAAACTCTATGCTGGACAAGGTCAAACTAACGTTCGCCCGATTCGTGCTGCGTCTATTGCGGGGAAGGGTATTGGTAGTGGGGATAATGTGCCTGAAATTTGGCGGGTTTATTCGAATGGAATTCACGTAAAATGGCGGTACCCCGTTATGCCCCAGTACCCCGTTTTGCCCTGGATTCCCCTATTTTGAAAGTAGTATTAAAGAATTTAGTTTAATCATAAAATAAAGGCATCCCTTAATCCTTATTTAATGGTATTGATATACTCAGTGACATAAAAATCCGAACACCCAGTTTAAATGATTTTATTTTAATAAGATTTGGTGAATTTATTTATTTTACTGAAATAAACCATTGATAAAATCTTCAGCCTTGTCAGTTAAAGATTCCGGTTTTTATACTGCTTTTTTTTGAAATCAACTAAAAATCCAAAAATGAATATTGTAGCAGTAGTAAAGATCCAAATTTTGCGGATTTTGGTTCTTGACATTCTTTACGATTGGGTTACGATGTCTAGGGTACGGAGACCTGTACGATTTCGTCAACTTAGTGAGTTTGATAGGAGTCGTATAGTGGTACTTCGCGAAGCTGGATTTTCTTTTCGAGAAATTTCAGTTAGAGTGCAAAGAACTGTAAACACCGTGATTAGGTATTGTCAAGAATAGCTTTTACGGAAATTGCACCCGTTAAATCTCAACCCGGTTATCGTTTTCTTAAAATTTATTCACTTATACTCAATTTTGAAGCATTTTTTAGCCATTAACTGCCTTAGACTTGAGTTCGAAAATTATCATTGCATATCTTATACAAGTTGAATTCGTATTTGTTTTATTTTATTTTATGCACTGGTAAAAGTTTAGTTTGTATTGCTTTTTCGTCCTTATAGGTTAAGATCATAGGTACCTACAACATTTTTGCTATCGACTTCCAAACCTGCGAGTCTAGACCGAATGTTTCTCCCAACATGTCCCGTATGGAGTATACGAAATAATAATAGTAATACTGAGTACCACATCCACAATTATCGTTTAAGGAGAGTGTGGTATACAAGTGAGGCTAATATTTTTAAACCATATTTAACAGCGCTTTTTTTCTATTTTTTAACGAAACTAATTGGTATTTTAAAAATAGTTGATTTCTTTACTTTATTTAATACATGAACTAAAAGAGGAAATACAAGGTTTGTTCGTAGAACAATTAGAAACTATCAGAAACCGTCAGAGACATGCGCATTAAAAAAAAAGTGTTCGTAGAAGCAATTTGGTAGTTGGTGATTTTAAAATACTTTGTTCGAAGAAAGAAATTTGCAGTTTCGAATCAGTTGCCAACTATCAGAATAATTCGCTGACCGGGATCAAATTTTCTGTTAGAAGCATGCGTACTGTGATGCTGTTGAAAGTGACTTTTGTCAAGGTATTTGGTTATGAATACTACTTTTCTGTAATTGTGAAAAAAATAACGAAATAGCAAACCACTTCCCTCTAAAATAAAACAAATTTCGGGAAAAAAACTTATCTTATTTAGTATGAAATCTATTTCAGCTCAACACATAGAATTTTCTACCCGTTCGTAGAACAAAAATTGCCAATCGATTTGCAACGAATCACAAACGGAGTATCGGAGTTTGACAAATTTTCAATCGATTGGACATTCCTTTCTACGAACAAACCTATAGATAAATTAAACGATATAATTACTCTTGCAAAATGAAACGAAACTCGTCCTGATAAAATTTCATTTATATTTCTTAAAAAACATTCATATTCAACAATAATTATAACAAGCATTTTTAATCTGATTTTTACTACTCACCCATTGCTTTCTCTATGGTGCCGTGCAATTGTCCAACCATTATTAAAACACCACGAACCAAAAAACGCTCTATGGCCATACCGCCCAATATCCCTTAACCGGCTTTCACTTTTACAAAGTGGATTTCGACGTAAAAAATCTCCTAATGACTAGGCCAATACACTTAAAACTTAAATCCTTTAAGAATTTCTTCAAAACCAAAGGGTAATCTCAATATTTTTCACATTTCGAAGAGTTTAAATACCATATGGAAATATTATATTATGCAAACATTAGCAATCAATAGTATATCACAAGATTTGCATTTTCCATTAAAAGCAAGTCTTTATGCAGATTATTTATCTCTATACACGAGTTAAAATTACTAAAATAACCTATATAATTTTTATTAAAATTGGAACATTGGACAAACAAAATAGAATTTACAGTATCAAATCATAAAACCAAAGTTGTTGTTTTTAATAAACTTGACAACATCAAATTTTCAACTCCAATTATATAAGTCCCAGCTAAAATTTGAAAACCAGGTAACTTTTCTAATATGCAATGCAAAAAAGGAATTTTATCCAACAGTGTAAATTGGGATTAAATTAATAAAGAGTAATTGCACATCATCATTTTTAAGGAGACGATACAAAGATATTAAACATGTCGCCCTCAAGCTAAAGGTAATCGCGCTTCAAGACTGTGCTACTCAAGATTGGGCTACAGTTTTATTTAGTGATGATCTGGAAATGTGAAACGGCTAAGACATGTTCAGGAAGTTATCAGATACAGAGGTGGCACAATCATGGTGTGGGTTGGAATAATTATAGCAGGCAGGACCGATTTCGTTTTTCCTTATTCGTTCCTAACAGGTCAATTTTATTTAGATACCATTCTTCGTCCTATTGTGTCCCATTTGCAGGTGCAGTTGTCAAAAACTATATGACATAGATTATGTAGATATTAACAATATCTATAAAAAAAAACAAAATTGTGAGTTTAATTTCATAAAGAGATCAAAGGTCACGAAGAAGGAGTCATTGTTCAAATATGAAGTAGAACTAAATTAAAACTGAAAGATATAAAACCTCAAGTGAGGTCTAAGATATCAGCACCATCAGGTAGAAGAAAACCAAGTTATTATCAATCGCCTGTGTATAGGTCATGCGCCACATACAGATCTATATATTTTAATAATTAAGGAAGTTCTAATAAGATGTAACTGCAACACTCCACTGTCAGTGAACTTAAAAGCGAGCTCTTAACTCCATCAAGCAAAAATAGCGACTAAATTACCAATAGAAATTCAAGAATGTTTAATTTCAAATATTCAAAAATTGCTTTTTCAAGGACTGTTTAATTTGTAATTACTTATCTATTACATTTTAATGCTAATAAACTTTGGCGATTAATGCTACAATATGTAAAAAAATCAATACAGTATCACAGTCCAATGTCTAAAATTACCTAATAACTAATAAATAAGTAACTGTAAATCCAGAATAAAATAATGAA
Source organism: Ophraella communa (assembly GCA_035357415.1). Lineage (NCBI taxonomy): Eukaryota > Metazoa > Arthropoda > Insecta > Coleoptera > Chrysomelidae > Ophraella > Ophraella communa. Next base: position 20,630,462 of record CM068980.1, read on the forward strand.
AAGTAACGCTTAAAGAATCTGAAAGGAAATTACTTAAGAGTGCTTACCGTTTATGGGTAGCGGCAGTAGAAGTTAAGATCTTTATATGATTGATAAAAAATTCCAATACAACCATAAAAATACAACAAAAAGTTTGTATACTCTATTGTGTTTAGCAATTTATATTCCTTTGTTGGGCTACTCATGAAAGAGAAAAATTATGTTATCAGACGGACAATGGTTTTTTGTGTCCACCCTAAAATCAAAACATTCTTAAAAGATGAATAGTTTAAAATTTTAATGATTTTTTGGTTTATGCTTTTTTGCCGTGACGTAAAGTGTCCCATATCAAACTTCAGATGGGTTATAAATTATTTAACTGGAAAAAAACAAACTCTATTTATGAATCGATTCAGTCAGTCAATTGGCATTGGATGACTTTACAGAGATTTAATTTACATAAACCAAATTTCTGGTAGTGACAAATTTAACTTAATAATGTACACATTAAATTTTTAAACATTGATAACTCTAGAACGTACCTTGTTGGGTAAGAAGCCTGTTACCCTCGAGCGATAATTCACGGTAGACATAACTGTCATTTTCCTCGAGTTTCGTAATATACTTTTCTACGACTGACCTTTGAAAGTTATTTGTTAAAGATGAATGGCTTTGGATAATAAACTCATTCAGTCAGTTAGTCAGAACTCAACGAAGTGATTTAAACATTTTTACATTTTTTTCCAAAAATTATTTCATAAGAGTTCCTTTCCTTTAGTTAAAATTATGTACTTTTAATATTTACATTATTACAATTGTTTACAATTATCAATGCTGAATAAAATCTTATATTTAAAAGAAGTTGTTGATTGCCAGATATAACTAGATTCATTACCAACCCTCAAATTGTTAAACAATAAATTTACTAACAATGTGATTTTTATTTTGATTTTACAGAGAATTTGCAGGGAAGGTTCACAAAGTTAGGCTTTTGTACAATTGAATGAATTTACCAGAGCAAATGTTATATATCTTATTATTTTTTAATTATTTAATTTAGAATACACGTGTATTCTAAATGAGCCATTATGCTGTCAAATAAGTAACGTATAGTTTAAAATGGAGGAATAAAAAAGGTTTTTGGTTATAAATAATATTTACTGAATATAAAAAATTATAGGAAATTAATAGTTTTTTAATTTAAAGAGTTAAGTTAAGTTAAGTTTGGCGAAACCTAATTTGTCTTTTATAGCTGTTTATCAGTTAATTGATATCATAGAAACTCTAATGATTGAAATCTATTTGAATAAAATATAATTTTGACATGGAGATATTCAAAAATTATAAAATTTAACAATTTATTTTATATCGATAATATAATGGTAAAAATTCTTTTTAGCTGAAATAATTAAAATACGTAAGCCAAAATGTAAAAAATAGTTATTTACGAAATTTGTCATTATGTGATAACTTGAATTGTTGCCAGAGGTTTATTTGTGACTTTGTTTTAGATTAACTGATGTCAACACTAGAAGTATGTTTTTACAAAATATATAAAAATTAAATTTTTTTATTGTGATTCGAACTTTTTAGTCTTTTACTAATAAATTTCAATATTATTATTTATAGTTTTTTAAAATAAAAATTTATGGTACTATTTTTTATATAATAGTTTTCTTAGTAAAAACCTGACAGATGCAAAGCTGTCTATTAAAACTATGTAAATTAATTAGTAGGGAGGTTAAGATAATGGTGACGTTTCAAAAATCTAAAACCTGTTGTATACAAAGTTTGTAAAAGAGTGACGATAACTTTAACTTCATGTATTCTTTTTTAAATTAAATTTTTCACCATTTAGAGCATTGAAAAAAATTTTAAATACATTTTTCCACTCTTTTTATGTAGGCGTATTTTTTTAGCAGGGTATGTATATAACGGGTATAATTATAACTTTTCGCTCTCCTGGAATATATAACTTGCATTATGACGACTGCAATGCTGTGTATATTGGCCAGTCAGGAAGGCTTTAAGACACTACAATAAAAGAACATCTTAATCATGTTAAAAAATACCAAACACTTTGACCCATCTAATTCACCATCTGCCTTTGCTAACCATCTCATAGCTGAAAATCACTCCTTCTCTAATTCCAACGTTTCCAGATTACATAAATGTTTCAAAGATCCTAGAATGAATCTACTTGAGATGTTTGAGATCAATTAATCTACTGGAGATAGTAGCTATATGTTTGAATGCGTGATTGAGACCAAAAGACCCTTATATGTTTCTGAACCTCCCCTTTCAATGATTTATTTTCGCAGCAGATTGTACTTTGTCTTCCATATTTCCTTTATTTATTGTCTGTTGACCACTTTTAAGATTAAAAGAACACTAATATAATAGGTTAGGTTATGAAATTCACAAAGGACTAGCAGCATACAACGCAAACTAGCAGCTAGTAACATTTAAGTAGATTGGCATCACCAAATTTATAACTAGAATTGCACTTGCAATAGGAATTGCGGCAACAAAAATAGGTCAGAACGCATTTCCCGCAACTCAATCAAAATTGCAGCTAAGAAGCTAAAGCGCATGCGTGCAATGAAAATTGCTGCAATTTTTTCTAGAATTGCGAAGTGTAAAGTCGTCCTTACAGTTTAAGTTACCTTGATAAATGTACAGAGCTAAGATCAAGTTGTCTCCGATAAAAGCTTCACTTTTTTAAATATTTTTTTATAAATATAAAAATTTGTTAAAGTATTTTTTTACTGTGTTATAAATGTAGGTTGTAGTTGATCTGGATATTTTGTAGCAAATAAAGCATATGTTCTACTTATAACTCTGTCACATTGCCCATTTATTAAAAATAAATTTACATAATATTATTTTATTCTATAACCACAAATAATGATAATTTATAACTAAAATAGCTACTGGAAGTTCAGAGGGCAGGTAGCTTTACATATATAAGTGTGCTCTAGTAGTCTATTATCTTTCTTCTACCTTCAAAGCCATTCTCATTAAAACTATTAAATAGTAACGAAGTTTCAAGTTCCGCATTTTGAAACTGGCCGCCATCTTGAAATGGTTGGATCTGGCCAAAAAATGCTATACAAATCTGAGAATTCTAGATATTTCTACGACATTTGCTGTTAGTTTTACCTCTCTACTTAATACACAAGGTGTTCAAAAAGGCCTGTCAAAATATTTTCCTCAAATTCGACATAGCTTTTAATGCACATAATACAATTTTCAGGAATATCGTTTAAGTAGTTTCTAATATATATATAATGTAACCAGACCGTGAAGCAGAAAATGAATGTAAATCAACCTTTAAGAATTTCTTGAAATTCATTTTTAGTCACAGAGTTAGATATTTTTTTTTTTATGAAGGGTAGAAGGAAGGAGAACGAACTCATTGTATTAAAAAAGTGTCCATCGAAAGGTAACAAATTGTTGGCGCCACAGTAGCAAAAGTAAGTGTCACAGGAGGTTACAAAATAGTAGAAAAGAAGAATTTGTCCTGTGATTGGCAATGTCAAAATAAATTTTTAGAGCAAGAAATGAAATTAAATTACACTGCTACGTAATTAGGTGATATTTTAAATACTGCGTAATTTTTAAATACACAAGTCACGAAAAATAATAAATTTTTCAACCCAGCTTACTTCACTATGTTTATAATCTATGAAGTGCTACTGACTGGACAGTTTGTCGACATAACTCTTATACAAGTTGGTTCTCCTTCCTTCTACCCTCCATAGTTTTATAATAACAAAAGAGCTGTGTTGCAATATTGAGGTGTACTATCCATATAGTTATTGTATTCTGTAATACATTGAAAACAGTCTTGGGACCGGTTGCATAAACGCTTGTCAAAGCTCTGTTAGTTAACAACGTGTTCACTCTTTGTTAATTTAATAAAAGTTACATCCCCCTGAAGCGCCTATTTGAATTGGTAAGAATAATTTGATTAGTCGACGAGAGATGTAAAAATTGATTATTGATTCTATGTTTTCACATTTCTTAGAGATAATGAGTAGACTTGACTTTGGATAGACGAAAATGAATGAAAATTACAGATTACCATTCAAACAAGAGATTTTAATTTTTACTAAGTATTTAATTTGAATGGCGTAAACAAACCTCTTTCATTTCTATTTTATATTGCTTTTTTGTATGAAAGTATTAAAATGACAGATTAACATCAAAACAAGAGAATCAGTAAAATGGTGCAACGAGTCATATCGCTGGTCAGTCGTTAAGAATGATTACGGATCATTTTGGTAACAGAGTGATTTCACGAAAAACAGATTTTAATTATCCTCCATATAGCTCGGAACTCACTCACTCCGATGCATATTTCTGGGCATAACCGAAACAGCAATTTTACAGAACAACCCACCAACAACAATTTTGGAACTGAGAAAGGCAATTGTCCGCTTCTTCCATGCGTTGGAGCAGCCTAAATTCTAAAATATGGTAAGAATTCTCCAGAACTGCCTATTATGCGTCGGACATAATGGTGGACATATAGAGTATGTCATTTAGATTTACGATTAACATTTTTGTTGTATTAGTTAATGTTAATATATTAGTGATATATTTTTACAGTAGCAGTACTGTATATTCGTGGTCAAACTGTAGTTACAACTTATTAAATTTACGCAAAATATTACTAATACGGACTTAGTGAATGGTGCACTTAAAAAGTTTATGTGTGTTTTTAACTGGTGTTTTACTCATTCAACTATATGTCATCACTGCTTATAAAAATTAAATAACCAGTTAGTGATAATCTTCCATGATAGCTAATTGGGAAAAAATTGTTTACTAAATCTTATATATGTATATATTATAGTAGTTATTAATTATGAATAATGGTAACGACTCCTTAAATATATTTTTAGTATAATGCACAACTACTATATTTGACCCACATACTAAATTACTAATTCATAAAAATTTAGCAAGTAGCACGTCAATATTAAAATATTATTATCTTTATATCTAATAATGAGGCTAATATTAATTGGAGAAACAACACTATAAAATATATTTATGTAGATGCTTTGACTACATAAACATTCAATTTACAAAAGGTATATTGTTTTCATTCAGTAGGCACGTAGACTGTAAGATGTTGGCGTTTATATTTATGTGAATAATGATTTTATATATGTATGATTTGATCAGTGCTTTTAATTATTTCAATATGATTATAGTTGAAGATGATAAATATATCGTTTATCAACACAAGATGCAATAAGAGAACTAACTAGTAGGATTTATTATTCAATTGACAACAAAAAGCCGTCAATAGGCATATTTTTAGACTTGGCTAAAGCTTTCGACACCGTAGACCATTGTAATTTATTAAATACCCTTGAAGATATGGGTATAAGGGGTATAGCTAATAATTTAATAAAATCATACCTAACAAATAGAACACAGAAAAGTAAAATAAACAATATTACCAGCAGCGATCAGATGGTCTTATGTGGTGTACCTCAGGGAAGCGTACTAGGGCCTCTTCTATTTATAGTCTACCTAAATAATCTCTTTTTAATCGAAAGTAAAGCAAATATTATTAGCTTTGCTGATGACACAGTATTGCATTATGAAGCTACTGATTGGAATGACTTAAAACAATTGGTAGAGGAGGATTTTCCCAAAATAAAAGCATGGTGTAACTACAGATTACTATCAATAAATTTTAAAAAAACACTATATTTACCTTTTTGTAGTCTAGCCTCCGGTCTCCCTTCATTTACAAATATAGCTATCGGAAACGACACATATATACTGCCCGAGAGAAAAACTAAATATTTAGGCATCATAGTAGATAACCACTTGCGCTGGGACAAACATATTCAATACTTACTAAGCAAACTACGTAGTGTCTTATTTACATTTATCAAAGTATCATCAATGTTAGACTTATCACAGAAGAAAATTTTGTATCATAGCCTTTTTGAATCTCATCTCAATTACGGAATAATTGGATGGGGTGGAGTCACTAAAACTCATTTAAAGCCAATTGAAATGATTCAAAAAAGTTTTTTAAAAATTATGCTCAATAAAAATAGAAGATATCCTACTGAAAGTGTGTATCTTGAAACTGAGATGCTTGACGTAAGACAGTTATTCTATCAAACAATACTGACCCACCAATAATTTCAAAATCAAAATGAACTACAAACAGCTCTACATCAGTATGACACAAGAAACAAAGATAATTATTTGCTATCTCGAATGAATAAATCAGTTGGACAAAACAGTTACATGTTTTTGGAGCCAAACATTTTCAATAGCATTCCAACCGAGCTAAGAGAAATAAAGACATTTAAAAAAATTTAAAAGTGTACAAAAGAATTCATAATAAACACACCGAGAAGTGTTTTTCGTAATATTATTATTATTTTGTAATATTTATTGTAAACCATTATTATCCTATTATAATAAGTAAATAAATGTTCAATGTAACAACAAAAATGTGAGCAGTCCGAATTCGGTATAATATACAGGAGTTCCCATTTAAAGAATTATATGTTTGGTTTGTAACGGAGTTATACAACACTCTGTATAGTTTAAGGTAATTTCAAAATATGGACCCTAAAGACATCTACTATTTTTAATAACATTTTTTCATATCTTCCAAAATAACCCATAAATCGAACTTTGTCGGGTACACCCTGTATATCTTTTAAAATCACATCAACAACTAAATCTATGTAATTAAAAAAATTGAATCAGTTAAATATTTCGTTAATTCTTTTGTTGTTTCCTTCACTTTATCACTGAATGATGGTTACCTACATTTTTGTTCTATTAAAAAATAGCTCTTACGGTTTTTAATTTTCTACAGAAACTTTTTCTAAAACGTACAAAATAATAGAAATAAAAAAATTATCGAATATTGATAGAAAATAAGTAATAAAATAGAATAATTTATAGGACAAACCTTTTTTTTATATATTTTTTTATTTTTTTAATATAAATAAAGCTAATTTTTACTACTAATTACATTTATTGATTGAAAGCTTTATAATTGACAATACAAAATTTAATTAAATGATTATAAATACATGATATAAAATTTCATTCATTGCTAGACAGAGAATATAGGCAGGAAAATGTTAGAAATTCGGTCAACTTATTTAGACATTTAATTTCCATTTTTGTAAGGGTAAAGTATTAATATTTCTCAACTACCTTGGTTACAATTTTTTTAAATCCAACCAAAAATATTCTGATATTTAGTTACTGCGTATAAATTATCTTCCTTTCTGATTACGATCTTAGTTTGTTCATTTAACAATAGTACAATGTAATCTTTTGTATAATTCGTTTACTAAAACTAATATTAATTTTTTACTGTCAGTAGATGTGGGTATTTTTATCCAACAATGAAAAATAGATCAGAAATTAACACCACTTAAAAGCGTTCACTAGTACAATCACAACCACATGGACAAGATAACAATATAAAAGAGCCAGCCAGTGAACAAATAGAAAATGGCACGACATAAAGAGTCGTTAACGATGCGCTTAAAACAAATACACACAGTTCTGATATGTCTGGAACCTAATTTCAGAAGCATAAATTAGTTGTGAATTATAATCAGTTGTTAAGAAAGCTAAAACTTTCTTCACTCAAGATTACATACAAAGTTCTAATTTGCACACTGTGCATTCACGTTTGTTACCAAATAGGTACTTTTGTCAACTTTTTAAAAATTAAATTTTTATTTGCCCTTCTGATGGTAATTTTATGTATTATGCTTTACAGATTATAACTTTCCTCTCCAGGTTCTAGAAACTACAGGCTTGTGATACTTCACATTGACAAGGACGTGGATTGTGGTTTCCTTGTCTTCCAAAAAAAAACTGCAAAAGTCTATATCCGTCTGTCCTATAAGACTAACGTGCCTACTGAGCCTGCAGTGTCCTAATATCATTCTTACTGACTTTAGTTCGCGTGAGAGTAGGTCTTTCGTGCAGTTTGCCGAATGAACTATTTGTCCTGTCTCTGCCTGGGTGTACATTCCCATTCTTTGCAGCCATTCGCAGATGGCTTCTTTTTTAAGTGTATTTGCAATCTCAACTACGGGTTCAAGTTCTATGAATGGGGTGTTTGCAATTTCCACTGGCCAACATAGCAGCAATTTTTGTTTGATATACAGTCACCTACTTCCCTAGGCATATCTGAATTTCTGTTCCTGGCTTTGTGCCGTATACCCCAGCCCCTGTACCCACAAAGGTTTTGGAGTCATCCGTATACCAAAGAGAGCTTCTCCTACGGTCGAATCGGTTTCACAGTCCTTTTTTTGGCATCTCTACAGTAACTTCTGTTAGTAATAAGTTATTCCTGGGGATCATTCGGTCTACTGGCAGCTCTAAAACACGATCTGCTTTTATTTTCTGATATAACGTTTGCAGGTACCTTAACTACAGCTTATTGGGACCTGACCTTGCAGCAGTCTTTGTACTATTGATTGAACCATAGGTCAACATTGGTCTTTTTTATGCATACTTCTTTTATATTCTTGTTCTTTGTTACAGTTATATACTAAGTGACATAAAAATCCAAACACCCAGTTTAAATGACTATTTTTATAAAATTTTGTACTTACTGAAGCATAATAAGTAAATGATGAAAATTTCAAAATGATTGCATTGCTTTAAAGCCCTTTTACCTTTAATAATGTGTGGATGCACCCCAATGTGTTACGCATTCTCCAACGCGCCTAGGCATGCTTCTGATCAGGTGGTCAATGTCCTCCTGTGGTATGTCGTTCCAGGCAACCACCAACTCCTCTCGAAGTTCTTCTAGATTCTGAGGAGGACGTTGCAAATTGAGCAATCTTCTACCCATCATATCCCACACGTGCTCAATTGGGGATAAGTCGGGAGGTCTTGGTGGCCAAGGTAACAATGTGACATCATTATATTGAAAGAAGTCTATTGTGACTCTTGCGACATGTGGTCGGGCATTATCTTGGTGTCAAGATAGGGTAAAAGATGGGGTTCTAAAATTTCTTGGATATCACGCTGCGCGTTCATGTTACCTCTAATGAAGATTAAAGGTGATCTCGAACCATAAGCTATAGCATCCAAAACCGTAACTACAACAGTTTGATCCACATGTCTTTCAACAAAAAACCGTGGGTTTTTCCTTTCACCGCGTCTTATAACTCTCGCTCGACCATTGTGCATGCCTAAACAAAATCGAGACCCGCCACTAAAGACAATACTGTTCCATGCCTGATCCCAGAGTGACCGTTCTCTGCACCACTCAAGGCATTTACGTCGGGTTCTGGAGTTTAAGGAAGGACCCAGTGTGGTCGGTATGAAAACAAGCCAAAACGTCTTATTCGTCGGTAAACACTTCGCATGCCAATAGGTCTTCCGTGTTCTGCAAACCATTCAGTTGCAATGGACCTGGTAGTGGAGAAACGGTCTCCTAAGGCCAATAATCTTAGGCGGCGATCTTCACGGCCTGTTGTTCTACGGGGACGTCCAGAACCCTTTGCTCTTTGCGTACGGCCCTTATCAAACTCACTAAGTTGACGAAATCCTACAGGTCTCCGTACCCTCGCCGTCGTAAAGAATGTCAAGAACCAAAATCCGCAAAATTTGGATATTTACTACGGCTACAATATTCATTTTTGGATAGTTAGTGGATTTCAAAAAAAAACAGTATAAAAACTGGAATCTTCAACTGATAAGGCTGTAAATTTTATCAATTGTTTATTTAAGTAATATAGATAAATTCACCAAATTTTATTAAAATAAAATCAATTAAACTGGGTGTTCGGATTTTTATGTCACAGATTATTATGATTAGTTTATTAAAAATTTCCGGGTGAATATTTTTGACAAATCGGTGGAACTGTAAACATCTTCTTTAATAAATAACATTTATTTTTAAATTAATAAAAGTAGTTCATAATGTTTATTACATTTTTTTAGTCAAATGATAAATAAAATATATATATTTTTAAATTGTTAGATAAAAAACATCATAAATAATCTTATTAATTTAAAAAGCCCAACCCTAAACTATGTTTTAAGAAATTAAAAAAATATTTTGTCAAATTTAATAAACATTATAAACAAAAAGCAAATTTCTAAAATTGTTTAAATTAATCATATCAGATCTAACTGTTTAAAATAATGATTTGAGTGAAGATAATTATATTTTTTAATAGTTTAAGAAACAGATGATTTACTTAATGTGTCACAAGAGTTTTTTAACCAAAAATATTCAATCGAATTCAAATCACAATTTAATTTTAATGAATAAAAATCAAAGCTTAAAAACATAATTAAAAACAGGTTTTTATATTTTGAAAATAGAAAGTATTTTAAAATCACACCAGAGCTATTATTATTAATTCCTTAAACTTTAAAGCTCTTATCGGTTAGACAATATTTCTGGATTTATAGTAACACTCGGTATAAAAATCTATTAAGCGGAAGTCAATGCTCATTTAATTTAATAATTTCACCACGCTGGCAACAATGTCATTTTAAAAACACTGCTAATATTTTTTTTTTTATCTACACTATTTGATACATGAAATAAAATTATAACCTTCCAATATTTCTAATTCTGTCATATAAAATAAACAAGTGACGTCAGTTGGTAATAAACAAATAAACATGATGTGAAGATAAAAGATGTTTATTATGCGATCATGTGTAGTTGAAACGGTCGATCGTACCATCTTTGTTTTATTCACTACAATGTTATCATTATCACACTCGCGCTGGTTAACGTCAATAAGATAATGTATATTTAGTTGTAGCTTACAGTGGCGGAACGTTTTATTATTTTTTTATGTAGACTGTAAAACACAAAAAATATAATAAAATTTGTTTGCTATTTGTTTATCAAAGTTTTCCAACGTCCCGCCCATGGGAAAATCACTGAGAGAAAGTGATTTATTGGCAGAAAAATAGGATGTTAGCCGTGGGACTAGTTAGAATCGGTAAAGGTCAGTCAAACTTTGTTCATAAAAAAGTACATTTAAATGTATTGCTAAAACGATTATACCTACCTATTTTTTAATAAACCATTAACCATTATTTAAGTTCTACTTTTAGTTAAAAAATTCAATTGTACATGAATCCGTCTGTACCTTCAATTATTTACTAAACTGGACCATGCTGGTTGTGTACTAATCAAATATATGCATATAACCAATAGTGATCAATGTAGAAAATGCTTCAATATAATTTTATGAATAATATATTTACAAACGATAAAATTAAACTAGAAAAATAATACACATCCATTTTTATTTTCTATTTCAAACATCAAATTGTTCATTCATAAACAAAAACCAGTAGAAAAACAATTAACCACAAAATATAATTCTTATTTACAAAATCGATCAAAATAGGGCAACAGACAAAACAATAATATCGAAAAATAATATACTTCATCGAATAGCAATGAGAATTACAGTATTTCTTTAGTCTCTGAATTTCAAATTTGTCTTGCCGTATTTTAATTAATAAACTGATTTACATTCGACTCTGTAATAAATACATTTTTTTATGAATTACATTTAAAAACTCATTTGATAACCTTAGTTATTATTTATTACAAGGAAATATGGATATTTATATATATATAACAATTTTGCACAAAGCCTTTGCTTTAACAATACAAGCAAGTTATTTGATTATATTTATATAATTACTAAATTAAGCGTCTAATATATTTTAAAGATGTTAATTTCAAGAAATCTTTTAATAGCCCTTTCGATGGCCACACACCCACGCGTTAATTGAAGTAAAGTTTTCCTTTTAACGCAACAGATTAACAACAAGCCTTTTATCATTTTATTACATAATCCAAGTAACGTGTGACACTCTGTATCGTTGTTTATGCTGTACAAAGTCAACGTAAACAAATTATTTGTTATAACAAACACAAAGCATAGTCGTAGAGAATTATATTTGTTTGTCATGATAACGAAGTTTTTATAATAAATAGAATCTAAAACGCGCAATTTGTTCGTAGGTTCACCTTTTAATTATATAATATTTACATAATTTATATAATTATATAATATTATAGGGTGTACCCTTTAAATTATAATATACAGTATATAATACGTAAAGTGTGTGGTTAGAAGCATTTTACGCACGAATGGAAAATTTGCGAACGAACCGCGTAGCCGCGTGTGCGTAATTCCGTGAGTGCGCAAAATGATTTACAGCAGAAGTTATGTACTATACTTTGCCTACGACCCACTTTTACTTGTATTAATAAAATTATTAATACTTAATACTTGAACAGCATATCTATTGTTCTTTTTGATGATTTTATTGTATGTTTAAATAATTAACTTTAATTTATAAAAATAACGTAAAGTAATCTTGAAAACGTAATTTAATACATTTTTTACTACATGATGATCTGTTTAGGCATATAACAGAAGTGGGTTGATGAAACGGAACAAATATATAATTTCAAATAACTCAAAGTATTAAATGCATCTTCTTCTAATATCTAATAAATCTTATTTACCATTTCTATATAGTATAAAATTTAACTTTAAATATGCAAATTTTTTATAAAATGTCGACGTCTATTGATAGTTACTAAGTGGTTGCTAGGGAAGCTGTGCGATTTACTTTACAACTGTGCGTTTTCTTTACCGTGCGTTATAAGGCATCTTACATTGATTGAGGACTGTGTGTTATTGACCGTTTACAGGGGTAGTCGGTAAAAATAAGTAAAAATACTTAAAATGTGTTCAGTTACTTTCGGCATTTTCCCGGTTATTTCGCGATATAAAAAAAAATAAAAAAAAAAATTCAACTCGAATTTCAAAAGGATTTTGTAATACTTTTTCGTTTAAAATCGATTTTAATTCTAGCGGAACAGCTGTCATTGAGGTTAAAAAAGCAATTTTTTAAATAAATATTGGAAGTTTTGTTATACGAAGAGTTTTTTTATTATTCTTAGCAAATAAAACATGTAATGAGACATATACACAAGGCAATTATAAAGAATAAAGAAAACAACATACACCTAAAATTGAAAAACTCTCAATTCACTCAAAAACGTAAGAAATATATTACATAACAAGTGTGTAAAGTAAAATATTACGCAAGAGTAAATTTAGTTCGTGCCGCCTAGCGGCGGGTGCAGAAACGTAATGAGTGCATGAAACACACTTTCCAACGCGTTGTACGCACGATTTTTCCTACGACCGCAATAGTTTTTTAATAAATTTATTTATAAAACTTACTTTAATGGTTAATGATAAAATTTAGGATTAAAACGAGCTTAAATATTCCTTGGAAATATAACCACCCTTCTCAATAATTAACAACATAATTCTTTATTAAGGTGCGTCCTCACTGATGCGCCGCGCCGTGCAGCGCTAGGGGTTCGCGAACGTTCACAAGCACATTGCTTGCAGAACGTCTAAACTGCTGCAACATTTAGTAGTTCGTTTGTGTTTGCGAAGGATCCAGTTTTGTCCTGCGCATTTTCATATTAATCAAAATCAAAATAAGTTTCCGTATCATCATGGACGACGAGTCTATAAAAATTGCTTGCGCTGCGTTTATTGTTATTAATGCTGGTATATCGAAGCCAAAAAGGAAATTCGTAAGAAAACTTCGTTACTGGATGACAGAGTTATTTAAAAGTAGAAGCAGATACAGTGGAAGTGATCTGCTAAATGATTTAGCTATTCAAGACACAGGCCAGTTTAAACATTTTTGTCGCCTGTTCTCAACAGATTTCGAGTTTATTGTTAGCCTAATTGGTCCGAAAATAATGAAGAAAAACACTGCAATATACACTAAAACACCGTGGAAACTACGAGCGCGTCAAAATAAAGTGCGCCCAAACAAACAGACGTTCATACTGAACAACGTTCACCGCGCACTTTTCTTTGATATACCGACTCCTGGCGGATCGTGTTTGTTCGCGTGCGTTCCTGTGCGTTCGCGCGCAGTTTACTGTCCACATCAACTAAAGAGTCAATGTTTGGCACGGCTCGGCTCGACGCGGCGCATCAGTGAGGACGCACCTTTAGCTAAATGAAATTTCTTTCAGTGGCTCCATAAAAATTAAAAGTAAAATGGTCATTAGAACAGTTGATGAAATTAATTGGAACTCAATAAACGTTATATGTCAGTAATGCGTTTGAAAATTTTCATTTACGTTAACTAATACTGTAATCCTCAATTTTTTTTTCTGTTATACCCAAATTCCACTTATAAAAATTTCAAAAAACAATATTTATAAAATAATACGGTATTCATAAAACACCTAAAAACACACTACTATATGAATTAAAATAAATAGCACTATTACCTTGGAACTTGGTACTATAAAAGCATACCTATGTTTATATTTGGTTGCATAAATATTACATCTCATACAATTTTTTTTATAAAAGTATTACTTTGACATTTTTTTACCAAAAGATAAACGAATTAAACAAACTAAAGTGATTTATTCACCAAAATTAATAGTTTTTTATTCGTTAATCTTGGTTATGTGCGTTTTTATTACACATGCGTAATATTGCTATTACTAAGTGTAAAAAAAAATGTTACATTAATAGCAACTGTTGTAATTAACAAGAGTTTTTATGGAAATATATAAACTAATCAGTTTATATAGAAATAAACTATTTAAATTTGTATTAATTTCAAAGATAATACTACATTTTGTTACTAATATTTTATCATTAACAAGCTGCAGTACATTCCATATTAGGTTATTGTTTGTATTAAAATTTCTATAGATGAATACTAAAGGAAATTTGCTACCATAAATATTATAGCACCTCATACCATCTCCTTCCGCGTATGCTCTTTTATAGCAAAATTTTTGCGTTAGGAGAAGTGGGACTCCTCAAAAATCACAAGATTTAATTCTCCATTCTTATTTGATTTAGTAATCCAGCAGGATGACGTGGTGTGAATGGGAGACTTAAAAATGCCGTAACAACGAAGCTCAAGATTAGATTAAAAGGGCTCCGGGCCAAGAAAAGGTGTATTAGTACCTTCTTTTTCGAGTCTACCAACTTCCTCACTACCCATTATCCCCCTGTGACCTGGCACCAAGGTGACCTTGTTGTTTCTTGCTAGTTTCTTGAGGGGTTGTTCATATTTTTAGACTAGCTTTGACTCAGAGCCTTTAAAGCTGCCTGTCTGTAAGAATTTAGATGTTTGTTCTTAGAGTGCCTTCACAAAGATACTCAGACAACTTCTATAGCTTGTATCTCTGCCTGAAAAATAGTTCGAACACTTCCAAGAGATATAGATAACCAAAAATTCTGTCCCATTACTTCCACTCACTCCCACACTTTGTTTTTATCGAAAAACCGAGAAAACCGCAAATACCAACAATAAAGCCCATATCGAAGTCGCTTAATTTATTGTGATTGTTCAGTAAACGAAATGTAGACCCTAGATATAAATGACCCATTCACAAGGAAATAATTTTTCGACAAAACAAATTTAACACCTGTCGAAATGTTTGAATGTACGTCCAACGTACAAGAATTTCATTACAATTGGACCACTTTTTCTAAATGTTCGGATTTAAAAAACAATCAGTAGGTATATATTTAAATCTTTTTAACTTTTTGATGCATTTGTATACCATGAAGGTTAGTGAATAACTGGATTAGCCCACTACTAATACTTTCGTGATACAAGGTAT
This sequence comes from Ophraella communa, assembly GCA_035357415.1. Lineage (NCBI taxonomy): Eukaryota > Metazoa > Arthropoda > Insecta > Coleoptera > Chrysomelidae > Ophraella > Ophraella communa. The sequence continues at coordinate 20,646,153 of CM068980.1, forward strand.
TTCATAGTAATATCTATACTTGTTTTTATTCATAACCGAAATTTAATCATATGTACCATAGGCTTCAGAATAGCATATACATTTTCAAACTCAAATCGCTTACATGAATTAATTTTAAAGATGGCCTATTTATTGTGTATAACCAGTCACGGTTTAAATAATAATAAATTTGAAATCAGTTAAACAGTTGCCCATGCCCACATCTTTAATGTTTGCAGCATAAGATATTTTATTGACAAATTGCCTGTGTATTACACAGTACGGTTTTATTTGTTTTTTATTGCAACCTCTCTACTGATTCCTTTTTTACTTCACTTAGTTTGGAACCCCTGATAATAAATGTTTGTTTGGGATTAAAATCCCTTTTCAAAACATTTTTATTTATTTCATTCTTTTAGGTAGGTTGTTAGAAATAATAAATAATATTTCATAAAATGAAAGATAAAATATAAAAATATTTATTTTTGAATCTCCAATAGTTTCTAATCAATCTTGATGGTACTAATTTTAATTGTTTTTATATGTTGACTTTAATATTCTAAAAGAACTTTTGTTAACGTTTTTCTGTTACGTTCGTATCAAAATGACCCTACATTTATTTATTTTAAATTTTATTTAGCAAATAAATAGGGTGGTAAAAATCAAAATGTAGCAATACATTTTAAAAATGAGCCGTCAACGACAGTGTGAAAAATGTAATAAATATCTAATAAACATAGATATAATAATCAAATATTTAGTTTGTTTTATTGTTGATTTATTGTTCTTTATGTAAAATAAATTATGTTTTATAAACAACAGAATTTATTATGCTTAAAATGTTTTTGGATTCGCTTTAGTTATACAAGAAAACACACGTAAAAAATACGCCTGGGATTTTACCTCTGTGGTGTGAAAATGTGTAGATATTAACATTTTGTGTGAATTTGTAGATAGACTTATTTACCCGGGACATAACCGACCCTTTTAAATAAACTTAATCCCCAAAAACCATTTAATGTAGGCGTTTTAAAAATTGCCACTCCTATGTTGTTGAAGAAGGGCGTTTTTATAACTTCGGTATGTAAACGAAATTCACATTTAAGATATATATGCTATTCTAAAGCCGACTGTACATACTTTATAACCTGATCTGGAGCCTTAATTTGACACATCAAGCAATCATTTTTTTTAGTTATATTATTTTAGAATACATATATAATAAATAAATATTTTTTTTGTGTAATTAGAGAGATATTGCAATATCATCTGGCAGTATTAAACACGACTTTATTGTAATAGGGACTTATTCGTAACATAAAACATAACCTAAAGAATAATTAGTCGAGGCTGTAATTCTTGGTGGAGGAGATGATGAAGATATTGAATTTTAATCTCTTCGATTTTTCTTTCTCCATTTTTCAAACTGTAAAAAGATCGAATAACATATACCACTCATAGCATATAGAATAATACCTGTACCATACCTCTTAAATTCTTCAAATTTGTCAGCCTCCTGTATGCCATATTCACCGAGCATGTAATAAAATAGCCCGAAATTAAAATAAGGTCACGTTAAACCTCGATTTTAATATTCCACTAAAATGAAAGCAGGCAGTATTTTAATAAAGTTGTCCTTATTTCAGATTCACACTGCTTCTGCGTATATGTCAAAATAAAGACGATTTTATTAGTGTACTGGACACTGCAATATCTCTCTATTATTGCGTAACAAGATATTAAAATTAATTACTTTATCTAATCAAAAACAATGTGTTGAGTTAGATCACCAAATTAAAGAGGTATATTTATATTAATAATTAATTTTAAATATTTATAAATAATTGATTAAATCATTAAAATAACGTGAGAACTTTCACTTTTTAAAGATTTAATCATTTTTGTTTAAGTTTATCCATTAATCTATTGTCGTTAAATTTACTCATCAATATTGTTTACATACAACAATGTTGGAAACGGATGCATACTAATTATTTTAACTATTAATGGAAGCAGAGTTGGCTTAGTTCAAGTTAGCATAGCAATTTTTTTTCAACGTACCAATAAATACAACAAAGTATATTTTGAATTATGAAGGTTTTTTTTAAACATTTCGACTTATATGCTATCAAACGACAAATAACAACTAAAAATGAGGTTATTAACACAAACAAGAGAACTGGCGATTGCCTTGTAGCAAAGCCATAAAACGAAAGAAGAAGAAGAAAGAAGAAATAAGGGAAAAATAAGACCGACATGAAACCAGTATAAATAAAGTCAGGCACTATTTTTAATAAGGGAAATATAAAGTTGGGTACGAAAGCGCATGCTCAGATGTCAAAATAAGGGCAACATCAATACTGCCTTCCTAAAATGCACGCCCGATAACTCTCTATTGGCTATTTAAAGTATTTTTAATGGATTTTGTATTGCACCGACTTTAATGGACTTGTAAGTATTTTTTAAAGTTGCATTTTTGCTAACTGGCTAAATTCGGTCACTTAAAAGTCTCTCTATTTTAAGGTTGTGTAATATTTATTAAAGATATACTTCCGAAATAATAATAATTTTTATTTGTAACAATATACATACTGCATAAAAAGTTTTATTAATATAATAAATAAGAATAATAAACAATTAAACGTTTGAACTAAAAATTCTACCTTTTATTTTAAAAAATAGATTTTTAGATGCAATCACAGCTATTTCGCGTCACATTTTGTTTATTTGTAGCTATCTGATGTTGATTAACAGCATTTCAAACTTTATTTTTTAAATAAAAGATGGAAGTTTTAGTTCAAATGAATATTTGTTTATTATTCTTAATTAGATGGACTTCCACATAGTAAGGGATAGTAGAATAAATTTAATATAATAAATAAAATAGATACATACGCAGGAAGAATATAATTTACATTTAAAAAAACAGTAGATGCAAAAACGATGTTTCACGTTCTGCTAAATGAAATTTTAATATATTGATGTGACTTTAGTACAAAAAAAATTGACTATCTATACGTTATTGAAGATGAGCTAGTATAGGATGATTTTTAAGATGATCTAGAAATTTTGTTGATGGCTTTGGCAAGGTTGAATTTAACTGACCACATATTTTAACCCAGGTCTTATTTTTTTCGTAGTTAGTTGCTGCATTCGTTTGTTTATTTTTTGATAATATATGTTTATATTGGAGTGGTATTGCAAAAATATGATTTACCTCTCTGGGGCTTAAATTCAATCGTTTAATTTGTTTTACTTCGCTAGAAATCATTAGAAATTCGTAAAAAAACGCTACAAAACACTCAAATTACCCTAAAGATTTTAAAAAACGAAAGTTCCAAAAATGTGTACATGATTTTTAGCAACCAATGTTTCAACCGAAAACACAAAAATTACTGGGTCATTGCAACGTTGCCGGATTATAAGCACCGTTTAGTTAAAACTCCCAGAAAATGGGTCTGTAAATTGTAAGGTTACGTTAGTTAATGATCTTTTGTAACAAAATCGGTGCAACTGGCTGTTATCCATCAAAAATAATTAGGTGCCAATATTTATTATTGTGGTTTGATAATTATATAAAAAATACATTAATTTGATTTGGCAAATATTGAAAAAAATTATTTTATATTAATGTCATGTTTATGTCAAATGAGATATGTTGACATAAATCAGAAGTATTAATGTAATGTTTTTTAAGTTTTTTTGTCATTAGAATAAGTGGGATGAAGGGAGTGACAGTGACAGTGAGTGGAAGAACAGTTTTTGAAAAAGTCACAAAAAGAATAAAAATTTTTTTGAAAAGTTAAATAGATTGAAAAATGATAATTTAAAAAAAGAAGGAGCAGTTGAATTTATAAAAAGTCAAGACAGTTAAGGGATTAGGAAAAGGAAGTAAAATAGTTAAACAGAAAACGTTTTAATTAATATTAAAAAAAAAATTAGACAATTATAAAAGATTATTAAAATAGAAAATCCGCAGCAGTTTGGTGGAATTTTTGCACAAGAAGATAGGCAGTTTTAAAGAAGGAAATTAGAGTTTAAAAATACTTATAATTGAAAGCAGCAGTTTTACACGATTATTTAAAATAAATAAAATAAAATGATAAAGAAATAAGTAAAAAAATTCGTAGTTTTACATAGCTGGTGAGTGGTTTGTAGAAGAAGTTGATAATAGAATCAGAGAAGATCATTGCCGGACAAGAGATTTGATTTGGTAGAAGTGTAGAAATATAATCAATGGAAAAGAAAAGTGGAGAGACAATATAAAACAAAGACAGTAAGACGAATTTAGTTAAGGTTAGTAATAAATTTAATTGAGAGTAGATAGGAATAGATAAGAGTAGATAGAGTGTTTATTAGGTAAGTTTTTTTTTCTGTAATAAAATTTTCTTGAAAAAAAATAAAATAATTTTTTTTAATTTTTTTTTAAATCAATAACGTTTAAAATAAAAAATTTGAAATTTAAGATTAAAACTTACAAAAAAAATCATTTGAGCTAGCCGAGGTTTTGAAATTTAACCAAATTTTTTTTATAATTATAAATTCAAACCATAATATTATATTATTAATTAAACTTTTTTGATACATTAATTATTAATGTTATATTATATATTATAGCATTCCTCAATTAATGTAAAAAACAGAAAAATAATATATTTTAATTCCAACCGGGAGTTCCTTACAATAGCATGTTCCAATAAACGCTTTGACTGATGGATTACAACCTTATTCTTATTCCATCTTAAAATTATAAAATGAATCAAATATTGTTTGTAAGTATTCCAACCAAAGTTAGTTAGTTTTCTTTGTATTTATTTTTTGCAGTCTTATAGTTTATATTTTTATATTTGTATAATATGTGTTCTGTCTTTAAAAATTAAAAATTAATTGGCAGCTTTTAGTACTTAAAAATATTAAATAAATAAATGTTTAATATTTATATAATTTTAGAAGGTAATTTATGAAAATTTGAAATGTAGATGTCGTCTATCAGCCCGGATCTGATGAGAATTTCTTTTTAATATTTATTTGCTAAACCATCTTTACTCAAATATAGTCAACGTTTAAATAAAAAAAATACACTAGAATGGCTAAACCAAACGAGCCGCTTTTAAGGTTTATCTAGACATACAAAACAGATGTTTGTTAAATATTTCTTCGAAACGACATTTCCTTTGTTTGAACATCTAAGCGGAATCCAAATGACCGGAGCTTATGACTTTATGAATATTTTCTCTTAGTTGACACTAGAATGTATACAAGGTGTCACGTAATAATTTCTACTTTTTATTATAAGGCATCCACTAGTTTTAGCTTTGTTTGTATGGCAATAAAAGCGAAACCTCTACATCTGTAATTTTAACCATCATTTTTATCGTGAAGAAATATTTAGCTGTTTAAAGGTATTCCACAAATTAAGAAAAAATACAAAATTTAATGAGTACGTAACATAACATAATCATAATTTTGCAATAACGTACTGAAACATTTCATTTCATGTTTCATACCCCATATATCTTTTGATGAAAAATATCTTTTAATTTGAATATGTTTTAATTTTATTTAAAGCATCTTTATTATTTTTTAATAATTTTATTTATTTTCTATTAGTTTAGTGCTAAGGTATAATAATTAAAAGGAAACATAATCAAGAAAGTTACTTTGCTTGTAAATATACCTAAAGTTGATCATTGATATTTGTACAAGAAAATCCTAAATAGCTATATACCAAATATATACCTTCCAAGATTATTAATTAAAGATACTTTTAGTCGGAATGATATCAAGAATATAAGGTTAAAATTATATGCAACTATTGTTAGGTTATATTAGGTTGGGTTAGGTAAGATTTCATATAAATTGTAAATAAACTTCCCTTCCAGTGTGAGCAAAATGTGTTCATTAATACGCTACATTATTCTAAGGTCACTGTCCGCCATTGCTTGACATAGATCATAGAGTAATTTAGGCTTGACGATTTTTGTAGTCTGTATTTTTCTTGATTTTTTTGTTTGTTTTTTGGGACGTTATTGTGATTAAGGATTAGTTTAAGTTACATTTAAACAAGTTTTATTTGGTTTTACGATAAGAAAACACAAATTAAAATAATATTACTTTACCTCAAAACCTTTAATTTTTTTATCCGTTTTTATTTAAATGGCTCATAATTATGTGTTAAGTTCAGGTGGTATATCAACGACTAATACATATAGAACTCATAATACGTCTGTTTGCTCAACCTTAATAATAGTACCCATTAATCACGGCTTCCTTGATTTGGCTGTGATATTAGATGCATTGTTTTGCTATAAACCATCGGTTTTAAAATTTTATCGTGTAAACCATTAAATATTTTTATTTCGGTTCAATTTAAAAAAAATAATAGAACAGTACTGGCCCTCCATGCGATTCGAACTCGGAGAACCGCGAATATGAGCTACGACCGTAGATTTCCCAGTGTTTAAATTTTTCCATTAAATAGTATCATCTTGTGATATTTTTTGGCATAAATAAATATATTTTTGTTATAATAATAGTATTTTTTAAAGCTACTCATAAATTAGTACTACTGCATAAATGAACAATAACGTATTATATATCAAATATTTGTTAAAAAAAATAATGCCATTATAAGCTCATTGAGTAATATACTATTTTAAAGAGCAAGGAGCTTAAATAATGAAGGGAGAAATCTCCTGTACGAGCCGTTACGGGAAAAGTAATGGCAAACATAAAGAAAAAATAATATACATTGGAGGTGAATATTTATATATTTTTTTTTTGTAACTTTTTTATTAATATTTTGAATTACTTGCAAATATTTCTATATTATTATTTATTTAGGTAAATGGAATAGATGGTCTGTTCTCGTGACAAAGAACTTTGTCACAATATGGCCACCCTAGCTAAATCATGTAGTTGAAATAATAAATTAAATGAATATTAATTTTTGCATTATAACAGTACTTTTTACTAAAATATAATCTATAAAAAAGATATTAATCACAACCAACATATAAGTTAAAAAGTCCTTAATTTTATCTACTTATAGTATAACTAAAATAAGTTGCTACAAAGGGTACCGCCTAGCGGCAAATTTTTCCTTTGTCGGAACATTGTCTCCATGTCCGTGTGTATTACAAATATTGTCGATCACATATAATCGTTTTTAAATTAAGCGCTTTTATACCTCGAAGTAATTCTTTTTTTGTCGTTACCTTTTCCAAACTAATGTTCCTATTTTTAATAAATTATAAAATATCTGCCTTCTTTGAACCAGAACTTGAAACTTTATTTAATATCCGCGAATGATAGGGAGCATTGTCCATAACGACTACTGAAATTGTTAGGAATATTAGGAAGAAGCTGCTCTTGAAACCATTTTTCGAATAAATCTGCAGTCATATCCTCATGATAGTCGGCTGAACATTGCTTAATATTTTTCACCTTTTTGTACTTCCGGCGTGAAGAATTATTATACGCTTTCCTCTGCGCATTTAAACTTTTGGGACAGTTGAGATAGATCTACCCACCTATACTGAACAGTATCATGAGTGTCAAACCAAGTCTCATCTAGGTACACTATATGCCTTTTATCTTCATGATACTCTCTTATTTTATCTAAATATTCTTCACGGAGTACAACAATACGCCGCGATTCCATTATAACCATTCATTTATCTAATTTCTTGTAATTAAAAGCGCATTCTAATAGTATACAGCGTAAAGTTTCTAAGCTTTTATAATTATAATCAGGATAATCTCGTAATTTCTCTTAAATGATTTCTAAAGTCAGCACAATATTTTCCTGATATAAATTATAAATCGTTCGCTTTATAACATCTTTTGTAGCACCGCCAACATTTGCAAATTTTGTGCAAATGATCTATAACGTCACCGCGCTTAATAACCCGAGAAATAGTGTAAATAGAAATTTTGGTTAAGGTTTTCATTCTCTTTATTTTAACCGCATCTGATTTTTTGCTATCTTTATTTTTCAAACACTGATACATATTTAAAATAACCCTCTGACACTGAATGTGTAAATCTTTATTGCTAAACTCGCTAAAAACTTCACCTGTTGGCGATATCATATCTTCTGAATTTTAATTTTGATCTGGATTTCCATTTTCTGATAAGGTCTCCAAAACGCTGCAATAATATATATAACTAATTTAAGGTTATCAATTAATTTGGGAAAAAATACAATACGTAAACCAATTATTAAAAATGAATTACCGAAACAAATATATATCTAAAGTTAATACTTAACTGCCCCAAATAAAAATCTGGACTCTCCGCCTCCGCACTAGACACCGACTTTATGAGTTATATAAAAACTGCCGCAAAAAATCACCCCGAGACCCCTGCACGCAACAGAATACAGCGGACCATTAAAAGCCGTCAACAAGTCGCGTGCGTAACCCACTTGTTTTCGCGCTGTACAACTACCAGTCTAGAGAGAGCTGGGTTCCGATGATACAGAGTGGATGTTTAACGGGACAAATATGTTGTTTTCATGCCATTCTTTCTACTTTGAAGCCTAGTAAAGTAACTCACTCTGTATAACACTTTTAAATGGATTTTAGCAATTAATATTGGAAGGACTTTACTACTGTAACTAAAAAAAATCGGTAAATTATTTCGTGGCGCAACGATATTTAAGTGGAAATGTTTTGACAGCTGAAACCATAGAAAACGCCGAAACCTCACCGTACAGACCATATAAAAATAAAAATATATTTCTCTTTGATGCAGACGTTTAAACTAGTAATTATGAAGCTTTGTGACGTCAGACGTCAGATTGGATTAATTATTATTTTCCAAAATATGATGTAAAATTTTCTTAACGAATTTCATGCAAGCTTAAATTATACCTGGAAATTTTAAAAATACTCGTATCCTCAAAAAATTTCCGGAAATAATTTAAGCTGTTGTGATATTATAAGTGAATATTTATCCGAAATACGAAATTTTTTGTGTGTTTACCTTTGTCAGGTAGCATAGAAATACGTTTTAGAATCTTATAATTCACCAAAATTTTCCTATGAAAACATTTCATCCTATATAAATCCACCACTGTATTTACATTCAACTTACTCTCGTTCAGTTTTATTGTTTTTATTTTAAGTAGATAAGTAGATATTAAAAAATATATGATTTCTTAAATAGACAAAATTGTAATCTAACAAATTCTGAAATTAAATGTTGGTCGATATACCTTATACTACCATTATTAACTTGTTAACAGCCGAAATTTAGTGTCACAAATAAATGTAACTATGGAATCAATAAAAAATTGTTTTCAATGACTTTTCGTCACCCACGTTTAATTAGGTTAATCGATATTATGTTGTTTAGATAATTTACAATTTATTTATCGCTCAAGGTGAATTTTTCTTAACTTAGCAGAAAAGCCATTTGTTAGCATATTCTGACCAAATTTGCTTTGCAACTTTTTGGATAGGCGTGCTAGTTATACAGTGCTTTTCAGATAAAAGTATCCACCTTTAATAACTTTTGTAATACTGGTATTTAGGAAAAATCTAAAAACACGTTAATTTATGTTGGAAGGGGCAAGCATTATGGCTTATTTAAACTTACTGGAAAAACCAACCCCTTATCCCTAGCAGCATCCCTTTTTCTTTAAATTACTTCTCATATTTTTTATGTAAGATTTGAATACTCCTCTTTGAGCTGATTTTAAAAATGTATAATACTTCCAGGTTAAAGTGGTTAGTTTATGAGATAAACAATTTTTCTTTTAATAGCACAAATTTTACTTATTTTTTAATTTTACCTTATTTGTAATAAAATGGGTTGTACAACAGTTCAAACTCTTTAATCTTTAATCTTTTTAACTGTGCTATTTATTCTACTTCAAAAATCCAAACAACAAAAAACTCTACTTTTTATTAAAGTTTGACATTGTCAACTAGAATTTGTAGTCACTATTGATAGTGTACTTTGATACATTATTTATTTTGTTTCGCTGAAATGGTTTACTCTTTGCAAGAAAGAATTGAAATTGTAGGTTTAATAAACTACCAAAATAATAATTGTGCAAGAGCTGCTGATAGAATATTTAACGAATTACATGACGGAAGACATGCAACTCATAAGTATGTATATCAACTGGAGAAATTTACCACAACAGGGTCTGTTTGCAATAAAGTGCATAAGCGAGAGGGGCAGTTTTAGGGCAAGTCAGCTTAAAGGCTCAACAACCCCAATCGTTGTCAACAATAAGTAGAGCGATCGGTGTTTCATCTTCTTCAGTATTCCGAGTTATACATAACTTCAAGTACCACCCATACAAAGTTAAGTTGGTGCTTGAGTTGAATGAAGATAATTTTGATCGTCGTCTAGAGTTTTGCAAATCAATGACGCAATTTATCAATAACAATCCACAATTGTTAAACAATATTTGCTTTTCTAATGAATGCACATTCTCATTAAATGGCTTAGTAAATAGGCATAATTGTAGATATTGGGCTAAAAGTGATCCACATATTATGCGTGAATTCCGTACACAATATCCCCAAACGTTAAACGTTTGGTGTGTTATCCTAGGTGACCACATTGTCGGACCTATCTTCATCAACGGAAATTTAAATGGTGAGTCATATCTTGAGTTACTCAGGGAAGGGGTTTACCCACGTATTACAACAATAATAGTTAATGATAATAAGCTTTCCGAAGATTTACTGGTATTTCAACAAGACGGAACTCCCCCACACTATGCTATACCTGTCCGACAGTTTTTAAACAAAACATTCCCCGCTCGTTAGATATGTAGAAAAGGGCAGATGATGGAGTGACCACCTAGGGCACCGGATTTAACACCCCTAGACTTCTTTTTATGCGGGTATTTAATAACAAAAGTTTATGCTACCCAATCAGAATCATTTTATTATAGGCAAATAAGATGAAATTAAAAAATAAGTAAAATTTGTACTATAAAAAGAAAAAATTTTATCTCATAAACTAACCACTTTAACTTACAAGTATTATACATTTTTGAAATCAGCTCAAAGAGGAGTATCCAAATTTTACATAAAAAATATGAGAAGTAGTTTTAAAAAAAAAGGGATGCTCCTAGGGGTGAGGGGGTAGCTTTTCAAGTAAGTTTACACATAAATTGACGTGTTTTTGGATTTTTCCTAAATAACTGTATTACAAAAGTTATTAAAAGACGATACTTTTATCTGAAAAGCACTGTATATTAACTACTAAATTATTTTCAAGATGTATACGATTTATCTAAAAGTGAATACTAAGATTAAAAATTAATTAGAAAACTGACTAAATCCTGATAATGAATTATGTTGTTTTGTGTGTATGGGAAAAGTATATATTTAATTTTAGGCAGTGCTCCTTTCCAGGGTCCATCCTATAATAATTCAACGTAAAAGGGTGTATCCGGACGAATCTTCGTAAATTCATACCGTTTTATCTCCCGTGTGGGGTCTCATGCATATTTGGTTTAAGGTTCGTTTCGTTTCAGAAAGATAATAATATTTCAGAGCTTGTTTGTATTGTTTAATATTCGTTTTAGTAAACCAGAAGGGAGTTAATGAATGCGCACAGTCGTACAATTCTCCCGAATACCACAACATTCTTCCCCCTCTTCTACCGCCATGGAGCCAAATTGATGCAAATAAACTAAATACTTGTATCACTTTCGGTTATTCAAACACGAATATTTCTAGATAAATATGGGGTTTCATAAAACAGAATTTCTATCCCAGTAATTAAAGATTAGTAACAACCTGAGACACTATATAAATGTAATACAGAACTATTTTATCAAATAAAAAATATAATTTAGCAACTATAGATGTGATCACTTTTGAAAATTTATAAAAAACAATAATTAATTAATTAGAACAGGTACTTACAGTTTTAAACTAACAGTCTAGTAGTAGTAGTAATAAAACTCAAAGTCAACCCACAGTATGTAATTTAATGAAATGTTACAGTAGCGACATGTTTCGGTCACAAGACCATCTCCAGGCTTTAAGAAAAGAACACAATATGTCAGAGAAATGAAATACAAAGTCAAATATATAAAAGACAAATATAACATGTATAAAAGTCAGATCATATAAGATAAATCTAACAAGAAATAGAAAATGATAGTTTTATAACAGTCAATATAGTTTATAAAATATATAGAACAAACAAAATCAATGTGAAAACATAAAAATATATTATAATGTATAATACAATATGGAAACTCACCTCTATGTGCAGACTGCAGTGTTTAAACAAATTATAACAGATATTATGAATAAAAAAAGGGAGTATTTTAAGTTAGAGTAATAAAATAGGTTGAAAAAGGTAGTTTAAAAATAGTTTAAATTATTAGAACAAGCTGTATGGAGGTTTGATGTGTGAAAATAAGAAAATCTGGCGTAAAGAAGTAAAAATTTCAGAATGAAACCAGGTATCAACATTCTATAGAAAGGCTTGTAAAGAGTTCTCCAAAATAAGGAGATCGATCTCCAAGACCAAATCAGGAACTGGCCTGGTTTAATAGCGGGGTTAGAAGAAGAAACAATGTGGAGAGATCCCCTAGACGAGGGGTTCAATCTCCAAAACCATTGATCGATATAAGACTGGAAACTGGTAGGTTCAAAAGAACCAATATGGAGAGCTCTCCGGAATAGGGAGATCAATCTCCAAAACCCGTGACCGTAAATTATCGGATTAATGGTGGAAAAAATCAGGAGACATAGTCTCATAAAAATTAATATAAAGAGAGGTATAACATCAAGGTATAACATCATACTCCAGTCATACTCCAGTCATCATACCAGTCTGTTTTTCTGCTTACTTTCATTGTTATTAGGAACTTTTGAGCAGTCTCTGTCATAGCCCCTTCAATTTCAGTCCATATCTCTTCTTTACTATGATTGTCCTGATCTTGCCTTAGTTTCTCACTGATTTCGTTTGCAAACATTTTGTGTATATTATCCTCTTGTAGTTTTTTAACATTTTAATTTCCTTGTCCTTGATGTTTGTTGCATTTTCATGATAACTGGAAAATGATCGCTATATGCATTTGCTTCTCGGTAGCTTCTTGTGTCTATTAGGCATCCTTAATGTTTATCTTCTATTAACACATGGTAAGTTTGATTCTTTGTTCTCTCATCAGGAGAGACCCTAGTAACTTAAAGAATATATTTTTGACAGAAATGAGTACTCACTATTTTCATTTTCTCTTCCATTGCCAATTCTACCAGTACTTTTTTTTATTACATACTTTAACCTCCTTTAATCTTCTTAAACATTTTTCTCTGCCTATTTTTGCATTATAGTCTCTTATATCTTATCTTGGTATTTATCTAATTATTTGGTCCAATGTTTCCTAAAATATTTCTTATTCTTCCGTATTTTTTTCTTCTGTTGGTTAATGTACGTTTATAATAGATATATTTCTGTAATTTCCTCTTAGCCGCAAAAGACACTGACCATGAAACCTGTACCAAACACTCTTTTATTTTCCTTTTCACTGCTAGACATTGTATATTCTCTATACCTCGTTATTCCACTTTCGTTTTGTTTAGTTTCTTGCAAACCCAATATTTGTAAATCTTATTTTTTCGTTTTTTCCGTCAATATTCTTATTGCTACTTCTTCAAAGGTACTTCTCACATTTCATATGCTACTTTTTATATTTTTGTTTATTTATTTATATTTTTTATATTTTTCCTTATTTATTCTTTCCAAAGAAATCGCATTAAATATCCAATTCTATAAAGTACAATAGTATGGCTTGTCCAGTATAAATATAAGTGCACGTCATCAATGTGAACAAATCGCTCTGTTCGTTTGACTTCCTTCGTTCGTTTGCTACTTTCAATCAGTATCTTTTTTCACTGTAAATTTGCTAAATATTTAAATTCATAGCCCGCAAGTTATTACAAATAATAAATAAATGCTTTAAGAAAGGTTACGTAATTAATTTTATATCAAATACAACTCCTGGACTAATAAAATATAAACTTCAAATGAACATACCTCGTGCTAAAATGTTTTAGATGTTGGCAAAATTGCGCTATGTTGCCGCGTTCAAAAATGGTGTAGTATTGTAGTCAAATAAAAATAAGAATATTAGAGAAACTACATTTGACATTTATTATATTCTAATACTATTTTAAATGCTTGGCAACATAGTCCCGTTCTGACAGCTGTGACGTGCAATTATATTTATACTGGACAAGCCATAGTATAGTTTATTTACGATAAAAACAAAATATGTTGCCAAGCTGTCGTTCTTTTCTTTACTTAACGAAAACAAGAAAAGTCAATCTGACAGCTCTCGTTCAATTTTGTTACCATCTCTTGACATTTACTGTTCAGTTGCTTGGACATTTTAATGCGTTTAATTACACACTGCAGATTTGCTTCAATAATTAGTTATTAAAATAACTTTTTTTTTAATCTTAAAGAAACAATAAATTAAAATGTATTAAAAAAATATTAGGACGATGAAACGTCAAAACAAACTTGAAGTTTTGCCAACCCGTAAACTGTAAATTGTACAGTACATTATGTCAATGTCAATATTTAAAAAGGTTAAGGTTAGGAACTGATGAGACCCCCAACTACATGCAAAATTTTAGATCGCAATAATTTACATGGTCCGTTGCAATAAAAGGTGTGAGTAGATGGCGCATATGTTGATACATAGGTAAGAGAAGTACCTGGATATCGGAACTATTTAAAAAAGAGCCCGAACTACACAGCTGCTGTACTACAGTGTTGTTTGAAAAATAATAAGACAAATTAACAGAAATAATTGTTTGGTTCAGTCAGAAATAAAAGAGGGTGCACGAAAAAAACGAAGCGAGGGAGCTGACCTGGATCCGCCCGTGAGTAGTAGGAAATTGTCTGATGTATCTGGTGTTTTACGCATAACAATTATGAAAACCCTGAATAAACATAAATTCCATCCTTATAAGATTGATTTTTGTATTGATATCTATTGGAGAACGCTATTTAGCCCTCGTACTGGATGAATAGCAGAATGGAGAATGCAGATGATCATCAAACGATCATTTTTCAACAAGATGGTGCACCACCTCATTTTGTTTAACCAGTGCATTAGTTTTTAAATAAAAATGAGACATATTGAGTGGTCACCAAGATCATCCGGATCAACTATTCTTTTTTCTATGAGATAACCTAAAATCCAACATTTACTCTATCCTGTCTGAGTAACTGTATAATTTATAAGCTCGGATCATTAATAAATGCCTTTAAATTACACCAGTAATCTTAAGTAATGTACCTACGTCAACTTTTTCTGCATAACTTACAGTACTGCATGGAAGTGAATTTCCAGCATTTAATAAACTATTCACAAACATATTTTGTGCACTATTTTACCTGTAATTTCGTCATCGATGGAAATTTTGAAGCTAAAATTTAGGATCTGATAATACCTACTCAATAAGATCTTCAGAATGAGGTATCGCAACATCCCTCAACCCTATTCAAAATCAAGAGGTTGTGCTCACCCCAGGTAGGGGGTTAAAGTTACAGGTATGCAAAGAGCAGAAAATTAGTTCCCTTTGAATCAGAAATTGGTGGGTCCGAGCGATTTTTCACATTTTCATTTTAAAGTCGGAAAATCGAGGTGTTCAATTTGCGTTGGATCACCTTGTAAAGTCATCATTGATAATTTACCAACACACTATTAAATCATTAATATCGAATTTTCATATTAAACGAAAGTATGAGATTCTTAAATGTCTACAAATTTTGGTCCGCTACCTCTTCTATCTCAAAGTCTATTGTACTAGGAGAATCGATTAGGTATAAAAACATTGGTTCTTCTTATATCTTTAGTATAACTCCAAATCGCTTGGTATTCTGGTTATTATAATTTTACCAGAAACTTTATTGTTATTCTGCCAAAATAAATAGGGTAATTCTCAGGTAGTAACAAGATTTTTTAAATGCACTGTAGAACTACTTAATAGTTTTATTTTAAAACAATAAGTACAAACAAGCTCATGGGTTGAATTAAAAATGTGCTGAATATTAAACTCAAGTTTGTCATTTACATCATTATTATTATCAAAAGACTTATGCACTTACTCAGCAAACAGCTTGTAATATTTACCTATCCCGAGCGTAAACGCAAATGGTATTCAGTTCAAAATTTACATATTTAAAAATTTACACTGTGATTGTTGCTTTTTGCAAGTCAATAAAAGTGTTTTTAAGAAGACTGAGTTTTTAAAGACTATCTTTAAGATTTCTGAGGATAAGTACAATCGATGATATGATGATCGGTACTACCTCCACTTTTTCTGCATGCCACATCTGTAGTAACATGGGTGTACTTTGGTATCTTTTTATTATATTTTTCCAAAATATTTTTATATTTTGGAACAGCAACAAAGACTAACAGCACTGGTTTTGCTTTTTTATCCACCACGACAATGTCGGGTCGATTATTCTTCACCTGTCTATCATAGTAGACTCTTTAATCTGCATTCTCTAGCACTGTCTGTGGGTTGTATTTGTAATATAGTGTATAGAATAGGTATTGAGCAGTTTATTAGCGTTTTTCTGGTGTATATTGTTACACAGTTGGTTGTGCCTACGTAAATATTCCG
This sequence comes from Ophraella communa, assembly GCA_035357415.1. Taxonomy (NCBI): domain Eukaryota; kingdom Metazoa; phylum Arthropoda; class Insecta; order Coleoptera; family Chrysomelidae; genus Ophraella; species Ophraella communa. The sequence goes on from CM068980.1 coordinate 20,662,766, forward strand.
TGTTGGCTGGGGTTGAATAACCCGTTGTTATATGTTGTATAGCTTCTGAGGTTTGTTGGCACCGTCTACGCTTGTCCAATGTAATAGTTTGGTCCCAGATAAAAAATATTTTATTATTTTTTTAGTTTTTGTAATTATTATTATGTTTTGATTCATTGGTGATATCTAACAATTTTTTTTTAATTTGGGATACTGTGTCAAGTTGAGGAAAATAAACACAAAGTGGTGGATACATTAAATATAGTGTAGCTCAATTAAAAATACTTCAATTTAAAATACTTCTAATTTAATATTCCTTGATGACATAAGCATGATTAACATTTTAAAACTATATTACGCTCCAATTTTTACGCTCATTTTAATTAGTTATACTCGCCTTCGCCGTAAATTAATTGAAATAAGTTCCAGCCCGCTCCGCCGCTTGGGATGCCTCCATAAAATTTCATTTTTATTTCGATGAAGACTAAGACATAATTATACATAATTAATAACTTCACTCTACGTCTAATAAGTCTAATCTATAATAAAATGGAAAAAAAGTAATTTTTTGCCTCAACTGAATTTGCTTTTAATATTTTTTCAGTATAAAGCAATTAATTTTTCAGCAAGTTTAATTATCAAAGGGAAAAATAGGAAGAATCGCAATTTCCCGAAAGTACACAAGAAATTGATTAAGTGTCGGAAAAAGAAAAAATATAAAATCTCCATCCAGCACAGTTTCGTCTCTAACAAAGACAATTATCGATTAGAGTTAATTTTTGAAATAATGAAGAGTGCACTTTGACAAGGAAGAGTTTTTAATTATCACCTTTAAATCCTCTTTCAGCAGCTAAGCACGAGACAAAAGCACGAAAAGTTTTAAGAAAATCACCTAAAGCTCTTGGCGAACCACTATTTCCCCATCTGGCGCTGCTCATTTCTGATTTGATTGCATTTTTACAGGTCACTAGAGATTTTTGTATCAAAATGGATAAATTGATGCTGCCGGAATATAAGTTAAAATGTTGCTAAAATGGTATATTTATTAAAACGCTAATAATATAAAAATGCATGCATTAAACATGTATTTAGTTTGAATTTAACATTTTTTTTGTAAATTTCGCAATTTTGACCAATATTTATTAAAAGTTTTACTCAAAAATAAATGTTTTTAGTCTTATTTTAGATCTATTTTTAAATCAATTTCTTACTGTTTGCCTGGTCCCATAATGAAATTTTATTATGAGTAGAGAGAGAGAGTGAGAAATATGCTTTATTGTCACCCAAAATTAAACAAATTTTATGAATAAAGCTAAATAAAAATAACCTAACATCTAAATATTAATTAACAATAATTGATCGGTCACAATAAAAATAACAAATAAATACACACAAACAAAAATGAAAAAGAATAATATGCATGATTTAAATGTAAACATACAAACATAAACACATCACTCCTTTTCAATCAATCTTAATTACTACTTACTAGCTAAAAAATTATTATGAAATACTTCATACTACATATTACATGTCATTCAGTCTAAGATATATCACAGAATTCAGCTACTTTATAGTATGGTCTCTCCTGAAGGTATTTTTAATATAAGGACTGGTGGCTTTTATGTGTACTGGTAGACAGTTGTATATTTTTCTTGCATTATAAATAATAGAATGTTTTGTAAGACTAGAGGTGGGCATAGTCAAATGAACATCTAAATCAGAGTTTCTTGTAAGGTATCTATAGAGTGGCCCTGCTTTGAGATAAGGTTAGATTTACGAACTAAGCAAACAGATTCTAAGATGAATAGTGCCGGAAAAGTCATAATTTTGAATTTTTTAAAATAGGGTTCACAATGCGCTCTGTGACGTAGGCCAATAACATAACGTATTGCCCTTTTCTGTAGTTTAAAAACAGAGTCAAAAAGATGTACACAACAAAACCCCCAGAAAGCTAATCCATATCTTAGATAGGACTCAAACAGAGAAAAGTAGGTTGTTAACGCAATACAAGAAGTTAGCTCTTTAGAAAAGGTTTTCATGGCAAAACACGCAGAAGATAATTTTTTTATTAATATGTCAATATGAGTGGACCACTTAAGAGTGTCATCAATATAAATTCCCAAAAACTTAATTGATTTTTTTTAATGGTATTAATGTGTTATTTAATGCAATGGAATATAAGTTAAATTTGTAAGGTAGAGCAATAGTTTACTCGGTATTAAAACAGAGTAGTGGAATCGGCCCAGGATTTAATAATAAGATCTCTGGATATTGTAGAATGTAATGTTTTCATATCTGAATTACTCCAGGTTACACTCGTATCATCTGCAAATAGAGTAATTTTGCCATCAATCTTTATGTCAGTGATATCATTAATAAATAACGCGAAAACAATTGGACCCAAAACCGAAGCTTGAGGTACATCACTATCAGTCAGCAGGCTTTCAGAATGTTTATCATTTGTGTATACCAGTTGTCTCCCATTTGTGAGGTAGGAACTAAAGCACTCCAAAGAAAGACCACGGATGCCATAAAATTCGAGCTTGTTATCAAAATCAAAATCTTGTGGTTAACACAGTCAAATGCTTTAGCAAAATCACAAAAAATTGAAGTAGTGAAGAGTTTATTGTTTAGTGAAGTATATACGTCTTCAAGAATAGAAAACATTGCATCACTAGTACAGATGCTCGAAAGGAACCCAAATTGATGTTTCGTCAGAATATTATTTTTATGAATAAAAGTCATTAAACGGTTTTTTATTAGGGATAAGTATACCTCATTAAATTTTCTATTTTTAATAGTTTATTATTTTGTTAAATATTGCCTCACTTATCTAAAAATTAAAGTTTTTACCTATTCATTATAAATCAATTTTTAAATTTTTTTCTCTAATATTTTAATTGACTAACGAAAAATTTACTTTCTGCCCTCTTTCCTGTACATTTTTGTTCGTTGTATCGACGTCGAATTGCTTAAAACGGTGCTCAACGGAAAATAATGAACAATCAATATTGAATCTACCGGATTGTTTTATTCTCTAATTGCTATTGAATTTTTTACAACCAAATTTAAGCAGCTTTATTCATACTTTTATTGTATATATAAGCAAAAAATAATCTAAAAATACGGGGGAACTTTTTTCTTGGCTCGTAGGTTCAACAATTAAATTTAACTAGATGTTTTTAATCTTTATTTTTCCTTAAAAAGAACTTTTTAAAATACATAATAGGTTAAATACAGCACTTTTAATCATTGTTTAAAGAATTTTTTGCACGATTGATCATTTTTGACTGTTTACCGTGACAGATTTTACGTCAGTAACTAGCAACTCGATGGTAAGAAATTCACCTACCGTCGAGTTAAAAAATCTCTTAATTTTAATATATTATTTGAAAGAATAAAGAAAACTAACGAATTATTTATTAATATTGAAACTTATGGTACAATTTGTTAAATTATTTAATGAAATCCCACTTGTTTGGGCTGTGGTTTCACTTTTAACAGAAACTTCTGCAGAATCGCATATATTAGTAGCACAATATTTTTTCGGGAAAATCTATTTTATTTTGAAGAGAATCTTCTACATAGTTTTCTGCCACAGTCGATGAACTAACCTCCATGACGCTTTAATCTGAGGACATCAACACCTTTATTATCCAAAAGCGTTGCTGATGTCCTCCTGAACTATTGGCCACTCTCGGGATTAAGCAAATTTAAGAATTAGGCAATTTGAGAATGCCAGCCCTTGATTGTCCCTTTCCCTATTACTTGAGCACAACATTTTCCTTTGGTGTATCTTAAGAACAAATGATTTGATTTTACTTGTAATGGACGAAGTTTTATATACTTTTGCAGAATGTCTAAATATGGAATTTTATCGTTTGGTTTATTAACGACTGTAAAATTACGCTGGATGTTCGTTTTTGTATTGGGTACTTTAACAATCATTAAACCATCGGTTTGTTGGATGTCATTCATAGTAATATTATATAATTCTTCTCTTCTACAGGCACCAGATATTCCCAATATCATTGCGCCCTACAAATTATGAAAAATTCTTCATTAGAGTATTTCTTTTACCTAAACTAGCTTACATTACCTTGTGAATTAAAAATTCTTCATCCGGTGCTTCCGGTGCTTCCAAATTTTCAAATTGCTCCCGTGTAAAAATGCTCGCTTTCTTGGGCCTATATACAACATTTTTTCTCTTCAAATACGCGATAAAAGTTGAAAATATCAACGCCATCATAAAGAAAAATGGTGGATTTAATCATTGAATATTCTTCCCAGAGGCTTCCAGGAGCTTTTAACTGCATATGTCTTTGAACGAAATATGCCAATAGAGTCTTTTCATCGATTCTTAAATTCTTGCTTCGCATCATTTTTTAAAACTTTGGTAGGTATTTTGATAACGGATTTTGGATTTTTCGGGAATAATTGCGGAACACCCTTCTTCCCAAGCCCGTTCAATTTCTTTCTTTCGCTCATATTTTAATTTATACTTTTTAATTGTACTTAAAATTATTGACAACTAAATAAAAACTCAATTCTCCATTGTTGCACCTTAGTTACTACGTAACAACCTAAGTATCTAACTTGACAAAATGAATGAAACTAGTCAATATGACAAAAATGTTTAATTTTTTTTTAATTTAATATTTTTTTTTTAATTTATAATGGTATCAATCGCCCAAAAAATGTTATAATCATGTCGAACGTTAAGGGTAACCGATCTCAGATAATAATTGGAACAGTTATTCCGCTCCTCCTCCTAACAATTGTCTTCGTTCTTACCGTTCTCCATACTTAATATACTATTATTCTTTAGTGCATCCTCGAAAAAACTATTTGTTCTGTTTCTTGTTTTATTGCCTTTTTTTTTGATTTGCTACCATTTGATTAAAAATTAAAAACAACAAAATGTATTAAATATTTTTTCCTACGACCCCCTATGAAAACGACATCCAACCACTGGTGTGATATTTTTTAAAAACGCACAGAATGAGAAACTATTAATTTTTTTAATTAAACCACTTTTGTTCAATTTAAGGAAGAAATATTATCTTTTGGTAAAATAAATGTCAAATTAATACTTTTATAAAAAAATGTGTGAGTGGTATTATTTATACAACCAAATGTACACACAAATATGCTTTAAGTTCCAATAAAGTAAAATCCTTCAATAGCAAGAGAAACAACAATAAAAGGAGAATTATACAAGGGCTAATGATAAATGAAAATGTTCTAAACACATAACGTTTCTCAAGTTCCTGTTAATTTCACCAACTCTTCCAATAACTATTTTACTTTTAATTTTTATGGTGCCCAGCTAGTATAGTATATTAAACAACGCATTTCATATGGAATTCTGTTATGACACGAGTTCAAGTTTAAAAAACGAATCGCGAAGCGATGAGTTTTTTAAAGAACGAGTGTCACAACAGCCATATGAAATAAGTTGTTTATAATATTTTTTATATTTTGCCCTTTTTACCATTTTTTAAATTAATTTTTTATTTTTATGTAATTACGAAAATTTTTATTTTAAAAAGTATGTCGGCAGCACTGTGTAATTTATAAAATTTGACAGTTGTGACATTTAGATTATCAAATGTTAATGTTTTAAAATATTTTAAAATGAATAATATACCAATAATAATATATTATATAAGTAAAATATTATATTCATATTCACAGATACTTTCTTAAAGAACAATATAAAATTAATAAATTGCTATTAGCCACAAATGTCATTGTCAATAGTCTTGCCTTTAGAAACTTCACTCATGTCGCCAACCATTTAAAACAAAAATTTGCGTGCGTAAAAGTTACATTACGATACGCAAATGCGTTTTATAATGAAGATTTTTATAAGTGCAAAATATAAAAAAATTTTTATGTTAATTCCTGAGAAAGGTGATTGTTTGATTTTTATTAATTACATTTCCATGCAATATTTGAACTCGTTTAAATCCTAATTTTTAACATTACTAACAATTAAATTAAATTTAAAAAAATGTTAAAAAAATCATTTGTAAGAAATATTGGGATCGTAGGAAAATTCTTGGACATAACTTGAAGAGCGTATTTGTTACGTTTCCGCACTCATCACTACGCGGTTGGTGAGTAATATTTCACTTTCCATACTTGTTAAGTAATATAGTAGAATTAGATGCCATCTGATCTTTATTGTGTGTATTTTAAATTGTTTTATAATTTTGAATCAATTTTACTGATGCGTTTTGTATTTCAAACCATTTTAATAAAATAATAATATTTTTTCCTTAGAAATCAAAATACTAATGAATATAATTAAAATGTATGTTACAAGATATCAAAGAGTAACCTATTACCTATGCGATTCTTATTCATTTAAAAAATTACATTTATCTGATGAAATAAAATGCTGCTTTTTTGTTCCATTATCGAGGAATCTCAATTACAGTATATAATGGAATATATTTCAAGAGTATTATATACATTAATTCCGACAATATTTTTTAAATAAAAGAAATTTTATTACACCGTCCAATAAAAGGAAATTTTTATGATTTGTAATGTGGACCATTTTTTTAAATCAGAAGCAGCAAAAAATCAAATATGTTTGGTTAATGAAAATTCCTTGTTTTTTTAACATTTTTTTTAGTTATACTGTTAATGCCTAATATATTATTTTATATTCTATTCAATTAAGTGGTAAATACATTTACTTCAATTCGGTTTTATTAGTAAACATCAAATGAAATGCTATGTTGATTCATGATTGGAAAATCGTTTTATAGGGCATGCTGAAATGATATTAAAATATAACATGTATTATATTTCGCTAACTCTCGTTTTTTTTTCTGTGAAGTCCATCAAAAAATCGCCTTTTTTTAAAAAACTAATAATTATATTTTCATGAAATTAAAAATATAATATCCTATAATATCCGCATTTAAAATGCATATTTTTCACTTCAGAGCCATTTAGGGGTGTAGTCGATCATTGAAAAATAAAAAAATATATATATTAAACGACATTTTTACAAGAATTTTGCAATGAAACGCATTTATTGAGAAAAAATAAACGTTTATTCTTTGGACAGGATTGGCACAGCCGTTGATTTCTTGATAAAACAAACCTTTCATGGACAAGTTAAAAAAACACATAAAAAATTAAACTAAATAACAAAATTCAAAAAAACCAACAATAGAACGCAAAAAATTCATTATTGGAGCGTTTCCAGTTCTTCTACAAGCGAAAAATAATATTTGCCGCGCTTCAGAGACTTTAAAATAACACGTCGAACAATCTGTTCCCTGTTTATGACAGACTCATCCGGAATATTCGGAAAACTGAAGAACACATATTTGTTGTATGCATGCTTACTACTAATTCAGTCTCTGACATTTCAATAATTTTAGCGATATAAAATCGATCTCTCTTATTGGTTTCATATTTGGTAATTATAAAGTCTCCTGTATCACAGACGCTGGATGAGTCAAGAATGTGTTCTGGTTCAGCAGAACTTTCCCCAATTTCATAATCATTTATGTAAATATTCTGTCCCTCCGCCTCCAATGTCTGTAGGTCATCTTCATCTTCGCTGTCGCTTATTTGTTTCTTGCGCGTTTTGGATTGCTTGCAACTTCTCGGGTTTTCTTCTATGAAATCTTCTGTGCCAATACTTTTTCCAGCAGCTATGTTCAATCTTTTTCCTCGCTTCAGGGCATCACTTGGCCCAGTCTTAAGATGGTGTAAATAATCTACAAGCACGGATGTCATTGAAGTTTCTGCCTCGTTTCTTTAGTGTTAGTCTCTTTTCTTGCTATCTTCGCAAGAACGGCATCTGAATTGAAGGGAACTAGGCCACATGCTTTAAATCCAGCTAAGATATTGTCCATTTCATGATCCCCAAGCCCCTCAACCGCGGATTTCAACATTCTAGGAAACACAGTTTTTGGTAAAACCCCCCTATTCTTCAGTTTCCATTCCTCCAAGACTCTTTTCCATTATGCTTTCAGGGGTCGAAAATAAGCACTGAAGCTTGTGGGTTGAATTGGGGGGGAGGAATAAATAGGAATAAAATAGGATACGCCACTGCTCTAGCACACGAAATTTATATGAAAAAATGAAACAAATACAAATTGATTTGAACGTAACCTCAAAACCTGACAAAATACAGCGAAAATCAAGAGATCCACTTCACCTCGTTGTTTTGATTCGGCACACAAAAATTACAATTGAAACCACACAAAAAATAAATTAGCATATTAGACTGTGCACACCTTTCCTTGAAGATATTATTTATCGCCTAGTGGACCTAGGACGGGCCTAGTTTTTACATGTTTAGATGTGCAGATGTTTGATTTCGCTTATTTTACGGATTGATAAATTTTGCTTTCTACAATTTAATTATTTTTGGAAAACTCACCAGATCAATCTGCTTCACCCGAATAATGTTTGTTTGTCTGTTGGCCACACGAACGTGAATAAAAATCAACTGATTTGTGAAGTATTGTTGCCATATGCTCAAAAACAAGTAGAAATTCCGGTTTGATCGACATTACCCCTGCCGATCTACTTCACCCCGTTTGACGGTATATCTTAAAAAACTGTGTAAATTATTTCAGCAGTAGCAACTACCTGATTGCTACAAACGAAATTACTTAAATTTCAGATGAAGTATGAAAGAGAAATCTGAAATATTGATGGCCTTATGTATGATTTAAACAATAAAACTTAGCAATTAATGTGTAGCAAAAAATTACTAAATGTTTATTAAGTAATAACTAATTTGCAAAATACCATTTACAAGAAATTATTTCTGTTATATTTTTGCAATGTTTAAAGGGTTAACTAGCGGAGAAAAACTAAGGTAACTTTGTGTTAAAACTCGTTAGGTATGTTACAAGACTCACTAGTAAATAATGAACCATTATTCACTGTAACTAATATTATCAATATGGTTCATAACAACCATCAATAATTTTTTTTTCTACACTATGAGAAAGTTAAATTTTACCAGCATTACGAAGGTGAGAACGTAAATTTTACCCTTCCACGCTAGCTGGCGCCCCAATTGATAAATAAACAACACTATTAATCGTCAGATAAAAATAAATTGATAGCAAGTATTGCTTCGTTTTATTTTCTCATTGATTACACGGTATAATTTTGAATGATATTATTACTTATAAATTATTCATACATTGATAAACAAATATATGAGTTTCGACCACGTGATTGCTTTGTTGGTTGCTTATGTGTTGCTTCTAGTAGAGGTGGGTTGTTTAATAGCGATCTGTTTATTTGAAACAGTTTCTTTCATTAAACATCGGAAAACGTTAAACGTACGTTAAAATAGTTTAATTGTGTCTAGACGTCTAAATTATTGATAAAATAATAGGGTTATCAGGGTTAAGCTGGTGATATATAACTTTACTTGTATCCGTTTTTAAATTGAAGATAGCAAAAGAACATGTTTTCCCATCTCTAACTCGGTTGCTCCTTTCTTCCGTTGACGTTGCTATCAATGGAGGCCCAAAAAATTATTAAATATGTTCGCATATGTGGAATTTGATGTTTCTATCACACTACGTATTATTCAGTATTCTTAATTACTAACTTTTTAAAATTAATAATTTATACTTTAGAAACGTATTAAATTTAGATTTGAATTCCTTGCTACCGCAAATTTAGCGTTCTAGAGGAAAATAGCTGTTAAGTATGTTTAGCATTTACGAACGCCATACTGCTTACAAGCACTTGTAATCACTTTTTTCGGTTGAACGTCACCGCGGAAGCCGTTTTGGTCTGCACATTCCAGGCCGTAGTGTAGTAGAATGTAATATTATAAAATAATTTTTTAATAAAATATTAACAACAATTATTGTCTAGAATAAAAAATTATGAGTGAACCATGGCAGTAAAGTGCTCTTTTTAGGCGTCAATAAGTGACCATAACATTTTTCGGCCTGAAACTGTCACTTTACCGCCTAGGTATACAATATGCACAATCAAATGAAGATATTTACTACCCTCAATAATATTATCCCTTCGAATCAATCAGGTTTCCGTTCTGGCTACAGCTGCTCTACTGCCCTTGCTAACATCACTGATGATATTTACAGAGCACTCGATGATAAAAGAATGTGCATTCTTATTCTTATTGATTACAGTAAAGATTTTGATAGAGTTCTTCACGATTTGCTCGTATCATTATTACATTACATCGGCTTTGATCATTCGTCTTTGACACTTATTAAAAAATTATCTATTCAACAGACTTCAAATTGTTGTTATAGATAAAGTATTCTCTTCAAAGAAACGTTTAATTAACGGTGTGCCTCAAGGTTCTATTCTTGGCCCTCATCTATATACTTTATACACCTCTCAGATGTATCACTCATTAAAACACTTTACTTCACACTTTTATGCTGACACACAGCTTTTTATAAGTTTCACATCAGAAAGAATCCCAGAAGTCCTTGTTAGCATGAACGAAGACTTAGTCTCCTTGGTATATATCTCCAATAAATACAACTTGGTAATTAATTCTACTAAATCAAAAGCTCTAATTTTTGATGATAAATATGCACGCGAAAAATACACACCAGAAATACGTCTTTTTATCAATAACGATCTACTCAACTTTACTACATGTGAAAAAAATTTGGGTTTGTGTATTGACACCAATCACCAATTAAATCACGTTGCTAATTTAATAAAAAATTCATTTTATTCTTTAAAACTGATATACTGCAATCGGAAAATACTCAACCGCAAATCTAAAATGATCCTTTGTGACTCCTTGGTACTATCACGTCTAAATTTTGCTGATATCGTATATGGTCCAGCTTTGTTGCAAACGGAATGTAAACGTCTTCAGCTCATACAAAATTCGTGTGTTCGGTTGATTTGTGGTGTTAGTCGTCGCCAAAAAATATCCTCATGTTTTAGTGATATAGGATGGCTCACTCTAAAACAAAGATGTTTTCTCCACTGCTGCGTATATTATCATAAAATTATTACATCTAAAATACCTTCATATCTTTACGACAAAATAGAATACAGACATCAAGCTCATTCATTAAACTTAAGATATTCAAATAAATTATCCATTCCCAAACATAATTTTTTTTTTTAAATCATCATTTTCCTACAACGTTGTCCATATTTACAATTCTTTACCTGATACAATTAAATCCCTATCTTTAATTAACTTTAAAAAAATATTAAAAACACTGATTTTAGATAATAGTTTGGCTTCTCAATTGTGACATTTTGGCATGATTTTTCGGGTACTAAGATTATTACTTTGGTTTATAAATACATTGAATTTAATATTAGAGTTATAGTTTTAGAGCATAGTTAGTAATATAGGAAACTTAATTTATGTATTTGTATAAATTATTTATGGTTAAGTGGAAGAACGCCATTCGTTCATTAAGATCTCTTGATGAAAGAGAGCGAACTTTGCCTTTTGCTCTGCAGTTAATGATATGTATTACAGCATACTGTTCTTTATTTGTATAATTTGTTTTTAACTGTATTAATAAAAACGATATTATTATTATTATAAGTATTATTATATATATATCAATAACTAGTTTTAAAGTGAAAACTATGTTTTGTACGAAATAAATATTTGGCGACATAGCTTTCGATGGACATGTCGTATGCTTAGATGATAATGTGAAATTTACAAAATAACAATGAAGAATATTTTAGAGTATCAATAGAAAAGGATATAGCATATAGGCTAAAGATATGATAAGATGGGATGAAAATGCGGACCAAGAAAAATAAACAAAAGAGTTCCGAGTTCTGTGATAGTATTAAGTAGAAAATAAACAAAGACCTAGAAACATTATATAAATATGGGAAACCGAAAATAACATGTATAAAAAACTGAAAGTTATAACCAAAATATTTTTGTATCAGTGCAATAAGGAATACTTAAATACTTGCTATAAGAGTCGGAAGAGAAAATTACAATTGTTAAAAAATAAAATGTAATACAACTAAAGACATTAAAAACATAACATTATTTTATAAATGTAATATCTGAAAAAATCTAAGGTAAAAAACAGCTTTTGGCATTCTCGGTTGCAAATGTTTTTATTTTTCATCCAGTTGTTTAGACATAAGAAACATCGTGCAGATTCATTGTTAAGGCGATTTCGTTGTTTTCTTATAATTTATTCTGCTCGTGAGAATAATCTTTCCGCCGAGACTGAAGTAGCCGGTATGTAAGAGGTTTCGTGCCATTAAACTTAGAATAGGAAACTTAGAAGCATGTATTTTCCAAATTTGCTTTTAAAAGCAATTCTTGCTGCTATGCTTATATGCTATGTTTACCAAAATAAATTGATGTTCATTCAGAATTATTTACTTGCGAGACTATCGCGCGAGACGCTACACCTCATGCACGAGATCAATAAAAGTCTCGTCTGGTCCGAGTATCATTTCGAGTCTTGTCTGGAAAACGAGACGAGACCATGCGAGACTCTTAAAAAGGAGAGTTCCATGTGAATAACTATTAGCATTTCGCAGTGCTTTAAAAAGTTGAATGAAATCTGTTATATTTGTAAACAAGATAAACTTTTTACCCATGGCCTGGTTATAAAAAGTATACAGATATACATTTGGACTAACAACGTTTAACAATTGATTTTTATAAATTATTACACAAAGAGATTATACAAAAATTGCACTTATTACGTTAAAAAGTATATTGCACATTTTATCTTTATTTATATCATGCAGTTCCTTCTTATTCACATAAATTTTATATAGTTACAAATTTTCTATAAAAATATCTACCTCCTTAAAGCCAAGCAGCCATATGTATATAGTATTAACGACAAGTTTATTAAAAGAAACATGTAGTTTTCCAAAATAGAAATCTCGTTAATATCTTCATCTTTACATTTTCCTAAGAAAAAGCCTTACATTTTAACAACTGCTGTTGTAGTATTCAATACGTTGTTGGCACCGTTATCACAACTAATGACCTTGATACGTTACGGTAAAAAAATGTATGCAAACCCAATGAATACATAACAATATGGGTTACATATATACTATAAAAAAATATGTTATAATGTAGCCTACAGGTCAACACGCCTTTTGACATTGACAATAGTTAAGTCAAATGAATAATAAATATATCTACTTTACCTTACCTTACTAAATATAGAACAATAATAACATAGGTATACCTTGTCCAGTATAAAAATAGGTGCAGGTCATCAAAGTGGACAAAACACTCTGTTCGTTTGACTTCCTTCGTTCGTTTGCTACTGTTAATCACTGTAAATATGGTAAATATTGAAATCCATAAGCCGCAAGTTATTACAAAAAATATAAAGAAAGGTTTCGTAATTAATTGTATATCAATTACACCTCCTGGATTAATAAAATATAAACTTCAAAATATAAACTTTAAACGAGCATAACGAGCATAATATTTTATATGTGGGCACAATTCCGCCATGTTGCCGCGGTCAAACAGGGCGTAGTATTGTAGTCAAATAAAAAGACGAATATTAGAGAAATTTCCATTGATATTTACTAGATTCTAATACTCTTTTAAAGGCTTGGCAACATAGTCCCGTTCTGACAGCGTGACGTGCACCTATATTTATTCTGGACAAGGTATATAGCTGTTTTTCATTATATGTTAGACTAGATTTTATGACGACAGGATTTGTGTGGTTTCTATTGAATTTTCTTAGGTCAGTGTTGATTTCGGATAAATTTATTATCCAAGGAGCAGGATCATCAAGATCTAAAAGTGGGATGTTAGTGAACTTGATGTCTAGAGAATGCAGATAATTGCGAATTATTTCATAATATGTTTTAGCATCGAAAAAAGTGTAACTGGAAAAATGCTATTTCATATCTTAAAACGATAGATATATTACATAAAATTTAGTTAATAAATATTTATGTATCAATTTAATTATAATTTAATTGTTTAAATTTGTACCGTCACTAATAACCTTTTGGTGGATGCGACTATTTTTTGAAATAAAATAACATAGGTTTTTAAATATTTTTAATGAAATGTTTCTTTAAAATTTTTGAGCCATTAAGATATCGCTACTTTATTAGTATGATAAACCTTTCCGGAATTTGTATACCTACTCGAACTAATTAATTAGACAATAATTACTTGATCTACAAAATAATTACAAGAAAAACCTTATTGAACAATAACTAAAATAGCTTTGTTCACTTTAAAATAATAATAGGAAACATTCAAAATGATCCCACCGTTTAAACCATTATAAAATAATTACAAGAAAAACCTTATTGAACAATAACTAAAATAGCTTTGTTCACTTTAAAAGAATAATAGGAAACATTTAAAATGATCTTACCGTTTAAACCATTATAAAATAGCACTTAAAGACCAAAAAATAAAAGTTATTGAATGGAAATGAATTATCTTATTTGAAAGTTTTTCTCCTGCTGCTTTGACTATAGAACCAAGACCACTTCCTTAATGATGATGTAGACTAAATACCAATTTTTTTATAGATGACTAGAATACACAGAAACATAAGAACCTGTATCACGGTTAGTTAAATAAATTCCAAAGTAAAAATTTTCTGCAAACTGAAGATTATTAAACTCATAACATAATAATATCCATTAAAACTAAACAACAATATAATGGATTTATTAGTAATAGTAGGGGAGCCCAAGCGACAGATTAATATACAGGGGGATACCTTGTACCCTGTTAAGTACTTCCACCATATATGAGCCCTTAATATACAAGGGTACGTCTAGGGTAACCAATCAGATTAGTGAAAAAAAAACGATCCTCAAATTAATTCGAGCTCGTCAGATTAATAAAAAGTAAGTTAATTACATGAAAAAAGCGTCAATTTCAATATTCTAACGATTTGACCATGATATAAGAGAATAAGCGAGTAAAAAGTTTGCAAAAAAAACGTCACCTGGAAGTATTCGAGAGCGGTTATTTTTTTTTATTTGAAGGAAATTATGTCAAAATTACGAATATAATATAATCTGACGGTTTCTACAACGTAAAAAGGCTAAAATTATTGATAAAGTGAGGTACGTGCAGGTATTGAGAACTATGTATTTCCCACTCTGCGCCTCTCTCCCCTTCTTACTCCTTTTCTATTTCTCACTCTCTCGCTCACTACTTTCTGTGGCCATAATGCCACCTCAGCTGATTACAATAACAATATAATACAACGAGGTCGTTTTCGTAGATTTGTGACGCTTTGGTTTGTTTATTGTGTTTTAAAAAAATTTATTAAGTTTAATATAAATCTGATAAACTTGAGTATTTCAAGGTCACTATTTTTTTTTACATTTTCAAAAATCGGCTGTCCGGACTCCATCCAAATTGTCAGTCTTTTGAATAGGATACCTTTTAGAGGTCACTTAACCTAACCTAACCTAACTTTATTCCTGAATATCTGATGAGCTTAAATTTAAATAATTTTTTTTTCAATTTCTACCACCTTCGTGCTGCCGGCAGATTAATACTTCTCTGTTACCGGAAGCACATAGGCTGTATGTCTAACACACTTGCACTTGAGTATTTCTTTATTATTATTTTTTTTTAATTTTTGAAAATTAGTACTTACTTCCCCCGGCAGTAAAATAGCATATAACATTAACTTTTTTCTTTTTAGTATCTAATCTTTATGATCCGATAGGTTCTCGCAGCGCTAAAGTGACTTACCATTTAGCCTCTTGGGCTCCCCTCCTCTCCTCGTTTCTATTTTTCTCTCACTCTTTCTCTATCTATTGCTCTCACATTCCGTCCCCACTCTGGTTTCAGTTGCCATGACGCCATGTCAGCTGATCACATAGACCCGTTCGTGGCATGATACTGTTTACAACGTATTTCCAACGTTTCTATTTGCATGCCATTTCCTAAGCTTTTTACTTAATTAAGTTCAATAATTAGAAAAAAAAATATTTAAATTGTCAGATTAGGCGAATCCATCTAGATAATCGTCAGATTATGATACTGCAGCGTCTAGGGCATAAAGATAAACCGTATATATCTTAATCTAACGCGCTTGAGTATTTCAAAATGGCATTTTTTTGGAAATTCTAATACCGGTCGTCAGTCTGCGTCACATACAAACCGTCAGATTATTATGTATCAGCTTTTTTTAGGTTCATTTAACCTCCCCTCAAAAAATCTGACGCGCTTGAAAAAATTTTTTTTCCCATTTTCAACCTTTACCTACGACCACCCTCATCATGGAAACCGTCAGATTAACACACGTACATTTTTAAAAATATGCAGGACATACGTGATATCAATATCTGACGCGCTCGAGTATGTCCATGCAACAGTTTTTTTAACATTTCTGAAAATCTATAGCCGCTCCCCCCATCGATGAAAAGGTGTAAATTATATAACATTTTTTTCTTTTTATCACCTAAGCTTCTCAACCCAATAGGTCTCTATGACGCTCGAGTAAATCCCGATTTAGCATCGTGGGCTCCCCTACTATAAACTTCAATATAACTAAAAACACTATTGAGTTTTTTAATCAGTATGTATTTAATTTGTTAATTTAGTTTTAGCTGAATCATTTAAAATATTTACCCACAACGTACCCATTAGAATTTCCAATTCCACATCGAAATTCAAATATATATTTGTGTAGAATATCTCAATTTCGTGGACCTTTAAAATATGCCAAGCAAATATTTTTTGTTTCAATAAAGCTACATTAATTTAAATAAAATTATTTTACAAAAAATTTGTTTGTTGTAGTTATAAAGTATTATCTTACGTAGGTATTAAACTATTACATAATGTACTTTCTTGAGTGTGGCCTTGCCTTGTGTCTCTTACTAAACAAACATTCTTAAATCGAAAAACAGATAAAATAAATAAATTACTTGTTCTATATAGATAAACAATTCAAAATAAGATTGTCTAATATAGTTTAGATGTACACATTAAAATTAAACAATTTAAAAAAATTCGTTTCTTACTTTATCTGATACAATCTAAAAATAAATGTGTCAATGTTGTTATATATTGTTCATGAACGTACTGATAATTAATTTTATTTATACTTCTTAATGTGTAATACAGCTTTTATGTATTTTTTTTACTTGTAATTATAATTAATTCAAAAACAAGTTTATTATGTACAATAATGTCAACTAAGATCTATTTCAGCAAATCATTAATCATGCAATAGTATAAAATAATATAACAATGCAGGCAAGTGAAGTAATTAAATCATAATGCCAAAATAATTCAAATAGTACATACATATTGACATAAGGTGAAGGTGAAAAATCATTCAAATATACATAATTTAAAAGGTTAAAATTTTGCGATGTGGTTTAATCATTAAAAATGAATGAACATTAAATTTAGTATTTTAAATATAAACAGAATATTGTTTGTTCTGCAACAAATTAACATGGTAAACATTATATTGTCAACTAAATTAGTATTATCACCATTTATGAATTTAAAAGAAGATATTTTTTTTTATTTCATTAATGTTATTCTAACCTCCACCCAATTAAATAATAATATACTAAAAAATGCTTTTTAAACATTACCCCAAGTTTGGTACAAGCTCTTTGATTTCATTTTGATTTTTTTATATACAAAACAAAAAAAATTCTTCCGTTTTAGAACGCAAATCGCCCTAACCAGTGTTATTTACCTTTACTCAAATTAAGACTTCCATCGTAAGTTACAAAGTAGTATAGTAGTACAAAGTGTATTACACAATATTCATTCTATCCGACTATTATATGGGTTTGCATAATTAAGATTTGAATGTAAATATAAAATTATTTTACATCGAATACATCATCCATTGATATCCAAGGTCGGATCAAGGCTGATGTCTGCCAACTTAGATTCATTTTATTCTACGTAGTCTATTAGGTACTGAATAAGTATTAAAATGGTGTTGGTTAATTTAATGGGAGAAATTAGTCAATATCTTCAACCCAATAGATATCGAAAAATACTGGGCTAGGGTGGATCTTAATCCTATAAATGAAGTCGATTTGGCCAAAGCTCAAACAAATCTGCTGAAATTATCTGCCGATGGGTTGTTACTGATAACTTGAAGTTTGTCAATTTGAATCTTTCGATTATAGATAAAAACCCAAAAACAATTAAGGCAGTGTTTGAATTTATTTGTCACCTAGTAATTATGGGAGTTAAAATTTTCATCATTGGCTTAAGTACGTTAAAGCAAGATCGTTTTGAATTGTAAAAACTTTCAAAACAAAATTTTTTTTTAAAAATTTCTTTAACTCAACACAAACAGATGCAACCATACCGTATAATTCGAATCATCCTATAACACATAAGTTAGCGGCTTATAATTATATAATACATATAGCATTTTCTATTCCAATGGATAGAAATAACTTTGATAAAGAAATTGTGATCATAAAATAAATAGCTACATCCAATGGCTATTCATTACATTTGATAAATAAATTAATTAATAAGAAAGAACAAAAAATGTCACTAGAAATATTTACAAAAGAAACTAAAGAAATTAACAGTTATAAATATTACGTATTGTGGAAATATTTCCAATACAATTTTAAAAATAATATCTTCGCAACATCAACATTAATATCATTTAAATCACAAAATAATGTTGGCACAAAATTCTTAAATGTGAACACAAAATTACCTATATACAAATTTCTGGTGTTTACAAAATGTATTGTCCAAAATATAATGCTGTATATATAGGTGAAACACAAAGACATTTTGAAGTAAGATTCAATTAACACTTAAAATAAAAAGACATCTAGCGGATCAACAAATTAAAGTAGTTAATGAACAAATTAATCTTGGTGTACTCCACTATTAAACTGTTTACTTTGATTGAGTCTTAATTTTATACATAGTTAAGACGGAATTGTAACATAAATATATTAAGTTATTGTAAAGTTCAGCATGATATAGTTTTTTCCCGGTTTTTCTATATCATTGCACAAATACATCCAGGTTAATCTCTTAAGGTTAGTAACATGTAAGTTTTAATGTTGTTATGTTTTATTACTTCCATACTTGGCCTAGCCTTAATACTACTTAATCAACATCAGTTACCTAGCTACAAACAAACAACATGTAACTTCAATATGTCAATCTGATGATGCTAGTTTTTAGTGAAATAGCTGTCATTGAGCTAAAGCAATTTTTTAAATAAATAGTGGAATTTTTGTTTAAAAAGTTCTATATTTAATGTTTCTGGTTAACCTAACTTCGAACTTTGTTGATTCAATTAATTTTAGTTGATCAACAAAAGTCGAATACAACTTGAATTTAATTTTTTTTATTTAAAACACAAATGCCCGCATCAACCTCAAAGGGTTATTAGCGGAAAACATACACAATACAATCAATAATTTAAATTCTATGGAATAATTAATGTCTTTAAAAGATTGGATTGTGTCTTGGATTTTATTTCTGCAACTCATCATACAACTAAGCCTACGTTTGTTTCTTTTCCTGGAATAAAGTGGACATTCTACGATGATGTGCTTCACTGTTAAGGTAGTTGAGCAATTTGTGCACACTCGGGGTGACTCTTTAAACATTAGATATTTGTGTGTCCAATTCAAATTCGGTTGACCACAGTTTGATTTTTTCTGCGATCTGGTACTGGTAGTGATTCATAGACTAGTGGTTTGATTTCTTTTAGTTTGGATACCTTTTGATTCCACCATTTTTGCCATTCCTCGTTTATATGATTCTTAATTATAATTTTGTGGTCAGTGTCTGGGTAGTTATCGACTATCTGAATTAATGTATCAGAGGTTGCTGCCTTTGCTGTTGTATCTGCAATTTAAATTCCCTTAATTCCCACATGTGATGGAACCAACATCAATTTAATGTCTTTTTTCTGATGCTGAAGATATGAGAGCTGTTTTTGTAAAATCGGATGTTGAGGGTATAGTAGACTCATGAGTCAGTAACTATTAGAAAACGTTTTTCCTGATGTGAGGTGCACATTTTAAGAGCACATTTTAAGAGGGTATAGTAGACTCATGAGTCAGTAACTATTGGAAAACGTTTTTCCTGATGTGAGGTGCACATTTTAAGAGCTTTTAAGATCGCTATTGTTTCTCCAGTAAATATGCAACATTGTTGGGGAATTCGAGTAGCAAATTTTTCATTGTTGACCACATATGCTGCTGCATGCCCTTGATGCGTTTTTGATGCATCCGTAGGTTATAACGATGATAGTTTCCAATTGTTTCTTTATATTGATTAAGTAATATATGCGGACTTGTAGATGATTTGGGATAGTGAGAAAGAAATAGGTTTATAGAAGGTATATGGATGGTGGACATTTTATGCCGGAGGGTAGTGAGTGATTAAACTGTTCAATGTTAAGGCCACTTCGTTAGAGTCTTTCTCTCAAAGGGAATGTTTTGGTTGCTTTATTGTTTAGCAACTTTCTGGGTAAGATGTTTGTAAATATTGTTTTGTAAACTGGATTAGTGAAATTAGATGATATTCTCGCAGCGCAATTTAATAATAGCTGCTTTCGGCGTAGTTTTAAAGAAAGTTCACCAGACCTTGTATGCTGGCGATGGTACTGGATCTAAAGGCCCTATCGACAATCTTAATGAATATGATTGAATTGTATTCAGGGATTTAAGTAGTCTTTTGCTTGCTGTATCGTCACATATAACACCATAGTCTAATTTACTTCTTATTTAAGACTTGTATAAGCTTAGCTCCCCTCAGCTCGCCAAGAGTTGCAGGGGAGAATTCTGATAATATTCATTCTAGATTGACAAGAACGTTTGGTTTCAAGAATATGCGATTTCCATGTTAATGCATAGTCAAATGTTACGCCTAGAAAGTTAATTTCTTTAACTTCTGTTAGTGATTGTCCATTTAAGAGAAGCTGGATGTTTTGTTCTAAATTTCTTTTTCTAAAAATCATGTATCGCGTTTTTTCGCTCGAAAATTGTAAACCTGTAGTTTGTGACCAGTTTTCAAGACTGTACAAAAAGTTTTGAATAATTTGTGCCCCCAGTTTTAAGTTTTTTGTAGGTGTATACACAACCAGGTCATCAGCATATAATTGTGCCTGTATGGGTAGTTTTAAAGAGCCAGCTACACTGTTTATTGCCACCAAGAATAAGGTTGGGCTAAGAATCAAGCCCTACTTGTATTTCGCGTAGATTTTTTATAAATGCCAAAATGTGTCCTTGAATATTTCAATCTTTTAGTATTTTTAATATGTTATATCCCCACGTAGTATCGAAGGCTTTCTTTATGTCAAAGAATACAGCAATAAATTTTTGATCTCCTTCTGAGGAGATTTTCTCTCTCTAGGTAATTTTGT